>CM019746.1:1098663-2446163 GCA_009761775.1 Ficus carica
AATCTTAGTGGAGATTATAAGATAATTTTCAACTTTAGTGTTTTATGTGAGAATTTTTAATTTTAGTGAGACAAAGCAGAAATTATAAACATATAATTAATTTTATTATGGATTATATGAAAATTTTTTATTTTTAATGGGAGCAAAGTAAGAACTATATGAGAACTTTTTCTTTTTGGAGGCAAATTATAAAGTTATAAAATTTTTGGAGTAAATTTAGAATAATAAAAATTCAGTGATTGTCCCCACTCGCATCCCTTGCCTCCACCCCTAGGTGGAGGTAATTTAGTAATATAAATGTTGGGTGGTTAATTTAGTGGTTAACAAATTACCTTCCACACGTGTTTCATTTAGTCATTTTTTAAACGTTTTTATCATTGAACAAGTTAAATATTTGATAAGGTCCGATATTAATAGTGTGATATTTTAAGTCCTAGGAGGTAAATTGAGACAACACATATTCTTTGACGGTAAAATTGAAATTAACTAGATATATATCTATCAAAAATAATAATAATAAAACAAACAAGGGCACAAAGTACGTAGCCTAGCCACAAAGGATATTAACTCACACAATTTCTAGGATAGAGCTAGCCTTACTTGAGTTGGGTTGGCCCAATATATTAAAAGGCTGGGTCACTTTTTTTTTTTTTTTTTTTTTAATTTAAGCGATATGCAAAAAACGATTCAATTATTCGAAAAGCTTTCGATTGAAGGCACATTTAAAAATGGCTCTTCTGGATAGATTTTCGTTTCATACAATATATATATAAACATTCAAGTTAGGCTAACAATCACTCACGTTGTAGCTGCTTGTTATTCGAGTCACATGATTATCCTTGATGCCATATCTTTAGTGTCTCAGCTTGTATTAATCTTGAACTTGTTGTAGACAATGAATGCTAGAGGTGTTGTGTGGATCGTCAAGCCTGTCTCGTTTTATGGGTACCGGTCCCATTTATAAATGAAAAAATACAGTTTAATTTGAGTTAAACTTGAACGCTAAATGAAATAGTTATTTGCCTATAATTTCAACAAACTAGCATACTAATTCAATATGAAGGTGACGGACTTCTACCTGGAGACCAAGACCGATCTCGTACGACTAACTGCTAAATTTCAATCCATGTTTACAATTCACATAACTCATTACCTGCTCCAGCTCCAACAACATGATCCCATATTCCTTACTCATTACCTGCAAACTGGCCATCTTAACGAGAACAAAAACAAGATGAAGGCACCAAACGAACCGGCCGGTAGAAGATGTGGCCTTTCATATGCAACGACTATGCCCACAATAGGGCAAACATTAATAACATGACAAAAACAAGGATTCCTAACTCAATACCAACGGATACCTACAAACAACATGCCACATTCTTCATCTTTCAGCCAAAATCCGTCATATATGTCATACTCATATCTATATTTATGTCGGAGCCGTCTCGTTTTGGATCTCTAGTCAGAGCCGTCTTCGGCCATAACATAAGTTCGCAATGTCAACAATATCTATTATTGACAT
Organism: Ficus carica; assembly: GCA_009761775.1. Taxonomy (NCBI): domain Eukaryota; kingdom Viridiplantae; phylum Streptophyta; class Magnoliopsida; order Rosales; family Moraceae; genus Ficus; species Ficus carica. Next base: position 1,100,189 of record CM019746.1, read on the forward strand.
AGAAATTAACTCTACTAAATTTTGAGTTTTGCCAAACTTCTTTTTCTCCATCTCCCATGAATTTTCTTATAATAAATCAAAGAGTCCTCCGGATTTTAATTTTCCTCAAAATTGATAAATTTGCGTAGGTATAGTACTTTTATCCGACAGTCGGATTTGTAACATTTGTTGTACTTATTGTAACAATCAGTTGATAACTATAACATTTTCAATAATACTTGTCTTATATTAATTATTGTTAAATAATACCGCATTATACAAAATTTTATGTAAAAATTACAAGCAATTCAACTAGTTGTTACAGATTGTTTGTTCAAACCTGTTCAGCTACCGAATATAAGAGTACTTTATTTGTATAATCCCAGCTCATTAAGATAAGATTTTCCATCTTATTTAAAATAAGTCCTATAAGTTATTTACTGATAAAACTGTCACCCTTATTTATGTCTTCAAGAAGATTGGATATATAAAACTAACTATGAGCTGTAAGTATCTCCGGAAGTTGGAAGAAAATTAATGCTACTTAAAATCCACCGCAAACAAATTGATTGGATACCATATTGACAACTTTCGTAGTGATGAGCAATCGTTTTCTGATATTGAAGTTTTTTGAGAACATATTAATTGCGCAAAAACAGTTTTCATCTTTATCTGAAATGTATTTACTCCATTACTTAGAGAAACGGAAACTCATGACAATAAAATAAAATAGCAACAATAAAGGAAGAAAACTATGCCTCACCTAAACGGCTGCTGAGAGAGTCAAGGCAAAATAAAGAAGTCATTTTCCAGATTTGGATAATAGAATCAATTTAGGTGTACGGAATGAGATACTTTAATATTATATACCTTTTGTTGGTATTTTTGTTGTGTTATAATATTAATCTGTTTGTCAATGTATTATGTTAAATTTTGTATAAAATTTGGTCTAAAGGGTCCCGCCTTCTTTTATTTATTTATTTTTAATAAAATTAACTTTTTGTTGCATAAAAAAGACCATAAATGAAATGAATGACATAAGTGATGACACAATGAAACAGAGTGTCAACAACGTGAATTTCATTAAAAGAGACCAAGGTCATTGACTCGGTCTCTTGTTGTAATTTCAAAAAAAAAAAAAAAAACAAAACAAAACAAAACAAAAAAAAAGATATTTGACTTGTTAAAAATAATAATAAATAAATAAAAAACACTCACATATTTTGAATCTGAGTATATCACTTCATTCACTTCATTCGCATCTACTGAGCTAGTCCCAATAATGTTTCAATTGTATACTTAACATATTTATCCTTGAACATATATGATTGTTATTTAGTTGGGGTGGCTTTCAGAGAAGTTCAAATTTTTCACCTGGGAACATTGAACTTCATGAAAGCGAATTGAAAAAAATAATATTAATAAAAAAAAAGTTTGAAAGTTATTATATCAACCAAAAAAAAAAAAAGGAAGCAAATGGTAATTAATAAGGTTTGATTTCACTCTACGATTTTGATAAGGTTAGATTTATAAGATTTGCCTGCCGTAAATAGGACTATATTAGGTTTATATCAGAGGTTTGGATGACTGAAATTTCTAATATTCTTCCAGAGTACTTATTCTTTTCCTAAATCTTCATATTTTTATTTCTAGTAATTTTATCTCTTCTTGATTTTTATTTTTTCTATTTAGGATTCTTATGATCTTCACTGCCTGTGCAAATACATCAAATCTATTAAACTATCGTTTTTTAAATCATTTAATACAAAAAATTTCAAAATCTATATTATTCGTCACAAAATTCTCCTCTTTTTTTTTTTTTCAAACCCCCATAATAATCCACATGGTTGGCATTTTCCAAGTGGTTTGTCAAAATCAAGATCATCCGGTGTCATTTGGATCACATACAATAGAAAACACCAAAATCTTCACTCTTAACAATTAACAATTATTAAAAATTTGACTAATAAATTCCAAGTTTTTTTTTTTTTTTTTTGGTAAACAAATTCCAACTAGTTGTCAAAACGTGGAAGATGCTTGAAAAGCTATTAAACAGTTGAGGACATTATAAATAGAGATGCTGAAAAGGAGATGAAAACGACAGAGGGAAAAAGGCCAAAGAACGAAAGAGGAATTGGATGCTAATATTTCACAAGTACTCCCCCAACAACACCAAGCAGATTCCGAAAAAGCTGTTTGCCAGTTACTCAGATACCATCCTTTGGAAACCGGTCCCATGTTCTCTATTATCTTTCCACAATTCTCAAACAAACAATTTGGGCTATTATATATATATATATATATATATATACACGTTAATTTTGTGTCCGGTAATTTCTTTTTGTCGGACACATTCGACGGGTGCTGGAACCGTTGGATGTTAAAATAGACGGTGAACATTGATTATACTGTAGTCATAGACTACTGATACGCATGACAAGTAATATAGACAAAATAATATATGTATATCTAGGTTGAAAAAGAGAAAGGGAATGAGAAAAATGTATCAATTAAAAAATAACAACTTACATATGGTGTAAAATGATACTTAAAAACTAAGGAGCCTTCGCATCGAATGGAGTTTTGAATTTTTTGTTTTTTTATTCAAAAAAATCAATTTTACTATTCACATATCCAAATCTCTCATTTTTATTTTAAAAAACTCAAACTTTAAAAGTTCATAACTTTCTTAGTTTAAGTTGAAATATATGATTTTTTTTTAAATTGTATTGAATGATAAGAGAAACGAAACAAGATTCATATTAATATATAGTTCATTTTAATCAAACGTACATTTTCAAACATTCACTCATTTTTAATCAAAACATGCCCAAAACTCCAATTTCATTTGGTGCTTCAAACGTCCGTAAGATAAAATTGGTATTCGATTTTTATATTTATATTAAGGAAAAAATATGGTAAACAAACCGATATTCGTTTGCTTCGTATGCTCCTTTGGTTTTCTAGTAGCAAGCTCTGGCTTTTGGTTTGAAAAATCGGAGATATACCAAACTTCAATATCCAAAGGAGTTATTTTAGAACCAAACAAAGGACCACTTCAGGTAATCTAATTGAACAATATTTGGGATGTAATTAAAGCTTCAAATCTTAATAGTGTTAGTCGATGAGCATTACTTCGAAACAAAAAGATTAAACTCAAATTTATTGGGGTTTATCTTTATATTATAAAATTAGGGGAAATTTAAATTTTTACAATAAATATGAAATTATCGTTAAATTATAGTGTTCTTGATATTCTAATTATTAAAAACACACCTAAATATAATAAACAAGTCTTAAATTTAGATCTCATATCACGAGCAGCAAAAAATTACTCAATATATTTCCAAAGTTCCATATTTTGTTTCAAGTAACTCATCCTATTTGGCTCCCTGGTTGTCTAAATCATATCATCCTCAAATTTCTTTTTTTTTTTTTTCAATTAAATTAAGATATGAGGTATATACTTCTTAATTATAAAAAAAAATTGAAAACATTTTTAAATTTCGAATCTGAGAGTTCGTGTCTAAACTTTTCATTTCACTTGCTGAGGGGCACCTCAAATACCTTATCTAAGTCAAATATATATATATATTGAAAGAAAAAAATAAAAAAGGATTCAAGATAATTTATACTAATTAGTTTGTTGTTAAACTAGTATTCGGTATTATTAACTACACAGCTCGAACAGTGACAAGATAAGGAAATGCCGAAAAGAAGAGATAACTCGACAAATTTTGAATTAAAAAAAAAAAAAAAAGCGTAAAACGAAGACTAACGATGTAACCAGAAGGACCAATTGAAGTTTCCTCCCGTTACATATGTTTTTCGCCTATAAGAATAGGGTTCAAAACAAGCAAAAAAGCATTTTAATTATAAGCATATTCCTTACTGATCAATAAGAATCTACTGATCTTTGTCTCATATTTGTAGTTTAAGAAGTGAACCAATATAGAATGTGTGATTGGAATAATATTGTCTATAAAAGGAATTAATTAGAAAGAGATGGTTGTTCATGCTTTTAATCATATGTATATTTTGCTTACAACTAAGAGCGCGTTTACTAAACTGTTTAGTAAACTATAAAGATTGTGTGATTGAAAAAAACGAAAATAATAATAATAAGGAATGAGGATTCCTGATTTTTTAAATATATATTTGTCTATTAGACGGTGTATAGTATGATAGGAAACAATTCAATTTACTTTTCTTTATTTTTTGAATGGAAAATTAAATTCCTTTTCTTTTTGATGAATAATTCAATTCCTTTTCTGCTGTTTATAATTTTCCTTTCACACGATTAAATAAGTGCTCATAAAGGAATTTATTGAGGGTATATAAAAAATCCAAGAATTATAATGAACGAGAATCATTTATTTTTTTATATATTTATTTATCTATTCGAAGATGTTAGCGTGATAGGAAACAATTCAATTCCTTTTTTTTTTTTTTTTTTTCTGTTTATTATACAAAAAAACTAGTTATTTTATCAATGTAATTAACTGAAATTTCCTTTTACACTAAGCTCCAGTTGGGGACTCAACGTAGATAAGGTGTTTTGGAAGTTGGAGATGATTTGAGTTTTAAAAATATGTATTGGTGAAATTAACTTTTTGAGTGAAAAAGTGTAAAAACTTAAATGTGTTCGGAAAAACATCAGCAATATAGATCTTATTTCATTTTTCTCAAAATTTTATGCAATTTGAAATAAAAATCATTTTATTTTTATATCTAAAATGATAATATTATGGACTTTTAAAGTTGAGGTTGTTTTTTTATATATTTGAAAAATATAATAGTAAAATTAGAGGAAAATGAAAAAAAAATTAAAAACTCTATGTTTCTAAAGGTGGTTTCAAAACGAGAATAAGTGCTCATAAATAAATTTATTGAGGATAATGAATAAATTTGAGATCTATTTCTTTTCACGATAAATACATCATTAAAAAATAATAATAATAATAATAATACTTCTTTGGTCTCCCTGCCGTAAATATAATTCCACTAATTATTTGATTGCCGAAAATATAAGCAAAGGGTAAAATGGACATTAAATGAAGCATCATGATCACGTTAATATCATATGATGCTACTGAGGTCTTGGACAAAATGTGTGGAACCGCACCGCACTGAGTAATGGCCAACAACTATAAAGCAGTTACCTAGTGCCTACTACCTACTACTACCTTGTTCTTAGTTTTTTGAAATGTGGGACCGTTCCACACATGGAAAATGGAGATATCAATTATGTTGTAATTAGGATTTTAGTGAGTAAAAAAAAGGGGGGGAGGGGGGGGTGGGGGGGGGGGGGGGGGGGGGGGGGGGGTGGGGTGGGGATGGAGGAGAAAAAACAGTTTCAAGGAAATTCCCATTAGGTAAATATATAGGCTAATTCACACTCATCCTCCTTGATTTTCACCTTCCACTTTGTTTCTTAAAATTACTTTTTTAGACACATAAGATCCTACATTATTGTTTTCTCGATTTATAAAATTGATCAAATTAGAGATGTTCAATCAGCTCCGACTGACACCGAAAATTGATATGGATCAATATAAATATGACATTATCCCATTTATTAATTAACTTCCTCGTACTGATCATGTCAACTAGTCATTTTATGGGTGGACTGATTATTAATTAATCAACTTTCGAATCGGGATGTAAAGTGCCAATAAATAAATACTTAGTTAGTAAAATATATCGTTAGGGAGGGGAAAATTGCTGGCGGAAAAAAAATTCAGCAAAAATTAAAATGCTAAATAGTATAATATATACCTATACATTATATAGAAAGAAGAAAAATCACTCATGTACACTTGAAGTTTCGTTCAAAACGAATCGTTTTGGATGAAAACTTTTTATATTCTTTTGGTCCTTCAGTTTTCTTTTGACCTCTTTTTTTTTTTTTTGGTCCATTTTGATCATTTTTTCTATATTGGTCAAGTTTTTACATTTTAATCCTTTTATCGTTTTGATATTTTTTATTCATGCCTCTATTTTTTTGCCAAGTACTTTGTTGTTGTTTTTTTTTTTCTTTTTGTCTATTTTGTTAGTTTAATATTTTAATTTTCCCTACTCAATAAATTTTATGCGTGGTACATGCTTTAAACAAGTATATATATATAAACAATCAGCAGAAATTTTGTTTAACTTATTGGTTTCACAGAAAATGTGTTGCAGTCAATTACTTATTTGAAGAACATAATTTTTTTTTATTTTTTCTTTTTAGGGGAGAACAATATGTTTTCTTATAAGTAGTTAATGTCCTAAAGGTACTAGTGATCTAGGATTTAACCACAAAATTAATTGGGAGCCTTAAGAAAGCCTCAAATCTAATTAAGTGAGGAAAAAAAAAGTTAATTACTTGAGAGTTACGAAAAAGTGGATTGGCTGGATCGAAAACACACTTGTCGACAAGAGGACGTCGAGAAAACGGGCCTTTTTTTTTTTTTTTTGGACAAAAGTTGCTTCTCACCCAAGTGTAACTTTCACCAAGTTTAGAGGAAAGTTCCCATGGAATAAAAGATAATACCAATTAGAGGATCCAAAATGACATACGGTAAAGAAGAAGACAACTATTAACAATTGCAAAGAAGTCACGTCGTGGGACCATAACAACAATTTTAATGTATTCTATTTTTAATACGTCGTTATGTCTATCATGTTAAGACTAACTCAACGGACATAAAAGTTTAGGTGAAAGGTCTTGGGATTCGATCATTGGTTATAATAAATGAGAATCATACGCTTTGTAATTTTAAAAATAATAAAATAAATAAATAAAACGTGTCATGCTAATCAGCCACAATTAATTAATTAATTGACTAAAAAACATTACGAGTTGTTATAAGAACTTCAAAGGTAGAGAACAACTGAAAATTCTCATTTTTAAGGCATATTGACATGTCAAATTCTTCTAAAAATGAAACGTTGGTGCGAAAATCTGACGATTCATAGATGTTACTACTATTATGTTTCCCTTTTTTTTTTTTTTAACATAATTACCACAAAAATATGTGAATTAGAATTTGTTGTTGGGGATAAAATCACCCTCATTGTGATATACCATATATGATCGAGAAAATGCTATTACAGTTTTATCATAATATACAAGTTTTTAAGATTTGGTGCCAGTCTTAGCATAGAACAATTCGTATTGAATTGTTTTCCAAAAACTACCAAATTCATACACATATAAAAAAAAATCATAAAAACATAATAGATTGGGACGAGTTTTTATGATTAAAAAGCACTACATAAAAACTTAGCTTCATTTTCAGTACGATAGAAAATTTTCTATGTATACGACCAAACTATTATTCAACTCTTGTTCATTTTCTTTTTAATTGTTGTTTTGTTTTTGTTTTTGTTTTTTTTTTTTTTTGGGAAATGGAGATTGAGCTTTGAATAAAGAAAGTACTTAATCAACATTTATATAAAGATGAATATTTTTATGAAAAAATTATTCAATGGAGCGCCGGCCTTCACTTGACCAGGTGTGCATCGTCCCCACCTAACACGTACGGTTGGTTTCATTCACTAATATTTGGACCATCCATACATCTTTTGAGTGCTTCCTATCCTAAATCCTAGCCTAGCAATTTCTCCTTTAAAGTAATGCAAAAATAGTTGGCCAGGAGATCGAGAGTCATAGTTGGTCGAACCCAATGATAGCACATATTATTACATAAAATATATGACCATAAACTCCTCTAGTCCATTAACTTAAAAAAAAAAAAAAAAAAAAAAAAGAAGACGAAGAAGAAGAAGAATATAATAGGCCACATATAAACAATTGAAAGTCATTAATAGTCATTATTATTTAATTATAGGTCCAGCTAGTTTATATATAACATGTGCTCAAATTACGTCGAATTCATATATAATAAGCTTGTGTTTGGTTCGTCAGTTGAAAAGAAAATTTTAAGTTGGAGTTAGTTGATTTTTTAATAATCAGTTATAAATTTTGTTGATTTTTCAAAAAAAATAAAATAAAAATTGATATGAAAAAATACAGTTTAGTTTGAGTTAAACTTAAATTCCAAACAAAGTCTAAGACTCGTAGGCTAGGCCTCAAGAATCTTTCCCTAAGACACATATATATTGGTTATTGTATTAACGAAATCACTACCTATAACAAACAGTCGAACTGAAATATGTCACAAATAATTAAATTAAGAGTAATTGACCTAGATAGTCACTGAATTCTTTAAAAGGTGACGGTTTGGTTCTTGTTTTATTTTATTTTTGGTCGAGATGACCTTAAACTCTTAAAATGTTGGCCATTATAGTCTTTTTCATCCAATTCCGTTAATTTTTAATAGAATGAGAAAATATTTTAGTAATTTACTAATAATTAATTTTAAATTAAAAAAAAAAAACAGAGGGCAGTTTAATTTAACAATTCCATCTCTCTCTCTCTCTTGATTTCCTTCCCTCCCTCCTTACTCGATCTCTCTCTCTCTCTTCGAAACCAAAGCCCAAATCTGGATGGCCAAGATCAAAACCAGGGGTGGGGCAAGCTCGGTAGGGGGGACACTAGGCTCGGCAAGAATCAACAGGGGGGGGTGGTGGCGCTCGAGCTCGCCGGCGAAGGGGGGTGTGTAGATTTGGGCTGGGGAGGGGGGGCGTTCAAGCTCGCTAGCGAGCCCAGAATTGGGTTGTGGGGGTATAGAAAGAGAGAAACATCATAGATGTGGGTTGTTGAGAGAGGGAGGAAGGGAAAGAGATATATTAGAGGGTATTTTAGTCATTTTATTATAAAAATAATTATTTGAGCAAGATTCCGTTAGAAATTTAACGGAATTGGACGAAATGACTGAAACGGCCAAGAAACTAGGAGTTTAGGGTCATTTCGGCAATTAAAAAAAAAAAAAAAAAACAGGGATCAAACCGTCACCTTTGAAAGTATTCAGGGAATATTTAGGCCAATTACTCTTAAATTGAATAGAATACTTGCTAAATTAAGATAATGTAATTCTAAATGCATGATACATGGAGGACGAGTTTCCTCACTATGTAACTTGTGTTGCATTTGAACACATCAGTCATTGTATATAATATCTCAATAAATTATAATATGTATTTAAGTACCTTGTATATTCTATCCAAATACAAATATATTTAAATAGTAAATCAGCTCAAAACATTATTCATCCATTCATTTTGTTTATCTATTTTTACTAATTATATGACATACTTTTTTCTCTCTCTCATCAATACACGTTAGAATGACTATTCAAATGTAAATAACCCAAACACTTATTATATTTAGATACAATGTATAAAGAAAACATCCAAATACATATTGTATTGCATATAATACATTCGAAAATAACACAAAATAAATACGTACTCCAAACAAATCATTAGTGTTATTTGAGATAGAAACAATTCATTTTACGTTATCCGAGTCCAAAACATGCGTGGGTTGAGCTGTGCGATGACATGGCGCATTTGTACAAAAAAAAAAAAAAACTTTTGTATTTTTTACATGCATAATCGAATTATATATCTTGTGATATAGTCAAACTATGTTATATCTACAACGGATTCAATTCATTTGTCTCATTCATGTCCTTTTAATAATATCACGATATATCAATTAAATGGGTATATTTAATTACAATATCATATCGTATTAATTAAAATATCATGTTAATTGTACATATGTTATATTATAATTGAAGGAACATAAATGATGACACAAATAAAGAGACATACGAACTAAATCCATCTACAACCATTATATATTAATAACCGTGCTAAAGTTGTAAAGCATATATATCGCATGTTTATTTCATGAATCACCTACTTTCTTACATTTTTCATAAATTGCACACTTTCTGTGCCAAAACGAACTATGTATTATATATAGCCACACACATGTAAAACGCGATGTATCATCACTTGTAATAAATATTCAAAACAATATTTAAAAAAAAAAAGAAAAAAAAAAAGCAACCAAATATTGATCCATCCGTTTCGATATAAACTAAGGTTCTATTCGAAACAATAGTCATTTGACACGCACCAGAAAATAAAGCAAGAATACGTACACGGTCATGCATGCATGATGCACACGCATATACATATATATATGTTGCTTTTGTGCCACGGCACCCATCGATCCTTCTAAACATACACATAGCTAAGTTTTCATGCTTTATCAGAAAACGCAAATATATATATATAAAATATGGGTGTGTGTTTATATATATATATATATATATATAAAATATACACACATAAGATTTCGAAGCTTTTCTCATCAACAGATGTAAATCACAAATAAAACTAAGATAATTAATCAGAAAAACACATATAACTAATGTCATTAATCTAAAAGGCTCTCGCAGATATATATCTCACTTTCACTAAAACCTTAAACTAACTAAAAAAAAAAAAAAACATATAAAGTGAGACTGAGAGTCAAAGATATATGATCATCTAAAACATTCCTGAGAAAAATAACATTTTCAGATATCAGAGATATATTTAACAAAAAAGAAAACAATTAAAAAAAAAAAAAAAAAAGAGGTGAGAAAATGAAGCTTTAAAATTTAATGCTTCATTTTTCAACATTTTTTTTTTCGGTTTTGGGTATGGAGACGGTACTCACCACCTCGAGCGGTTCTAACTGGAGGAACCAGAGAAACCGAACCAAAAAAATTTTTACAATGGAACCGCATCCGCCAATGAGAGGACGCCACGTCACCAGTCTCCATATAGTCTCTTCCTGCACCTTCCCGCACGCAACCGCTCCTCCGTCACAACAACAACCCGAACACGTCACATCTGAATCCACCGAGCGAGTTGCGTGGGGTTGACAATCCCCGGGATGTGGGCCCCGGGGCTCTTCAGTATGCTCGCCACCTCAGCGTAACTCTCGTGCTCCTTCGCCTCTTTCTTCTTCTTATTCTTCTTATTATTATAATTATTCTTCTTCTCCTCCTCACTCCCGCTCGGCTCGGCTGCATCAAGCTGCTTCGACCGCTTCGGCTCCGCCATGCCGCCGACGGGAAACGCCTCGGCTCGAGCCGGATCGAACTTCTGACCGAACAGCGTGCCCTTCGTCAGGAACTCGTACGCCATGTACCCGGCCAAGAGCTGGTTCGACGAGAAAGCCTGTTCGTCAGCTGATCTCTTAGGCGCGGCTTGCCGAGCCTGAGCCGGCTTGGCCTTAGCCGCGGCTAGAACTTGAGTCAGAGCTGGAGCCGACGGTTTTAAGGGTGATGAGTAGAAAGAAGGCTCTCTCTCTCTTCGCTTTCGGTTGGGCCCAGGTGTCAATATCCGACGAGATTGGTAACTCATCTTACGCCCTTTGTTTCATGCCACGTCAACACCAAGGAATAAAATAAAAATTAAAAAAAAAAAACCACGAAACACACTTGAGGGGTAAGATGGTCAAATCGAGTCAGTTTTTTTTTTTTAAATTTTGGGGAAGCGTTACGGGAAGGGTACAATGGGGAATTCGAAAACGCACTAATCGACAAAGAAAGAGATAAGAGAAAAATTGTACTGGTGGGGTTAAAAGCGTAAAATCGGAAAGAAAACAGATAGGTTTTAAAAACGACAACGAAGGAAAGAGACTGAAAAGAGGGAAAAAAAAAAACATAAAAAAAGGTAAACAACAAAAAAGAAATAATTAATGGAGAGAGAAAAGTGGGAGAGAGAGAGAGAGAGAGAGGGTTAGGTTAGAGGAGTGCAATCGGGATCCAGAAACCGGCTGCCGGAACCTGTGACGGCGGATTCCGACGTACGGACGGCGGAAGGAGAGGCGGAGCCACCGAAGATTGGCGGAGGATGGAGAGAGAGAGAGAGAGAGAGAGAGAGGACAGGAGAGGAACGAGAGAGAGGGGGGATGAGATTGAAAAATTTAGTTTGAGGAAGATAGAGAGAGAAGGGAAAGGGAAATGGGGTTAGAGAGAGAGAGAGACAGAGAGAGAGAGAGAGAGAGAGATGGAGAAATGACCAAGCGGCGTCTCTCTCTTCAATTTTTATATGTGAGGTTTTCTTTAATATATACGCCTCTAGTTTGGGAAAAATATCTCCATTGCCATTCAATTCCAAATGACAAATTTGTCCTTCCACTTTTCTTTTTTATTCCCTTCATGAAGGCTTGTTTGTATATTTGGATTTTGGGCCTAGCTTGTATTGTCGGAACAAATTTTTTGCCTTTTAACTAACTAGTCCAATCCTCACATTTTAGAGCCTGTCTACCATGATTCTGGTGGTTCTTCATAGTTTTGTAAGAAAGAGTTCTTAAGAGTCTCGCCGGAACTAATTCAACGGGTGAGAATGAAAAAAATTGGGTTGGAGTTTTCTGGTTTAAAAGTTGAGAATGCGTTTACCTTTATTTTTTTAAATTTTATTTATTTATTTTTAGATTCTAATGTGCGAGGTCAAATTGGTGATCTACCTCGGTATCTTGTAAATATGATCTTACAAATACCCGGACATAGTTTTATGGACATGAAATCCATAACACCGTTAAAGGATTCTTTGGAAAAAAAAAAATCATGGTGAGAAGACTTGAGCAATTGGTACGCTTTTGTGCTCCAGTTGGTAATTAGTTTACTAAACAATGTATTTATTTATAATATTATCATTAATAAGAAAAATTCTACAGCAGAGTATGCTTTTCTACCCACTAATGGGAAAAAAAAAAAAATTTAGTAGTTGGATCAAATTTTGACAGTCTAAGCTCTAAGATACTTTTGTGTCACATGCCGAATTTCTATAGCATAAACACTATGACAACTAAAAAAAAATTATCTATCAGTAAGACAAAACAACGTTTCCCACCGTAAAAGTACCCATAAATAAGGGGGTGTTTGGTGAATGAGTTGAGTTGAAATTTTTAAGTTTGAATAGTAATTTTTGTTGACTTTTTCAGAAAAGACAAAAAACTTTTTTCAGAAAAAGACAAAAAAAAGTACAGTTTAACTTGAAGTAAACCGGTGTGCCAAACGGGACATAAATAATTCATTTGAAAAATGAAGGAACTTAAGAAAAAAAGAAATAATGGGGGAAATTCACACAATCATTAAAAAAAAAAAAAAAAAAAGACACTAGACAACGTACTAACAAGAGATAACAATGCCTCAACCGATCACACTTTCTCTTAGAAGAGTACGTGCTAGGATACATGGTTTTTTATTTTTATTTTTTATTTTTTGGCTAAAAAAATGATCTGGTGATGGATAGATGAGGTTTGTTAGGTACTTACTTTAATGACCATCATGGAATTTGCATTTGGGAATATTTTGTTTAAAAGTCGAATTCTATTTTGATGAACATCGATAAGTTAACTTTAATCTCAAATGATTGGTGAACTCATATTTATAGGTTATGTCTTTACATATCGTAAAGAGCAACTTAAATTTTGTGATCCACCTTGATATCTTAGAAACATAGTTTTAGAAATGTCGGGACAAAATTTTATAGACATGAAATCTATAACTCCGTCTTGGATATTAAAAAAAAAAAAAAAAAGAGTTGTCTAGGAAAGAAGACTCAAGTAATAAATTGCTCTTCGTTACTTAGCAAAAAGTTTACTAAGCACTTGAACTAGATTTATGATATGATTATAAATAAGAAAATTTAATTGAATTATATCTACAATATGATCGGAAGAAAAATTCTATAATAGGGCACATGTTTTTCTACCCTGCTAATAAAACAAGTTTTTTTAGCAGATGGAACAAATTAGAAACTATCGAATTTATGAATGAGAGTATTTTGGTGTCATATATAGTGCATGTCTTTAACGTAAAGAGACTCATAGATCTTATAATTAAAAACTAAATTTGATAACTAAAAATATAAATTTATAAATAATTTATTCGAAAAGTTGTGGAACTTAAGCAAAAAATTAATAATCGGGGAAGTTCACACAGACATAAGAAAAACACTAGAACAAGAGAGAAAAAATGTCACACTCTCTCTTATGCTATGTTTGGTTGGATAGAAAGAGGAAAAAAAGAAGTAGAGGGAGGGATAATTAATTAAAAATGGTAATTTGTATCGTAAGAAAGAAAAAAGGGTGGGACATGAAAATAAAATGGATAAAAGACGTTGTGAAATCCACCATTTTAATATTTCCAATATCCATTCAACGATGATTAAAATCAATTTTTTTACCATTGTTTTTATAATAATAATATAAATAAATGAATAAAATAACAATTGTATAAATCTTTTATTTTCTTTGCTTCCTATCTCCCAAACAATCATGAATCTAGTATGTTTCTAACTAAAAACTTACTATACATCTCATGAGTGTTTGTAATTAAATAAATAATTAAATAAACGAATAAACTGTCGAATTATTAGAAACCTTCTGCTGCATGCGTTTTCTAAACTTAATGGTATTTTTCAACATTAGTTAGTGCATAACCATTCCACATCATGCATAAATAAATATACTCCCATGAAAAAATAATAAATAGTCATAAAACTAATAATTATACCTTTCAAATTAAAAACTATCTATTTGTTTTTCCTGAACAAAACAAAAGCAAATCAATGGTATTATTTCAGTACCCAACTTTAACTTTCATAATATTTTTGGGCATGGTCACTCGATAATAATTTCGTTAATATTTGTTTTATCGTCTCTATTAGTGGATAATTTTTGTTTATTATTAAAATGCATAATATGATATTACGATAATGCCCTCTAAGGCTTATCTTCTTGGTAATAGCCCGACATGGACGTTAAGGGTCGTAACCTAATCCTTTATTCTTTTTATTTAAATGAAAATTAGTGCAGCTAGACTGTGACTCCATTGCCTCCAATCACCTAAAACAAACAAACAAACAAACAAAAGAAAAATCAAATTTAATACATTTTTTCCCTATTAAACAATGTTTTTCACTGTGTGCTAAACCTAGAAAAAGGAAAATCAATCAAAAAGTTGGTATAGATTAGTGAGATATTCCAAACTTTGCTACATCAGCCAAGAGAATGAAAGAATAAAGTTGAGATAATGCTTGTCACCCCATCTTCATGATTCACCAATTTATGTCACACAAATTTCCATCAAACAATTGTATTTATTATATCACGATGATCTTTTGATTCAATAAATATGTATATTGAACAAAATTTGTAATCATTAACGGAATTATCTTGGGCCCATGGTAGCTGCATCCCCGTCCTTCCCATATCGGAGGTTATACCCTTATTAAAAAAAAAAAAGTTGAGATTTACTTTCATATTTGGTCTTTGGAAATTAGATGTTGTCTCATTTTATCTCTTGCAAGATCAAATGGAACAAAACTATTCCTGAGTCTTTCATTAGTTCTGACTTTGATATATGTTTTTATTGAAAAGTCAATTTTAATGGTTTTATTCACATGTATGTCACGTGATTGGTTGGAAAGGGAATTTTTTTAATGGTTTTAACCACATATCAGTCACCTGATGATGAGCATACGTGGTATATCATCAGTAAAAAAATTGACGTTTTAACAACCAAAATCTCGAAATTATAATTTATGATAAGCTCATCATTGGTAATTTCATTACATTGTAAGTTATACATGGCAAAGTGATATAAAAATTAGTTTTCAGGAGTGAACTTTGAAATTAACCCAACAATCTTTTACAAGGTTTTCCTTAGTTTGCCCCTTTGAAATATTCAAATTTCAACATTTGCGTTTTTTTTTTTTTCGTAAATTAAGTTTTTGTCATGAATTGCCAACCACACGCTTTTATCAATTTTTTTTAATTACCACACATTTTATGCTTAATGTTAAAGTATTCATGCGTACTTTTTTTTTTTTTTTGCTAAACAGTATTCATGAGTACTTGTGAACCTTACAATTCAGTCTTATTTACAGACAAAACAAAATGATTCACATTGAATTTTTGTCTTTTTAAATGTATAATAGAAAAGCTATTACCTCGTTTGAGGTGGAAAGAATCGGATATCCGTCAATTCAACGACATTTGGTTCATCAAATACTTTTTAATTTTATGTCTCTTGCCATTGAAATATGATAATGATTCTAGATATAATTTAGATATGATTTTATTCTTAATTCTATTAAAAAAAATACATAGTTGGAATCTTCCCTTCTTATTTTTTTTTTTAAATTGTATTATGATATATTGGAAAATAACTCATTAGAAGTCTATAACAAATAGCTAGGTAATGTATCAATATAGTTGAACAAGAAAAGTCTAGTTAGACCATTTCTAGCGCAAATGCAATGTCAATACTATATAAAGAGATGTTTGACACATTCGTTTCAATTAAACAAATTTTTTTTGTTTTTCTCTTTAAAAGTAAACTCAATTTTATTATTTATTTTTCCAACTCTAACTTAAAGACTCAAACTTTAAAAGTCTATAACTTTATTTTTTCAAATCGAAATGAGACGATTTTTTTTTAATTATATAGAATTTAAAAATGAACTAAACAAGATCTATATTAATTTTTTTCCAAACGCATTTCAGGTGTTTACATTTTTAACTCCAATAATTCATTTTCAACCAATCACGTAATTCTAAAACTCAACTCACCTCTAATAAAAATAACTTTAAAACCCCAACTCAAACAGACTAACTAAACGACCTCCTTAACATAATAATGTAAAATATAACATATTTGTTATGTTGTTTTATTTTGTACTTAAAAATAAACTGTTATTTCAAATATTATATGTAGATTTCTCGTAAATTTGAAGCTTTAGAACTAAAAAATAATTTAAAAATTTTTACAAAAAAATGATAATCAACATATCAACTAATAATAATCAAATATCAAAAATTTTTAAAAATTAATTAATACTATAATGGAGAATATTTTTCTACTTATTAAATAATAAAAATTAACATTAGCACATTAATATCTCATTTTATTGATATTCATACAGATTTTCATATAAATGCAAGTCGTCTCCTAAGATCAATAATCTTTAGTGGAACAATTCTCTTTTTATTTTCTTCATTTTAGTGACAGAAAAGTGTGCAATACTATTCTTCATCCAAAAGTAAAAAAGAAAAATGAGTCCAATAATATAGTGCTCAGCACTAGTAGTATTATATATTGTTATAGTACACCCAATTTTGTACTGTGTACTATAAGTCTACATATATTGTTAGGTTTTCCCAACAAGAGAGTACACCCACTCAATGCATTCATATAGCTAAGGTACAATTATTTGCTTTGGGCATCATTTGGATAATAAAGTGGAGCAGTCAGTGTCAATTATAAGTTCCATCTTTCTTTTTTTCAAAAAAAGAAAAAAGAAAAAAGAAAAAGAAAAAAAAAAGAATGGGATCCAAAGATTTTGAACCCAATATTTTGTAAAATAATGTATAAAATTATTGTTAAATTATGTCTATAATCACATTACACATTTTAATTTTTGATTGCTTCAAGTTTAGAATATTGTAGAAACAATAATGAATATTGATTTTTTCCCTCCCTTTTGATGCTTTCTTTATATTTTTTAGGATCAAATAGGAAGCCAAACCACATTAAGAGAGGATATTTGTTAGATAAAAATGCTTTGTCATGAATAAGTGAGACGTTATGTCATAATTAATGGGTACCACAATTATTAATACATAGATTTGTAATAATTTAATAGCGTGTCCTTGTATAAATGGCATTGCTCTTGCTTTGTTACAACCAAATAAACAAATGTAGCTTCTCTAAGCTAACATGAACTTTGCAACGGCATTATTCCACTCCAGGGAAACAACTTTGTAAATATATATATATATATATATATAAAATGAATATATATAGTTCATATCAAAGAAAGGTAATACACATATCAATTCATCCCTAATTAACATATATAGCCTCTTACTATGGATATAGCACCGCTGAACAACTAGTCCCACGTTAAATTTAGTTTAACACTCCAGGTAAAATAATTTGTAAAGAGCTCCACAATAATGAAGACTGAAATTATACTAAATATTGAGCAAACATATAGAATTTGAACAAATCATCTACAAACGATCGAACTAACCACATAATTGATATCGAGAATCCCATAAGAACCAAGACCGCAGAAAACTTAAAAAGAAACAAATACAACTGACAAAAATCACAACCAAACAAAAAACACCATATGTGTAGCAAACAAAAAACACAAAAATCATAACCAAACACTGAACAAAAACATGAACTCGAGGTAAAAAACCACCAAATGTGTAGCACGACATAGAATGATAACTTAATAGTAGCATGGATCTTGGAAGAATGACGCGCTGGCGAATGTTTTTCAAAAAACAATTTTAGATTTAGCAATTGTGCAGCTTGAAGCAGCAAAATTGCTCCAACCACTACATCGGTCTTATCATTACGAGCTCATAGATGAAACCACAAAACCAAGACCTTGTCGACGTACCCAAAGATGGTACTCATTTTCTTTGTCTCGTTTTACTTCTCTCTAGGCCATCCAAAATATGAAAGGATAATTAGCTCTATTACTACCTAAATTGTTGATATTCAGCTACTCTAGTCTCCGAACTTTTAATTTTGATAAACTACTTCTTGAACTTTTATTATTTCTCAGTTTTGTGCCTTACATTAAAATGGATGAAAATATTTTTAAAGTTTTAATGAAGATAATCTCATGGTAAAGTAAGTAAAAAACGTGTTAAACCTTAAAACCAGCTAGAATATATTGCCAAAATATTTATAAAAAAAAAAAAAAAAAAAAAAAACCAAAAACTAAAAACAAAAGTTTAGAGAGTAAATTGTCATACTTTAAAAATTCAAGATCCAAAATGACAATATTTATAGTTCAAGGACTAATAAACTAATTACCCAATAAGAAAATACATTTTACCACCTACCTAATTAGAAAAACATAAAAAATTATATATTATTTTGGTACTAAAAAAAAAAAGGGGGGGGGCGCGGCGGGGGTGTTGGGGATGGAACACGAGGAAAGTGAGAACGTTAAATGTGAATGTCATGCACTACAATTAGTTAAAACTTTTCTACACAAAAACCACCCAAATTGGTATCATGAAATTGTCGGTGAGATTTTTGGTTAATTATGGAAAGAACTTAAACCTTTGGAGAAAGAAATACATAATGGTTTAAGTTATCAGACTTTTATGAAAAACTATGAAAAAAATAGTTTATCACTGACGGATTAGATCTATGTAGATTCTTTACCTCAAAAAAAAAAAAAAAAAAAAAAAAAAAAAAAAAGATCTATGTAGATGCTGTCAGTTTAATATAACTTTGTATTTTAATATAGTTTTTGACCATTTACAAACATGCATTATCAATCAAGATATCTTATTATTAAAAGGTCATATGAAACTAGGATTTTCAGTTTTTCTATTAATTAAAAACATGATACAGGCCCTTTAATTAAAAAAGAAGGGAAAAAAAATTGATACAGGACTTAAAAAAAATGATACAGGCTTTTAAATTCTTTCCAAAACCACCTAAATTGTGGAGAACGTATTATTATTTGCATAGCGTTTTGATGTACCATATTTCTCTTAGACTCTATACTTTCTTCCATATGGCTCTTTCGCCGCTCATTTCATTATCTACGAATTTATCATTGTGTTTGGGAGTTTTCTTTTATCTTTCTATATGTTGTAATTTGTAATAAAATGATGGTTTTTACCCTAATTTGATAGTGTATTTGGCTCTTTTTCTAGTATTTGGATGTGCTTTTGATCAGTTCGATTTGTTTTTTTGTTTTTACCCTTTTATGTGGTCTTGGTGCTTCGGTTATCTCAATTTCGTTAGATTGAATTCTTCCATCAAGTGTAGAAATTTGCAAAAATAGATCTAACAATTTTGTTATAGAGCCATACATGTTTTCGATTGTGGGTATACATATTTAAGTGTATGTTTCCCGAAATTGATATACTTCTAATTATCTTCAGCGTCATTTCATTTTATTGATAAAATGGATTATTTATTGTGGTTGTGGTTTCGTATAGTTTGAGGTAATATGGATCAATATTGATGATTGTATATCCTTAATTTGGAATAAATCTGTCATTTTAATAAATTTGTTTTCTTATAGACTAGGATTTGTAGTTTTTCACTACATTACGTATAATTTATTGACACTCTAGAAAAACGTATAGTTAATTGACGTTGGTTTATTAATGGGTGAAGAAAATAAAGTAAAAAGCCAACTAAAGTAGGAGAAGTTATAGGGCAGATAGCCCTACTTTTCATAGGAAACGCAGACCCATCACGTGGTAACAACAAACTTTGGTCCCCATCGATAGAGACAATTCCCTTACTGCGCACACTTTTTTTTTTTTTTTTTCTTCTTCTTCTAGTCGGCGATGGTAGAAATATGTACTATTCCCTATTCCCTATTTTCATTTTTATTATTTATGATAAGAATTTTAATTTACTTTATAATAGGTACTATTATTTTTTCTGATGAATTAAGGGGGTGTTTAGTGTGTAAATTAGAGTTGAAATATTTTAGTTTCAATAGTAATTTTTGTTGACTTTTCAGAAAAGACAAATTTTTTTTTTCAGAAAAGATAAAAAACTTTTTCAGAAAAAGACAAAAAAAAAAAAAAAAAAAAAATACAGTTTCACTTGAGTAAAACGAAAGTGCCAAACAAGACCTAAGTTTCAATAGTCTGATTTATAATTAAAACTAATTTTATACCAGCATTGTAAAGTTTTAACATGGAGATTATTAAATCATGCTATTCAAAAGTTAATTTGAACAAAAGTGTCTATTGATAATGCAAAGAGGAAGATTGTCATTTCTTCATGATTGATCGGAATGGTTGGCCCCAAATATAAAAGAGAATGAACATATCAAACTTCTGTACGTTTTGTTAAACTAAAATTACAATTTTATTCTAATATTTATAATTCCATTAAACTAGATTTGAACTTTTTTTTTTCCTCATCAAGTAACAATTTGTAAATATAAATAATTTCACATTTTTATATTATAAAATATAGAGTTTAAATCTTAATTAATAATTAAAAAAAAACTTTGAGAAGAAGTAAAAAATTCTTATAACCCCACGCAGAGGAAGAAAAAAAAAAAAAAAAACCTCTATATATAATGTGAAACATTGAATACGATTTATTTAATAATGTAAAATAGGACTTTTCAGCTGAAAAAAAAGGATGTAAAACAGCAATATTGACAAAAAGCATGAAATGTTAGAAATTCCTTTTCGCAGAAATTATTGTTCATGTAAATTTATCATTAACACATAAAATAGGAGAGATGAAAAAAACCCCTTTTATTTGCAACTTATATTCGGGGTTTTAACTGAAATAAAAGCATAAAAAGTGGAAAGCATCGGAGGAAATTAAATATAATAAATAAAATAAGGGCTTATACGTTAGACCTTATTTTGATAGTACATGTTTTTGATAAAAATCACATTAAATAAAAAACCAAAAATGTAGAATATATTGTTTCTGATACAAATCTAATTGTTGAAAAACAAAACTTTAACTGATAGTTCATTTTTAAGCTCCTATCGTAAAAATCTTCATAAATAAAACATTAAAACTCTTATTTTATTTTTATTTTGGAGATTTCTACAATATGATCTAAAAAATTAAATTATCAATAGAGTTTAGTTTTTAGCCATCAGATTGTTTTAAAAAAATAAATATTTTGTGTAACTATTCAATTTTCGTATCATCTTTATTTAATCTAATAGTTATGAACGAACGCATACTATTAATATGAGGCTCGTACCATAAAAAGACCAATTTTAATTTTGGCTTTGAGAAAATCGCTCTCAACATTTGTTAGGCACCGTGGCTGAAAAGGTCATTTTAAAAAACAGATTCAATTTAAATTAGATTTTTTATTGTTTTCAAAATTTACACTATAATAAATTTTCTTTCTCCCAAACATTATTTCAATAAGATTATCAGTTTAAATTAAAATTTTTAAAAAAAGTTTTTTTTTTTGTTTAGTAGAATTTTTTTTTAAATTTTTAAACCACGATGCGTTGCCAAACATACACATTTTGTCACGGTGGTTGTCGCATTTGGTACGGCAAAGGAATTTTTTTTTGGGGGTTTGTGGGGTAGGGGGTGTTGGGCGCATGGTAAACAGAATTTGCGCAAAGTAGCGGAACACAGCTCTTCTTCGCTTGAGTAAACAAAACTCAACAAACATTAAAGAGAGAATCAGCGCGGTCCTTTAACAGTTACAGTATCTCCGGTGGCCAACCATATATTGCCACGTCACATCAGGAATCTGGACGATGATGGACGATATTGGATGTATTGTAGTAGATAAGTATAAAATAATATTCGGAGAAAATATATATATATATAAATATAAAAAAATATTCTTCCTTCTTCTGTCTTCTCCCTGTTGTGGTCCCCTACCTGACATTCAACGTCAAATTTTTTCCACTTTTATTTTTTCTTTTTTATTATTTTATTAATTTAAAATTTAAAAAGAATTCTTTGATGAAAAGAGAAAAATTGAAAAAAGAGGAGGAAATTTCTACTTCCTTTTTTGACACTAACAGTGGAAACTACAATTTTAGTCATTGAATTAAAATTTTCAATGCTTTAAATCTGTAGAGAAAAAAATCTATAATTAATTTGTTTAAAGATAAATGATCAATTAGGACACCATCTGACCTAGATTTGTGGCTAATATTGATCTATCAATGAACGAGTAAGTAAAATGCAACAAAATAGATATGAGATAAGAAATTTTATAGAAATTCACTCTCAACGTGAGAATTAGTCCTCTAGTGATGTGTGATACGGTTTTCTTGATCAAAATTAAAGTACAAAGAGCTTCGTAAAGCTTAAAATGAACAACTATGAAGGAGAAAGGGTTGCAGAGTTTTTGAGAGGATTTTGGAAGAGATTGGACATTGTTTTGTGTGTTTCATCAGCTGAGATCCTCTCTTTTATAACTACGGTTTCTTAAATGCATAATTTCCTTATTTGAACCGGTCAACTCTCTTCAAATGCACATATTTGTCTTCATTTTTAATTGATGGTTGACATTCTGATAACAATCATGTTCCCATTGATTAATGGTGATTGATCTTCATAATTAACTTCCAAAATCTACTAGATTGAAGATCTTTACAGCTATTTTGAATGCCATGGGGAGAAATGATTAGAATGCCATGCTATGCAATCACTGTCGACTCCTAAGAACTGTAGTCACTTTCAGTCGTTCTGCTACTGGAGTTAGGATCTAGTTTTTATTGCTTGATCTTGGCTCTCACCTGATCTTGGTCCCGTTGCTTTGTTGGTTGTGGATGGTTGGAGTTGACATGTGGACAACTAAGATTGGGGTACGGAATTTACCCTCAACAAAATCTATGATGAAAGTAATTTTGTGTCGTGTTTTTTAAAAGTTTAACACAGATACTTATAGATTAGACTAATAAAAAAATTATTCAAATGATTAAAAAATAGGTCTTACATGTAAGTAAAATATATATATTCATTGAGTTTTGTTTTGTTTTAAAATTGGTAAGCTAGATTTCATTAAAATAAAACGGTGGAACAATGAGCACCAATACTGCGAAAGACATAAAATCATGACAATGCCAAGGCAATACTAAAGACTAGACCACTATAAAACTGGACTACGAGAAAAGCCTGCTCAGCTTCTACCCAATTAAACATTGTCAAAAATATGAAAGGAGAAACAAAAGCAAATTTTGTAACTCTGTTTGAGGAGAGGGATTTTTATAGGCGAAGACATAGACTTTACTAACCGAGGGATTCAACAAGAAATCGACTTCTATATCTTATTTTTCGTGTCTTAAAAATATCATATCATATTAATTAAAATATAATAACTAAAATAGACATAATATGATATTATTAAACATAACGAAAGAGTACGGAAAAAAATATGTTGACCGAGTTTTATTTGTACTTTTCTCCAAATTCAGTCAACACTACATAACAGATAATAGGAAATTGTTTATCTGATATCAAAGGCCTAAGTGGAACCCAAGGTACATGTGGATTAACATCCCAACAAGTACCATCCCCCAAACAACATGCTCTTCTCTTGCCAAAGGGCACTTAATAAATAAGTGGTATTTATCCCAAGGTTCTTTTTTTCTTTTTTCTTTTTTCTTTTTTGACAAAAAAGAGTGACACGTATAGGACACTTGATATCAGGTTTCTGAAAATTTTTACGACAGGGATACCCTATGTTGGAGCCAGGGATTTTTATTTTTATTTTCAATGGAGACATTAAAAAAAAATAACAAGAAAAAAAAATATTAAATATAAAAACATTGATTTTTAATAGAAAAATATATATTAAATTAAAAAAATATTACCACATTTGAAGATCTTATCAAGTAAAAACTCAAATAATAAACTACGACATTTTTCAATGGAGACATTAAATTAAACTCAAGTAAAAAATATTGTTTAATCGATGTCTATAATTTGCTTAGACAACACCCGGAAAAAGGGTTGTCTAAAGCCTCATAATGGACGGAAACAACAACTAGCGTTGTCTATAATCAGGTATAGATATAGCCTGTAAAAACGACGTTTAAAGGGGTAATTTTCCCAATGCCCACTTAGATGACACTTTTATGGGCGACGTCTAAGACCTTAGATGATGTCTTTTGTAGTATTGAGATAAAATCTTGATAAGAAAAGGTTTTTATATAAAATAAAATCATATAAAAGCAACTTTATTGTGCCCTTATCGTGTTTGTGCTCATGTTCGTAACATGCTCTTAACATGCCATATACCCTTAACATACTTTTGCCCTGTTTGGCCATAAGTTTGGTTCAAACTTTTTTTTGTCTTTTTCCTTAAAAATTTTTGTCTTTTTCTCAAAAAGTTTTTTGTCTTTTCTGAAAAGTCAACAAAATTTACTATTTAAACTTATAAATCTTAACTCAAACTTACACACCAAACTCCCCTATGTTTCCAAAAATTGTACCAAGTAGGGCTTACTTAATAAAACATAACATGTCCACTTTTTTTAACATACCGTGCTTGTTTTAATCCATTATGTCTGGCCTGTTTTAACATCCTTAAGGCCAGTAGATAGTAACGGTGATTCTAATTGTCTTAGGCTTTGTTTAGGGTTTTAGTTCAACTCCAATTAAACTGTATTTTTTATCTCAGTTTTTGTTTTTTTTTCTGAAAAGTCAATATAACTAATTTTTGAAAAATCAACTAACTACAACTTAAAAATTTCAACTCCAACCGGCGAACCAAACACAAGTTTAATCTTGAACTATCTTTAAACTGTCTAAACTGATTGCTCAACATGCATAATGCATGAGCCAATTCATCGACTTAATCGATTCATTTACCGTTGTAATTATCCAAACAATTGGACAGGTCGATTCAACAAAATAGTCTACATACATGAAAAACAACTATCATATTGAATTGGCCAAGTAGTTAAAAAAAAAAAAAAAAAAAAAAAAAAAGAAGCGTTTTAATTTTATTCTTTTTTTGGATTAGAAATCTGGGTCCTCAAACTTTTAACTTTTGGCACTTTAGTCTCATTTTAGATATTTGGACAAGAAGGTCCCCGAACTCCATAATTTTTTCGCCTTGGGTCCCTTAATTACTTTATTTATTTTATTTTTATAGAAAGGTCCCAAAAGCTTGTTATATATTTGACATTGATTATATGAATACAAATTACTTAGGTCTTTGATAGGATTTTAACCGTAGGATTTGGACATATTTTACAGTTTTTGAGCAAGTTTTAAACTAGTTAATTGGATAGTTTTTCTCATTTGTTTTGGACAGATTCAACAAAGTTTTTTGGACAGTTTTTGAAGTAGTTTTGATTTTTTTTTTTTTGGGTTTTCAAGTAAAGTATGCAGATTAAACAAATTAGCTATAATTTAGAATCATATATATTTACCCGAATTTTAATAGAATGGATAATCAATTTCCTCAATTGTTTTCATGAATTTCTTAAGCTTATTTATTTATTTATAATAATTATTATTATTATTTTTCATTTACGATCAATCACTTTGTTGTCTTCTATTATCATAATTACTATTAAATTAGAGCATCTTAATGTTATCTATACAAAAAATAATAATAAGCCATATTTATCTAATGTGAAAGGCAACAAGTTTTTGGGGATTTTTTTTTTTTTTTTAATTAGGTTTTTCAGATCGGTGCAAGAAAACACGCGGTTATTTTGGAAATATGAGCCACAAGAAATTATTGACCTCTGATGACAATTAACAGAGAGATAACGTGGGGACGAAAGACGTCAACGGAATTGGAATTTAGCAACCTAATTGTCTAAATTTTTAAAATGAGGACTCTAAGTGCCAAAAGTTTAAAAGTTAGAGGACCAAAATACAAAAACACCTTCTTTTTCTTTTGAGTGGCGAATGTAGGAGGTAAGTTGACAAAAAATTAGATTGTACAGTTAGGTGTGAAATTATCACTAACAATTTTTTTCTCGCTTTTTGATATTATAAATTTATTATACGACTTCTTATCATGCGGATGTGTATGATATTCTTTTATATATGTCACTTACAAATTTCAATATTAATTTCCATCATGTTGATGGGTCCCCAAAAATAAGAGATATCTTTTAATTAAGAGCTCACCAATCCTCTTAAGTCTTACATGTTTCTCCCACATATATAATTAGCATTTCATGTATAAAATATGACACTAGCATATGTCTCTCCATTAGTCACCAAACTATATGATATTTGTATTTTCATTAATTTCTTTTGGCAAGTTCTTTCTGTAGCTCCTTCAGAAGTAACGTATAGTTTACTTCGAATCCAACTAATGTCTAAAATTGATAATTAATATTCTACATTTTTCTTGATTGGAGTTAGCTTTGGAATAGTGATAATTATGCTCTCTCTCTCTAAATTTGTTGGATTTTTTGGGGAAAATTTATTGGATTATACATATAAATTCAACGAGAATGTCTTGATTGTTCTTGGAGATTACACAAATTAAATTTGGCTTCTAATCAAATTCAAAGCATTATATTAGCCAACCAAACGAGTATATGAATATATACATAAATATTTTGTGTCAAAAAGCTATCAATATATATATATATATATATATAAATATATTGTGTGTCAAAAAGATATCAATGGGGCTTTAATTCATGATAAAAACAATAATAAACAAAATTATCTTGTTTGCCATTGAACTCTAACGATCCATTCAATGTGTTCATATTGTGCAATACTGACATGCTACGTGCTACATGATTGTGATATGATATGTTAAATATACATCTATCAATATAGGTATTTTCTATAACAAAAGTCATATGCCCCCATTATCCATAGCATGTAATATATAAGCATATATATATATATATAAAAATTTTGAAGTAGATATATACAAGTTGAAAATTGCATAATTTTTAGGTCATCAATTCCTCGTGGTCCTTTCTTTGGAGAGAGCAAACTCATGTAGAGACATGAAAATGGCAATAGAGAATAAGTACCTTATATAACTTTCTAGCTACTCATAAAAAAATAAAAATTACTATCTTGTAATATACTGTCAATGTAATTATAATGCTACTGCTATCTCAAGTGAAAGAGTCGATAACCAGTAAGTCACAATCTAATTGAGATATACTAGTTTCTCATGATATATATATATATATATATATATATATCCTCACGCATCATTTACACAAGACTCGATAGCCTAGAAGTTTACTAAATTAGCTAAAAAAAATTACAAATATTGGCTTGCTCAAACCTTCGCTAATATACGCACTATTTTAATAATGTATTGATTTTCTTTTAACTATGTTGACACTTGTCAAAAACCGAAACCTTATGGCACGTGTAAGTAATAAAAATAAGGTTATCCTATACAAGATTGTTTATTACGTTTAATTACTATTTGTCCAAATTTATTAAAAGCTAACCAATTATTTAAGATAATATTCTAGCAAAAGAAACTAATTAATATAATTTTCTCGAGTTAAAAAAAAAGAAAAATCTTTTTAAATGTGAATCTTGCATTTTGGCGTCATTAAAGCATAAAGCCTTTAATTTTTCTTGCCTGAGATAAGTAAAACCCCCGCTCCCACCTTCAATGAACAATTAGAACTAAAACAGATGGAAGCTATTGGAATAATATAAACAAAACAATGATCTGACATACCGGTCTTTAATGGATTGAAACCTTCTATCCGATAATCATACAGATACAGTAGATATATTTATATTTTTAGTTATATAAATACGACAGATTATTATGTAATTTTGTGTGTAACATTTTATATTTTGAAACTTTTATAGCATATTAATAAATTAGTGTATAAGATATTAATAATAACGTTATTTGTGCTGGACCTTACTATCACTGTCACTGGACAAAAGACTTTTTTATTTATTTTTATTTTTTATATAAGTCTACTCAGAAACGAGTAGACTATTTTACAGTCAAAATGGGAAATTCAGTTCTTGGTAAACAGTGGTTCCTCCGATGCTGTAGTTGACAATAGTAATTAAGCAAGTTTCTTTATTGAAAAGGCCCTTGGGCTATTATGGAATATGGAAAAAGTGGTACCCAAAAGGTAAGGATTATTGCGCCCTTACGTTGGTCCCTTCGCGGTCTTGTCTATCTATAGGCCATATCTCCAAACATATCGACAATAGAAAAAGTACAACTTGTCAAAAAAAAAAAAAAATTATTTTTTGTTAATATAAAGAAAGATTATTGGTGTCATTCAATTTTCCCATTGATCTTTATGAAAATTTCAGGATTTATTAATAAAATAAAAAGGACGTGATGATGGATCTATTTTTACTCTACTGGACATAATGTAAAAGGAAGTTTATAATTTCAGAAGAGTTTTTTTTTTTTCTTCTTCTTCTTCTAGAAGTCACTTTTTTAACTTTGACAAAGCATTGTTATGAAGATTGAAATAAGCTTTTTTATAATATCATCCAAATCACTGAAAACAACTTTTAAAAAACTTTGTCAATTATATCTTAAAGTGAGATATGAAGTATCGAATGTTGCGTGCATTCTGAGAGAATAGGAATGGAATATGGTTGCCATGGAGAAATTACAAATAATTCTTAAATTTTAATTGTTATCTCTATCGCGATGAAGAAAAGACCAAAATTAATTCCGTTTATTGTTCCCTGCAGGCTGTCTCACGTCGCCAAGCAGATAATCAAGATTAATTGTAGCGAAAGTGTCCATACATGTAAGCAAAGATTAGTTAAATTTTACATTGATGAAAAGAATCCGTTACCATGGAAAACAAAGCTGAGGAAAAATCCGATCTCCTGTTTTATTTTTCTGTATTATCGATTATTTTAAGTATTTTAGTATTTAGTATTAATTGTATGTATAATCAAAATTTTCCAATTTAAATAATATGATAAGATGAGAGAATAAAAAAGATAGAAAATTCAACAAGTTTAGTTGGAATAGATTTGATTCCTCGTTATATTGGGTCATTGGTAAAGGCCAACAATATTGCTTCAGCTTGAATGAAATTCAGCCCCACTTCAACAAAATAAAGAAGAAGAAGAAGAAGAAGAAGAAAACAGTTTTAGACTCAGCTGATGATGTTTCATTTGTCAACTTTACTATTTTCACAAATTGTAATATACTAAATGTACTATTGCATTGTGAATATTTAGATATATCACATAAATCGCCGTGTTGTTTTTTTTTTTTATTTTATGTATGGCTTAGTAATAATTATCTTCTATTTTTCAAAACTACATCTACATTTGGATTTTTGGTTACAATATATATTGGCCTACCGTTGACCAATAAAGAAATTGGGAAGAATATTTTAGATCTCCAAAGTACCCTTCTAAGATGATTTAGTTAAGATTTTTTTATGTCCATAGTCCTGTAAATACACCTACTCAATTACCAAATACAACTTTGAAAGTCCTTTACATTATATTCTAACGGCAATTCTATACTTAACTTCAACCTTCACGATAAGATCATTTATAGTCCTAATCTCCTCATCTCCAAGTTCAAAATATATTTGTGTAAATATTACTGACTCAAGTGCACGAGTTCGACATGCCTCACTCTAGGACGACCATGTCTGATCACTAGATTTGGCAAAACATAATCTCTCATTCATAGACACCGTGCATATGAAACCGACATGAGGGACCTCTCCTCATTGGCGAGACTCTTGCACCGGACATCAAATGCAAGGGAGCGAACCTCATGCTTGATCTGCATGACAGAGGTCGCCTCATATGCCGAGACTCGCGGGAGATTTAGTTTGCCTTAGATCTAAAATGCATGAAGCGCAATCTTCCACAAGGCAACGCTAGGCACTGTTGGAACACCTGATCTCTATTGAGAATTTGGGTGTGATTCGAACATTTGATATGCGAGGTAAAAAAAAAAAAAGAAAAAATCTTCAATTCTATATACCCTTATTTCAATCTCAATTTTAAGAAAGATAGTGTTGAGACCAAAGTTCAAATGTGACGGAAAACGGAAAAATATAAAGATGAATTATGTAATTTTTCCATAAATAGGTTATAGCCACATATAAAATCTTTTGTTTAAAACTACCTTCAGGCATGGCAGGAGGAGAATATCCTGAAAATAGTGCAAATACGTTGCCACGCTTGACCGCTAAACTAAAGTCTTCTGGAAATTAGATATTTATCTAGAAATAATTTTTTGAAACAAGTTCCCAACACATATCTATATATATTTATATGCCTCCTATCTTTATGTATATATATATATATATGTATGAATTTATATATTGACATTTCTAGGGCTTTGAACCTCCCTTCAAAGTCATGTTCTTATTATGACTTTTTTCTTTCTTTCTTTTCCTTTTTATTATTATTATTTTTTCCTGGAGTTCTTATTATGACTTTTGTTTGGTCATGATACGGCGGTTTATTTTTTGATAAATAGAAAAAATGATGAGGCGATATTTCTCTCAAAAATGTTGGAAAATAAAAGATCAGCTAGGTGTCTAAGCCGGAATCTCACTGTAATTTTGGCTAGCTCCATTAGATAAAACTAAGAGGTCATTCATTGAAAAAAAATGAAAGGCAATTAAGAAATACATACACTACTACAAAAAGGGGATTTCACGACGGTTAAAAACCGTCGTGGTATCAATTCCACGATGGTTTTTGAACCGTCGTGGAATTCAGAGTCGTGGAATCTTTTGAGATTCCACGACGGTTTTTTAACCGTCGTGTAATATGAAAAAAATAGCAGAATCAGGCTGATTTTAAGACCATACTACGACGGTCCCACATAAAACCCGTCGTGGTAGTCCGGGCTACCACGACGGTCTCAGGGTGAGACCGTCGTGGTAGCCCGGGCTACCACGACGGTGCCACAAGGAGACCGTCGTGGGTGCAAAATTTTTTTTAATAAAATTGTTTTTGGCAAATTCGTTTCATTTCTCACGGGTGGTAAATCCTCTATGTTAATACGTTAGTACACATACAATATAATTTCCAAAAATATTATGTAATTACTTAGATAAAATTGTACAACAACAACTAATATAACGATAGTGAAAATTCTCTATATTATTTCTAGTCAATAATGTATAAACTGCATGACAAAATTAGCCCACTCGTTCCTAACCAAACTCATGTCAGCATCAGTATAAAAATCCTTCGTTTGAAGCACGGCTAGTCCATCAACAGTAAAGGTTATTTCTCGCATGTAAGCTAACACAAAATAACCGCATTCTACATAACCTTCCTGTATTGGACATCGAACGGTATCAATCAACGTTTGCCAGTTGCGTCGCTATCTGATTCCGCTACCCACCAACAGTTTCCAATCATTAAGTGCCCTATCAAGTTGACAAATTTCAAAGCAATTACAAGAACAATTATTTTAAGTCTAATCATAGATATGAACATATAAAAGAATACTTACGTCATAATTAGGTCTTTAAAATCATCATCCGGTTCGTTTCCTAGAGGATTAAAGTACATGACCGAGTCATCCCACGGATCAATTACTGCCAATATCCAATGTTGGCCGCTATTATATGGCATAAGAAACCGCTTTCCCTTTAGTGCATTTCTTAAAATCCGTAGAATACATTCGGCCCTCTCTCGAACGTAGGTGGCCCGATCTACATTCTGCTGAACTGGTGAGACAAGGACTGGTGAAATAAACTCGAACCGTTGATCGATACCTGTTCTTGCACAACACTCGACTAAGTATCTGCAAAATAATTAGGCACACTTGTTACGGAAAAACAAACATATATAAGATTAAGAAGATAACAAAATTAAATTATTTAAGGATAAATGTATTACTTGATGTAAATCATTATGCTGTTTGCACTAATTTCTTTAAATGAAATGAAATGATATACATCTTCAAACCCAATATATATGGGCATCTCATCCCCTATGACGAAGTGTTGTTGTGGGCAGACTATTTGTGTACCGTCCCGCATGGAACTTTGTGCGTAAAATGCCAAAGGTCTCAATTCGAAGGAAATATCATTAAGGTCAAACGAAGGCATTTCTTCTTGCGGCGGTTGTTGTTCTACCTCTGGTTGTGACTATATTTTCTTCCTCCCTGTTCTCTTTTTCGTACGTTTGCTTCCCTCAGCTTCTCTTTCAGGAGCACGACTGGGACCTTTACTTGCCTGGCTCAAACTTGTTTGCACGACGACTAAACTTTTCGGCCAAGCAACAAACCCACCGACAGCTTCTTCTATAGATGTGGCTTCGTTGGTCGGAATAGGTAGGAGTGCACGATTTAGTTTTGGGACCGTAATTGTCACTCGTACATTCTTCTCACCTAAAGGAATCCCATGGACTGTGTCGGTTGGAACACAGTCCACGTATGCCCTGCCGATTGCAACAAGAACGACTCATCCGTTAACTAAATCAGGAATAAAGAGATGGCATTCCTTGCTTGCGTTCAGCATGGGATTCGGATCCGACGGCCCAGCTTTTTTTTCATTCAAAGTGCAACTAGCTTTGAAGCTGTTGTGTTGATCTACGGTAGGTGCGGTCATCTCCTCGGCCATAGTTTCTCGGTTTATACCGTGCTTCGCACAAAGTTCCTGTACGGTTCTTTCCAATGCGGCAATCTTTAGTTTCATATCCGAGACTTCATCTTTTTCCCTTGACGGATGCACAAGGTTGAAGTATTGCGACTGCTTGACAAACTTAGATTGACCCCGAATCCGACCCGAATGCTCGGCATTGCCTAATGCCTTGGTCAATATGTCCTCTGTCCCCACAGATTCAAAACTTCCTTGTGTCTCTTGTTGAGTAAACTCTTCCTGTAACAATTAGATAAAATGTCATGTACTTGCAAACATAAAAGAGTTTACGGAAGGATTATATTATAAATGGATTCGAAAACTTACTATATTCTCGGCAATAGTTATAAATGTAACAATTAAATCGGTTTCATAGAGAAACCGTCGTGGTTTCTACAATAAAAAATAATTTTTTTATAAAAAAATTATTTATATGATACCACGACGGTTTTATAAAAAAACCGTCGTGGTATGTTAGATACCACGACGGTTTTTGTGGAAAACCATCGTGGTTACGTCGAAAATAATATATTAGATTAACTTTTGTCCACCTATAATCTCACAGGCGGGCACACATATGTGTTATGCACGAGCCAGTCCACATCAATAACTCCTGTTCTTCTATTAATTCACACATATATAGTGGGCATATATATAAATAATTAATATATTGTACATGTGCACAATTAACATAATTGTATATAAAAACTTTTACATGAATTATATACAATGAAAAAGAAACTGTCAAGGTTTTTTGTTTTTCTTTTTGGTCTTCTCAACTCGTGCCCACTCGACATCTAAACGAAGCAAGTGTGAGGTATCATCGTCCAAATCATCAATCTCCTCGACCAGTGGTAATCCGCTTGTGAAAGATGGAATGTCGGTGCAATCTTCAACATCTTCTTGTTCATCCCTGTGCATTTTTTGCTTCATTTGCACAACTAAAGATAAATCTAAATTGTCAGGATCCGTTGTGTAAAAGACCTGTACGGCTTGCGACGCCATAATGAAAGGATCATTTTTGTAGCCTAAATGCCTAAAGTCCACAACCGTCACGCCGTCCCTATCAATCTTAACAAAATAATTGTCAGCCCAATTGCATTTAAAAAGTGCTATCGGCAAGCCGCAATAATCTAGTTCCCAAATATCGTCAATGAACCCATAGTAGTTCATGCTACCGTATACCGGGTTCTTGTCCTTTGCGGATGAAATATGCATAGACTTGGCACGGAGGCTGACACCACTATTTTGGACGGTATGCTTCTCATCTCTCTCGCGAGTGTAGAAGGAGTAGCCATTGACAAAGTACGATGTATATCGTGTGACTATCGATGACAGTCCTCTTGCTAGCTTCATTAACTCTTGGGAAAGGCCGGCCTTCATATGCAAATGTTTTCTTACCCACTCCCGAAATGTCCGGTTGTGCTCATCTTGAATCCACTTCTCAGATCTGGTTTTCCTCGGATTCGCAACTCTTAATTCCGTCATGTGAACTTCAATGAAAGGCTCCACTTCCTTAGCATTGTGCAAAACGTATAGACAAGCCTTTTCCCATTCATCTCGATTTACTGGTGAATGAACGCCCACGAATAGTCCTTTCGACGTTACTTGCCCGCTCGTTGGCAACCCTATTAGGTCCGCGTTAGACAAATACTCGGAGCAAAATTCAACTGACTTCTCGGCTATGTAGTTTTCCACTATACATCCCTCCGGCCTATTTCGGTTCTTCACATAACCCTTCAAAACCTTCATGTACCTTTCAAAAGGATACATCCATCTCAAATGGACTGGTCCACATAGTTTAACTTCCCGAACTAAGTGCACAGTTAGGTGGATCATGATATCAAAAAAGGCTGGTGGGAAATACTTCTCAAGCATGCACAATGTCATCACCAATTCCAATTGCAGCGGATCAAGCATCAGTGGATCAATTACCTTCAAGCATATTGAATTGAAAAATGAGCATAACTTCGTAATTGCATATCACACATCTTTCGTTAAAACTCCCCGCAATGCAAGAGGTAATAATTGTTGCATCAAGATATGACAATCATGTGTTTCATTCCAATGAGCCTCAAATCCTTCATCGACACCAACCTTTTGAAGTTGGAAGAGTACCCACTTGGCACTTTCACGGACGTAAGCCATTCACAAAGCTTTCTCTTCTCTTGTCTCGATAATGTGTGCTTTGCCGGAGGTAAGTATGTGCCGTTCGATCTTTTCTTGGGGAGCAAATTTGGCCTAATTTTCATCTCTTCAAGATTCAACCGTGCTTTTTCACCGTCTTTAGTTTTGTTTGGAATGTCAAGCAATGTGCCCACTATCGATTCACAAATATTTTTCTCAATATGCATAACATCTAAGCAATGACGAATGTAAAGTGACTTCCAATATGGAAATTCGTAAAAGATTGACTTTTTCTTCCAAGGTCCATCGACATCTGCAGCCTTACGTTTTCTCTTCCCCAAAACTACTTTCACCTGTTTAACCATCTCATAAATGGCTTCGCCTGACAAAATCCGAGGAGCTGATCTTTCTTCGGTATTACCATCAAAAGCCTTCTTTTGTTTGCGGTATCGATGATTTGTTGGCAAGAATCTCCTATGACCAAGGTATACGGTTTTCTTACCATTCTTCAACCAGATGGAAGATGTTTCCTTCATACGAACTGGACAACCGATTGAACTCTTCACAGGATAACCAGATAGGTTGCCAAGTGCAGGAAAGTCGTTAATTGACCAAATCAACATTGCGCGAAGATTGAACGTATCTTGACGGTGTGAATCTTTAACTTGTAAACCGTCTTCCCACAAGCTTTTGAGGTCATCGATTAATGGTGCCAAGTACACGTCAATGTCATTCCCCGGTTGTTGCGGGCCTGAGATCAATAACGTCAACATCAAGAACTTCCGCTTCATGCACAATTCTGGTGGGAGATTGTAGTTGACAAGTAAGACTGGCCAGGTACTATACCGACTACTCATGTTACTATGTGGGTTCATTCCGTCCGTCGATAAATCGAGACGTAAATTCCTTGGTTTTGCACTGAAATCTGGATGATTGTCGTCAAAGGTCTTCCATTGTGGTGCGTCAGCCGGGTGCCTAAGTTTGCCATCATCAACACGTTTATCATGGTGCCATGTCAAATTTTTAGCATGCTCGGCATTGCGGAATAAACGACGCAAACGTGGAGCCGGTGGAATGTACCATAACACCTTAACCGGCACTCCTTTTTTACCATTCGATGGCATCTTGCCCTTCTTCCATCTTGACTCGTTACAAACCGGACATTCATGTAAATTTTCATATTCTTTCCGGTAAAGGACGCAATCATTTGGACAGGCATGTATCTTTTCATATTCCATTCCCAAAGTGCTCAACATCTTCTTCGCCTCGTACATACTAGGTGGCAATTTGTTATCCTCCGGTAAAACATCTTTTAGAAATTCTAAAAGTGTCGTGAAACTAGAATTCGTCCACCCTCCCGACGCTTTCATATTCCATAATTTAACCAATGCCCCTAATTTCGTATATTTTGTACACCCGGCATACAAGGGCGTTTCGGCATCATTAATCATTGCCTCAAATAACTCCGGACGGTGCACAAAGTTCTCTTCCAAATCATTCACCATATTGAACATATTATCACCAACGTCTTCCTCAACAATAGGCTCTTTACCTTTAGTGCTCGTCGATGTAGATTTAATATCGAAAAAAGCTTCGCCATGTAAATACCAAGTTTGGTAAGAACAAATAATCCCATAAGCGCGCAAATACCTTCTAACATCATCAATGGAATGAGATCTATGATTATCACAAACTTGACATGGACACGGAATCTTATCTTCTTCTATGCGAGCTTTGGCAAATGACAAAAATTCTTCAACACCAACTTCATACGCTTTAGACAATCTATCAAATCACATCCATTTCCTATCCATGATTTGCAACTCCTAAATAGAAAAATTAAAATTAAATAATTTATTAGAAGGTCGACTACTCTATTTAATGTAACATGCATATATATAATTTTCATTATTAATTAACAACGGCCCATTAATCGGTTTTTCAACATCTGAAAATCGAATTAAGAACATAACAAAAATAATTAAAATACAAAACCATCTAAATCCATAATTAATTAAAGTATAAATACCGGAGGGAAACATAACATTACTTTTGATCACTTAATTAATTTATTACCACCCATTGCACAATTTAACTCTAAATCGATCCCAAAATATATATATAAAACAAAAAACACCTTAATTTATAAAATCATATCTACAAATCATCAATAATACAACAATAACAAGTCAATCAATAATTAGTTATCACTTACAGATAAATTATAATGACGGATATATATAGATGATGGCGGTGACGTCCACACGGTGTACTGCCTGTATTCGGAGCGATCTGACTTTATATCCGGATGATTTGTAGCTGTTGTGAAATATTTTGACGGCAACAATAGACTCTCGACGTTTTATCTAGTTTTTTCTCGAATTTTAAACGACGGTTTCTAAAAAACGGTCGTGGAAGCTCGGAAATACACGACCGGGTTTGTGTAAACCGTCGTGGAAACCTGGTCGCTTCCACGACGGTTTTAAAAAGACCGTCGTGGAAACTGATGCTTCCATGACGGTTATAAAAGACCGGCGTGGAAGCGGCCGCTTCCACGACGGTTTACACAAACCGTAGTGGAAGCGTCCGTGCTTCCACGACGGTTTATTTAAACCGTCGTGGAAGCATGGACGCTTCCATGACGGTTATAGAAGACCGTCGTGGAAGCGGCGCTTCCACGACGGTTTTAAAAGACCGTCGTGGAAGCAGGCCTTTCCACGACGGTTTTCGTAAAAAAAATTTCGTTCCGTGTTTTTACGAATTTTACACGACGATTTTTAAGAAAACGGTCGTTGATGTACCGTCGTGGAATCCCATATTTGTAGTAGTGATAACTTTTCCTTAGATTTTTTATTTTTAGTTCATAATTTTCCAAATTTGTTATTGTGACCATATTTTATGATATACATATTTTGATGGGAAAAATATTTCAGACACTAATTACGATATCAACTTTTGAGTATCAATTTATATGATATATAAGTTATCAATTTTTTATTTGATAAGTGTTTAAAGTAATATTGCCACATAAATTGAATTTTTTTACCAATAAAAATTTGATACATGAATTAGTACTCAAAATATTGGGATTAAAATTGATATTCTTAATATTACTTTTTGATGAGAGGTCGGTTCATGATATATATATATATATATATATATATATATATACTGGCTACTAAATCACTCCTCGGTGGTAAGTGAATATTATATGGCTCTTATAATCATTAATCGACAACCAACATGCTTTGTTGTATATTATGATAAAACCATTTATGAAGAAAAATTAAATTGAGGTAAAAAAAATAAATAAATAAACAAAGGAGAGAGCATATTACCAACAATTTCCCTATATCACTCGTAATCACACTTAGAAAATATCCTCTTTGCTTTTCCTCCATCCATCTAGAACACTCCGCAACTTGCAATTGAACTTTATCAGTCATAGCAAATAATTATTGAAGTAAATTTATTAAAAACATTCGAAATAAATAATTATTATGTAAATAATTCATTTATATTCTGATGAATATATTATATATTTAATATGTCTGTTATTTATTTTTATTTGCTTCAAAAATTTGATAATCTCATTGTTTAATTTATATAACAAGTAAACTTGCTGATTAAAAATTAAAAAATTATAGAAACGGCCTTTTAAATAGACATGTTTATATTTTTTGTCATTTTATTTGGGCTCCAACCCTCTATATTTATCTAATTAAAAAAACTGAAGTTATTAATTGTTATTATTATTTTTTAAAGCAAGTAGGTCTGCTTTTACTAAATTGGAAATTCATATATTACAACTGAATGGAACCAAACCAATTCCTATAACAACCATAAACGAGCGACATAACGAGGGTAACATTAGAGAAATGCCACAAAATCATGCCTTAAATTGATTTTTTCCGCATAGGAAAAAAAAAAAAAAAATCCTCTTGAAAGAAATGTTAGTTATGATATCATATTTATTTATTTATTTTAATATACCAATTATAATTACTAGTTGATAACAACGATTTAACCACCTCTACCGACAGGTTGCCCGTTGGTTACAAAATAGTAATCACCTCCACCAATAGGTCACTAGTTGGTTACAAAACGATAATCACCTTTACCTGTGAATAACCAGTTGGTTATCAATGGGTAACCACCTCCGTTGCTGGGTTACAAGTTGGTTACTTTCATCTACGGGTTACCGACCGATAGCCAACTAATTATAAATTATTATTATAACCAATAAAGACAATAGTCATCCTATTATTTTAATTGAAAAAATTATTTAAATAACCATAATTTTTTCATATATTGATCAACACGATATAAATTTTTCATTCTTAATCAACATGATATATATTGTAGTTAATTTTAATTCAATTTTTATATTAAATTAGTCTAATATTAAATTTTTATGTCATCTTGTGCGATGGACATTAAATGTTACTCAGGTGCTTTCCCTATCATAATTTCCATGATAAAGGGATGTTTCAGCCCTTAGCTTTTGAGAAAAGAAAAGAAAAGCGGCCCCTTACGTGAAACTAGGCCCAACATAATCATTTTAATGAGTCCAAGAGCCCAATTCGGAAGTTTTGGGCTTCACGCTTCAAAGTGGCCGAACATAAGTTGTTGTCGTGGTTGTTGAGGGGAGAAGTGAAGCAGAATTTTAGAATTTACTGAAATTGTAAATAACATCTTTTACGAAATTAAAGAAATAAATAGTAACATGTTAAAATATTAAAAAAATAAATAACCTTTTTTTTGGGAGCTAGGGTTTGTATGGAAGGTGATTTGGGGATTTTATTGGACGGTGAAAATGTAAGAATTGGCCAATGTGATTGAAATATAAATCGTAAATCACTTATTACAAATATTTGAGGGTTATTTTCGTAAATGGCATCTAAATTATGTGTTATGTCTAATCCTGTAAAATCAAGAATTGGTCAATGTGATTGAAACATGAATCGTAAATCACTCGTGATAAAAAATTAGAGGGTTGTTTTCGTAAGTTGTCTATGAATTATGTACTATGTCTTATGTAGGCCCTAAATTTGATTTTACACATAGCATTCTCCTGAATTTTTCTATTATTACACCAACAGTTTCTCTATCCATATTCCATTAAAAAATTAGACAGAAATTAAACACGTTCTGATTGCATAAGCTTTATTTGTAAGTAAAGTCGTAATTGAATATTTATTTGAAGCAAATTATACCTCATTCAGAGATATTTAAGAAGAAAATTGTACTTTAATTAAAGATATAGTGTCATAGAGCTATGTTGGAGGTATAATTTTTCTCCAAAAAAAATACTTAATTACGATTTTAACCTCAAATAAAGTCACGTGATCTAAACGTGTTCAATTCTGTTCAATTTTCTATGAAATATTGATATAGGTATAAAAGTTTAAGGTAATGTGGCGTGTAAAATTAAAATCATGGGAACTTAAAAAAAAAAGTTTAAAATCTAGGACTAACTTAAAACTATAAGTATAATTCAAGGGTCATTTGTGAAAATAACCTAAAATTAGAAGACATGTAAAAGTTGTGGCATTCCACTTAATTTTTTTTTTGGTAAATTTTTTATGTCCTCTACATGACTTTACGATGGACTGACAAAAAGTTAAAATAGTAGGCGTCCAATAGCACTATATTTCATAATTATTGGAAAGCTAAAAACAAAGAAAGTTAAACCTTGTTCCATGTAGAAGGATTACGGAAGAGGTTTGCTCAAAACCAAAGACAAGGAAACCAAAAAAAAAAAAAAAAAAAAAGAAGTATTGACGTAAATTCCAGGCTGCTCCAAGACATAGCTAGGAAAGTTATGTCGTAATACCCAACACCCTTTAAATAGAAAAAATCTAAATTCATAACAAAAATTTGTAGAGTTGACAAAAAATTGAGAAAACACAAATGTTAAAATTGTAGTTTGCTTGACATTTAATTAAACAAAAGAGTAGAATTGTAATTTGGATATGGTATGTTATACTCACAGTTGTGTATGTCAACGTGTTTTCTTTTGGAATATAGCCAGATAAGTTTGAGGTGGCGTGTGAGGTTGAGGTTGTGCACCAACATGAGGCCAAGTATTGCACCAAGACAAGGTCGAGATCGAGGTCGAGGTTGAGGTCGAGGTCGAGTACAATGACCAGGCCAAGGTCATGTATGATGATAAGGTCGAGATTGTGAACCAAAACGAGGTCATGGTCGTGCACCAGGGCAAAGTTGGGTCACGCACCAAGGCGAGTCGAGGTTGCGCACCACGATGAGGGTGATGTTGCACACCAAGATGAAGTTGAGGTTGCGTACTCAGGTGAGGTCGAGACGTCCCATGATAAGGTCGAGGTCATGTATCAAGATCTTGAGATCGAGATCACGTATGAAGGTCAAATCAAGATAGTATGAGAATCAACTAGCTTATTATATAACAAGAAAAAAGTTGTTAGAGAGTACAATAGTATAACAATACAAACAAGATTTTTTTTGGAATGTACAATGACTTAGTCACATGAGAAAAGAATATTTTATAAGGTGGTAATTTTGAAAACAAGGACTAAAGACAAGAGTCGTTTTCTCCTCCCCAGAAACACTTTCAAATAAGGGAGACCTCTCTTAAACCATTTCCTTTGTAAGTGAAAGAAAGGAAAAGAAAAGGATGAAGAGTGTGTATATCCATAGTTAATAAATGGGACTCAGATGAAGAGTGTGTATTTACAAATAAATTTCAATTTATTTTCAATATTTTAAAAATTACATGTTATTTATTTTATTTAATTTCATAAAAATGCTGTTATGTAAATTATTTATACACTTATTAGGTAAATTAATTATTTACTACAAGTAAATATATCATTTTCCGAGTAATTTTTTATTTACGATTATTTACTCAAAATATAATTAAATTTTTTTATCTACTTTAAATTATTTTCATTCTCCCTAAAATTTCTATTTTGTCAATCTGAATTATCCATTTGAATGTTGTTTACTTCATTTCCAAAAAAAGAGTATTTCATTTTATTTTCATCACGTCGTTGATGGAAATCACCATCAACAATAACTATATAGATGGAGATCTACTTTAAAGAGAATATTTATGATAGAATTTTTTATTTTAATCGGTAATAATAATTATTTTAGCCGTTGAATTATATTATATGATTAGAGTAGTTTTAAATCACATGTTGTGACTTTTTAAGACAGATATTCATAAATCAAATCATTGGATAAAATCAATACAATAGCTTGAAAAATGATTCTTATTTACGATAAAATTATCTATAAATATTTTCGTAAATAAAATATTTAATGTAATATTTTATATAATTAAAATATGTATGGTAAATATTTTATTTATCTGAAATATGTCAAAATACATTGTTTATTGTAAATATAATTTTTTAAAAACATACCTATTTGCTGCAATTTTTG
This sequence comes from Ficus carica, assembly GCA_009761775.1. Lineage (NCBI taxonomy): Eukaryota > Viridiplantae > Streptophyta > Magnoliopsida > Rosales > Moraceae > Ficus > Ficus carica. The sequence goes on from CM019746.1 coordinate 1,142,724, forward strand.
GAAAAAAAAGAAAAAGAAAAAAAAGGGGGCCTAATTCCCTTGTTGCCGACAGAGCAAGAAAGTAGAGGAAGCTCGTTATTGATGAATATTGGTGAAAGTAAAATCCAAATTTCGATCACTTATGATGTTAAGTCATATTGTATGTCAAAATCCATCATTAAGTTCGAAAAAAAAATGAAAAAGAAAAAGAAATATTCAACATTAAATGTTAAATGTTAATGATTTTAAACATCACTATGATACAATATATTTTCAAAACCCGAAGTGAAAATAAAGTCATAACAAATATCAAGATGACATAATTTTTTGGCAAACGTGACAGGAACAACTATAATCCAAATAAGATAGGAGGAGGACAAGTGTCCATTCCTCCAATAACCTTTTACCTTCAGCCAAAAAAAAAAAAGGGTAAAAATATGATATTAAACTAAGTATTATACTTGAATAACACACTATCATTTTCACGATTAGGGGGTTTTTTTTTTTTTTTCTTCCCTAAGAGCTTTTATGATAGAACCTCTTATTTATACTGCTGATAAGTACTGGTTTTTAACTATTGATTTAGTTATTTGATAGTCTTATATATAAGTGTCTACCTTAAAAACTTATAATGTGTGATGCAAAACTACTCTAGTCTAAATTTCCACTCATAGTGCAAAATAAAGTGTCCTATTGCATAAACATTCCCAAATCTACATGAGGGTCGAGGGGCACATGCCGCCCTCAATTTTTGAATTTCAAATTAAGCCCCATATTCCTTTAAATGTTTGTAGTTTATCATCATTCAAAAGTTCTTTTTTTTTTTTTTTTACCATAAATGTGCCCTACGTAACACTTATTTTATTGTTATGTTTTAATACCATAACCAATAGTTAATTCTTTTTTTCCCCAAATTTCTTTACCTACTTTTTTTTTTTTTTGTTAAAACTTATGTTTGTTTTAAAAAAAAATTTTGACTACAAAATTATCAACCATTAAAATATTGGTGCATGCAAGTTTGTTTGTTTGTTTTTTTTTTTTTTTTTTTAATTAGTATAAAGATTCACCTTTTAAAAGGAAAAAAATTGTGTACAATAAATAAAAGTGAAACTTTAATTTTTAGTCAAAAAAATAACGAACAACTTACGATAGATCATGTGCTGAAAACTTCTAATTGAAATCATAAGACTAACAATTGAATAAATTTAAGAATAAATTTTAAAATATTGTTTTCAAATATAAAACAAATACATAATAATTATTAGGATTATTTTCATCTATACTCCTTGCCCCTTGATCTTTAAAAGTGTTCATTTTACACCTTAAACTTTGAATTTAACCCCATTTTACCTCTTCTAGAAGAATTTTAGTTTTAAAAAAAAGACCAAAAAAAAGACAAAAAAAAAGAAAAAAAAAAAGAAAAAGAGAATTAGTCTTACTAAGCCCATGCTGTTAGTATTTGTGCTAAAAACAAATAGAAAAAGATCAAATAATTGTGTTTAACTCACTTTTCTTAGGTATGTTATTAACACATATTCTAATAGAATGGGTAAAATGGGTATGAAATTCAAAATTCATGGGGGAAAAGTGTGAGTTATAAAGTTTCCACCAGTAAGATGAGAGTGAACCTAAGAGTGTATTTGGTAGGAGAGAAAAATGGAAGCAAGGGGAAGGGTTGGTGGAAAGATTTTGATAATTATGGTTGTGTGGTAGGAGAGAAGAGAGGAAGGAAGGGATTAGAAGAGGGACTCCTAATCCTTCAAAAAGCTTCAATTTTAATAACTCCAAATTGGAGAGATTTTTGGAGGGATTCAATCAATTTTATTGGTTAGAGATAATATAGTCATTTTAAAAATAAAAACTATTATTTCCTTCCCTTGTATCTCTATACCAAACAAGAGACATGATTTTTGTTTTCTTTCCTTCTTAACAAACCAAACATCATGAAAGAAATAACATCTCCCTTCTTCTTCATCTCCTTCACCTAGGTGATCTACCACTCACTCATTCCACTTTTCTCTCCTTCGTACCAAATATAGCGTAAAATTCATAGGCATATACGAGAATAACTCTAATTGTTATACATATGTTAATAAACATTAAAAAAAAAAAGACTATATTTTTTTAGAATAATAAAAAAAATATTATAATTTTTTATCTTTATAAATTTGTCTTAATTTAAAATTTTCTCATCAGTAAAATAAATTTATGGATCCATCATTATAAATAAATTCTCTTTTTTTTTTTTCGCACCATCTCACAAATTTTTAAAAATTCTATATTTATATATCTCTCTTGAATTTGGGGTGAGAGGATGTCAAGGGTACAATTATTATTAGATAATATAATTAAAGAAAAAACAAAAAGGAAAAGGAGTTTGAATTATCATCCTAAAATTCTTTTATTTTTGTGTTGAATAGTCTAGTAACTTCTTAGAGATCTCATAAATTTTCTAAATTTTATTTTCTAAGCTGTCGGTTCTTGACACGGCATTTTCACACAATAATATTAGAGAAGTTTGACCCGTAATGTCCTCAATCCTCATACTTATACCGACCCTACCAAATTAATATGGTCTTTAAATCTTTGACTTCTAGCTAGAGTAGTGAACTAGGACGGAATATTGAACTGAGTTCATATTTCTAGCCCCAATTGCAGTACTGGTCATTCATTAAACAATATTGATCAATTTTAAATTGTACACAAATTTTTTGGGTGCAAAAATAACTAATAAATCAAATTCAGCCAAAAAAAAAAAGAAGCGGAAAACGATAATATTGAGATGAACACATGTGAGATATAACCAATCCAGTGCAATTATCATACCTACCCTTGACAAATGTAATCTTATCCGTAGCGTAGAAAAGTGAAAATATATAAATTATTTGCAGGGATTTTAGAGCGAAAATATTTTATATATATATATATATATATTGGTAAAAGGAAAAAAAAATTGTGATAAAAAGTATGGACGGGTTAGTGATAATTATTGATCATCCCGACACGTGGCGGTTCCATGACTGTGATGAAAAGTTATTGTGGATGAGTTATTCGCTCTTTTAATATTAACGAACATATAAGGATAAGAGGGAAAGAAATGAATTATTTTGCATTTATCATTTACATATTTATTTTATTTTATTTAGATATGAGATTACGAATCATAACTTTTCTACGTCAAAATCACTCCATTTTAATAAGTAATTGTCCCTTTTCTCTGTCAAAATCTTTCAATTTATGGAGAGATTGAGTATGAAGTGCCATATGTCTTGTATTTTTGTGTATTTTGTCTTTTTTTGGTATGCTTGGTATGATGGAAAAGAAGAAGGAATGAACTAAGTGGAGCGATAATTGGATGGAAATCAAGTAGTTTATTTGGTAGAAAGGAAGAGAGGAAGAAAAAGAAGGTATGATGAATAAAATTTAGAGTGTGACCCCTCTGTTTATATCTCTATAATATTGAGTGGAAAACTTAAATATCTACCCAAATGATGATTAAAATTACTTTTTTTTTGTCTTTATATTTTTTAACTAAAAAAAAATAATCTTAGAAAGATGTGAAAAAATAATAATTTTACAACCTTTAAATTTTCTTTCATTCATTTTTAACAAGCAACTCCTTTATATCATTCAAAATTTCTATCTTTTATAAGTTTTCTCTCCATTTTATTTTCTTTTCTTCTTATTAAACCGCAGAGACTAAAATCTCTTTTAGCATCTTCCCTACATTTATGACTTACCAAATGCAGTACATTTATAGTGACAGCATTATAGATAAAAATTAAGTACTGCGTTTTTACAGCTTGGCTTTGATCAATTCTCAATGCCTCTATAGGTTGGGTCTTCATCTTTATATAGTCTCGGCAAGTAAACATAAATAAACTTTTGAGTCAATTTAGGCCGACCGTATAATATATGACCTCGGTTATCCTCGTTACCATAATATTAATTAACCTACAGTCCTACCTAATAAAAATTTACTATTAAGGAACATCAAATTTTTTATATATGGAATCACACACTTCCGAAAATTGTAAATACTGGTTAATTTAACCAAAATATTACAAGGAAATTAATATATATATATATATATATGTATATATGTAATACGATCAATTTTCACCATAAATAAACGCTGAAATTAACAACATATTGTACACATTTGTATTCGGAATATTCAGAAATAAGACACTAAAATAAGAACGTTAAGTTAGATTTTTACTAATATGAGTACAATAGAAGAGAACAAAAACTCAGGTAAATATGTGTCAACTAATCTCGGGGAGGTTATTGTACTAATGAGTAGATACGTGCACATGTATGTATTTTTTTCAATTGGTAATGTTTCAAAAATTTAGGGTCCGTTTGGGCAACATCTGGCATTTGGTTCTGAGATGTATTTTTTATCATTTTTCTCAACTCAACACTATTTATCATTATTCGTATATTCAAGTGTCTATAATAAACTCAAACTTTAAAAGTCCGTAATTTTGTTATTTTAACTTCAAATGAGATGTTTTTTTTTTTTTTTAATTACATAGAATTTCGAGAGTAATAAAATAAGATTCATATTAATAAAGTTTTTTCCAAACATGTTTTAAGATAGTATACATTTTCACTTCAATCAGTTTTTTTCCCCTCTAAACACACATTTCTGAAACTACATCTTATTTCCAATTGATACTAATACTATACATTGTTCTCAGAGCAATAATACTAGAATTTTGTTGATTGATAATGTATTAACGCTTTAAAATTTTGAATTTCAGAAAGATCAATCTGCCTAAACAATCTAAAGTTTTCATAATTTAAATTCGTTTAAAATTGTCTATAGTTTGATTGATCTCGTCTACGTGCATATATATATATACAAAATTTATGTGTAGTACACAGCAGTAGACATATGCATGAAATCCAATTTTTTGCCTTCTCTTTTATGGACATACTTTTCCCATTTTTTTCACGTAATTTTCTATTTTCAGTTGAACCCTGTAAACGTTCATCACCACTACTTGGATGAGGAAATAAAAATCAAACACCCTAGGATATATTGAAGATGAAAACACAATCATTCACCATCAATCTTAATCAAATGCCTTAAGGGCCCATAATATATATGTACAGATACATATATATATATATATATATATATTAATTTCAGTACACATACACACACATATATACATATCCAAACTTTCCTTTTATTTTATATCCGAAATTTCAAATGCTAGTTGTTACCTTTTAACATTTTTTTTAACATCATGTATTTCATATCCTAAATTTTATAGTTGATCCTTTTTACCGTTTATATATACAAAAATGTAATACATATCCGGAACAATATATATATATATGTGTGTGTGTGTATATATATATATATTATACAATACGATATTGGAGTAGAAGAGAGATTTTAAGCATTGGTAATTTTGTCCACTCAACCAATTGAGCTGAATAATCAAAACTACTTAAAAACCTTGAAAAGGAAATATTAATTATTGGATATCTACTCCCGTTTAAGCTTATGGATATAAAATAAGTGTTGATATGACTCATGTTTGATAGCTAAATAGGTCCTGACAGTTGTAGTTTTTTTTTTTTCATCTAAATAACGTGTAAATAGTGATTGACTTTAAAATTTATGTAAAATTATATAGAACATTGTCCTATTTGATAATTGTTGACGTAAAAAACAAGCATGTCACTAAAAAATGATTTACGAAATCAACTGATTGTTACAATGATATTAAAAGAAAAAAAAATTACATGTGGGATTGTTATATATAAGAGAGTATACATATATAGCTATGTTTCTAGTCAATATTGAAGACAAAAGACTTGATCAACCTACAATAAATTCTTCAACCACCTAGCACCTGGCATGATGTGAATGAATATCTCACTTGCCTAGGTTCCATTTTTTCAAATGGTTCAGCTGAAACGTCTTTTTCAAATTCTTGATTTGGATGAAAAATGGACCCAAGCGATACAATTCCTATTATATATATATATATATATATATAAATGTGTACACACACGAAATAAACACTTCACTTTCATACCAGTCATGAATGTCTTGGCTATTGTCGCAAGAATGTCTTCGCCATTAATCTTAGATGTCAGATCACGGTTGAATAACTTTCTAAAATATTTTGTCCTTTTTGGTGGTTCAATTTTGATACATGACATCTTTTTGAATGAATTTATATTATGTTAAAAAAAAAATTTTTTTGGGGGGATAAATTTGGTCGATTTTATAACCATTTTGGAGCAAGATTTCTCCTACTTATGTTTTTCCATAAGTCATATATAATTATGTCTCACATTTTTGATAGGGTAGAACTATTGTTGATGTCACGTTAAGATCATATACCGTAATGACTCCGGACATCATTCCTTTTTAGTTAAGGGACATATAAGTTTCTTTGCCTTGTTATCGTTTTTAGGTTGGAATGTATCTTTGAATGATGTTTGTTAGTTTGTTTATGATATTTGATTGCAAGACAAACATAGACAAACTTTTTTTTTCTTTCATGATTTTTTCTGTTGAGTTTTACAAAAGATCTTTGACGATGTCTATTTTAAAATCGAGTTTTTAAATACATGATCTCCGATGTTTCTTCTTCAATTCTTCTTGTTCTAGGCTACATCAATTGGGTATTTTCAGTTGTTTGGATACTTTCCCTCATGGGTAGTTACTGCTTATTTTAGTTTCAGATATTTATGTAATTTTTTTAAAAATAATGTGAGTGGAGAGTTTAGCATGTAATAGGGTTGCTAGTGGTGCCAATGTAGTGGTGATGTGCTTGCTTACTTTAATGCTAGTTTTTTCCTCTCACTATTTGAATATATGCTATTTCTGGTTATATTTCCATTCATTCTTCCGTTTGAGCCACAAATTTCTCTATCCCACGCTTGCAAGAACATGAGCATGGTTTTCATTAAAAGTTGGATCGATCAAATGGATTCTGAATAGTTTACTGTAGTGTGTAAGAAAAAGCGAGGAAAAAATAATTTTAAAAAATTACTGCAACATTGACGGAGACTTATAAACATTAATGGTATGTTTGTTTATTGATGGTGACGAATGAAAGTCAATACATTATTATTATTATTTTTTTTTAGGCTCCACATCAATTTGGGGTTGAGAAATGGAAACGACAATCTCATGTCCCTTTTCGGATTGTGACTCCTAATCCTGATATTAGTAGTAAATTACTATCTTACCCTTAGTTTACTTGCAAAACGTTATATTAAAAAATTATCAAGAAATAATATTAATTAATTTACTTACTCAATATTGTTTTAATTATCTTAGTTATTATTAACTTTGTTAGATTAAATAAAAAATTTATTTCATTACAACAAAAATAATGTGTTTATTTTTGAAAATTTAGTTTTTTATTTTAATTATTTTGATTCAAGTAAATTTACACCAGTTCATTATGATTCTTGGTAGTGGAGGAGTCTAAAAAAATGTTAGTGGAGGGATAAAACAAGTAACATCACTAAAAAAAAAAATAAAGGGTAAAGTGTTAGGGGAGGCTATATGAAAGTTTTTAATTTTCAATACAGCTATATGGAAATTTTTAAGTTTTAAATGGGATTAAGTAGAAAAATCATTTAATTTTAGGGTAAAATTAAAAAGAAAAAAATTTCAGCAAGTAAATATATAAATGAGATTCGTAATGACTTCAGAATCATATATCAAGGAAATAACTTATTGAATTCTATTTCAAATCATGTCAATTTCGAATTTTATCAATTTTTGTTTCATGTTTATTTGATTACGACCGTCCCTCTAAATTGCATGCACCTGAGAAACAAACAAAATCCTCAAGTACATCAAAACGAATCAATTAAACTTATAACTTGTACTAGATGAAACCCTAGACAGAAAAGTTGTTCTTCCCCCGACAGGTTGCACAGAGACTTTGTGCCCCAACAATTGCGATTAAGGACAAAGTAGTACTACCACATGATCACTACAGTACTAACAAAGTTTACACTGATGCACCAAACGACAAATAAATAATAATTCATCGTGGTCGTCATAATATATATATGTCGGTAGGTACGGTCGCCAAGTGGCCTAATAAAGGCAGCTGTTCTTATCAATTTTTTAAAATTTGTTGTCTAGTGATATTTGAAGACTTTTCTCTTTTTCATATCTAAATTGTCAAATTGGTGATTAGACACTCAAATTTTGGATTTCCGTAAGATAAATTATAAAATGAAAAGAGAGAGCGACAGGAATAAAAATAAAAATAAAAATAAAAATAAAAGGGTAGAGTCTATATATATACGATTATAAGGCAAATCCAGTGAGTACAGGTTCAACATTCACTACATAGTCCGGCGAGAAAGGAGTGAGGGTTAGAAAAAAAAGAACAAAGAAAAAGGAAACATTTATTTGCAAATGAAGAAAAAGCTGTGGTATAAATTATACTTTCTAAGTTATAAAAAGGTTTGAGATTAATATTCTACTTTAGGACAAGAAATAAGGTACATAAATATCTGTGTTAAGATTTTTTTTTAAATATCTTTTGTATTAATGTAAATCTATCGGATCTAATATTTAAACTGTGTATTAAAATATCTAATAAGTTAAAATGTTAGAATCAAGCTTATATGGTCTTACTAAACTCCGATACAAGTTTTAAAGTTTATTTTAAAGTGATTTTTTTTCAAGTCACAATTTTATGACTTTGCCTGAAAACTAAAAATTCTTATGAAGATAATTAAATAATATTTCTGATAGATTATCAAAACACTTTTATCAGTTTTTGAAATTATGAAGCTTCCGCTTGGTATTATAATTTCAACTCAAATTTATAAGTTAAAATTGATTGATTTTTTAAAAATTAATTATAATTTTGTTGACTTTTCAAAAAAAAAAAAAAAAGATAAAAATTTTAAGTTGAAGTTATAATACCAAAACGAAAGAAGTTAAAAACATCTTTTAGTAGTAAGTTCTGACATGGCCAAAATCCCACGTATATTGAGAAGTCTATTTTGCCAAGAATTACCAACCCCACGTGAATTAATTGTTGCATGTCAGAGCTGCCCTAGTCATAGTTTTAATCCATAAATTATGGGTTCCTTTTATAATTTTTCGTTAAAACTTTGTATAATAGCCGTGCAAGATACATTTAGATACAGTTAAAGGCACTGATAATTGTGGTGTATAATATATTAATATGCATAAATTGAATGGGGCGAACAGGTAGTGGTTGAACCCCCATTTAGTGCGAATTAGTCAAAAAGTAAGGTCTTTTAGTACTATAAATACCTTAATATAGTTCAGGGTTTTCTCATCCACTCCATACTATTTTCTTAGAGAAAAAAGAAGAAGAAGAAGAATAAGAAGAAGAAGAAGAAGAAAAACAATATCGGAGATGGGCCGTGGGGCTTGGATTATCGTTTTCTTATGTCTGTTTAATGTATTTGTGGTGAGTGTGGTTGCGAGGGATATTGCAACTACTGAGAAGAAAGAAGAGGAGGAGACCGTGCTAGACCATGGGAAGGATGGCGTCAGAGGATACGGCGGCGGCGGCGGCTACGGCGTAGGATATGGGATGGGTGGTGAAGGAGGACATGATGGCCATGGAGGAGGACATGGTGGCCATGGACATGGTGGCCATGGAGGAGGACATGGTGGCCATGGTGGCCACGGAGGACATGGTGGCCATGGCGGAGGCGGTGGAGGTGGTGGCACTGGGCACCCTTAAGTACTTTCACGTTGTATGTATTTGGTCACTATATACTTATGGTGCATGTATGCTAAAATAATTAGCACCAAAGTTTTAGAGTGTCAAGTACATATGCAATCCTATGGTAAGGTTTGCAATTAGTAATAATCTAAGTCAAGCAGTCTTGCTTCCTCTTGTCTTATAGTTATGTTAATCTTTTTCTTGTATTATTAGAAGGAAAGTTGAGGGGAAATTAAGTATGTACAAGCGCGTGTCTGCCATAATAAAATATCACTTTAAATAAGTTATGTCAAATTAGAATTCATTTGCCGTACTTTTTCAAGAAAATTCGACTGCTGATCACAACATTAATTCTTGTTTTCAGAGCAAAAATAAATAAATAAATAAATTCTTGTTTTTTAAGACCAATATTTTTACCTAATTTTTACCGTTTTAAACTCACTATTCAATTAGTTGATTCAAATTTTTTATTAAAAAAAAAAAAAAAAAAAAAAAACTGTGTAGAAAAAAAATTTTGAATTGTGAATTTAAAACGGTGATTAATAGACTTTGAGTGGAATGGGTGCTAGAACAGAACAAAGGCATGGCATTTGGAGATTTTCTGGACAAAATTACAAAGTAAAATATATGTAGGTTCATAATGCTAAAACTGGAAGAAGGCTACTTGACAACTAGACTTTGCAAAGCAGAACTTGCCCCTTGTAGCTATGCTCTTGTTTTGATTGACAATGATGAATATACAAGGATATTTTTCAGATAAATTATAGAAATATTCATTGAATAGTAGAACTCATCTTCAAAAGCTAATTTAAGAAGAGAGGATGTTCAATTCATATATAAGATAAACGTCGTAACAGTTCAGTAATTTGATGGTGTAGGACAAATTCATGAACTTGTACTATCGTTCATTATGCGTAACATATCACATAAATAGATCGGGTTTACATCTATAATCGCGTCTAAAAATATAGATATGATATCATGTTAAATATTGGACTTGGATAGAATTTATTTTGAAAGCTAAATTAAGATGCATATAAAAATTATAAAACAATTCAATTATTTGAGGGTATGCTGTGCAATTCAATTTTTAAAATACCTATCTATGTGGCGCAAGGAAAAGGCTTTGGACATGGATTATCATAAAAATGCTATTTATTCCTATGTTTGTTTAACCTTAAAAAAGAAGGGGAAAAGAAAAGGGTATACACTTAAGCAACATTATATATATGTGTATATACATATATATATATATATACACACACACACACGCCACAGTACCATCTTCTTTTTGCTGGGTGCCACGTTCTGCTAATTCGGTGGCTGAAGTTTCGGGTAAATGGGGCCTTCCGTTTTCTGTGTTGGGTGAGTTTAGCATTGACGGGGTGGCTCCACCATGCTTTTTGTTTGTTTGCATCGTTTTAAGAAGATAATGTAAGCTTTTCTTGTAAGAGTTATGAATCTTATATATATGTTAATAATGCCCTCATCATGTAACCAAATAATTGAGATATTTTGTATTTTTCAAAATCTCAAACAATGCTTTTTAAAAGGATCATAACAATAATTTCTTTTTAGTGTTATGAATTCTATATGTGTGAATTATCCTCTTGTCATTTTGATCAAATGACTCAAACATATCGGTATGAAAACCTTCAGTCATTGGAGTTTTTATTTTTGAAAATATTAAAAGATACTAATTTAAAGCATATGCTATGCATATGTTGGATATATTTTAGAAAATTTATCTGAATAAAGAGAAATTAAAATAATAAATAATAGACCCAAAAAAAAATAAAGTACCTGAAGATAAAAAAAGATGGGCATAAAAAATATCAAAAAGATAAAAAGGATTAAAATGTAAAAAATTAATCAATACAGAAAAAAGGAAAAAAAAAAAAAAAAAGCCAAAAGAAAAAAAATCGAGGGATCAAAAAAAATTAAAAAAGTTTTTTGTCCAAATCATTTTGGATTAAGGAGAAAGTGCACAGTAAAACACTTAATTTCTCCTTTCTATATAATGTATAGATAAATCATAAACATAAAGCCATATATCTACTTCAGGATTAAAATAATTACATAAATATAATTATCAAAGTGGAATGATTTAATCAAACAGAATTAATTTTTCGTTTAGGTCGTTTCAATACAAATCCACTTCAAGACATAAATAAATATTTTTATTTGGAGGTCATGCTCAGGTAATCAAGAAAAAACTATTTCCCACATGTAGACACTTATTACAATCATATCTGAAGCAAATTGCTCATTTTTATTCCACAAATTGCATACAGACTCTCGCCTTATAATTAAATATTTCCATATATATGACTCCATACATGCATAATTTAAGGTTTAGTAATCAATATTTTTGGTGTTCTGAATTGCTTGTTTTATTACTCCAATCAATCATAAACAGGTCATATGAAAATGAAACAAATGAATAGGTTTATTGATATAGACTATCAAAAAATACATCTAATATATATTATTCTTATGGTACACATGAATTACACATGGTTTGGTAGGTTCTGTTTCAAATCCTTCTAACTCATGACCAGAAATAACTTGGCAGTTTTATGGGTTCGTGAATTTTTTTTGTCATTTTATTTGTGCTTTAACCCTCTATACTTATCTAATTAAAAAAACCGGAGTTATTAATTAATATTATTATTTTTTAAAGTAAGTCGGTCTGCTTTTACTAAATGGGAAACTTATATATTACAACTGAATTGAGAAAACAAGGAACCAAACCAATTCCTATAACAATCATAAATGAGCAACATAACGAGGGGAACATTAGAGAAATGCCACAAAATCATCCTTAAGTTGATTTTTGCCGCATGAAAAAAAAAAAAAAAAAAAAAAAACTCTTGAAATAAATGTCATATGACATCATATTAATTCTTTTATTTTAATATACCAATTATAATTATTAGTTGATATCCATGATGTAACCACCGCCACCGACAGGTTGCCAGTTGGTTACAAAACATTAATCACCTTCACCAGCAGGTCACCAATTGGTTACAAAACGATAATCATCTCCACCTGTGAGTAACCAGTTAGTTATCAACAGATAACCACCTCCGCCGTCGGGTTACAAGTTGGTTACTTTCATCTACGGTTTACCGGCCGATAGCCAACTAATTATAACTTATTATTATAACCAATAAAGACAATAGTAACCCTATTATTTTAATTCAAAAAATTACCTAAATAACCATCATTTTTTCATCTATTAATTAACATGACATAAATTCTCCATTCTTGATCAACATGACACAAATTATAGTTAATTTTAATTTAATTTTTTTATAATATTAATCTAGTATTAATTTTTTATGTCATGTTTTCCGATGACTTTTAAATGTTATTAAGTGCTTTCCCTTTCATAATTTCCATGATAAAGGGATGTTTCAGCCTTTAGCTTTTGAGAAAGAAAAGAAAGCGGCCCCTTACGTGCAACTAGGCCCAACATAATCATTTTAATGAGTCCAAGAGCCCAATTCGGAAGTTTGGGCTTCACGCTTCAAAGTGGCCGAACATAAGTTGTTGTCGTGGTTGTTGATGGGAGAAGTGAAGTAGAATATTAGAATTTACTGAAATTGTAAATAACATCTTTTACGAAACTAAATAATAAATAGTAACAATTTAAAATATTAAAAATGTAAATAACATTTTTTTTGGAGCTAGGGTTCTGTATGGAAGGCGATTTGGGGATTTTATTGGACGGTGAAAATGTAAGAATTGGCCAATGTGATTGAAATATAAATCGTAAATCACTTGTTACAAAAATAAGAGGGTTATTTTCGTAAATGGCATCTGAGTTATGTATTATGTCTTATATTGACCCTGTAATTCAATAATTGGTCAATGTGATTGAAACAGGAATCTTAAATCACTGTGATAAAAAATTTGAGGGTTATTTTTCGTAAGTTGTCTATGAATTATATATCATGTCTTATGTTGGTCCCTAAATTTGATTTTATACATAATATTCTCCTGAATTTTTCTACTGTTACACCAATAATTTATCTATTAATATTTTGTTAAAAATTAGATAGAAATTAAACACATTCTGATTGTATAAGCTTTATTTGTAAGTAAAGTTGTAACTGAATATTTATTTGAAGCAAATTGTACCTTAATTAAGGATATTTAAAAAGAAAATTGTACCTTAATAAAATATATAATGTCATAGAGCTATTTTGGAGATACAAATTTTCTCCAAAAAATACTTAATTACGATTTTAACATTAATTAAAGTCACATGATCTAAACGTGTTCAATTCTGTTCAATTTTCTATGAAACATCGATATAGGTAGCAAAGTTCAAGGTAATGTGACATGTAGAATTAAAATCATGGGGATTTAAAAAAAAAAAAGTTCAAATCAATAATTAACATAAAACTAGGAGTATAATTCAGATGTCATTTATGAAAATAACCTAAAATTAGAAGACATGCAAAAGTTGCGGCATTTCACTTAATTTTTTTTTTTTTTTAAATTTTTTATTTCCCTTGCTTGACTTTATGATGGACTGACAAAAAGTTAAATAGAAGGCGTCGAATAGTACTATATTTCATAATTATTGGAAAGCTAAAAAGAAAAAAAGTTACAACTTGTTCCATGAAGAAGGATTAAGGAAAAGATTTGCTCAAAACCAAAGACAAGGAAAAAATAAAAAAGTATCGACGAAAATTCCAGGCTACTCCAAGACATAGCTAGGAAAGTTACGTCGCTATAACCCAACACCCTTTAAACAAAACAAATCTAAATTTATAACAAAAATTAGTAGAGAATAAAATATTGACAAAAAATTAAGAAAATACAAATGTTAAAATTGTAGTTTGCTTGACATTCAATTAAACCAAAGAGTAGAATTATAATTTGGATATGGTATGTTAGTACACAGTTGTGTATGTCAACATGTTTTCTTTTGAATTATTGCCATATAAGTTTGAGGTGGCGTATCAGGTTGAGGTTGTGCGCCAACACGAGGCTAAGTATTGCACCAAGACGAGGTCGAGGTCGAGTACAATGACCATGCAAGGTCATGTATGATGATAAGGTCGAGATTGTGAACCAAGACGAGGTCATGGTCGTGCACCAGGGCAAAGTTGGGGTCACGCACCAAGGTGAGTCGAGGTCGCGCACCACGATGAGGGTGATGTTGCGCACCAAGATGAGGTTGAGGTTGTGTAGGTCGAGATGTCCCATGATAAGGTCGTGGTCATGTATCAAGATCTAGAGATCGATATCACGTATGAAGGTCAAGTCAAGATAATATGAGGATGAACTAGCTTATAATATAACAAGAAAAAAGTTGTTAGAGAATACAATAGTATAACAATACAAACAAGATTTTTTTGGAATGTACAATGACTTAGTCACATGAGAAAAGAAAATTTTATAAGCTGGTAATTTTGAAAACAAGGACTAAAGACAAGAGTCGTTTTCTCCTCCCCAGAAACACTTTCAAATAAAGGAGACATCTCTTAAACCATTTCCTTTGTAAGTGAAAGAAAGGAAAAGAAAAGGATAAAGAGTGTGTATTTCCATAGTTAATAAATGGAACTCAGATGAAGAGTGTGTATTTACAAATAAATTGCAATTTATTTTCAATATTTTAAAATTTTAAAATTATATATTTTTATTTAATTTCGTAAAAATGCTGTTATGTTAATTATTTATACATTTATTAGGTAAATTATTTATTTACTCGAAGTAAATATATCATTTTTCGAGTAATTTTTCTTATTTACGATTATTTACTAAATATAATTAAAATTTGTTATCTACTTTAAATTATTTTCATTCTCCCTAAAATTTCTATTTTGTCAATCTTAATTATCCATTTGAATGTTGTTTACTTCATTTCCAAAAAAAAAAAAAACGAGTATTTCATTTTATTTTCATCACGTTGTTGATGGAAATCACCATCAACAATAACTATATAGATGGAGATCTATTTTAAAGAGAATATTTATGATAGAATTTTTTATTTTACGTTATCGGTAAGAATTATTATTTTAGCCGTTGAATTATATTATATGACTAGAGTAGTTTTAAATTACATGTTGTGACTTTTTAAGATAGATATTCATAAATCAGATCATTGGATAAAATCAATACAATAGCTTAAAATAGTTCTTATTTACGATAAAATTATCTTGTAAATATTTTCGTAAATAAAATATTTAATGTAAATATTTTATATAATTTTTTATTGTAAATATAATTTTTTTAAAAATACCAATTTGCTGCAAAAAATTTTTTTTTTTTAATTTTAAAAAGGGGCCTAATTCCCTTGTTGCCGACAGAACAAGAAAGTAGAGGAAGCTCGTTATTGATGAATATTGGTGAAAGTAAAATCCAAATTTCTATCACTTATGATGTTAAGTAATATTGTATGTCAAAGTCCAACATTAAGTTCGAAAAAGAAAAAGAAATATTCAACATTAAATGTTAATGATTTTAAACATCACTATGATACAATGTATTTGCAAAAACCGAAGTGAAAATAAAGTCATAACAATTATCAAGATGACATAATTTTTCGGCAAATGTAATAGGAGCGACTCTAATCCATACGATACGAGGAGGACAAGTGTCCATTCCTCCAATAACCTTTTCCCTTCAGCGAAAAAAGAAAAAAAGTGTAAAAATATGATATTAAACTAAATATTATACTTGAACAACACACTATCATTTTCACGATTAGAATATTTTTTTTCCTCCTTAAGAGCTTTTATGATAGAACCTTTTATTTTATATTGTTGATAAGAATTTTTTTTTTTTAACCATTGGTTTAGTTATTTGACAGTCTTATATATATAAATGTCTACCTTAAAAACTTATAATGTGTGACGCAAAACTACTCTAATCTAAATTTCTACTAATAGTGCAAAATAAAGTGTCCTATTACAGAAACATTCCCAAATCTACATGAGGGACAAGGGGCACATGCCGCCCTCAATTTTTGAATTTCAAATGAAGCCCCCACATTCCTTTAAAAGTTTGTCGTCTATCATCACTCAAAAGATTTTTTTTTTTTTACCATAAATGTGCCCTACGTAACACCTATTTTATTGTTATGTTTTAATACCATAACCAATAGTTAACTCTTTTTTTTTTCCTCCAAATTTCTTTACCTACTTTATTTATTTATTTATTTATTTTGTTAAAACTTACGTTTGTTTTAAAAAAATCTTTTGACTACAAAATTATCAACCATTAAAATATTGGTGCATGCAAGTTTGTTTGTTTGTTTGTTTTTTAATTAGTAAAAAGATTCACCTTTTAAAAGGAAAAAAAATTGTGTACAATAAATAAAAGTGAAATTTTAATTTTTAGTCAAAAAAATAACGAACAACTTACGATAGATCATGTGCTGAAACTTCTAATTTAAATCATAAGACTAACAATTGAAATAAATATAAGATTAAATTTTAAAATATTGTTTTCAAATATAAAACATATAAATAATAATTATTAGGATTATTTTCATCTATACTCTTTGCCGCTTGATCTTTAAAAGTGTTCATTTTACACCTTAAACTTTGAATTTAATCCCATTTTATCCCTTCTATAAGAATTTTAGTTAAAAAAAAAAAAGACAAAAAAAAAAAAAAAAAGGAGAATTAGTTTTACTAAGCTCATTCTGTTAGTATTTATGCTAAAAATAAATATAAAAAGATCAAATAATTGTGTTTAACTCACTTTTCTTAGGTATGTTTTTAACACTTATTCTAATAGAATGGGTAAAATGGGGATGAAATTCAAATTCAGGGGGGAAAAGTGTGAGTTTTAAAGTTTCTCCGCCGGTAAGATGAAAGTGAACCTAAGAGTGTGTTTGGTAGGAGAGAAAAATGGAAGGAAGGGGAAGGGTTAGTGGAAGGATTTTGACAATTATGGTTGTTGGTAGGAGAGAAGAAAGGAAGGAAGGGATTAGAAGAGGGACTCCTAATCCTTAAAAAAGCTTCAATTTTAATCACTCTAAATTGGAGAAAGTTTTGGTGGGATTCAATCAATTTTATTGGTTAGAGATAACATAGTCATTTTAAAAATAAAAACTATTCTTTCTTTCCCTTGTATCTCTATACCAAACAAGAGAGATGATTTTTGTTTTCTTTCCTTCTTATCATATCAGATATCATGAAAGAAATGATATCTCTCTCCTTCTTCATCTCCCTCACTTAGGTGATTTACCACTCACTCATTCCACTTTTCTCTCCTTCCTATCAAATATAGCCTAAAATTCATAGGCATATATAAGAATAACTCTAATTGTTATACATATGTAAATAAACATGAAAAAAAAGACTAAATTCTTTTAGAATAAAAAAATATTAAAAATTTTTATCTTTATATATTTGTCTTAATTTTAAATTTTCTCATCAGTAAAATAAATTTATGGATCTATCATTAGAAAGAAATTATCTTCTTCTTTTTTTCGTACCATCTCACAAATATTTAAAAATTTTACATTTATATATCTTTCTTGAATTATTTGGGGTGAGAGGATGTCAAGGGTACAATTATTATTAGATAATATAATAAAACAAATAAAACAAAAACAAAAGGAAAAGGAGTTTGAATTATTATCCTAAAATTCTCTTATTTTTGTGTTGAATAGTCTAGTAACTTCTTGAGATCTCATAAATTTTGTAATTTTTTGTTTTCTAAGCTGACGGTTCTTGACACGGCATTTTCACACAATAATATTAGAGAAGTTTGACCCGTAATGTCCTCAATCCTCATACTTATACCGACCCTACCAAATCAATATGGTCTTTAAATCTTTGACTTCTAGCTAGAGTAGTGAACTAGGACGGAATATTGGACTGAGTTCATATTTCTAGCCCCAATTGCAGTACTGGTCATTCATTAAACAATATCGATCAATTTTAAATTGTACACAAATTTTTTGGGTGCAAAAATAACTAATAAATCAAATTCAGCAAAAAAAAAAAAAAAAAAGAAGCGGAAAACAATAATATTGAGATGAACACATGTGAGATATGACCAATCCAGTGCAATTATCATACCTACCCTTGACAAATGTAATCTTATCCGTAGCGTAGAAAAGTGAAAATATAGAAATTATTTGCTGGGATTTTAGAGCGAAAATATATTAGTAAAAGGAAAAAAAAAAAAAAAAACGGTGATGAAAAGTATGGACGTGTTAGTGATAATTATTGGTCACGGTTCCATGATTGTGATGAAAGTTATTGTGGATGAGTTCGTTCTTTTAATATTAGCTAACAGGTTAGGATAAGAGGGAGAGAAATTAATTATTTTGCATTTATCATTTTACATTTTTATTTTATTTTATTTAGAAATGAGATTACGAATCATAACTTTTCTATGTGAAAATCACTGCATTTGAATAAGTAATTGTCCCTTAAAATAAGTATCATTACTTTTCTTTGTCAAAATCTTTCAATTTATGGATAGATTGAGTATGAAGTGCCATATGTCTTGTATTTTTGTGTATTTTATCTTTTTTTTGTTTGCCTGGTAGATGGAAAAGAAAAAGGAATGAACTGAGTGGAGCGATAATTGGATGGAAACTGAATAGTTTATTTGATAGGAAGGAAGAGAGGAAGAAAAATAAGACATGATAAATAAATTTATAGTGTGACCCATCGGTTTATATCTCTATAATATTGAGTGGAAAACTTAAAAATCTACCAAATGATGATTAAAATTACTTTTTTTTTTTTTTGTCTTTATATTTCTAAACTAAAAAAAAAAAAAATTTGAAAGAAGTGATAAAATAGTAATTTTACAACCTTTAAATTTTCTTTTCATTCATTTTTAACAAGCAACTCCTTTATATCATTCAAAATTTCTGTCTTTTATAAGTTTTCTCTCCATTTTATTTTCTTTCTTCTTATCAAACCGAGACTAAAATCTCTTTCAGCTTCTTCCCTACATTTATGACTTACCAAACGTAGTACATTTATAGTGACAGCATTATAGATGAAAATTAAGTACTAGGTTTTTACAGCTTGGCTTTGATCAATTCTCAATGCCTCAATTGGTTGGGTCTGCATCTATACATAGTCTCGGTAAGTAAACATAAATTAACTTTTGAGTCAATTTAGGCCGAGCTTATAATAAATGACCTCGGTTTTCCTCGTTACAAGAATATTAATTAACCTACAGTCCTACCTAATAAAAATTTACTAATAAGGAACATCAAAATTTTGATGTATGGAATCACACACTTTCGAAAATTATAAATACTGGTTACTTTAACCAAAATATTACAAGGAAATTAATATATATATATATATATATATATAATACGACCAATTTTCACCATAAATAAACGCTGAAATTAACAACATATTGTGCACATTTATATGCGGAAAATTCAGAAATAAGACATTAAAATAAGAACGTTAAGTTAGATTTTTACTAATATGAGTACAATAGAAGAGAACAAAAACTCAAATAAATATGTGTCAACTAATCTCAGGGAGATTATAGTACTAGTGAGTAGATACGTGCACACGTATGCATTTTTTTTCAATTGGTTATGTTTCGGAAATTTAGGGCCTGTTTGGGCACATCTGGCATTTGGTTTCGAGATGTATTTTTTGTCATTTTCCTCAACTCAACACTACTTATCATTATTGCATGTTCAAGTGTCTATAGTAAACTCAAATTTTAAAAGTTCGTAATTTTGTTATTTTAACTTTAAATGAGATGTTTTTTTTTTTCTTTACTTACATAAATTTCACGAGAAACAAAATAATATTCATATTAATAAAGTTTTTCTTAAACATGTTTTAAGATACTATACATTTTCACTCAAAACAGTTTTTTTCCCCCTAAACCCACATTTTCAAAAGTACATCTTATTTCCAATTGATACTAATACTATATCATTGTTCTCAGAGCAATAATACTAGAATTCTGTTGATTGATAATGTATTAACGCTTTAAAATTTTGAATTTCAGAAAGATCAATCTGCCAAAACTATCTAAAGTTTTCATCTTTTATATTTGTTTAAAATTGTCTATAGTTTTATTGATCTCGTCTACGTGCATATATATGTACAAAATTTATGTGTAGTACACAGCAGTAGACATATGCATGAAATGCAATTTTTTGCCATCTCTTTTATGGACATACTTTTCCCATTTGTTCACGTGATTTTCTATTTTGAGTTGAACCATGTAAACGTTCGTCACCACTACTTGGATGAGGAAATAAATATCAAACACCCTAGGATATACGCAACGATAACGTTGAAGATGAAAACACAATCATTCACTATCAATCTTAATCAAATGCCTTAAGGGCCCATAATATATATATATGTACATATACATATGTATATATATATATTCATTTAAGTACACATACACACACATATATACATATCCAAACTTCCTTTTATTTTATATCCGAAATTTCAATTGCTAGTTGTTAACTTTTATCATTTTTTTTTAAATCATGTATTTCATATCCTAAATTTTATAGTTGTTCCTTTTTACCGTTTATATATAAAAAAAAATGTATTGCATATCCGGAACATATATATATATATATATATATATATTATAAAATACGATATTGGTGTAGAAGAGAGATTTTAAGCATTGGTAATTTGTCCACTCAACCAATTGAGCTGAATAATCAAAACAACTTAAAAACCTTGAAATTTGGGGTACTACTTTTGGGTTGACTTCAAAAGGATATATTAAATATTGGATAACTACTCCTGTTTTAAGCTTATGGATATTAAATAAGTGTTGATATGAGTCATGTTTGATAACTAAATAGGTCCAACAGTTGTGTTTTTTTTTTTTTTTTCATCTAAATAACTTGTAATTATTGGTTGACTTATTTAAAATTTATGTAAAATTATATAGAACATTGTCCTATTTGATAACCGTTGACGTAAAAAACAAGCATATCACTGAAAATGATTTAACGAAATCAATTGATTGTTATAATGATATTTAAAATAAAAAAAAAAATACAAGTCGATTGTTATATAAGAGAGCATACACATATAGCTATATTTCTAGTCAATATTGAAGACAAAAGACGTGATCAACCTACAATAAATCTTCAACCACCTAGCACATGGCATGATGTGAATGAATATCTCACTTGCCTGGGTTCCATGTTTTCAAATGGTTCAGCTGAAACGGCTTTGTCAAATTCTTGATTTGCATTAAAAATGGACCCAAGCGATACGATTCCGATTATAGGTTGAAATGTGTACACACACGAAATCAACACTTCACTTTGTCAAATATAAATTTGTACACACATGAAATCAACACTTCACTTTCATAGTCATGAATGTCTTGGCTATTGTCGCAAGAAAGTCTTCGCCATTAATCTTAGATGTCAGATCACGGTTGAATAACTTTCTAAAATTTTTTGTCCTATTTTGGTGGTTCAATTTTGATAGATGACATCTTTTTGAGGGCATGTTTGGTGTGTAAGTTTGAGTTGATATTTTTAAGTTTAGTTTGAGTTAAGTTGAGTTGAGTTTAAAAGGTGAGTGTTTGGTAAAAAGTTTGAGATAAAAAGTTTAGCTTGAGTTGATTGTTTGATGAAAAAGTTTGAGTTGAAAAGTTTAAAAAAAAAAAAAACAAGGGCCCTGTTTGGATGTTAATAAATTGAGTTAAACAATTTTTTGAGTTTTTTAGAAGGGAAACATATATGAACTCCAACTGAACGGTATTTTTTCACCTTAATTTCTATCTTCTTTCAAAAAGTGAGCAAAATTTATAACTACAACTTACGTCAAGATAATATTCTGTAAAAGTACATAGTTGGTCATAAACGGTACCTATACAAAAAGTACATAGTTGGTCAGTAAACATTGATAAAAACTACAAATTAACTGGCATTAAACTCCTAAAGTGGCCCAACAGTGACAAAGCCAAGCTTGCGATCACGTGGTCTTATACCACGGAGCTGATTGATATCTGTCCCACATTTCATCAGCCATCATATCTCTCAGTTGATTCATCGCATCCCTCCTCGAGTCATGTTGCTGCGGTCCTGTACTGGAGCCTGTACCATCGAATATGTCATCAAACACGTAATCCGCATTCACATCGCCATTTCCAGTTACAGGCATACGATCTGCGGCGTACTATTCAAGTAAGGGATCCCCAATCTGCACCATCCGTATGAAATTATGCACAATCGCACAAGCCACGGGGATCATTTTTTGTTTGTCCATCGGATAGCTGTGCATGCCTTTCAGTATTTTAAATCTGGCCTTCCAGACACCAAATGTACGTTCAATACAGTTCCGCAGCAATGAATGTGTGTAGTTAAACACCTCTCTACAGTTGCCTAGCCCGCCTCGTCGTCTTCGATATTTAGGTAAGTGATATGTCTCTCGACGATATGGGCTCAGGAAACAATCCTTGTTGGCGTAACCCGAATTTGCTAAGTAAAATTTCCCTACAAAATAAATATTACAATATGAATGACACGTCCGATTTTTCTATTTAAAACGATAAATATGAAAATTTTACTGACATAAGTTGCCAATTATTTTTACCTGGAGGAGGTATTGGGAAACCATAGAATGCAATTGCCTCTTCCAACATTCTAGCATCATGACACGATCCTTCATACCCGGCCAACATGTATGTGAATCTCATGTCAAACGAACATGCAGCTAATATATTTTGCGAGTGATGCCCTTTTCGATTAATCCAGGCGTCCGCATTTTCTCGGATCGGCACACATGGGATGTGTGTTCCGTCTATAGCGCCAATACAACCCTGCAAAATAACATAACATATTTAAATGTTAATACCATACTTAATAATTCTAAGTTTCTGTTAAGTCTGTCATACGATGATATTAGTAATTGGGATGGATAACGTACATCAAACCATGGTCGATATTTGTACCCGTGCTCCATAATTAATGGTTGAACCGCTGTGTAGTCGGGGGGTCTGATAAATTCATCTTTCAGCCCACAAATAACCAATAACACTGTATAGAACCAACGAGATGTTGTTTCTTTCGAATGTTGGAATAAATACGAAATTTATCGGTTTGTAGCGCCTTGTGTACAAATGGACAAAAATATGAACAACTGCTCGTTTACAGTCATGTGATAAGTTGGCGTTAATAATGCCCGACTACTTAATAGGTTACTGAGTGCTCTGAATGTGTCTGCTTTCATACCTATCATTACTTGAATTATTTCTGTATGGCCATTTAATATCTCTTCAACCCGCATCCTACCAGGTAGGCTTGAATTATGCATCGGTACTGGATCTCTTCGCCTGTTACGTAGTCCGATAGTCGCGGCAACCACTGCCCTTGCAAGCATAGCATGAACGTCGCGTTGGGCGTTTCTGGACCCATGGTCGTCGTCTTCATGGTGGGGGGCGGACCCATGCCCGTTCATGTTGATATTGTCGTTCTCGACTATATTTGCACTATATTTCCTGTTATAGATGAATTTTCCACAAAACTTGTTGAATTTGTTTGAAATCCGTTACATAGTGGTTTAATTTTCGACAATGCCCATATAACATAACATAATGAAACACATTCAGCGCACAAATAATGTATAAGTCATAAAAAACGTAACAAGACAATTTAGCGTAAATTGTTACATAAACTAACTAATTAATGCACCAATACATGAATAAAAAAACAAGAATAGCATAGTCTCAATGTTGCCGGAAATTGAAATGATAAGGAAAAAACAAGATCCAACACAAAAATACTCAATGGGCCGGTGGCGGTTGGGGGTTGACAACGGAGTCAATAATGCCCCTCCGATCCTCGTCGTCAAGCCCGCAGAATGGACCCTGTATCTACGGATGAGCTACAAAGTAGTGCCACATCATCATACGCATATGTGGTGGAATACCCATCCCCTTCATTATGTTCATGCACTGCAGAATGCCATCCTTTTGGACTGATTGTTCGCTGCCACCGTCAGATTGCGATTGCCCTCGGAAATAGTGGGCGATTTCCTGCATGGCCGAGAAAGTCATCTCGTCCGTTGCATCCCTTTGCTTCCTCTTACCCGCACTTCCACGAGATCGGGACGGACCGGCAATGTCGGGCCTTTGTCGCGTGTTGGCCTGCTGCCCACCGGTGCTCGGGTTGGGTCTTCCATGTCAAACGGATGTGTTCCAGAGTTGTCAAAGTTGAAATCGTAGTCTACGTATGGAGTATTGTCGCCTCCCATCGTAACTGATCTATACCCCGACGCGCCTGCGGCATGGGTTTTATCGAAAACGTTGTAATACAATTCCTTGTTGCGAAGGCCCTCGTAGCGGAGATGCTTGCATTCACTATGAATCTGCAAATAGAATATGATGAACATCTGCCCGTACTACGCTAGTTGTTAATAAATATATTAAGCAGTTCTTATATTAGAAAATTATTATTACATTGATAAAGCTCTGCCACGCCTCATCCGAGCAATCAACTCTATCGGTGGCTGGATCGTACCCTAGACCGGTTTGGACTTGCAAGAACTTCCAACCCCTATAAAAATTTTTCATCCGCTCTTTTTTTTGGTATAAAGTGCGGCCGTAAGCATGAACGCCACCAAACTCAGCGTTAAACTCTTGGGCCCATAACTCATAAATCTGTATGGGGGGCTGCCTACCGGAATTGGATGACGCGTAGTCATCCAATTTTTCGAGTAATCGTTTTTCCTTAACGTGGTTCCACACAAACGTCTCCCCCGAAGATTTCCGGGGCATTTCCTTAATATAGCGAAGACAGAAGAAAAAATTACAATAATTTAAACGTGTACAATAAGGATACGAGTTTTGGGTATGAAAAATGTAAAATCAACTTCAACAACAAATTCAACACATAACAATCAACGGAAAACTAAACATTTCTGAGTTTTAGCATCGAAACAAATTTAGCACAAATTATTAACAACCCGAACGCTCAAATGTGAAATTATGAATTTCGCTCAGGAATCATTTTTTGACAAGTTTAAGAAAGCCTACCAGGGTAACCGAGTTCGAGCCGGAAGAGGAATAAACGGTGGATGCCGGCGGATCAGGACAGGAAGCAATGGGTCGCACCAATGCTTTCCGAATGCGAAAATAGTGGGTAATCAAACCTTTTGTCCGATCCTGGTTCGCGGATCTCAATCTCCGCCGCATGTGCCACCGATGATCCCGAATCCGAAAGTATGAACTAAAAAGACAGGAATAAAAAGACAAATAAAAAGATAGCATAAAGAGGAAAAAAATATAAATAAAAAAAATTGTTCCAGTACCTATTTCTGCATTTGATTTTGATCTATTCATTTATATATATATATATATATATATTGCTTCTTCACCCATACAAATCTCGTGACCGTAAATAGGATTTCCTGTTATAATAATTAATAAATACTATTACTTTATGAATATTTGTAACTGATTATAAATTGTTTCAATTAAAGAAAGAGAGAGAGAAACATGCCTTTAAGTATTTTTGTTTTCCTATGTATGCCCAGAAACATTGAAAAGTTTTGTTTCCTTATATATTAATTTGTTTGTTTGTTTTCACATATCTCTCAGTTGTTACTCTGGTTCGTTGTTGGCCTTGTCTGCTCTTTTTTTTTTTTTTTTTTCCAATGTCAATATTCCCAAGCGGCAACCAAAACCAAATCCAAAACCCAGATGAAACATTTCCTTATTAAAACCGATTGTCTTGGGGAAGGAAGATCAACTAGAGAGAGAAACATGAG
The DNA here is from genome assembly GCA_009761775.1 of Ficus carica. Taxonomy (NCBI): domain Eukaryota; kingdom Viridiplantae; phylum Streptophyta; class Magnoliopsida; order Rosales; family Moraceae; genus Ficus; species Ficus carica. The sequence continues at coordinate 1,169,146 of CM019746.1, forward strand.
AGAGAAACTAGAGAGAGAAAGTAAATGTTTGTTTGTTTTTTTTATTTTCAGTTGCTAATCTGGTTCGTTGTTGATCCATCCCCCAACTTTTTATTTCCAATGTTAATATTCCTGAACAGCAACCAAAACCAAATCCAAAACCCAGATGAAACATTTCCTTCTTAAAACCGATTATGTTGGGGAAGGAAGATCAACTAGAGAAAGAAACATGAGAGAGAAACTAGAGAGAGAAAGTAAATGTTTGCTTGTTTTTTTTTTGTTTTTTTTATTTTCAGTTGCTAATCTGGTTCGTTGTTGATCCATCCCCCAACTTTGTATTTCCAATGTTAATATTCCCGAACAGCAACCAAAACCAAATCCAAAACCCAGATGAAACATTTCCTTCTTAAAACCGATTGTGTTGGGGAAGGAAGATCAACTAGAGAGAGAAACATGAGAGAGAAACTAGAGAGAGAAAGTAAAAATTTTAACTCACAAATGGGTTTTGTAGCCGATTGTTGAACGGGCACCGTCGATTGGCTCACCGGAGGGGATAGTCGCCGGCAATTGGGGAAAAGGAGTCGTCGATGGGTAGGGGGCGGATTTGTTCACCGGATAGGCTGAGGCAAGAAATTGGGTTTTTGAGAAGGAGAGAGCACACGCTTGAAGGTTGGGAGAGATGAGGCAAAAACTCAACTCAAGGGTCAACGAAGAAGAAGATGCGGGGTAGTGCACAGCCCTGAATCTGCTTCCGTGCCCTGCATCGCCACAGTGGGGCAAACTTCTTCTCTGCGGAGGTGCAGCAAATGATGTGTGGGAATCAAACCACGTGGGTGTCAACTCCCAATAGTACACCAAGTTCAGGTCACTGTATAACGGTTCAATGGAAATCCAAGCTAAACTGAACCACCAAACTCCACAAGTTCAGTTTGAACTATCCACCATGAGTTCAAAACTCATGCCCCAAACGGGCACTGAATGAATTTATATTATGGGTGTGTTTGGTGAATGAGTTTGAGTTAAGATTATAAGTTGAGTTTGAGTTAAGTTAAGTTGAGTTTAAAAGTTAAGTGTTTGGTAAAAAATTTGAGCTAAATTGGCGTTTGCGTTGCTGTTGGGCAAGTTTGGTTCAACCGTTTACGTTGCGTTGCGTCTTTGGTCCGCCGTTTGAGCGTGCCCTTCACCCCCAACCAAACCACCAACCCCGGGCCGTTTTTGGATGTTAACACCAATGAGGCAACAAATTTTTTTTTTTTTTAACATATTCTATTGTAGGTTGTGAAGAAACTTAGATTAATACGCGCATTAATAACACCAATCAACTTGGGACAAAGCAAAAGATGTTTTAAAATTTATTTAGAATGCAATATTATACACCAACAAAAAGTACATAGTTGGTAATTAAAAATTGATAAAAACAATATAATTAATTCATCCTACTTGGCGTCACTATATAAAACTTGATTGCTTTCACTGGCTTTATACATGGATATGATTGATATCGATCCCACAATCATCAGCCATCATATCTCTCAGCTGATTCATCGCACCCCTCCTCAGTCATGTTGCTGTGTTCCGGTACTGGGGCCAGTACCATCTATCCCGTCGACAACACATCATCCACGTTAACATCGACAATTCCACGTACAGGCACGCAATCTGCCGTATACTCTTCAAGAAATGGATCCCCAACCTGCACCATCTAATGAAATTATGCACAACGCACACGTCACGGGAATCATTACTTGTTTCTCCATTGGATAGCTGTTGATGCCTTTAAGTATTTTAAATCTTGTCTTCCAGACACCAAATGTTCGCTCAATACAATTCCGCAGCGATGAATGTGTGTAGTTAAAAACTTCCCTGCGGTTGCCTAGCCCGGCACGACGTCTTCGATATTCCGGTAAATGATACGTCTCTCGTCGAAATGGGCTCAGGAAACAATCCTTATTGGCGTAGCCCGAATCTGCTAAGTAAAATTTTCCTGCAAAATAAATCGCAAGAACAAGACAAGTCAACTATTTTTTAACTAATTTATTATATGTAAATACTGCTATAATATTATAATTATGCTTACCTGGTGGGGGTATTGGGAAACCATGGAATGCTATTGCCTCCTCCAACATTCTGGCATCATGACATGATCCCTCATACCCGGCCAACATATATGTGAATTTCATGTCAAATGAACAGCCGCTAATACATTCTGCGAGTGAAACCCTTTACGATTAATCCAAGCGTCAGCATTTTCGTGCTTGGGACACATGGACGTGTGTCCCATCTATAGCGCCAACACAACCCTGCATGAAACGTTAGACAATTTAATATGCGTACCATAATTAAAAGTAACAGAATGTTATTAAAGCTCTACGTACGATATGCTTAGCTGAGATCGATAACGTATCAAACCATGGCCGATATTTTTCCGAATACTCAAGAATCAAATGTTGAACCGCTGTGTAGTCCGGTGGTCTGATGAATTCGTCCTTCAACGCACAAATAACCTTCAACACTTTAAAGAACCAACGTGAAGTTGTTTCTTTAGAATGCTGAAATAAGTACGAAATGTGTTGGTTTGTAGCGCCTTGTGCACAAATGGATAAAAATATGAACAACTGCTCGTTCACATTCATGTTATTAGTTGGCGTCAATAATTCCCGACTACGTAGTAGGTTACTTAGTAATCTGAATGTTTCTGATTTCATACTGATCAATCCCTGAATTATGTCTTGATGGCCATTTAATATCTCTTCCACACGCATGCTGCCAGTTAGTCTTGAATTATGCATTGGTTGGGGAACTCTTCGCCTGTTACGCCTACTATTTGTCACGCCTACCACTGCCATTGCAAGCATTCTGGCATCGTTACGTTGTTTGTTTTCTGGGCGCTTGGTTGTCCTCTTCATGTTCGGATGCGGAACCGGAATCGTTCATATTGAGATAGTTGTTGTCGGAGATAAATGCACTAGTTTACCTGTTATAGATCAATTTTCCCCAAAACCACTTGAATTAGTCCCCATACCCGAATGTATTTACGATTGAGCTCAGATTGTTTCAAATTCTTGATTTAATTATTTAATTATCGACAAACTGTTCATCACATTACGTAATTTAACAACGAAATGATATAAAATAATGAACCGTAAAATCGCTAAACAACAATGTAGCCAAATGTTTATACATAAAAACCGTAAATAACGCACCAATAATCCAATATTAAAAAAAAAATTAGTTCCAATGTTATGTCTAAATTAAATGAAAGGGGGAAAAAAAATTGAATCAACAACATAAAACTCAATTAGCCGGTGGCGGCTGGGGGTTGACAACGGAGTCAATAATGCCTCCGATCGTCATCGTCAAGCTAGGAATGGACGCTGTAGCCGCGGATGAGCATCAAAGTAGTGCCACATAATCGTACGTTGATTTTGTGGAATACCCATCTCTTCATAATGTTCATGCAGTCCAGAATGTGATACCGTCCGCTTGATTGGTCGCTGCTTGTACCCGATTGCGTTTGACCTCGGAAATGATTGACGATTTCCTGCATTACCGAGAAAGTCATCTTCCGTTGCGTCTCTTTGTTTCCTCTTACCAGCACTTCCCCTAGATCGAGACGGACCTGCTCGTCGGGCCGTCATCTGTGGGGCCTTGCATCCCACCGTTGGTCGGATCGATTTCCTCCTCGAAAACCGGATGTGTTCGGAGTTGTCCATAGAGAAATCAAAGTCGGCGGATGGAGTATTGCTACACCTCCCATCGTAACTGACCCAAACGCAAAGGCACCGGCAGCATGATTTTTTCAAACACATTGTAATACAGGTCCTTGTTCCGAAGACCCTCGTGCCGGAGATGGTTGCACTCCTTGTTAACCTGCAAAGAAAGTATAAAGAAATGTTCGTGGAGTTGTCGCGGTGTTAAGGAATAGAATCATCATTGCACATATAAGACAATGCAATTACTTTGATAAAACTCTGCCACGCTTCATCCGAGCAAATAACTCGATCGTGACCGGATCATATCCAAGGCCGGTGCGAGATTGCAAAAACTTCCATCCGTGATAAATTTTCTTCATCCTCTCCTTTTTTTGATATAATGTGCCTCCGTGAGCAGGTACACCACCAAACTCAGAGTTAAACTCATTGGCCCATAACTTATATATTTGTATGGTGGGCTGCTTACTGTCATTGGATGACAAGAAGTCATCCAATTTTTGGAGGAAACCGTTTCTCCTTTGGGGGGTCCCAAACATACGTCTCACCCAAAGTTTTGCGGGGCATTTCCTTAATATAGCGAAAAAGAATATAAAAAACTATACTTTTATATGTGTACGATAAAGATAAGATTTTGGCTCCGTATTTATTGATTGACATTTTTCATCTGAAGCATGTCAATGACCCGATACAACGTCAGATATCAAGGCATAAAAACCGACACCCAACGGTTTATATCGGACTATTAACGCACCAGTCAGACAAAATTACAATATATCACATAGGCTTCTTACATCATAGCCAACGTAAGTGAAAAGTGCAAACAAACACCAGCTGTCCAAAATGCGAATTAATGACACCAATACTTGTTTGATAACTTAGGCAGCAATAACCTGACACAAACAAGATATATCACTGAACAAAACCCCCCAGAACCTGCCAAAACCAGTTTTGGGTCTCAAACTTGCCCAATAGAACCAAAAATGTTGCACCACAACACCAAAATGCACAAAACTGAACCAATACTTGTTTGATAACTTAGGCAGCAATAACTTGACACAAACAAGATATCAATGAACAAAACCCCCAGAACCTGCCAAAACCAGTTTTGGGTACCAAAGGACCCAAAAACGTTGCACCAAAACACCAAAATGTACAAAACTGAAACCAATACCTATTGATAAGTTAGGCAGCAATAACTTGACACAAACAAGATATATCAATGAACAAAACCCTCCAGAACCTGCCAAAATCAGTTTTGGGTCTCACACTTGCCCAATGAACCTAAAAACGTTGCACCAAAACACCAAAATGCACAAAACTGAAACCAATACCTGTTTGATAACTTAGGCAGTAATAACTTGACACAAACAAGATATATCAATGAACGAAACACCCCAGAACCTGCCAAAACCAGTTTTGGGGCCCAATGGACCCAAAAACGTTGCACCAAAACACTAAAATGCACAAAACTGAAACCAATACTTGTTTGATAACTTAGGCAGCAATAACTTGACACAAACAAGATATATCAATGAACAAAACCCCCAGAACCTGCCAAAACCAGTTTTGGGTCTCAAACTTGCAAATGGACCCAAAAACGTTGCACCAAAACACCAAAATGCACAAAACTGAAACCAATACTTGTTTGATAACTTAAGCAGCAATAACTTGACACAAACAAGCTATAACAATGAACAAATCCACCCCAAACCAGCCAACACCATAATGGGTATCAAACTTGCAAATTGAACCCAAAACCATTGACAAAAATTTTGCAGAAAATCGACAAACAACCCAGACTTGCATCACACCATCGTGCAGTTCACAAGGAATAAATTAAGTAAAGGTTGAAGGAACTATACAAGGGTTACCGAGTTCGAGCCGGAGGAGGAGTACACGGTGGAGGACAGCGGATCAAGGCAGGAAGCAATGGCTCGGTCAGATGCTTTCTGAACTCGAAAATAGTGGGTAATCAAACATTTTTTTCGAGCTTGCTTCGCGGACCCCAGTGTCGCCACATTTTCCACCGGCGGTGACGATCCCAAGCGTCCGTCGAACCAACCCGGCAGTGTCGTAATTTTCCCGAAACGATTCAAATAGAAGCCCAAAACGGAGACACCCTAGGAAAAAAATTAGGGATTTTGGGAATTAGGAATTGTTCGGATTCTCGGCCTTGAGAACAAGTATGAGTCCGGATTCCGCCCTTGTGCAGAGATGGATACGTATAACTGGGTAAAGAAGGTCTTACATATATCTAATCGGACAAATTACCCCTGCACCCTGCAACCCATAGCGAATTGAATAAATTCGATTCCAATACCTAGAGGTCAGAGGCTTGGCAGTTGGTGCACAGTAATATCATGTGGTTTTACTGTGCAACGGTCAGATTGAAGTTGGAATGAAGATGGTGAGCCAAACGACTTCAGTTGTGTTTGAACTCAAAATTTTGAGTATAGTTGGGAGAGCCAAACGGTCTCGAATTATGCAAACATCCAAAAAGGAAAAAAATGGTGGGAATATTCACTGCACTGTGACTCGAGAGCTGAGCTTGCCGGAAGAAGAAAAAGAAGAGGAACAGAAATCACCACATTACCAAGGTTGGAGGGAACAAAACGGAGGAGAGAGAAAGAGAGGAGGAGTACGGAGGAGGAGGGAGAAAGGGAGAGAAAGTGTAGTGACCAGTGTAGATAGAGAAAGAGAAAGCAATTTTATCAAATAAATAGAAATGGGAAAAGAGAGGCAGATGGTGCACAGTAATCTCATTTTGATTTACTGTGCAATGGGTCAGTTTGAAGTTGGAATGAAGATGGTGAGCCAAACGACTTCAGTTGCGTTTGAACTCAAAATTTTGAGTTCAAATGGGAGAGCCAAACAGGCTCATATGTTAAAAAAAAAAATTTAGGGGGGATAAATTTGGTCGATTTTATATCCATTTTGGGAGCAAGATTTCTCCTACTTATGTTTGTCCATATGTCATACATAATTATGTCTCACATTTTTGATAGGGTGTAACTGTTGTTGATGTCACGTTAAGATCATATACCGTAATGACTTGGGACATTATTCCTTTTTGGTGAAGGGACATATAAGTTTCTTTGCCTTATTATCATTTTTAAGTTTTTAAATTGGAATGTATCTCTAAATTAACGATGTTTGTTTGTTTATGATATTTGATTGCAAGACAAGCATACACACACTTTTTTTCCTTTCATGATTTTTCCTGTTGAGTTTTACAAAAGATCTTTAACGATATCTATTTTAGAATCTGGTTATTAAATACATGATCTCCGATGTTTCATCTGAAGTTCGATTCTTCTTGTTCTAGGCTACATCAATTGGGTATTTTCAGTTGTTTGGATACTTTCCTCATGGGTAGTTACAGTTTATTTTAGTTTTAGACATTTATGTAATTTTTTAAAAAATAATATGAGTGGGGAGTTTAGCATGTAATAGGGTTACTAGTGGTGCCAAGGTAGTGGTGATGTGCTTGCTTACTTTAATGCTAGTTATTTCCTCTCACTATTTGAATATATGCTATTTCTGGTTATATTTCCATTCATTCTTCTGTTTGAGCCTCAAATTTCTCTATCCCACGCTTGCAAGAACATGAGCATGGTTTTCATTAAAAGTTGGATCGATCAAATAGATTCTGAGTAGTTTACTGTACTGCGTAAGAAAAAGCGGGGAAAAATATTTTAAAAACATTACAACAACATTGACGGAGACTTGTAAACATTAATGGTATGTTTGTTTATTGATGGTGACGAATGAAAGTCAATAAAATTTTTTTTTTTTTTTCCCTTTTAGGCTTCACATCAATTTGGAGTTGAGGAATATAATTGACAATCTCATGTCTCTCTTTGAATTGTGACTCATAATCCTGATATTAGTATTAAATTACTATCTTACCCTTAGTTTACTTGCAAATGTTATATTAAAAAATTATCAAGAAATAATATTAATTAATTTACTTACTCAATATTGTTTAATTATCTTAGTTATTATTAACTTTGTTAGATTAAATAAAAAATTAATTTTATTACAACAAAAATAATGTGTTTATTTTGAAATTTTAGTTTTTATTTTATTTATTTTGATTTAAGTAAATTTATACCAGTTCATTCTGATTCTTGGCAGTGGAGGAGTCTAACAAAATGTTAGTGAAGGCATAAAACAAATAACATCACTATAAAAAATAAAGAGTAAAGTGTTAGGGGAGGCTATACGAAATTTTTTAATTTTCAATGCAACTATATGAAAAATTTTAAGTTTTAATGGGATAAAGTAGAAAAATCATAAAATTTTAGGGTAAAATGAAAAGGAAAAAATTTCAGCAAGTAAATATATGAACGAGATTTATAGTGACTCTAATTCTAAATCATATAACCAAGTAAATAACTTATTAAATCCTCATTCTGAATCATGTCTATTATGAATTATATCAATTTTGATTCATGTTTATTCTAATTACGAGTACAAAAACACACCCTTAGAATATATGTAAGCTATCCTCCTAAATTGCACGCACTTGAGAAACAAACAAAATCCTCAGGCATATCAAAACGAATCAATTAAACTTATAACTTGTACTAGATGAAAGAAAAGCTGTTCTTCCCCGACAGGTTGCACAGAGAATTTGTGCCCCAACAATTGCGATTTTTTTAATTTTAAGGACAAAGTAGGACTACCACATGATCACTATAGTCCTAATTATAATATACTAAAAGAATACATTCTTTCACCGTTTATTATACAGTTATTTATAGTAATTTTTGGTTTTTATTTTTCAATTTCTTTGTTTTAACTACAGTATTTTATAATAATTATACAGTAAATTAATATTTTTATCCTTCAAACTCTCTGTAATTTCTCTTTATCGGATTTATCCTTTTGACATTGTCCAATTATTAGAGAGAGAAAGAGAAAAATAAAGATAGGTCTCTCTCTCTCCCCTCTCTTTCTCTCTCTATTTCAGGCCTCAAAATCAGCGAAGCAGTGAGCTTCTGAAGTACTCCACTCTCTCTCTCTCCTTACTCCATCTCGCTCTCTCTCTCTCACTCTCTCTCTAGGAGGAGAGAATTTAGAAATGTAAAATATTTACGTGTCTGAAAATAGAAAAATGGCTGGTTTGCAATTATGTAAAATTAGCCCACCAGCAAACGTTTGTGGACGTATTTAAACCGACTTTTGCATCAAAATACATCTTTCCTCTTTTTCTTTTTCTTTTTTTTTCTTTTGTTTTAAGTCCTTTTCTGCACAAATTTGGTTAACATTATTTTTTGTTCCTTTGTTGTTGTAAGAAAAGATTTTCACTCTCTATAATAATTTTATCAAATGCAATATTTAGAATGTATATACTCTAATATTATTAAAATAATAAATACTAAAAAAAATATACTCATTATAATTATATTATTTACCCTTATCAACTACTTTTATTATATAATACTGAATTTATTTCATTTATTTTTTTCCTTCTTTTCTGTGTAACGCACGGATATTAAATTCGTAAAATTCTACACTGATGCACAAACAAAAAAATAAATAATAATTCATTGTGGTCCTCATAATATATATGTCGGTAGCTACGGTGGCCAAGTGGCCTAATTAAGGTAGTTGTTCTTATCAATTTTATTAAATTTGTTGTCTAGTGATATTTGAAGACTTATCTCTTTTTCTTATCTAAATTGTCAAATTGGTGATTAGACACTCAAATTTAGGATTTCCATAAGAAAAATTATAAAATGAAAAGAGAGACCGACAGGAAAAAAAAATGAAGGGAAGAAGAAGAAACTTTATTTAGTACCTTCTTTTTTCTTCAGGAAAATTAAGTACTACTATGTCTACATACGATTATAAGGCAAATCCAGTGATTACAGGTTCAGCATTCACTATATAGTCCGGCGAGAAACAAGTGAGGGTAAGAAAAAAAGAACAAAGAAAAAGGAAACATTTATTTGCATATGAAGTAAAAGCTGTGGTATATATTATACTTTCTAAGTTATAAAAGGTTTGAGATTAATATTCTACTTTAGGACATGAAATAAGGTACATAAATATCTGTGTTAAGATTTGTATTTTTATATCTTTTGTATTAATGTAAATCTAACGGATCTAATATTTATACTGTATATTAAAAATTTCTAATAATAAGTAAAAAAAGTAATAATTAAGTTTATATTGTCTTACTAAACTCTAATATAAGTTTTAAAATTTATTTTTAAGTGATTTTTTTTAAGTGACATTTTTATGACTTTGATTGAAAAGTAAAAATTCTTATGAAGATAATTAAATAATAATTTTGATAGATCATCAAAACACTTTCATAAGTTTTTGAAATTATGAAGCTTCCGTTTGGTATTATAATTTTAACTCAAATTTTTAAATTAGAGTTGATTGATTTTTAAAAAATTAATTATATTTTTATTGATTTTTTTAAAAAATTAAAAACTGGATAAAAATTTTGAATTGAAATTGTAATATCAAATGAAAGCCAGTTAAAAACATCTTTTAGTTGTAAGTTCTGCCGAACATTGCCATAATGCTACGTATATTGGGAAGTCTATTATGACCCCACGGGAATTTATTGTTGCATGTCAGAGCTGCCCTAGTCATAGTTTTGATCGATAAATTATGGGTGGTTCGTTTTATAATTTTTCTTTAAAACTTTGTATAATAGCCGTGAAAGATACATCTAGATGCAGTTAAAGGCACTGATAATTGTGGTGTATAATATATTAATATGTATAAATTGAATGTGGCGAACAGGTAGTGGTTGAACCCCCATTTAATGCGAATTAGTCAAAAAGTACGGTCTTTTAGTACTATAAATACCTTAATATAGTTCAGGGTTTTCTCATCCACTCCTTACTATTTTCTTGGAGAAAAAAAGAAGAAGAAGAAGAAGAAGAAGAAAAACATATCGGAGATGGGCCGTGGGACTTGGATTATCGTTTTCTTATGTCTGTTTAATGTTTTTGTGGTGAGTGTGGTTGCGAGGGATATTGCAACTACTGAGAAGAAAGAAGAGGAGGAGACCGTGCTAGACCATGGGAAGGATGGCTTCGGAGGATACGGCGGCGGCGGAGGATATGGTGGCGGCGGTGGCTTCGGAGGTGGAAAAGGTGGAGGGTATGGTGGTGGTTATGGAAAGGGTGGAGGAGGCGGCGGTGGATATGGCAAGGGAGGCGGCGGTGGATATGGCAAGGGTGGCGGGGGTGGATATGGCAAGGGAGGCGGCGGTGGATATGGCAAGGGCGGCGGCGGTGGATATGGCAAGGGTGGCGGCGGTGGATATGGCAAGGGAGGCGGCGGTGGATATGGCAAGGGAGGTGGCGGTGGATATGGCAAGGGCGGCGGCGGTGGATATGGAAAGGGCGGCGGCGGTGGCTATGGAAAGGGCGGTGGCGGTGGATATGGGAAGGGTGGAGGAGGAGGACATGGGAAGGGTGGTGGAGGAGGACATGGTGGCTATGGAGGAGGGCCAGGAAAAGGCGGGGGCTATGGCGGAGGCGGTGGATTTGGTGGTGGAGGTGGTGGCACTGGACACCCTTAAGTACTTTCACGTTGTATGTATTTGGTCACTGTATACTTATGGTGCATGCATGCTAAAATAATTAGCACCAAAGTTTTAGAGTGTCATAATTAAGTACATATGCAAACCTATGGTTAGGTTTGCAATTAGTAATTATCTACGTCAAGCAATCTTGCTTCTCTTTTTCTTGTATTATTAGAAGGAAAGTTGAGGGGAAATTAAGTATGTACAAGCGCGTATCTGCCATAATAAAATATCACTTTAAATAAGTTATGTCAAATTAGAATTCATTTGCTATACTTTTTCAAGAAAATTTGATTGCTAATCACAATATTAATTCTTGTTTCCAGAGCAAAAATAATAAATAAATAAATTATTGTTTTTTAAGAACAATATTTTTACGTAATTTTTTTACCGTTTTAAACCAACAATTCAATTAGTAGATTCAAATTTTTATGGAAAAAAAAAAAAACATAGTAGAAAAAAAATTTTGAATTGAGAATTTAAAACTATGATTAATAGACTTATAATATTAACTTTGAGTGGAATGGGTGCTAGAACATAACAAAGGCATGGCATTTGGAGATTTTTCTGGACAAAATTTCAAAGTAAAAATATGTAGGTCCATATATAATGCTAAAACTGGAAGAAGGCGACTTGACAACTAGACTTTGCAAAGCAGAACTTGCCCATTATAGCTATGCACTTGTTTTGATTGACAATGACGAATATACAAGGATATTTGTTAGATAAATTATAGAAATATTCATTAAATAGATTTGAGTATAACTCATCTTTAAAAATTAATTTAAAAAAAAAAGATGTCCAATTCATATATAAGATAAACATTACAACAATTTAGTAATTTAGCAGTGTATGACAAATTTATGAACTTATAATATCATTTCTTATGCGTAGCATGTCATATAAATAGATCGGATTTAAATCAATAATTTCGTCTAAAAAGATAAATATGATATCATGTTAAATATTGGACTTGCATAGAATTTATTTTTGAAAGCTAACTTAAGATGCATATAAAATTTATTTATAACAATTCAATTATTGAGGGTGTGGTATGCAATTCAATTTTTAAAATACCTATCTACGTGGCGCAAGGAAAAGGCTTTGGACATGGATTATCATAAAAATGCTATATATTCCTTTGTTTGTTGAAACTTTAAAAAGAAGGGAATTAAAAAAAAAAGGTATATACTTAATCAAGATTATATATATGTGTATATACATACATACATATATATATATACACACACATACACGACAGTACCATCTTCTTTTTGTTAGGTGCCACGTTCTGCTAATTCGGTGGCTGAAGTTTCGGCTAAATGGGGCCTTCTGTTTTCTGTGTTTGGTGACTTTAGCACTGACGGGGTGGCTCCACCATGCTTTTTGTTTGTTTGCATCGTTTTAAGAAGATAATGTTAGTTCTTCTTGTAAGAGTTGTGGACATTATATATAAGTTAATAATGCCCTCATCATGTAACCAAATAATCGAGATCTTTTGTATTTTTCAAAATCTCAAACAATGCTTTTTAAAAGGATCATAACAATAATTCTTTTTAGCTTTATGAATTCTATATGTGTGAATTATCATCTTGTCATTTTGACCATATGACTCAAACATATCGGTATGAAAACCTTCAGTCATTAGAGTTTTTATTTTTTTAAATACTAAAAGATACTAATTTAAAACATGTGCTATTCATATGTTAGATATATTTGAAAAAATTTATCTTAATAAGGATAAATTAAAATAATAAGTAAAAAATATAGACCCAAAAAAAAAAAAAAAAAAAAAAAAACGAAGTACCTGAAGATAAAAAAAAAGAGATGCATAAAAAAATCAAAAAGATAAAAGGACCAGAATGTAAAAAATTAATCAATACAGGAAATGGACAAAAAAAAAAAAAAAAAAAAAAAGAAAAAAAGGCCAAAAGAAAAAAAAATCGAGGGATCAAAAAAATTAAAAAGATTTTTGTCCAAATCATTTTAGATGAAGTAGAAAGTGCACAGTACAGCACTTAATTTCTCCTTTCTATATAATGTATAGATAAATCATAAATATAAAGCCATGCATATATCTACTTTAGGATTAAAATAATTACATAAATATAATTATCAAAGTGGAGTGATTAAATCAAACAGAATTAATTCTTCCTTTAGGTCGTTTTCAATACATATCCACTTCAAGACATAAATAAATATTTCTACTCGGAAGTCATGCTCCGATAATCAGATAAACTATTTCCCACATGTAGATACTTATTACAATCATATCTGAAGCAAATTGCTCATTTTTATTCCACAGATTGCATACAGACTCTCGCCTTATAATTAAATCTTTTCATATATGACTCCACACATGCATATTTTAAGGTTTAGTAATCAATATTTTTGGTGTTCTAAATTGCTTGTTTTATTACTCCAATCAATCATATGAAAGTAACAGGTCATATGAAAAATGAAACAAATGAATAGATTTATTGATATAGACAATCAAAAAATACATCTAATACATATTATTCTTATGGTACACATGAATTACACATGATTTGGTAGGTTCTGTTTCAAATCCTTCTAAAAATTTCAACATCTTCAAACTCATGACTAGAAATAACTTGGCAGTTTTATGGGTTAGTGATTTTTGATCAAATTAAAAAACGAACACCCGTTACGTATAGTGTGGGTTGGGATCGATGGATGTACTAATTAGATACTTGAATTTGAAAAGGATTGGAGGCTATTGCAAAGGAATCCACTTTAATCCTACGTCCCATTTCTTCTTTGCTTTAGTTCTTGTTATCAATAAAAAATATATATATATATATATATATCTCCTAGGACATGATGAGCAACCATGATTTAGCATATATTGAAAAGGAAAAAAAAAAAAAAAAAGAACTTATTACAAAACTAAAAACATAAACAAAGAACAAACAATAAAAAAACAAACAAACAAACCCCAAAACAGGAAAATAAAACAACCTAGGGGGAAAAAATTAGGATATTCTCAATTTAAGACCCTTCCTTCTATATATAAGCACTAAGTTCATAGGATACATTTTTCTTAATCAATTTTTTAATTTCTAGATCTGATAATTTCTCACAACATTTCATGCACTAAAAATCTGCCTCTTTTTTTTAAATAAGACACCACCTTGTTACCGATTGTTGCATTCTTCTTGCTTCGTTTTTTTCCTTAAAATAGGAAGAAATTTTTTGGCATCAAAACGATCAGAACAACTTTTAAAAGCAATATTGCTTATCTCGAAAGCATTATTAAGAGATATTTGTATATTTTTATGCAAATATTGAGGACTCAATTCATAGCTTTGGGAAGCATTGTTATTCTTGCTTGAGAACTCAGGAGATTCAGTATCATTAGTTGGATTCTGAGGAGCTAAAACCATTTTTTTTAGGAACATAAACTTTAATTTCTTCATATATAGCTCCCGTTAGAAGTAGGTTTGTTTATTTATTTCCTTTCCAATATACTTCTATCACTTTTATCCCTAGCCTGTTGGCACGGGCAAACATATATACATTGTACTACAAAATGGCCAAATGAAGATCAGTTTGAGCAAAAGTAGTCCGGAAGATTTTCATATTCCACAAAGATGAAAAATGAAAACCATGTTTGCATCGGTTATTAAGTCCGGGAAGATCCATATCCACTAAAACTCGGGCATAATGACCATATCTGCGATCAATAGTACGAGACCGTCAACTCGCAGAGGCGATAACTAGTGGACGACGCCGGTCGGGTTGTCACCGGAGCCGTGCTTGGGTGACGAAGTCGCCTGAGGAGACGCAAGTGAGTGAAAGAGAGAACCCTAGCGGAGGTTCTCTCCTTTCATGGGCCGGCCCAACATTTAGCACAATATGACAACATAGCAAACAAGAATCTTTTGATCAATGCCATTTTTTGATCATCATCATCATCATCATCATTATTATTATTTGAATAAAACTATTCTTTCCAATAGCGCACATTCATGCATGAATGTGCAAACCAAGAATTCAAATTAATTGATTCATCTCATCCGTTCCATGACCAAAAGAAGGGGGATGCTTATATGTATATATATACATAGTAGTCTAAAACATATATTAGTCTAAAACATGTGCTATGATGTATTTGAATTTTATCTACATATTAAAAATTCAAAATAATAAGTTAAAAAATAACCTTACAAAATTAAAAAAAAAGAAACAAAGGACCTAAAAAAAAAAAAAAAAAAAAAAAAAAGAGGCATGAAAAAAAAAAGATAAAAAGACTAAAATGAAAAAAAAAAAAACCAAAATTAAAAAAAAAAAGAAAAAAAGAAAATCGAAGGACTAAAAAGTAAATACAAAATATTTAGTTCAATACAAATTGTTTTAGACAAAAATGCTGTGCACAGAAAAGCACAGTAACAAATTTTGTGCATTCTATAAATAGTTATAGATATATATATATATATAAATATATTATGGTTTTGAAAAGAGGAGATATTTCGAGAAATGAAAGATCTAATCTGCTCAGTACTGCCTGAGCTGTATTTAATGTGTGTCAATGCTTTTACGTTATGTATAATATTATGTATATTGTGTGTGTGTGTGTGTGCGCGCGTGTATATATACATACGTATTTGTAGCCAATTGGCTTGCGGTTGGTTTTGATGATCAACTTAGAATGCTAAAAAAGATGAAACACTTTATCAACACACAATAAGTTCTTCATCTGCCTAGCACATGGCCTGATGTGCGAGAATGTTATTTCTTACGTGGTTTTCTTTTCAAAAGGGTTTGATCAGCCGGCACGTCCTCTTCTTCTACTTAATTTGGATGAAAATTGGACCCTCCCTATACTTACTCACTCCATAAATATATGAATTATATACGTACACACACACAATCTATTATCACTTCGTTTTCAATATCTTGTGATTGCTATTTATCAAAAAAAAAAAAAAAAAAAAAAACTCGTAATTGTTAGAGAACCCCAATCATTAATTTAAGATTCAAGAAATTTAACCGCAGTAGTAGAGTTGGCCTATTATCTTATTAATAATATACAATAAAAGATAAAGGTTTTATAAGATTTGTATCGAGATAGTAATCAATTTTTAATAAGGAAAAAATAAAAATAAAAAGTAAAAAGTTTTTAAACATAAAATTGTTAAAAAGAAAAAAATTGCTGGGAGTGGAAGTCCCCATTATATCATGGATGGCTACATTCCTATTTAGCCGATTGAGGAATTTCTTGTTTATTTATTGCTGGACTGGTGTAATGTTAGATTGCATTAAAACTAATGGATTTTTAAGTACAACACACGGATGATGGTGTTTTTAAGGACCATTTAGGAATGTCAACTTTTTTTTTTTTTTTTTTTTTTCCGTAGAGATGTTTCGCTAGTCTCTAGATCCCACCTATTAAGTAATTAACCATGAGGAATTTGATTATATTGACACTTAGAGGTTGAAATACGAAGGTAGCTATTTAGAAACAACTCAGCAAAATTCCTCAAGTATTCTCGTATTTTAGGCTCAAAATTAGCTTAATTAATATAACTTGTAACCGATTGAACTTAGATTAATATATAACATAGGATGAAAATTTAAATCAACAAAAAAAAAAAATCATAGAATAATTTGTTACTAAAAAATAGAATAGAAGATACTTGTAGCCTTGATTTTCCCTCTTGCATGCGATTTTGAATTTTTAAGAAAACACTAACACTATTCGGGGTTTATGGGAGAATAATCCCTTTTTAAGTCATTATTTATCAAATGACCCAAGTTTCTTTTTAAAATTTAAAAAGTGAAATGACATAATTTTTTTAACTATCCAATATTATTGATGTGCTATTTGATGGTTCATTCCAGATAAACTTAGTGATCAATTACTGATAGATCGATATGAATGAGTAATTAATCAATATTATTTAATGAATATTTATCGATCCATCAGTGATATATCACCAATATTTGTCAATAATAACAGACTAATCCATCAATGATATAAATCTTTGATATATCAGTGATAAATCATCCTAAAACCTAATAAAAATAACCTTTAATCGAAAAAACAAAACTTCAGCCTTTTTTTTTTTTTGAAAGGATGATCAAAACCGGCCATCGCTCCTAATTTCCTATGTTGTTCACATACTTACTGTCGGCAGTTATATATATACATATACATATAGTACTGCTGATGATAATAAGTAACAAATTTAATTAAATGTAATGGTGGTCCTCTAAAATACGAAAGCGGTCGCTAGGTAGGGTGGCCATGTGGGCTATACTACTTTTCCCATTTTTGTTGATGCTTCAAAATCATGCTTATCCAACTAAAGACTTTTCCAATGAATTTCATTAATTTCGCTGTCCAATTTCAAATCAACAGCACTACTATATTTTGAAGCCATATCCTTTAATAGATTCTGATTTCACATTGCTAACTCCTGAACCACTCAAATTTACAAATTTCCTTTTTTTTTTTTGTTATTTTCCCCCCTTTTTTGTAAAAATACAATGTCTATATATAATTGTTTTTTTTTTTTTTTGCTGAAAATTAATAGTGTAACAGATAAAAATAACCAAGGATCTTTTTGATAATATTAGTGGCCACTGTCTGGACCAAGAAATTATTGTACAGAGACTTGTACAGTTATTGACTAATAATTTAGATGATATTTAGCTCCTTAAGAAAATAAATAAATAATAATAATAAATGAACGTCCTTGCGAGGTCGGTAGATATCACAGTACTTTTATCTTAATAACAACGTAACAGCTGTTCAAGGTTATTGTAGTATATATGTGTAGGAAATATCAGTAAGATCTATGGAAAATTATAACATTTTATTTAAAAATTTGTAATTATTGATTTATTTACATATAATTTTTTATTTAAGATATTATAACGATATTATTTCAAATTATTCATTCAAAATGACAAGTATCACTGAAAAATACTCTAATCAACTAATGTAATTGTGACAATCATCAGTCTTTATAAGGAAATTGTAAGCTGTACAATCTCATTTCTTTTGAAAATGGATATATGATGTGTCATAAGAAAAGATACTACATTTTTATGACATGAGGCCTTTTGGGGTTAAGCCCAAGAGCAAAAACTGTGCAAGTAGAAACTTAGAGTAGACAATATCATACCAATGAGAGGAATGAATCGTTACAATAACATACAAAAAAATTATAAATACCGGTTTATAAATATATCGGATAAGAGACCCCAATATTACAGAAAAGATCTTGTATCTAGTATTTGATGTATCCAATACTTGTAACATTCTATTTAAAAAAATATAATAACTAATTGATTTATACGTAATTTCTTGTTTAAAATATTGCTTCACAAGATTTTTTTAGAAATTCGTATGAAAATTCAAGTATTATTGAAAACTATTATTTTAGAATCATCTGATTATTAATGTACCACAAAAAAACGTTACAAGTGGTGTTTTTGAAGGGTGACGATAGTAGTTCCTTCTTATATGTATCTATATATGTGTGTGTTTTATAAAGGATACAATTAATAGCCGTTGCATTATAGGCGTAATATAGTTTGATGCATAAATTCCATGTACCATAATGCAACCTACCGTGCCAAAAGGAATGTACGTCAGCCATGTGAATTAGTTTCCTGTCAGATCATCTGCTCTATGTGGAGATAATTTTGCAATATATAGTTTAACTTGTACTTACTTTGAGCAGATAATATTGTTTAATATAAGTAAGGATATTTCTTATTCTTTCTTTAAAATCCATAATAGTAGAAAAGCCACAAGTGATCCAGCTAGGTGCAATTAACGCATACTTATAATTGTGGAGGTGCATTTATACATTTAGCATGACGAACGGGTAGTAGTTGAATCCCATTTATTGCAAAAGTAAGGTTACTAAACGCTTTTTAAAATAATATAAATATCCCTCCATTGCTTTTGAGGTTCTCACCACCGACGAGGAGCCAGGTAAAAAGTGTTTTCAAAGATGGCTCGTAGGGCTTTGAGAATTGCATTGTTGTTGGCTGTGTTTTGCTTTGATGTTTTTGTGGTGAGTGTGGTTGCGAGGAATGTGGCTAATGTGAAGAAAGATGGCGAGGAGGATACATTCTTGGGTTTCGGGAAGGGAGGTGGCTTTGGTGCGGGATTTGGCGGAGGAAGCGGCGGTGGATTTGGTAGCGGTGGAGGATTTGGCAGCGGGGGAGGATTTGGAGGCGGCGGAGGAGGGGGATTTGGCGGCGGTGGTGGCGGTGGTTTTGGAGGTGGAAGTGGTGGAGGGTTTGGTGGCGGAGCTGGCGGTGGTGGAATAGGAGGTGGCGCTGGTGGTGGCGCTGGAGGTGGATTTGGAAAAGGTGGTGGAATAGGAGGTGGTGCTGGTGGTGGATTCGGAAAAGGTGGTGGAATAGGAGGTGGCGCTGGTGGTGGCGCTGGAGGTGGATTCGGAAAAGGTGGTGGAATTGGAGGTGGTGCTGGCGGTGGCACTGGGGGTGGAATTGGAAATGGTGGTGGAGTAGGGGGTGGGGCTGGTAGTGGCGCAGGAGGAGGATTTGGAAAGGGTGGTGGAGTAGGAGGCGGTGCTGGTGGTGGCGCAGGAGGAGGATTTGGAAAGGGTGGTGGTGCAGGTGGTGGCATTGGTAAGGGTGGTGGAGTAGGAGGTGGTGCTGGTGGTGGCGCAGGAGGAGGATTTGGAAAGGGTGGTGGTGTAGGTGGTGGCATTGGTAAGGGTGGTGGAGTAGGAGGTGGTGCTGGTGGTGGCGCAGGAGGAGGAATTGGAAAGGGTGGTGGTGCAGGTGGTGGCATTGGTAAGGGTGGTGGAGTAGGAGGTGGTGCTGGTGGTGGCGCAGGAGGAGGATTTGGAAAGGGTGGTGGTGCAGGTGGTGGCATTGGTAAGGGTGGTGGAGTAGGAGGTGGTGCTGGTGGTGGCGCAGGAGGAGGATTTGGAAAGGGTGGTGGTGCAGGTGGTGGCATTGGTAAGGGTGGTGGAGCTGGTGGTGGTGTTGGCAAGGGTGGCGGCTTCGGCAAGGGCGGTGGAACTGGTGGTGGTTTTGGTAAGGGCGGAGGAGTAGGTGGCGGCATTGGAAAAGGTGGAGGAGCTGGTGGTGGCTTTGGAAAGGGTGGTGGAGCCGGAGGCGGTTTTGGTGGAGGACATGGAAAAGGTGGTGGAGTTGGAGGTGGTATTGGAAAGGGTGGTGGGGCCGGTGGCGGCTTTGGAAAGGGTGGTGGAGCCGGCGGTGGTTTTGGAGGAGGACATGGGAAAGGTGGTGGAGTAGGAGGTGGCGGCGGTATTGGTTCTGGTACAGGAGGAGGACAAGGCAAAGGTGCAGGAGGAGGGTTTGGAAAGGGTGGAGGCATTGGTGGGGAGGAGGTTTTGGAAAGGGAGGTGGCATTGGTGGCGGAGGAGGTTTCGGAAAGGGTGGTGGCTTCGGTGGCGGCATTGGTAAAGGCTTCGGCGGTGGCTTTGGCGGGGGAGTAGGGAAAGGTGGTGGTGGCGGCGGCGGCTTTGGATCAGGAGGTGGATTTGGTGGCAGTGCAGGCGGAGGTGGCGGGTTTGGTGGTGGTGGTGGGTTCGGCGGTGGCGGAGGTGGTGGGATTGGACACCACTAAGGTTCACGTTGCATGTAGCTAGTTAGGGATTTGCATGTTAAGTTAAGCACAAAAATTTAGAATATCATTAATACAAGGCATTCTATCCCCGTTAGCCCAATATGATAGGTTTGCTTTAGTCGCAATAATCACGGCGTCTGCTTCTTATAACTATGTTGATGTATTTCTTTCTTTTATATATATATATATATATATTAAAAGAGGTGAGGTGAAAGTTAAATTATGTACAAGTGCATATCTACTCTATTAATTAATGAATGATAACATTCTTTCCGACTTTGCCATACTTTTACACTACTTGTTTACCACAACATCATTTCATCTTTCCCCCATGAGAATATTGAATAAATTAATTCACATGAATTTGTTGGTTTAAAGTATTAACTTACATATTTTAATTTTACATTTGACTCCATAAGATATAGAGTTCAAATTATCTCATTCTTAAATTTGAAAGGAAAAAAAAAAAAAAGTTGGCATAAACATACGGGGGTGTTTGGTGTTTGAGTTTGAGTTAAGATTTATAAGTTTAAATAGTGATTTTGGTTGACTTTTTCAGAAAAGACAAAAAATTTTTGGGGAAAAGATAAAAATTGAGTTGATGGTGGTGAGTTTAAACTCACCACCCAAACGGGCCCGTAGTTTAGAACTCAAATTCTCTGATTAGTTTTATGTCCTCTTTGTCTGTGCTAATATATTTTTGAGCCATGATTTGTTTTCTTGAATATTCTTTTTCATTAAATGTCCCCCTAATAATGTTGTATCCTATCAACTGAATTTAAAATATAATCACATATAATGCTAAATATCAAAAATATTTAAATGAGTTGTTAAAATAATAATGAGAGATAACAATTGAAACAGAAAAATAAGACAATAAATCCGCACTAATTTTTGGGGATGTTACATAATACTTATTTAAAAGTATGGAATTATTATTTTGATTAGTTATATAATTATTTTGACGGACAGAGAAAATATATATATATATATATATATTCAAATTGCTTTAGTTTCCAAGATATAAATCCCTTAATTACGAGCAATTGAAAAGTCGTGCCTCAAAAAAAAAAAAAAAAAAAAAAAAAGAAAGGTCGTTCATGGTTCCTAACAAATAGCTCTGAATCCTTCCTTCCATTTTTTTTTTTTTCCTTTAGAAGCTAGAAATAGTACGCATTTGCAGGAAGCGCTTGGAGTTTGAAATTAATTTTATTATATTAATGCAAAATATTGGGAAACTTAATTAATGAAATATATGAGCATTGTGTTAGGTTAAATTGATGCTTCTTCCTACTTTGTTAAAACGTGAGTTACTGGTTTACTTGACCAGATCAATATATAGCTGATACCTTTAGAAAATTAAACATTTATTGAGCAATGCATATTGTTGACGGCACCGTCAATCTAGGAGGAACTAAGTTTCGAAACTGAAACCTAATTAATGCGAATCAAACAATGATAAATGCGTGAGAAAAGCAATAAACGTAAGAACAAAAGTAGGTTCACTCTAAAACAAAACTACTCCTCCGAGTCCGATGCACTATGATAAATGAAACTTGAATACACGCTCAAATCCTTACAGTTGCTCTAAATACAATTTGACAGAGTAGCAGTAAGTGTTTTAATGGTCATTCCCTTTTAATCTCTTTCCCTCCTATTTATTTATAGAGCTTGAACTTATGTCGCTTGCATGTTAGGATGAACGTTGAGGGGGGGGGGGGGGGGGGGGGGGGGGTGGTGGGGTTACTCGTGCAGTTGTCCCGACTAATTCGGAGGTACGTAGTAGGGAAATGGCCAAATGAGGTCGGGACAAAATCCCGCTCGAGGTGCGAATAGAAACGTACCCGAACCCTAGACTTGATCAAGGTTTCGTCTGTCTCCAAATACGAGCAGGCCACATGCGAACTCCAATGCGAGGGTAGAGCCATGACCATGCTAGCGTGCGAGCAGGGCCACATGCGAGAGCATAGTCATGGCCTTGCTAGTGTGAGAGCAGGACCACATTTGAGAGCACAGCCATGGCCTTGCTAGCGTACGTGAGTCCTCATAAAGTTCTTTGAGTGTGACCTTTTTTCTCCCAAGCTAATGGTGTCGAGTTGTTATCTATCATTTAATACCTCCTCATGTTTCTTGAGTTAAAAGGGATTTTCTAACTCTTCGATTATGGATCCGATTATGGATCCATCTGATTTCTCCTCCTGAAAGCCATTTTGTCCCGTGAGAAGTTGTTTGTGTACTTGATGTGTTTATTAAAAAAAAATTCATGTATTGATGACGTAGAGAGTAGACTTTGACTATATTAAATCTGGTTTAACATATAAATGAAAAAAGAAAAGAAAAAAAAATATTGTCGTTCTGTTTAAAAGATTCCAAAAATTTTGGGCCATTTCTGTTGATGCTCCTCTACGATTATTTCCTAGCTGGTGGGCCTAACTCCTGTTGTTTTTTGGGCCAGAAAACTAATGGGTTGGGTTCTCCAAGGCTGAACGGTTGGCTTGATGAGAGAAATTTTAAGGAAATGCAACAAAAAGATTTTGCTTTTAGATTTGTTATTATTATTTTTTTTTTTAAGATTGGAATTCAAACTCTATATGTGAAATCAAAGTTAGACTCCGCAACTACTTTGCTTTTAGATTTCAATCTCATAAAATATATTATGATTTGAAAATAAAGAAAAAAATTATAGAAATTGTCTCCTGTCTGATAGAACAACCGTTCGACAGTACAATTTTGCTTAGGAGACCGACATAATCTAAGAAAGAACACAGTACAACCCGTTAGAGAGATATATATATATATAGAGAGAGAAGGAGAACTTTCTCATTTGACGATCCGATAATACCATATGAAAAAGTTTTTAAAAAATCATAAGATGCCATCTAATTTTGTCAAAACATAAACATAAAGAAGTTGGAACATAACAAGATTTCTGCCCCTCATTTTATCTTATTATATATTAATTTAAGAAAAGTAAACTTTTAAGAAAAGGACACAACATTTAAAAAGTGAATTAAGGAGATATTTTCTAACTTGCTCAAGTGGGCAAATAATAAAGGCAACAAAATCCAAAGCTGAAATGTCTTGATTAGATTTCTCATGTGGACCAGTCAACTTAAACGGAAAAGATAAAAGGTAATTAGTAATTACAGTTGGAATCACGTTTGCCAACAATTTGCCTTAATCTCATGATTACTCTGTCCAAAAACAAATCCCATTAAGGTTTACCAAAAGCATGATCGCATATATCTACAGAATTTTTAAAATTTTCACCGAATTTTTTATGTCTAAGGAATACTAAAATTTCTTTTAGATGTAATTTTTTTTTTTTTTTTTGCCAATATATCAGAAAATATTGATAAAATATCGATATTAATAAAATGTGATGTCATTTTATAAAATATCGGGACATATCGAGAAAATTTTGGAAATTTCAAGTGGGACTTATAGTTTGAAGATTTTCAAAATTTTGGATTTCTATAATTTATTATCCTTTTGAGCATGTTATAATTATTATTGTTATTATTTTGAATAGATGGTGAGATATAGCAATTAGCATGTTATAATTATGTTATAAAAAAGAGATAAAGATAAAACATATAAAAATTGAGAGAATATATTTTGCTAGATTTTTTACAAACTTTACACAATTTCTTTTTTATGAAAATAGATTAGGAAGGGATTAACAAACCTACATATAAACATGTTTATAACTATATTTAACTTTATTCAAATAATATATCATGATATCAATTTTACTTCAATCAGGATGGCCTCCCACCCATGATTGAACTTCATATGACTTCCTTATGGTATTAAAATATATAAGATATTATACGCTTCTCACGTAAAATTTGTGTATTTATATATATATTTTTAAATATTTGTACTATCTTCAAATGTTAAAATAATATTTTAAAAAATATTGCAATAACTTTCGTATTTTTTCTGATATTTCCACTGATATTGATAATATCTCTAAAATTTCAATAAAATTAAATTATTGATATTTCTGTGAATATCGATATTTTTATTATTGTCTAAAAGTCCCTTTATTCATATAGTTAGTCAATTAGTCAAAGCAACGTCCACTTATTATTCCAAGCAGCAGTAAAAAATAAATAAATAAATAAATTCGACTTTTAATTTTCACTAAATTATCCAATACTTTTAGATATTAATTAGAATTCATAATGACTAATGTCGACTTGTCCTAAGTTAGATCTTGAAGTATGCATGCTTTAGAAATTTTAAAAGCAATGAAACATATTTAAGTTATGCTTGTATTAAAAAAAAAATGCCAAACATGATAGTGATAACGAATGAGTCGGAAAAGGATTTTCTGTCCATCCACTTAAGTTTAACACTCATCTTTAAAGTCAGGATGTTAAGGGCCTGTTTGGGTGGTGAGTTTAAACTCACCACCATCAACTCAATTTTTGTCTTTTTCCTCAAAAGTTTTTGTCTTTTCTGAAAAAAGTCAATCAAAATCACTATTTAAACTTACAAATCTTAACTCAAACTCAAACACCAAACGGGCCCTAAAATTACAGACATTTTTCTCCATTATTTCTCAATTTGAATGGCTTTTCAATAGATTATTAGGGGGTGTAATAGTATAAAGGTATAATTGTGTGGTACTAGAATTGCATTAAGATCATACAGAACCCTAAATTTACAAGTTCTGTAACGCTTTGACCCTTGAGTTCAATAAAAACCAGGAGATTAAGATGTTGTTGGAGCAACAATTGCAAACAGAAATTTGTCATATCAAATTTAAAATTTCACAAATTTACGTCTCACTTTTTTTCTTAAATTTTCACTTTATAAAATTCATAACTTTCTTATTTTAAATTAAATAAAATGATTATTGTATTTAAATATTCACAATGACATTGCATTTTTGTTGGAATACATTTCAATTTTTTATCCTTTTTTTTTTTATAACAATTCATTTCAATTCACATTTCAACTAAACGTGTATTTCAATTTCAATCTATAAAATTCCAACTCTAATGATTATTTCAAATAAATCCTAAGAATGTTATAAACCGAGCCTCGGGCTCCAATTTTAATGACAACTCATGTAATGATCAACATAACGAATTCTCTAGCAGAAAAGCTTTTGCAAAATGACTTTAAGAGAAACATAAATTATAAGATAATGTTTTAAAAATTTTTGTTTACAAAATGAATTCGAAACGAATAAACAATCAAATAGATGGTACAAAAGAAGATCATTTCAAAGTTTGTCATTTTAGCTCAACAAAAAAATATCCTCTCTTTCAAGAGTGAAGCCAGAGAATAGGAAGTAGGAACACCAACAGCTGGGGTCAAGCTTCAGGCTTAACATTCGGAGTGTAGTGGAAATAAGAAACAAAACCAAAGAACATTTTGGAATTAGATTCATCATTGCACTTGGCCCAAGAAACATATGCATAGGGGTAGGCAATCATAATGCTCAATGGAGAGAGAGAAAGAGATGAGAGAGAGAGAGAGAGAGAGAGAGACACTTTTTTCATATCCAGCAAATAAGCATATGCTAAATCATCCCACTGGATGATAGAGAGAGAGAGAGAGAGAGAGAGAGAGAGAGAGATGGGGACAGATTGAAATGATACGTGGGGCCAGCAGTTGACCAAAGTGGGGTGGTAATTTAAAAGTGGGGCCCAGGACATTCCTTCCCAATTCAGCCACCCTACCTTAAGTTAAAAAATATTATTATTATTAATCGATATATAACTCATTTTATCCTTAATTTTTACAAAACTGTGATTTAGTTTCCAACTCTTTTTTTTTTTTCTAGCAGAGTTTTCAAAGTTTTATTTTATTTATTTATTTTTTTTTTCTGCTGCTGCTGCTGCAAAAGTAAGTTAGTTTTACTATTTATGTCTTCAAATCTTTCTCTTTTATTTTGAAAAAACTAAATTATAAAGGTTCAAAATTTTTTTATTTTAAGTTAAAATTAGATATTTTTTTTTTAAAAATTACATAGAATAACTAATGGAATTAAACAAGATTCATACTGTTATTTTTTTTTCAAATACATTTTAACTATTATAACTGATTTTCAATATACGCATAACTCTAATATTTCATCATTTCCGATCAAAAACGCTTTCAAAACTCTAACTGAAGTGTTTATTCCAAGCGCACCCTAAACCTTTCAGTGAACACTTTAAAAGAATGTCAAATAGTCACTTTTGTTAATAGATGTTAAATTTAACATAAAATATTATGTAAATCACACATGATTTAATATTTAAGGATAATTAAGAAACAAAAAATTTAACAATTCAACTTACATGTTTCATACATATATGTATGTGATCTGTTTTATCTAATTTTTAACTTTTGACAATAAAAGATTTACACCCTTTATAAAGAGTTCAGGAGCTTTAACAAAAAACAAAAAAAAACAAAAAAAAATAGAAACCAAATAGTAACTTTATAAAAGATTAAGGGTGAGTTTGGTTTCACCAACTTAAACTCAAATTTTCAACTTAATTTTTATTTTTTTCTAAAATTTTATTTTATTTTTTCTGAAAAAATTAATAAAAATTATTATTAAAATTAAAAATCTTAACTCAAATTCAAATACTAAACACCCACTAATGAATAAACGGATAATTTACTTTTAAAAAATGGTAAATAATAATCATGAAAAGAACAGTTGAGTTGGTTTCCAGATATTTTATTTGGTGTAAATTTCAACGAAATGAAAGACAAAAAATAAGCCTCCCAAGGAATCAAGGATCAAAATTCTTCCCTCTCTATTCTGTGTTCACACCTTTGAAAGAAACCATGTCAGAGTGTTAGATCCCATAATTTAATGCACACAAAAATCTCTCTCTCTCTCTCTCTCTCTCTCTCTCTCTCAGAGTCTCCCGAAAAACTTGCTTAAAAATCTATCTCAACAACAACACAACAAAGCACTATGAAAAGCAATTTTACCATTATTATTACTACTTCTACAGAAAACGGTGTTGTAATAACTGGAGAAAAAGATAGTCAAGTAAAGAAGACAACCTTTTACTTGGGCCTTGGATTCTTGGTTCACAAGATAGTAAAACCAAAGGAACTTTATTTTTGTTTTTTTTCTGTTTTTTTTTTTTTTTTTAATTTTTTGGATGAATTTTGGAGATGAACGTTGGACTTGATGTCTTGTGGGCTCGCTTAATTGCTTTTTGGGAATCAAAAGGTACTTTCTTTTTGAGTGTGAGTCTGATTTTGATCTCCACTTTGCTTATTTTCTCTCTTTCCCCTGTTTTTTTTTTTTTTTTTTTGCTGTGTAATGGGTTCTTCTTCTTCATCTTTTAACCTCAAAAGTTCTCGTTTTTTTTAATTTTTTAACCACTCCATGATCAGATTGGTACTTAACTCAACGGGTTCTCTCCAATTTCTCAGAACTTGATCTCAAACTTTTTCCTTTCTCCTAATCAACCAGAAAGTCCACTCCAATGTCTTTTCAAAAGCAATGTGGTTGGTGAGACTAATTTGGTGAGTTTCTCAACCTTTATGTATTTTTTCTTTTGGGATAACTAAAAAGATTGATTTTATTTATTTATTTATTTATTTTTTGGCTTTGAAGTTGAGGAGTGACAAACGGGCATGAGAACCAAGCAGTGGATGAGAAAGGGAATATTGGATTCAGAGGAAGGTTGAGAAGGATGTTGAAGTGCATTCGATCGGCGGAGCAAATGAAAGTGGATGAGAATGAGTTGGACCATTCGTCGGATTCTTTAGCTACAAGGGGACTATTCTGCAAGTGGGTATTCCTCTAGACCTGGCGAAGTGGAACCAAAGGTTGATACCAGCAACATTGAAGAGGCCGAATCGTCGCTCCGGGAAAGCGGTTATCTCAACTATGAGGTTTGTTGCCTCTCAACTTTTTGCTTCTCTCGCTTGCCTCGTATCTTTGATCGAAATGTTGCATGCTACTCTATGTTTTCAAGAATGTTGCACGTGATATCTATTACTACATATCGTGTTAGAACTATTCTTTATGTTTGACATAGTTCCAATGTTTTATTACGTGACGGTAAGTTGTTGTCTTTTTTCCTGTAGATATAATATTTTAGTAACTCATATATCATGTAGGTTCATTGTCAAAAGTCGGGTTTGTAACATTGGCATTATTATTCGAATAAATCTTATACTAGAATCAACAGAGTTCAAATTTGATCAGCTCAATTAAAAATACATGAATATAAAATGGAACAATGACAAACCTCCCGTGTTTTATCAAAATATTGTGTTTTGTCCTATTGTTTGAGAAATGCTACACATGTCCCCATGTTTTACAAATCGTGTTAAAAACCTCCTCTGATTACAAATCGTGTTAAAAATAATGGCAAAACCTCCCTTATGTTAGTATTTTTGATAAAATACAGGGGGTTCGGTATTATTTATTATATGTCCATGTATTTTAGAAGTTGAGCTTATCAAATTTGAACACTGTTAATTCAAGTATGGGATTTATTAGAATTTGTGATCCAAACACTGCGTTGAGAGAACGCTTCCCGATTCATGAAAACACATCTGAACAATAATTTTAGAGGTTGACAGTGAACCTAAAAATGCTGTGATGGAAGTAGAGTTTACCACTTAACTTCATGTTTTTAGCAATGTCATTATTTAGATTGAATTCTTTTTTATTGGTTTGAGATTGCTGTTTGAGCTTACCTTGTTCGCAGTAGGTTCGCGACTGTTGGCTCTAGTGCTTAAAAATCAAGAGAACCCTCGTCTGCTCTAGATAGTGTTTCCTACATTCTTGATGAAGATCGGTCTCTGAAAGTCGTAAGACTGTAGTAGAAAAAGACATTGCAGTGTGAAGTTTGAATATTTGACTCCCTGGTTTTAAAACTAGGATAAGAATTACTCAAGAGAAATTATGGAGTGGTAATTTAAATGAGCTTTCTAGGGTGGAGTTTTCGTTACCACTAGTGCATTTTCTGAACGTGGAATCTAATAAAAATCACATCAAAATTAAAATAGCAAAAAAGTGATGTACATTTGACAATTCAAAACAGACCGTGCCTTACTGATAGTATATTTTTGTTACCATACCATAGAATTCTCTTTACCATTATGAAATTCTTTGAAGGCACAGTGTTTACATGAACAACAATAGGCTTTGCTTATTGTGTTTGTTCCAAAAAACGAGTTCAAATTGTATTTCTAATTTATGAGAATTATTTGATAGAGTATGACCGAACACCCTACTAGACCCTACCGGTAGGACTGTTTTGAACCATGAATCTGTATTAAGATTTGAGCTTCAAAATCGTGTTATCCAATTTATTTATTTATTTATTATTATTATTATTATTATTATTATTATTTAACCTAAGAGACGTCTACAAAAGGTTTATCGGAGCTAAACAAGCTTTTGAGTTTGTAGGAAGCAAGAGCTCTACTAGGAAGACTTGAGTACCAAAAGGGTAACACAGAAGCTGCTCTACATGTATTTGAAGGAATAGACATTGCTGCTGTGACTCCTAAGATGAAGGTGTCGATTTCTAGAAGATTCGAACAAAATAGACGCCGTTCGCAAAGCGATGCTGCCTCACCTATGTCCATGCACGCCGTTAGTTTGCTTCTCGAAGCTGTTTTTCTCAAATCAAAATCATTGCAAGGTCTCGGACGATATGAAGGTATTTTTCTTCTCCCATTGATCTGATCAAATTTATTAAATTTACTAAAAGGATTCAATTATAATTGACTGCATCTTTTACATTTTGCAGAAGCTGCTCAGTCATGCAAAATTATTTTGGACACCGTCGAGTCCGCTTTACCTGAAGGCTTGCCCGAAAACTTCACTTCAGATTGTAAGTTACAAGACACTCTAACCAAAGCTGTTGAATTGCTACCAGAGTTGTGGAAACTTGCCGGGACTCTCCCTGAAGCTATTTTATCATACAGAAGGGCCCTTCTCTACAAATGGAATCTCGACATTGAAACCACCGCGAAGATTGAAAAGGAATTTGCAGTTTTCCTTTTGTACAGCGGCTGCGATGCAAGCCCTCCGAATCTTCGGTCACAGATGGAAGGCTCGTTTGTGCCTATAAACAATGTGGAAGAGGCCATTCTCCTGCTGCTGCTTCTACTAAGAAAGTTAGTCCGTGGGAGGATTGAGTGGGACCCGTCAGTCATCGATCACCTGTCTTATGCTCTGTGTGTTTCAGGGGAACTAAAGTCTTTGGCGCATCAGGTTGAAGAGTTGCTACCGACGACCATAGAAAGAAAAGAAAGGTTATCACATTCTAGCCCTTTGTTACTATGCGGAAGGTGAGAACTTGGTTGCTCTGAATCTCCTGAAAAACATATTGAACGATCGAGAGAACAAAGACTGCATACTTGAATTATTACTGGCTGCTAAGATTTGTGGAGAAAATTCAGTATGCATTGGGGAAGGAGTCGGTTTTGCTAGCAAAGCACTTTCCATGTCGAACGGAAAATGCAGCCAGATGGTAAGCATTTCAAATTGCTTGCTCGGTGTTTACTGTCAGCTAAATCGCGAACAGCTGCTTCAGACTCCGAGAGGATTTTGATGCAGTCTGAAGCGCTGCAGGCATTGGAAACCTCGGACAGAACAATGAAGGAGAGGAATCCGTATGTTGTGTATCATCTTTGTCTTGAACATGCTGAGCAAAGGAAGCTGGATAGCGCGCTTTATTTTGCAAAGCAGCTATTAAGATTGAGGCAGGGTCTAGTGTAAAGGGCTACACTCTTTGGCACGAATACTGTCGGCTCAAAAACGTTTTTCTGATGCCGAGACCGTGATCAATGCTGCAATAGAACAAACCGGGAAATGGGACCATGGAGAACTGCTTCGAACCAAAGCTAAACTCCAGATTGCGCAGGACCAGTTGAAGAATGCTATACAGACATATACTCATCTTCTTGCGGTAATTCAAGTCCGGACTAAGAGTGTAGGCACTGAGAAGCGGCTTCTGAAGGTATGGTGCTTGATTTTTTATGCAATTATTTTCATGTGAAATAGAAGAAAGTTTGGAGATTACAAGATCTCTCTTTTTACATGTTCACAGAATAGAAGAAAATACAATAGAAGCTTGGAAACGGAAACATGGAACGATTTGGCTAAATTGTATACGAGCCTGTCGCAATGGCGGGATGCTGAGGTCTGTCTTTCGAAATCGCAGGCTATCAATCCTCATTCTGCATCTAGATGGCACTGTACAGGTACACATCTCATTCTGCGAATGAAGAATTTAGTTCTTATAAATTTGTCGATAATACCACCAACTCTTCATTGCCTAAGGAACTAAAAACTCGGTGATTTTGCTAGGCTTACTGAACGAAGCGAAGGGTCTCCACCAAGAAGCGCTGAAATCGTTTAGGAAAGCATTAGATGTTTGACCCGACGCATGTACCAAGTTTGATATCACTGCCTGCATCCTCAGACAGCTTGGTAGTGAGTCGTTGCCGGTATTGAGAAGCTTTCTCACGGACGCCCTTCGAATCGACAGAACAAATTCTTCTGCTGGTACAATCTTGGGCTGCTATAAAAAGCTGATCACGCAGCATCGGCGCTAGAGGCCGCTGAATGCTTCGAGGCTTCGGCGCTTCTTGAAGAATCTACACCAATTGAACCCTTCAGATGACTGATGACTGAATGACCAACTCTACTCCAAATCTGTAAACTCTGTATGTTACTGAATATGAATATGTTTGTGTATACCCTTTTGATATTGACGTTTTCTGTAATACAAGAAAGACAGGAAGAATTAGAAAGATGTCTAGTGTTTTCATTTGGTTCGTTCTAAATGATAAAAGGGTTTTAGCGTTCTTACCTTTCTTCATTCTGAGCTTCTATAAATATCTATGTGCTATAATTATATTTTGCTTATCATAATTCATAATCAAAACAATGCCATTCAAAGCCACGTATGATTAATACTGAATTTCATGAACGTAATGAAAAAATAGGTAGGTGGCTATTTTGTTGCCTCCCCTTTAAACAAATAACTGAGGTTTTTTTTTTTTTTTTTCTTTCATAAGTGATGTATTAATATCAATAGACTGGTTTATCACTAATGAACCAATGATATAATATATCGATAGATTATTAATTATATTGTTTAATTACTGATTGATCATTAATAGGATATTTGGTGTTTGAGTTGAGTTAAGATTTGTAAGTTTAAATAGTGATTTTGATCGACTTTTTCAGAAAAGACAAAAAAATTTTGAGAAAAAGACAAAAATTGAATTGATGGTGGTGAGTTTAAACTCACCACCCAAACGGGCCCTAAGTCTACTAGTGATGGATCATCAAGTTCTCTATTAATGTATACCGTCTAAAAAACTGTCATTTTATTATAGAAAAAGGTCCTCTCTTTTTTTCCTATAACACCGGTATGGTTATGATGAATTAACCAAAATTTACAAACCTGATTTGTATATTAAACTAGGGAAATAATTCCAGGGTGAGAAATTGACAAGGACTTTCCTAGATATAAAACCATGAACCTTTTGATCATCATCGAATGCAAAGGAGCAATATACATGCTGTTTAAGCTGTTAGATGAAGAATAATAAGATTGAACATAATTATAGCTGGATTAAACTTCTTCAAATGAAAACAAAATGTAGTTGATTAAAACAAAATACATTCTTTAGGCATGTCTTGCCAACAAAATCAAAAAGGAAGTGCAGTCATTCTTTCCGAAGATCGATTCCCGCCTTCTTGGCAACGGCGTCTAGTCATTCTTCTCTATGGTCTTCAATGCCTTCGTTGACAAACGAAGTTTGACAAAGCGCTTCCCCGCTTCCCACCAGATCTTCTTGTACTGCAAGTTAACAAACTGCAACTTCTTCGTCTTGTGGTTTGAGAAAGAGACCTTATTGGCTTTATTTGCCTTTTTCCCAGTAAAAGGACAAACTCTACCTGAAAAGCCATATTGAATTTGTGAGCTAGACCGTTACATTTCTTCGAGATAAACAAGGGAAGCGAACTTTAAACCACGATTTCTTTAAACTTAGTTCCAAGACTCGAATACTCCAAAAATCAACTAAAGAAAAAGAATGAAAAGAAAAGGCTTTACATAGCTAGTAAGAGCTTTTCCTGTAAGGATATCCAGATAATGCACGTTTTAGTAAGGTTAGATCTTGTCAAAGTATTCAAAACCGATGTATAACCATCAATTCTCACCCATTTAAACCAAGTAAAATACACTATATTTCAGCTGAATTACTACCTCAGGAAAAAAAAAAAAAAAAAACCTTCTGTGAGATGGATAAATTACGAATTAGCTCTTTTTCCTAGTTTAAAGCCACAACACCTTGAAGGGTATTGGTATGAATCTTCCACAGCCCTATCAACACTCCCTGATGACACAGAAAACTAAAATGCATACAACAAATTTGGCTTAATTTTAAACATATACAATTGATCGACCACTTGACCATTATCAATCATTGACTGACCGTTAACATGTGTTTTTATCGGTCAATTACTGATTGACTATAATCAACCAACATTTTAACAATCACCCGGCCATTTTTCTTTTATAAAAGTTCGATCATTTTTATGAAATAATTGTTCAAAAACTGTTCTGACCTAATTTCTCTATATTTATACACACACACAATCACATACATATAACTTCACTCTCTAGGATTCACAGTTCTCACATTGGAACTAAACTAGAGATTAAACTCTCTCTTATTAACTTTTAGCCTTCATAAGACCTTAACAGGCTATCACACAAATCTACACAAAACGTCACTTTTAGCGAATTTCTCCCAACCCAAAGCTACAGCAGATACATACATACACAAAGTTAAAGTGATAATTTGACTATCCAATCCTGATTTCCATATTCTGTGTAGTTCTCTATTTGGGCATCAAGGGAAACCATTTTATCACTCACATTTCAGCTCATTCTTTCCAAAACCAAACAAGACCCAATATTTAAACCAAAAAAACACACAAAAAACACACAAAAAAATTCTTTGAGCAAACAAAAACAGACCAAGATGAGAAGAAAACAAAATGGAGGAGAAACGTACGGGCACGGGTTGAAGAGTGGGAGTGAAGTTGGTGGAGATGTGTTTGAGGGGCCGAAACGACAGGTCGTCGGAGATTTTGAGGCCACTGAGGTTGGAAGCGACGAAGCCGAGGTCGGAAACGGAGTTGGGCTTTAGAGAGAAGGTGGTTTTAAGAAAGCAAACTCGACCGGAGGAAGCGTTTCCCAGAAACACTCCCAGTGTCGCCGACGCTGCCATGTCTTTCCTTTCCTTGTCGTTCGGTTTCGTTATCTGTTTAATGTTTTCAGTTTTTCGTGTGTCTAGTTTGTTCGGATAAGATCTCGCCACCACAGTTTTCCTGTCTTTTTTGGTGTGGTGTTTTTGTTTGGTTTTTTTCATGGGTTTCTTTTGTATGAGCTCGGGTTTGGAGTTTGGGTCGGGTTCATTGGATCCCTTGATTTTTATTTTATTTATTTATTTTGTGGAGGGTCTCTTGAGGATTTTTTATTTTTTTAAATAATATTTCAAACAAGCGTTTTAATTAAGGTCAAAGAAAAATTAGCTGGATCATCGTTTTTTGACCAACCTTCGAAAAAATGGTCGATTTTTTTTTTTTAAGAAAAATAACCAATGTTTATTAGGCTGTTGATTAATCATAATCAATCAAATCTATTGATATTGGTCAGTTAATTATGAGCAATTATCAAATGGTCATTTATTTTCCTGATTTAATAAAATTTAGGTTAATTTATTTTAGAATGCTTTAAAAGTGTTAAAATGACAGTCCCATAAAGTGGAATTCAATACTCGTGAGATGTAAAAATCTGCAATTTATTGAAAGTATAAGGTTTTCTTTTATAAAATATATATACATTAGCACAATTTTATAAAAATAAAGAAAATTTGTACGATCCTGAAACAAAGAGAGCAAAATTCAGAAAACCATTTTGGGGTGATTCTTTGTAAGATAAACGTGAGTTCAGGATAGAAATACAACCTATACCGTAAGACGAATCAAATCCTCTAACATAGACAAATTTCTTTCAGCCAAAAAATATGGAGAGAACTCTACCCAAAAGAAAAAAAAATATGGAGAGAATTATGTGTTGTCTTTTCACTTGGTCATTTTAGCTTTGCATTTTCAGTACACATTCTCTTCATTTGAAACCGCAGCTACTCTATGAAGTGATATGGATCAGAAAATTAGCCAAAAAGAATGAAGTTATACATGTGACCAGAATCTAACTAACATTGACTATAGTTAGACATTTCCCCTCCGTTAACTCGTTATCATCGCGCTTCTTAAAGCCATATCCCGTAACCACTCCAGCATAGCTGAGCTCGGCACTGAACTCCAAAACATAACTAGTCCCAAAACGTAAGACATTTCCATGCATTTCTTAGCTGCAACATGCATGATTAAAACATGTTCATGGTTCCAGTGTTCGATCATCAGCTTTATCGACCATGGAGTCTTGCAATTGCAAGTAAGTTCATGGACACTAAACCGTCATTGGATACCTCTCCGGTGGCAAATGAATCTAGTGATTACCAAAAACGACACTCATTTCGGAAACCTTGTCTTATAATGATCAAAAGCAACGTACTCCACCGACACAATCCGGTCATCAAACACTCGTCCATGCAAACAGTGTGCCGCTGTACAAGCGGCTTCTGTTCTCCCAAACTCCACAAACACACAACCAACCTCAAATATGCTTCCGAGATCAACAGACTCTTCCTTGCTAACATCGTTCGATTCTGTTTCCATACTACTGTCAATTTCTTCGACAGTTTCTTGTTTCTCACCATCAGCATTCCCCGAAGTTGAGTAATCTTCAGTCTTTAATTTGTTTTCTGCACCATCAGCATCTGTCAGAGTGGTACTAGCAACCTTGTCGTCAAGGTGTTCCGACGGTTCTTTTGGGCTGTTCAACTGGCTGAGGAGTTCTTTTGGAATTACAGTAGGGACATTTTCATCACCCTTAAGCTGACCTGTCTGACGTGATTCATCCTCCGAAATAATATCTGGTTGCTTATTATCAGTGCAGTCTTTTGGAACTTCATCTTCCTTAGGATCTTGATCATTGCTCGTAAACATTTCCGCATCAATTCCACTCAATTCGCCATTTGTATGTCCACCCAAGTTGTCTGTTTTTGCATTAGTATCGCCACACCCAAGTTCGGTCCTAACTCTGCAGTTTCTGCACTGTTATCAGGTTCAATTCCGGTGCTGGTGGCATGACTATTGCCTAGCTTGACTACATTAACAGATCTGACATTGCCAAACCTAAACAATAATACAGAGTTAACAGGCATCTCAAATTCACCAGGAATAAAAAGTTTATAATAATAGTTTAACAGGAATTTTATAGCACCTCGCACATTCCAAACGAATATCTTCGACGACTTCTTCAACTTCTGATTCGGAAAGTGACGAGAATTCCTCCAAGTTGAACTAATTCACATTTAAACGAGATATTACAAAGACATATGTCAGTGCCAGCATTTCAACAAATTGAATATTTTCTCATTTTTAATATTCGGCTTTGCAAATTATTGTTTCTATTTTCTTCCATCTTTTCTCCATCCAGAAGAATGTGTATTAATTCACAAAAAAATAAAATAAAAAATAAAAAAATAAAAAGGATAGATATACAACAAATATAATTTGGATTCACAACCAAACCGTGGATAACATACCACATTTTTAAGCTTTATGACTTGCATAGGCTGTTTGAGAAGTGGCTTTGCATGCTCTGGAATCTTATACAATGACGAATTCTCAGAATTTTCCTAGCAAATATTGTTTTTTGCATTTGTAAGTAATTAAATCTAATTATCTTAAAATGCGGTTGGAGAAAGAAGAAAGTGATAGTAGTGGTACCAAAGATTCAGCACTACTGATCGCCTGAACAGCAGTTAGTACTTTCCCTCCAAATTTGATACCATTCAGACCCGCACAAGCTTCAGAGCAATGGACTGATCTACATACTGAATAGAGAATATTGTTCAGTAAGAACTGAATCTTATGGGATAAAAGTGAATTGGGTTTGGTAAACCAGATCAAGAAATCCATCTTAAATTCTATCAAATCCATACAATACCAAGAACCTAAATAATTAAGTACACGAATAAATAAACAATAATGATTCCAATTTTATATCCTAAGTCCTAACAAACATGGTATCTGAGTTGTCATTCTTTTATTGTAAGTGTGCAAAAAATTGTCACATGAATTAATCTTAACAGCTTGCATCTACCAGTGAAAAAATGACAACTTACCTTCACGACGTCTTACGTATGCATATATCGACATCCAACATAACCACATTAGGCTTGACTATATGCAATATCCAAAAAGATATAACAGATCGGTCTAAGACAACATGCCAGTTATACCATTTGATACCCTTATTGAGAATCCGAAATTACCATGAATATACTTTCATAAAGAAGATCTTACAGTTTGTCCAGCATGAAGCTTACATAAACAAATTCCTGATATGTGACAAAGCTTAACTGTACCTCAAGAAAAGCACATGGTTCATTCAGCTCATCATTAACCGCAAAGTGGTATGCCTTCAGAGGGCCAAAGGCACTAACTATCTCCATGAGCTATAAAAGAAGCAATAAAGGATCATGTCACAACGTAGATACAAGGGCAAAACGTTAGCAAGGGAAGAAAAATAAATTTCTTGTTGGAAAATTGGAAGGAAATGCTTAACAAATGAACCATGTTTACCATTTTTGATGAAAGAACCTTTGAAATTCCACCAATGAAGATCTGCAGAAAAAATAGGCACACACAATAAGACAGAAAAATCATCATATGAACTAAAGACACATTGCGACATTAGTTGAGAGTCAAATAGTCGAAATAAAATTCTCTCCGACATTGACATGCTAAAACAAATAGTTCAACATAACTAACAGGAAAGGCACGTTATGTTAATCAATGCCCAACATATAAGAATTTAAAGATGTCACTGAAATACCATCACTAGGTGATGCTAAGAAAGAAGTCTGCCTCGAAACCTTAAAGAAAAGATTTAGCTGAGAATGAAAGCTTGTGTATGGGGTTAAGATAGAGAAAAAACCATTCCATTCATGTTGTCATATAGCCCGTTTGGGGAAAGGATTCAAACCCATAAACTTCTGGTTCAAACCTGACATTGTTTTCTTTCACAAAAATTTATAAATAAATAAATATATATATATATATATATATATATAAGAACAAGTTGAAGTTGAAGTTGAAGTTGAAGTTGAACAAAGTTCTGTTCAAACCCTTTAACCCAAACGGGCACTTAGAGTGACATAACAGTTCTCTATTGATTTCATTGCATCATACGTCCTTACATCTTACAAATATGAACACTTGTGTACCTTGTTCGGTGAATCCTTCACGACGTCACTAACCATATCAACTGCATCCATTGATTTCTCCAGGTCGCCAGTCTGCATGAAAATAGCAACTGTCTGAAAACCTGCTACATGGATGGTAACCACAACATACCTCAGAAAACCGAAAGCAGCAGTATAAAATACTAGTTCAGCCAAATAAGAGTGTACGTTAACAGCAAATAACAAATTCAGATCTAGAAATCCAACAAAAATTTTGTGAAACTAAGCTTTCTAGTTGTACTAGTTTCTCATTGTAAAACATGATAATCATAAAGAACTATGCAGTTACAAAGAATAAGCTTCGTTAATGGATAAGCATCTTAGTCAGGCTATCTACTCGAATTTCAAATCATCACATCTATAATCACTCTTTTAATTTAGATTCACATGCGAAACGTCATGCTTATTTGGTATTCTAAACAATGCCCCTTAAAGTAGACCAAGTAGAAACTACTCTAATAAATTATCATTTAGCAATCGTACCAAATGCTCGAATAAGATAAATAAAATGCATATAAAGATGACAGACTCAAAACATTATAACACCATTTGAAGCAGGAAACTATGATCATCCAAATACATACTTTCATAAATAAACAAAATAAATAGAAAACAAGGACTCTACTAATAAGATAGTGCATAGGGGCAATAATGTTACATAACTGATATAGAAACAGGAAAACCAAGTAAGTCCACCTCTTAGTGAGGAACTTCAACTTCAAAAGTTCAACTATGAAACAAGCAATAGGTCATACTTAAGGCAATTATGAGAATGAAACGAAAGTTCAACTCTTACTGCCACTTCAACAAAGTCCTTAGGGCGTCTAATTTTCAGAACAGAACCAGAAATGGAACTTCCATCAAAAGAAAGCGCGGCTAAAGCATCTTCAGCTGTAAGAAACTCCACAAGAGCTTGGCCCTTCTCTTTGTTTATCTGCAATCAAACAATAGGTAAGGGATTAACAAATACAACACGATATCATATTCACACGGATAAAGAGGCATAATGCAGACAGGAATAAAAATCGCACACTTACAATACAGCTAATACATGGTTGAGTTCCTTGGATATGATTTACACCCGATGACAATAAAAGATCATTAAACCATTCCACCAAAGCTTTCTCAAAGGTTGAAGAAGGTATATTCTCCACATAAAGCCTCCTCATAGGTCGTGTAGCTTGTGTTAGTTGAACGGAGTCAATAGAGGCAAAGCTTTTAGCCGATAACGAAGCAGAAGGAGCTTTCGAAGGCAACTGTGGAAACGTTGAAGCAACAGGTGCAGTGCTAGCCAACTCTTGCACACCTGTGGACACAATATTGCTCAATGACTGAAAATTAGAAGGAACTGAACCAGATAATATGTTGCCAGTTCCTGCAGGTAGGATATCCCACTTGGCACTTTTCTTCTCTGATAAATGATCGGGTGGAGGAGGGGTCTTAGCAGCAGCCTCAGTTAACCGCTTCCTCGGTGAATAGCCACCAAGCCCACTTGTGGTCTCACCACGTCGGGGATGGTGACTACTTGAGCCATTGCTTGATAATTTGTTCCTATCAACATGATGTTGTTTTCGAGACCTATCTTTAAGAGTATGCGGAGCATCCTCCATATGCGTCATCCTATTACAAGATGCACGTTTATGATCCTTTGGTGAGGGAGATCTAGACCTTCTATTTCTATCATCACGATCTCTATTCCTAGACCGTTCCCTTCTCTGCTTCGGTTCTACAAAACGGGATTGTGATGATTCTTTCCTCTTGTTTCTCGCTGAATTGTCTGCCTCATAATGCCTTCCTGTATCAAGTTTCTTTGCAGCATTCCTGTTTTTAATTTTCTCATCATCTCCATATTCGAATTTTCTCTTGATTTCTCTTTCAGATTTTCCTCTACTTAACTCCGCATGTCTCTCCTTTCCTCTTGAGTCCCTTGTGTTCCTCTTTCCAGCTTCCCTTTGAGAATTATCGATTGAACGCTTCTCATTTTCTCTCCTATCATGTATTTGCTTGTCATTTCTTCCACCTTTACTTTCGTTCCCGTATCATCGTTTGGTCTACAAACTATAGACCCCAATTTTCTTTTCAACGCGTGTGTTCCTCTATCTTTCCCTTTCAGACGACTTTCTTCATGTCTATTACTCTCTGAAGTCTTCTTTTCGTTTTTTATGGAACTTTCCTTACTTTCCTCCTCGGGCAAATGCCTCTCAGCAACAGTCAAACGCTTTCCGTAACCCCTTTCCGATTCAGAGCTATGAGATACGTTCTTGTTACTGTAACCCTTTTCAGGGTCAAAGCTATGAGATACATTCTTAACAACACCCTCACCTGACGTAACTTGTGCTTCAACAACTCCCTCTTTGACATCGTCAGACAGGCCCTTCCTTTTCCTCCTAAGCATAATCTCTTCAAAGCTGAATGGCCTCGTTCGAGCAGCACTCCCTTCACCATCATTACACAGGGAGAGCCTCCTGCTCTTCTCATTCTTTTCTTTCCGCCGATGCGATGTACTCATCTTGCTAACTTTTTAACTCAGGAAAAAAACTTAATACAGTAACCAACAAGGATAAACCAGTATACATCGCAGCAGCGGCATTAACCACCGCCACTCTGGACGCCTCTACTAAAATATCACTGCATCAAGGTAAAAAGCAGCATTCTATAGTCAAAATCAGGCAAGCATTAGTTCATAGAGATTCAACAACCAGTGACCTTACGGGTACGAAAACCGAATTCTTTAAAAGATAGTAAATTAAAATCAAATTTATCATGTAAGAAAAAACATGAATCCGTCAATACCAAAACGAAATGGAAATATTATATTCTACAGAGAAGAATAAAACTATTTTTATCCAGTCCCAGATGATTTCATAATTTACAATTATCAAAAATACAATTTTCAAGAATCCATTGGACAAGTTGATTTAATGCGTTACAAATAATTCGTGTCACTCTTACTTTCAACTAGTCTGAGGGATATATAAACACACAAATACTTTTTTACTTTCATATTCATTTAAAATTTCAACAAGAAACAAATTTCCGATTTCTCAAGCTAAAAATACAAATATATGAACAAAAGGGGAACATATTCATCGTCAATTTATCATTTTCTCCCCTTTTTTTTTTTTTTTTTTTTTTTTTTCAGGAACAGAAGCAGAGCATAAAACCCAGATAAACCCAGAACCCAAATATCTTTTTTTTTTTAACAAAAAACTTTTCCTCTTACTTTTTGCACTGAAAATACAGGAAGAGAAACTAACCCTTGGTCAAGTGGGGGGCGAAGCGAGCTGATAAGATTAAGAAAAAAAATTAACGGTGAAGGAAATTATAGAAGAATCGGGAAAAAGGGAAAAACAAAAATTTATATGAAGAGAGAGTTTGGGAAAACCTAATGGGAGCGTTGTTTCACTTATATCCTCTCTCTCTCTCTCTCTCTCTCTCTCTCTCATGCCACTCTTGGTTGCCTTCATTAATGATTATTTTCTCTCTCAGATTTATTTATTTTATTTTCTGAAGTTGGGGCAGATTACTTTATTTTATTTTCCTTTATTTCTTTATTTACTTTCATTTTTTTGGGGTTAATTTCAGTTTTTACACTTTGAGTAATATACATTCTCTCATTTTGTACCCTTAAAAATATAGTATTATTGATAGAAACATTAAGAAAAAAAATAATGAAATAAAATACTTGAAACTCACGTGATGGATGAGTGAAGGATAATTTGATAAAATAAATATTAAATGATTAATTGAACGGGTGAATTAAATTGTGTTCATGTTACCTAACTACTTCAAAATTATAGTTTTCGTATATTAGATCAATGGGTATTGAATTATATTCAATTCACTTAATCAAATATCAATATTTATTTTATCAAACTATCTTTTATTCGGGTTTTACTCCCTCATTTTATTAACGTGAAAAGGGAACGCATATTCCTTAAAGGTTAACATTACATTAAGCCATTTAATTTTTGTTAAAGTCTTGATTTCCCTCTCGGATTTTGACAAAGACAGCTTGCAAAATGGGCATGACCTTTTCTTTTCCCTTTTCTTTTTTATTTCGAGTATTTGGCCGTTTCTTTCTCTCTCTACTTTTTTTTTTTAAACTAAATTTCTTCTTTTTTTTTTTTTCTTTTTTTTTTCCTTCTTCCCCCTCTCTCTCTTTTCGTTGTTTTCAAACATATTA
Source organism: Ficus carica (assembly GCA_009761775.1). Taxonomy (NCBI): domain Eukaryota; kingdom Viridiplantae; phylum Streptophyta; class Magnoliopsida; order Rosales; family Moraceae; genus Ficus; species Ficus carica. The sequence goes on from CM019746.1 coordinate 1,212,588, forward strand.
AAAGTTATTCCACACCAAATAGTTTCGTTTCCACTGAGAAATGTCTTGATAATGGGCTGTCATAAATCGACTCAAAAAGTGTCTCAAATAGAGAATTATTAAGTAAACCGAATACATCAACAATTGCCAAATTATTGAAAATCTCGAGATCTCAAGAATCTTTGGCTCTTGCTTTAGCCAGAGAGGGCCGCCTTATGTGATACGATGTTAAAAGAACATACTATTTTGAGATTTAATGATTATGACAACTTGTGGGATGTAAAATTTGCATTATTGGTAAAATGGCAACTTAAAATCTTTCCAACTATTAGCAGATTATTTAAGAAAAACATCCCAAACAAAAAACATTTAGGGTATCGTAAATTAACTAGTAATAATATCAATTTGTACGAACATAGACTTCAAAATCAGTAACAACAACAGATTTCATACTAGTTCATTAGCCACGACCATACCCTAAGACGATACTTATAGTCTTATCTTCACGCTCCTGAAACAAAGGAAACTAGATCATCTTCTGCTTCCATGATATCTATACAACACTACACGGCTAGTTTCCATTCGTTTTATTACTGCACGTTTTCCCTACGCCGCACGTATCGGGTTCTGTCGTTGTATCTTGGTCTGTCCTGAGCTCTCTGCGGCTGGGGCTCCACCCTCCTTTGCCTCTCTGGTGACCTTTGAACAATTTCTCCGTTCACGAGCAACTCAGCTGCAAAGAGGTAGTGTAACCATTAAATGTATGAAACCGTTGTATCGAAATATTACAACTATTACGTAGCATACCATGAATTGAGAAATCAAAAAACGGCATAAGACTATTTAGCCAAACATATTTCAAGAAGAAACTAGAAGCACAGAGATAAATAAAAGTAGAAACTCTAATTTCACAAGATGCAAATACAAACACAGAAATCGAAAGCGACAAGGCTCTCGTAAAATGTTTTATCTCTACTGGTCTGCGACTCCATAAATAATTTAAAGCACAGAACAGTTTAGAGAGACATTTGATACAAGTCCATTAGCATTCAAAACTAAACATCGCCAAGCTAATTAGCTTTGCCAAGATGGACTAAGAATATGGTAACAATGTTACCTAAGAAAAGAATATGGTAATAATACATTCGTTTCGAGACTAGTAGCAGCAATATATCTTGGGAATCCAGTATCATATATTTTTTGGCTCGGTCCAACATCATACATTTGGTGATTCATCACTTGGAAGTGTATTTAGATGTCCGTTAGAATTTTAAAGACACTGTCAGATGCAATTTTTTTCTTCACAAGTTGCAAAAGTGGGCATATACTTAATATGTACTTTAAAGAGGTTGTAAATTTATTTACACGGAGTTGTGCTGAAGTTAAAGTACACAATAAGGTTTAATCCGAAATTAGCGACTTTCATTCTGCATAACATTCACATACCATAACACAAATAAATATACACGTAGTGATAAGGCCATCATACAATGTTTCATCTCCACTGATCTGTAGCTCTACAAAATATTAAAAGCACATAACAGTCTAGAGAGACATTTGATATGAGTCCATTAGCATTCAAAACTAAACATTGCCAAGGCTTTTCAGTTTTGCCAAGATGGACTAAGTAAACAGTACCGATATTTTCTTTTGAAGACAAGTAGTGCTAATATCTCCGCACGGCGAATTCGGTTTCATATAGTTTTTACTTCATCACTATCACGTGTAATGTATATTCTAGAGGCTGTTAGTCTACTTCATTAGTAATACTAAAGAAATAAAGTTAAAAAGCAAGTCTTAACGGGAAACCAGCAAGGTTCATCACATGTACAAGAGACTCGAAGACAAGATACCCATGCACGGAAGAGGCTATCATCATAAAATGTTTCATTTCCACTGATCTGTAGCTCTACGAACTAAAAGCACAGAACAGTCTAGAGAGACATTTGATATGAGTCCATTAGCATTCAAAACTAAACATCGCCATAAGGCTTTTCAGCTTTGCCAAGATGGACTACCATTATCGTAACTATAGATTCCTCATACTTGTGAAGACAAGTATTATTATCTGCAGTGAAATTCAGTGTCATGATAAGATGACAATTCATCAATTTCCGTGTCTACATAATTCCTTACCACATAATGAGAATAATCAAACACGTTTTACACTCATCAGTAACAAGAACAAATATTTTACTCATCATTTCTACCTAAATGCGTATAAGAGCTCAAAACAACCAAACTTTAACTAGTTATCAACAAAGCTTTAGCGAAAACCAGGCAAAATAACAAAACCGAAAGAAATAAACAAAACCAAGAATGCTTATAAGCTTCCCAACTTACCACCGTAGTCTTTGTTTTCTGGGTCAACATAAGAATCAGGAAGCACAAAAAGAACACCTGGCATGCCTGTTCAAAACAAAAGAAAGTGTAACAAGCAAGCACAAAAGAAAAAGAAAGAATCATTATACATACTGTGTAACAAATATAGACATACGTATCTATACATGTATATATAAGACACATATACACATATATATATATCATACCTTCAAACTTGTTTGAAGTTTCCTCATCAACCTCGCAACCAAACCCAAAGTATCTCTCACACGACACATTGTAAATCCTTTTCTTAGCTTCTTCCTCACTGAAACACGACAAAATCAAAGCTTCAGCTCACATGAATTAGGAAGAAATGCACAAATAAATTCAAGGACAAAGCCAAAAAACCCTAGATTCTAAAACCAAAAAAAAAAAAAAAAAAAAAAAAAAAAAAACAATTTTATACCTTCCGACAACTTTAGCCATTGTCTGAATGTAGCAATCAATCATCTGCTGTTTGGTGGCGCCCTCGCCTCCGGGCTTGTCCATGACGATGAGCCAGTGGTTGTAGTCGCAGCCGGGGAAGAGCGGCGCCATCTCGGTCGGAGGACGGTCGCTGAAGTTCGAACCGGAGTTGAGGGGCGAATAGTTGCCGGACCGGTTGGCCTGGCACCGGATCGCCGCGAACCGGGTAGCCGGTATGGCGAGGACCTTGGCCGCGCGAGAAAGAGGGGTTTGGGTTCGTCGGCCGAGGATGAGAATCGGGACGGAAGGAGGCTTGGTAAAGGCGGTGGCGGTTGTGGCGGAGAGGAGGCGTTTAGGGAGGAGGAGAGAGAGAGTGGGGCAGCGCGCGGTGGCGGAGGCCATAGCTCGAGCTAGGGTTTGCGCCATTGTTGCAGAGGAAGAGAGAGAAAGTGGAGTGTGAGAAAATGAGAAATGAGTGAGGGTTTATAAGGATGAGGATGATAAATAAATATAAAGATTTTTTTTTTTTTTTTGGTCGAGGGTTTTGGAGGATTTGTTTTAGGCCTCTATGTTTGGGCCCAGGCCCACAATTGGTTAATGCGACATGTCCGTTGTCGTTTTCAAATTTTTTCTGTCGTTTAAAGTTTGGACGATCTGAAGCGAACGACGCCTTTCTAATCTAGTGAAATGTGAAGTCTGCTGTCATTTGTTCCTAGAAACGACAAGGAGTTTAAGTATTACTTCTTGCAGTATTCTTCCATTTTTCTTTTTTGGCTAAAAAATAGTTGTCGTTTATATAACATGTCGTTTTCTTCGTTAATTTTGTTGTCATTTTGATGCTGGAGCTTCACCCTTATTATGTTGTCGTTGCATTACTAGTGCTTGTTAATTTGGTTCAGGTGTTTGCTTGTTGTTTAAGTTGGATGATTGTCGTTTGTTTTATATCTCTTTGTAGTTGTCCTTTATAATAATACTACGAGTCGTTTAATGAGAAGTGGAGGTATTTTTGTAACTTTTCTATCTGTAATATATATATATATATATATATATATTTATATATATTAACTTGTGAGTAGTGGATTCGAATCCTGCATTTTTTGGTCAAACTCAGGTGTGAAATTATCACTATATTATACTAGGTAAGAGTGCTCAGATTTTTAAATTATCTTCTTATATAGAAATAGCAGAATGTTTTCTCTCTTTATTCCTCTCGGTAAATTCTACCCTCAAAAGACTCCTGCATCATATTTCTTGGCACCAGCCACCGCTTATCTTTTTGCCTCAAAACCATGTGTTCTTTGGCCTTTTAAAACAGGTAAACAAAGTTCGAGATGTCCTTTATCTGTGAAATTTTTTGTCATTCAATGATACACAACGTCAATTGTGTCATTTAAAAGCAAAGGAAAGGATATGTCAGCCCTGCTGTTTAATTTTTTGTTGTCACAAATGTTATAAAACGACATATTGTTCTTCGCCTTAGCCTGCTGTCGTTTATGGAAAAAAAAAAAAAAAAAACACGTCGCTTTGAAGCGAATGATATAGTTAAACGACAGGAGGTTTATTTCAGAATCTGCTCATTTTTATTTGCGTAATTGACAAGCCATTTTCGCTCTAATTTTAGAAGAGAACTGAGCAGCGTGTTTCATAAAATTGCAAGAACAGTATTATGGACTCGGTAGCCAATGAAGATCAACCTTTCTCCTGGTAATCAAACGGAATGCCCGAAGTAGAGCGTGTAAAGTTATCGGACTACTACGCAAATTATCGTATTACCAGCACCGATGTCGGGAATTCTTCTCCAAGCATCATAAAAGTTCCCCACTTTTGTTCCCAAATATAAAAGCCAAGGATGTAGATGGTCATTGGCCAGGCAGAAAAACTTACATACGTAACGAGTTTTATATTATAACCTTATTCATCATCACATGTTTCATTCACAATTTCACGCTATCTCAGAACAGATGGTACTGGCATTTAGACATTGCAGACAACCTAGGTGATAGGAACTACAAATTAATCTATGGTACGGCCTTTTGCTTATTATAAACGGGCCATAATTACCTGCAGAAGCGGAAAATTTCGCAGGAGTACGCAGTAGGAGACCAACAGACTTTTACTTTGATACATATGATGATCCTTGAGTAAACCAACAGAGGAAACAAGAAATGCACAGCACCGGCCTGGCTGTATACTAGCTTCTTTGAGGCCTTGAGACCATGTGCTCCGACTTCTGTTGACCAAAAACCAAAGAAAAGTGTTAGCCAAGATCAAAGTTATCAAGAACTTGTGCAGATTCATAGCCCCAAACCATTATCAATCGGGCAAACACAAAGCATGCAGACGTGTGTATTAAAGAAAAAGAAAAGTTTCAAACTTTTGAGGAAGAATAGAAACTTCATGGGATTTTGATGCTTTAGATAAAGCCCTTTCTAACACAGTATACTATATTGGAACATATATGTGGCTGAACTTTAATTTATGAAGCCTGAAGCCATTTTTACAAATCTGGATCTTTCAAAATAAAAAGAGAGAAAATCAATTGTGCTTTAAGACAAAGTGTGAGGGTTTAAAAAAAAAAAAAGCAGAAATAACACAGAGAATTCGGGCATTGACATACATCCACAGGTGAATACGTTGAGGAGTTTTCACTGACAAACTAACAAGGAGATTATAAAAGATCTTTGGCTCACTCACTCACGAAAGACGAACCCCATATACACCCAAAAAATGCTCTCACAAAAGGAACTCAGAAAAAGAGAAAAACAAAATCTCTCAAACAAAGGGTCACAATGCACACTCTTACCAAACTTTCTCAACTTCGAATATGGCAATGGAGAGCCAATCCCACATACATGTATATAGAGTGGGAAGGCACAGACACCGAGCCTTGCTTGGCTGGGTAGTGTGACATGGGACTTTTAATTTGTTCTTTACAACATCTAAGGTCCAAAACTTAGGAATTCTCAATCAAAGCAGATAACAAAATGATCAAAATTCAAGCTTTTGCCACCATCCAATGCTTAGCTTTCTGAGAACAAATGATTATAAGAATGAGACCAAGTAGACTTTGAACATGCCTGCTCACTGTAAGGTAGATATTTCCCATTGAATGTCACAACCACACGATCCTTCCCATCCACACCTTTGACTTTGTCAACTGAGCAGTAGAAGTCTATGGCTGACATGCTATAAAAGTAAATACGAGATAAAACAAAGTAAAGAAGCTAAATTGGTTGACTAGATTTATTTTAAAGGCCACAAATATTCATTGAAAAAGCGATTTAAAGCTATTTAGTGGTAAAAGAGATAGAAGGGGCAATTAATTTCTTCACAAACAATGTGAAGCATGGCCCCACGAAAACTCCGATAAGAAATCAAGAAAGAATGACATAAAATATTGAACTTACATGCCATCACCAAACTCCTCATTGATAATCTCCTTGATGCTCTCACCAAAATGCATAACTGCTTCATTCAACCTACAAATTTAAAAGTCGGAAAATGGGAATATAAGCTACGTACTAAAGAGCGCAAAATTCATGGCGATGCGATATAAACCAAGACCCTTAACCTATTTACCATTATCATTGATGAAAGTAAAATGTTGTTTACCATCAGATTTTGAAACTTCAAGGAAAAAACCATGGGCTTTAGACTACTTTCAACAACTATTAGCCCTTTTATCTTAAATTCAGAATCGCACACACTGCTTCATCACTTGGTATTCATTTTGTTGATGAATACAAACCACTAAAAACCAACAACTATAAACTGCTTATTGCCAAGAACAAGTTGTATGACAAGCTGCCACCGAACTTAAATTTGTAGCATCCATTCGCCTAAACTTCAAAATTCTACCAAACTTGCCCTTCTGTTATCTTATTTTGACAGTATTGCCCACATTGGTATGTATCCATCACCATTGAAACTACTAAGTTGCCCTTCTCCACAGTCCATAAGGGCGAATTGTAAAAGACCCCCTTTAAATTCCAAAGTTAAGAAAGAACGGACCATACAAATGTAAATTCATGGGGACATGTTGTCACATTGCTATAGCCTATAAGTTCAGGAAGAATCTTCAAATCTATCCACAACCAACTAAAATGTGATTTTTACATCAAAAATCGCAACTTGACAAAACATAAACAAGCATGGTATAGTCATCAAAGAACCTTATATCAGCTTCCACAATCAAGTACCTTATATAGTTATACATACATATATATAGATATAACAAAACTCACATAACCAAACTTGAAAAAGAAACTAGCAAACCCAGTTAAGAAAACGGCAAAAACAACCAAAACCCATCAAAAGACCAAAATCACAAAGCATGAGGATGAAATTGACAGAAATTGAGAGGCACCTGTAAACAGAGGGCTCTTGGATCAAATTCGGGTCGTAGGATCTCATCGGCGGCTTCATCATCTCGTGGGTGAGGTCTTCGGTCAGGTCGGGCAGAGAAGCTCGCAGCTTTTGGGCAGTGTCGGGCTTGAGCTGAGCCTGGCGTCGGAGAAGCTGGGCAACGTAGACGTTGGTGAGTCCGGTCTCCGACGCTATCTGACCGTACGATTTGCCGGAATTTCGTTTCACGGCCTGTAGACGACCGGTTAAGCTTGCTTTGTTCTCTTCCATTTTCCAACGACAATCAAACTGTGAAAGAGTGAACACTTCTCCGTTCTCACGACAGAAGGAGATGGATAATACTGAAAAGGAAAATTAAAACGGCTTTTTGCACTAACACCCTGTGTTTTTTCCAAAATTACAAGACGCACTCCCCAATTAAAAATATATGATAAGTTGTTTGGTTGGTATCTAAATTTTTAACTTCTGTACAGTTTTGGTTCTTTTTTACTTGTTTTTCTTTTTTCTTTTTTCCTTTTTTTTTTTGTTTTGTTTTGTTGCAACTGGGGTAACTCTAAAATATTAAAAACATTTCTTCAATAATCATTTTTATAAATATTTAGACGGAATTCGTTGGTGAGAACTATTTTTTTATCAAATTACTAATAAATTCTATTCAAAAATTAATATAAACAATTATTATAGTACCATTTTATTAATTTAGGGTCATTCAAATTAAAAAAAAAAAAGATTAAAGTTACACAAATTTAAAAATTTAAAAACTAAACAAGCAATTTATCTTAAAATACTTTAGGACAACAACCTCACAAAAAAGAGAAAAATCACAGAGACACTCCCTGTTAACCAGATATGATAAAAGAATTATCAACTTATATAATCTCTTCTCTTCCCCCTTAGTTTTTTATTTTTAAAATTATTTTCAAAATAACCCTCAAATTATAGCCTTGTCTCAATTTCACTTTCATTAAATTATTTTTTTCAAAAACCCCATAATTAGTCCCTTTTTTAGAATTCTATTTAAAATAGATGAATTAAAAACTAAAAAACAAGGCATATGAAGTATTTACCTAATCCCTAACCCTATCAAAACACCATATCCACTGTCATTGATGTGACCCTCATTAGAGAAGAAGACATGTATATGAAGCTAAAGATGATAATTTGTACAACGAAGGCATAAAGACACATGAACGAAATCACAATTCTCAATCTCTGTTATTGTTGACAAAAAGTTGTTAATGCCATTGTTGTTGTAGAGGGAGTCCTCATTGAAGAAGACGATCACGGGGGAGGTTGTCATCTAGGTAGGAGATCTTGTGCAAATTGATCACGAGATCACACTCTCACCTCCCAATAAAAGCTTTGTCAATTGTGAGCTCCCGCCGGAGCTTACCACTATTGGCTGGTGATAGCTTTAGACAGCGACCTCCGAGCTTCGACTACAATGGATAGTTCTAGGGATGAGAATAGACAAGGGCATTTTAAGGATTCCATAACTTTTTATGTAAAATATGCAACCAATATTTCTATACCAATTTTTAATCCATTTCAACAAACGTCATTTCCCTTTTTCACTCTATTTAAAACACCTCATATGCAATTGCAGGCATGTCTAGCGGTAATTACATATATATATATATATATATATAATCCAATATTTATCTTTTTCCTCTTTGTTAGCAATCTTTTGATTGTGAGGATAAACTCTTCTTGCCCATGTGTTGTACAATCAAAGTTGCCCTTCTGTCTTATCTAAAGCCAGCTCACCTATAGTCCTTCAGTTCCTTCTAAGACCCACTATTTTCCTTGAACAAAATAATAACGTAACTTTTTGAGACAAGAGCCTTTCAGTTCCCATGTGAACCTATAGACAAGAGCCTTTCACTTCCCATGTGAACCTATGGCCCACATCCTTGTCTTATCCCCTCTATTACCTTATGGAGAAAACATCCATAATAACCATCCATGAATTATCAAAAATGTCCAAACCTTCACTTGAAGTGGGAAACCACTTACTATGTCTTAACCGCTAAATGAAAACGTCCAAATCTTCACGTGAACCTACAGACTTACCTTTGTCATCTCTCAATTCACTTGAACTTACAGACTTACCTTTGTCATCTCTTATCGTGAACCAACAGAGAGACCACACCTCTTCTTCTAAAGTCCTTATAAAAGGAGCTGCTGAGGAACGCAGGAAGCAGAGCGAAAATAGAGAGCAAAAAAGAGAGAGATTAGAGAAAAACTTGTAAAATATTTTGAGTGTGCTTTTCTTTTAAGTTTGCATTTTCTGAGTGTGCTTTTTAAAAGTGTTTTCAGTGTGTTTTTGAGAGTGTTTAAAATGTGCTTTGAGTATGAGTGATGTACCTGCTGTAATCGGAATCACAAGCTAAAGATTATCACTTCTTCAACAGTTGATGTAAGTTCTTTTAAGTGTGCTTTTTTAATTTCAATGATCTTTTATTTGTGTACTCCAGTTATTATTTTTGTTCTCCTGTACTTTCCGCATTACGATTCCTCTGTTTTTATATGTCCTGGGAGAAATGGTGATAAGGAGTGGTGATAGAGAAAGCTTTTGAATTACTACTGTTATACTTAGTTCTTTTGGCTTTAGTTGCGCAACAGGGTAATAGGCGAAAGATAGCCGTTGTCAAGTCCCAACATAAGTCGTTGACCGAGTCTTCCTAGAACTAATTATGGCAAGAATGTTTAGAAGTCTATCTAGATCTTCCTCCTCTAGATCCCTTGGTTCTTACTTTGAACCAAGTACTTCTGGTTCAGTTAAAAACAAAAAAAATAATTAATGTAGAAAATATAGAAAAACATCTTAATAATTGGACTATACCCAAGGTTTATACATCATATGTATACAATAAAGGGTCTTCTCACTTAAAATCCGACTACATCATTAAAACGATTGAAGAAGTTCTTCCTATAACAAGCGGAATAATGGAGGTCCCACTTATCACACAAAACTTTATAAACACTTACAAGGAAAAGTACGGATACCTTCATTTTGGTCTTGTTCAAGTTGCCATAATACCCTTAACTAGGGATGGATTAAACAATTTTGTGTTAACATGTGTTAGAGATAAAAGACATAAAAGGTTCATGGATTCCTTAATAGGAAGCGTTGAATCTACCTTAAGTGAATGACCGATTTACTTTGACTGTTTTTCAGATTTCACCGTTCACTTAAGAGATAGAAATGTCATTAGATCTCTTATGATTGATATAAAAACACATGGATTTGAAATGGAAGAAGATACCATAAATTTAACCCTCATCTTTAGGGTAAATTGCAAGGTCATGAATACCATCAGTCCATACATCAATATAAAATCCTTAATAAAGGTTAACAAACGCGTCACAACCATGTTCCAAACCAATTTAGCCAAATCTAAATTAGATGTCCCCAAGAAAATACCTTGGAATGAGATTTCATTTCCAAAATCATGGACCTTAGAAAATGCCTCAATTCATGATCCACCTCAAAATAACGTCCTCAACTAGATCACTGAGCTAATAGACGGCACTGTTGAAATTAGCTTCAATAACCAAAGAAAGACACGATTCTCTCCTCCTAGACTTTTGAACTTCACAAGCAAATCTCCCTTAGACTTAGGAAAAATCTAACAACAAAAACCAACTCTTCCCAGAATATCTTCTGAATCCGAAATAAGTGGAACCCATGAAAATCCCAACGGTAGTTCAAAACCAATTTATAAATCACAAGATCCTTCTAGTCCTACCCCTTCTGATATGGAAAACCACTTATTATGTCTTAACCATTGAATGAAAACCACTTACTATTAATTCATGCCTTGTCCCACTTCACGTGAAGGTTTAGACATTTTTGATAATTCATGGCTGGTTCTTATGGATGTTTTCTCCAGAAGGTAATAGAGGGGATAAGACAAGGATGTGGGCCATTGGTTCACATGGCAAGTGAAAGGCTCTTGTCTGGAGGTTCACATGAGAACTGAAAGGCTCTTGCCTCAGAAAGTTACGTTATTACTTTGTTCAAGGAAAAGAATGGGTCCTAGAAAGAACTGAAGGACTATAGGTGAACTAGCTTTAGATAAGACAGAAAGGCAACTTTGATTGTATAGCATATGGACGGTGCCTTTGGGAGAGTTTATCCTCACAATCAAAAGATTGCCGACAAAGAGGAAAATGATAAATATTGCATTTTTTTATATATATTTATATGTATTTATATATATATATTACAAATCTTTGTAATCCTCATAAGGATCCTGGGCGAATGGTCCTCCATAAACAACCATGTAACTATCTTCACTCATTAATGGAAATCTGTCTTCTCTGTCATCTTCGTCTTCAGATGAATCTTGTAGAAGTTGCTTAAGTTTTTGTTTTTCTTCTGGAATGAGCTTCATTTTCTCCTGAGTTAAGGAGGAAATAAGATGTGATACTGATTCTTTCTTAGAAGGAGTCATTTCTGATTTTTCTTTGATATGAACTTCTTCATCCTGTATAAGGATGATGTTGATATTTTTCTTGAGATAGTTGTAGTTAAACTTCTCCCACCATCTTCCCAAAAGTAATCTTCCTAATCTTGGAAGCCCATCATTCGAGTCTTCAAAAATGGTGTACTTCCATATGAAGATCCAGGGAACCTCGTACAAGGCTATGAACAAGAGGAGGCTGTCATCTGTACTTGGGACCTTCTTACTATTCTTTTTTAGAAGAGTTCGAATGCCTTCTATACCTTATCAGGTAAGATGGCTGTAGTTGGTCCAAAGTAGTCAAACCAATCTTTAAACCATCTTGGAAAGGTGTCTTTGACATATTTTTCCCTGTTTTAAGGGTGATAAACCACGAATGAGAGTTTTGAGTATTTTGATAGTAGAGAGTTTGCTCTCAGGCTTCGATATAATCGAAGTAACTGTAGGATCGTGGTTGAATATACACATCTTTAAACACATTCCATTGATGTGGGCTTTTAGCCCAATCCTCAAATGAGAAAATTTTATAGACTCTGAGGGAGGAATAGGCTATTTGGGTTGAGTTTCTATATTTATGAGAAAAGGAAATGGATTATATATCTGTCAGGATGGTCTTGTACCACTCCCTAAATTTAGGGACGGTATTGAGATGAAGATGGAATGGTAAATAGTGGTTGGCTACTTGATCAGGAGGTTTATGAATTTCATGGTCTTCTATAATGATAATTTCCTTGTGCCAAATTTTTTTTATATTCTTCCCTTTTATAAGGGGGTAGGCTGATTCGTTCCTTGATAGACGATTCCCCTTTTATCATCTTGTTTGGAGTTCTGCAAACATTAAGAGATGTTAATTTACTTGAAATTTCTTCTGTATGCTTTAGAATATCTTTCTCAATTTGGGCCTCTACTTTAGGTCCGTTGCTTGGAGATTTATTTAATTTAGTGACCTTAATTCTTTTATATAAGAATTTCGGATTACTTTCTCCATATGTAACTAGAAACTGAAATTTTCCACCATCTTCTCCAAGAGGTCCTACTTTAGGATCTCCTATATCATATCCTAGAACAATCTGAAAAAGAGATTGATAAAAAGCATTTTATCCAGGTGTTCTACTCTGAATTATATAAAGAAAAAAGAGAATGGTTCTTCTCAAACTTTACAGAAGTCCAAAAAAGTTTCTTACACGAAAAATATAATGAGTTTATTTCTATTTACAAAATAGAAGTAGACTTTTTTATATTTATGGAAACTTATTTTAAAGTTAAAGGAAAACAATTTCCAAAATTTGAAAAGAAAAATCATCAACTTAATATAGTTGAAAAAACTTGTCAAGAATACTCCTTATTAACAGGAGAAAAAGTTGCTTTAGTCCATCCACCAAAAGTCACTGTTTAGATTCAAAAAGATGTCCTAGCTGTCCCCTATAAAACCAAAATACATAACCTTAAAAAGGTCTCTCATCGGTATGATATGGGAGATCCTAAAGTAGGATCTTTTGGAGAAGATGGTGGAAAATTTCAATTTCTAGTTACATATGAAGAAAGTGATTCAAAATTCTTATATAAAAGAATTAAGGTCACTAAATCAGATAAATCTTCAAGCAACGGACCTAAAGTCGAGGCCCAAATTGAGAAAGATATTCTAAAGCATACAGAAGAAATTTCAAGTAAACTAACATCTCTTAATGTTTGCAGAACTCCAAACAAGATGATAAAAGTGGAATCGTCTATCAAGGAACGAATCAACCTACCCCCTTATAAAAGGGAAGAATATAAAAAAAACTTTGGCATAAGGAAATTATCATTATAGAAAACCAAGAAATTCATAAACCTCCTGATCAAGTAGCCAACCACTATTTACCATTTCATCTTCATCCCAATACCATCCCTAAATTTAGGAAGTGGTACGAGATAATCTTGACAGATACAAAATCCATTTTTTTTTCTCATAAATATAGAAACTCAACCCAAATAGCCTATTCCTCCCTCAAAGTCTATAAAATTTTCTCATTTGATGTGGGCTTTTTGAAGATTGGGCTAAAAGCCCACATCAAATGAATGTGTTTAAAGATGTGTATATTCAACCACGATCCTACAGTTACTTTGATTATATCGAAGCCTGAGAGCAAACTCTCTACTATCAAAATACTCAAAACTCTCATTCGTGGTTTCTCACCCTTAAAACAGGGAAAAATATGTCAAAGATACCTTTCCAATATGGTTTAAAGACTGGTTTGACTACTTTGGACCAACTACAGCCATCTTACCTGATAAAGTAAAGAAGGCATTCGAACTCTTCTAAAAAAAGAATAGTAAGAAGGTCCCAAGTATAGATGACAGCCTCCTCTTATTCATAGCCTTGTACGAGGTTCCCTGGATCTTCATATGGAAGTACACCATTTTTGAAGACTCGAATGATGGGCTTCCAAGATTAGGAAGATTACTTTTGGGAAGATGGTGGGAGAAGTTTAACTACAACTATCTCATCAAGAAAAATATCAATATCATCCTTATACAGGATGAAGAAGTTCATATCAAAGAAGAATCAGAAATGACTCCTTCTAAGAAAGAATCAGTATCACATCTTATTTCCTCCTTAACTCAGGAGAAAATGAAGCTCATTCCAGAAGAAAAACAAAAACTTAAGCAACTTCTACAAGATTCATCTGAAGACGAAGATGACAGAGAAGACACATCTCCATTAATGAGTGAAGATAGTTACAAGGTTGTTTATGGTGGACCATTCGCCCAGGATCCTTATAAGGATTACAAAGATTTGTAATATATATATATATATATATATAAAAACACAATATTTATATTTTTCCTCTTTGTCGGCAATCTTTTGATTGTAAGGATAAACTCTCCCAAAGACAGCCGCCTTTGTGCTATACAATCAAAGTTGCCCTTCTGTCTTATCTAAAGCTAGCTCACCTATAATCCTTCAGTTCTTTCTAGGACCCACTTTTTTCCTTGAACAAAGTAATAACGTAATTTTCTAAGACAAGAGCCTTTCAGTTCTCATGTGAACCTCCAGACAAGAGCCTTTCACTTCCCATGTGAACCTATGGCCCACATCCTTGTCTTGTCCCCTCTATTTCTTTCTAGAGAAAACATCCATAAGAACCAGTTATGAATTATCAAAAATGTCCAAACATTCACGTGATGTGGGAAAATACATGAATTAACAGTAGGTGGTTTTCATTTAGTGGTTAAGACATAGTAAGTGGTTTCCCATATCATAAGAGGTAGGACTAGAAGGATCTTATGGTTTATAAACTGGTTTTGAAATACCGTTGGGATTTTCATGGGTTCCACTTATTTCGGATTCAGAAGATATTCTGGGAAGAGTTGGTTTTTGTTGTTGGATTTTTCCTAAGTCTAAGGGAGATTTGCTTGTGAAGTCCGAAAATCTAGGTGGAGAGAATCGTGTCTTTCTTTTGTTGTTAAAGCTAATTTCAACAGTGTCGTCTATCAGGTCAGTGATCTAGTTGAGGACGTTATTTTGAGGTGGATCATGAATTGAGGCATTTTCTAAGGTCCATGATTTTGGAAAGGAAATCTCATTCCAAGGTATTCTCTTGGGGACATCTAATTTGGATTTGGCTAAATTGGTTTAGAACATGGTAGTGACACCTTTGTTATCCTTTATTAAGGATTTTATATTGATGTCTGGACTGATGGTATTCATGACCTTGCAATATACCCTAAAGATGAGGGCTAAATTACTGGTGTCTTCTTCCATTTCAAATCCATGTGTTTTTATATCAATCATAAGAGATCTAATGACATTTCTATCTCTTAAGTGAACGGTGAAGTTTGGAAAACAGTCAAAGTAAATTGGTCATTCACTTAAGGTAGATTCAACGCTTCCTATTAAGGAATCCATGAACCTTTTATGTCTTTTATCTCTAACACATGTTAACACAAAATTGTTTAATCCATCCCTAGTTAAGGGTTTTATGGCAACTTGAACAAGACGAATTAAGGTATCCATACTTTTCCTTATAAGTGTTTATAAAGTTTTGTGTGATAAGTGTTCCGCTTGTTATAGGAAGAACTTCTTCAACCGTTTTAATGATGTAGTCGGATTTTAAGTGAAAAGACCCATTATTGTATACATATGATGTACTAATCTTGGGTATAGTCCAATTATTAAGATGTTTTTCTATATTTTCTACATTAATTATTTTTTTGTTTTTAGCTGAACTAGAAGTAATGGGTTCAGAGTAAGAACCAAGGGATCTAGAGGAGGAAGATCTATATAGACTTCTAAACACTCTTGCCATAATTAGTTCTAGGAAGACTCGGTCAACAACTTATATTGGGACTTGACAACGGCTATCTTTCGCCTATTACCCTGTTGCGCGACTAAAGCCAAAAGAACTAAGTATAACAGTAGTAATTCAAAAGCTTTCTCTATCACCACTCCCTATCACCCCCCCGAAGATCTCGTGCAAATTGATCACGAGATCACACTCTCACCTCCCAATAAAAGCTTTGTCAATTGTGAGCTCCCTTCGGAGCTCACCACTATTGGCTGGTGATAGCTTTAGACAGTGATCTCCGAGCTTCGACTACAATTGATAGTCCTAGGGATGAGAATAGACAAGGGCATTTTAAGGATTCCATAACTTTTAATGTAAAATATGCAACCAATATTTCTGTACCAATTTTTAATCCATTTCAACAAACGTCATTTCCCTTTTTCACTCTATTTAAAATACCTCTTATGTAATTAATTGCATGCATGTCTAGCAGTAATTTCATATCTTAATACACCATAAGGTATGGAGTCTAAATCACCCAATCTCTAAATTCATAAATAAAAATAACAAAATAAAAACACGTCATGTTAATTGTTAAGTAATTTGTAATGGAGAAATTACAACAAATAATGTCATTTTAAAAAATGTTTAAAGTAATAGCATATCTCAAAAATGTTTGAGGTAAATGGCATGTTTATAATGAATTGTTTATTTATGAATATTTTTTACGGTATTACCCAAAAAAATATTGTACTATTTATTTTTCTTATTAGAGGTTTTTGACCTATTTCCATCCTTCAAGAAAGTCCATTGCCAAACTCAGTGCATGAATCCAAGAATTTGACTGATCCAATGGCCCAATTTCATGGATTAGCCCACTCTAGCCCAGAGTTTATTGCAAACCCAAAAAATTTCTGTGATAAAAGTCAAATTACATAAAACTCTAATCAAAATACAACTAAATAATTCGTAAAATAAGTAATATACAAATATGATTAGTTTCTAACTAGTCAATAGTTCTTTTTCCTCCTAGCCACGTTATCAAATTCCAACTTATTCACTCCCAACAGAATTTTCCCCTTTTTTCACATTATAATATCGTAAGCTTTTGAATTTTTGCATTAAAATTTGATTACATCACTTTTCTAAAACCTTTTCAAATTCTTTAGAAGAAAAATGTTTTTTTCTTTCTGTTTATTATATAATTCTTTCACTTTGGAACATACAATTAATTGAAAAGTATTACTTTAGCATCGGTGACTTAAGTTTAGTTACTCTCTTTATAAAAAAGACTTAAGTTTAGTTACGGCTAAGGCTAACACACTGTGAGTCTCTGACATGACTTGCACGTGGTTTGTAGCTAATAACACCCCTTTTCATTTTTTTAATGACAAGTTGGATAACACGACCTGTGCAGGGTAAACAAGCAAAACAAAACATAAGTTAAAAAAAAAAAAGTCATGTGACAGGTGTTGGATCCATCACAACTTGGAAAGAGTAGCAAAATAACATTATAAAAAGTATCATTCACCCTTTTTAAAGTATAAGTACTATAGAAATATAAATATATATTCTCATATAATCTATTTTAAAATTAATTATATATTTATAATTTTATCGTTTTATTTCAACTAATACTAAAAATTCTCACATAAGTCCACTAAAATTAAAAATCCTCACATGATCCCCACTAAAATTTTATTTTATATTGAATTTTTTTTTATGTACACTCTCACTGGAATATATTTCTAACCCTGTCACTTAATATATATATATATATAGATGAGAACTCTCCCATACGATACCGTCAGATCGCCAGACATGAGTGCTCTTCCTATCTCTCTCTAACGGGTTGTACTGCGCTCTTTCTTAAGTTGTGCCGGTCTCCTGCATGGGTTGTACCGCAGACGGTCGTTATATCGGATGAGAGAGTATTCCAGATATAGATACACGAATAGATATACGTGCAAATATATGCACCATTTCTTTTTGTCAACTTAAAATTCCTTTAGTCAAAGAATTGTTTGCTTTTAATTTTGTGGATAGATACTTGTCAAGCCGAAAAAGTGGATATATACAAAGGCTAACTATATAGTAACTAGAATAGCGTCTTCGGATAACTAATTATTATTTTATTTTATTATTCTTTTCATATGTCTTTGGGTTCAATATTTGACAATTCCATTACAAAAGGCAGCATAGTATCTATGATTATGTACGTAAAACTTGACTCATGTTTAGAGTAAAACGTGTTTAGACTCTTTGATTATATTATCGGACTTTGAGGATATCTTTTACGAACAATGAAGATGGAGATTGAAATGATATCAATAATCCACTTTTTTATATTAAAAAAAAAAAAAAAAGCGCATTTGGTTGTTTAATTGTACAGAGTAGAGATGCAAATTGTCAAGCTTTGCCATTCTTAGTCTAGCTCGCCAAGCATTCCCATTTCAACATCAATAATTGGGCTCAAATTTGGATCGGGAAGTTAAGATTGGCTTTGGTCAACATTTGGGAGCTTGACTTTATATTGCTTTCAAAATTCCTTTTCCAAATTGAGCTCGGATCAGTCACTTGCATGAGTTGTTGGCTTGAATTTGTGGATTGGACTATATACAAAGTGTAAAATATTCTAAAAGCTAACGCCAAAAAAAAAAAAAAAAAAAAAAAAAAAGAAAGAAAAAATGAAGAAGCTTCCATAGTTAGTAAAATTGAAAGAAAATAAGACGATTGCCTCTATTAATGGACTTATTAATGGACTCCAAGATAACTCGTTTTAGATTATAGTGTACTCTACTAATAATCTCATTATTGGGATAAATTTGACACAAAAGGCCAGTTTGGAACACCAATTAAAGTTGGAGTTTTGAGTTTTTTTTTTTTTTTTTTTAATTGTAAATGAGTGAATGTTTAGAAATGTTTGTTTGGTTAA
Source organism: Ficus carica (assembly GCA_009761775.1). Taxonomy (NCBI): domain Eukaryota; kingdom Viridiplantae; phylum Streptophyta; class Magnoliopsida; order Rosales; family Moraceae; genus Ficus; species Ficus carica. The sequence continues at coordinate 1,231,391 of CM019746.1, forward strand.
AGTGTAAATTGAAAACGATTGTGACAGAATTTAAATATATTAAAAAAAAAGTAATATAGATCTTTTTCATTCGTCTTATCGTTGTGAGCATTTTGACTCATTTCATTTCAATTTGAAATAAGAAAATTATAGATTTTTAAAGTTTGATTTTTTTTTTTTTAAATCTTAAATGGAAGAGAGAAAAAGATATGTAGATTTAAAATGAAATGATAAAAAAAAAAAAAAAAAAAAAAAACAACTTCTTGAAAAAAAAAAAAAAAAAAAGGAGAAATTTCAATTCCAATAGTTGTTCCAAACGGCTCTAAGCTTGAGATTGCTTTTCGAAGATTTTTTTTTTTTAAATTGTAGAATTATGAGAGATAAATATAGGAGTTTGGTTTGTAAATTAGCTTCATCCTGGCCTTTTGTTTTCTAATAACAACTCTCATTTTAATACTACTAGTGAGAATTATGCTAAACAATACCAAAACTAACCCTAAGGTGATCCAACAAACTAGTGCTTTTTTCTTAACTTATTTTCATGTTTGAAAATTAGGAGGCTTTTTCTTAACTTATTTTAACAGTCATTTCTCTCATAGAATTTTAAACTTATTTTTCAAACTTACTTTTCAAATCAACGATGCAAAAAGACAAAAGATAATTTTTGGTATTAAGATATCTATAATATAGAATATATATTAGTATAGGTTTTTTTTTGTTGGCATTCATTGCAATACATCCAAGAAAAAACAAAAAACTGTTATAGCTATAGTGTTTTAGGAAGTGTTGCAATAGTTCATGTTACAACACCTGCAACAGCCGCGTGAGCAGAATTGAAGATTTGAAATTAATAAGATTTGCTAGCTGGATTATGAAGTGATAATGATGCTGAAAAGATGACTTGGGTAATGCTGCAGAAAAAATAATTATGTGATTTAATTGTGGTACAAAAGCTGGGATTTGAATTTAAAAAAGGAATTCTAATTTAAGTAGTATTCTTAATGGTAATTGAATTAAGATTCCAAATTATCCCAAGTTCACATTTCAAGGAATTATTTGCTGAAGATTTTGCATTTTTATATTAGCTTAATTCAGATTTGAATAGATTCTGTTTTCTTAAAATAAAACAGAATTTAATTATTAAATTCAAAAATGTTACAACAGTTAAATTTTGAACTTGATTTGATCTGAGATTTGTATTCAGATTATGTGCTGCCACGTATATTTTAAACTTCATCATTTTACGTTTTTCGGAAGAAAATGATCTGCAGATTAAAGGGAGTTTAGCACAATTACAAGATGACATGACTGACATCGAAAAACAGAAAATCTTTTGTATTGTTTAAATCCGTTAGAGTTTAAAATTAGTTTTTGAACGTGATTCTGAGAAGTAGGTGTGACCGTACGTCGTTAAATTACATGTGTTATTTATTTATTTAAGCTTCCAATAATTTAATTAAAGTAGATAAATATTTTAAAGACGGATCTATCATATATATTTATATATATTTAGTAAAATCATCCAGGCCGAACTGCTTTAGCAATGTGGGACCAAAGACATGAAAAAAATAATACAAAAGTGAATGCAGGTTTAGTCTACTTTCATATACTATCTCATTGAATTCTTTAAGGTATGGGTTCATATCTTTCATCTCATCAAAAAAAAAAAAAAAAAAAAAAAAATTTGTTTTAGCAGTGTGAACAAACAGTAGGAAGATGATTATCAATGATGATAACGTCATTTAATTTAGAACATATTTGAAAAAAAAAAAAGAAAAAGAAAAAAGAGGGGTCCACATTTGCTATTGTCTTTTGCCGTACTGGTGTTTTATCACCAGTTGACTTCTTCAGTTGCTATGTCGTTTTGGCCTCCTCTATCCTTTTTTTTTTTTTTTTTTTTTTGTGGGATTCGCTCTTGGCCATGACTATATGATCTCTATACTGTAATGGGTTTGTCAGGCTGATTTCATTCACATTTGGACAATTCAACCAACAACTATTTTATCTTACCTTGGACCGCATCCTTTCACAATTAATTCTTGAAGACAATAATGATGAAGTTTTTTCGATGAATGACAATGATAGTGAAGTTCATGTTTATACCCATATACCCCATTTCTATTTTCTTTATTATTATTATTGTCATCATGTATAGTGTTTTTCTACATTCCACTTTTCATAATTACTAATATTATTTCTATTTCTGTTTTTATATATATTTATAAAAGGATATTTTTCAAAAGAAAGAATTCAGAAAATTTGGAACGACATTTTGAGCATAGTAATTCACATCACAATTAATGAAAAGGTGTCCGTTTTAAAAACAGTGTAGCTCTATTTTATTTTATTTTTTAAGCCCTTTTCTTCCGACAAGTAAACCTCTTTTAAGATTATAGTTTTATACTTAATGCTAACTATTTCTCAGCTGAGGCGGCTCAGAGGATGAGATGAGACTAATTTCTAGGTTTAAAACCTATAAGTACTTAAATTTCTTCTTAATAAGTGGAAATTACAAGCCTCATATACAAATATATATATATATATATATAATATCAACTATTAAGAATCTGAGCTTAGAATTTCTCCTTTAAACCACATTTTTTATCAACTAATAGCACCGATTAACTCTTAAGATTCTAGTTTGGTACGCAGTGTGGAAAAGCAGTAATTGATATAGAACGGCGGAGTAAAATATTGAAGTGCATTATTTGAAGTGACCTAGACCCACGTATAAACTAGAAACTATATATACATACATGATATATAGGCAAAGACTAGGCCAAACATAGACGAAAGTTGGCCATAGTGATTCGGGAGTTCCGTGTGGTAGGCCTCACTCAACGGTCAATGATATGTTGGGGATAGCATGCTGATATCTGATCATGTTCGGTGGTCGTTCAATTTAGTACAGGTAACATCAGGTTTAATATGTCTTGTAATACTAACTCGATAATGTGTAATACTTTTTATTGATACTTGTCATTTATACAATAAAAGTTTTAAAATATAACATATTATATATAAAGTCATATAACGCTACATATAAATTATCTAGTAGTTATACGAGTATAAATATTCTTGTATGTCGATTGTGCATGTCCTATCATTTTGTTTGTTTTGAGTTAAATTAATTATTTCTTTATGTATCAATTTTATTTAGAAGTTTATGGTTTTATTTTTGGATTAATTTCTTAAATTCCCTTGAAGTATGTACTTACATTCATTTATTTTGTCTCCCGAACTGTCAAAATCATTCCAAATGCCTCCTAATTTCTATAAATAGCCAAATTTTATAGCCAAATGTCCCTTCGCTCCCTTCCGTCTGGAGAATGAGCATTTTAAACTGTTTTGTAAATATTAGAAAGTATTTTGAACAGGTTTAATAATTTAAAAGACAAAATAAACGAAGGTGCGTAATATCCTTTATTTTTTTGAAATGATATTTTTTGGGTTCATAAGTAGCAATGGAAGCACTGAAACAAAATGGCCCACATGCCGTTTGTTCGTACTAATTCAAAGACTTCTAATCTATCAATGTAAACTATCATCATATTTTTCTAGCAAAAAAAAAAAAAAAAAAAAAGAGAGAAAGAAAGAAAGAAAGAGCGAAATAAGTCAAAAACCTCATACTCAAAGAAAATAAATAATAAAAACAATTTTGGGTGCGACAAAAATTAATATTATAAATAAAATATTTACGGTAAATATATGATAAATAATTTATTTTTGAAGCATATTTACTATAAAATTACATTAAAATTTTTTCATGAATAAACAATTTATCATAAATATGTTATTTATTTTAAATATTTTTAAAATATCCTATTTACTTTAAATATTTTTTTTCTAAAAATAACTTTTTTACTATAATTTCTATATAAAAAAAAGTAAATATCACATTATCTACCCAAAAAAAAGTTATAAAATATCACATTTTTCTTAGAGAGAGAGAGAGTAAAATATCACATTCACATTCACATCTCTCCTCTACTTTAGCCCAAACAAAAAAGAAGTTTATAGGAAAAAAAAAAAAAAAAAAAGAAAAAAAAAAAAACGGACGGAGTCAATTGCACGCCTTTGTCTTGTTCTAGCTAGCTAGCTCTTCATATATATATATATTTTGAGAACTTTGATTTGACCTTCTTTTTCCACAAGTCAATTGCAAAAGTTTGTCCAAATTAATTTATTAAGATAAGGTTGAATATTTGTTGTCACCATCCCAATCATCCTTGGCTGATTGGTTGTAACATGTTTTCAGAGTCTTTGTCTAAAACCATTTATTAATAATATGTAAAAAAAAATATATTTTCTATCCCTCAGTCCACCAACTTTTGACGTTATCACTACAACAACACTCGAATTCTTAACTTATAAGATATTTATTTTGGTTAAATATTTATTACCAAATGATAATCATGGTGCATGACTCTTCCAAGTTGGCTTTTGTACAGTTATATATATAGTTCTACATATATTAGCTTTCTATATGATCGGATATATCTATTGGTAATGTAAATTTTTTAAATTTCAGATATTTTTTTTCTGGTCCAAAATAGAGTTGTATCGATAGAGTTCGACCTCTATTTAGATAATCAACTAATAAGATGGCCTGCTAGGGATGGATTGGGGACAGAATCTTCAATCTAGATGTGAAAATCTGGATCTTTGAAAAAGTACTTCTTGGTAATCACATGCTAATTTTTGCATTTTGGACGTACGTCATATATTATTTCACGAGTTGAAAAAAAAAAAATTTTAAGTTCAAAAGTCAAGAAAAATTTCTAGATTGAATAATACCTTGTTGATAGGGGAAGATACCTAACGCGTTTGAACCATTAAAATCTTTTAATATTGACCAATAATGTTTACTGTAATGAACAATTAATTTACACGCATAATTATTTTATATTTAGATCCTGAAAACCGGGTAATCCTTACGTGTTTTAATTTGGTTTTTCAAATAATGATGTTTTGGCTTATTCTATTGGTCAATGAAGATCAAATATTATAACAACTCCCTTTCAAAAAAAATAAAAAATAAAAATTTTAACAACTAATATCAGTGAATTAAAAAAAAAGTTGGTTCTGCTGGTGGTGGAAAAATAGGGCATAAAGAGATACAAAATTTAATGTATTAAGAGATAGTGTGCAAATCACTAATTAAAAAAATGTGCAATATAGTTAATGTGTGTAGAATAATGAACAAAAAACCGAAATATTTCCCGTAAAACCGATATATTTTAATAATATTTGAATGAAAAACTCGATACAGAACGGTGATGATTAATCAGTTTTATTTTAATTGAGATGTATGAGTTTCTTTGAATGTCAGCCGCTTCTTTTCATTAGTTTCATAAAATTGAAATGAAAGAGAATTCATTATTGACGTAACATCTTAATTTATTAAATTTTACAATTTCACACCACATTAAATTGTGCAAGCATAAAAAGCACAAAATTGAATTTAGACATTTTGCATTATTTGACTATGCTCAGTACGCGCCAAAATGGACTTCTTAGAGACAAGGTTCCATCTCATCCTTGGGGCTTTAATTTACTAATTATTTAAGAATTAGAAGGCATGTGAACTTACAATTTTTTATTTATTTTTTCATTTTTTAAAGTCGTTTCCTTGTATACCGTTGAATATTTTGCGTATACGTATTTGAAAATGCTTCTTATACTCAAATGCTTAGAAAATAATGTGAAAGAAAAAATGGGATTGATCATATTGTGCAAGTTATTCGAAAAATGCTGATTTCACAGATTTTTTTTTGGAAAAGTGAAAATATATCCTAAAAATATAAAAGACATATACGATCACTAATCCACACATATGGTCTTCTACTATGGAAAATATGGTGTCCATAGATAATTAATTCTATAAGTAAATAAAACACCCAAAAAGAAATTACTAAACTTTAAAAACATAATACACCCAAAAAGGTGAAAATATATCCTAAAAATATAAAAGACATATACAATCACTAATCCACACATATGGTCTTCTACTATGGAAAATATGGTGTCCATAGATAACTAATTCTAAAAGTAAATATAACACCCAAAAAGAAATTACTGAACTTCAAAAACATAATACACTCAAAAAGGTACATCAAATATCAAAAGTTTTGCATTGAAAAAGTAATAAACAATTAAGCATTGCAAACTGACTCACTTGAGTCAGGCTGTAAGAGTGGTGCACTCTCATAATCTGACTCACCGGTATTTGAGGTTGTTAGTCGGCCTCCATATATTTATAAGAAATGTCTAATATGGGATGCCGTATATCATGTGCGTTAATTTTTTATTTAAAAATTTATAATAATTAATTGATTTATATATAATAATTTATTTAAAATATTATTATGTGATACTATTCGGATATTGGTGCAAATGAAAAATATTTCTAAAAATATATTATATTGTAATCACGTATTTATTACATAAAAAATGATACAAGTATCATATGAAAAGGGTGACAAATAGGGTCCCCATACATACATACATACATACATATATATATATATATATTTCCTTGGAAAGTTGGCAAGGGGATGGGTGGGGACAAGTTATTAGTGTCTGTTTCCCTGAGATGGAGAAGCTGTGGACCTGTCATGACTCAAATAACGTACATTTTTTTCCTGGCCCAAAAAGAGAGAATAATAATGAAAGGTGCAAGGGACCAGATAGTATATAATTCATGTAGAAGCCAACTTTTTCAAAGCAATAGAGTAATAATTCTTTAAAAAGAAAAAAGAACAGCTAGATCCTTATTTATGTATCACACGGAGAATCTAGTAGTAATTTCATATTTAAATGACTCTTAATAAACTGCTTTTATTTTACAGGAAATTAGTACTTTCTATTTTTTATAAACTTTAAATTCTAATTAATCTTATGTTCTAATTCCCTTATCATTTTCTTTTGAAAAGAATAAAGATATTAATGAAAACTATTTAATAAAATTGAATTATTAATTCCCTTGTTTATATATATTAGATATTAAAATAAAATTTGAAAATGGATACATAATTTTTTTTTGGATAAATATGGATACATAATTTAACTCATAGGAGAAAGTGCTTAATCTTTTCGTACTATTTGTTTTGTAAAAATTACACTCACACACATATAGCTATAGATTCACAAAGTCTCTCATATAATTCGACGTGATGCATTCTGATCAGTTGAATAATCAAAAGGGGAAATTTGTTCAAAATCTTCTAGAAAGAAGGAAATAGAAGTGGGGACAACATGTATTATTATTCAAAAATAATGATTCAAATTGGTGGAATATTCACATATGGACGTCCCCACCTTAGGAAAATCCAAAAGCTATTATTGTTATTGTTAGTTTTATTTTTAGAGACTATAACTATTACTTATTAACTAAAAATAAACATTATCTTAACGTTTCCGATCTGAAAGTTCTTACTCATACTCTGCTTCTCTTACCTATTGAGATAGTCCGAGAGGAAAATCCCAATTTGGTCAAAAGCTACTAATAGAAAATATGAAGTTAAAATAAAATATAGCTCTACTTTCTATTTTTCTTTATGCAGAAATATATCTTTCTATGGAGCCTCAAACTGATGTGTATATTACTATTATTGGATCAGGTTAAAAGCATATTAAAATAAAAAAATTATGTACAACTAATAGATTTTGAGACAGATCCAACAGTTAAAATACAGAGCCATCGATAGTACTTTTTAAAAAAATATATATATGGTACGTAGTAATATCCATAAAAGTTCTAACTCTAATCTGAGCGTTTGTATAAATTTTGAGTTGTATATGTTCATTTACTCTCGAAACTATTCATGAAGTTACGTTTTGGTCCCTTTATCTTTTTCCTCCCTTTGATTAAAAGCTCCATGAACTCTTAAAAAGGGGGTGAAATTTTATCCTTTACTAGCACTTTTGAATGGAATAAGTTACTGATATGTAGATGTCATGTGCACATTTCTGTTAAATATTAAGGCCGGTAAATTGCTAGCTAGGTTGGCCATAAACTTTTAAGTTTGTGTAAATTTGGTCTATGTTCTTTTTTATTATTATTATTTTGTAACTAGAGTGACACTGAACTATTAAAAATATTGTTACAGTAGTCATTTCCGTTAATTTTGGATGAAATCCATTAGTTAGCATGACTTTTGACCAAATTATTAGATTATGTCTAAAAATTAAAAGAAATGACTATTATTGTAACATTTTAATAATTTATGATCATTCAAACACCCAAAAAGAATAGCGATTAAAGTTGTACAAACTTAAAAATTTATGAAATAAATGAGCAATTTACCCATATATTAAATGTAAGTTAACAAAAATGACCAAATTACACATTTTTTTTTAATAGTTCAATAAGCTTGTAATCAATAAAAAAAAAAAAATATATATATATATATTATGGACCAAAACGATACTTGATATAAAGCTTGGGGACTAAATGAGTAATTTATCTAATAAATGACAACTCAAGATTAGTATTAAAAAAATAAGATTATAGTTGATAATACTAGCGTTTTTCATTTATACATTGACAATGAATTGTAGACCTGGCTCTTAAAATTACATTCAAGAGCCACGTATGGGAGATAGGTACTCCTGATCAAGAACCGAATATCCATATCCTAGTGATCTGATTGGGATTTCTGACCTCGCATATTTCCATTACATTGCAACCAAACAGAACCCGGGAAAAAAAAAAAAAAAATAATAATAATAATAAAAATCTTTGCCCTTTTTGTTTTTGGCTGGAAAATCTTTGCCATTTTGATGACAGAGTTATATCATAACAACAATTTGCTGTCTGTCAACGTTATCTAATTTTTATTCTTATTTATTTTTTTATTTTTTTTCCATTTTTGATATAGAAAGTCAACAGTCGGGCTTTGCTTGCACGCTTGTGATGTATATAGTTTTTGGACAAAAGTATACTCTTACAGTCACCTCCTCCACCTCCTTGTCTTTGCATGCAATTAAAAATTAGAAAATTCTGACGCTAATTTTGTGATAAGAACTATATTTTTTTCATTACTAATAAGAACTATTTTGATCATTGGATTAATTTAAAATGATTTACTAATTATATTAAGTAATTTATATTATGCGTTGTAAATTTTTAATTGAGGAAAATTTCATAATGTTGAGAAAATCAATTATACCTTTTAATCTGCAAAAAAAGTTGGAGAAAAATGTTTTATCTTAAAGAACGAAATGAAACCCAATGATGAATTCGGTTTATTACCATTAGTTTATTGCTTATTCTAAAATTTAATTAAAAGCTAATATAAGATGAGTGAATAATAGTTTTATATTCTACCAATAACTGGCGGATCTAACTTGCAATATGAATGGATTAGTTCTTGTATATCTTGTTTTTCAATTTAAGTAACAACATCTAATTCATAATATGTTGTGCTTGAAATATATTAGTTGTATTCGATGTAATTATATTATGGTAATTGACAACTTATATAAATTAGTTAAAACTATGTGTAAAATAGTACATTCTCTAAATGATATAAGAATTTAAAAAGAAAAAAAAAAAAGACAAAGCATAAAATGACAAAATAAGAGAAATAATAAAAAAGACCGAAACTTCCTTGCGAAACTAAAAAGAAAAAAAAAAAAAAAACTCGAAATTCCTTGACAAAGTTTCAAGAAAACCTTGAATGAAACCTTTTTTAACCAGGTTAAAAAACCGACAAAACTCTTTGAAACACAAAAAAATAAAAAATAAATAAAGGTCCTAAGGAACCTATTCTCAATTTCATTTCTGAATGATGATGAATGATGATAAAATGAATAGATAAATATACATTTTTTTCTCTTTCAAGGATTCTATTTCTCTCTGAACAGAATATTTTATTGTTTTTGCTGTTTCCATCTATTTAATAGCACTCATATATAATATTCTAGCATATGTAGAATATCTATATATGTAGGAATCTTTATTATCTTGATTCTAAACTTTTATATTATCTTGAAAATACTAAATCTCTAAGAAAAGATTTTTTTTTTAATTTTTAATTTTATTTTTTAAGAATCTCTAATTAAGAAAAGATCCTTGTTGACTCTATGATTTATACAGCTAAGAAATATTATATCGTAAATCATGGGATAACGTTTTTTCTTTGGTTGATTAAATGAATTCCCTATAACATGTTCCTCTTCCATACCACTTCCTTCTCTTATTTCTTTTATTTATTTTTTCAATCTATACTCTTAAACATAATTTCCTAATATCATATATATATATATATATATATTTTTGGGATGATGGGTTTTCAAGCTCTTCATCTTTTATTTTTTATTTTTTATGGGATTAGGTATGATATTACCACTATATTTTACCTCTAATTGTGTTTCCTATTATCTTTTCATCCATACGATGATAACAAAAACATTTTAGTCGCAATACAAATTTATACTGTAGAGTCAAAATTAAATCTGCAAAAAGATTTACACCGAATTAAAAGAAATGTTCTGTGAGAGAGAATATAAAATGTTAAAAGCTATTTTGATCTTCATGTTTCTTTTTGTGAATAATTAAATTTTGATTTTTGATTTTTCTTTTTATACTTAACAAAGTTGTAGTCCTTCAAATAAAAGGCATTGATTCTTTATGCAAGATAAAAAATTTAATATTAATGACGGATTTGTATGATTAAAATAATACGACAAATTATAATCTTAGCAATTCTAAAACTGTAAAGTGAATTCTTGCAATTTGATCATGCACAAAATAAATTTTTGTAATTATTTCATGATAATTTACGGTGAGCTAAATTTTCAAATATATATATGCATTACGTTAGATATATTGATTAGCTCAATGGATAAAAAATTGGTGACATGTTCGAAATTTAAAATATTTTTCCAACTAATAAAATAGAAGCACATAAATCCAATTAAAAAATAATTGAGCTATATATATATATATATATATGTGTGTATGTGTATGTAAGCATCATGCACAGCGTGAGCTAGCTACCGCAACGGTTGTTAGTAAATGGGATAAATTTGTTAGTAAAAATATGAAAATAGGACAACGAACAAATATTGGAATTAACAAATACAAAATTCGTTAGTAATAATATTACATAAATAAACAAGAAAACGAAATTATAAAATTTTCGATGAACACCGAGGCCCGTGTGTCACACGGTTTCCTTAAAATAAATTCGTCCCCTCACCGTAGGTGCTTGAGGATCAAATAGACGTCTGTCTTCCAAGATACAATGGTAGATGAGCGGAGATCGTGTACCAATCAAAAACCACTCCATTGAACTGAACAACGTCTAAACTCTACCACACAAGAAAATTAAAACTCTAACACACAAACAAGAAAGAGGAAGACAACAAGACTTATGCTTTTTTTTTTTTCCCCCTTTGAACTCCCTTCGAGTAGAAGCAAATAGCCTCCTTTTATAGTGTTATTGGTAGAAAGCTGTCACAACAGCTTGGTATTTAGGCTTAATTAGCCATTGAAGTATGGTCATTTAACAACTAACGTTTTATTAGCTGTTTTTCCAAAACGTTTTGAGGCATCAAAAACCAAATTAATTGGTATTAATTTACCAGCAATTAACCTTGGTTCAATTTCATTAATCTAATTTCAGTTGAAAAGAAAAATCAAAAGAAATTGTAGCAAAACCAAAGTGATATGAAGTAGACATATCAGTGTGATATTCTTGCCCGCAGGATGCACGCTTATACACAAGTTCTTTGGTTTCGCTCTTTCCCATGTGAGACGAGAGTTTTTCCAATTCATTTTCCAACTTCATCGGTGCAATTTTGAGAGTCAATTTCTCATTTACCTCTCTATCATTTTGAGCATATAAAAATTCGATTTCAACCTCCTTACGAAGTAGAATGCGAATCCACATTGAATTAATACTATCACGAAATGGGTCCCACTCAAATTTAAGTCTCAAAATGACTATTCAAAATAGTTTTTAATAAGCCATTTTCCAACAAAATTAACTTCGTACGCATACTATCTGCCAAAGTTTTTTCGTTGAAAAATAAAACCATGATATATATATATATATATATATAAGAAAAATAAAGAAATTTGACTTTTAGTATTTGTACGATGCTGAGTTAAAGAAATTCAATGATAAATACAATAAAATCGTCAACAAAAAAAGTAATTATATCGAAAACTAGATCCAGCTCCTGTGTGAATACCCCTATGATCTTTATTCACCTTTAATGTTTTTCAACACATTATTCTGACATGTCAATTAAAACGCCATATAAAAAAATATCATATCGAAATGACATGTTTTTAAAAATATTTAAGGGCATCAATAAAAAGTGAGCCATGAACATCCACATTTTATTAATAAATAATGTTTAATAATATCATTAGTGTGTCATTTAAATTTATTATATATTTTTACGTATTATGTTTTTATATTATATAAAAGTAGATATGAAGAAAGAGACGAGAGTGAATCCAAACAATTTGGGATGTAATAATGCAGTTGAACGGCATACACACACATGTTAGCAATTAGTTGAGAAAGGCATGCTTGTTCGAATATGGCCAAAGACTGAGAGGTCTATAAAAAGGCTTCGACAACCAATGAATTTACAAGTGGAGCCAACTTCTTCTTTACAAAACTAAGAAGTAAAAAAAAAAAAAAAAAGAAAGAAAAGAAAGAGGAAAAAACAAAAAGAGTTCGCGAAACCAAAGGATCAATATTATCTGTAGGAAAATTAGCAGTAATTATACATAAACATCTATATACACATGGCTGTAGAAGAAGGGCTTGATGGGTATACACAAGATGGGACTGTGGATCTTAAAGGAAACCCTGTTCTTAGATCCAAGAGAGGTGGATGGACTGCTTGTTCCTTTGTTGTTGGTAATACATAATCTCTCTCTCTCTCTCTAAATATATATATATATATATATATATACATATACCTTTGACAATGTTCTGTATACACATATCAGTTTTGATAGTTGCATATGTTTCTGTCTCTGTTTCTGTCTCTCTCTCTCTCTCTATATATATAGATCTTTATATACACACATATATATCTGGAGGGAACATATATAAGAATATATGCACTCTGAGAATCCAAAATTGTTATGAGTCATACTGGCTAAAATTTAGATGAAGGCCAGTTATAAGTAATTGTATGAAATGAGGCAATATTTTTTTTTAATTGTGATCTACAGTTCTGGCTTTCTCTTGGGAGTTGTTTGTTTTCGATTTGTTTCAATTGTTTGATTTTTCCATTTTCATGGCTTGGGTAGAGACTTTTTTTTTTTTTTTGGCGTATTTTTTTTATTAACAAATTTAGAACGAGAAGTTTGGTAAATGATGAGTTGATCATAAGATAGAATGTTAATTTGAATATTATGATCGACTTTACCATTAGTTAATTAATTTCTCTCGTCATTTATTTGAAAACAAGAGGTTTTTTTTATTATTTTTATGTTTTATTTTAAGCGCAGTATTCTGAAAGTGGTTAAAGATTTGGCAAATTAGTTGGTCTAGAGCTCGATGAACTCCCTAGTTCCTTTATTTTATTTTATTCTTTTTGAGAGTCTTCAACTTGCCGCAGCTGGATATAGCTTAAATATATAACTTTTTTTTTAAATTTTTTATAAGACCTTAAAAATAGTACTTAAACATGTGAGCAAACTGACCAATCCCATCTATTTCTCTCTCTCTCTCTTCCCCAATTCTTATGCTGATCAAAATCAAGATTTTTATTTCCCAAAAACGCCATTAATGGATATGTGTATGTGTGTGTGTGTGTGTGTGTGTGTGTGTGTGTAAACCTGTATGCATTTACACCAACTAATTTTTCTGCCTCTCATTGAATTGAACACACTAAATATCTTTTTTTTCCACTCACTCTCACTCTCTCTATCTCTCTCTCTCTCTCTCTAAGTAGAACTCAAATAGTACTTAAGAATATTTATTTGTATTCGTACGTTTTTTTTTTTATTTTTGGTTCACGAGAAAATTTTAGTTACACGTTAAAGCTAAAAACTTCTATTTTTATGAGTATTATCAACGGCTAAATTTTTTTTTTTTGGCTAAAGAATTATCGCCCTAATCAGTGCTTTGTAGTTCTGAACTTAAATAGAAGGATTGTTTTAATAATAATAATTATTATTTTTACATCATTTAAGTTTGGATGTCCTTTTCGGGCCTTTCCATTGCGGTGATAAATGCATGCACCAGCATTCAATTATTATCAACCATCTTTTTGTTGTTTTCAACCAAAAAAAAAAAAAAAAAAAAAACAGAGAGAGAGAGAGAGAGAAGGAAAAAATGCTGTTGTTGTCGTCTTCGGGTATTTTTATATATTTTTTTAGGGAATATCTTTGTAGTTTCTAGCTAATATTACGCCAAAACATATATGGTCCACTTAAAGATATCCCCCAGCTACACACCAATTCGCAATTAATAACATGCAGTTGTGTAGAGACCCTGATTAAGAGTCCTGATCTACTGATCAATGGTTAGGAAAATAAAATCTACCAATCTATCTTAATCTTATACGGTATACATGTACGGAGCCATGTTGAGGATCAGAAGAACCCTCCTCAACTTTTCTTTTCTTTTCTTTTTTTTTTTTACTAAAAAAAATAGCCAAAAAAAATTTCGAATAAAATATCAGAATTATCCCCTTTCAAAAGGAAAAATAGTAATAACAGTCTCTAATTTCCCATTACATAATAACTAGCCCCTAATAAAAAATTTCTTGTTTAGTCGGTGTATATGTACACGCAACTCGTCTATGTATATATATACACGTACATTAAAATTTCCAATAAACCTTTTTGTTATTACCCTTTTTTTTAACTAATGTTTCATTTTTTTTTTTTTAAATTTTTGGGGGAGCAGTGTATGAAGTGTTTGAACGCATGGCTTATTACGGAATACAGTCAAATTTGGTAATATATCTAACAAAGAAGCTGCATCAAGGCACAGTCACATCTTCAAACAACGTTACCAACTGGGTTGGCACCATTTGGTTGACTCCTATTTTGGGTGCCTATATTGCTGATGCTCATCTGGGTCGTTACTGGACATTCATCTGTGCATCTATCATTTATCTACTGGTATGTGTATTTTATTTGCATCATCATGTCTGATCTACGTACGCCGTATACATACGTTCATTGATATTTACAGAGACGGAGTCAGAAAATTTGTTTAGGAGGGTTTTATATAAAGTCACAAATTTGAACTAAATTAATTGTATAATAAGTAGTAAAAAACTTTTGTATCCTTGATTTTGCTCCTTAATTTTGTTTTTCTATTAACATCTATGTATATCTTTTTTTTTTTTTTTTCATTCCTCCAAATATATTTATAAACTAGGTAGTATTGTATGTGTGTGTGTGTATTTATATTGTACTACTTGTTTACTTGAGTTCTTAAATTTGAAATAAGAGATCCAGTTATATATATATATATATATATATATATATATGAGATAAAAGGACATGATTAGGAGTGTAAACGAAACCTTTTAAAACATCCTTCATAAAATTTAGAATTACAAATTTAGGGAGAAATTAATAAATTTTGGATCACAATTAAGGATGTAAATAGAATATTTTTAAACATTCAGCATAAAATCAGAAATAAGAAATTTTTAGAGGGGATAAAACAAGAAAAGAGGGGGCAAAGTAGTAATGTTCTAGTCACATGATATATCTTTTTGCCCCACTAGAAGCTAGCCACAAAATATAGATAAACTGTATTCTTTGTTTTTTTTATTTTAATGCAAGGGTCAACTGTATTCTAAATCAATTATAAAATGTATATATTGTGTTCTATCCTGAAACCTGTGCGTGGTTAACTATGACTATGAGCCTTCCCATTTCCCAAGAAAGATGAAGATCCGAGTTGGTTAATAAATTATTATGCAATTAAAAAAAATCAATTATTACAATTATAAATTTTTATTACACTTTCAAACAAAAAAAAAATATATATAAATTACACTTGACAAAAGTAATGACTTGGACTGATCAGTTTACTCGTTTTTTCTAGACAGATTTGAATAACTATTAAATTAAAATATTTTACGTAGTAGACAATTGTGCATTATTGTCATAGTATTTTAAGTCAAAATTTCATCGTGGAAACTGGAAATTATATGCTTGGCCTAGGGATACTGCAGATTGCTTGACTTGGAAATTTATGTCTGGTAGAAGGAACAAGTCGTCGTCAGTCCAGCATAAATTATATACATATCTATATATTTATATGTGTGTATATATTGTGTACACATGAAGCTGGCTGTTATTAGTAGATTCTCTAAGTAACAAAATAACATTGGACCGCTGTTTTCAACGTTACGCAAGTTGAGTCTTGTTTGGTTGTGTTGTGTGGTCCTAAGTTTTAGATTACAGTGCTGTGTAACGTTTATTGTAGTTTGTCTTCAGTCAACATTGTCCATGTGTTCTACGATAAGATATATATACACACACACACACACACATACACACGTGATCAAGTGGTCTATCGAAATAGAAAATGATCAAATAATAACAAACCATGACCAACTTGGATATGTATTAGTAATTAGAGTATTTGGAAAAAAAAAAAAAAAAAAAAAAACTTTGATGTTCTTGAGAGTTCAACCTAGAAAAGTAAATTTAGGAGACCAGTAAAATTATATTATAAGCGACTAATCAGTTATTGATTATGTTCGATTAGTCAATTACTTGTTTGATCAATTTAAATGATCATTATATCTTAATTTAATTAAATATCAAAAATTTTATTTAGAAAAATGCTTAAAATTCCCATTTACACATATCTCAAAAACCTTTCATAAAGTGAATTATAAATATTTTACAATAATAATAATAATAATAATGATAATAAACATCCTGTCACCCATGATCAAAGAGACAGTTGCTCACACCAGGTGAGTCCTACCGTATAAATCTCATCCACGGGACTCACTATTTTATGAGGAATTGAGCTTTAAATCTATCGGGCTAAATCCCATCACTCAGACTTAAGATGTCCATATTTTATAATCAATAATTAATGAAGTTAGTACTTTTTCACTAATAAAAAAAAAAAGAAAAAAAAAAGAAAGCAGTACTCTTCTAGCTACATAAATTATGATATTTATATATATCAGCAAAATTTACAGTTTTGAACATTTTTAATAGATCTTTTTGCTTTGTGCAGCCTTTGGAGCCTTATCTTGTTCGACCAATGAAAGCTTGACACCTTAATTATTTAGAATAACTAAAATTCTTTATCAGTGTCTGGGGAGACGTCTTTTATATTAGAATCTCTGAGCTTATAGTTTTTAATTAATTAGCAAAACTAAATTATAAATATATATAATTACATTAACAAGCATAATTTTTAGCTACTAATGAAGTGCTAGCTAGTAATTTCATTTTGAGAAACGCAGTACTTAAAAAACAATCACATCAAAAAAAAAAAAAAAATTTGTAAGGATGCATTTGATACACTAGTTAAGAATGAAATTATTAGATTAGAATTAGTTAACTTTTTAAAAATTAGTTAAAATATTTATTGACTTTTCAAAGGGGGGAAAAAAAAAACTAAAATGAAAATATTGAGTCGGAATGGAGAGCCAAACAAAGGCTAAAGACTGTTCTAATTTGATTTGACGAAATCATATATATGTTGTATTGGTAAATCTTGCTTTGCTGACAAGTACTCATTGACAGGGAATGTCCGTACTAACTCTATCAGTTTCAATTCCATCACTAAAACCACCACCATGCCATGACACAAACTTGGACAACTGCAAGAAGGCCTCAACCCTACAACTAGCCGTGTTCTACGGTGCGCTCTACACTCTCGCCGTGGGAACGGGGGGAACCAAACCTAACATCTCGACGATTGGCGCCGACCAATTCGACGAATTCCACCCGAAGGAGAAGGCACAAAAGCTCTCCTTCTTCAATTGGTGGATGTTCAGCATCTTCTTCGGCACGCTCTTCGCGAACACGGTCCTTGTTTGGCTACAGGACAATGTTGGTTGGACACTCGGATACGCTCTCCCTACTCTTGGACTGGCTATCTCGATTGGGGTATTTGTGACCGGGACACCATTTTATAGGCATAAATTGCCCACGGGGAGTCCCTTTATAAAGATGGCTCAAGTCATTTTGGCTTCCATAAGGAAATGGAGAGTGCCTCTTCCTAATGATCCTAAAGAACTCTATGAGCTTGGCTCTGAAGTTTATGAAAAGAAGGGTAATTACAGAATTGATTCCACACCAACTTTAAGGTTAGTATATATATTTACACTTATTTATATGTATATATATAACTTTGTTGAATTTTTGACGAGAAATTTTTGAACTCAACATTTTATAATAAAATCATTTGTGAAATTATTGTTGGAATATTTATCTCATACTATTGATATGCTATATTCTACCGTGATGGAGTCGTATTTCTCTATTTATTTTTATTTTATTTTTCTGAATTCTTTCTTAGGTTAATTAAATGCAATCATAGATATTGTAGGTTACTTTTGTTTTGTGTTTTACTTTGATTTTGCTTGTGTTCATTACTAAAGCATTCATATTCTTCTCGTTAGTCTTACTTTATTAATTTGAGTAACTGAATTAGATGATCCTCTTAAAAATAGTAATTACATTTTACGGAGAATTATGTGGTAGGATATGAGAAAAATAAAAACAATATGATACGAATTTTAATTGTGAGATTTAGAAAAACATAAGAGCTACATGCATCTGAATAAAAATCTAACATTTGAAATCTATATATTATTTTACCCTAGCAAATAATTTCCAAAATTATTGATAGAAAAATTTATTGGTTTCTTGAAATATATACTAGAGGCTACTATTCGAATGGTTTTCTCAAACAGACCCTCAATTCACGGTCTCTTAACATGGGCAAATCCAAAGTTTTTTTTTTTTTTTTTGCAATGCACTAATTATAGTGTGACAGATTTTAGTAGCAACATATCTTAATGTGCCTAGAGTTGCCCATGTTTTAAATTTACCATACACAATATAAGAAAATGTAAATATTGCAGGTTTCTTAGCAAAGCTGCAGTGAAAACAGGCTCAACCAGTCCATGGCTGCTCTGCTCGATTACCCAAGTGGAAGAAACCAAGCAAATGGTAAGAATGTTACCAATCTTGGTCTCCACTTTCGTGCCAAGCATTATGCTTGCACAAGTCAATACCTTGTTTGTCAAGCAAGGAACCACTCTACAAAGAGCCGTTGGCAATTTCAAAATCCCGCCCGCGAGTCTCATCGGTTTTGTTACCCTATCCATGCTCATCAGCGTAGTCCTCTACGACCGGTTCTTCGTCAAGATCATCCGAAAATGGACCAAGAATCCCCGAGGAATCACTCTCCTTCAACGAATGGGAATCGGAATGGTTCTCCATACTTTACTCATGGCGGTTGCTTCGGTAACGGAGAGGCATAGGCTTAGTGTGGCTAGAGAACATGGGGTTGTGAAAAATGCTGGCCAAGTTCCTCTGTCCATCTTCATTCTGCTTCCCCAATTTGTGCTAATGGGAGTCGCCGACGCATTTTTGGAGGTTGCGAAGATCGAGTTCTTCTATGACCAAGCTCCGGAAAATATGAAGAGCCTTGGGACTTCCTATTCAATGACTACATTAGGAGTTGGTAGCTTTCTTAGTAGTTTCCTTCTTTCAACGGTTTCGGATCTTACCAAGAGGAACGGTCACCACGGATGGATTCTCAACAACCTCAACGACTCGCATCTCGACTATTACTATGCGTTCTTCTCGTTGTTGAGCTTCACCAACTTCATCTTCTTCTTGCCCATTTCCAAGTGCTATGTGTACAAGGCCGAGGTTTCGGATTCGATTCAAGTACTCACCGAAGAATTGAAAGCAACGAGGCTAAGGGAATCCAATGACAAAAATGCTCAATGAGATTTTTACCTTTGATTTGTGGCCATGTTCTTGGCTTGTGGAAGCTCTTTGATATAAGGCCTTTTTTTTTTTTTTTTTTTTTTAAATGGAGCTCCCACTGTAAAATTAGCCTAGTTGGGGTGATAATTTGGTCTATTTCACTATGTAAAAGTTCACTGCCAAAAGAAAAGGAAAAGAAAAGAAATAAGAAATAGAAAAAACAAATAGAAAAAAAAAGTTTTAGGCCTTTTCTTCTTGTCTTGAATTAAATATTAACTCAAAGCTATATACAGAACTCACCCAAAACAAAAGACGGATCAGTACAACAATCTCTCAAACTCCCAACAAAATTTAATTAGATTTATACCATTAAAAGTGTACAATTACTTTTAGTATCCTTCAATTTCTTTGTTCTTTTCTTTTGTTAAAAGTTTTTAGAGGACTTAAAATGCACCACAATGTAAAATCATCTTCTTCATCTCCTCTTAGCCAATTGGAACATCCTCTTCAAGAACTGGTTAGCCGCTTTGTCGTTCCGATAGCAAAGCACTCTCAGTATCGTGTTCGCATCCGATCGGTGCCACCTTCCGGTGGTCGGAGGCATTGGAAGCTTTTGCCCTGTACTCATTAGCCCTATCCCACTTGTCTCACAAGTAACAATGCTGAAATCTTCCATGAGTTGTTCAGTACACTGCTCCATCAAGCCGATCACGCCTTCCACCGTCTCCGCCTCCCGCTCCACCACGCCTTCCACGATAAGCCCTTCCCCGCAAGCGCAAAAAACCCGCTTCAACGCATCGAAGTCCTCCTCGATCATCTCGGAATCCGACCGGAAGAACATCCGAGAGCTCCCTCCCGCGAGCAACACCATAAGGAAGGCCTCGAAAGACGCCTTCATGATTTCCCTCATCGCCAAGGCCTGCGCTTTGTCGTCGAGGATCCCGGTCATGAGAGTTATGTTCTGCTTTAGTATCCTCAACGCAGGCCTAATTCTTGCGTTGGCGACGTCGCCAGCGTAGAGGCTGTCGTAGAAGACGGGGTTCGAGTCGAGGAAGATAAGGCGGTAGGCTGCAACTTCGGAGACGTGCTGGCAGGCGGATTGGATCGAGGACTGAGTGAGTTCGAAGTATGAGGAGGTGGTGGTCGAGGTCGTGATTGTGGTCGTGTTTGCTTTTCGGGTGTTGGTGAAGCGGCTTCGAGGGGACGGGACGATTCGGGGGGAGAGGGAGAGGGATTTGTCGAGGGAATGGAGGTGAGAGAGGAGGTAGTGGAGGGTGTTGAGGCGGATGTAGAGGCGTTGGGTTCCTCGGCTTGTGGAGGGGCGGGGGTGGTGGCCTTCGGCGGCTAATAAGCGGTTTTGGTAGGACTCTTCCAGGTTGACACCACAGGGCGTGGCTTTCTTCCATAGCTTGAGGAACTTTGAGTCTCTGTTGCATCTTGTGAGAGGAGGTAGTGTTGGGACGTAATTCTGTTTGGAGCCTGAGAAAGATGGTGGCAATGTTAGAAATATGATCATGTGAGACATTGATATATATTTATATAATATATATATATATATATGTTCTACACGCGCACAAAAATTCGTTTCCGGGAATTCTCGTAGCTTGTATGGATCATCGATTTGAGAGTGTTTTTAAATGCTAATTCAAAAATTTTCTACTTTATAAAAACTTAATTTTTATTGTTCAAATTCATTTTTTAAGCATGTGATAGAACAGAGAAAATATATTTGGACACAAAAATGCTTTTCCGGGAATTCTTAACTAGTTGGTGGATTATTGAAATCGACCTTCGTATGTGTGTGTGTGTGTGTTTTTTTTTTTTTTTTTTTTTTTAAATAAATAAAAAGAAAACAGGTTAAAATATTGAGTAATGTTACGTATTCAAAGTTATTCAAGTTCTTCAGTAGTAAAATTGATATTTTTTTTATCTACATTTCACCATAAGTAAGGTACCATTATCCAAAAGTAAATGATAGGGCCTTTCAAAAAAAAAAAAAAGATGGGTAAATGATAAGGACTTTCTAATATTGAATATCATTAAGAATATGACATAAAAATTAAAGAGCATTTGAAATTGATATAAATAAAATAAAGATCTTAGAGTTTAAATTAGTATTTTGTTATAAGGTGTTTCTCATACTTTAAAAAAAAAAAAAAAATCCTCAAAATCATAGTCCATTATTCTATCTTAATTCTCAACATTCTCAAAAATAGTATTTTAAGTGATTTGTCAATGTCATCTCTAAATCATATTTTCTTTCTTAACTATTTTTACCTCAATGATTACGTTGCAAATACAATTTTCATGGATATTTAATTGACAAATCATCTAAATGTTAATTATTAATTAAACGGATGTATTAAGTACGATGACTAATAATAGTTTTTCTCTTACCGCATGATGCAATAAATGTAATGTACTCTTGGAAGAGACTCTCCAAACCATCAGCAAGATCTTGAACTAAATCTTCAGTGATTCCTATTGGGATTTCAAAGAACTCATCCACTGCCTCCTTAGCCAATTTCATCAACTCCACAGCTGATTGTGCATATGGCTCTGATTTAGACTTTGGATTCCATGTCTGCACAGAAGGAAAAAAAAAAAAAAAAAAAAAAAAAAAAAAAAAAAAAAACAAAGGACCAAAATTCATTCTCTACTTTTTTTAGCTGATAATTAAATCACTATATTTCTTATAATAAGCTCAAAATTATTACTTACTTCTGTTTCTTTTGCCCTTTTAAGGCACTCTTTCCCTTTGGCCAATCTCTCATCAATCCACTTGTTCAAAAGGTTCAAAATGACATAATCAACTTCATAAGGGACCATCTCCCTAACAATGGATTTCCCTCCATCTTCACAATCTGCCGAGTCCTCAACCACCATTTGGACCAACATCTTCTCTAGCTTCCCGGATCTTTGGAGCACTCCCACCGTCTCGTTCGTCAGTGTCGAAACCCCGCTTAAGTACTGCTTCAACACGGCTCCGTAGCTGTTGTGGAGTGTCACTGCCGCAACCGCCGCTGCTGTTGAGTGCCACCTCTTCAGTATGGGGCTGAAGCATTCCCTCTCCTTCAAGGCCAAATCCTCTGTCTCTTTGGCTAACTGAAGTAGAGCTTCACTTGCCTCATCCTCCTTCATTTCCTTGGCATTCCCACTCTCAATTATCTCTCATAAGGAAATTAATTAATTAAAAAATAGTACTATTATTGGAAGAACAAAAAAAAAAAAAAAAAAAAAAAGTGATGATAATAATGAGCAGACAAATTTCCCTAGTGATAAACCTGAAAAATTAAATTAGCAAAATGATCTTTTACTTTTATACTGAAAGCCTAACAAGATGTGCGGTTTAAAAGGAAAAAAAAAGAAAAGAAAAAGAAAAAGAAAAAGATATGTCGAAATTATTTTATTAATAAATTTTTTGAAAAGTCATATCTAAACAATATTAAAGTCAATTTGCCAATAGGCTACTTATCCAAAAAAAAAAAAAATGCCAATAGGCTCATAACAAGCACATACCAAAATGACTACTATAACCCATACTTAGAACTAAAATGTGAAATCTATTAAAATATGAACAATACTATCTAAAGACACCGATTTTATATACCTTAATAAAAAGTAGGTATGATGATATGAGACTCACAGTTTATTAATATTAATAGTATTATTAATATTGATAGTATTGTGTAATGCTTTTGGTGTTTTTAAATGTTTTCCTAATGATATATTAACTTAAGAATGTTTGCAATAGTGGCCCTACCCCTCAGACAAGGGCTAGACTAATGTGACCAAACTTTCACATTTAGATATTTAAAAGGGTCATTTGGCACTTGAGTTTAAGCTTGCGTTCACAATAAAAGTTTGAATCTAAATTTTTCATTTCTGTTTTTATCTTTTCCTTTTTTAAAGTCAACAAATATTATTACTTATTTTTAAAAAGTCAATCAACTCCAATTTTAACTTTCTATTTTAAGCCTTTTTGTTGCAAACACAAGCTTAGGACTGCAAACTCAACCACCATAACATGTATATTTTGTAGAAAAGAAGGTTTCTATTGAACGTCCAAAAGCATGTCTCCATGAAAATTACCTGATATATATAGATATACATAACATACATATATATATATATATTTATATATATATACATATATATACCAACCTGTGTAAAGGTACTCTTCACCGAAGACCTAATGTAAAAGTCGACACGATCCCCAGACGAGTCGACGACCAAGGTGTCCCTCTTCTCCTCCCCATCGCCACCTTCGACGATCATGACATCCTCTCCCAAGATCTTCGCCGCCGCCAGCGCCAGCGGCAGGAGGCTCTCGATCTGCCCGACCGTCCCTCTCAAGAAGTACTCATGGTACCTCCTCAGCCTCTTCTCCGCCCACCCCTTCATCGACCCCAAAACCGACGACAAAATCCTCGCGTAAACGACCTCCCTCTCGTTCTTCCTCGCGTCGTTCGCCACCTCCGTCACGAGCATCGTGTGCGCCGCGCACAGCAGGTCCGGCTCCACCATCGCCGTCGCGACGTACTGGTGGAAAAGCACCCACGTAAAGCATGCATTGTGCGTTGCCCTAGTGATCCCCAAAGTGGACCACGTCTTCTTCATGAGTTCTAGGAGCTCATCGACCTCGTCGAGGACTAGGGTTTCGTCGCGAACGTCGAATATGGAGCGGAGGAGGGCGACGTAGACGTGGACGTTGATGGGGAAGCCGTCGGCCCAGTGGCAGACATCGGCGGGGGTGGTGCCGTTGGGGCTGCGCCAGGAGAGGGAGACGACGGAATTGCACAGGGTTCGCATGGTGTCGGAGTTCTTGCCGGTGTCGATGGGCTTGGACTCGACGGAGGCGACGATGTCGTAAAGGCGGGAAGCGAAGGGACTCGACTTGTCGAGAGGGATGGATGGGTGGAGGAGGAGGCCGGACTCGAGGATCTTGAGCTGTCGTTTTTGCCAGAGGTGGTACTCGTGGGAGTCGTTGAATTCGGAGGGCTTGAGGTGGCGGAGTAGCTCTAGTGGCAGGATTATGGTCTCTGCTCTCCTTCCCATCTGTTGCACAAAAATTAAAACATCAAGTTCATTGAGGATATTATTATTACTGATTTTTTTTTTTTTAAAACTTAAGATAAGAATGAAAGATTCCAACTCTACATTGCAACCATATTATTATTAATGATTTAGATTTATAATTTACATGCAGACCAATAATTATGTTCATTACCAAATTAGTGATGATTAATATAATGTTAGTGATCAATCGAAGATATTATTTCTTCACTAGATTGGCACCTTCTAACCAAAATTGTATTGGTATATATGATATTTGGTTTTGTCGTAAGTTTTGGTTTCAATGGCGTAAAACCCAAAAATACATATTAACAAATACAAAATTAATACGTACTTGGCCTACAAGGGTCCTCATGAGAGTCTTCCTAAGCCGGTTATCACTCTGCTCCGTCACCCTCATCTGCTGCCTCATGATCTCCGCCGACGTCATCGGCCGCCTCGGCCTAGCCAGCTGCGGCACCGTGAATGACAACGACGGCGACATCCCGCTGGACCCGCCGTGAGCGATCGGCGACCCCGGATTCGACCCCCCGCCGCCACCGGACACCATCCTCCTCGACGGCGACCGCTTCAACATCTTCAACCCTAGAGCCCGTTTCACCCTGCTCGTCGGCGTCGTTATCACGCCGCCGTTGGGCTTATTCGGACTCGCCGGCCCGTTATTACCACCATTCCCGTCGGAATTATTGTTGTTATTGTCGCGGCTATTATTGGAGGAGGAGTAGAACGACAAGGCGTTCCGGCCGCCGCCGAAGCCCGGCGACGACCGGCACGCCGTGAAGAAGATCTCGTATGCGGTCTCGCGGACGTCGTCGGCGTCGATGCCGTCGAGCTGCCCGAACGGCCACGCGAGGTCAGTAACGTACTCGGCCGACGGGTCTGCCGACCTGCCGGCGGGGTAGGGCCCCGAGAGGGATTCCCGGCGCGTGTGGTGGCCCATCGCCGGAGCCTTGGAAGACGTCCGGCGAGAGGTGGGTCTTGAGGTGGCGATCGTCGTCGTCGTCGTTGTCGATCGAAAAGATCGTCAGATTTCCGCGACGGGAGAGAGCGGGGAGAGGTTGTGGGCATTTCTCTTATAAGAGAGAGAGAGAGAGAGAGAGTTTGGTGTGGTGGTTTTATTGGTTATGGACAGCGCTTTTGTGTTAAGAAAGAGAGAGAGAAAGCCTAATTAAGCTTATGGCTTACAGAGAGAAAGAGAGAGAGAAAGAGAGAGAGAGAGGAAAAGATTGAATTGTGGTAGATGAGTTTGCCAACGTTGTTTTGCTCAATGCAATGAAAACGAATGACAGATGGAGCAAATAATTTTGGCAAAAACGACTATTTCTGATCTGTTGCTGATTCATTTTTTTTTTTTTTTCCAATGTTTTGTATACGTGTTATATATAGCATCAAAACCTAAAGAGGATTTTTTTTTTTTTTTTTTTTTTTTTTTTTGGAATTTAAGCACTATTTCTTGTGGTGGAGTCCAGTTTTAAATTATCATTTGGTTAGATCTGCAATCACATAATAATGTTGTTTTTCATGTTTTCATGTTTTACATAATCGGAGAGGTATACTAAAGGGCAGAGGGAGACTTAGCGCTGATGAATATGCTCCTGGATTCTTTAAACTCCTCTTTTGGCCCCTATATATTAATTTTAAAATTTTTCAATAGTTCTTTGTAATTTCTCTGAACAATTTAATGTTTTTAGAATTATATCTTTTATTTGTTCCTTTGAAATTATTTCAACAACTACATCTACATAATATTTTAAAAAACTTTCTAGTTTCTACTTCATCCGAAGTTTTATTTATTTATTTATTTTGTTTGAATATCCGAAGTTTTGATTTTTTTTAATACAAATGTTTGAATTTTAAAGTCTCAAATAAATTTAAAATCAACTATATCACTATAAATTGTCATAATTGTTTGAACTCTAAAGTTCAAAATTAGATTTAATATATTTCAAGCTTACCTTATTTAGAAAAAAAAAAAAATATATATATATATATACAAAGAGATTCTAACCAAAAATTAATCGAAATCACTACTGTAATAACATTTTAATAGTTTAGAGATATTTTACCTTTGAAAAAAAGTTTTTGGATCAAAATTGTATAAGATTAAAAGTTAGAGACTAAATGAATAATTTACCCTAATTTATATTTAGTAGAAAAAGTTTAATCTATTTAGGAACTGAATAGCAAGTAAATAGATTACAGTAGAAAAGGACAACAAATCGGGAAAAAAAATTGCACCTTATTATAGATAGAAAGTTGAATGCACCTAAATTACAAGTGTACTTAGAAGGTTGAAGAGTAAAAAATTTGTCCTTCTACGATTGAAGTGCAAAAACATGAATGAGCTATTCTCCCTTCTATAAATAGTTAATTGATTTTGTGTTCCAACTGTATAGCGATATTGTGGCAAGAAATTTGCTTAATTCATACTAATCCTAACAATTAATTATTACTTCAAACCCTCCAAAACCATACTAACACAAATGACAATACATATTAATAAACTCACCGCAAAACACCCTGCCTCACCTTAATTAATACCTCAAATAATACCAATAAAATTTAGACCTCGGTCGAATACAATTATTGAATTTAACTTGCTAAAAACTAAGAAAAGTTTTATTTGCTCAAGAACAGAATAAGATATCTTGTTTAAAAAACGTAGTATTACTTGTTTTTTTTTTTTGATATATATATATACATAAAATTTATTTTTAAAAATAGGAATGTTTTTGTTTTTGATCAGATTTTTTCTTGATTTTGCTGCTATATAAATCAAATGAAATCAATTCAACCAAAAATAAAAATAAATAAATAAAAATATCAAATTTAAAAATCAAATGAAATTGAGTAATACAAGGAATTATTCAGAGTCAACTAATGATGATAATCTTTCCTTTTATATCAGAGGGAGAGATAAGGTTTTAAATGAATGCTTGACTTATCATCCTATGCATCAGAAATCACACAAAAGAAAAATTTTCACTCATTAACTTATTTCATTCCTCTCCCTTTCCTTAGAGTTCCGCTGGTTATCCACACACCATGAGCATCCCATATCATGAAGTATCGTGAGACTTTCGACACTATCATAAGACCGGTGCCCAATTAAAGCTCCGATCTGATATACATAAAGGTAAACGCTTATGTCGCTTAATATAACCACATATGTGTTTCTTCGAATGACCAAGCAATTATTACTGCAAAATCTCCAAAAGAATTTTTATGAATTTTGAGAAAAATGAACCAATGATGTCCGGAATATGTTGGGCACCAATTAGCCAACCATTCCCTCTTTTGCACTCACAAACCTTGAAGAAACTTTGCGTTTTTAGTAAAAGTACCATGTGAGAAAGTGTTTCACTTAATTGCAACATAATGCTTAGCTGATTCAATAATTTACTAATGATATTTGGGTTTTGAAGCATATTTAGTATTCTGAGGAAGTGTAGGAGAACCTTTAGCTTTATCGCGTGCTATTAGCTATACTGACTATGAAACGTCAAAGTAAAAATTAAGTGTCCCTCAAAAAAAAAAAAAAAAAAAAAAAAGTGGGATTTCTTTTTAATTTTTGCTCTGGTCAAATGAGATTTCTAGTTTCTACAAACGTTTATTGAGTGTTTTTTTTTTTTTTTTTCTTCCTCCGCTTAAAAGACGTTTATTGAGTTTAGATTATTTACACCATGCCTTTTGATTTAGATAGGTAGCACGTGCCTACTTTCCAAGCATTTAAAAAAAAAAAAAAAAAAAAAAAAAAAAAAAAAACACCCAGAATCACTGAGATGGCGCGACGGTGATGTGATCTGGCCTCCTGAACTCGCGACGGCTGAAGAAAAGGGAAAACAGAGAGACAGCCCCTCCCTCAGAATCTGAAAAGAAGTATTTGGTTTTTCTCCCATTTAAGCCCCCTTTTTGCATGATTTGGTTTGCCCCAATTTCCTCTTTTCTTCATCCTTTCCTTGCCTTGAAACCGAATATTTTCCTCTCTTTTTTGATGAATTTCTATTGATTTGGTGTTGCATCTCGTTGGTAATAATATGCTTATCTTTATATATCGACGTTTCCATTCTTAATGTTCTAGACTAGAAAACTGGAACTTTCTTTTCTATACTGTTTCTCTTGAACAGTCTTGGATTCATGATGGGTGTAGGAGTGCCTCTTTTTTGTAATAGATAGTGTTTGTTAATTATTTTATTTAGGGGGTGTTTGGCATTTACACTCATTTTAAACTAAACTGTACTTTTTTCATCATGTTTTTTGTCTTTTCTGAAAAGTTTTTTGTCTTTTCTGAAAAAGTCAACAAAAATTACTATTCAAACTTAAAAATCTCAACTCAACTCAAACTGAACTTGTGCACAAAACGGGCTCTTAGTTATCAGATTTTTGTCATTTCTGTGATTTTTTTTTTTTTTTAAGATATGGACGTCTTAGCGAACATGCTCTGCGGTTTCGAGAGCCTCAGTATTGTAATAGGAGGGTTTTGGATGTTCACTGTCAACTCCTTCAAGCACGTAGAAATGATCTTCTTTTTCAGGTGCAAGAAGGCGCGAAAATGTTACTCTTTAGTAGAGAAGAGCTGAACATATGGCTAACCACTTGTCAAAATGTTCTTAATGAATCCCGCAACATAATTGAAGAAATTGATTCGGTAAATAAAATTTGACATTCTTAGGAGAGTATCGCTATGGTTTGAAATCAATAATCTTGACCTCTCGCGTGAGCGTTTTAAGAATGGATTTTTTTTTTTACTGATGCACTCTACTCCTTGTGTTGAGTGTGTGTTTGTGTGTGTGTGTGTATATAGGTATATATATATATTTTTAATTACCGCACTCAAACTCCTTAATAGAGTATAAATTGCTTGATTATGTTTCTATTTACTTAAATGTTATGTGCATCTTATTGACTGCCTGTCCAATTTGCCATTGTCTAGTTTTGTTGAAGAAAATGTTTTTTAGCCATAGAATAGGACCTCATATATATATATATATATATATTATAAAAATAATAAGAAAAAGATCAAGGGGGCGTTTGGGAAGAACATTTTCGAACATTCCATTCTATTCCATGGAATGGATCATTTGGGTGTGCGTTTGGTTAACCTCCGTTTCAAATAGGGATGAGCAAATTCGGAATGGAGGCCCCCTAGCTAGCTAAATTCTCAACCATTTAATGCGAAGAAAACGAATGACAGGAGGTCAGTTGTCGGCCGACCGGCTGACGGATTAGGGCTGGGTTCTGGGCAAGTGTTGTGGCCCATTGCCGGAGCCTTGGAAGACGTCCGGCGAGAGGTGGGTCTTGAGGTGGCGATCGTCGTTGTCGTTGTCGATCGAATGATCGTTAGATTTCCGGCGACGGGAGAGAGCGGGGAGAGCTTGCGAGCATTTCACTTATAAGAGTGAGGGAGAGAGCTTGGTGTGGTGGTTTTGATGGTTATGGACAGCGCTTTTGTGTTAAGAGAGAGAGAGAGGCCTAATTAAGACTTATGGCTTTGAGAGAGAGAGAGAGAGGAAGAGATTGAATCGCTTTAGATGAGCTTGCCAACGTTGTTTTGCTTATTATGCGATGAAAACGAATGACGGATGGAGCAAATAATTTTGGCAAATACTGACCATTTCTGATCTGTTGCTGATTCATTTCCTCCTTTTTTTTTTTTTTTTTCACTTTGTTATTAATATATATATTTTTATAAATTGTTATTAATATTTTGAATACGTGTTTTTTTTTTTTTTAGTTTCGGATGAGGATTTAAATAATATATCTTATGGTGAAATCATGTGAAAAATTATCGTTATATTAGACCTGCAGTCACGTAATGTTGTAGTTTTTCATGTTTTATAAAATTCAGAGAGGTTTTCTAAAAAGCAGAGGGAGACTTAGCCCGGATGCATATGCTCCTGGATTTTTGAAAACTCTTCTTTTGGCCCCTTTTAATTTTAAAATTTTCCAATAGTTCTTTGTAATTTTCTCTTAATGAATTATATCTTTCATTTGTTCCTAACTACGTCTACATACTTTTTTTAAACAACTTTCAACTTCATCCAAAGTTTTGACTTTTAATACTGTGTTTGAAATTTAATATCTCTAATAAATCGAGAATAAACAATATCAAGTCACAATTATTTGAACTCTAAAATTCAAAATTAAATTAAACATATTTCAATCTTACTTCATCTAGGAAAAAAGAAAATTCAAATGTAAAAATAAGTATATATTGATAAAGATTTATTTTGTCGTAATTTTAATTATTATTTTTTTAATTAAGCTCACATCGCTTTAAAAATAAGCTCCGCCACCATGATATTTTACTCAATTTCTATTTTATATGCGCCTCTTAAAAAATTCAGATAGACTACATGGGCCTCTATAAATACCAGTTAGGGAGAACGTGCCTTATTAAAAATCATTATCATCATCATCATTATTATTATTATTATTATTGTCATTATTATTATTATTTTTATAAAAATGACAAAAAAGTGTCAAAATTATCACAAAATCTGACATTATAATCTCCAAATCCACCAAAAAAAATCCAGCAAAATCAACAAATTGACCAAAAAAAGTCAACAAAATGAACAGAAAATCGATCAAAATCTCAACAAGTATAACCTCCAAATTCGCCAACGTATGAAAATAGAGAGAGAGTGGAGAAAAAGAGAGAAAGAGAGGAAACATATTTTCCAAAAACATTATAAGCATGAACAAAATAACTACTAAGGGTAAAAAAATAAATCAACATGTTCAATAATTTTAAATCCGTTATTATTATAGGTAACAAACAAATATGCTATATATTTAAATTATATCTTTATAATATACCATTTACTATCAATTCCGTTATTATTTTATTATTTTTATTTTTTATACAACAATTTCATATGATATTTGAGATGATTATCAAAAATTATTTTTTATTACTTACCATTATGTTTTACAATAATTTGTGGGGTCTTGAACTTTAATAGTAATATTAACATTGGAAATCGCTTATCATCATTAGTTGTTTTTAAAACAATTAGGACGTTGGAAATCATTAATCATTAGTTGTTTTCAGAGATCCAACCAAAAAAAAAAAAAAAAGAGTAAAGAGTGACAGGAAGATATGTCTTCTAAATTATAATTAAGTACGTAATCAATTGATTTTTGAGGCGTTATCATATCACTAACATATAAAAAATAAAAGATGTAGCATGATGTTTATTTATATAATAATCGTTTTATAAAGGTGCAACACCTGATGAATGGTGGTTCCAAAATTTAACTTCAACATGAGCACAAACAAGAATAAATTTATGAACTAAAATAATAAGAAAAGCTTGAGCAAATCTTCTACCTTTTTATAAATATTTTTCCACAATTGTTTCAAATACAATTGAAATAATAAAAGTAATTCACCTAAAAGGAGTTACTATACATGTTAAGACCCATGCCTTCCTTTGATATGATATTGTCCGTTTTGAGTCTCGTGTTCGCATGAGTTTGTTCTTGGACTTATTTCCTTATAGGAACTGATGGTTATCAAAATCACACATTCTTTTAAAGCCCAACGTCCTCGTTAGCCACACTTCTGTGTAGGTATTAGCTCTGATACCATTTGTAACGACTAATGTCTCCCTTTGGTATGACATTGTCCGTTTTAAGCCTCGTGCTACGACTTGATCCCGAAAGGTCTCATATAATTGAGGGGGTGGCCTCTTTCTAATGAACCATCACATATATCTATTCCTAAGCAATTTGGGATTACACAACTTACTCTTTTTTCTTTTGTAAGGACTGATGACTATCACATGACTGACGTGTATAGTTAATAATGAAAATATTGAAATTTTTGAACCATTGGTACTTAGATGTTATAGAAATATCGATTGCAATGAAAATTGACATAATTCATGGAAATTTATTCTGAAATATTAATTAACAAATACGACTTTAAGAAACTCTAAAATAATTATTAACACATAAATTAAATAAAAATCTATATAAAAGATACTAAATATATGATAAATTTGCATGATAAGAAACTACCATAATACAAGAAATAATTAAAAGTTAACCTGATATAGGTACACTATATACATGTATAAAAGAAAAAATTAAAGCAAAAGAAGCTTTTAGGATGTTTGAACGTGTTTGCAATACCTTATTAATTTAACAATATTGATAACAATATATGACATTTAGTGATTTTCTATACAAATTTGGTCATCTCGTGTTTATGGTTCTTAATCTCTACCAAATATCTTTTTATACATGGGTAAATTTAAAAAAAAAAACATGAAAGTTATTACAATAAAAAAAATATTAAAATCTATACTTTAAATATATTTGTCCATATTTTCACAACAATTTCCATGACATGTTGCTATTTAATACTATACTTTTACGAAAGAGACGTTGACAATGATAAAGGGAAAACTTGAAGACGTTGACAAATTGAATTTATATGTTAGATCACTGGTGGAAGGAGGCCCTAACAAGTATGTTCTTCAAGTGACAAAAGTGACATGTGATTGTAAGTCCTAGTTTTTTGAAGATGTTGTGAAAGAATATGATAATATTGCATCGATTTCTTTGTGTAACATAAAGGCTCTACATCTCCCCAAGGATGTGCAACTGTTGCACCTTAAACTTTTCAAGATCTCACTTGTTTGGAGGACATTGGAGGACATTTCCCTTTTGGAGAGCATGACAGATTTGAGAAAAATGTCTAGTAGAGTCATGTGATGGGAGAAACAGATGATTTCATTATCTTCTTCTTTGTTCAAGTTCTCCAAAAGCTTGAGTCATTGTACCTGAGACATTTACTGCAACTGAAGGTACTTTTGCCGTCACTAGTCTTGAGTGACATCTTTTCCTTTTTGAAGGAGCTTATAGTTTTGGATGTCTCAACTTGAAGAGCTTGCTCCCACAAGCATTGCTTGTAGGCCTTGGGAGATTGGATTACAACATGATTTTTTTTTCAATTATTTATATAAAAATGCTATTTACTTCTTTCTAATTAAAAAAAGAAAGAAAAGAAAGAGTTTGTTTTGTTTGTCGTTTTTTTTTTTTTTTTTTTTTTTTTTTTTTTTGCTCTCTGAAGAAATGAAAGAGTTAGCATATTGGAGCTGATCACCATACTTTTTAAGGTACACTAACTACACTTCTTTAGAAGCATTAGAGATTTCATGTTGCATCAAATAGATTTATCGTATTCATTTATAGAATCTTCAAATTATTACGATCCATGATCACCTGGTTATTTAGTCACTTAAACAAAAGTATTTATTGAGACCTTCTTCCACTCTTGATCTAACATATGAACTCAATCAATTAATGTCCTCAATTTTCACTTCTTTTAGGTCTCCGGCTTCCCTCCATGTGTCACAATTGGCTTATTTTTTAGAGTACCACATCAAATGAGAACAGCACATAGTTAGTCTCTGGCCCATTATAAAATAAGTCTAAGCCCACATTCCAATCATAGCACTCATTAAAATTTTTAGGTTAAAATTTAATAATTTTTTTAAGAATTAATTATAATTTTTATTGATTTTTCAAAAATAAAAATAAAAATTTAACAAAAATAAAATAAAATTTAATTAGACTTAAATTAAAATATCAAACAAATTATAAATACTTACATTCTTTGTTTTATTTTGTAAAACTGTAAGTAATTTTTCCTATTTGAGCAATACTAAATGCCCTCCCTCTGTCACTCACTTCCTCACCCTCTAGTCTTAATGCAAGCCACGTGTCCCACTTTTTTCTCTTTTTGAAGAGCAATACTAAATGCACTCACTCTATTCCTCACCCTCTAGTCTTAATGAAAGTCACGTGTCCCACTTTTTTCTGTTTTGAAGCAATAAAAGTACAAGTTCAAACAATTTATCTTTTATATGTATTTTACGAAAATGCCTCTACTGCTTAACCTCCAAAAGAAAACAGAAGAACGAGAAATTTTTAATCTTCTGGTTTTACTGTTTCCTAAATACCCTTTTGAACCTGGAGAATAAGTCCTCTCGATTCTTAATTTATAAATTTTTCTTTAAACACAATGATTTGGTTGGTGAAATCTTTTAATCTTTTTGTTCCTTTTATTTTTTATACGTTTGTTGTTGAAAACTATTGTTTTTCTTCTAATAAACGTTTTAATAACAAAAATAAGGGGCACGCGATGGATTGAAATATGAGCGAGGAAAAAAAAAAAAAAAAAAAAAAAAGAAAAGAAAAGAAAAAAAGAAAAGAAAAGAAAAAGGCATACACCCACGTGCATAACAAGAACAAAAAGAAGGTTGAAGAGCTTAACTCTGAAATGCTCAAAATTATTAGTTATTTTGTTGTTGAATAAATTAAGATTTTGGGCGTCATGGCAAAATTGGGTTTTTTGGCCGGATGTATTGAAAACACAGTAGTCTGAGTTTGAGTGGCACTTTTGTAAATAGATACAAACGGCTGACTTGTTTTGAAGTTGAAAATTGATTGTTTAAAGAAATGAAAATGTGGAACTCAGTGGCTTGTTCCGAGAGAAGAGAGTCTGTGAATGTTAGAAAGAATATATTTAACATTCCTCTTCTTATTTTTCACGGTTACTCCATAAAAAACTCGTAGCCAATTCTCTACCAAAACTTTTATCAGTTTTAATACTTCATAAAATCTATTATTTTTGTTTAATCATCTCAAATTAAAACAATCTAATCACAATATTACCCTTTCAATGACTTTCATACCACAAATTCTAACCATTTTAAATAATTCACCATTTCACAAATCATCTATTTATAACTTTAAAACTTATAACCGACAAATTTAGTTTCTCACTCCACACAATGATTTCGTTTTTTAGGTGGAATAAGGCGAGAAAGTATTACTCCTAATAAGTAGGGAAGAGTTTGACATCTGGTTAACTAATTCTGAGAATTTTTCAATGAATCCAGAAATATACTTGAAGAAGTTGAAGCGGTAATTGCAACTATAACGTTTTCAAGAGGATATCGCTACGGTTTGTAATTAAACAACTTATATCAGTTGCTGAGGACCTCTTCAATTAGCGTTTTGAGGAAGGATTTTTTATTTGATACACTCAACTCCTTCAGTCCCCTCTGAATCACTATATCATTACATAATTCAAAATTTTTTTAAAATTTTTATTTTTATAATGTTATGTCACAGAATTTGAAATTTATTATTCATACTTAATTTTCAAATGAGCCAAACGATTGACAATGTTATGCATGTTACAACATTTTGTCATCTTTCATTGATTAGTTCAAGAAAATCTTTTTAAGCCAAAAGATAGAACCACATTCGCGAAAGTAATAAAGAAGAAAAAGATTAAATTTGTAAACGACAAAACTTGTGCTAGAGGGGTGTACATGTAGACATGTATTAGCCGCCCATAAAATTAAGTACTTATATACATTTATTAATATATCCCCTCTAACTATGTAGTTTTTTTTTTCCCCTTCCTTCCTTCCTTCCTTTCAATTTTCCACTCTGAAATTTTAAACAAACAACCAACGATGTCAAGCAAAAAACTTAAAGAACACAATTGAAAAACCTTAAGCACGATCAAGTAAAAAACTAACACCACTATTTAAGACGGAATGCTTCTCAATTCTTTCACTAGTGTATATATCTCGTAATAACTCTCGACCAAGGTAATCTAATTAACTAGCTTCGTTATGTCCTTTCTTGCTCCCAAGTTTTCGAACATTACTGCAATTTGATTCATGAATGGCAACAGAAACCCCATCAAACAAATTCCCTAACGAAGAAAGAAAACATTGAATTCAATTCCACTCGTGAAAACTAGCCAAGCATATATATATATATATATATATATATATATATAATATGGAAGAATTTTTAATAATTACTATATTTTTGTAATCATGCATGGTTACAAGACAAAATTATAAAAATAATGCCTACCTTAATTATATATTTTATAGACGATGAAATAGGTACCATACATTTTAAATGGTTAATTTGTATATCTTAAACTCGTTTTTAAGTTTAAAAAAAATAGTTATTTGGTTTGCTTTTTATATAAATGAGTTTAGGTTAGTAATGATTTAGCATGATTAATATGAATAATAAACAAATTAATGGCACGATTAACTATATACCATTTACAACTTAACTGCATATGATATATAATGTAAATATCTCTATAAACAATTAAGTACAAATGACTTAAGTCTTAAACTTCAATTGTTTTTCTAAAAAAAAAAAAAAAAAAAAGATAAGTGCACAACAAAATGGGTTGACACAAACATGTTCCATTAACTTGAAATGCTAACCTTTAGGAATATGTCATAGAAATATTAGGGGGAAAAAAAAAACATAAACTAACAGGTATATGATTCTCTTATAAATATTTTATTAATCATCTTAATTATAACAATTAAAAGATAATGTAATTATCATTTTGTTTAGGTAGACCTTTATAAATATATTACTTGATTGCAGACATAATTTTAATATTTATTTATTTATTCATGGTTTCATTGCTTTCAAGAATATAAAATCAAAAAATTAAGAAATGATTAAAGATATAACTTAACATTAATTATACACATAATTTTATTATAATAGAATTTGAACCCGTCCCCAGTTCAAAATTAATGATAATAACAACAATAATACTAATCATAATAATAGTAATAATAGAATCAAGACGTCTAAACTGTCAACCTTAACATCCTTCATTTCAGTATGCTTTCTTTTCAGATGGACACGTGTTTGTTACAGAACGCTTTCTTTTTAGAGTTGTCACACCAAGCAATATTTGGCAAGTAATATTCGTTTGTGAGAGTTGCTATTCAGCCCAAGTGGCCAAATTTCGCGACCCAAATGTGACTTTGCTTCTATGCCACGAGTCCCATGACATACCACATGACAAGCTGTTTTACCCAACAAATGAGAAAAATGAACTGCATTAATAGATCTTATATTATGAAACCTACTCTATATTAATAAATAATATTAAATATCATTGATATTTTAACATCGTTCATAGAAATAATAATGTTATAGGGGGTGTTTGGTGAATGAGTTTGAGTTGAAATTTATAAGTTTAAATAGTGATTTTTGTTGACTTTTTCAAAAAAGACAAAAAAATTTTAAGAAAAAAATAAAAATTGAGTTGATAGTGATGAGTTTAAACTCATCACCCAAACTCATAATAATCGGAGGGAGGCCAAGAGATCGTCTTCTCCGGCATCGCTTGCCCTTTCTATTTATACTCTATAAGAGCGACCTATTTTCCATTCTAACTGGCTCTCGGCGTTTTTCTAGCCAAAAAAAAAAAAGGAGGCTCTCAGCGTTCTTTTTGGAGGAGCCAAAGAGCTCAGTTCATGATATAAAGAGCAAAGGAGAGAGACAGAAAGGAAAACCAGAGAGAGAGAAAGCAGAGGAAACAGAACACTTTTAATAAAGTGAGAAGAAACAGAGAGAGTGAGCAATTTCCTGGACTCCTGGTAGGATCAATAAAACATGACCTAAAGGATCTGATCTCAGAGGCAAAGATCTCTTTCTCACCTCAATCTTAAAACCTAAAACCTCACACCTGCATTGGCTAAGCCCTGGAGAGGCACTCTTGGCCATGATGGGCGAGCCTTACAGGTTTTCGAGCTTTCAGATTTTAATTTTGTAGAGAGAGTTAACTTTGACAAGATATCAAATTCTAGAGATAATGTTCTTACTAATCTTACCAGTGTGATGATGACTGATAAAGTATCAGTAAAAACATAATACCTGGATCGATGTATAGAATTATAATAAATATACAGGGACTCCTGAATATATACACATACATATTGTTCTATCTTCTGTTCTTCTTTTGGTTATAGACGAAGCATACAAAGTTACCATCTTTTTAGAAACTCCTCAACAAGAAGAGAGCAATTCTTTTCAGGTCTTTTCGGTTCAACATGTCAGATCTGAGATGGGTTTGTTCTAGTTTCCAACTAGACCTCCATAGATCAGGGGCTTGATGTTTTACATTTCATTAACCGAAAAAAAAAAAAAAAAACCATATGACATGACAAAAAGAAGAAGAAAAATATGTATTTTCCAAAATGACAATTTCAAAAGTTGAAATTAGTAAAATACCTTTTTTTTATTTCAACATAGGAACAACTTGTTAGACCAAATCTTTTCACGCAAGTAATTATCAATATTTCCATTGACTAACTACATTGTATATGCTACAACAGGCGTTACATGTGTTTTTATCTAAAAAAAGGCGTTACATGGTTTTCTTAAAAAAAAAAAAAAAAAAAAAAAGGCGTTATATATATATATATTCGTACTTAGTTGGATATTTTTAATTTACATGTATTACTCGTTTACCTTGGAAAAAAAAAAAAAAAAAAAAATCAGTCGTTACCATTACCTAATACAGAGAACGATTTTTTACCATTTTTTTAGAAAATTAAAAAAAAAAATCAAACCACTGTACTTTCTAAGTGGTGTAATGTTCATTTGGTCTCTTTTAGTGCGTTCAATGTTCAAGTTTAAAATATAATAGAATTTTTAAGTTAAAATTGATTAACTTTTCAAATTTTACTTATGATTTTTATTGATTTTTTCAGAAAAAAAAAGACAAAATGAATCATAAAGTACAGTTGAATTCAAAATGAACTCAAACACCAAACATAGTTACACTTGTTTATATGGAGGATTCTATGGTTAGAGATGAGAAAATAGCTTTTGTTTGTAATCATCCGATTTATATTTAGATTTTGTTAATATTAGATTTTTTTTTTATTTTTGATATGATTTTTTTTAGATCTAATTTTTAAAAACATACACCAATAATATTCCTACCTTAAAAAGCTCATATTTGTATTTGCTCAGGTTTTTTTTTTTTTTTTTTGGTATGTCTCTTTCCTAAGAATGACAAAAAATTTCAAAAGGGCAAAAATGATACTTTTTCTTACCGATAGAGTAAATATTTCTACCATCAAATTAAAATTTTTAACAATCGGAATCTATAACTGTCCATGTCTTATATATATATACACACACAATAAGTGCATACACACATATTCTCATCTCACGAGAAAG
The DNA here is from genome assembly GCA_009761775.1 of Ficus carica. Lineage (NCBI taxonomy): Eukaryota > Viridiplantae > Streptophyta > Magnoliopsida > Rosales > Moraceae > Ficus > Ficus carica. The sequence goes on from CM019746.1 coordinate 1,271,424, forward strand.
AGCAACCACAAGGGCTTTTAAGAGGAGGAACTAAGAGAATTCATAAATATACTTCACTAAATTATAACTTCCAAGTAATTAGTGACTATCATGACTAAAATCTATTAAATGTTAACAAATATTGCTATATTGATATGGCAAAAATACATTTTTTTTTACCAGAATTCTTTTTAAAAGAAAAAACTTATGATAAAAACTATATTTTTACTTTCTCGATATGTAGTACTATTTTAACTGTTAAATTAATTTTTTAATAGTTCATGTCAAAAAATTTATAATGTAAATACGAACTACTTCTAATCATAAATTTGTACTATTGATCTAACAACTAAAATAATAATAAAGGACATGCCCCGTATCTTATTAAAACAAAGAAGAAGAAGAAGAAGAAAGTAGGTACATGTCCCGTTATGTCAATAGCTCATATTTTGCACTGTTGTCTAGATGTACATATATATATATATATATATATATTTTAAAGGACAAGTTACGCGTCCCCATACTGTTAAAAGTTCATATTTTGCACTGTTGACTAGATGTGTGTGTGCGTGTATACATTGTATTGTGGGAGAGAGATCGTTAGGTGGCCGCCTTTTCTGCTACTTTTCTTCATTCTATTCGTCCTCTGTCGTCCAGCAGCTCCAAAGCAAGATAAAACACAGAAAAGAGAGCCTTTAAAGAACTATACCATCAATAAATCTTTGACGTGTATATATACATATATAGTATACACATATGTAATCAACCATCTAAGTTCCTACTCTATATATATATATATATATATATGTATATGTCTTAGTTTGTCCAATTTGTGACAGGGGTAAATTAAACATAAAAGCTTTGTAAGAGCGAGCGAAGAAGAGAGTGGCCAAAATAGCGAAGATGAGAGTGGCTGTGATCGGAGCTGGGATCAGAGGATTGGTTTCAGCCTATGTTCTGGCCAAATATGGAATCCAAGTGGTTTTGTATGAGAAGAGCCACTATTTCTTGGGTGCTCATTGCAATTCTCTGTCTAATCTATCTATCTAATTTGATTATTTATTATTGAGTAAGTCTGTGGTAGAGACCCTTTTTAGGGTCTCTACCGGTAAAGTCATTTTTTAGACCGTTGAGATTTAATCGAACGGTTGAAACATGATTGGTGTACCATACTTATCATGCACCTTACCTTACGTTATCCTTCCCACCCAAAGTCTTCTCCGTCACCGGCGACCTTCCCGCCGCCGACGACCCACCTCCGGCCCTCCACCACCAGCCCCGGCCGGCCAGCAGGCGCCGGCGACCCCCGTTCTCTCTCTCTTCCCCTCTCTCTCTTCCCCTTTTTCTCTCTTTTCCTCTCTCCCGCGACCCTCCCCCGTCGGCCCCCCCACCACCAGTCCCAGCCCCGGCCGGCCGGCCACCGACGACCCCCCCCTCTCTCTCTTGCCCTTTCTCTCTCTTCTCTTATCTCTCTCTTCCCCTCTCTCTTTTCCCCTTTCTCTCTCTTCTCCTCTCTCCCGCGGCCCTCTCCCGCCTGCCCCAACCCGACCCCCCTCCCCCCTCCCCCCACCCCCCCGCCTCCCCGACAACCCCCCCAACGACCCCCGGCCCCCTCTTTCTCTTCCCCTTTGTTTCTCTTTTCCTCTCTTATCTCTCTCTCTTCCCTTCTCTCTCTCTCTTCCCGTCCCTCGGCCCCCCCACCCCCGGCCGCCCGGTGCCCCCTATCCCACCCCCACCCGCAACTCCCCCTCTTTCTCCTCTATTCTCACGTCAGGGTTAGGGTGGGGGAGTTGCGGGTGGGGGTGGGATGGGGGGGCATCGGGCGGGTGGGGGGGCCGAGGGCCAGGAAGAGAGAGAGAGAAGGAAGGAAAAGAGAGAGAAAAGGGAAGAGAAAGAGGGGGCTGGGGGGTCGTCGGGGGGGGGGGGGTGCCGGGGGGTGGGCTGGGGGCCGGCAGGGGAGGGCCGCGGGAGAGAGGAGAAGAGAGAGAAAGGGGAAAAGAAAGAGGGGAAGAGAGAGAGAAGAGAAGAGAGAGGAAGGGGGTCGCCGGCGGCCGACCGGCCGAGGCTGGGGCCTGTGGTGGGGGGGCCGGAGGTGGGTCGTCGCCGGAGAGAGGAGAAGAGAGAGAAAGGGGGTCGCCGGTGCCGGCCGGGACTGAGGTCGGTGGTGGGGGGCCGGAGGTGGGTCGCCAGCGGCGGGAAGGTCGCCGGCGTCGGAGAAGACTTTGGGTGGGAAGGATAATGTGAGGTAAGGTGCATGATAAGTATGGTACACCAACCACGTTTCAACCGTTTGATTAAATCTCAACGGCCTAAAAAAGGACTTTACCGATAGAGATCCTAAAAAGGGTCTCTACCATAGACTCACCCTTTATTATTTATTGTCACAAAAAAATCAATTTATTTTGTATCTCAAGTACTTCCAAGAAGGTTTGTTTGGGATAAATATTATTTGTTTTAATTTGCGTCATTCCATTTGAATGATCCATCTAAACAGATGTTTACACTTTTGGACATCTAAAATGGAGCATCTAAATGTCCATTTTGATATTTAAACATAAATTATCAAACATTTTCCATTCAAATGTACTGTTCTAAATGTTAACGTTCAAACATAGTTCGGATGCTAACTTAAATGAGAAGAGTATATATATTATAGTTGTCCAGTTTGTCTGTAATATATATGTATATATATGTGTGTGTGTTTTCCTTACTAAAATAAAATTCGACTTCAATAATTATAAGGATGAGTAGTGCGAGGGACACCAACTCTAATATAAATTTTTTGAATATTAACTCACGTGTTATATTTTTATTGGTAGATGTAATCAATTGATGTGACGATATTTTAAACACTTATCAATAAAAAAAATAACAACTCATATACCACATAAGTTGGTACTAAAAAATTAGGATTAGAATTGGTATTACTACCATTTTTCTTAAAAGGACACTCAAGTGCAGGCACGAGGTCCAAAGCAGAAAATATCATACCAAAAGGAGCCATATGTTATTACAACTAAAGCTAATGATGTCATTACTTGTTTTGTTTCTTCTGTAAGATAATCATGTTTAACAATGTCTCAATGGGCAGGTGACATTTCCAAATATGATGGAGTTGTTTGAGAGGCTTGGAGTGGAAATGGAGATATCCGACATGTCGTTTTCAGTGAGTTTAGACAAAGGAAAAGGATGCGAGTGGGGCAGTAGAAACGGCCTCTCAAGCTTGTTTGCTCAAAAGAGGAACCTCTTCAATCCCTACTTCCATCACATGCTTAGAGAAATTCTCAAGTTCAAGGACGATGTGATAAGGTAATTACCTTACGTATATTAAATGATGAATTTCTTTTTTAGTTCTGAAACATAGGTCGAATCTTATTGTACTCTTCAAACTATTAATTTGTTTAATAATAATCATTCCTTCTAAAACACTGCTTAAAATCGGACGATAATTACCTTAATCAATAATCATAGTTAATTTTGTCATCTTCGTATTTCAGATTTCGATTTTGGAAGTTATAAATTTTCCAAACACTAACAATATTCTGACATTATAATGACAAGATTAACCTTGATAAAGCACACTTGACATTCACTTGACAATTACGATCTAGTTTTTAACAATTTTTTGAAAAGAAAGACTATGATGGAATAAATTAATAATTTGACGATTGATTTTTAGGCGTCTTAAAGCTCAGAGACTAAAATGAGATTGGACATGGACCAGGACCAAAAATGAAATTGACTTTATAAAACTCCACATTCATGATTCGTATCTTAAGTACACGTAGGCCTACTTATTAAGCATTAATACCTCTGTTAGTACCTAAATCGTAATTAAAAAAATTGTGTTTTTGTCTAAACACATGGTAAAACATGACATTTCGATAAAAATCAGGGAAGGTTTAGGTACTTATCCTATATCATTGATACACTTAATTGCTTTTCCTTTGGCAGATATCTTGAGTTGCTTGAGAACAACCCGGACTTAGGCCGCAATGAAACCTTGGGGGAGTTTATCAAGTCACATGGTTACTCTGAATTCTTTCAAAAAGCTTACCTAGTAAGATTATATTCAGCATTCTATTCTGTCTTAATATCATGAACTTGGCAAATATCTAACAACAAAAATCATTGTTTCTATAGATTCCAATATGCGGGTCGATCTGGTCTAGCTCTTCAGAAGCTGTTATGAGCTTCTCTGCTTTCTCTGTCCTTTCGTTTTGTCGTAATCACCATCTCCTTCAGGTATATCTAATAAGCTTCTTCTCTTATTGTTTTCTTTTTTGCTTCATATTTTTTCTTTTGGATTCTTTCTTGAACGACTTGTTGTTCGCGGATGATGCAGCTTTTCGGCCAGCCTCAATGGCTTACTGTCAAAGGAGGTTCACATTTTTATGTGAAGAAGGTAAATTTAGCCTCAAAATCTGCTCTACTTTTTTTTTTTTTTTTTTTTTGTGTGACTGATTTTGAGATTAAATTCAGGTACGAGAGGAGCTGGAGAGAAGAGGTTGTCAAGTAAGAACAGGTTGTGAGGTACAGATGATTTCAACAACTGATGAAGGTATGTAAAATAAACAACACTCAACTTCGTCATTATACTAATCTACATCGGAATGTAAGTGGAAATGGAAATGGTCTGAACATTTTCAACACTACTTTTCTTTGTCAAAATTATGAATATTTTCCAACTATATAGTTTGTTTGAGAATTAGCAGGGTGCATAGTACACTGTCAAGATGGTTCGAAAGAACTGTACAACAGATGCATCGTGGCCGTCCATGTTCCTGACACTTTGACATTACTTGGAGACCAAGCTACTTCTGACGAACGCCGAGTTCTTGGTGCTTTCCAATACGTCGACTGGTAAATGCTGCAAGATGTCTTTCAATCACACACTATCAAAGTGTGTGGATGGTTGAAATCCCTTTTATGTTTTTCAGTTTTTATAACTGCATGCTAAATTGGATTATGAAAATGCGAAAACCCGACTTAGTTTTTATGTTTTTTGTGCCTCTGAACCTATTTTTTGAAACAAAAAATATTTCAAAACCCGAGTTCAGAAAGAGAGAGAAATAAATTATAATTCATTTAGAAAATTATCAAAGTCTTCCTTCTACAATATCATAGCCATTTTAAGCCTAACTTTTGTTTTAGTTCGTCATTCTATTTTCCATCAAATTTATAGACTGCTATGCATAGGATTTTATTGACAATCTACTGAAGTAGTTTTGATGTGGCCTCTCTTAGCAAATAATGAACATACAGAATCCTTAGTTGTTTAACTCTCTTTTGACAGCGACGCTTTTCTTCACCGTAACAAAAATTTTATGCCCCGAAACGTAGCAGCGTGGAGTGCATGGAATTTTCTTGGAAATACAGACAACAAAGTATGTTTGACATACTGGCTCAATGTGCTTCAGGTGAGCAGTGACACAAACTGTTTGATGTCGGCGAAACGTCCAATATTAACATATTAAAAGATTACGAATCATGACAGTAAAGATACTTACCATTTTTTTTCCTTTCAGGTTCTATACACAATGCGAGAAATTTGATTGTCCCAAGAAAATGATTCTCAATTCCATAGTTGGAACTTCTCTAACCGAACTTTAAAATGTCTGAATATGCAGAATATCGGTGAAACCAGTTTCCCTTTTCTTGTGACTCTAAATCCTGAACATCCGCCAAAACATATCTTGCATAAGTGGTCAACAGGCTATCTAGTCCCGTCAGTTGCAGCGTCGAAAGCGTCACTCGAGCTTCATCACATTCAAGGCAAGAGAGGAATTTGGTTTTGTGGGGCATCCCAGGGTGAGATTTCTTTGTTCAGAAGAACCATCAAACATTTTTACAATACAAAATTGAGTATATATGTTTGTTCCTTTTAGGTTACGGCTTTCATGAAGATGGAATAAAGGTAATCCTCAAACGTTTTTAATCTTATAGCTAAAAGGCCGAGGAAAAGATGTTTCTTGTACGATGTAGTATGCAGAATCCAATCCTATCTAATTCCGAATATTGCTTGTCGAAAAATTTCTTATTTTAGTAGAGACGCTGACCAAAACTAAACTTTCCTTTGCAGGCAGGAATGGATGCTGCATATGGAATGCTTGGGAAAAGTTGCGACCTTCCTAGCAATCCAAAACACGTGGTACCTTCACTGATGGAAACAGGGGCACGCCTTTTAGTTACAAGATTTCTTCGGCATTTTATAAATGTCGGATGTTTAATGTGAGTACTTATAATTGCTGACATTGCGACATCCTTCGGATCTATATATTTATATATATGAATCTTCTTATTGCTTGGGTTTTAGTTGAATATGATGATCCAATGAGATGAACTATTATAGTCGGTGGAAAAGCCGTAAAATTTTTCATGGGGGCACAATATGAAGATTATAAGTGATAATTTCTATTGAAGGGTGACATAATTATGTTTTTATTATTCAACGGGGGTATAATTGTAAGTTTTCTTATTCACGTGGGCAAAACTGAAATTTTTTTTAAGGGTGTTTGGTGTGTAAGTTTGAGTTGAAATTGATAAGTTTAAATAGTAAATTTTGTTGACTTTTCAGAAAAGACAAAAAACTTCTTGAAAAAAAGACAAAAACTTTTGGGGAAAAAGATAAAAAAAAATTTAAACAGGACCGGTTACCAAACACCCCCTTTATATAGAAAGCAAAACTTAAAATACTAATGGCGCACGTGCCTCCACTCAACTCTGCATAGCTTGGACTTTAACCTACAGTTCACTTTAATTATATCTTGTCATGCTTACATCATTATGAACAAACATTCATGTGTCCCCACTACATTTCATTAAAGTTTTGGTTTTTTTTTTTTTTTTTTTTTTTTTTTGGACTTTATGTTATGGGATAATTGATAAATGGACTAAATGTACAATACTAGTTTATTGGAGGAAGGAGGCACAATTTTCAATTTTGAGGGAAGCACAGAAAGATGTTCTTATAGAACAGTTATAAAAGTTCACAGTCCACAGTTTTACTGGAAGGTATTTACTCTTTATATCTCTCCTTTGAGGGGGTAACTACTGAATAATCTTGTTGGTAAATGCATGAAACTTTCATTCACTGACAGCAGCGAAATTCATCTGTCAGGTAATGACACAGGCTGATTTAGGCCTTGCGGATGCGTATATCAACGGAGATTTTACTTTGCTGATAAAGATGAAGGTCTTCTGAATCTCTTTATGGTAAGAAACTAAACAGGAGTTGCATTGCAAAGTTAACCTGATTAACTCTTAAGATTATCTACTCACAACTTTAGTTTTTCTCGGTAATTCATTCGTGCAGGTCCTCATCGCCAATAGAGATCATTCAAAACCTTCGGTCTCAATAACAAACAAATCAAAGAGGTACAATGTTTATTGCACTCATGAGTAGTGCGAGAATATGATCAAAAACGCTAATTATTGTGAGATCCCACATAGGTCCCACAGTAAGGCCCACATCACTTACGAGTGCATTTAGCATTCTTCTTATATATATATATATATATATTATTCTTAGCACGGATAATGATGTCATTCCTAGTATTTATCTCCTTTACAACTTCTTAATTGAAGACTCTCCTTATGTTTAGTTTGAGGGGATGGTGGACTCCAATGTTAATGACAGCTAGTATAGCCTCCGCGAAATTTTTCTTTCAACATGTCTCAAGGCAAAATACTCTTACACAGGCTCGCAGGAATATCTCTCGTCATTATGACCTGGTAAAATCTTTTATAAACTTGTACTCATTAAGAATTTATTCGTATACCCCATTCCCACTCGCTGAGCTAGCCCAAGCGGGGTATGAAAAGCTGTATTTGAATACATTTCACAATCACCTGAAATCCTTGCAACTACAATATCTAGTTGTCATGTTTTGGGCATTAACCAGAATTTGTACTTGTTTTGGCTACAATTCACTTAGATTTCTTGGTGTGTTAATTTGTAGAGTAATGAACTGTTTGCTATGTTCTTGGATGAGACAATGACATACTCCACTGGAATATTTAAGGTAATATATACATATATGTATATATATGTGTGCGTGTGTGTGTGTGTAATCCGTAAGTGGTTTAATAGAAAAACATGCATGCAAAATGCATGGTTTTGAAGGTTGTTTTCTCCACTGAATCGTTTCACAGAGTGAAGATGAAGACTTGAAGGTTGCGCAACTGAGAAAAATCTCTCTTCTGATTGATAAAGTGAGCCATTTTTTTTTTTTTTGCCAAATTCTGAATTTTTCCCCCCGTTTGAGTGTCTTTGTAAGATGTCCTTTTTTCTTTGATTTCATACGAATCCAGGCAAGAATTGATAAGAATCATGAAGTTCTTGAGATTGGATCGGGTTGGGGAAGCTTAGCCATTGAACTTGTCAAACGAACCGGATGCAAGTACACCGGCATAACTCTTTCGGAGGAGCAACTTAAATTAGCAGAAAAGAAAGTGCGAGACGCTGGCCTTCAGGTACCAAATGCAATCCCGAAACTTCCATACATAGATACATACGCACTCGTAAGTTCTTTTCAAATAACAATTGGAGTTCCGACCTTTTTACCAATTTTTTAATATCAACTTGCAAAACACGTTCTTAGTAATTCACTTATCACGTTAGATGGTATTAAAAAGTTCGGATAATATTTAGTATACTCAGCATTAGTCATTTGATTCGCATTAATTGCTGTTGATCTTTAATTTTCTACTCTCAGGACAACATCAGATTTCTTCTCTGTAACTATAGCCAGTTGCCTGCCGGCTATAAATGCGACCGAATCATATCTTGGTGAGCTCTCTAACCATTAAAAATTCAAACTCAACAATGCAATGTCCAATAAATTAATCTCATGATTCACAAAATACGGTTGCGTTTTTTCAGCGAAATGATTGAACATGTTGGCCATGAATTTATGGAAGACTTCTTTAGTTCCTGTGAATCTGTCCTAGCAGAAAATGGGCTTCTTGTTCTACAGGTAGGGTAACAAAAAATATTTTTGATCACTTTCTTCTTTGCTCATTTATGCTTTAATTTATCATAATAGCTAATATAGAATATTATTGTAGCACCCTTTTTTGATTTATTTGGTGACACCTATTTATTGACTCTATGGTAAAGGTCCTTAAGGAATTTTATTTTTATTTTTATTTTTTTGTAATCCCTATATTAGTTCATCTCGATTCCGGATGAACGGTATGATGAGTACAGACGAAGTTCAGATTTTATCAAAGAGTACATTTTTCCGGGTGGATGTCTTCCTTCTTTAAGTAGAGTAATTTCAGCCATGGCTGCTTCCTCCAGACTCTGGTATGTGTTTTGTTTTTGTTTTGTTTTGTTTTTTTTTTTTAAGTTATGTGCGCATAAGTTTGTTGATTATTTATCACACTTTTTTTTTTTTGGTTCCCTACTAACCAGCCTTCTTTGTACATTATTAATCTAACTACAGTGTCGAGCATCTCGAAAACATTGGAATTAATTACTACAAAACACTGAGACATTGGAGGAAAAATTTCTTGGAGAACCAGAGGTTTGAAAATAATTTTTTCTTTTCCAAAAAAAGTTCAAAAATAATCATGTAAAGTTGTAAAAAAGAAAGAAATCAAGAGCTTTAAGTTTGTGGCAGACACATGTAGCACATACTTGGTATCACTTGCACAATAATAATTATATGATTGTTGAACTTATCATTTATATATATATATATATATATATAATTACGGTATGAGTACCGAATCTCATTCTTACCAACTAGGTGAGCACTACTGATTGTTGTAAATGTATTTTTTCAGTGAAATCCTTGCTCTCGGATTCAACGATAAATTCATCAGGACATGGGAATATTATTTTGATTATTGTGCGGCAGGTTTCAAGTCACGTACACTCGGAGATTACCAGGTACAACGTTTACAACAGTTTTTTTTCTTAGGGCCATCATCTTTTTTCCCCCAATATACCCAAAGTAGAAAAGTTAAATTTTTGTATTGTTTTGTTTTTTTTTTTTTTTTTTTTTGGCCTTCTTTTTTCCTCCAAAAAAATGATAACAAGATGTTTGAAGTTTATTATGAAGCAATTGTGTTTTTTCTTCTTCTTTTTCCAGAAAAAGAGGTGGGGTTTATTTATTAGTTGACAAGAAAAATGGACAATTTTTTCCAATAAAAAATTTAAAATGATTAAGATCATTTATGTCCCTGAACTTTAAGAGTCATATCTTTGTTTCCTGAACTTTAAAAACTATTATTAATTTATACCCCCCCTCGTGTGAATTTTAAATAAGCTAGCCTCTTTTCATTAGAATTTTGGTTTTGAAAAAAAAGAAGAAGAAAAGAACAGATAAAAAAAGAAGTGAGTTAGTCTCACTAAATCTCTTTTGTTAGAATTTTTGTTAAAACTAAATAAAAATTTAACAAAAATCCTAACAAAAGGGTTAAGTGAGACTAATTCAAAGTTTAAGGGGCAAAACGAGAGTTTTTAAAATTCAAGAGAAAAATGAGAACAACCCTAAAATTTAAGTGTATAGATAAGAATAATCCTAATAAAGATTTTCAGACTTGTCCATAATTTTTCTATGTTACGTTTAGAGAAAATCGTAAATGTTGGACAGTATATATGAAACTCTGTTAATTTATAAAGTATTTTACTTCCAAAATGCAGATTGTGTTTTCACATCCTGGCAATCTTACTGCATTTGGCAATCCATATACAGGCTTTCCTTCTGCAGGTTGAAAATGCAATTTGATCAAAACTCGTGTCTTGCTTAATTTTATCTTATTTTCACTTTTATGAGACATCAAAACTAATAAACAACTATTCTCATGTCCAATTATATATATATATATATATATTCTTTGTGAAAGTTAGAGAGAGGAAGAATGAATTTGAGACTGATAAGAAATTTGACTTCCATTTTAAAAGGTCAACCTGTTAGGTGGAGTGGTTCAATATCCTTATCTATTTATTATTATTGTTATAAATTTTTGATGTGGAACTTGGGTTTCTTTTACCCTTAACACGCCCCCACAAGATGGTGTCCTCTTTGGAGAGACCAATCTTGTATTTTGATGGATCAGGCTGCTCGTTTGAGCTTGTTGGGCTTTGATACCATGTGAAAGTTAGAGAGAGGAAGAAGGAATTTGAGATTGATAAGAAATTGGGCTTCCATCTTAAAAGGTCAACCTGTTAAGTGGAATAGTCCAATATCTTTATATGTCTATTATTGTTGTTATATATTTTCGACGTGAGACTTGGGTTTCTTTTACCTTTAACATTCTAATGTTGCTAGACATAGTCACAAATGACTAACCCTTCAAACAGACATTAAAATAATTGTTTTCACCCTGATCACTCCACTTCTTATTTATATAAGATCTAATTGCAAAATACACTAGATTATATATTTTCTTAGTTTCTTTTCTCTTTTCATTCTCTTTCTACCAAAACAAAATTGAAAGAAATAATCTCTCACTTTCCTTCTATTTTCATCAACCTGGTATTTTACTCTTTCTTCCTTTCTATTTTCCATCCCTTTAATCAAACACAGCATAAATCCCTCAAATCCGATCAAAATTTACAGCAAAATTACTAAAATAGATCACATTGCAACAGTGTATAATAAGTTGGAGAGATGAATTATCAAAATATAAATTTAGATGATAAGTTAAGTCTGAAAAGTATAGGGAACAAAAGTACCATACAGTAACACTTATAACAAAGTAAAAGTAAATACTTATGGAAAAAAAAATGTAGAAGTGAATAAACCAGCCATAGATTCCATTTGGGTTTCGCTTTTATGAGGATGTTTTTGAATTTTGCAGGAAGTTCTAGGCTCAACTGTATTTAGTAAAATAATGAAAACTCACGTGGAAATTGACGCTGAAAACAATTCTGTAGCCAACTGAAAACGATAGCTTCAAAGTTAAACGACCACAGAAGTACAAACGAAGTAAGATCCAATTTTGGAAAATGGTAAAAGAAGTGATGAATGCCATCGAATGGAACAGAATAACATTGGATTAACTGAAAGAAAAGAAAAACAAAACAGTGAAAAAAAAAAAAAAAAAAAAAAAAAAAAAAAAGGAAAAGAACAATTGAGGATTAAGGGAGCAAACGACAACAAAAGTGAAGACAACAATAGAATATTAAAAAAAAAACAACGATAAAAATGTAAAAAGACATACAATTGATCCAATTAGGAAGCCACGTAAAAAAAAAATCCAAAACGGCAATAAACTAGAAAATGTAAAGAAAAATGAAAATGACGATAGAGCAGATTGACAATGAAAGATAAGAGCGAGAAATAAAAAGTAACGAGGAAACCAATAACGACTATAAAAATAACGATAAAACGAAAACGACAACCAACGGTAAACGGGAAAATAAAAATGAAAAACGACGTATATAAATAAATTAACAAACGACAACAAAAGCAAAACCAACAGACCAGTAAACTAAAAACTGACAACAAAAGCAAAGCTAACTAGAAAATTAGAAACGAAAGTGGCCAAAAAAAAAATGAAGAATTAACGGGGGGAAAAACGGTATAAAGCTCGGAACCACTAATGATTGAACAAAAGTAGCAAACAAGATTATGCATTGAACAAGCAAACGACGTCGGAAAGAAAACGACACAATCTATACTTAAAACATAGAGCGACACGAAAGATGAAAAATGACAATTAAAGTGCCTAACGACAAATTAGGAACTAACGTGTAAACGACAATAGAATTAAACAAGCGAAGAATACCAGGAAAGTGACAATTAACAACATGTAAAAAATTAGACGACCAACCGACAATTAAAAACTGGGAAACAAAAACGACAATAATCTGAAAAGGACAGCGCAAAGATTACAACGGCGATAAAAGCTAACCACAATCAAAATGCTGATAGATGGAAACAACAATGGAAAAGGAAAATGAGAATTCAACACTTTAAAAATCACTAACAAGAAAACAACTTAAAAGAATAACAATTAACAAAATGAAGTGGATAACGACAGCGACAGATTAAAGCCACAATAACAACATCAACCAACCCTTTATAGAATCAAATATACTAACGTTGACACTAGGGGTGATAATTCGGGTTACGACAAGATAACGCAACACAATCTTGATATGAAAAATATGCGGGTTAGGGTTGACAAAATACGGTGCAGGTCGGAATTGGGTCGAACACAAAAAAATAAATCTATTGTGATCATCCGTCCATTAACTTTTGTTGCTTAAGATTTATTCATTCTTGCTACTTTGAATTCTTTGTTTAACAAATAAGCGCCTAGTACAGGGTGAGGAGGCTACAATTAATGATGTCAGTCAGAAAGTATATCAAAAGGAAACTCAAGAATTTTAAATCTCGAGAAGACTAAATAAACTCAAGAAGACTTATTTTCACGGTTTAGGAACTCAACAACTAATTCTTTCCTTTGGAGGGTTGCACGGGTCGGGTCGTGTCCACCCACCAAAAAATCAAGTCGTGTTAGGGTTGGGGTTTTCTTGATTTGACGGGTTGCGGGTCGTGTCTGGGTTGGAGATTTTGAAGGGCAATTTTGCTTTAATCCGACCCGAACCTAACCTGATGACATGAAATGCCAGCCGGACACTATAGAAATATATACTTTTTTTTAAATACAATGAATTGGAAAACCATAATTAATGAGGAAAACAACAACAAAAATTCGTAAAACGGCAACCAAATAATTAAAATAATGATAACTATCGTAAAAGTGGCAAACGGCTGAGCCAAAAGATTCAAACGACAAGAAAAAACAAAAAAACAAAAACAAAACAAAACAAAAAAGTCTACAGAAACGAAAGCGACAATAGACTGGAATACGGCAGGACAAATGGAAACGACAACAAAAGAGGCTATAATCAGCAAATAAAATAGGAGAAAAAAAACTTTAGGTAGTTAAGAAATACATGAAAAAAAAATTAACGTGATTTTAAATATAAGTCGAGATTTGTGGTTGTAGCATAATGAAATGATAATTTTAAACCTAATTTCATCACAAACTATAGAGATTAAATCCCTCTACTTCAATCTAAATAATAATAATAATAATAATAAATTGAGATTTGAGGTTCAGAATTTTCTATTCGATTAGTTGTCATCTGAATTTAAGAATTTAGTTAAATAAAAAAATATTGAATACTAAAAATATTAAAATAAATTGATGAGTTCTGAAAACTATTAAGATAGAAAAATAGTACAACTAATCTAAACTATTTAAAAATTATACAAGAATATCATATCTTAGTCATCGAAGATATATAAAAGATCAAATTTGTCCTACATTAATTCCTAACCAAGTAAAAATAATATTAAAAAAAATGAAAAGTCAAATTAATTTCTTGTTTTTTACTTCTCCGAATTGAGCATCAAACTATGCAATGAATCTAAGATGCTGAAGGAACAATTAATGTAGACAACTTTGGGTGTTTATGTGTATGTGTCCAAATGAACCACGTTGCAGTAAAAACAACCAGTGTCCAAGCAAGTCTCAAAACATGTTAGCATCCATCAACCACGTCTTTCATGGAATCCTCTTGTTAGAAAGATAATATTGAAAAATAAAATAAAATTTCAAAGGAAATAAATAAACGAACAAATAATGTATCTTTGAGAATATCAAGGGACAGGTTTCTCCCCAAGTTGCAACTTAGCAGACACCTAAACTTGTATTTTAGTCAGAACTCTTTAGTTAGTACGGTACGGGAAAAAAATGTATGGACAATTTTCAGCATATGTGTTAATGTTAATATTATTTTTATTCCCTTTCCCTTTCTCTCCCTCTCTTCTCCTCTCTCTCTCTCTAACGTGTGAGTGTTAAGTTTTCTAAATCGTTTTTCTCTTTTAGGGTCGGAATCCGGTGGCAGCCTTTAGGTTATCTCTGATTTTCTTACCCTAAAGATGAAGGTGAGAACCATATGGTGAGAGTCTTGACAGAGGTAAGCTCGTGACAGGTGGATGAACATTGTAGGAAGGAGCAAAGCAGAAATGAGATAGTTGGTGATGGTGCGTGGTCGTCATATGCCGAGGAGGTCCTGCATCAGTTAGGCTTTGACAACCCAGTTTCTCTCGATAATGTGATTCGTTTTATCAACAATGACTCTTTCTGTGTGAATGATTTTTTTGTTTTTCAGTGTGTAAGTTTGTGTCTGATAATGACGATGTCTTCGTCGTCTTTTCTTTAGGTGTTTTATTTCTTTTTGTTGTATATAATAACTTAGGTGGTCTCTTCACCTTCTAAGTTGGTTGTTTATCTATCATATCTGAGTCTTGACGGTGTTTTGGTCCGGCTAGAGTTACTTCTATATGGAGTTAGTAGTGGTCCTAGTGCTGCTGAGTCTTGGCCCTCGATTGATCGGGAAAATACATTGATTGTCAGGGTTTTGTTAAAAAGAGCCTTACATGTGCTCAATTTCAGTGTACCGAGGTATATTCTCATTATCAGACCTCGAGCATACTTTCCCTTTGAACGTCATTAGATTTTACTAGTAGATCCATTCTTGTTGAAGGGTTTTATCTCCTGTAATACAGGGTTTCTTATGTTTGGTACTTTTGTATCTTCTAAGTGAGTTTGATGAAATTTTTCCTTAAAAAAATATATTTATTACAAAAAAAAAAAAAAAAAAGCAAGAATAATGTATTTGAGATTTTATAATCAAATATATAATGCTATTCTTAGTGTTGTTATTACCTTTTGTCATAGTTTTGGAATTCATAAAAATAAAGTTTATTTTGAAATTACAATATTTATAATTGGTAGATGAAAATGTTAAGACACGAATTAACAATAATCAAATGTTAAATTTAATATTTGTTATATTTTGTGATAAATTTGCCATCAAATTTAGCATTCGTCAAATTTACCATCAAATATAGCATAATATTGGAGAGCAATTTTTTCCTTCAAATGTTTAACACTAATGCCTTTGTTGACACTACATTAATGGTGCTTTTAGAATTTATTCTGCTAAATTGTAGTTTCATTTATTGTTTATTAATCATTTAATTAATTAATTAATTTTTGAGAAGATTCTTATTTGACAGTATAAAAGTAAATATGTGGTCAATAAGTCAAATTGCCAGAAGGAGAAAAGTTTTGTACCTTTTAGAAGGGAACATGTTCTTTTATTATTGGTACTTTTTTTCTTTTTTTTTTCCCCTACAGCATTAAATTCCAGTTAAGCTTTTAGTTGACTATTTTACATTCTGAGTTAGGACAATTAAGATGCTTAGGCAGCCGCCTAATTAAGGGTTTATCCTTCGTTAAGCTTCCGTTTTCGATGACCGATTATCAAACAAAACATAAGTCCTTAATTAAACTTACTTTTGTCTTCTAGAGATTCATATTAAATTGCATTTAACCACTTCTAGCAATTAAAACCCAAGGGCTCATCCAAAAAATGACGTGGAACTTGATCTTTTAAGAAGTGTCATGATTACCTTAAGATTTTTAGATGCTAACAAATTTGTTGCTTTCTAAAAAATTATCCAAACAAACATTACAACCATAGATCATTAGAAACACCGAAATCAATATAAAACTAATTCATTATAAACAATAAAGCTAAATTATTAATTCTACAAGAAAAACAAGGGATGATGATACTTTGTTGGTTAGTGGTTTGAACCAAAACTAGGAATCATGCTGTTTTTCGGGCGGGAACGGGACTCAGGGGTATCCGCCCATAATGTTACGAGGATGAGGATGATTAACGGGGTTGGGGACATGCGCTTGTCCTTGAACGGAGAGGGAGAACCCCTCTCCATATCCTGTCCACGCTCCGATATATATTTTTTTTAAAAAATTAAACTCTTTTAACATATTTTTTAGTATTATAAATTCCCTAATTTCTATACCTATTTTGTTGATTTTTTTAATATAAAATCATTACATTTATGATGAATTTCATTTTTTTTTTTTTTGTTTCTAACTTATATTTACTGATTATGAATTTATAGTAGGGACTAGGACATATATAAATAATGCACTATCAATGAGAAGATTCTCTAGTATCATCTTCGCCTCTTCTAAAGCAGGAGATGAAGGTGGGGATTGGGATAATTTCGAAGGGTAAGAATGGGGATGGGGAAGCATTTTCTAACCCCATCAAATCCCGTCATCACTCGTCATCCCTAATTTGATCTGTCTAAAACTGTAACAGACACTGGGGACCAAGTTAGTATTTTGGTGCATGTGTCATTGTGTTCATGGACCAAGTTAAGGACTTTTTTTTATAATAAGAAGGAATTTTAGTGCTAGAAATCACAGTTAGATCAGCAGACAAATAAGAAAGTAATACATATAATGTTTCGGCCATTATAAATTATTGCAAATTGGGAATATATGTTATGGATTAATTAGCCTACTTGCCCACCTCTAAAAAATATATATATACATACAAAATATGAAATAAAATAAGCTGGAGAACCAAAGTATAATTACCCAAAAAAAGGGGTGCCAAAGTGCAATTTACAAACATATGTCAATACTCATAACATGATGGGACAAACATGGATGGCCTATATATATAATTCACCTACAAATTATGTACTCCTTCATCTTTTGCTTATCTTTTCTCTGTTTCTTTCTCGTACCATCCATACGAGCAATAGAGAGAGAAAAACATACACACACGCAGAGAGAGAGAGAAAGAGAGAGAGAGAGAGTGGTGGTGGTTTCTGATTCTTTTCCTTCTGTTTTTCCTTTCATCCAAACACATCTACATTACTAGAACTTCTCTTCCAATCGCAGCAAGAAGGCTTCAAACAAAGAAAACAACACAGAAGAAGCCTTTGAAGATTAAACATACAGGTATATTGGATTTATGTACACACACACACTCTCTCACACACGCACACACACACACACACACACACACACATATATATATATGAATAAGCTTTAACGATTTAATTTCTTGAAATACGACAATGACATTACAATGATATTTATTCCAGATTCCCTGGAAAGAAAATAAGATAAAAATATCTTGGCCAAAAATCTTCCTAATATTATTAAAAGAATTAATAGTTTGTCGTTTGAGACTAAGTATCTTTCAAATTTCAATCCCAACATATTCCATTTCTCAATTTTTTTTCTCTTTTAATTTCTTGGTGATTCTTGGGCTTTCTTTGTTTAATTTCATTTTCTTGACCAAATAATTTTTCCTTATTTCTTGTAATTTGTATCTCATTTTCAGGGAAAAAAAAAGAAAAAAAAGGGCGTTTTGTGCAAAGAAGCGGTGAGGATGAGAGTGGCTGTGATTGGAGCTGGGATAAGTGGATTGGTGTCGGCGTACGTTCTGGCCAAAAACGACGTCGAAGTGGTTGTCTATGAGAAAGAGCATTACTTGGGTGGTCACGCCCACACTGTTGTTTTTGATGGGGTTGCCTTGGACCTTGGTTTCATGGTCTTCAATCGTGTACGTGGCTTTCTCTCTCTCTCTCTCTCTCTCTAACTCTTTTTTCTTTTTTTTTCTTTTTTTTCCTTTTTTTTTTTTTTTTTTTTTTGGTTTTTTTTTTGGGTGAATTCAATTTTTAAATATTGTCACGTATTCAACTACGGTTGCTGAAAGTTGGGATTTGACGGCTTAAGCCTTTGACAAAATGCCGCTCTATAAGATGAGAAAATGAAAAAGAAAAAAAGAAAATTATTTCTTTCTTTCTTTCTTATTTGTTGTTTCATGGGAAAACCAAAAAAGTGTTGGTAGTCTCTCATTTAAGGATAACCCATGTGTGTTCCGAGTTCTGCTTAGTAGTCAATGCCGATAAATCAATACCCTACCTTGTCTTGTTCCCTAAATTCAATCGGAAAATAAGTCCCTTAAAAAAAATAGAGCACTAAAAGAAACTAATAGTGTAATTAAGGGCATAAGGATGGGATATACTTTTATGTATAGTATTAGTCGAAACTTAAAATTAATTTTTTCAAATTTTACATATTTTAATTGCTTTCCTATCATTACGGCATCTAACTTAAAACCATGTTCTATTATAGTAAACGTCAAATGATTGATAATAATTAGAACGAGAGCAACTGAATAAAAAATAACTAAATTTCTTATTCCCCTTTATGAAATTAAAAAGAAAAGAAATTTTTTGTTTGAAGAAGTGGAACTTTATGATAAGATATGAAAACAAATTTATTATTATTATTATGAATGTTACGTTACATTTCTCATTTTATATATAACTAGTTTTAATAACGTACTCCGCGTGTGTGGTGATATATCTGAGAAAAATTATTGCTATAGAGACAAAAAAAATGTATTTGAGACTTTAATTATTAACGAGGTATATTAGTACCAAAAAAAAAAAAAAAAAAGTGGCAATGGCAACTGGAGGAGAAAAAATTAAGGAAAAAAAAAAAAAAAAGCCTAGGTGCCACATCAAGTAGTAAGCAAAACATTTTTGGAAACAAAATAGAAATAAAAAAAAAAACAACTAAATTAATTAGAAAGGCAACTAAACCCTTAAAAATAAATAACATATGTCAATCATTATTTGTTACACAGAAATGAGATAATTGGATTGATTCTTTTTATTATATAAAATAAAACAATAACAATAATAATAAAATGAGCAAATACTTTAATAATTTTCTCATCATCACCTACAGTGTTGGAAAACGAACCAAAAAAGAAGTCACCCAAGGCAAAGAAGAAGTAACCAAGTTAATTAAAACAAAAAGAAACCAAATGGTTAAAAGAATGATACCTGATCATGAAAATGAAAATTTAGTTGAGTTGACTCTTTTTATATAGTATAGATAGAGATAGAGATATATATATATATATATAGAGGAAAATAAGAAAAAAGCATAAGACGATATTTAAAATAAAATAAAAAGTAAGTGTAAGGAAAAAAAAAAAAAAAAAAAAAAAAGATCGGTAAAAGGGGCAAAATAAGAAGAATCCCAAAAAAAAATGAAAAAGAAGAAATAGCAAACTTAAAGGAAGGCAAGGAGGGGAAAAAAAAAAAAAGAACAAACACGTGTCAGGCATATGGGATTGTACTTTGACAATTTTATACATACTAGTTGAACCTATGCATTTCGTGGGAGGTCATATGAGGGAAAAAAAATTTTGAATTAGTTTATAAAAATTTACGTTTTTGTATCATATATTTTGCTTTTATTATGAAAATAGATCATAAATTTTGAATTTTTACTTTTATATACCATTAAATTATGTTTAATATATAAATTTATACTCCATATCGGTCAACACTTAATTTTAACCTTAAATTGTCAAAATTATCCATAAAAAGAAAGACTATAACTATGTATTATTTGTATTTTTATACCATACATATTGTTTTTATTTAAAATGTATACAATGTGTTTTAAAATTTTACATTTTTTTTATTATTAGATTACATTTAGTGCATAAATCCATATGTTTTCTCGATCAATGTTTGATTTTATATTTAAAATACCAAAGATACCCTTTATTTTAAAAGCAAAATATAGGGTTAAAAATGTAAATAACCCTATTTATATTTGTTTTAAAGATAATATTTTAACATTTTATGAAAAGTATTTTTTTTTTACATGTAAGTTATTATTGAAAAAATTAATATACGTAGACCCCGCTCACCTTTCACTCTTTTCCATGTGCAACCCTCTCTGTCTCTGCTCTCACTTGTACCCTTTCTTATCTCTCTCTCCCTCTCTCAAAGTTTTTTATGGCCAATTAAAAAAAAACAAACAAACAAACAAAGCGAAGAAAAAGGAAAGAGAAAAGAAAATGTGATACATGGCTGAAGTAGAGAGAGGACGAAAATTTGGACAGCTCTTTTAAATATTGGTATGAGATATATATATATATATATAAAATATAGTATAGGAAGAATAATGAGAGAATAACTACTCTATAGAAGGGACGTAGACAAATCATTTATATGTATTCGTAATTTAAACGTGGGCTTAGTTTAAAGTGTTAGGTGCTTTGTCACGTCGCTCTTGGATTTTGCAAGGGGCGTTCGGCTTTTTTTGGATGATAGATTGTAATGTTTCTCTGGTTGGTTGAATGGCCAACGAATCAACTTTTTGAAAAGAAATTTAAATTATTAAAAAAAAAAAAAAAAAAGGCATGGACCCCAAGGTTATCTTGGCAGAAAACCAAAATGTCAGTAATCAGTGTAAAATAGTGGAGGTCTTTGTTGTAAGCACTTTGTACGAGAAAACGATAAAAGCTCCAATTTGATAACAATGATATATTCATAATGCATTTCTACCCAAAAAATAAAATAAATAATAATAAAAATAAAAATGTTATTATGTACATATTTTCTAGCCAATAGTTAAGTCATTACAGTGGTTATAAAATAGAGCTAAATAAATGCAACACTTTCAATAATAAACCATATTTTAATCATAGGCTCGAACTCGCATTTAGATTTTTTTTTATTAATAATATTTTCTCTTATAAAAATATGGTCCGTAAATAACCATGACATTCACTGAGTTTATAATTTTTTGGGGGCACAGGTAACATATCCAAACATGATGGAGTTGTTTGAGAGGCTTGGAGTGGAAATGGAGACATCCGACATGTCGTTTTCAGTGAGTTTAGACAAAGGAAAAGGATGCGAGTGGGGCAGTAGAAATGGCCTCTCAAGCTTATTTGCTCAAAAGAGGAACCTCTTCAATCCCTACTTCTACCAAATGATCAGAGAAATTCTCAAGTTCAAGGACGATGTGCTCAGGTAAATATTTCTAGCAGATTCCATGCATACAGAAATTTTTTTACCTTGGTGTGTGTGCTTATAATTTAGGGAATATTATAAATACCCACCTTTAGTTTTTAGCCAATTAAAAATTGTTCACAAAAAGCTATACTTGTTGGACGTTGTGTAATAAATTAATCTGTGGACCAAATGGCAAAGAGCTTTTAAGTTCAAGCCTTTTCATCTCGGTGGTAGGAATGCATGTCGATTTAATATGTGAAAAATAATCCCCTCTTTGTTGGAGGGGAGTTAGAGATTTGTTTCAGTAGAGGCGTATAGTAATTTTTTAAAGAAAATTAAATTACGTCAAAGTATAAAAAATTAAAGGGTAAAATTTTAGTAGGGATTATTAAGTATTGTTAATTTTTGATGGGATAAAGATTAAAAATCATAGAATTTTTGAGGTAGAATTAATTTATGCAGGCTATATAAGAGTTTTTAATTTTTAATAGAGGTAAAAATTGAATAGCTATAAAATTTTTGGGATAAAAATTGAAAGAAAAAATTTTCAGTGGGAGCACTGACCACCACCTTCCTCTGCCACTGCCTGTTTGTTTCGCATGGCTATTTTCAAAAGGAGAGCATAAGAGTGTTTTTCCCAAAAATTTTCCTTCTTTCTTCTTATTTTGAAAAATGAAACTATCTAATTTTCAAATTTACTTTGTGCAATACTCTTTAGGAATCCTTTTATAATCTTTTCAAAATCTTCACCTAATACACTATTCCCTATACTATTTTTGCTCATTCCAAACATCAAGAAGAAATTTTGTTTTATAAATCCAAATGCTATCTCATTCTCAAAATGAAATGACTTTCTCGTTTCAAACAAGAAAATTTTCTTATCCGAAAATGGACATGCGATCCAAACATGGCCTAAATCATATCGTTTGAATTGAGTTTATCCAAGAACGTCATCCTTTTTATACATTTTTTTTTTTATTTAGCTGGAAAAAAAAAATCATTTACTATTATACTAATTTATTTTTATTTGGAAGTTATCTTGAGATGCTTGAGAACAACCCCGACATAGACCGGAATGAGACCTTGGGAGAGTTCATAAAGTCACGTGGTTACTCAGAACTGTTTCAAAAAGCTTACCTTGTGAGTAACACCTTATAAAACATTATAATTTAATGTTACCATGTCACATCCTTTGATTTTTTTGTTTTTTAATGTATCACATTACAATAAGTTAATGTTCCTAGATTCGCAATAAAACTGCCAATACATACAGATTCCAATATGTGGATCAATCTGGTCATGCCCTTCAGAAGGTGTTATGAGCTTCTCAGCTTTCTCTGTTCTCTCATTCTGTCGCAATCATCATCTCCTTCAGGTATTATAGGCTTCATTTTTTTAGAATTCTATGGTCGGGTAGGAAAAAAGCATGCTATTAGTAGAACACAGTTTTTAACAGTCACATTTTCATAAAGTTTGTAATTTGATATGATTCTGACATGATATGATGGTTCATAACTATGTTTTACCTATAGAATTTTTTTTCCCTTACCATACCGCAAAATTGTCCTTTTTCTTTTTTTTGTCTTGTTGGTTACGTCTTTTTCTTGTGTCTCAAGTTTTTCTGGTTCATGATGAGTGTTTTTGTGGCTGATGCAGCTTTTAGGCCGGCCTCAATGGCTCACTGTTAAAGGACGTTCACATTGTTATGTGGAGAAGGTAAATTTATCCTTCATTTTTTGTCTTCAAAGTTTACGAAAATGTTCACTGAAATTAGCAAAAGAAAGTCTTTAACTTAACTATACTTGATTTTCGAGATCAAATTCAGGTGAGAGAAGAGCTGGAGAGTAGAGGTTGTCAGATAAGAACTTGTTCCGCAGTACAAACGGTTTCAACAACTGATGAGGGTTAGTAATAAAACTCTAAGTAATGCTTAATCTTTTTTCTTTCCGAGATCAACTATTGTGTAATGTAAAAT
Organism: Ficus carica; assembly: GCA_009761775.1. Taxonomy (NCBI): domain Eukaryota; kingdom Viridiplantae; phylum Streptophyta; class Magnoliopsida; order Rosales; family Moraceae; genus Ficus; species Ficus carica. Next base: position 1,295,079 of record CM019746.1, read on the forward strand.
AAGGATTATGATAAATCTCTAATCATGGAGTTTGTATGAGAATTGGTAGGTTGTCTGGTATATTCCGAAGATGGTTCAAAAGAACTGTTTAATGGATGCATCTTGGGCGTCCATGCTCCTGATGCTCTGAGATTACTTGGGGACCAAGCTACGTCCGACGAACGCAGAGTACTTGGTGCTTTCCAATATGTCTACAGGTGAGTGCTTTTAGCTTCTTTTCAACTATGACCTGCATAATTTCGAACCGGAAAAAACACAAAAATTAGACATCAGGAGTAATATTTTATGTTCGATCAATCACATACTGTCACATGATAGCATGCACTTTTGAATACGTGACATTGCATATGTCAAGTGTTCGAAAATAGAACAAGAACTAGTAATGATAATCACGGGTCATGGTCCATAACTTTGCTCCTTAATTCAGCCAACATGCAGAGTCATTGTTTAACTCTCTACTGACAGCGATCAATCACATACTGTCACATGATAGCATGCACTTTTGAATACGTGACATTGCATATGTCTAGTATTCGGAAACAGAACAAGAACTAGTAATGATAATCACGGGTCATGATCCGTAACTTTGCTCCTTAATTCAGCCAACATGCAGAGTCATTGTTTAACTCTCTACTGGCAGTGATATTCTCCTTCATCGTGACAAAACTTTAATGCCCCAAAACCCAGCAGCATGGAGTGCTTGGAATTTTCTCGGAAGTACGGACAACAAAGTATGTCTGACATACTGGCTCAATGTGCTTCAGGTGAGTACTACACAAGCTAGATAGTAGTGAAATAAAATTCTTGCAAGAACTGTTCTAATCGGGCCTTTGAATCTTCGATTATGCAGAACCTTGGTGAAACAGGTCTCCCATTTCTTGTGACTCTCAATCCCGAACGTCCCCCAAACCATACCTTGCTTAAGTGGACAACTGGCCATCCGGTTCCATCCGTTGCTGCGACGAAAGCATCGCTCGAGCTTCATAAAATTCAAGGAAAGAGAGGAATTTGGTTTTGTGGAGCATACCAGGGTAAGCTTTATTGCTTGTAATAAACTCGAGTACTCTGGAATGTTGAACTTAGTAATTTGCGGTTTTTGCAATTTCCCATTTTTAACCAAATTGTATTGGTTTCACATTTTCTGACTATCCGAGTTTCGTTTGTTTCAGGTTATGGATTCCACGAGGATGGATTAAAGGTAGAACTCGATGACCATATATTATCTCTATAGCTTATTCCTAAGATGTAGTATGCAGAATCCGATCCTATCTCGTTAGCGAAGATGCGGTTCAAAAGTCAGTTTTCCTTTGCAGGCTGGAATGGATGCTGCATATGGCATCATCGGAAAAAGTTCCAATCTTCTTAGCAATCCAAAACACATGGTACCTTCCCTAATGGAAACAGGAGCACGCCTTTTCGCTACTAGATTTCTTCAAAAATTCATCTCTGCCGGATGTTTAACGTGAGTAAAAGATCAAGTTCTTCTTCTTATCTAAGTTTTTTCTTTTTTGAAGTGAACTTTCAAGGTTTTTCGGAGATAACAGGTACATGGCGTTATTGGCTCTTCTTATGTAGATTACTGGAGGAAGGAGGGACCATGTACACTTTTGAAGGAAGTACGAAAAAATGTCCTTATAAAACAGTCATCAAAGTTCACAGTCCGCAGTTTTACTGGAAGGTATATGCTTTGTTTCTGTTACATCCTTCAAGTTAAAATACTTCCTATGAATGCATGAAACTTTTACTAATAAACCGACGCAAAATTTTATCTTTCAGGTCACATCACAGGCTGATTTAGGCCTTGCAGATGCATATATCAACGGAGATTTCACATTTGTGGATAAAGATGAAGGTCTTCTGAATCTCTTTCTGGTAAGAATCTGAATATAAATTCGATGAAAAGTTGAGTTTTTCTGATATATACTTCCACTGAATACTTCTTGTTAATTCACTCTTGCAGATTCTTATTGCCAACAGAGATTCAGATCCTTCAGCCCCAAAATCAAACAAGAAAAGGTACATATACTTGTGTTTGGACAAGAATACCATCCGGTTACGTTATTACTATTCGTTAACGACTTTCGTTTTTGTTATAGCTTGAGGGGATGGTGGACGCCGATGTTAATGACAGCTAGTATAGCCTCGGCAAAATATTTCTTGCAGCATGTCTTGAGGCAAAATACTCTTACACAGGCTCGCAGGAACATCTCTCGTCATTACGATCTGGTACGATGTTAGTGATCTCCTACACTATTTTCTATTCTTGAAATCTCGAGAATGTGAGAATTACAACCCGTGATCGCTTGAACAGACCATTCTTCTATCGCGAGTTTAGGTGACTTGAGACAGGAACCAAATAAAATCACAGAAATTATTCCTTGTAAAAAGGAAGATTCCAGAGAATTTTACTTTGTCTGTTGGTGTATATGTTTGTTGTAGAGTAATGAACTCTTCGCTCTATTCTTGGACGAGACAATGACATACTCTTCCGCTATATTCAAGGTTGGAACTACGTAACATCGATTATTCATATACCACTTCATTTAAAGAGAGAGGCATGGCTTAGAAGGCTGACCTTGTAATAGTTTCTGTGTTGAATCATTTCACAGGCAGAAGATGAGGACTTGAAGGTTGCCCAAACGAGAAAAATTTCTCTTCTGATCGAAAAAGTATGTCCTCTTCACTCAAATTCTGCCGACGACTTTGAATTCTCGTCTCCATAGAACACATTTTTAGTCTCCCCTTCATTGTAATCCAGGCCAGAGTAGAGAAGAATCATGAAGTTCTGGAGATTGGATGTGGTTGGGGAGGCTTGGCCATTGAACTCGTCAAACGAACCGGATGCAAGTACACCGGCATCACTCTTTCGGAGGAGCAACTGAAATTTGCACAAATAAGAGTGAGAGATGCTGGCCTTCAGGTACCAAATTCAATCAGAAAAACTTCAATATGACAGCACATAGATATATCTATATAGATATATGCACGTTCACAAGTTCTGTTCGTGTTAGTCAACTTTTGATCTATTCTGCTATCAGGACAACATCAGATTTCTTCTCTGTGACTATCGCCAATTACCCGCGGGATACAAATGTGACCGAATCATATCTTGGTGAGGCATTGTTCCCATCAAATTTACATCCAAACAATGGTCGTTACCTACTAAATTCCATGATTCATTTTTTGATTTTTTTGATTTTTTTTTTTTTCTAATTTTTGCAGTGAGATGTTAGAAGCTGTTGGCCATGAATTCATGGAAGATTTCTTTACTAGTTGTGAAAATGCACTAGCAGAAAACGGCCTTTTTGTTCTACAGGTAACGATTAGGCTGCGAATCTTTGGTAACTATTTGAGAAAAATAAATAAAATCGAACAAACGTCTGCTCAAAGTAACTATACTTTTTGATGGTTAAAGATGGTTGATTTTTCTTTCTTTATTTATTTTCATATTTGTTAGTTCATATCGATCCCGGATGAACGATATGACGAGTACAGACGAAGTTCAGACTTCATCAAAGAGTACATTTTCCCTGGTGGATGTTTACCTTCATTAAGTAGAGTAACATCTGCCATGGCTGCTGCATCCAGGCTCTGGTATGGTCTTTTTCTTGTTGAAAATCAATAGTTTTGTTGATTCCATCATACTTTTTTTATTTTCACTTATGATCTTTATTCGATCAAAATTAATGAAACGGCAGTGTGGAACACATTGAAAACATTGGAATTCATTACCATCAAACGCTCCGGTGTTGGCGGAGAAATTTCTTGGAGAAGCAAAGGTTAGGAAGTAATCATGAAAAATTTCTACAGCACTTATTTGGACTCTTTTTTTTTTTTTTTTTCCCAAACAAATTTTTGTATTTTTCAGTGAAATTCTTGCTCTTGGATTCAACGAGAAATTCATTAGAACATGGGAGTATTATTTTGATTATTGTGCAGCAGGTTTCAAGTCGCATACGCTCGGAAATTACCAGGTACAAAATTTTCCGAGACGTATAATTCTTCTTTAATCTAGTTGTTGTTGCAAATGAAAATTGTTTGCAAAACTTTTTTAATTTCTCTGTCAATATCTTTCCTAAATTAGAAGTAATTAACCTCTTTTCACTTGTGTGAAATGCAGATTGTGTTTTCACATCCCGGCAATGTCACGGCATTTCGGAACCCATACAAGGGTTTTCCTTCTGCATGTTGACAGAATATAATGTTTTGTTTTGTTTTGTTTTTGTAATATTTTTAATTTCTGTACCATTTTCCTTGATGAAATTTCATTCTTTGTGCGAGGACTCAAACCGCATGGTTTGTTGTTGTAAATCAGTCATATTAAATCTTGTTCAAAAAGCACGTTAAGCTAAATCATAAGATGCTAACTAGAAGTCATGGTTAACCAAATGGCATAAGAAAGAAAGGAGATATATAACAACCGAGGGCGTGTTTACTAATAAAAAATTCAATTTTAAAAAAATGAATTAAGTATTTTATTATAAATTCTGGTATTTACTTTTATATTTGAGAATTAAATTATATATCCCAAAAAATAGGAAAAATCTAAATTCTCTATTATATAACTATACTAAATTTATTCATTCTTATTTCTTAAAAAAGCAAACATAATAGGAATTTAATTCCTTACAAGCTTTTACTTTCAAGAAATGGATGTCAATTGTCATGAGTAGGAGCCACAAATAGTTTGGGAAGGAATAAAATGAATAAAAGCCAATTTTTAAAATAATTCTCATCTCCATATCGTTTGTGCGTGACAATGCAAATCAAACACGTTTCTCTGAGATCTTCTCCGTGTGAATTTTGGAGCTTTCTTCTTCACGGAAGAAGGTGTTAACGTAAGAGATATAGGAATTAAACCCGAACAACGACGGCGGAGGCGGGTGGGAAAGCCGAGTTGGAGAGGCCATGGCAGACAACGAGGCGATCGGAGAACTGAATTCGATGCCGGGGAGGCGGTCCAAGCACATTAGCTTTGCCATTTTCTTCTGTGATCGTCAATTCGGTTCCTCCCAGTTTATGGTTTGATGATCCGTAAAGGAATGTTAGTATAATGAGAAAGAAAGGAAAGCAAAGTAATGAAATAAGAATAAAAGGATTTCATTCCTAGTGTTTGTTTATCTATTAGATGGTTTATATTAATTTTCCAAATCTTATAAATGTAATGTTAAAAAAATATCCTTTTAACATTAAATACTTGCTTCTAATATGTAAATTTGTTAACTTGTTTATAATATGCAAATTGGCAAGGGCATCTAAGTATCGTGTTTTTTTTTTTTTTATTGAAATCTAATAAAGATTTTATGTCAAAGGGAAATTTTTTTTTTTTTTTTTTTTTTTTTGTTCTCCTTTCCTTAGTAACGTTTTTTGTTTTTTTTATCTTTTCCCTCGAACATTAAATACTGATTTAGCTAAGCTTTCAATTAAGCTGCTTAAGCAACCGCCTAATTAAGGCCTTATCCTTCATTTAGCCCCTAATTAATTATATATATTATAATATATTGGTCAACTCTAATTATTGTATTCTCTCTTCTCTTAAGTTCCGTTTGGTGAAACATCTTAAACTCAAATTTTTCATCTCAGTTTTTGTCTTTTTCTGAAAAGTCAACAAAAATTATAACTAGTTTTTAAAAAGTTAACCAACTCAAACTTAAAAATTTCAACTCAAACCGTTTCACCAAACGGAACCTTAGTTTTTCAAATCATTTTCTTCTCTTAAAACTGACTCCAATGCCAACCTTAGGTCTATCCCTAATTTCTCGGCCTTAAGAATGGAGGTGAAAATAATATCAAGAGGTCTTGGAAGAGATGAGCCCGTGGAAAAAGGATTGACGTTGTGGGAATGAGCAAGGTAGAGATGAGATAGTTGGTCGTGATGTATGGTCATCATGCACCGAGGAGATCCTGCAGTAGTTGGGCTTTCTTCCGACTACGTGGATCATTTTTTCAGTTCTTTGTGTGATTTTTTTTTTAATTTTGTAGTGTGTAGTTTTATGTGGAATAATGGCGATGTCTTCGACGTCTTTCATCTGCATGTTGTATTTCTGTTTATTAATTCTAATAATGTAGGTAGTTTCCACATCTTCGACATTGGTTGTTTGTCTACTAGATCTGAGTTTTGAAGGTGTTTTGGTCATTCTATAGTTGCTTATACGGAGTTAGTGCTAGTCCTAGTACTACTAAGTCTTCGTCCTTGACCGATTATAAAATTCCATCAATTATCAGGGTTTTGTCAAAAAGAACCTTACATGTGCTCGATTAATAAAGTGTATTGAGGTGCATAGCCGTTATCGGGCTTGAAGCATACATCAAAATTTACTGATAGATTCATTTTTTATAAAGGGTTTTGTCTCATGTATTATGTGGTCTTTTATTATATTAAAATATTTAATATTTTTGTATCTATTTAATGAGTTTAAAAAAATTATTTTAAAAAGTTGATTTCTTCTGTGTTGTTAATAAGAAACTAAGTGCCCTGATTACCAATATTTTAGTTAAAGGCAATTGTATTCATCCTCCCAAGTTTCTCACAAATGATGGGTCCTATCCGGTGGGATTAATTCATATGAGACCCACATACTTGTGAGTATCGTGATTTTTGCTGATGCGAATGAAATCTCTTTTTTCTTTTATATATGGACATTTTTTTTAAAGTGATGGTTACATGCAAATAAAAAAATATTACAATGGCGGTTCCTTACAAATACAAAAAATCTATATAAAACTAACTCATTCTAATGAATAAACCTAATAAACCATACTTCTACAAGTACAAAAGCAAAAAACCAAAAACCAAAGAGGACTTCTGCCTCTACTTTTTAAATCGTCCTTGCACGTATCACCATAGTGGAGACAAATTCAAACGGTAAAAGAAATACTACAGGTCCGTTTGATGTTTGGATTGAGTTTGAGATGAGATGAAATTTTTAAATTTGAGTTTGTTGACTTTTTAAATATTAGTTTTAAATTTTGTTGACTTTTCAGAAAAAAAATAAAAATTGAGATGAAAAAGTACAGTTTAGTTGGAGTTAAACCTGGATGACAAACATAGGCTACGCTTTGTTGGTTAGTGATTTGAACAGTTTAGATGGCTTAATTCTTGACAAGTCAAGACAGGTTCGACATGCAAAATTAGCCGATCCACATATTAATTTCATATTTGATTCTTAAATTATAGATCCAATCCTCTTTTAATCCCAAGTTTTAAAACGTCTAAAAATCAGTATTTGTCTAAGTAATTTGTCTTATGATAGTCATTCTAATCAAAACATTACTAAAAACTAGACTGTAATACCTTAATTAGTGTTAATTTTGTCATTTTCATATTTCATATTTATATTTTGGAGGTTGTAAATTCTCAAAACACTTGTACTCTCATTACGATAAGAAAATTAACCTTGAGTGTAACACATTTGATCATCACACGGTAATTATGGTCCAGTTTTGAGCAACTTTTGAAGATAAATGTCTATAATGACACGAAATAATTATTTGAGAACTGTTTTTATGATATTTAGAAGTTAAGAAACTAAAATAGGATTAGACCTAAAATTTATGGACAAAAAGACAAAATTAAACCTTTCTTTTGCGCACTCCTAAATGTGTTGTACCCTTTTAATAGCTTTTCTCGGCATTGCTGTAACCTTTTATAATTAGGGGATTTTATATCATTTTTGAAGAACTAAGGAATTTTAGTGGGTGCGAATTACCTTTTCGCTCAGCATGAAAGAAATTTAATTTACCCACAAATCAAGAAGACATTAATGACCAACGGCTCTGATAATAGTTTGTTGGGAATTTCACCAAATATAAAGGATTTTAGGACGAAATAAGAAATAGAGTAAGCAGAAGAAAAATATGCAACATAGAAAAATTTACGTGATTCGGCTTTTAGCCTACTCTATGAGCGATGGCGACAAAGAATTTCGACTATCAAACACAAAGAGACAAAAGAGTATTTAATTCTCTAAAAAAAAGACCCGATTACATCCAAAGATGCTCTCACAAAAGCTCTCTCACAAACTTACAGACACTCACAAAAGCTCTCAAAATGGGATGCTTCATCTCGTTGAAATGCAGCCTATTTATAGGCACAACACAAAGACTTGGCGCTCAAGTCCTGGGCAGCCCTATCTTGAGCCTAATGATTACTACAGTAAAGTAGACGTGGCTTAATTTGAGCCATACTTACTAACAGAGTCCATTCATAATATATATATTTGGACTCCGTTTGAATGGAGTGTGTATTTTTGAAGAAAAAAAAATTCTTGAAAAATAAGAAATTATTTGGAGTGAGAAAAAATTATGTTGAAAATTGTATATTATAAAAAAATTTTAAAAATATTCATTTTTTTTAAAAGAGTATTATACAAAATAAATTGATAATGAAAGAGTTTTTCTTTTTTAAAATAAGACAGGCACAAGCACATTAACACCACATGCACAAAGCTCCGTACCCTCCATTATCATTATGTAAAGGGAGGACTGCAGCTCTATTCGGACACACAACAACACATTCAAAAACACTCAAGAGAGTGACTGAGTGAGTGTAAGAAGGAACATAAGAGAAATAGAGAGAGATAGAGAGAATAGAGAAATAGAGATGGAAGAAAAGAAAGAGAAAACAAGAGAGGAGTATGCAAGTTGTAAAACTTCTCAGGAAAAAAGAAAAATGTTAGTAAAATAAAATAAAATTTTCTTTTCTATAAATTATTTTTCTTTCTCAATATCTTCGATTTTTTTTCCCCCTCACATTCACAATACAATACACCTTGTATATACATGCAACCAAACATGCCCTTTGAGCATTAATTTTTGCTATTATAATAGGTGCAAAGCTATAAGTATTAATGGGGGTGGATCTAGGTGGGGGTGAGTGAGGGCTCTATATAATCTCTCTTGAAATTTTTTTCCATTTATTTTGTCCCAAATTTCTTATAATTTTTCCACTTTGTCACCATTAATAATTAATTAACATCTCCACATAGCTCTCACTTAAAATTAAAAACTTTCATATAGCCCTTATTAAAATTTTGCCCTTTAATTTTTATATTTTGTCGTTATTTATTTTACATTCCACTAAAAATTTTGTCTGACTCCATCATTGAGTAGTAATTAGGGGTGGCAATTCGTGTCACGTGTCGTGTTCGTGTCGTGTTAGAGCCGTGTCGATTTTTTTTTCTCCGACCCGCGACACGACCCGCGACACGAACACGACACGAAACCGTGACACGAACACGACACGAACCCGTCATGGGTTGACACGACACGAACCGAAATTGACCCGCGACACGAAACTGACCCGTGACATGAAATTGACCCGCGACACGAAACTGACCCGCGACACAAAATTGACCCGCGACACGAAATTGACACGAAATTGACACGAAATTGACCCGCAACCCGAAATTGACACGCGACCCGAAAGTGACACGAAATTGACACGAAAAGTGACACGAAATTGACCCGAAATTGACACGAAAAGTGACACGAAATTGACACGAAAAAAACGTGTCCAACCCGAACACGACCCGCGACACGAACACGAAACGAAACCGTGACACGAACACGACCCGCCCCCTATTTTTCCTAACCCAAACCCGTGAAATTCGTGTCGTTTTCGAGTCGTGTCGTCGTGTCGCGACCCGTATTGCCACCCCTAATAGTAATATTAAGCATTAATGGATTCTTGGGCTCTGTCTTTAATTTCATTTTCTTGACCAACTAGTTTTATTTCTTATTTGTAATAGTTTTCTAATTTTCAACCAAAAAAAAAAATATTGTCGTTTTTTTTAATTAAAAAGGTGAAGAATATGATTTTTTTTTTTTTTTTTTTTTTTAAAGAAAGAGGAAGAATATGAGAGTGGCTGTGATTGGAGCTGGGATTAGTGGACTGGTGTAGGCGTATGTTCTGGCTGAAAACGACGTCGAAGTGGTTGTCTATGAGAAAGAGCATGACTTGGGTGGTCACGCCCACACTGTTACTTTTGATGGGGTTGATTTGGACCTTTGTTTCATGGTCTTTAATCAGATACACATCTCTCTTCATTATGCGTTTGATATACCGGTTTAAAATAAAAATTTTAGATTGAAATTGATTAATTTTTCAAAAATTTAAATATTTTTTTGTTGAATTTTAAGATATAGACAGAAACTGAAATGAAAATTTTACAATGGAGAGCCAACCAAACTTTTATTTATTTATTTATTTATTTTTGCTGAGTTTATATTACAATGTTCTAATTAATGATTATTTGTTATGTATTCAATTATATTGTAAAGTTTGATTAATTTTTTAACCGTTTAATTCATTAAAATTTGTAACGTGTGATATAAAACTATTCCAAATTCGTAGATCACATGATTAAAAAGTTAATTTAATAACTATAATAACAATATTAACATATTATGAAAATTGATAATTTCTGTGGTAAAAATTTCCCTATTCTCTATCCCGCATGCATAAACTTATAATCAAATAAGAGTTTATTGTTATGGACCATGCAATCAATAATGTGCTGTTGGAAACCATGGTCGTATATATCCACGATCTTTTTGAAATTTCCACTAAAATTTTCGTGTTTGAGGGGTACCGAAAAATCTTTTAGTTGTAATATCTTTTCCGTTAAAACATCGGGGAAATATCGGGAAAAATATCGATATCGGTAAAACATAGTGTAATTTTTTATATCGGGAAATGTCGAGGAAATTTTGATGAGAATTTCGGATTTCTATTATTTAATATCTTTGAGCATGCAATAATTATCTTCTATTTTTTGAAATAAATAATAAGAAAAAGCAACTAGCATGTTATAATTATCTTACAAAAAATGAGATGAAAAAAAAAAAAACCACATAAAAGCTTAGAGAATATATTATCTTAAACTTCTACAAGCTTTGTGCAATTTTCTATTTATGAAAATACATTGAAAATAAATCAACAAACCTACATATTATATGTTCATAATTATATCAAACTCTATTTAAATAACATGTCACGACACTAATATTATTACTTAAATTAGGATGACATTCCAACCATGTTTTAACCATATAGGACTTCTTTTTGGTATTGAAATAGGTAAGATATAATATATTTCTTATATAAAACTTGTGCATTTATATTATTTTTTAATATTTGTGTTACACTAAAATGTTAATAATATATTTTAAAACACATTTTCATAACTTACGTAATTTTTTATTATCTACGAAATTTTTACAAAATTGCACTACCGATATTCCATCCTTGTAATCGAAACATTAATTTGAACAAAGTTTACCTATTTGAATGGCTTTCCTTAGTATACGTCGTCTAATTTAAACATCTATATATGTGCTAACGTTTTATCAATAAACCCCAATTGATTGCTACTCATTAGAACGAGAGCAAACCAACACAAAAAACAAATTTCTCATAGAAACTAACAAAAACTTTAAAACAGGATACTAAAAAATAAACTTTTTTTTTCTTTTTATATTCACGCAAACTAAAACACATAATTTAATAAGGTAAATCGACTACAAGAGCCTTTAGAATGAGGAATTTAGTGGAATATAAATAAACCACACTAAGTTACAACATATAGATAATTACTAACCCTGACTGGAAGATAATTTGTGACACTTTAAGCCACTCAAAGTTCTTACTCCCCATGTGACTTGCCATAATGACTATCATTTTTTGGTATTCACATAAACAAGAACATAAACAATTCCACAAGACAAATAGTCCATAAGGACGTTCAAAATATATACTTACTAGCATGATAAACTTTTTTGCATGATCATGACCGTCGGAATTTTTTTTATTCTTGTATTATTAAAATTGTCAATTAAATATGATTTAATATATAATATTTTATAGTGCTTTATGATAGTCAGAGGCAGATCTACAAAGGGACAAGTGTTGGCTGTAGTTCTCACTGATATTTTTTCCTCTTAATTCTATCTTAGAAATTTTATAATTTTTCAACTTTATCTCAATAAAATTAAAAATTCTCACATTGTCCTTATTAAAATTAATTCAAATAAAAAATTTTACAGTTTGTCTGCTTTATCTCTACTAATAATTAAAAATTTTCACATAAAAAATTAATTTAAACAAAAAAATTATGATTTTTCTGCTTTATCCATACTAAAAATTAAAATTCTTACATATCTTTACTTTTTTTTTTATATATTTGTTGTTATTAAAAAGAAAATAGGCATAGGCTCCCACTGTAATAATCCTGGTAATGGTAGTATGAGGTATAGGGCTTACCGTTGGTCTTTTGTCACGTGGCTAGAAGGGTTGGTTGGCTTTTTGATCCAGGTGAAATTCAAAGGTATGTTATAAAAGGTTTCACCTTTAGGTATGCGTATGCCATAAAAAGATTTTACAAAGATTTCACTTTTAAGTATGTTATTAAAAAGATTTCACAACACCACAGAGGTGAATGGGGTGGCAAAAAAGGATAATGTCTTCCTTGGCATCTTCCTTCATTTATCCAAGTTCGAATCCCATGAAAATCCCGTGAGACCCACACTCCAGCTTTGGTTGTGATTGCATTGGGTCGGTGATGTTCTGGATGGGGTCTGAGTTGACGACTAAAGAGGCTGGGTTAAAGACTCATCTCATACTTGTCATAACTAGTGAAGTGGATCTCGTATGTGGGGCTGAAATTGGGGCGATGAGGGGGCCGTCACCAGAGTCTTTCTTTTAGCCAAAAGAAAAAGATTTCACAAAGATTTAGGCTACGTTTGGTTGGAGGGAGGGATAGTGATGGAAAGAGGGAGAGACTCAATCCTTTGTTTGGTTGGAAAAAACAGGGGAGGGAGAAGAAAGGTTGTCTCCCTCCAAATCCACTAAATTGGATTTTTCCATTAGTGGAAGGATCCACCAAATCCTTCACTTTTTTGGTCAAAAGTCTATTTTACCCTAAAAAATAATTAATTAAAAAATTATACTAATAGACTATAGTAATTAAATAATTAACTATCATCCATTCTATAACTCTCCCTCCCTCCTACCAAACAACATAAATGATTCTTAGAATCATCTTCATCCTTCATATTGCCCATCCTTCCTACCCTCTCTATCCCTCCTCCTCTCCATCCTTCCAACCAAACAAAGCCTTAACCTTTAGGTATGCTATAAAAAGATTTCACCTTTTAGAGAGAGAGAGACAGAGAGAGAGAGTGGTGTTAGCGGTTGTGTTACTTGTATTATAGAATACGAAAAATGAAAACAAACAATTTCAAAGGACAATCAAAGTAGGAGAAACAATCAATATAGCATAAATCTTAATCACAAAGAACCTGTGGCATAAGTCCAAAGATATATAAAAATTGTGACATATCATCTCTTTTCATTTATTTATTTATTTGGATAATAGATTGTATGTTTCTCTAGTGGAATGAATGGTCCACAACTTTTTTAAAGAAATATGTTAAATAAAAAATGACATGGACCGCAAAGTTAAGTTAGATTTAAAAAATAAATAAAAATAAAAAATAGTCAATTTACTTTGCAAATTTACTATTTACCATTATCTATAATGATATATTAGAAAGCACAATGTGCTTTACTGTGTAAAACTATTTTCATTCAAAACGAACTGTTTTGGATGAAAATATTTTGTATTTGTTTTTTAGTCATTCGATTTTTTTTTTTTTTTGACCTTTTTTTTTTATATAATTTAGTCTTTTTTGTATTGGACGAAAATGTTTAATATTGCTTTTTAGTCCTTTGATTTTCTTTTTTTTATTTTGGCCCGATTTTTTTTACAATTTAGTCCTTCTCTGTGTTGGTCAATTTTTTTTTATTTTAGTCCTTTTATGTTTTTTTTTTATATTTTCTCATGCCTTTCTTTTTTTATTTTTAGGTCCTTTTTTTATTTTGTGGGTCTATTTTTATTTTTATTTTTATTTTTTGTATTTTTTTCATGCCTCTCATTTTTTATTTTTAGGTCTTTTTTATTTTGTGGGTCTGTTTTTTAAATTATTATTTTAAATTTTCCATATATAGATAAAAAAATTTCAAATGCATCTAACATGTGACACATGCTTTAGATTAGTTTACTAAAAATATTATAAAAACTTTCTTTCCCCTTAAATAGTAACATGTTATGTGAAATGGGCTGCACAGGTAACATATCCAAATATGATGAAGTTGTTTGAGAGGCTTGGAGTGGAAATGGAGACATCCGACATGTCGTTTTCAGTGAGTTTAGAGACAGGAAAAGGATGCGAGTGGAGCAGTAGAAATGGCCTCTCAAGCTTGTTTGCTCAAAAGAGAAACCTCTTCAATCCCTACTTTTATCAAATGCTTAGAGAAATTGTCAAGTTTAGGCATGATATGATAAGGTAAATACTAAGAGTCTTAAATTCGAATCGTCCCACTTTAATAATCGATATATATGCCACTTTAATAATCGATATATATGTCATTTTAATACATCGAACTTATATCATACCGAATAAGGTCATCCTTTTCTTATATATACCATTTTTAGCAATAAAAAACAGTTATTATTGTACTTGTTTATTTTTATTTTTATTTTTTTGGCAGTTATCTTGAGATTCTAGAGAGCAACCCAGACATAGACCGCAATGAAACCTTGGGAGAGTTCATAAAGTCACACGGTTATTCTCAACTGTTTCAAAAAGCTTACCTTGTGAGTAACACTTTATACTGCATTTATAAAACTAATGCTTGGTTTTTTTCTTTTTTTCAAAATTTTCACTTAAATCAATTTTTCTAAGTTGGCCAAAAAATATTTATCATTGTCTCTACAGATTCCAATATGTGGGTCAATCTGTTCTTGCCCTTCAGAAGGTGTCATGAGCTTTTCGGCTTTCTCTGTTCTCTCAATTTGTCGCAATCATAATCTCCTTCAGGTATTTATATATATTTTTTTTCTAAGGAATTTGTGATTCGGTATGAAAAATCAGTCTATAAAAGTTTTTATTTGTTTGATTGTTATCAAAGTCCCATAATTTTGTTATCATACTTTCTTAATTTAAACGATTTTGATTGGTCTGACGGTCAAAAATTATATCTTATTTATAGAGGTCTTTTTTTTTTAAATTAATATTGTCTTTTTCTTGCTTCCCAAGTTTATCTTGTTTATGAGTGCTTTTGTGACTGATGCAGCTTTTCGACCAGCCTCAATGGCTTACTATCAAAGGACTTTCGCATTGTTTTGTGAAGAAGGTAAATTTAGCTTTCTTCTTCTTCTTTTGGTCAAAATTTCTGAAAATTTTCACGGATATTAGTAAAAGAAAGTCAAACGATTTTCAATATACAAATTCAGGTGAGAGAGGAGCTGGAGAGTAGAGGTTGTCGAATTAGAACTCGTTGCGAGGTACAAACTGTTTCAACTGGTGAGGGTAAGTAATAAAACTCCAGTAAAAAAAATTCACTGTTGCATGAAGCTTCTTACTTTTTTGTATCAACTGTTTTTATGTGCATCAAAACTATGGATTATTTCTAATCATGAAGTTTGTACGGGAATTGGCAGGTTGCGTAGTACATTCCGAAGATGGTTCTAAGGAACAGTTCAACGGATGCATCTTGGCCGTCCATGCTCCCGATGCTTTGAGATTACTTGAAGACCAAGCTACTCCAGACGAACGCAGAATACTTGGCGCTTTCCAATATGTCTATAGGTAGTGCTTCTAGCTCCTCAACTATGATTGCTTTAAAATGCTCATTAACATCACGAGTACTCTATGTATATATATATATATATATATTTTCAATCAATCACATACTGTCACATGATAGCGTGCACTTGAACATGTGACAATGCACATGTCCATGTTTGACGTAAGCATGAGAACTAGTACTGATCATCGCCGATCATGGTGTCCCGAGTGGTTCTGATGAGGATAATGTGGTACCTGATATTTAATTCAGCTAACATGTAGACTCTCTATTGGCAGCGATGTTTTCCTTCATCGTGACAAAACATTAATGCCCCAAAACCCAGCAGCATGGAGTGCGTGGAATTTTCTCGGAAGTAAGGACAACAAAATGTGTTTGACATACTGGCTCAATGTGCTTCAGGTGAGTACACACAAACCATACAGTATTTGAGATAAACTTCTTGCAAGAATTGGTCTAATCGAACTTTTGAATCTCCGAGTATATGCAGAACCTTGGTGAAACAAGTCTCCCATTTCTCGTGACTCTCAATCCGGAACATCCACCAAGCCACACCTTGCTTAAGTGGACAACTGGCCATCTGGTTCCTTCTGTTGCTGCGTCGAAAGCGTCGCTCGAGCTTCATAAAATTCAAGGAAAGAGAGGAATTTGGTTTTGTGGAACATACCAGGGTAAGCTTTGATGCTTGTAAGAAACTCGCATACACCAAATTCTACTATGCAAGAGCAGAACAAAAACTCGAAGAAGCACTGGTTTACTCTTAATGCGAGAGCTGTGTCTGTAGAATATCGCTATGATTAGAGAAAGAAGTATAACGAACAATCTACTCCCAAAAATGTTTCTCAATCTTTTTGTCTCTCTAGAAAACGGCTACGTTAAAAGCCTATATACCAGGAGAACTAAAAGCAAACAAAATATGCATTCGGAATACCTGTAAAATTCCCGAAAATTTGTCAGATAACTCAACACGAGCTCGCATCCGTAATTAAAGTCTTACCCCTCCAGACTTTACAAGGGTTATGGGAATATATGCTAAACGTGGTTTCGAACTTTCAAGACGACAAAATATATGGTTTTTTGCAATTTCCCTTTTTTAACCAACTTGTATTGGTTTCGCACTTTCTAACTATTTTTGTCTACATTATGGTTCTTTCAGGTTATGGGTTCCATGAGGATGGATTTAAGGTAGATCTTGCCGAACATTTTTATCGCTAGAGCTCATTTCCTAGTGAATGTTTAGATCAAACAAAAGATTTCCGTTTTACAGGTTGGAACGGATGCTGCATATGGCATGATTGGAAAAGGTTGTGACCTTCTTAGCAATCCTAAACAAATGGTACCTTCACTATTGGAAACGGGAGCACGCCTTTTCGCTACTAGATTTCTTCGACATTTCATCTCTGCTGGACGTTTAACGTGAGTAAAACATCCATTATATATAATGCATGCTTGGTGAATGTGTATAAAAATTTGCATCCCCACCATTTTCTTATAAGGTTTTTCCTTTTTGGAATTAACTTCTAAGTTTTTTTTCTGAGATAACCGATATGTGGCATCATATAGTATATTGGAGGACGGCGGCACAATGTCAGTTTTGAAGGAAGCAAGAAAAAATGCCCGTATAAAACCGTCATCAAAGTACACAGTCCACAATTTTACTGGAAGGTAATTACTTTGTTTCTGTCACATATTCATGGCAGAATATTGAGTATGAATGTATGAAACTTATTAACAGCTGTAAAATTTATCTTTCAGGTCACATCACAGGCTGATCTAGGCCTTGCAGATGCGTATATCAACGGAGATCTCACTTTTGTTGACAAAGATGAAGGTCTTCTGAATCTCTTTCTGGTGAGAATCTAAAGAACAGCTACTGAAAAGTTGACCTTTTATTTTATGTACTTCCAATGAATACTTCTTGTCAATTCGTTCTTGCAGGTTCTCATTGCCAGCAGAGATTCAAATCCTTCAGTCCCAAAATCAAAAAAGAAAAGGTACTTAAACATACACATATAGATATATGTGTGTGTGTATATATTTATATATATGTTGACAAGCATATACTCTTCTTTTTGTTTAGCTTGAGGGGATGGTGGACCCCTAAGTTAATGACAGCTAGTATAGCGTCGGCAAAGTATTTTTTTCGACATGTCTCGAGGCAAAATACGGTTACACAGGCTCGCAGGAACATCTCTCGACATTACGACCTGGTACGATATTCATGAACTCCTACACTAAACCTCAAGTGTATGCGAAATACAACATATGATTACTTACACAGACCCCCGTTTTGTCAAAGTAAAAGGTTTTATAATAGAAATACAGTAATATTTTATTGTTGTTTGTTGGTGTGTTTGTTGCAGAGTAATGAACTCTTTGCTCTATTCTTGGACGAGACGATGACATACTCTACTGCTGTATTCGAGGTCAGAACTACATAACTCCGATTACTCATTTAAACCCGTCGGATAAAGAGAGGCGGGGCTTATAAGGCGAACCTTGTGATATTGGTTTGTGTTGAATTCATTTCACAGGCAGAAGGTGAGGACTTGAAGGTTGCCCAATTGAGAAAAATCTCTCTTCTGATAGAGAAAGTAAGTCCTTTTCACGCAAATAATTCTGTCGACTTTTTAATGCCCGTCTTCATAAAACATTCCTTTTTAATCTCCCCCACCCCTCATTCTAATCCAGGCCAGAGTAGAGAAGGATCATGAAGTTCTGGAGATTGGATGTGGTTGGGGAGGCTTGGCCATTGAACTCGTCAAACGAACCGGATGCAAGTACACCGGCATCACTCTTTCGGAGGAGAAACTGAAATTTGCGCAAAAGAGAGTGAGAGATGCTGGCCTTGAGGTACCAAATTTAATCAGGAAAACTACAATACAATAGCATATAGATACACCTATATACATCTGTTTATATTCGTAAGTTCTGTTCGTGCTAGTTAACTTTTGATAAATTCTGCTATCAGAACAAGATCAAATTTCTTCTCTGTGACTATCGCCAATTACCTGCCGGATACAAATGTGACAGAATCATTTCTTGGTGAGGCATTATTCCTGTCAAGTTGACATCCAAACAATGATAATTACCTACTAAATTCCATGATTCATTTCTTCGTTTTTTTTTTTAATTTTTTTTTTTTTTTTTCCAGTGAGATGATAGAAGCCGTAGGCCATGAATTCATGGAGGACTTCTTTGGTAGCTGTGAAACTGCTCTAGCAGAAAATGTCATTTTTGTTCTACAGGTAACCATTCCTTTGAGAGAGAGAGAGATATATATATATCTACACGTATACATACATATATATAAAAATGTATATACACATGTTTCTTCTTTGTTCCACGTCTGCTCAAAGTAACTAAGAACCTACTAAATTGATTACATATACAGACTCTTGATGATTAAAGATGGTTGATATTTTTTTTTTTTTAATAATTAATGTTAGTTCACATCGATCCCGGACGAACGGTATGATGAGTACAGGCGAAGTTCAGACTTTATCAAGGAGTACATTTTCCCTGGTGGATGTTTACCTTCATTAAGTAGAATAATATCTGCCATGGCTGCGGCATCCAGGTTCTGGTATGGGTTTGTTTTTCTAGTCAAAAAGCAAATATAGTTTTGTTGATTCGATCTCAACTTTCTCATCTTTCACCTAATTTCTTTGTCTGAAAATATTAACGGAACTGCAGTGCGGAGCACATTGAAAACATTGGAAATCATTCTCAACAAACCCTCATGTATTGGAGGAAAATTTTCTTGAAGAATCAGAGGTCAGGAAGTAAGCATGATATTTATGTGTTAGTATGTGTGCGTGCGTGCGTGCGTGTGTTGCCATTTCACTAGCTTCGACATAACCATAATGAGTAGTTTGGTCTCATATTTTGTTTGTATAACAGATTTTTTGATAAATGCAGTGAAATTCTTGCTCTTGGATTCGACGAAAAGTTCATTAGAACATGGGAGTATTATTTTGATTATAGCGCAGCAGGTCTCAAGTCACGTACGCTCGGAAATTACCAGGTAGAAAATTTTCCAGGACATTCCTTTTTTTTTTTTAATCTAGTTGTTCTTGCAAGTGAAAATGTTGGCGATCAGTAAAATTCTCTTTGACTATCCTAGATAAGGAGTAACCTCTTCTCACTTGTGTGAAATGCAGATTGTATTTTCACGTCCAGGCAATGTTGCAGCATTTCACGATCCATACTAGGGCTTTCCTTCTGCATGTTGACAAATATATGTATACATATAGAGATATATATATATATATATATAGGTCCAGTCTTATAAACTTCACCGTTTGACATACGACGTCGACATGTACAGTAGGCATGTCAGGCCGAATGTAGGGAGCGGGAAAAAATGGCGAAGTGAACTTGCAGCCACATGAAGGTGGGTCCCGCCGTCGGAACCTTTTTGGTGTGTACATAACAAGGAGTTGGCGCCTTCCTTCTCCTAAAGCAATGGCCGGGGAACACCGTCAGCCACATGAATAATATACACAAGCACGCAATCACCTTTTCTTTTGTTTCATTTTCCATGATGATCCTTTTTTTCTTTGTGATAGGTCTCCTCTAATCGCGTTGTTTCCTGCTCTAAATCAGTCATCGATTCCTTCGAAAAGCACCTTTGACATTAAGCTTTTGGTGAATTCTATGATAAATAGCGTTTACGTAAGTTTGTTTTGATATGATTTTGACCATATTCGGCATTCAATAGTTTTGTTTTATTACCGATAGAGTATCCTCGAGCCAAAATCTCGCTTTTTTTTTTTTTTGGGGTACACATTAGGAAGAAATGAAGCCAACTTTTAAACCGGATGAAAAAAGGACAGCAAAGCAAAAGGCTGTCTACATATATACATACACAAATATAATATATAGATAGGTAGCATTTGACTATAATAAATCTTGTTGGTAAGGGCGCCAGATGGTTACAACCGTGTACACAAAATGGCAAAGCTAATAATTCACCAAACAAGAATCATGTTTTAAAAAGCCTAGATTCTCAATTTTGTCAGAAAATATCAAAATTTAAAGCGACTGTTTCTGTTCCTCAAATGATGTTCTTCAACATGAAACTGCTCGGCCCTACTTAAGACAAGAAATGGAACAGTGTATAACGGCGTTTACCTTCTTTATCTTTAATGAAAATTATCTGCAACTTCAAAAATGAAGAAAAAAAAGACTCCTATATGAAAATCTTGATTTCGTCCGACGCCAAATGATTCATTCAAGTCTTTCACTTAACAGGAAGATCTAGCTAACTTAGTACTGATGTACAAGCATAGAGTACAGCCAAGATTTCCACTTAGTATTAATAACAGTGAGGATTTATTTCCAAAATGATGAAGAGAAAGAAACTGATGCAAGTATTTGAACTAATTTAGCGTATTTCCTGATAGATAAATATAGCAATGGAGCATATCATATCCACGACTTCATTTCGAAATTTAAGAAAACTGTTTTCAACACCTTTCTTGCAGGGTAGTCTACACATTAGGAATCATATGGCATACTAATCCTAGCAATAAAAAGACAGCCTTTTTACAATCAAATCCAAAAGCAGAACAGCACTTTTACTGCTTTACTACTCAACGTACCGTAGGCTGTCACCTCGCAAATTCCATCAGGCAACCACAAGACTGAATCATGGCAAGATTAGTGACTTGGAATGCCGAGGAATCTGCAAAGTTTCACAACGTTCGGGTTGGCTGGAGACTTCGTCTCAGGAAAAAGCATAATTTCAACCGAACAAAACTCCTCAACTTCCCTTCCATGCCGAAACACCCCACAAGTGAAGATGCACCCACTATGAAGCTCGTGTTCAGCCATGAGTGGACACTTCACTTTAGAACTCGTGCACCTCTCCTCCTGTACAACACAAGGGCAAATACAGGGGGAAAATGATTATGCCATCGACAAAGTGTCAACTACCATTACCACTAGGCACTACCGCTACTTATACGAAGTCATCTTCCCATAGCTCCATTGCTATCAGTAAAAACCCTCCTACATCCCTGCCTTCCTACTCGCGATATGAAACCAAGCATAAATACCGACTTACTAAATTCCTAGATCATCTTATCCTTGTGAAATACTGAAGATTATTCCTTTTTTTTTTTTTTTAAATAAGAAGCAACTCAATTTCTCAATTTATTATAAACTGAAATAATTAGAAGCCAGATGTAAATAATAGAATACTCATGTAATAAAGCAAACATAAATAAGGTTATATAAGCTACCTTAGCTTAAACACTACGACCAAGAAAGAAAATACGAGCTAGAAGACAATTATAAGCACGCCAATTTAAAACTACACTCATCAGAAAATACTAAATAAGAGGAGCATCTGCAATGCCCTAGACTATTATTTATTATAAACTAGCAAAATAAATTCGGCAAACTACTGGGATTCAAGCAATCCAACCAGTCCCAAAGAGTATTGACATCCAAATTGAGGCTGCTGCCGCTGGCATTGAGAAACCATTGTGACCTCATGCCTCATGCCTCATGCCGCCGATCCATCAAATGAACAGGAAGCTTCAATTCATCCTTCAGCCACTAAAATTACTGCTGTTGTGGTTGTCGGGCTTGAGCACTACCATACCCAGTACCAGCATAACCAACTTGCAAACCATTTGTCTGAGGAGCGCCATAATTTCCAGAAGCTTGTGATGAATCAGACCTCCATGCCATATTTCCATATCCGGCATTTCCATTTGCATCACCATAGCCACTTCCAAAGTAGCCACTGCCACTTCCTTGTAGTTCACCAGCACCTGGACCACCAACACTGTTTGGGGTACTCCCAGAACGCCCTCCAACAGCACTATACCCAGATGAATTCCCATAGGACCCATCACCGCCACCATATCCACCATAACCATAACCTTGAGCTCCGTACCCAGCAGCACTTGGAGATTGACCTGGAGGAGTTGAACCTGGAACCCCACTGCCTGCCCCAGCACCACTGCTTGTAACAGCCCAGGGAGCAGTATTCCCATAGCCCATAGTACCATATCCCGCAGGGGCCTGTGTGCTCCATGAATTTCGGCCACCCGCATAACCAGCATTAGGAGCATTAGGATTCCCATAGGCAGCACCAGCCGGGCCACTGTAGCCAGCATTGGCACCACCATAACTGCCATAACCCCCATAACCCAGTCCATTATTTGAAGGACCATATCCATATCCTGCTGCAGCATAACCTGAAGAACCATAAGGCGGAAAACCAGTACCAGTATTCTGAGGCTGTATGAACCTGCTTGAATCCATTCGACCATCGTAACTATTTTGGTTGCCACCAGATGCCCCGTATCCCTGATAACCCCCGCCACCCATGGTGCGGCTACCTCCACCAGGATTGGCATCTTTAGGAAGAGCCCGTTTTACTTCCACTTGCTTACCATTTAAATCATGAAACGTCTTGTGCAACACGCTATCAACCGCCTCTTCGGAATCAAAGGAAATAAATCCAAACCCACGAGGCCGTCCTGTATTTTGGTCATACATAACAACAACATCAGTCACATGCCCATAAGCTTCAAAGTACTCCTGAAAACCTTCTTCAGTTAAAGTGGGAGGCAACCCTCCAACGAAAATCTTCTTGGTCCTGACATTCCCACCATTGCCAGAATTTCTACCAGGGTTCGGGTTTCCAACTCGTGCTGAGGTTTGCTGCTCCTCTCTCGATAAGGCCCTTTTAGCCTCGACCTGAAACATAAAAAGTAACCCGATTTCGAGAAAGAACAAAATGATTAGAACTTCATTTAAAAAATAATAATAATAATTAAAAAAAAAATAAACACTCCATCACAAAGAAAGTAGAATTAGCCCAAAAAATCCAACAATTCTATAATTCACAAACATAAGGGCTATTTAAAAAGTGATTGATAAACAATTTCTTCCAAACAGAAAACCAAGGGTTTGTTTAGGTTACATTTTTATATTGTATTTTTCACAAATGAAGATATTCCCAAATACAGCTAAAATGAAATTCATTCCACTTCTGAAAACCAAAAAAGAAAAATTGACAACAAACAAGCCCTGAATCTACGCACAAATCCCTATAAAGCCAATAATCAACAACAAAGTTCCTGAATTTCATTCAATTCCCAATCAATTTCATTCCAAAAAAAAAAAAAAAAAAAAAGAGAGACTCAAATTGAAGATCCGAATAAATTGAAGAAATTGAGAAAATTATCACCGTTCGACCGTCAATGGTGTGAGAGTCCTGAAGAACCCTATCAAGAACGGAGGGATCTGAGAAGATAACGAAGCCGAAACCCCTGGGCCTGCCGGTGAACTTGTCTCTCATGACCACAGTCTGCAGAACTTCGCCATAGTTGTCGAAATATTCCTTGAGCTTCTCTTCGTTGGTCTCCCATGAAATTCCGCCGACGAATAGCTTCCCCTGATCTGAATCCATCTCCAATTCAACTACTCTTCCCTTTCTCTCTCTAACTCTAAAATTTTCTCTCTCCTCCTTTTTCGTTTTTGGATTTTTGGGGGTTTTCAGAAGAAGGGAACGAATGAGAGGGTTTGGGGCCGACTCGGGTTAGAGAGAGAGAAGAGAGAGAGAGAGAGAGAGAGCAAAAGTTACTGCGTTGCATTTCACGATTGGAAGAATGAAAAGTATTCTGTTTTGACGGTTGGGATTGATTATGAAAGTGATCTGATGTTGACTAAGAATAAACGGCTGAGATTTAGCTTTTTTGGAGTAGACTGTTGTTTTGGGATTGGCCGTAGGAGTTGGAACTTGGTCGTCACGTGACACCCACGAGACTGTATCATTTTTCATTGTTTTGTTCCTCTTTTTTTTCTTTCTTCTTTTTTCTTTTTTGGGTATTTTGCATTCGCAATAAATTGGGAAGGAAAAGAGTTACAGCCGGGTTGAGATTGAAAAAGTTTGAGCTTTTTGTTTTTTTTGTTTTTTTTTTTTTTTGGTTTAAACTAAATTGCGGAGTTAAATAAGGGGGTGTTTGGTTCCTTAACTCAAACTCAAATTTTTTAACTCAATTTTTGTCTTTTGCTGAGAAAGTTTTTTATTTTTTCTGAAAAAGTCAACAAAAATTACTATTGAAACTTAAAAATCTTAACTCAAACTCAAACACCAAACACCCCCTAAGTAGTTGAGAGAGAGAAAAAATAAGTATTGTTTGGATTTATTTTATTAGAAAGAAAAAAAAAAGAATAATTTTTTGAATTGAAATGTGAATTTAAACTAAAATATATGGATGTGGATCCATGTGCCAAACACCTCCTTAAGATCCTATTTCCTATAAGATATTGGTTACAAGAATTATCGCAATTCCCCATCAAAAAAGAGAATTACAGTAGCTAACCTTTTTAAGAAATATTTTACTAAATGGTTTCTTTTTCAACTCGCGTGAATAGATATTTTTTACAGTAGAAACTATATTTATTATTACTAAAGAATTACTGATTCAATCATTAGATTAATATTTCAACAATCTTGAATCGCATAATATAAATTTTTAATGTAAACACTAATATATCGGACTATTGAAAAATCGATTCAATGGCTAAAACAATAACTCCTATTCCTAACAACATAAAATAGTTTATATCGTAAATTTTCACATTGAATTGATAGCCTAATTTTAACGTAAAAATTCCAAAATCTTGGAAAAAAAAAATTTCTTCACTCTTCTTGCCTCTCTTCCCTCAATTTTAGGATTAGTAAAAAACAATCCTCAAAACGATGAGGTATAACTTCTTGCATTTGACAGTCCAGCTCATCATCTTTCATGGTTGTTATCTCACTAAAAGTATTATCATGCTACCTCACGAACACCAACGAGCTCTTTCATTCTCACACAGGTCTTGATAATGGTGAGAGAATTAGGGTTTATGACGTAGCGGCCAGGGAGGTCCCTCGACTTTTCTTTTTTTCAAAAATACTCTATTATTTTGAAGAAAATTTCATAATAACCCCCCCTAAAAATGAAAACTTGTACATAATATTCTCTAATTATCTATTACATAGTATTAGCCTCCTGATGAAAACGTTTGGCTTCGTCAGTAGTAACGGCGGGAGCAACAACAACGGAAGGGGAAAGATAACTTAAGGTTAGGGTTAATTTTGGGTAGAGATAAAGTTTCTAATATTTTGGTAAATTAAGTCTACATTTTGGCGGTAAACAAGTGTTCACTTTTTTTTTTTTTTTTAAAAGTCTGTGATAGAGCTCCTTTTATATACTATATTGGTAGAACTCATTTTTAAATCGTACAAATATAATTTAACGATTGAGATTTTACTGATGTATAATAATTATTATGGATATTACCTCATAGTAGTATGAACTAAGAAATTTAAAAACAAAACAAAACAAAAAGCAAAAAAAAAAAAAAAAAAAAACTGGTCTTCCCAAGGGTTTGACGTGGGTAAGGGAGGTCGCCGAGTTTGGGGAGGGAAGGCTTGTCGCCGGTTGCAAGGGGGTGGTCGTCGCCAGGGTCTCGGCATACGCCGGGGGCTTGCCGTCAGGGGGGCCTGGGTCGCAAGAATCTAGCTTGCGAGGGGTCATCGCTGATGTCCGGGCACAGTGGGGTAGGGGGCGGCCGGGTTGCGCACTTATGGAGCTAGGGGTTCCGTCGCGGGGCTGCCAGGCTCATTGGGGGGGCTGCCGGGCTCAACATGGGGGAGGGGGGTGAGGCGGGGTTAGGGGACCTCGATGACTCGAATGCAGAGGGAGGGGTCTGGGTCGCATGGATCTGCAACTGGGGGTCCTGTCGCCGGGGTCTGGGCATTGACTCAGCGGCTACGAGAGGGGGCCTGGGTTGTGCAGATTCAGATCCAGTGGACGGGGGTCTCATCGTCGATGAAGGCGGCCGGCTTGGGGGGGGGGGGGGGGGGGGGGCAATGGGGGAGGTGGGTTGCCCATTTTTTATTTCTTTTTTCTTAATTTTTAATATATAATGGTATGAATTAAGGTATATTATAATTATTAAACACAAACAACATCTAAATAATTAAAATTTATCAAACGGTCTATAAAATGAGCTCTACTAATAAGGGTTTTAAACGAGACTCTACCACAGTTATTCTTTTTTTTAGAGTTTATAAATTATTCTTCAAAGGGATAGGGATTTTTGGGAAAATGTCCTTCTTGTAAAGTATTTTTTAATAAATGTTCACTTGATTGATGGTCAATAACTGATTAACTGATATTAATATATATTTTTACATGTTAATTAATGATTAACTATAATCAACCAACATATTCAATCACTAATTGACTGGATCAATCAAAATTTTTTGTCCATCAATCAAATTTTTCCAAAGGGATAAGCGTACACAGATGTAAGATATGTTAATACAACCCACCCAAGTTTTCTAACCCCTTTTAGAACCTGCCTACAAATTCAATTTTGTTATAAAAACGGTGTAAAACCAATACATATTTATAAGACAACTACCATAATTTCATAAAGACAGTGAACTCGGTATAATGAAGAAGTTGTGTTTACAATTTTAAAATTTTTCATTAAGAGAGACATATGAAATTGGAAAACTACGCAAGTTAGAAAACGACAAACTTGTAATTGTAAATATAATCTAATAATAATTATACACTGATTTTATATTTATAAAATACAGAATTTTGAATTCCCATCTTCAAATTTAAATTAAAAAAAAGAAAAAAAAGGACCACTTCTTCTTTCAAGACAGAATGCCAACAGGAAATTGTAACATCAATGGTTGTGCCATCATTATCATACACATATAGTGTAATTATGACAATGAAGAACCTTATAACAATAATTTAAAAGCTTTATTTTCGTATATTGGAAATTTTATGCCAAACTTATTCTATGGTGATCTATTAACAATTTTTGTACTTATAATCATCTAAACAAATATAATTCATCTGTAGAATTTTATTGACAACGTGTGAAAATTTTGTAAAAACAGAGGGAAATTAGAAAAGAGTAAATGTATATTTATTATTATGAATAGCATGTTATTCTAATGATCTCATATTCGTATTTTCATAATTGTAACCATCTCTAAAATGAATTGAAGAAATAAATCATAAATTTCATACATTCACAGTTTTATGAAAAAACGATTTGTAAATTTTGTTAAGTGAAGGGAGTTGAAAAATAAAGTTGTGCGGTCATTATAATCAAACAGTGAAATGGTGATAATTATTAAACTAGAAGAAAATAAAAATCAAATGAAACTCTTTTAAAATGAGTACCGTTAAAATATTTCTCAAAAAAAGTATCATTAAAATACACTCAAAATTGATTGCAGTCACAATCTAGTAGTGTATTAAATGAAGAATCGAATTCCCTACTCCCAACATAAAAATAAATAAACAAATAACTCAAAAGAACCAAAAGAAAAATCACATATCCTAAATATTTTTTTTTAAATAATTATAATTGTAATATTAAAATAGAGCATTTAAAAAAAAAAAAAAAAGGTTTTTTTAGGTGACTTAAAAATGATTTTAAAATAAACACTTTTTATTCAACGCACTGGATCAACCCCTTCAGTATCAGCCATAAATAAAGGTATATGGTTTGTACAAACAAAGTTTATAGAAGAACATAAATCAATAAAAACTAACTGGTTAGCAACCTTGTTCCCATTGCGAGGAACATTACTATAAAACTACCCCTTCATTATCACGAATAAGTAATCCAATTCCAAAGAATTTTATAGCTAGACGTAGGGTTAGTTTGGAGTTGCTCTGTTTTTTTACATAAATCTTACCTTATAGATAAAAAGAAGAAGTAAAAGCTAAAAGTAAAATTTATAAATTCTAACTTCTTCAAATAACTATTGAAATGTATTGGTATTTGTATCAATAACTTTTGAATACTTTTATCAAACATAATATTTGCATTATTATTTGTGTAAAGGATTTTTGAAGTCTCCAAAAGCATTACCAAACTAACTCGTAACCCAACATCCGCTTTAAGCTTCAACAACTTGACGGATGAGGTTTCCATTTCGCCACCAAATGCACACCGGAGCAAAGAGCAGGCTCTTGTAACACTGTACACAACCGAAAATTGCCCAGCAAGCACACTCCAAGGTCATAGAACCTGCGAACCTCTGAAATTTCTATTTTTAATTATAAAAAAAAATGGAATCTCATAATTACATGTCATAAATGATCATTGTCTATTTATAAAAGAAATAGAAATTCACATTTTAAAATTGCCGTACTTAATTTTTATTGATATATATTCATAAACAATATACATATCTGAAGATGTAAAATGCTTGAGAGCATAAAAACATTTCACAATTAGTAAAAACTAGGCTCTATTTATTGATCTCATGCTGTGAAATTTTATTTATTTTTATTAGTGTGTGATTTTATTACTTGTAACATTGCTCTTGGATGAACATAATCAAAGCCATCCATGTGGCATCCCATAAACATCCTGTCTGAGGTCTAGTACTTCTGACACTTGTTCCACAAAATCTCCACAACAATGCAAAGAACACCCAAGCTACAACTGATCTTTTTCCTTTTATTTAATTCTTAAGAATTTTATTCTTGTACATGTCCCTTAAACTTTAGAGTAATTCTTATTTTATTTTATAAATTTTAAACACTCTCTTTTTATTTCTGAATTTTGAATTTTTTTTATCTTTTATATCAGAATTTCAGTTAAAAACTGACTAGAAAAAATGAGTTATTGCAGTCATATGGGTATTTTTTTTCCTATTTGCTTTTAGCAAAAATCTTAACAAAATGAATTTAGTACTACTAATTCCGTTATATTTTCTTCAGTTTTCAACTCAAAATTCTACTAAAAGAGGTAAAGTGAGATTGCTATTGTGTTTGGAACAAAAGTCCAAACTTTTGTATTTTTTCTAAAAAGTCAACAAATATTATAACTAGTTTTGAAGAGTCAATCAACTCAAATCTCAAAATTTCTGCTTCATTTGGCATTTCAACTTAACTATATTTTTTCATCTCAGTTTTTGTCTTTTTTTGAAAAGTCAACAAAAATTATAACTAATTTTTGAAAAACCAACCAATTCTAACTTAAAAATTTCAACTTCAATCAGAAAACCAAACGCACATTTCAATTTGTTCCAAACGGAAGCTAAATTCAAAATTCAGAAGATTGAAGGTGATCAAAACATAGATAAAAGTAATCATGTTCTTCATTTTCAAAAATCAATATTCCATAGATAGTATGTACTATATAGGACATAGAAATTAATTGCCCAAGAACATGGCCACCAAGCTAGTGAGCTGGCCAACGGATAAATTGTGGAAGCATGAAATGACTGCCTTTATAAAATTCCATGAGGGCAAAAAAGGAAAACAAAAGGATCAAACAAACAAACTGTACAAAAAGCCGCATATTTTTAATGCAGTTCACAGTTTCCACTACAGACAAAGCTGTTTTCTCTTGTCCCCACTTTCCTTTAATTGAAAGTAAAAAAAAAAAAGTAATATTTATGATTAAAATCCCCCAACGTCACACTAGTTTCAAAAACCGTTGGAGCCAAAATGGCTTTAAAAAAATTTCCCATTTCCATATAGATTTCTTTCTTCTTCTCTCTCTTTTTCTGCTTGTATAATTTGAGGCCATTTTTCCTCTTATTCTTCTTCACCATGAAGAAGAGAAATACCCTTTTGAACTCATAACAGAATATCATCTTTATTTTTTTTTCTTCTTCTTCTTCTTCTTATTTTGTTTGTTTAAGTTTTAGCTATTAGCTTGGACTTCCAAGAATGGGGTGTTTCCTTGCCTGTTTCGGTTTTCCGAACGCACATAAGGTCTTGGCTTGTAACCCTTTTGAGGTTTTTTTTTTTTTTTTTTGTTCAAGATATTTTCAACATTGGATCTAAACCCAATTTTTGTTTTCCTAAATTTTGTTGCAGAGACGTCATGGGAGTTATGAACCATTGGAGTCATCTATACCTATTGTAAGATTTGCGACTGCGGAGAATCTCGATGCTAGTGCTGATTTTGAGCCGAGGTGAGTCGACACTGCTTATTAGCTTTCTTTGATAATAGTTGGCTTAAAAATTTTGTGCAAAGTGTAAAAAATGTGTCCCATTATTCTGGTGTAACTTGTGTTTGTTAGGCACAAGCCAAAGGAGCAACTCACCTCGAAAATTCGAAAGAAAGTTAGCTTCAATCTAAATGTGCAGACCTACGAGCCCATCTCGACGTCTTACCACTTCTTAAAGAATGAAGAGGACGAGAAAGTGGAGAAGAGATGCGAAGAAATCGAGGAAGGAAGCTTGTCTACTTCACTATCTGGAAGCGGATCGTCCAACTTGAACTACAGATACCAAAATTGTAGAGACTTTTATGATGAAGAGGACGATATTGCATTCGAGGACAGTGATTTGGATGACTATGACTTGGATGATATCGACGACAATGGCGATGGAGATAGCGGTATTGGCAGCCAAAGAGAAAGCAAAGACGGGTTTTCTGAGCTGCTAGATGGTTCATCTATGAGTTCAGAGAAGAAAGATGAACCTGTTGAAGAAAAGGCGAACATTTCTTCAGGCACCGATAAGACTGACTTCACGCATTCTGTACTGAAACCGGTGGAAAATCTAACTCAGTGGAGAGCTGCAAAAGCGAAAACAGCAACATCTAAGCATGAAAGGAAGGAGAATAATTTAATGTCTCGAGACTCCTTACCGCCATTTGGCGTGGGAATGCCAAGTTCGGAATCAGTGATTCTCAAAGAAAGGCAACAGCATAACCAGGCCAAGCCTCTTCTACAAGAAATCGCGGTCGATGCAAGCCTTTCAACTTGGTTAAGTTCTCGAAATTCTTGACCGAAGAAATTAGGATAAATCAGATTTATGGCAGTAAACCGAAAACGTATCGTGGTCTAGTTCCAACTTCTTGGAAGCCTGCAAAGTGTCATCAATAAAACAGGGCTGAAAATTCGGGAACTTGGCCTACTATTGGTGAACAAAATCCTAAAGGATGGGTAGAGAACAACATATTTTTCAGTACAAAAGCGAAGAGGATCATTACAGCAGTAAAAACCGAAACAAGTTTTTGTTATCTTCGTGGTGGAAACATGAACAGAAAGTGAGAATAATGGGCGTGTGTGTTGTTTTTTCTTGTGTTTTTTGTGTGTGCTTGTCTTTTAACCCTGTTTTGAATGTCTCGTGAATGATAAGATGTTGGGTGGTTGTGAACTTCTGTGACTGTGAGAGTGAGCTTTTCACTGTCTGTTAAAGCCTTTACAGCTTGGACAAAAGTTTGGAAAAAAAAAAAATGAACAATTTTACCTTAAGGATTTCATGCTATTCCAGATTTTGTGGCCTTTTCCAACCAATGACTCTCAGTAGTGTCCAAAATTTGAAGTAAAAGAATGAGTTTGGTACACAATTAATTTTATCCAATGATTCTGAGTAATTCCTACATTCACCAACACTTTTGTTTTCTGTTTCTTGCTTTTTAAACCAAAGAGAGAATTTTGTGAACCAAGTGATATGGCAAAATGGGAAGACAAAAAAATTTGGTACATAAAATTGATTTTCATGATAGGCATTTTTTTTAATTATTCTTATTTATGCTCTTGAACTTTAGGGTCATTCCCACTTTGTCTCATAAACTTTGAATTAAACCTCATTTTATCCCTGTTACTAAAATCTTAGTTAAAAACATATGGGAAAAAAAAGTTAATTAAATGAAATTAGATGGTCTATTTCCTGTTTGTTTTTAACAAAAATCCTAACAAAATGAGCTTAATAAGACTAATTGCCTAATTTTTCTGTCTGTTTTTAACTGAAATTTTAATAAAATGAGTAAAATGGGGTTAAATTCAAAGTTCATAGGACAAAGTGAGAGTTTTTAAAATTCAGGAGGTAAAGTGAGAGTAATCCTAAAGTTCAGGGGCATACATGAAAATAATCCTTTATTTTAATTTGGTGATGAGGTAATATAGGTGAAAATTGTGAACAAATTGTGGAGAGAAGAATCTGCAATGCATAACAAGATACGTGGTAAAAGCATCAAAAAAGCTTGTATGCTGTAAAATATGTTACACACAGTGGAAGACATATTCTCATCATCCCTGTATATATTTATACATACTATCAATCCTGGACGAGCATTTCTTTGTACGAAAGCTGACTGCGAATCAACCTAACAAATGGAGCTAAGTTCAGACGTAAATGTGAGACCACCTTGTCGCATTCTGGACTCTTTTTTTTTTCCCCCCATTAATTTTTGTTGAAGCCAGGGCCAGTTTGTATACAAAAAATTATAACAACTCAGATTGCCACGAATACCCAGTTGCTTGATATAGCCGAATTTTTCAGATGATCGGTGTGGTGAGATGTTATCTACATTATGGTACATATGCAAGAATCTGAATCCTCGTCGTCGGAGTCACTCACATCACTGCAATACACGAGAACGGGACTCACAATCTTGCTAAAGAAAAACAACAGAGCAATGAGTGCTCAAGAAAATTATGTCATAGAATAGTCAACTTCTAAATGCAGTCTCTACACACACTCGTGGTACCCAGCGGTCAATGATGGCCAATATACATATCTGCGCTTCATAAAATATGTGCATACTACCATTGTCTAACAAGGTCTCCAAGTCGGAAGAAACTTGATCCCTCATAACCTCTAACAAGACTGCAATCCCGCTCTCACTAATCGATTATCAAAAAAGAAAAGAAAAGGAAAAAATTTTTAATCATCTTAGGACATCATACAGGCAGTTTAAAAATACTCATTATTCGGACAAAATCATGTGAGTGTCCTTGGGAAGCAACATACTAGATACTAGCAACAATACCATAATTTTAAGCCAATCCGTACCCCACCAAATCCAGCCTATATAAGAAAATCAGTGACACAAGTGAACGGGTAGATTTATGGGATGCAATGAGCATAAGCTCTTCGATTCTCTTATTATCTCCTTGAAAGGAGTCCATTGTATAAGGTCTTGCTGATAATTTCAGAGACTTCAGAAAGCTATTTGAAAGAAAATTGCAGTTCTATGCTTCTATCAGCATTTAGAGGAAAAAAAATACCAGCCTTTTGTCACAGCTGTAAAGAACATGAGACCCCAGAATTCCGATGCTAAAGACGAGCTCTATTTAACCTCAAGGACCAATTGATCCCGCTTACAACCATGAAATATCCTTACTTACCAGCCAAACCTCTCATATAATCTGCCACACTAACATTCAAAAGAAGAGAAGGAAAAAACTGGCAAAACGAAATTTTAGCACATTCGAACAATACAGGCTTACTAAAGCTACCATCGCACACCAGCTCCTAGTCATTTTACAAAAAAAATAATAATAAATGAAAAAAGAAACAGAAACAAAGTGATGGGCATCTAAAAGGAAAGCATATTCCAAATCTCTCTCTTTTAAACTCCCTCCTTATGAGAACCTGGTCCCCTTTAAGTTCAGCTCCAAATTCCTAAAATAATTACTCATGGTCCACTTTTCATTAATTTCCTAAACCACATATTTCTCCAAAAGCCACCTTTCCTAGAAACTTCCTCTGAGACAACTAAAACTGCTCTGAGAGTTGAATACATAAGGGCAAATGGAAAAGAGTGGTAAAAAAACAAAAACTTTACTAAAAGCTAGGATAAGTAAAACCAAAGACTGTCTAGAAGAGAACAAACAAAACACCAACATTCCTTTTTCATCCTACCAAATAACCTTATTACCTAACTACTATTCTGACATAAGCTAGCTAAATTAGTGAATATGGACGATAAGAAAAATGCTAGCCTGTTAGCAATAAAAGCTCTAATCCCAACTTTCAAAGACCAACCTTCGTGGCATGCAAGTTGTCATTTTTTTTTTTACCCGCAGGCGTTTAAAGGATTGCCACTAACGCACAATCACATGAGTTAGCACTCAAAAGTTGAGATTAAAATTGACATCCGTGACACTACAAGGGAAAATAATAGAAACATAACCTAACTTTTTTTAACAACCTATGATTGCTAAAATTCAAACCTTAAATTGTACTTCATTACCAGAAACAAACATTAAATCTTTGGACAAGCGTTAATAACTATACACAGATCAAGGACACAAAAGCTAACAACTTTTGACATCACCAAAAAAGAACCTGCTCTCCATAATTGAAAGGAAAACCACCATTATTATCCCATAATTTTACAGAAACAAACAAGTAAAAGACATCTTATTTTGTCCCAAGCTTAGCTTCAATACAAAATCTTTAAATGCACACTTTGGTCAATTCTGAAAAAGGATTATTAATTAACCTAAAATCCAGTATCAAACAATTCGGTCAAATCACAAGAACAAGAAGGAAATAATTCGAAGCAGAACATCAAAATCCTCGAACTTTAAGCAAATTATAGACACAGAAAAGGAATTAAATTCGGAAAATTTAATGTTACCTCGGTTCGAATTCCAAAATCTCGACAAGCTTGTTCCCATTATTGTCGTTCCACTGGACTTTTCGCCTAATCTTATCCGATTTTCTCGACATCCCTCCACTCCGCGGCGGCAAAAGAGAATTACAATCGCTATCTTCTTCTTCTCCTCCATGGATGAGTTTCTCTGTCTTGGGGTCTACGGAATCCATGATGGGGTTTTCTTTGCAGCAGCCGTTAAGATCATTACCTCGCGCATCCATCAACAAGATTTCAGTTTCCACCGACGAAATCCACCCAAATTGTCGAAAACTTCCTTGTCGAATTTCTCCGTAAATCAAAACCTAATTCTCGCCAATGCCAGGAAAATCGACAATTCGACAGATCCTAAACCTCGAATTCAATACCTGCGATTCTTCGTGCGTGGAAATCAGCGTATTGACAGAGGTCAACGTCCATTCTCGGGGTGAGATCGGGCTTCGCAATGAGAGGAAGATGCAGATAAAGGAAAGAAAGAAAGAATTGAAAACCGAATAATCGCTAGCTATGAAAATCCACTCGAGAAAAACTTCACATTCCCGAGAAAGTGACGGAAAGTTTGTGTATTTTCAGAGCCGAGTCGTCGAAAAGTTACGGGAAACAAAAATGGGTGCTGAATAAGGAAAATCAATGACTTAAAAATATGAAGAAATTTAATTTGACTTTTTATTACATATTTTTTTAGGAAATTTATTATAAATTTTTTTGTTTCGGCCTGCAACGTTTGTTTATTATTATTTTTTATTTTTATTTTTCAAAATAAGAGTCACTAAAAGACGGATTGGATTGGTGTCTATTGTCTCCTTTTCAATGTTCACTTTTATATAATGCTAAGACGACACGTTTACCGAATCGTAAAGTATTAAAAAAAATAAAAAAGTGAGAACGATATTACAAAAAGAAAAATAAAGAAATAACAATGAAGTTCGTTGATTTCTTTTGACATATATTTTTTAAAATTATTATGTAATAGAAAACAATTTAATTTTTACTTTTTTATGTTTATTAATTTAAAAATAGTAATCTTTAACAAGAACTACTTAAATATCATTATAAATAATTCATTGACACATAATATATGAATTAATTAAAAATATATAAATAAATTTAATATTCATTCTCTTCAATAAGAAATCAAATCAAGAGGATGTAAGGATTAGCAATTCCTTTTCTTATTCTTTATATTGTATGGGGTACATTAAAATTTTCATTACTAATTTTGTAAATAATCACATAATTAAATAAGAATTTTTTTTTAGAATAATTAAATGAGAAATTGAATCATTATTTGTTCTCCATTTTCTTTTCATGCCAAAATAATGCGTCATATCATCACATATCAATAAATATATCATACTAACTAAAATTTCTATTGGGTCAATTAAATAATGTTCAAATATAATGATATTATTATTGAATGATTCAAATATAATGATCAATTTTTGGTGTCTCACATAGTGTTCAATTAATAATATTTTAACATGCAATTTTAAAAAGTTTGAAATACTTAATAACTAATTTTTTATAACTTAAAATCTAACGTCATTTAATGATGTGTCAATACAATTTGGAACACCAAAATAGACACATAATTAAATGAGTTTGTTTGTTATTTATTTATTTATTATTATTATTTTTTTTTTTTTGTAATGGGTGAGTTTGTATTTTGACAGTATATATATATATTTTTTTTTATTTTTTGTTTTTTTGCATTATTAAACCCTAAACTTATCGTAGAATTGTAATTTGCACTCTTAATTTTTAATTTTAATAATTTACACTATGAATTTACAAATATGTAGCAATTTACACCTCATTAATAATAATTTTAATCTTTTGAAGGAAATTGACATGTAATTTGTACATGAGTTGTTAATTTATGACATTTAAAATCATTTTTATCTTTGTTAATTAATAATCTATATGCAAGTGAAGTATCAATTTTTATTAAAAAAATCAATATTATTTATCAATGGGGTATAAATTGCTACATATTTGTAAATTTATGATGTAAATTGTCAAAATTAAAAATTTATAATGTAAATTACAATTTTACAATAAATTTAGGGTGCACTAATATAAAAAAAAAAAAACATTTTTTCTTCCAAAAAAAATAGATAGTTATGATTTGTTTTGTTGTTATTGTCATTATTATTGTCCCTATTATGCTCGGTTTCCTTTTTTTCCCTTAAATTGTTTGTATTTTCCTATAGTACCTTTTTTTATTATTTTTTTATTTAATTTGGGCAGAGCTTCCAACTCTATATAAATTTTTTTTTTTTTGAAAAGTCAACAAAAATTATAATTAGTTATAAAAAATTAATTAATTATAACAAAAAAATTTCATCTCTGATCGGCAAATCAAACAGAGACTCAGTGTTGGATATAACAATTTTTTTTTTTTTTAAGTGTGGTAGGATCATCATCCATAAGAACAAATGATGTGACTATATAAATAACTTTTTAATATATATTTTTTTGTTTCCTTGTGTTGGTTGCTAAGCATAATGTCACAACGAATGCTGTCCATGATGTGAATGAGAATGACAAGACATTACATAAGTTGTTGAAAACAAGATATCTCTAAAGGAGGTTTTAGAAAATTGTTTTTGCTCGGCTAAATATTTTTGTTCATTTATTAAACATGTCATTTAGAAAACTTACAACAAGTTGATTGTCATAAAAAAAAAAAAAAAAAAAAAAAAAAAAAAAGAGAGAGAGAGAGACACTTCTTCAAGTTTATTTTTTGGGGTTTTGGTCAATACTATAAATTGTTGTTAATCTCTTAATTATCGTAATTCATTATTATTGTTATTATTGACAAAGAAAACATTCGATCTCTTAATAATATATTATTGTACAATTGCGTTAGTCATAAGCAAATGGGGAAATATGGACTATGGCCCTCTAAAAGATGGAATCTCAACCTACCAAGTATAATGTATCTTAATCATTGTAGAATACAGCCCACACATTTTTTTCTTTTTATTTTATGTTGAAGGAAGCCCCACATTTTATTCATTTATTAATTTGCTAATAAAAGAAAGTCCCACTTGATGTCATAGTAAGTAAACCATGAATTTTATAAGGGCTTCTTTCCATAGATTTTTAGATTACCTTTTTGAGAATTTCTATGGTAGGACTATCTATTTTCATTACGGACTAAAATTTAACGGTTTGTTTTATAAGTATCCATGTTAAAAATTTACATCATGCAACATAGAGTTATTCTCAATCATAAATCAGACAGTTGAAAAATTAATTGAACGGCTAAAGCAACTATTTTTACTAATGTTTAAAAAATAAGAAATCATATCGTAAAAATTCTCTATTTAATATGGCTAAATTATTTATTTATTAATCACGAAGAGTCTACACTCTCAAATTAAATTTTCCATGTGTTCTTGATATGCATAAGCCGTTCAAATTATTCGGGAAACGGAATATAATCGAGCTTAGGGGAAAAAAAAAAGTCAAACATTTCACAATGATGTTAGGACTATTCCTGAAAATGTGTTTGCTTGTTTTTTAAGATAGATTGTTTCGAGTATATAAAAAAAAAATGAAATTATGTTTCTCAAAATATTTTAAATATATAAGCCCTAAGAAATGAAAGCATCAATTTCTCATGTTCTTAACAAAACAAGAAAATAATTTCCCTTTTCGTTTCAGTTTTTCAATGAATAAGAGAATTAAACGCAATTCTGAAACGTTTCCAAACTACTACCAAACGATAGCCAACCACAAGTGTGCTTGGCAAACCTCAAATGCCATGAAAAAATCATGTCAAGGTTGTTGGACCAATATGTTTATCATCAGCAATTCACTATTGAAATCATTTTCAAATAATAAAATGGAATGATTTCGGTTCTTGTTTTAATTAATTGTATCTCTATATTCTTTCTCGCCATTTTTTTCTTAAAAATTAAAAAAAAAAAAAAAAACGAAGTATGTGTTTAGCATGCCAACTTTAACCATTTAACTTCAATTTGTGTCTTTTTTTAAATCTTTTTCTAGAAAAATTAACTCAATTTCACTATTCATAATTCTAACTCCAATTTAAAAACTCACGCTTTAAAAATTCTTAACTTTGTAATTCCAAATCCGAATAAGATGATTTTTTTAATTGGATACAATATCGAGACGGATGAACCAATATCTGTATTGATATTGTTGTCCGAACACATTTCAAGATTTGACAGTTTTGAACTCCAATCATCCAAAGGAACAACTCCAAAACTCAACTCAAGTACTCAACTCCAATGAAAATAACTTCAATTCTCCAACTCAAGTGGATACATCAAAATGGGGCGAAGACTTACAACTTAAGGCTAAATTCACTTATTTTTTTTTTTGGCTCAACATATGGCTAAATTCACTCTCTCTCTCTCTCTCTGTCTTCAGATTAAAAAAAAAAAAAAAATCACTTTCTCTCTCCGAAAGATTTTTTATTTAATTTTTTTTGTTGAAAATCTGAAGTGATTTGAATCTAGGCGACGTTTGCGACAAAATTGTACTTAGCTCAACTTTTGCAATCTTTGAACCAAGATGTAGAGTGAAAAGAACTAAATAAGGAAAAGTGAAATGAATTGTGTAGGCGTTGAAAGTTTGGTGTAGTGGAGAGCAGAGAACAAAGAAAAACTTGCTTCAAAGATTGCTAAACTTGAGTGCAACTTTGAGAACTTGAGTTTTACTCAAACTTCTTACTCCAAAAAAAAAAAAAAAAGTATTATCTTTGTATGGTATATCAAAGATCAAACTTCACTTCCATTTGCAATATCTTAGAGAGAGAGAGAGAGAGAGTTCATTTTGCTCCTTGGGATGGCATGTTTTGAGAGGGAATCTCCGGCTCTAAAGGAAATTCTACTCAAACTATACCGGTAAGCAAACACACTACTATATTTCTACACTGCTTATGTAATTAAACTGCTTTTCACATCCGATCAACTTATTCTATATGTGTTCGATCACCACTTTCTGTAAATTTCATGTTCGTCAAGTTTTTAGAGAAATTAAATATATGTTAAAATTCATTATATCTCAGTGTGCTTAGCATAGCATGGTTTTTATTTTTAGTGACGTAATAATTTGTGCATTTTAAATGACACTTTGCATAAAGTGATTGGACTAAGAAAAACATAAGATTGCTCTTTAGCTATTAAATTATAGGAAAAATAACTCCTATGAATAAATTTATAAGATGATCACTATTATATATAACACACTACACGGGTTAGTTTAATAGGTGAGAATATAGGATTTAGGATTTTAGGTCTCACTTTCAAAATTTAAGAGGTTTTAGTTTCTTTTAAATTAATAATTTGAGTGTCCACAAATCTTGCATAAAGAATAATCTATTCATGAAATATTATCTTTAATCTTTAACCTACCATTAAAAAGCGAATGTTTGTTACTGTTTTCATCTACCCTCATCTTCTGCCATGTGTCCTTCTTTTAATCTTTTTTTTTTTCCCTCTTTCTTTTGCTTCCCAAATGACCATAAGGCAGCTCACCTAAATTCTCCACTTTCCTCTTTTTTTATTCCATTCTTTTATTCCCCCTTCATCCTCAGTAAAATGTTATTTTCAAATGCATCCATAAATAAACATTTTTATCACAACTCTCTCAATTCTAATAAATTTTTTAAAATTAATTTAATTCTTCAATTTTTGTTTTGCTTTATTCGTCTTTTCCGCACACATCTAACTAGAATATATAAAAGGGGGGAAATGTACTTTGTAAGAAAAAATATGTAAAGCATGGTAAAATAAAGGAATCATAGTAAAAGTGTAATTTTGAAATGGAGGTTAATGTAGAATAGATAAAGTAAGAAGCATTTTGGCAGACAAGCATAAATGGTTTCCAGGTTGGTAAGCAATTTCCCATGTATAGAATTTATGAACAGAATGAACCTGTTCATATGGGGACCATTATTAATATGGAAATTGTAGTGCCCACAATATTTTACTATAAAATGGGAAATGTGCTGTCATGTCTTACTCCAATATTTCAATCTTTGGGAAAAGGGTAGGCAGGAAAATGGCCTCTTTGAAAGCATTGTTATAATTAATGTTATAAATTTTGTTAAATTAAAAAAATGATAAATCATTAATTGCATCGTTATCGATCAGTATTTAATTAATATCAATTAATGATTTATCAGTAAATGATCGGCCCATTTATTAGTTAAAAATTTTGTATATGTGTTTAACACCACTTTTACGGAAAACATTAAGATATCTATGTAAGGGTATTATTCATGTGAGGACACAACTTGCATAACGATATAATTTGGGTATTGCTATAAGATGTAAATTGGACAATGACAGGAGTTGTAAATTGTTTTCATGGATTCGAATTGAATCAAAAGTTTTGAACTCTAATTATATTTTACCTTCATTTAAGTACTTGAATCTTTCATTTTTGTTTTTCTAAATTAACTAAGTTTAGTTCAATTTAATTTTGAAAGTTTATAGTTTAAAAAATTGCGAACAATATATTTTTTATATATGAATACTTAAAATTCAAAACTTTGTACCGTTTTTGAAAAAATTACGTAAATAATGTAATTAAAAAAATCAATAGGGACAAATAAAGTAAAGAATCATATATAAAGAAGTAAATAGTAGTTTTGAAAAAATAATTAAAGTAAATAAGAGGTTTTTAAGTTATGTGAGGTAAATAGTAGATTTATTAGATAAATAATTCATTTATGTCAAATTAACCAAGTAATGACTTGTCTATGTCTTGTAAAATTTTAATATGTTAATTATCTAGTAAAATTTGAATTTATCTGATAAATTTATTATTTACTTTGATATTTTAAAAGCTATTTATTTCAATTATTTTCATTAAAATGTTATTTATTACAATTTCTCTTTTTTATAAAGGGAAAAACCTCAAGGAGCCAATGGACCTGGGATGGGGCAGCTTTCC
This sequence comes from Ficus carica, assembly GCA_009761775.1. Lineage (NCBI taxonomy): Eukaryota > Viridiplantae > Streptophyta > Magnoliopsida > Rosales > Moraceae > Ficus > Ficus carica. The sequence continues at coordinate 1,337,074 of CM019746.1, forward strand.
CCTAAGCCTCATGTAGCTCTAACCCCCCACTCCCCCCCCCCCCCCCCCCCCCCCCTCCTTTTTTTTTCTTTATTTCTTTGAAGGGAGAGAAAATGTGAAGGGTAGAAAAGAAATTGTATTTACTTTTATCTTATTTGGTATCATAAAAGAAAAGAAAATAGGTGATAAAGTAAATGACTATTTTCTCAATTATTTAATATCAATTTATACAAGCTTAAACAAGTTTTTTTTCCCAAAATCTCTTTACATTTGGATGAGATAAAAAACGGTGGGAATCCTTATGTCACTCTTTCTCTCCACTTTTTTCTTTCCTCTACTTTTCTCTCTTACTAAATAATCTAAAATCGTAATTACTCTTAAAAAATCTCTATACTTCTTTCCTCTCACCTTTCACCTCTATCAAACATAATATAAGAGAATAACATAACGATAATATTACACTTGATCCCATCTAAAAGTTCAGAGTTCGTATCCCCACCCTGTGTTCTAAAAAAACAAAAACAAAAAAACAAAAAAAACAAAAACAAAAAGAGGACACCAATTCCCTTTCTCGTTTGTTGTTTCCAGCAGGCACCAACCCAAAAAGGGTCACGTTGAAAGTGATCTTATGAAATATGGACCATTTGGATTACCTCAATGTTGTTCCTTTCATGTGACAGTGCACAAAAGCCCATGGAAATTGATCATCACTTGTACGAATTGGGGTCAGTCGAATACCACATTCAGGTAACTTTTTTTTTTTTTTTTTTTTTAACTTGAACTATCATATGTAATTAAGGGTACAGCCTTTAATTTTGGGATGCACTATGTGTAGTCCATTTTTCAGCTATTAAATGGCGGTTGAATCGACCTGAATTATTAAAAATGTTTTTTATCATACGATATCTAATAATAAAAACTCTAACAATCCTTATTGATTGAACAATTATTAAGTAGCAGCAAATCAGGTTGCACGGTATATCCTAGAACGATGAGTTGAACCGAATTTTGTCATGTTCATAGGAATACAAATTTACTTTTCATTTTTTACTTTCTACTTTTTTTTTTTTTTTTTTTTTGGGTTGTAAACTTGACAAGGTGGGCTAAGATGTTTCTGATAAATTGATAATAATTGTTATTTAATGTTCAACAGTCTTCAGCATCAGATACCTACTTGTCAATATCAACCCCACTACTGTCCCAAGGAGAGCTTTTATCAAATGGGCTTTCTCATCACACAACACAGATGGTAGAGGGAATTTCTTCTGATGTTGTGCAGATCATTGAGCCTGCAAAACAAGGATATCAGCTTACTCTAAGGCTTGACTTTGCCAAAATTCCTACCAAAAAAGGTTTTTCCAAATCCTTCTAATCATCTATTTTGTATAGGAAAAAGGAGATAAAAGTTCACAAAACTATAGAAAGAATGCCAAATTTTGTCTTTATTATAACAAGTTTAGAGCTCAAAGAACAATATTGAGATAAATTCTGCCACCTAATTTCTCCTTCTGAAGGTCCTTTGTGGTTGAACTGCCAGTGGGTTTGTATGCTGTACTTCCCTCGTGTATGAAAAAAAAAAATATTGAGATAAATTCTAGTGCGTAATAGAAAGCGAGTTTGCCCACAAAGGGGTAGATGGAATGGTTGTGGGTTTATTTTTTAGACTTTCATTAAGCGAGATAGAGGTATAAGGTTCGAACCCCTTACTTTGTCCTGGAGTGACTTTGAATACTCTGAATACGGGGAAATGAAGGGTGCCACCCTGGATCCTTTTGATTTATTTAGCAAAAGAGAAAGAGAGTTTATTTTTTGTAACATTTGGCGACTTTGTAATGATGCAAGCTCTCTATGTGTTGACAGATGCTGAGAAGATAATTGCAAAGATATCTGCAGTGCAAGCAATAATAATAAGTTCCCAGCTGAAAGAGATGTTGCAGAATGTGAATTCCCAGGACACAAGTCAAGGGATGTGTAAACCAATTAAACTTGTGTATCACCCAAGAGAACCATTCTTTGTCATTAAACAGGTAGATTCCTCTTTCGATCATTAGAGCTAGCATCTCCACTGCAACGTTAAATTTTTACGTCAATGCTAAAATATGGCAATTAGGGAAAGAGAAGTACTTAAATGCAATGTTTTACTTAACGATAAATTTGGCATTGCACCAAGTATAACATATGTCAAAATATGACATTTTGCATACAATATATATATATATATATATATATAGGGATATAGGTAAATAACATATCAAGTAGGACAATTTCATATTTTTCCTCAAACATAGGATGTTGCAATGATGTACCCTTCGAGCTTCAAAATGTAACATCGTAACAAATGTGTTTATTATGTTATTTTTGTAGATGTGTCACACATCTAGTCAAAATAATATAAAATTAGAAAAAGGTGACATTTCCATAAAAAGAAGGAAACAATGTCATTCAGACACTCTTGAAATGTCTATTAGCTTGACTTTGGCCAAAAGTTTACAAATTTTTAAAACGTGAAAGTTCTTTCTTTTCTTCAGCAATTTTAGATCAAATTTAAAAGAGTTTTTCATGTTTTTGGCAGCCACGGAAAATCATAACAGTTTTCCCAATGCGCTTCAAAGACAACTCGGATGTGATCATTGCAACCGCCTTCTTTCAGGTTTGCGGCTGATGACAGATTGAAAGCTTGAAACTAGACATTATTCATAATTAGCCATAGAACTTTAAAAAAATTTCGTAACTTGTTTGGGAAAAAAAAAACATTAGGTTAAAGTAATAACTTCCGTTTTACCGATTCCATAAGATATACATTCGTGATATTTACGATAAAACTTTCATGATGTCTAAGCTTCATTTTTTTTTCCGGTTCTATAAACAGGAACTAATGGATGTAGGAAGTTCCGAAAAATGGGAAAAAGCACCTCCATGTAGTTGGTCACCCATTCCACCTCCAGAATTGAGAGGAGAGCTTTTTGAAGATTTAAGCACCAATGGTGGATTTGTTTCTTTTGGTATGTCCCCTAGTTTGCAATAAAATATGCCAATACTTCCCTAAGATTTTTAAACCAAAATGCATTTCGTGTTCTGTTAGGTATCCGTTTATGAGGTTAACATTAATTTAACGTTTTGTTACTGTGGAATAACAATTTTTGCGAATAAATATTGTGAAGAATCGGCTATAGAATCGTATTGGGAACCAATCAATGAATAGCAATTCATTTTCAAATTGAATCAAAGTACTGGATAATTAATAAATTTAGGTTAAATATGTGTTGTAGTTCTTTGCTCATTACTTAATATAAACACATAATTATGTTTCCATATACACAGATATAACTTCACGTCATGTGGAAGGAAAACAGCTAGACAAAACTGTCTGGAACTTATTGAACTTCTATGCCTATGTTAAATACCACGTCAAGGTAATATCTTCACCATGTTTATATATTTTTAGTAACGAAGCCTGAAATTTTGACGGGGGCTGATAATTAAAGTTTTTTAATTTTTAAGGGGGTCAGTTTATAAACTTGAGTAAAAAATACCTACAAAATTTTAATTAAGAAAAAGTTGAGGGGGCTTAAGCACCCCCTCCTAAAACCTTCCTCCCTTCGTCCCTCTTAATCTTTATCTTTACTCTTTTATTATATTAAAAGAGCCAAAGTTCTTCCTTATTCAATTGACATGTGGCATTTTCTTGCTTTTTTCTTTTTCTTTTCCCTTTTCTTTTTTCATTATCTTGTCTTTTTTCACTTTTTTAGCCTTAATTGAAGTTATTTTTCTCAAATGTGTCCCTATCTAAAATTTTTTCTATATAATCCATTCAACTACTATTTTTTTATAATATCTCACAAATAACTTTCCATTTGATTTACTCTTTTTTTTTTTTTTCAAATTATGCATGACACGTGCAGAGCACATGCTCACCACTAGTATATTTTAAGAGTCCTAACATCCTTAACTGACAAGTTTCTACAAACCAGAGCACCAGAGGTTTCATTCAAAGAAGGCTGAGAAAGCGCTTGGAAGGACTAGTTCAGGTACCGAACCGACAACCTTAACACTATGTTTGGTAGAGTCAGAGGTGAAAAGTGAAGAGAAAAAAAAAGAGTGGAGGACTTTCAGAAAGAAAACAAAATTATACGTTCTTTGGTAAGAGAGAAATTTGTACAACAATAAGATTTATGGGGTCTCAACATTTTTAATCCCGCTAAAAGCGGAGAGAATTTTAGAGGAAAAAAAAAATAAAACTTGTATGAGTAGTTAAATTACTTTTTGTTTTTATGTTTACACTAAAACGGAATAAAACATTAATCCGCAAAATAGTTATTTACAAAAATGACTCATCTTATTTTCTCTCTATCATACCAAATCAAATAAGAAAAACCTTTGCACATTTTCTCTGATCTCCTTCTTCTTTCCCGAGTGCAAACCAAAGCAAATTTCGAACATTTTTATTAGAATATGATAGTTGAAAACAAGTAAAGTCAAGTTAAACTCATTTCAGATATCAGCAATGTTCCTTAATGAACTTGCAGGTCCTCCATACGCCAGGCTCAGAAGAAAAAGAGGACATGAGTGAAAAGGTTAAAGGTAAAATTTTTACAAATCCTCTCTAATTTGGGGTTTTTTTTTTTCACTTTACCCCTCAAATTTTAAATATCATCATCTTCCGAATTTCTAAGTTGAATGGAAGGTAACAAATTTAAATAATATCTCGAATTTTCGTCAGTTCTTTTTTCTATGACTCTTAAATTTGGAATATTATCATTTGCTACCCCAACTTTGGAATTTTAGCAAATTTACCCCATTTTCATCACTTAAATGAATGGAAAAGTTGATGCGGCATGAAATTTAAAAGATTAAAACCTAATTTCATTAAAGAAGGTATTTAAGCTATTGAAATTAACTCAAGTGAAAGAACATAGTGACTAGCTAGTTAGTTTACCACAAGTATCCTCTATATAGCTTCAGTAGCAAAGTCATGAATTCCTTTAAAGATTTTGGTTCTAATTCTTGTTTCTTTACAATGCAGGACGTAGGTTCATGAGAAAGCTGGTGAAATTATCAAAATCTAATGTCATAAGTCGAAGATGTGGAGATTTGAGTAAGAAGATCAAGATAATTCGTTTCCGAATCAAGATCCGAGGATTCAGACGTTTTCGTCAGCGATGGTTGAAAATGCCAAGCTTCTCTTCTTCTTTGGGATATGCCAAATTAGAATAGTTTAATTCTTTACTATCAATCACACCATCTTTTTTTACCACTGCAGCTAGGAATGGATATTAAGATCGTTATAGCTTTTTCCATGGTAAAAATATTTTTTCAAATGCTTCACGCTGTCAATGTGAACTAATTACCTTACTTAAGTTTTGTTAAAATAATAATAATAATAATAATAAAAATAAAAAGTCCATCCAGGAGACCAACTTACTTAGGGCAATTTGGCTTGTTGTATTGTGATTATTTATTTATTTATTTATTGTGGCCGTGTTGTGAGTTCAAAATTACTATTTTAAGAGATAATTGTAGGCGTTCAGTACAATTTTCTCGAAGTTGTGAATATCAAAAAGCAAAATTTTAGATATTTATTATTAGTAAAATTACTGTGTAAATATATATTGGTAAACTGAATATACTTAACTTTTACGTTATAAAATACTTTAATGCATATATTCATCATATCTAATGAAATATGTTAACATACATTTTTCTCACAAGTTATCTTTAGATCCACTATTGCAATAATAAAATTCTAGTAAATTACAATGGTAAGAAAATGTAATTATTTTATGATTTACTTGTGTACTAAAGAATTAGTAATTGTTTTTTTTTTTTTTAAAGAAATGAGTTTGTAACTTTTAAAAAGCATCGATTTGATTGTTTTTTTTTTCCCCTTCTTCGTAATAGAGATAAATAAAACAGACAGATCGTAAATCATATTTCATTATTAAGGATATTTAGTAAAATTAGACAATGACAGTAGAAGTAACTCTCTAAAAGCACTCTTACTTCTTCTCAAATTCAGCTGCAGTGTAGTAGTTTTTAAAATTTGTTCAATAAAAGATTATGTTTATAAATGACCTCTAAACTACATATTTTTTTTAAACTTTTTTACTGTTATGCCAGCATATTCTTAATTAATAGTCTGTAAAAAAAAAAAAAAAAAAGATAGAAATTGAATGTGTTTTATTTAAATTAAACGTGTAATTGAACTTTTCTACTGTTATGCTCTTGGACTTTTAATGAATATTCCATTAGAGACATTTCTCTCATCAAAGATATATAACATTATTAGAGATATTTTGGAAGTGTTGTTTCTCTTTTCAAAAGTTTAACTATGATATATAAATGACCTCTAAACTACATGTTTTTTTTGAACTTTTTTACTGTTATGCCAGCATATTCTTAATTAATAGTCTGTAAAAAAAAAAAGATAGAAATTGAATGTGTTTTATATAAATTAAACGTGTAATTGAACTTTTCTACTGTTATGCTTTTAGACTTATAATTAATATTCCATTAGAGACATTTCTCTCATCAAAGATATATAGAAATTGAATGTGTTTTATTTAAATTAAACGTGTAATTGAACTTTTCTACTGTTATGCTCTTAGACTTATAATTAATATTCCATTAGAGACATTTCTCTCATCAAAGATATATAATGTCATTAGAGATATTTTGGAAGTGTAGTTTCTCTTTTCAAAAGTTTAACTATGGTATATAAATGACCTCTAAACTACATATTTTTTTTAAAACTTTTTTACTGTTATGCCAGTATATTCTTAATTAATAGTCTGTAAAAAAAAGAAGAAGATTGAAATTGAATGTTTTTTATTTAAATTAAACGTGTAATTGAACTTTTCTACTGTTATGCTCTTAGACTTATAATTAATATTCCATTAGAGACATTTCTCTCATCAAAGATATATAATGTCATTAGAGATATTTTGGAAGTGTAGTTTCTCTTTTCAAAAGTTTAACTATGATTTTAGCTAGTTAAAGCTCACATGATATGAGTGTGTTCAATTTTCATTTCTCACTTTTTATTTTTATTTTTTTTATATGAAATATTGACAAAGGGGACTGTTTTGTAGAAAAGTTTGAGGTATTGTGATGTGTAAATTAAAAAACCATATTCAATATTGTTTGTATAATTTTAGGGAGAATTTGTAAAAATAAACTCATAAATGAAAGCATAATTTATCAAACACCATCCGTAGATGATTTAAATTGTGAAAAGTTCAAGGGCTGCAAAATAAAAAAGAATAATTAGAATAATAAAAATAAAAAATAATAAAAACGCGCGCACTAACTCCCCAAATTATTCCCACCAAAAATTTTCGACTCCCCCAGGCCTCTATTCCGCAGTCTCTTCCAAAAATCGATTTCACCGCCACCGCCACCGCCGTCGCCGTCGTCGCCGCTTTCGCTCCTTGACGTCGGACAGTAAGCGGCCGCTAAAATTATCCAGAAGCTTCCAAGATTTCTCCTATCTTCCGGACTTTTATCTGATTTTCGATTTCATTTCCGATCTTCGTCCGTGAAGCAGACTTGATTCGATTCGAGAATCAGGGTTTGCATTCGAGAATCTCTCTCATTCTTCGCTTCCTTTCGAGTGCTTGTTTACATTGTTTATTGGTGCTGATTGAGTTTGCCAGGCTCTGCCGCCGTATGGACGAAGATGATGAAGAAGAAGACGAATTGTTTACCGATGTGAGTTTATTTATTTGTTTCTTTCATTTTGAGCTGGGAATTTAGAAGAGTTTTGAAACAGTAGAGTTTTCACGTTTTGGAAATTCTAAAGTTTGTTTCGTTCATATTTTAATTGATGTTCAGACTAACAAGATTACCATTTGAGAAGTTTTTTTTTTTTCTTAGTTCTTTTTTTGAACATTGGGGGTTAGGGATTTGATTAGAGTTTGTGTTATGGATTGAAGATTTCAATTTTACCCATCTTTTGTTGTTTAAGTATTCTAATAAGCGAAAATTAAAAGCAGAAAGTTCTGAACTTTGTGAGTTTATTTTTATTTATTTCTTTTCCCAGTAAAATGGTTGAGTGATGTGATAGTTTTCTTCAACTCTATGTTGAACTTGTGCTTCATAATTCGTAAGCTGAACGTTTTGGTTTTTGATACATTTTGAAGAATTTTCATGCTTTGGAACTATAAACAGAAAATTTGGGTGTTAACCTGGAACTATTTTGACAATTTGTTACTTGAATCCATCTGAGCGGTTTGGATACTTTTATTTCTTGTTTAAACCCAGCTGATAATGAATTATTCGTCTAGCCATATACCTAGCATACTTCTAAAGTTAGAAGGTAACTCGGGTCAGCTTTGGAGGTTATTTTGTTAAATGTGGGTTACAATCTGTTGAGTAGTTTAGATCACTCTGTTATCTGATTTGGAATATATAAGAGAGGCAAAAAAAAGTAGTGCATAACTTTATAATTCTGATTCCTTTTTCAGAAGCTGCCGGTGATTAATTGTTCCTTTTTGTTAATAAATGCATATTGTTCTCCTGATTTTCATTTTCAAGCTTCCTGTTTTTGCGAGAAGTGTGTTCTTTAAGTATTGTTGTTATACACTTCCAAATATGTAGGGGCAGTGGAATGGATGTCGATGATGGTGTGGAAGGAGAGTTGGTTAATACGAGTGAGTCCCAGAAACCTTTGACAGATTTAGATACTGAAGATGCTATATGCACACGCACCCGCGCTCGCTATTCGTTAACAAGTTTCACTCTTGATGAACTTGAGACTTTTCTTCAAGAATCGGATGATGAAGACGATCTTCAAAATGTGGATGATGAAGAAGAGTACAGGAAGTTTCTTGCTGCTGTTTCACTCGGTGGGGATGGGGATAGTCATCCAACTCAAGAAAATGAAATTGCTGACGATGATGAGGATAATGACGTAGACTTTGAGATAGAACTTCAAGAGGCACTTGAGAGTGATGACAATGAAAATACAAGGGACAGAAATGAAGGGAAGTTTGAGAAGGGAGGACGACGGCCAGAGACTAGGCAGAATAAACGCCAAAAAGCCTATGCTCAGAGTAAAGTGAAGCCTTCAACACAGACAGATAGACCATTACGTCCACTTTTGCCGATTCTGCCAAATGTACCCATTTCATCTTTGTCCACTCAGATTATGAGGATGCCCGAGACAGCTTTACAAGACGGTTATTTAGATGGATTCTCTCAGCACCAAATTGGCCAGCTTCATTGTTTGATTCATGAGCATGTACAGCTACTTATTCAAGTATTTTCTCTATGTGTTCTTGATTCTTCTTGCCAGCACATTGCATCCCAAGTTCAGGAATTGATTCTTGAGATGCTTCGCAAGCGCAGTGAAGTGCTAGTATGGAGAACTGTCTCGTATCCAAGTTCTTGCTTTTGCCCTGCTTACCTCTGTTCATCACTGTCCAATGATGTCCCTAAGTTCTTTCCAATGCAATGCACTTTAGAATCTCCACCTAAAAATGCTACAGATGAACTATGTTCTCCAAGTAATGAAACAGCTGCTTCTCAAAACATTGAACTTTCAAAAGGAAGGTCCGAATGTGCTTCCAATGGTGGTGCCAGTTCTTTCTTAAACATGAAGAGCCTGCTTTTGGGGCCCATTGTGCGTGGTCCGGTTGTGACCATCCTGGATGTAGCTCCTCTCAGTTTAGCTGGAAATTTTATGGATGATGTAGAGACGGGTATGTCAAGAAGTTCTTGAATGTTTGTTCTTGCGTTTTTGTCTTTTTACTTTACATACATATTTTGAATTTTAACCTTTGTTTGGTGTTCTATCGATATGGAATCACTTTGTTAGCTGTTCGAGAATGCCGGCGGCGTCATGTAGAAACTGGTTGTGATACTGGTTTTGATAAAGAGCCTCTATTTCCACTTCTTGGTTTCCCACCAGTCGCTCAAGCTCACTCTGAAGCATCTCCCAGTCAGCAACCACACAAGAAGACTTTGGCTGCTACACTAGTAGAAAGTACCAAGAAGCAATCAGTTGCTTTTGTCCCTAGGGTGATTGCGAAATTATCTCAGAGATTTTTCCCTTTGTTTAATCCAGCATTGTTTCCACATAAACCACCACCTTCAGCCGTCTCAAATAGGGTGCTTTTCACTGATTCAGAGGATGAGTGAGTTTCATTCTTTTTCTTTTTATTTGACTTATTCCCGTTTATTAAGTTACCTAACTATTATAACAGTCTTGACTTCAACGTCTTGCTGCACACCAAACCCGCACATGATTTATGCAATTACGTTCCATGTTGTAAAGGATACACCTTTCATAATCACAAATGGAGAAACTATTTCATTTTTGCTTTAGGTGACGAGCTAGCTCATTACCAAAACCGTAACCCATATGCCATTGCTTCATTGATCGATAGTGATAGTGTTGTTGGTGCTCGTTTAACAAAATACTTGATGAGATTGGCCTTTTTGTGGCTTTCTATATCTATTGTTTAATTGTTCAGGACAGATCTTGTTATTATTTCTCTCTTTTTTTACACAAGAATTTAAGTTGTGCATAAGAATTATCGTTGCATTGTCTGTTGGCTTACTGAATACAACTTTATGCTCTTATTTGCGATGTTGTCATGCTTATTCAACCGCATTATTTTCCGTCATGAACCTCTAGCTTCTTATCTTTCCAGCACAAAACCTCTAGCTTCTTTTATATTCGTTAATGGGACCCATTCATGAATGTTCACGTTTTCAATAATTAACCAGATTGTTGGCCCTGGGGATAATGGAATACAATACAGATTGGAACGCAATTCAACAACGATTTCTTCCTTGCAAATCTAAGCATCAGGTTGATAATTTTAGACTTTTAAAAAAGTAATGATTTCCCTTAGTTTTCACATCAACTAGCACTTTCTTGGCTCTTTTTTTTTTTGTTAAGGAATAGAGAAATCCTATGTCTTCGAGAGGACATGTCAACCGAGTATCTAATGACCGCTAACCCGTTTTATTTGACATGGGCTATTACTATTGCAGATTTTTGTCAGGCAGAAAAACCGTTGCTCATCCAAGGCACCAGAAAATCCCATTAAGGTTTGTAAAATCAGTAGCATACAAAAATATCTCTCAAGTTTTGTATCTTTAATATCTATAGTCATGGGTCATTGTAACTTGATTTTTGACTGGATACTCGCCCTAGTAGAACTGTTTAACAACAGTAAGTGCATCCACATCAGTATTTTGCAGGATGATTCATAGCATTAAGTGGTTTTTTCATCTTCCCTCTCCCTCCGTTGCCCTCCCTCCCTTCCCTAACTCAATAATCTAGTTTATGTTTGATAGTCCGTGGAAAACATGGTTATATGATGGCTATATATTTAAACGGCTAAACTTTTGTGTTAGATATAGCTGTTGATTAGTAGTTCAGGTTTATGAAGTGTAACGGAAACAAACTGGATTTGCACAGTCAATTTGTAGTTCATAATATTTTTCTTTCTCTCTCTCTCTCTTTTTTTATTTCCTTCTAAGTTTGACATAATTCATTCACTTAATGCAGGCAGTTAGGAGGATGAAAACCTCTCCGCTTACATCAGAAGAGATTTCATGTATTCAGGAGGTAATCTTGTTCAAAATAATTTCTTGATGCCCTTCACATATAAGTACAAATTTATGTCTATTACACATATGCACGTACATCCAATTCTTTGACGTGAGATTCTCATGAAATTTGTAGTTGTATGATTATTTACATCCAATCTCAGGGGCTAAAGGTTTACAAGTGTGATTGGAAGTCTGTGTGGCAATTCACCGTCCCATACAGAGATCCATCCTTACTGCCTCGCCAGTGGCGCATTGCTCTTGGAACTCAGAAATCATACAAGGTTGATGGAGAAAAAAAGGAAAAGCGACGACTATATGAAGTAAATAGAAAGTGGAAATCTTCAGCTTCAGCAAGTTGGCAGAATAAACCGGTCTGTTCTCGTCTCAATGTTTTTATGTAACCTTTCCAATATGTCGACTATCAAAAAAGAAAATAACTTTTTAATCTGGTTGGGTGATTATCTGAGTGGCTCATGATAAATAACCGTGGTCACAGCCTTTGTTCTTAAGTAATTTGAACATTCGATATTCTTTTTAGTCAACTTTTATTTGCGGCCTGACTTTGGCTCAAGGTTAATAAGCCTTATATTTTAGCTCATGTCGACTCTTGCATGATTAAAAGTTTGTCTCCTAGAGTACTTAAAGTTTAGCATCTGACTGCAGGACTCTCTGGCAGAAAATTCTAGTGGAAATAATGAAAATGCAGATGATAGCACAGATAATGCTGGCAAAACTTATGTTCATGAGGCCTTTTTGGCAGATTGGAAACCAAGTGACTCAAGTGGACACTCTTGCTCAGCTATTGCGAGAAATCCTCAGAGTGGAATACTGTTGCAGGAACAACTACATAATCATGGTTGTGAGAAAATTCATCAACCCTGTGTGGGTAACATGCAGCAGTTTTCATCTACGTCAAAGTACCAGCATCCTTCAAACCGTTCGGCACCTAATATGACGTCAAGTACCTCAAAATCCGAATTCCACTTTCGCCCAAATCGAGGTCGTAGATCTAATGGTACACACTTGGTCAGATTGGCACCAGACTTGCCCCCTGTCAATCTGCCGCCATCTGTTCGTGTTGTCTCTCTGCGTGGTGCATCTGCACCGTTCTCTGCTGCTGGAGGTGCTTGTGACGATGAGAAGGAAAATTTAATGTCTCGTAGCCCTCATGTTGGAAGGCTGGGAATCACTCATGTCATAAAATCTGGTGACAATAAAATTGTTACTACATGTTTACATGCAGAAGAATCAAGAATTATTAAGGATAAATGTGTAGAGGATGAAAGAAACACAGATTCTGATCATCAGATGCATCCTCTACTATTTCAGGCTCCCGAAGGTGGGCGTCTACCCTATTACCCATTGAACTGCAGCACTAGTAGTTCCAGTTCTTTCGGTTTCTTTTCAGGAGATCAGCCACAGCTGCATCCAAGTCTCTTACATAATCCTCACCAAGAATATCGTGTTGGCTCTTTTACCAAGTCATTGCAGTTGATGGATTCCACCTCCTTATCACATGGCGTCGTCTTCCATCCTCTTCTGCAAAGAACTGACGATGTACATGGCAATTTTATTGGTTCAGGAGCTCAGTATCCTCACAATGATGTTCAAACTGAGTCTTTGGTGAATGGTCATCCACATTCAACAGGAAAACCAATTGACGAATCTAACGAGCTCGACTTGGATATCCACCTATGTTCTACATCCAGGAAGGCTTGCCCTGGGGATGGAGATCTGACCGCACAATTTCCAGTCAGATCAACAACCAATAAGCCAGATTCTGAATTTACAACAAAAACTCGAAATAGCAACAGAACACTTTTTCAGCATACTGAAAGGTCTTCCTCCAATATTAGCAGGCCTGTTTCAGGTGGCCACTCATCGGTTGTATCAAGTCATGACATCGATAGATATGTGGTTGATATTGGTGACAAGGCATATCCAGAGATTGTGATGGAAAAGGAAGAGTTGAGTGACTCTGATGAAGAAAATGAGGAAAATGTCACCTTTGAGTGTGAGGAGATGACTGATTCCGAAGAAGATGAGGGATCAGATTGCGAACAAACAAGTGAGATGCAGATTGAGGTGACTGTGCTCTTCCTTTTTCGTTCTTTCTTGTCTTTCTTCTCCTCTCTATTTGACAGCACAAAAAAGAGAATTATATTCTTGTCTTGCTCTTACTCTGAAGGATTCATTTTTAATTGAAGAAGGACTAGTTCAATAGCTAAAAGAACAAATAACCATCAAGATTGGGATTGTAACACTTATTAGTTCTTACAGATTCAATGTGCTGTTGTTTACGAATCTGAGTTTTTTGTTTGCTTTATTGAAAGTTAAAAAGTACACCCCCTTAAAAGTCACAGAAAAAGTTAAAAATTTTCTGTTTCTTCTTGATCATAGTTTGCAACTATGTGACGATGCAAGCTCTCTATTTGATGCAGATGCCGGGGAGATAATTGCAAAGATTTCTGAAGTGCAAGAAGTAATAATAAGTTCCCAGCTGAAAGAGATGTTGCAGATTGGAACTCTCAGGCCGAATGTATAAACTGATTTGTATATCACCTAAGAGAACCATTCTTTGTCATTAAACAGGTAATTCCACTTATTTTTAAACAAAATTATCTTCTCAAGTCTTTGAAACTTTCTGGTGGAAGCCCAGAAATTAAAATCACAAGGAACTATAGTTTAGAAGGGAAAGGACTTATATTTACATCATTTAGCTTTACGTCAGCCAATAATTCACAGATTTCTCAAATTTAATTGTGGAAAGTTGTTTCCTTTTAACTGCAATTCCAGATGAAGTAAAAAGAGTTTCATGTCTTTGAGGGGCACGGAAAATCAATATTCCCAATGTGCTCCAAAGATGATTCAGATGTGATCGTTGCAACAACCTTCTTTCAGGTTTGTGACTGACAGATTGAAACCAGGCATTACCTCATTAACCATGGAACTTCATACACAAACCCTTTTTTTGCCACTTCTAGAATACTAAATAAAATTTCCGTTTTAACGCTTCTGGAAACAGGAACTCATGGATTTCGGAACATGTAGTCGGTCACCCATTCGACCTCCAGAATTGGGAGAACTCAGTACCAGAGGAGGATTTTTTTATTTTTTTATTATTTTATTATTATTTTTTTGACATCCTCGTAATTTTCAATATTTAAGTGTAGAAGCCTGAGTTTGAACCAGTTAGACCAGTCTGATTAATATACTGTACAGTTATGAATTCTCCTCGATCCACAGAGTAGAGTAATACATAACGAAATGATATTTAAGTGCCGGGTTTGAAAATAAAATTCGAGACTTTCATAGATTTTCATACCTAAGTGACTCTGAGGTATCATTTTTTGGCCAGTTTTAGGCCAGTAAAAGAACTTCCATTCCCTTGTATGCTTTCTCAATTCTACACAAAGCCACTGGTAGCTCATAACAGGTAAGTACCAGGTAAGTTTGACCTTGGCTAAAAGCTACATAAACTCTTTATTTATTTATTTATTTAAATCGACATAGATTTCTCTTCAGAAGGTAAATCACTAGACAAAACTGTCTGGAGCTTGTTGGATTTCTTTGCCTATGTTCAATATCACGGAGAGGTAATTTTCTCCACCATGTTTTTTCATTTGCTGCAAAAGATTCTCCTCGCGTATTCCTGGAGCTGTTAAGAACCGGGATCCTTACTCCTTTTGTTAATAGGATTTTACGAACGGAGCATCAAAGATTTTATTCAAAAAAGGATGAGAAAGTGCTTGGAAGGACTAGTTCAGGTACCAAACCAACAACCTTAAGACCAAAGCAACTTGAGATTACTTTTCTCAGAGTGTACTAGTATGGATGACCGTTTTCTTTTTCCTTTTAACATACCACGTTTCAAATTGGAAATAGTACCTCAACAGTTAAAGACAAAGCTACTACTTTCAGACATTAACAATATGGTTAAATTTCATCGAGTCGGGAGGAGTAATGTTACATACTGAATTTGCAGGTCCTGTATACAGCAAAGAAACCTAATAAGGTTCAAGGTCTGTCTACCACATCAATACGAAAGCATGTAGTCAGTATCTGAAATGTAATCATGTACAAGAACATAGTGACTGGTTTTCCACAATGCTGATTATCTTCTGCAACAAAGTGATAAATTGCTTTAAGATTTTAGTTCTAATACTCTTGACTACTTGTTTCTATGAAACTGCAGAATAAATGTTGATGAGAGAGCTCGTCAAGTTGCCAAAACCTAATATCCCAAACCAGTTATGTGAAGAATTAAGAAGATCAAGAGGACCAGTTTCTTAATCAAGATTGGCGGATTTTGGCGTTTTCATCGACAATGGTCTAAAATGCCAAGCTTTTCTTCGTCAAAGGGATACCAAACAAGATCAGTTTCTTTTCCATGAATACACATTAGCATTTTGTGGCCAATCTAGGATATGAAAATCATTCAATATATGGCTGTTTCCGGGGTAACATTAACTTTTCAAGTGCATGCAATTTTTGTCAACCAAACACCTTGATGTTCTTCTACCTTAAAGTACAAGATGTCTAATTTGTTATGTCTTGTACGTTGACAATGAGTCAGGGTAATTTTTATGTTTCAAATTTGATGAATTGTACAAAAAAATGAAACTGATTTTGACAAACAACAAAGCAATGATACTCATCAGCAAACTTAATGATAGTCAGGGTAATCATGAATCTCAAGTCAATATCAGCCACAAAAGGACATGATTTACATTGTTTTTTCTAAGAACTTGGTATTTTCTTACTCTTAAGCTAGAAAGACAGAACTGTCCTTTCCGATAAAATTGTAGCGATGACCCGCACAAATCGAGAAGTGACACTAAAAGCATCAAATGATTAATTCTAGGCAAGGACCAAAACTAGGGCGAAAACAAATTAATTGAATCTTATTTCATCTAAAAATATGTGTGGTAAAAAGTATAGACATACAAATTTCATTTCATTCCATCTCAAGCTCATGACGGATAGTCTCCGAATCAAGCTGGGCCAGCAGAGAACCACCTGCCTCATCAAACCTCAACTTCTGTTCACTTGACAAGAAACCAAACGACACAAAACCCAACACCAACACCAAAACAGCATGCCCAACAAACGACAACCTCATCAAAGCCACAGCTCTAAAACCATCCTCCTCAACATCACACTTGACAACATCCACATTCTCAACTCTCCCACACCCTCTGAACCCAAACGCATCGCTATACAAAAACAAGCCGATTTGTAACACCCAAGTTCCTTTGAAAACCATCCCTAAAGACAGCAAAAACTCGGCGAAAAACGACGACGGTCTAACTGACAAGAACAAGCAACAAAACGCACAAACAAGACTCAAAAAGCTCAAAAGTTCATATCCAGTGCCACTAACACCAGTAACTCCATTTCTTCCCAGTATGGAAAACTCAGAAAGAAAAGAAATGGCGGCGAAGAGGAAGACCAGGCCTTCGTTGACGTGAAAAAAGTCAACGTTTTCGCGGAGGACGATGAAGAGGAGGAGTGCCCAGAAGAGGAAAAGGACAAGAGATTGGTGGGCAAAGGCGAATCGGTGGTCAGAGGGGTGATCGGAAGGGAGCGTGAGGAAGATGAAGATCTCGGAGAAGGAGGAGAGAGGGAGGGAGATGAGGAGGGCGTAGAAGTCGAGGTTTTTCCATCTGGGTTCGGAGAAGTACCAGGTTTTGGATTGGTAGAGAGATGGGTTTCTGAGGTAGAGAGAGGAGGACCGGAGGAGGCGGGTCACGCTGGACGGGAAGAGGAAGAGGAACGCCGAGAGATGGGTCGCTACTGCTACCGACGCCATTTTTGTCGTTGTATTTTGTTGTCGTTTTATTTTTCTATTTGTATGTTTTGGGTTCCACTCCAAAGAAGCCTTCGACAGAGTTTCAAGTATGCACATTCATCGAGTTCTAAATGAAAAGAGAATGGGGCTCTGTTGGGTTTCTTGTCGTATGGTATAAACGACAATATGCATAATTTATGCGAAGAGATGTTTTACATTTTTGGAGCAAAAACAGGCACACTACATGTTAATGGATTTCTCTGGTTTTGGCTTGTCGTTTTTGTATAAACGACAGTGTGCATAACTTTATGGCAATACCCTCTTGTAAAGTCAAGCTGTGGTTGGTTTAAATGGCTAGTTATTCCCAATTTATCCCTTTTTTTTTTTTTTTTTTGAAGGATATTCCCAATCCATCTTCGAGTTAAGAATAGGTGGTCAAAAAAGACCGGAGGAAATCATGTTCTTCAAGTGGTCATGACCAGCACATTGCACAGGGCAAATATTAATACATATGCATATATATATATGTGTGTGTGTATAAACATATATATGATGCTTTAAGTAAGGAAACATATGCATATATATATATATATGTATATATATGTATATATGTATAAACATATATATGATGCTTAAGTAAGGAAATGGGGTTGGGGGAAATCTGCCAAAGATGTGTTACGTGGGATGCTATCTCCTTCAAGTGGCTTGAAATTGAGACAGTTTTATCATCAAATAAGCTTTCAAAAACCTTTATTAGATACAATAACAATAACAATACAACGACAGCTTTCTAAGACCTTTGATCAATTTTGGATTAGTTTCCAATCTCTCACGAGATTCGGAATAAATTAGCTTTGCAACACTGTTAGGAAGTCATGTCTGTAGCCTTTTTGATCTGCATGTTGAAGAAATTCAAGCCAACAAATCTCTTTGAAAACTCAAGGAATCTCAAGTATGCAATCTCTTGTCCTGAATCGTCACTTTTGCAAGAGATTCAAAGTTCAATCTGACAAGTAAAAGGCTTCGTGAAGTTAGAAATGCGCTAAGGTGTTCATGGGTTATGTTTTAAGACAGCTTTACCGCATGTTAAAAGTCCCACATGGGAAACGGATAAGGAAATGCAAGAAGAGAGTGGCTATAAAACGACAAGGCGACCAGGTGGAAAAATCACGCAGCCACGCGGTGAGCACAAAGCGAACTATTCTTTCGCCTTTTACTAAAGAATACCGTGTGCGCGCCGCAATCAGTGGCATACGCCTATTTTTGGAGGTGCTTCTCTAAGTAGAAGCTCCTACAATTCTAGTTCAAACTCTCTTTTGTTTATTTTTACTACTACTATTATATATACAAAAAATTATAGAGTTTATTTGGTTATCTATAAAGATTTAAATTTTTTTATTTACAACTATTATAAGTAAAAAATTGTAGTTGTTATTTTAAAAAAATATAGTTGCTTCGTTGAATGATAAATCATATATTAGGATTGTAATAATAAATCATATATTAGGATTGTTAATTTGGATATAGATTTAGTTATAAATATGAATTTTAATCTAATTATTATAGTAGAAAGCAATAAATTTAAAGGGTAATATCAACATAGTATGTAATTGAATATATATATATATATATTTTGGTTGAATGGTATGTAATTTAATATTACAGCATAGAGTATTTGGATTATACTAGTATTTTTAGAAAAAGCCACAAATTTCCCATTTATATTATTGAAACGAGAGAGGAACTACATAAAAGATCATGTAGTTATGGAGTTATTGATAAAAGAAATACAAACGAACTGAGCGATTAACAATTTTTTTTAATTTTTTAAAATCACATTAATTGCTATAAAAAGATAATCTTGTAACCAAAAAAGCCATTTTATTTATTTATTTTTAAATCGTATATTAATTGCCGATTATTAGTATGCAGTGCTAGACATTACTATTGTCGTTGGTATGGTTCTTTTGTTAGTAGTAATTAAAATGGAATTTAGTTTAGTATGTTTGAAATGAAGTCAATTGTCATGTCCAAATGTTTATAAACAAGTTATACTCCCCACTGTACAATACATAAGCTTTACTACTTGTATTCTTGTAACCCTTTTCCGAGCCAATTAATCTTTTGATACTTCTCTGATTGGGCACATTTTTTTCCCAATCGATAAAACAAGTTCAATTAGTTATTAGATTATAATTCAACGGTAAGATTTATGAATAGAAACTTGTTAATCTAATCGTTAAAATTTATTTAGATGATTATATAAATTTGTTCTATCAACAAGGCTCGTAGAAGTGCACAAACAAAAAGAAACTTGTTACCCTTTAACAAGTTTCGATTAGTAAATAAAATAAACATTCAGCAATGTATTTACTTAAAAAAAAAAAAATGAACACACAGCAATTAGTCATTTACCGAATTGCTATTTACTAGTATACACGTTGGGAAATTCTCATCTCTTTTCTGATAAAAACTAGTCCAATTTGTGGTCCACATTCTACTCTTTTCGCATTGTTATATATTCTAGTACTTTCTATTAAAACTTAGAATTTCTCTGTCCCAATTTTTCTAAACGTCAATTCTGATGCCCATCAAGAAAACACCACCTTTCATGAGAAAAGCAAAATTAATTTCTCATGCCCATTTCTCAGAACGTTCTAAACTTCTATTTCTATGTGACCTCAAACCTTTGGAAAATTCCTATTACAAGTCTCCTCACCAACTCACAACTTCCCAACACCAAATGTTGTTCACATGTAGAGATGGCTATATCTAAGCTAACACAAATCAAACTTCAATTTTTGCAAATACGTGTCTGGTTATGAACAGTCCAAGTCAAAACCATGCAAAGTTCCTGGTTATTTTTGCACCGTTTATTCATGTCATTCAAATTTTGCTTCCTATTTATTTATTATTATTATTATTATTATTTTTCATACAAGAAAAAATATTATTTTTTTTTCATCTCTTAAATCCTAGGCAAATAGAAGGGTGACAAATGGACCAAATCCAAGGAAAAGGGCCACTAGAAATTCAGTTTTATATTCTCTAAAAAAATATATATAAATAAATAAATAAATTCAGTTTTTTATCTCCAAAAAATTTGGGGACCATAAAGCAAACAAGACTGTGCAAATAATTTACGTGTGTTTGGAGACCGATGACACAAAAACCCAAACCACCAGTTTGTGTGGCCCTCAATGCTTTATAAACCCAAGGCTCTCAAATTTACACCAAAATATCCCTTCTTCCTCGCAAAGTGAATAAAACCCACATAGAAAATCTATCACAAAGTTGCAAATTTCTTCCTGGGATTTGCTCTAGAAAACTTAAGATTTAGTGGGTTAATTTATTATTATTATTTTTTTAAAATTTATTTTTGGGGAGTTTTGTAATGGCAACTTCAATTTCAGCAACTGGGTTGTGCTCTTCCTTCCATGGAAGTTGGGGAAGTTCAATTGGCGGTGAAGATTTGACCATGTTGGCAAAATCAGTGCCAACCCAAGTTAGAGTTGGGAAGCCAGTGAGATCACAGCCCATGATGAAGAACGTCAATGAAGGAAAAGGTCTCTTTGCTCCTATTGTTGTTGTCACCCGCCAGATTATTGGCAAGAAACGTTTCAACCAACTTAGGGGCAAAGCCATTGCTTTACACTCACAGGTAACATATATACACACGCACACACTCACATATATATATATATAGTTGGTTCTTAGTTGGAGATGACATGTTGCTTGTTTATTTACATTATTTTGTTTTGGTTTTACATGGTTAAAGAGAAGTAATGATAGTTGTAATTACGTTTGTGCTTGATAATTATGTAGAGACATCATTAGAACTACAAAGTACTTATTTGTTTTTGATATATAAGGCTATGTCTGGTTCGTTTTGTTTTTCCTCCACAAATTGGTAAAATTTACATTTTTTTTTTGGGATAAAATTGATACAATTTAATACCTTCAGTCATAATAAAACTTTTCACCTCTTGAAAGTTAATAATTACCACAAAATCCTGTTAAAAAAATGACACCTTTATGAAAACAAATTTTTACCCCTATAAAGCCAAGAATTACTATTTCCAAGTTGCTAGCATTTTCTTTGGCCTAGCTCTTGAAGTAGTGTTAATGAATTTTCTTAAACTCTCTTTGTGACATCAAAAAATTATTTATTTATTAATTTATTTATATTTATTTTTCGCTCAGGTAATCACGGAGTTCTGCAAATCCATAGGCGCAGACGCGAAGCAAAGACAAGGGCTCATTCGCTTGGCCAAGAAAAATGGAGAAAGGCTGGGGTTCCTTGCATGATGAAAATGGAGGCCTTTGTTTTCTTGTTAAGTTGAGAAATGTTAAAAAGATTTCAGAGGTCATTCCAAGGACTCTTTTGATGTAGATACTTTTGTTCTTCTGGCTTCTGCGTCAGAATTCAAACTATATATATCTCTCTCTCTCTCTCTCTCCCCCCTCTTATATGCTTGATCCAAGTAGTTTGTAATACTATTTTTCTCAGATTGTTCAATAAAATTAGAACACATTACTTTAATGGTATCTCAAAGTGACAACTACATTTTGCTGGCCGAAAGAGTCGGGATCTTCGATACCAAAAGCCCCAATGAAAATATTATTAGCAGTGGATTTTTAAGTCCTTAGAAGGGTGAGTTCTACCTAAAAGGTTCATAATAATTTGTATCAAATATAGTTCACCACATCGCAAAATCAACTTAAAGTGGTTACGTTGTAGGCTGGATTAAGATGTACTAGTGGAGTCATCAACGTATCAAATAATGATGGTTGAATGAAGCAGGCGAAGAGGTAATCGATGTTGATAATGTGGACCGCCATTGATTTGAGCCCAAGCATGCTAGATTGTTACAAACCAGTAACCACCATGTCAAGTACGGGATCTGATGTAACATGTGTTACAATTTTGTGATCGTCAATACAGATAGGGCTGCTTAAGGAGGGCTGCGAACCAATAGAAAAGGCGGGATTCATGAAGGCACCTAGTTGGGAAGGTGGACCACCGTGGATGGCGTTTGCAGAGCATGATAAAATATTATACATCAAATGTTCCCCGTGAAAATATTAAGATTTGTGGATTTATAGACCTTTAGATCGCACCCTTTACAAGCCGGTTTTGTCTTGTAAAGACGAGTTTCACCTAATAGGCTCGTAAGTTTTTTGAACCACTACATAAGCAACTAATAAGGTACAAGAATTCTCTTTTACTAGTATCATATTTTTCTCATCCCAACTCTAATTTAATAAACAAGGGTAATACGACGTATTATCGCAATTGTCCATTAATTATTGTAACACCAGCAGTCAGCGGGACACAGAGAGAACCATTAATGTAAAGGTTAATAGGATGTATTTAAAACATTTCTTCACGGTAAACTTGAACAGAAAAACCCTAGCAAATGAAGACAAGTTCAACCCTTCATTTCGAGTTTGAGTAAGCAGAGGATCAGGACAAGAAATCAAACTTCGGTTTTATAAGATATTTTTTAGGAAAAAAAATCGTGAATGTAAAAAGTATAAAAACCAATCGCCATATTACATCCAAAAACATAACATACAAAAATATTTGATCTATTATGTTTTCCTTAGTAAACAGAACATCAAAATCTGCAACGAGTTGTCAGTATCTGTAACAATTCAAGAAACTAAATAAGCAGAGATCCATGCAACAAAATTGTCGAGTGACATTCATGCACTGTATCGAGCTTTGGCCGACCTTTCTCTTTTAGAATCGTCCTGCAACAAACCGAAAGTAGTGAGAGATACAGGAAGAAAATATGTAATTGAAATAAGAGATCACCAGTAGATTGAACTTTACATGGAAGCTGTAACTGATCTTGTCATTGAAATCAATTATCTGCTTCCACTTTCTTCCGATGCTCATCTATCCGCAAAAAGTAATGATATTAGTCATGCGAAACTAAATACAGATCAGTGAATAAACATGAGATGCTAATAGCACAAAGGGTCAGCGACTTCAGCAATGAAGTAAAGGAAGAAAAGAACATTTCAAGGAACATGCTTGGAGAAGTGGACATTTGAAGGCCAAATATAAGATGCAATTTTCCTACAGTGGAAAATCAAAATCCAAAAGTCACGGATTGGACCATGGATTGAGCTATAATCCACTTAATCCGATCCGTGAACACCCCTAACAGTGGCTACAAAGGACAAAGATAACGAACAGTTGAAAAGTGTATCAGAGTAAGAAAATGGCTATGTGAATATACAAAAAAGGTGATTATTAGATCATTAGATTTATCACTTTTTTCCTTAGTATCTCCTCCAAGGTTTACAGAGAAATTTTTAGGTAGGAACGTTTTTATTAGCAAATAGCTATCGTCTAAGACATCAAACATGATAAATTTGTACTTTTATTATGTAAAATAACTTTGCAGTCTACTTGGGTCAGTTATCAATTGGTCCGCAAAAACCAGCATGCAGGGGTCACGTTCATGCCAAAATGTAACTAGAGATCCATATTAATAGCAATGGGGAGGAGATGGGAGGGGCGTTGAGGCTTGAAGATGATAATTTAAAATTTTATTTCAAGGTTAGTTGAGAAAATTGTATCATAATGAAAAATGTGTGTGTTCGGGTATCTGGCACATCAGTTATCATAACAAAACAGCAGAGAAAATTCTTTTGCAGAAGAAATACAAATGAGCGAAATGACAGATGACACAATTTCCAGTACGGGTTTACAAGACAGACCTGAACAGCCTCATTTGCAGCTGTCCTGGTCCATAGCGAAAGTTTGTCCTGCCTCTGGCGGACACTTGCCACCACACCACAAATCTCATCAGCCTCATCAAATTGCTCTCCTATCAAAGCCATCAGCTGCTCGACCAATTAAAATCCCGTTATTGCAGCAAGTAATTGTAAGGTCGCGAGAAAAAACAAAAGAAAAGCCACACACGCAATACAACATCAAGCGAAAGATGGAGGCAAAAGTAAGAAATTTACAGTTTCTAACCACATTGTTTCGAGGTTAGCTTTTTTGCTGCTAGGAACAGTCCACTTTCCTCCATTAGCACATTCGGGATCTTCCCACTTCGGTTCGACCCCTGTTCTGAACAAATGGAAATCTGCAAATCCAGCCAACTTGCTGGGCTTGAATATTTGGTCATACAAACTGTAAAACAGATTTCACATCTAAATATTCAATATCAAGAATCAAAACAGACCTTTAAACTAAAAGTTAAATGTAAACACAATAGCTTATAACAGAACCAAAAACAAAGCTTAAATTATGTTAAATTATGTTTTCCACCAATGTCCAGGGATTTCCTCCAAATGATTCGTAACTAAAGCTAGATCTTTTCTTAAAAAAAAAAAAAAAGTAAATAATAATAAGTTTTTGATTAAATAGTAAATACTAAGGATATAAAAACTATATCAAAATGAAAAAGTGCGTAAAGCTAACAGAACCTGCAAAACTAACAAACCCGATCGTTCAAAACAGTTCCCTACCGATAATTCTTTCATACCCTACCGAAGAATTCTTGTAATTACTAAATCAATCCATTTAAAAGTTGGATTCCCTATACTTCAAACACTAATATTTACAGTCAAATCTGACGATTCAAAACCATGTCCTACCAATAATTCGTACCCTAAAAAGGATTCTCAAAATACTAAACCTAATCACTGAAAAGTAGGATTCCCTATGTACTTCAAACAATCATAAAATAAAATAAATAAAGTAACCAGGTGACTTCGGATCTGAGACCTAATTTTAGGAATCTTGTCACTATAAAGGCAAGGCTTTTCCATTTTATACATATATACATATATATATATATATATATATTTAAAAACTCAAGATTTCAGTACTTCTCGAAAGATTTTTCGAGTAACCCAACGAACAGATTCCATAAACCCAGCAAAGAGAAAAGGAGAAAGCAAATCCCAAAGTGGAAAAGAAAGAACGGGGAAGAGAATTGGATTGGGGGAAGTGAATCGGTACCACCAAAATTCCTCGACGGTGTCGAAAGAGTAGGCCTGGCGAAGGGATGTGCCCCAGGCGGCGCCTTGCTTGGACTTGGACTGGTTGTCGAACCAGAACGTCCACTTCCTCTCCAGCTTGTGGGGCCCCGCCTTCGCCGCCGCCATGGCCGCTCCTTCCTCTGCTTCGATAGCCGCAGATGATATCTCAGTCGCCATAGCTCGATTTCGGTTCCAATTTGTTGGTGATGCAAAAGAGGTTTTGGAGAAGATTTAGGTCTGTAATCTGTTTGATTTTATTTGATTTGATTTTATTTTATTTGATGTATGTAATCTGTTTGATATTGAACAAGGAAAGTTGTGTTGTCTTTTAGTTTTGGGCTGTGGTTTTGGTTGGATGAGGGCCTACTCTTTTTGGGCTTTGTGTTGTGTTTCGTTGGGCTATTTTGGTATTAGGGATGACGTTCAATGACGTCAATAGATTTTTTTGTTGGACGAATTTCACTTTTTCCGTTCGAAATTTAGGCCTCCTCAAAAAACGCTCATTGAATTTTGATTTGTAACATTCTTTTCTCATGAAGTTTAAAATATTTACAAATTTTCCCTTTTAGTTAAATTTTTAATGAAAAAACACACTTGTCTGTAGTATTAAATATGAAATTACGAAGTGACACTCATTGATAACATACATGATACTCGTTACTCTTATTAAATGTAAAATTTTGAAGTTAAACATAAGGGAGTAGTATGGGAAAAAATGACAATCAGTCATAAATATTTACCTTTTTGACCTAATTATAAATGCAACTTTGTAATTTCATATTTAACACCCCCTAACTCATGTTGCCAACAAGTGTCACGTGTTTTTTTCCATCAAAAATTCAACTGAGGGGGAAATTTGTAAATGTTTAAAAGTTTGAGAGGAAATAATATTACAAATTAAAGTTCAGGGGTATTTTGTAACAATGCCTAAAGTTTATGGGGAAAAATGAATTTTGTCTTTTTTCTTTTTCTTTTTAGGGAAGTCATTAGATATATTTTAGAAGTTCATTTTCCTTTTTAAAGACGTTTAATTCTAATTATAGATTTAAGTAAAGCTCATGTAATCTAAATGTGTTCAATTTTTACTCAATTGTTCTTATGAAATACTGATATAGAGGACCGTTTGTATAGCAACAGAAAAGTTTGAAGTAATGTAACGTGTAAAATTAAAAGTCATGAACCAAGTATAAGGGAAGAAAGGATTTCACACCTTTCTGTTGCCGTCATGTCAATGTACTGTGATCTTAGAAGAGGGAGTTGGCCCCAAAAGGGTACCCAAACAAACCAGCCATCATATTGATCCCTAAGCGTCACAAAATCCGTCACAAAATCCGAGACATCCATTATGTTCACCTAATACCATTCCATTCCTTTTGCCATTATTCTTTTTGTAGTGATGAATCTTGTATGAGTTCCTAAGAAAAGAAAATGAATTTGTCAATTTTCAGGGTCTTGAAAGGGGCGTGAAAACACATAAGAACTCTTGAATGGAAATGAAAAAGAGATGTAACTCTAGTTCCTTCCTAAATGGTAAGATCTTTGGCGTAAGAAGAAAGAGTTGATCCGTATCATCTTGACTTGGTTTTGATTTCTCTATATATATAAATATATTAAGAATGAGGCGATAATTCTTTCTCTCATTTTTTAATCTTTTGGAATGGAATGACAAATCTATTTCTTAGCCTTTTTGCCAATAAAAATAAATCAGAATTTTTGTAGAGAAAAGAAGGAAATATGAGATTAGAATGATCCGTATATATGATTCGATTAAATTATGAATAAAAGACTGGATTTGTTATCTCCTGTTTGCTTTTCGTGAAAAAAAAAACCAATTTAAGCGGAGGGTTTCTTCAAACAGCACGAAGCTGCGTCAACTATTCAATCAAATGGTATTGAGCATGTTTCTTATCTCTTCTTGAGAAACAAGTGTGCTATTTCTTTGCAAAATTGTGCTCAATTTCATATGTGGCAATTCTGCCAAGATCTCTTCTTTAATTAGGGGGTATAATAAAAGAAAATCAAGTAATTTTCTTGTTAGCATTCCAACAAATAAGTAATTAATTGATCAGTTGACAGAGAATTCGCAGGTTCCATGGGATCTTCTTTGGATTTCGAAAAGGATTAATAAACCTCACTGATTTTAACCTTTCAACCACGCGCGTTGCATGGGCTTGGACTGGTTGTCGAACCAAAACGTCCATTTCCTCTCCAGCTTGTGGGGCCCCGCCTTCGCCACGGCCATGGCGGCTCCTCCCTTTGCTTCGATTGCCACAGATGATATTTCAGTTGCCATAGCTCGATTTGGTTCCAATTCGTTGGTGCTATGGAAGAGGTTTTGGAGAAGATTTAGGTCTGTTTGATATTGAACAAGGAAAGAATTGTTGTCTTTTAGTTTTGGGCTGTGGTTTGGTTGGATGAGGGACTACTCTTTTTGGGCTTTTTGTTGTGTTTCGTTGGGCAATGTTGGTATTAGGATGACAACGAGAGATGGATTTGGAGTGAGGTGGTCTTTTCATCAACTCGCTTCTTGAAGAAAAATAATTTCTCTCTCTTTTTCATAACCCGTTTAAGTTAACATGGATCTGACAGATTTTATGTTACAGATTTGAAGTACTTATGGATACCCTGTTTATCAAGTTAATGATTTTTATAGCATAAATAAGAAAAATAATAAGTGAATAAATAATACTCTTATAATAGATTCTAAGTTGAAAATAAAAGAATATTATTACTACACTTAATTTTTCAATTTTTAATATGAAAATAAGATATGATTAAATGTGGCTAGCAAACTCGTCTCCCTCTGATAAATATGTGATAGATTAAAATTTACACCATTTATATAAGGTTTTTTTCCATCCTGTTTAAGCCCTCACAGATAATGGTTCGATATTCAAATATCTACACCTGTGAGATGATTTGAGAAATAATAAACATAAGATATTCAGTGAGAATTTAGCCACACAAAAAAAAAAAAAAGATAATTAGTGAGATTAATTTTCCTCTTTTTTTATATGTTTTTAATCAAATCTTATAAATGAGGTATAATGAGACTAATTCAAATTCAATAATAAAATAAGAGTTTTTAAAGTTCAAAGACAAAATAAGACCCTAAGCTTACGTTTTGGTAAGAAGGAAAGAAAATAAGAGGGAAATGAAAAATAGAAGTGAGAGAAATTAAGAGTGAGGGGAAATATTTTGTTTTTTCTTTACATTGTTTCGTATTATGAAAGGAGAGAAAATAAAAAAGTTATATAATTATTGTTTTATTTATCTACATGTATTATTTTACTTTAAAAGTATGGATAAAAAAGTAATTTTAGTAATTATTGGGTGTATTTTAGTTTTCCTTCCACTTTTAGAGGGATTGAATTTGTGGGTCTCTTTGCACTTTTTTCCCACCCAATTTTCCTTTCATTATTCT
The DNA here is from genome assembly GCA_009761775.1 of Ficus carica. NCBI lineage: Eukaryota > Viridiplantae > Streptophyta > Magnoliopsida > Rosales > Moraceae > Ficus > Ficus carica. Next base: position 1,365,840 of record CM019746.1, read on the forward strand.
CGTCCTACCAAACAAGCTAGTTTAGTATTTTTCTTCCACTTCTCCCTCCTCCCACTTCCTTCCCTCCTCTTTCCCTACAAACATAGCATAAAGTTTGAGGGGCACATATAAGAATAATTCTTTAAAATAAGAAGTAGGTATTAGAAATGTGGTGTTTCTATTTGAATACCTCCTATTTCGCATTACCGATAGAAACTACTATTTTATCTGCTAGAAGTTTTTTCAATGGTCTAACCTATGACTGTAGTAGTTCTATGTAGTGTACTGCAAATTTTTAACATAGATATTAATATATCAAACTGTTAAAAAACTAATCCAATGATCAAAAGGTAATTTCAATTGATAATGCAAAATAAGAAATCGTAAATAAAAATTTCTTTTGGAAATAATTAATTGTCTTCCATTTTCCTTAATAAATTAGGTTATTTTTTATTCAAGAAAATGATTATTTTTATGAATGACTACCGAATGATATATCCTATCTTATGTTTGTCTTTAACCAAAAAAAAAAAAAAAAAAAGAAAAACACATCACACTTTTTTGAATATTTCTACTGTTATGACAACGGTCCTTTTATCAATATTTTGTGAAAAAATTAGACAGAAATTAAACAAGTTTTGATTACATAATTTTTATTTATAGATAAAATCATAATTAAACACTTTTTTTTTAAAAAAGTAAAGTGTACTCCTATCAAAAAATATATAGCACCATTAGATATATTTTAGAAGTTCATTCTCCTTCTAAATATGTTTATTAACGATTTTAATGATCTGAATGTGTTTAATTTCTTTTTTATTTTTATTTTTATGGAATACCAATATAAAGGGTCGTTTGAGTAATATTAGTAAAGTTTGAGATAGTGTGATGTGTAAAATTAAAAGTTACGAACCAATATAAGAACATGTGTATAATTCAAATGTCATTTATGAAAATAATCCTAATAAATTAAAGGAAAATTAGGTTGGGTGACCAATCTAATAGATGATCTAACTTTTTTTTTTTTAATTTAACAAAATGACCATTTGCCCCCCCCCCCCCCCCCCCCCTTTTTTTGGTTAAATTTGGTTAAAATTTTATCAATCAGTGATTGATTTGAAAATTTATGATTTACGTTATAATCAATCATTGATTTATCAAATTAATAGTATTATATGGTCAATTATTAATTGACTATTTAAAAAAATTGATTGATCATTTTTAAAAAATTGACATTTTAATTTATTTTTAAAAACTTTCGATTATTTGTTAAAAAACTTCTTAAAAAAAAAGGTTATTTATCTCTAAATCTCTAATGGTATGCTTGAAATAAAGGTTTAAGATGAAATTTTTAGATTGAAGTTGATTGACTTTTTAAAAATTAATTATAATTTTTATTAAATTAAAAAAAAAAGATAAAAATTAAGATAAAAAACTTAAATTAACATATGAGAACCAAAGGCATGTTAAATTAAACTGAAATAATCAATAATTAATTAACTATGTCCTAACGTCCACTAGGAGTTCTAAAGTGTCCGTACCGCGTCCTCCTAAGTCAATGTTCACACGGAGTCCATCAAAATAAATAGGAAATAAATAAGTAAAGGGGTGGTATCATTGTCTGTCATTCACTAGGAGTCCTAACCGCGTCCTCCTAAGTCAATGTTCACACGGAGTCCATCAAAACAAATAGGTAAAAGATAGTACCATTGTCTCTTTACCACATAATCAGATCATGGCCCAATTTAGAGTATAAACTTAAACTTACACCCATTATTTTAATTTTAATTTTTTTCTAAATTTTTTTTTATTTTTTCTACAAAAATTAATAAAAATTATTATTAAAATTTAAAAATCTTAACTCAAACTTACATCCCAAATATTCATATTCACATTCAAATCCATATCCATCTCACTTTGCTTTGCTACACAACTTTTTTTTTTTTTTTCTCAATCTACATGCTTTCGTTCAAGCTGTTTCAAGCCCAAGTATGGCAGACATAATTCTCAAACCCATTGCGGAGCTGCTAACTGAGACCTTGCGTTCTGCAGGTGTGGAAGAGATCAAACGTCTGCTTGACGCAAATGGTGAGCTGAGCAAACTTGAAAGCACTCTCTCAACAATCAGAGCCGTCCTTGTCGATGCCGAGAAGCGGCAGATCAGTAGTGAGCAGGTCAGAGATTGGCTGGAGAAGCTTGAAGCGGTCTTGTATGATGCTGACGATTTGGTGGATGAAGTCAACTCTGAAGGTCTGCGAAGGCAGCTGATGCATGGAAGTGAAATAAGGAAGAAGGTACGCACTTTCTTTTCGTCCGACAACCAACTTGCTTTCCAGCACTACTTGGCTGGAGAAATAAAAAATATTAGGGCGCGACTCGATGCTATTTCAGCTGACAAGGAGCGCTTCCATTTCGTGACGTCTCTTCCAGAAGAGACGAAAGTGAGGGTAGACAGTCAATCATTTGTGGTTGGGGAAAATGTTGTGGGGAGGGATCAGGATAGAAGGGACATCGTAGAACTCTTGTTGGATCACGAAAGTAGGACTAAAAAGACAAAAGTGCCTGTCATTCCCATAGTTGGGATGGGAGGACTTGGAAAAACTACACTAGCACAACTTGTTTTTAACGATGAGAGGGTCCAACAACATTTTGAATTGAAAATTTGGGTTTGCGTGTCTTACAACTTTGATGTAAGAGTAATTTGTCAGAAAATTATTAATGCAATAAGAGGAACCATAATAGGTGATCTTCCAATGGAAGGGTTGCAAATAAGACTTAAAAAAAGAACAAAGGGAAAACGACTCCTTCTCGTTCTTGATGATGTCTGGAACTTGGAGGCTCCAGATTGGCTAGTGCTTGAGAACTTGTTAACAACAGACTGTGAAGAGGGAAGTGGGATAATTGTAACCACTCGTCATCGCTGGGTAGCAGATGTTATGGGCACCATGCAACCATATGATTTGGGAATTTTAGATCCAAAAGATTCTTGGAATCTTTTTAAGAAAATGGCTTTTGAACCTGGACGAGATCCGACTAATCCCACCACTGAGGGTATTGCAAAGCAAATTTTGGCGAAGTGTGGAGGAGTCCCCCTTGCCATAACTATGATAGGAAGGATGTTGCGCTTCGAAGATCCAGAAACGGAATGGCCATCCTTCCTTGAAAGGGATCTTCCAAACATACCTCAACAAGAAAATGAAATCTTACAAACACTTCGGTTGAGTTATGATTATCTTCCATCGCATTTAAAACCATGCTTTGCTTATTGTAGCTTATTTCCTAAAGATCATGAAATTGATGTCCAAGAACTAATACTTCTTTGGATAGCACAAGGTTTCATTAAGCCATCAACTCCAAGCCAAAATCTGGAGGACATTGGTTACTTGTATTTTAGGGACTTATTTCGGAGATCCTTCTTTCAAGAAGCTGAAAGAGATCGACTGAAAAGGTTTATAACATGCAAAATGCATGATGTAGTTCATGACCTTGCGATCCAAATAGCAGGAAGGGGATATGAAATGTTATCTTCTCATGAAGACAATCTTTACCCCCATGTTCGTCACATTTCCTTGGATTTTAATTTAAATATCCTAAGGGAAGTACCAAGTCAATGGCTCCAAGCAGAAAGGCTTCGTTCATTTCTTTTGCCAATTCAGTCGTATAACTTTATCCCTACAGAAAGATCAATTTGGGAAGCAATTATCTCAAATTTTAGATTCCTACGTATGTTAACCCTACGTAATGTAGGGCTTGAATTAGTGCCAAGTTCTGTAAGTGAACTGAAGCACTTGAGGTATCTTGATCTTTCTGGTAATTTGGAGATAAAAGAGCTGCCCACTTCTATCACCGAGCTAGTCAATCTGCAGACCTTGAAGTTAACCGGGTGTTATAATCTTCTTAGACTGCCGGAGGAGATTAGTAAACTTGTCAATCTCAGGCATCTTGAGTTTAATGAATCTAATAGGATAACTCACACTCCAAGAGGACTGGGCCAATTAACTAATCTTCAAACCCTTTCACAACTGGTACTAAGTGATAATCCGTGCAGTGGCAAGTTAGATGAACTGAAGCGACTAAACTTGAGAGGAAATTTGACGATTAAAGGGTTAAAAATTGGGCTGGAGCCTAAGGAAGCAAAGTTGAAAGACAAGCAGCATCTTCAGTGTTTACGTCTGGACTTCACGAGAAGAGGTGACGATGCATTGACTTATGAGCAGGAATCGGAAACGACAATATTGGAAGGCCTCCAGCCGCACCCGAATCTCCGAGAATTGACTGTAGCTAGCTATGGTGGTGACAGGTTCTCTAGTTGGCTTTCCTCGCTTACTAATCTCATTAAGCTCTGCTTAAAAAATTGCTTGAGATGCCGACAGTTACCGTCACTAGATCGGTGTCATTATTTGGAGGAATTGGTACTAATGGATTTGGATGCTCTGGAGTATATAACTGTTAACGAGGGTGATAGCTTCTTTTCCACGTCATCCTCGTCAACAGTACTCTCAGTGTTGCCATCTCTGCAAAAACTCACACTAGTAGACTTGCCCAACTTCGGAGGGTGGTGGAGGTCGGATATGGCAGAGAGTCAAGAGGAGCAAATTGTATTTCCCTCATTTCCTCGTCTTTCTTCACTGGCAATCAGTCGTTGCCCAAGTCTTACTTCCATGCCATGTTATCCAAATGTTGAGCAAATGCAAATGAAATTCACTAGCTTGAAGCATTTTGAACGAACAACGTTAATGAGGGTCCCACAAGCACAAATCTCAGCGACAACAACAACAGATCAAGCAACATCATCATCAGCCGCTTCTTCATCAACTACCCCTACAGTTTCTCTTTCCTTCTATCCTCTCTCTAAATTGCTGTCTTTATCTCTCGATGGTATCGTGGATCTACACCATTTTCCGGATGAATGGATGAATGGCCTCGCTTGTCTTAAGATACTACGTTTCAAGGAGTGTGACGAACTGAATTATCTATCTCCATATATCCAATATCTCACCTCCCTTGAGGAATTAGAGATTGATTGTTGTCCGCAATTTGAAGGGATCAAGTGGCCGGAAACCACCGCTCTTACAAGCCTACGCATCCTGAAACTCAAGGGGCTGCCAAATCTGAAGAATCTTCCATCTCAAGGCATCCAATATCTCACCTCCCTTGAGGAATTGGAGATTGCCGATTGTCAGCGGTTCGAAGGGATCGAGTGGCCGAATACCCCCGCCCTCACAAGCCTACGCATCCTGGGACTCCAGGACCTGCCAGAACTAAAGAATCTTCTATCTCAAGGCATCCAACATCTCACCTCATTTTCCGAGTTGTGGATTATGGGTTGTCGGAAGCTTGATGTATATGACGACTCCATTCAGTGGACAGCTCTTACAGACCTACGCACCTTGAAATTTGTAGTGCTACCACAGCTAAGGACTCTCCCCGAAGGGCTTCAATCTGTTACCGCTCTGGAAGATCTCCAAATTCGGGAATGTGAAAATTTTACGGGTCTTCAGCGGTGGATTCATATGTTGTCTTCACTTCAAAGGCTTACTATTAACGATTGCCGAAATTTCAAATCAGTGCCTGGATCAATCAGCAGCCTTACTTCTTTACAACACCTTGAAATAAATTACCGGAAAATGGATCCAAGAGAAATATCAGAGGATTTGGATCTGAGATTTTGAGAGGGCTGTTCGACTTCAGGTATATAAATATATTCTATCACCAACCACTTGCCCTTTCTTTTTAGTATTGTGTTCCCTTTTTGAAATTTTAAAAAGAGTAATATTTACGATGTCAACTTTAATCCCAATTTTTTGAGTACCAATTCACGTGTTATTTTATTTTCTTTATTTTGTAGGTACAGGACCTAAGTCACGGAAGATCTGAAAGATGTTAAAAAGAAAACTGCAATTGTGCAAGAATTGAACTTCACAGTGGTAATTAACCTCTTTCTTCATCTGTTCCTTTTACAATAAAGATTACTAAAGAAAGTTGTTTTTTTTTTTTTTTATTATTTTATTTTATAACTTTTTTGGAGCTTTTATATAGGCCCCCGACAATAAATTATTCAAATAACTTAGATGTTTTCAAGATTTTGGTTTTTGTTTTCCCTCAAGTCTTTGCATTTAGGAATGATTAGAATTTCAGCTCATGGAATTGCTTAATATGTGTGTAGGGGAAATTCTTCTCATCAGCTTGACCATGATAAAAGCACGGCTAACACCGATATTGTCATTTTCCTGTAGTTTTAACTTCTTTAAGAATTTTAGAAACAATATTTAATCAAAATAAGTGGTGGAGGGACATGGCTAATAATAAAGTGTCATCTTTCATTCCTTATCTTGATTTATTAGTTCATTTTCCCCAAATTAACTTGTATGTTTTTCTATCCATTTCTAGAGAAAGCTTTCTATCGTTCAAACAAGTTGGAAGCCTTTCCACCAGACACTAATGAAGAATCATATTATTTTACCATCATAAAGCATGCCATCATCAACTTCTTCCGTGGTTCGAACTTCCTTTTACACTACTTTGATTGTGACTATTTTGTGACTATTCATGAATCGCAGCCTCGAATTGCTAGCAATGCCAGAAATTTGGATGTCCTTGTTTCAATCACTGCCTGAAGCAGTATGTAATGTCGCCTCTTTACAAACAGTGATATGGATTGGCCTACTGGATTTCTATCTCATGGCACGGTAGACGTGGCTTTTTCACAGTTCTTTACTTTGTCAAGGTAAATAAGTAAAGTCAAGTGTATTATAGTTCTTTACTTGATTAGGTTAAATTAACTAACAAAAATGTTGCTAGTATAATTTGTCTTACAATACAATTGGATTAGTTCTTTTGTTTTCTCTCAGGACATTGCATATGCGTATTGCGCCTGGTTCATTGTTGCCTAATGTTGCATGCCTTTTCCCCCATTTTTATATAAGCTTTTCGTTTCATGCCAGTTAGAAGCCCTTCCATAATGGATTCTACCAATGTTGCAACACAACAGATTGTTCTGTAGAATCATCATCAACTTCTTTCGTGCTGTACCGACATCGTTATCTTCTCCTCTTACTGCGACCATTTCCCTGCCTTTCCAGAGTGGATTGGGACCAAATCATTGCCTGAAGCAATACGTAATCTCACTTCATCATTTACACTATTTTGTTTCATATTTTGCTTTCTTTTTCTATTTTCTTAATCCTTAAAAAAAAATAAAAATAAAAAATAAAAAAAAAAATTGTTCATGTGTTTCCAAATTATTCTTCGTTTCTTTTGCTACCGCCACTAATGAATTAGTTCTTTTCGTTCTTTTCTCTGAAGTCATTGCACTCGGCTATGTGCTTGCTCCGAAGGACATCAATTCAAAGAGTAATGATGTTTCATCATCTCAGACAATATAACAAAAATTCTTATGTTGCAGCAACAAATTGTCACGAAGCATCATCACCGACTTCTGTGTTGTTGGAACTTCCCTTTTCTGTCCTCTGCAATTATTTGCGGCTATTCCCGAGTGATTCACAACCTCAGATCACTCATTATGTAATCTCACCTTGCTACAGACACTGATCATGGCTTGTCCCAACTTATTTCAAATATGCCAAAAAAAAGAGCTGAGGATTAGCCTAAGATTCTGACATCCCTGCATACTTAGATTTCTGTCTAATGGCACTGTAGATGTTGGCCTTTCACAGTTCACTACTCTATTGAGGTAAATAAGTACTGCATATCTCAGTTTTAGTTGATGAATGTAGATCACGATCTTGACAACACTATTGATGTATGAGTGCTATTTTTTCTCCCTGTATCTCTCTTCAGGTGCTATTACGTAGTATGTACTGCCAGAGTGGATCGTAACCAAATCACTGCCTGAAGCAATACGTAATCTCACCTCCTCATTGACACTATTTTGTTTCCTATTTTGCTTTTATTTTTTTTAAAATCTTAATCATTAAAAAAAAAATATAAAAAAAAACTTTGATCGTGTTTCCAAATTATTCTTCGTTTCTTTAGCTACCACCATTAATGAATTAGTTCTTTTCGTTCTTTTCTCTGAAGTCATTGCACTCGGTTATGTGCTTGCTCCAAAGTACATCAATTCAAAGAGTAATGATGTTTCATCATCTCAGACAAAATAACAAAAATTCTTATGTTGCAGCAACAAATTGTCACGAAGCATCATCACCGACTTCTGTGTTCTTGGAACTTCCCTTTTCTTTCCTTTGCAACTATTTGGCTGCTGTTCCCGAGTGGTTCACAACCTCAGATCACTCAGTTTGTATTCTCACCTTGCTACGGACACAGATGATCATGGCTTGTCCCATCTTATTTCAAATATGCCATAGAGAAAGAGGCGAGGATTAGCCTAAGATTCTGACATCCCTGCATACTTGGATTTCTGTCTTATGGCACTGTAGATGTGGCCTAAAACAGTTCATTACTAGATTGAGGTAAATAAGTACCGCCTTTCACAGTTTTCTATTATCAGTTCTTTACTTGATTAGATTCGACTGATAAAAAAGTAGTAATTAACATTGTACATGTTGCACCCCAAAAGGAATTCATGTTATTAGTTTTAGCTGATGAATGTAGATTATTGGATCAGTTCTTTTGTTTTCTCTCAGGAAATTGCATGTACTTAATGCGCCTGGTTCATTGTTGCCTAATGTTGCGTGCCTTTTCCCCATTTTTATAGAAGGTTTTCGTTTCATGCTAGTTTGAAGTCCTGCCATAATGGATTCTACCAATGTTGCAACACAACAGATTGTTCTGTAGAATCATCATCAATTTCTTCTGTGCTGTATCAACATCGTTATCTTCTCCTCTTACTGCGACCATTTCGCTACTTTTCCAGAGTGGATCGGGACCAAATCACTGCCTGAAGCAATATGTAATCTCACCTCTTCATTGCACTATTTTGTTTCATTTTTTGCTTTCTTTTTCTTTTTTCTTAATCCCGAAAAAAAAAAAAAAAAAAAAATTGATCACGTGTTTCCAAATTATTCTTTGTTTCTTTAGCTACCGCCACTAATGAATTAGTTCTTTTCGTTCTTTTCTCTGAAGTCATTGCACTCGGCTATGTGCTTGCTCTGAAGTACATCTATTCAAAGAGTAATGATGTTTCACCATCTCAGACAATATAACAAAAATTCTTATGTTGCAGCAACAAATTGTCACAAAGCATCATCACCGACTTCTGTGTTGTTGGAACATCCCTTTTCTGTCCTCTGCAACTATTTTTGCGGCTATTCCTGAGTGATTCACAACCTCAGATCACTCATTATGTAATCTCACCTTGCTACAGACACTGATCATGGCTTGTCCCATCTTGTTTCAAATATGCCAAAAAGAAGGAGGCGAGGATTAGCCTAAGATTCTCACATCCTTGCGTACTTAGATTTCTGTCTAATGGCACTGTAGATGTTGGCCTTTTACAGTTCATTACTCTATTGAGGTAAATAAGTACCGCATTTCTCAGTTTTAGTTGATGAATGTAGATCACGATTTTGACAACACTATTAATGTATGAGTGCTATTTTTTCATTGTCTCTCTTCAGGTGCTATTACGTAGTATATACTGCCGATGTATATATTATCAAGTGACGTAGCAAATTGCTCAACATGTTTCTTATGTAGTGCAAGAATGTCAGATGACCCTGCTATTCTTCGGATTACCAAGTTGGCTTCTCTCACAAGTGCATTGCACAAATATGTTGCTTGCTTCGGATGCAATTGCTCGTAGGTATAATGCATCACCGCGCCAACACCACCATAGCCACCTCATTAGAATTTGAGCTCGTAGAATTTTCCCAAGGCAAAGGTGAAGTGCTTCTCAACTTAACCATTCTAAAACCACGACTAGATCGATAGCTTACATTTGCAAGTTTTGAGCAAACAACTTTTTGATATAGCAGATGATCTAGTTTTTCTTTCATTTCTTTCTTTCTCATTTAATAGTTCATTGTTTGATCATACACGTTTAAGGTTCTCGCTTCCTTTTACTCTCCTCTTTCGGCAACTTTTTCACACTTTTTCCAGAATGGCTGTGACCATATCACTGCCTAAAGCAATATATAATCTGAGCTCCTGAAGACATTGATGATTATAGCCCTTTTACTGTTTTATAGCATGGATATCAGCCTAAGATCTCAGCATACACAGTCATTTACTTTGTTACAGAAGACAGGTACAATACCATCTGCTCTGGTTCCGTTTACACTTTAGCAGAGCTGTTAACACATGGATACTGAAAATAATGCTAGAACAACTTATAATGTGTTTTATCTAACTGCAGAACCGGTTTAGCTAAAGAATTGAATATGCATCTCTTAGTAAGTCTGAACTTTAAAAAGGGTTACGCATTTCTTACTAGATCTTACAAACATTTTCATTATGCATGAGATCTATTCTCTCGTTGATGCATGAATAAATCCGTCTTTTTCACTCTGATTACTGATATAGTTTAATCTCATACCAGGTTGGTAAGAAGAAGTCATTTTTTCCGTAATCTCGATGCCTCTTGGAAAGAAAGAAAAGGGGAAATTGTGAAGCAAGTTGTGGTTATTTTGTTTTTGTTTTTCATTCTTTTTCTTTTCTTATTAACTGCTGCTAATTAGGTGCGATCTGTCTAACACAGTTTGTATTGCAGATACACACAGAACAAACATGAGTTCAAAGAGTTGGATCCTGAGGCTCTTTGATTGTTTAAGAAATCAAAGCCGCTGGAGGTGAGTACGCATATTTTCTTATGTTTCTTGTTTTTATGAACAAAAAGTGAATACAAAGGTAAAGATCAAAAGATTTCTTAAGAGAATCTCTACGGTACTTGCTGTTGAAATTTATGATAATAATAATACCAAACAAGGCTTATGTTTTTGTTGGTTTCTTACTTTCTGATTCTTGACTAATATAGTTCAATAGGATAAACTTTCAGGTCCCGGACATTGTGCTGTCGTTACGAGATCTGTTTGCAGCAGCTTTTCTGTGCTCCATTCAGTGATGGTATTTCAGGTCCCTCCTTAATCCTATTTTTGGCATCTCTTCAGAAAGTTAATCATTTTCGAACCTGAGGCAGGAATGATTCTCAGTAGAAGCTTCTTATTTTGATCAATCTGGTGGGGATAAAATAAACACGAATGGAAACTTCTTTAGGGAAATACGGAACTTCATCATGCAGTGTGATTTTCTTGAATTTGCGAGGATTTTTTTATCAATATTGCGGTTTGCTAAGGTTGGTGCTATATTCAGATTGAATAATTTGTCCCTTCATGAGCTTGCATTGATTCTTGAAGCTGAATTGATAGGTGTAATGATTGTAATCACTGTTGCTGCTAACAAAAGGGTCGAGCGACACTTGGATCGAATACAATTCAAGCTAAGCAGAAAAGGTGAGCATGCAATTCCTTATTTTCTTATTACATAATCAAAATTTTCCATGTGAGTTGATTGCATTCTAAACCATTGACAGATAAATACCAAAAGATTGCAGGAAAAAAATGATTAATTGCTTTGGAAATTCTCTAACACAACTATTGTTAAAACTAAAAATAAAAATGATAACAGACAAGGCTAATATTTTTTTTTTATTTGCTTATTTCAGATTCTATACTAATATAGTCTGATAGAATAGCAGGTCCTGGAGATTGTCTAGCTGTTATGAGATCCAATTGCAGAAGCTTTTCTTTGTTCTTCAGAGTATCGATATTCGTTCTTTTATTGAAAGAAGAAAAGTTCAGATCACCAAGTTGGAAGGGCACAGGTTTCATCTTCTGTCCTACATTCGGTGGTCTTCTATTGTGGACTTTCTTATTCCTCAATTTGCTAGGGATGTGACTTTTGCGCCGAGGTGTAACAAGCAACCATGGAGATTCAAAGAGGATGCCAAGAAAAGCAGAATTTTGCCCATGAAAGGTCGTTCTAAGAGGGAACCCTCTTGAGGATCCAAAGATATGAGTGCCCTAGTTACTAGGGTTTTCCTAGACCCCTGTGGTTGAGACACGTCATCAATTCTTTAAGTTTTTTGGGATCCCAAGAGATTTTCCTCAATAGAAAGGATGCTTTCAGACTCCTACCTAAATAACTTGTTCTCATGTGGCCACTACGTCGGTGTCGTTATTTCGTCAATTCTTACACATTTGAGATATCCCTTGAGGGGGATATTGAGGGGGTCCCTCCATCACCAATATGGAGCCTTGAAGGAAGCTCAAGGGGTTCTTGGAAATATATAGTATTCTCACGCTTATTCCTTTTCTGATCAGCCATAAAAGTGGTCAGAGTTCTCGATTTGATACTTCTGGGTCTCTATCATGACTAGACTAACACGTGTCATGATCTCGATCTATGTGAGAAAATTTCCCCAATAAATTTCGTTTCCTATAGTTTTTTGCCGAATGTGTTTTTTTGTATAGTTGTATGGACATCTCCGTTTTAATATTTTAATAAAGTTTTGGAGGTGTTAAGCAAATGATAGTTGACTTTTGTAGGTGCCGACCTAGTCGGGATGTACTAAAGTCATTGTGATGCTAGCCCACTTCCTTTTATTTACCAGGACTTTGTGCACTTCTTGTTCCACTTCATTTATCATACCAGTAAAGGAAAGCATTAACACTTTGATGGTATAGGTATATGGCCTTTCATTATTATTATTATTTTTTTAACTTCAACCCAAAAAAATAAAAATAAAAATAAAAATTCAATAGTTCTTACTTGTTCCAAATTAACAAAAATGAAGTTCATGTGAAAAGGAATGGAATAAAGTGACAGCAGGTCAAAAAAAAAAAAAAAAACCAAAAATTGTACAACAAAGCCGAGGTGCTTTCTCAAGAACAAAAAAGCACACTCAACTAGATTGCTAATATCTAATCGAGTGAATCATATGCTTTGTTCTCAGAAACACCATTCAGCACTCATCCAAATGCAGAACAACTCCCTACAACGTTGCGGAGGAATTCCTAAGAGAATTGGAGAAAATCACAGGACCCCTATCGGTTTGGTTTGTCTAACGATTCAATTAACTACTAAGATAACTAGCCAGACAACTACTCGCCAAATTTGCATTCCCATTGGTAGGTTATTAAGACGGACTTAAAACCATTTTTGCTTCATATCTTAAACAAATCATCAAGGCGATGAAATAGACAAAATTACCATGACTTCCTAAAATATAAAGAAATTGTCATCATAAGAAATAAGATCATGAACCAAGTTATGGTTTCAGATGATCCAACGCAATATAAAAGCACGCTCCTCGTATAGAAAAGTCTAGAACTATACTGATATATGCTTATGAACTTCGAAAAAAACTAGCACCATTTAATGCCTCAACAACACTGTTGGACACTTCAAATTCGATGACATGTACATGTATGTGTGTATATAAACTTTCTTTCTTATGGGTGGAAAACCAATCTGTTACATGTTTGTATCGCTTAGTAACAATCAAATATTGCACTGTACTGTTTCAAGTGACATAAAGAGAGAAATAACTTCAAGTTCTCTATTCTTTTAAAAAGCTGTCTTAAGTAGCAAGAATACAGAACCACAAGGTTTTAAACAAAAATTAACGATTAATTACAACGCTACTATCCAGACAAGAAACCATAACAGACCAATTTTCAACCTAGGACACCTGGAAAAAGGCAGCTCAGAACAAGGATTCAAGTTCACATCAACAAACTCCACTCTGAGGGAGTCATTGATGTAGACTCTGTTCCCCCCTCAGTTCTTTTGGCTGTTGAGGCCTGAACCGCCTCCATGGGATAGTCCTCCTCTTATGTTTTGTTCTCCTTTACAATATGACGAAGGTTTTTTATTTTTTATTTTTTATTTTTTTAATTGAAAAAAAAAAAAAAAAAAAAACCTCCACAAACAAACCTGGCGAACTACATGTTAGTTAAACTGTCTTTTCTTTTTTTGCTCAATAGATAATGTCTCCAGGGATGGTGAAAGCCAGCGCAAGGCTTTCTCCAAGTCAGATTCTCTCTGTAATTCGCACCATGTCTTTACCTTAAGATGCTTCACATTAGGCAACGGGGAGGAGCGGATGAGCTTTCTTAAGTTTTCGGGAAATATTAGAGCCTCCACAACAGAAAGAAAACAGAAAAAGGAAAGATTGTCAACTAGGACCATATTTGATTAAATACAACCAAATAATAGATGAATGAAAATGTGAAAATAAGTGATGTAGCTAATTGAGCTTGTACAGATAGTAGATACCTGTTCCGAGTGGAGACTGAAACTCATGCTCTTGGAGCAATCGAGACATGAGAGAAAATTTAATACATTGACATACCATTCCATACCATGAGCGGTCTCATATGAATGGAGAGTGATATTGGCTTCCAATAGATTTGGCGAGTTCATAACAATTTGTAGCAATTTATCATGACGTTGTAACCAAAGGAAACAAGATTAGGTGCATCAATTGAAATCTCACATTTCACTTCTGACAACTCACTGTATTTCTCCAAAACCAAGACTTTGAGGTACTGATGTCGAATGTCAACCAGGTCGTATCCTTTTACAGTAAGACTCTCAAGAAGTGGAAATCCTGAAATGATGTTTTCAAACCCTCCATCACAATCAAAATAAGCACCAGTCATTGAGAGATGAGTAAGTTGCTTGCAAGAAGCAAGATCAAAGTCACAGGGGGGGTTCACCATAACCAATATACACAAGTGATTCAAGATTTATAGCTTCTACTTGGATTCTTTCCCAACCACCATCTATATGCAAGAACTTAAGGCTCGAACTAGAAATTTAAAGATTGGACGAGAAAGTAAACTCCTCTTCCCCTATTAAAAGTTTTTCAAGGGAGGGGCAACCCAAAATTAGATTATGCAGTATTTCAGCTTCCACATCAACATACGTTAAAGACATAGATTTCAGACACGGAAGGTTTACATGAGAACAATCTTCCAACTTCATGTAGTCCAAGTTTAGAATAGTCAATGATGTTAAGTAAGTGCAACCTGAGGCAAACAGTGTGGTGATTCGCTCCAAGAACATAAAGCATGCATCTTGACATCCAATTCCTTAAGATGGGGTTGAGCCACAAAACTTAACCACCTATCCACTTGAGAACTGTCCACGCGACAACGGGAAATCCTAAGTTCAAACCTAGTTATAACTGAAGTTGTATTCACTTGCATACCCATCTGGTGGTGCTTCATACATTGCTCCACAAAATTGAAGAACAACTCCTCTTTAATCTGATAATCATCAAATTTTAAAGCGGGAATTGAGTACCACATTCGTCTCCAACGCCTGGAAAGAAGGCTCATCCGAACGGCATCAATGGTGGGCAGAAACGAGAGAATGTAATGGATAACATGATCAGGGAGTTTTGATATCAGATCCGGAGCCCTGATTTTCACTATTCTTCTTTTCTTGGCCATTTCTGAACATTTGGCAATGACAATTTACTAAATATACCAAATCAGAAAAAGACTACAAAAGGGCAAATTAACCGCCATATTCCTAAATTAAAAAAAAAAATGCCATTTGTTCAATTAAATATTTAAAAACTGCTTATTTAACAAAAATTTCCAGACATTTTTATAACCCTTATTCAAATAGAAAAAAAATTTAAAATTTTTTAAAATACTTTCATTTTCTAATTTTACAAAATTTTGGCCATTTACTGCAGATCCTATTAAGTCACCTCAAATGGAATCAGCTTAACCTTCTTTCATTTCTTTCAATCAAGTACTTCATATTATAAAACGTTTTAAAAAAAATTAAATCCATTCAATCCACAAAGAGAAAGAAGGGAAAAACTTTGTCTCACTTATTCCAACATTTTAGCAAACCAGAAACTATTTAGCTACATTTCCATCCTTATTAATATCTCGAAAACCTCAGTTGTTGGGTAATTAAGATTTAGTAAACTGGGATTGAAAGAAACTAACATTATAATATTTAAAACGAAGATTGAAAGAGAAAATAAATTTACCTTTGACAAAGCCGCTGCAGAGTACTCGCCCAAGAAAGAAGAAGAAGAAGAAGAGGAGACTGTAGACAAATTTTAGTAAACTGCAGAGCAAAGTGTCTGAAAGAGAAAACCCTCTATTAAACGACAAACAAACTAAAGAGAACAAGGAAACGACAATCTTTTTTCCATAAACTGGCAAACGGCTTCTTAAATTAATGCCTTGGTCCCTGCCTCTTTTTTCCTTTTTCATCTTAGCCCCTACCCTACTTTAGAGCATAGAGTGATTTTTTTTTCTTTAATGGATAGTTGATTTTCCCAGAATATTTACTAAAATGACAGCTTCAAAAAAATTGAAATTAGAAAAATAACCTTTTTTTTTTTTTCATAAAATGAGCGTCTAAAATCGTGATCGTTCCTGTTCATTCTCGGTCATTCTCGGTCATTCTCGGTCGTTCCGTAGTTATCATGTTAATAAAAATTTTTGGAATACTATTTAAAAAAGTATTTGAGTCATTATACTAATTGACTGATTTGCTATTGATGAATTATGATATTTGAGTGAATAATGTTCTCTAATAAATTCTAAGTAGATCTCAAATTTTAACATAAACTTAATTTAATGGCAAATTTTCCACCAAGCATGACTAATAGTAAAATTTTGCATTTGATTTTTTTAGTTCATGTCTAGACTTTTTATTTAATCATTATGATTTTTGTCATCTTTATATTATCTAAATATGTAAATACTTATTTTTATAAATTTCAAAGCTAATAACGATGATAATAAGTATATAAAACAATGAAATGACATTGCATATATGGGCACAAAATAAAAATATTTTTCTTTTCCAAACTTTTTTGGTAGCAAATATAACAATGACATGAACGTATATATGGGACCATCTTCAATGCTAGGTTGTCACGGAGGGGAAAAAGGCTGGACTTTTTTGTGCACTTCTTGTTCCCCTTCATTTATGAAACCAGCAAGGGACAGCATTAACACTTCGATGGACTAGAATATCCCCTCCTTTCATTTATGTTTTTTTCTTTCAGAATTAAAAAAAAAAAAAAAGAAAAAAAAAAACTTCATTTCTTGCATGTTGAAAATTAACACAACCTGCATTCTACTGTATTCATTTTATGTCTCACAAGCATTTTCAGTCAAAACTGACATTGGACCTCAATCATGTATAAAACTAGCTTAGTACTCCAATGTCTAATAAACAAGACCTACTAGAGGAACTAAACCTCAACTTCACTGGCAAGCTCAACGATTTGACAATTCAACACTGCCATCAACGCGCTGGCATAGTCAGCAACATGACGACGATGAATTTTGAAAACCTGACACCATTTAATGTCTTGACAACACTGGTTGGACACTTCAAATTCGAAGACCTGTGCATGTAAGTGGTGTATATAAACTTAATTTCTTATGGGTGGAAAACCCACCTCTTACAAGTGAGGTCACTGTTCAATAGTCCCAAACTCATTTAGGTACACATATGCATATGCAGAAACAAATACTCATACACCAGATACATGTATTGCATGTTTGCATGGCTTAGAAACAATCAAATATTGCACTGTATTGTTTCTAGTAACATGAACAGAGAAATAACTTTAAGCTCTCTACTCTTTAGAAAGCTGTCTTAAGTAGCAAGAATATAGAACCACAAGTTTTCAAAACAAAAATTAACGAGTAGTTACAAGCTATTATCCGTACAAGAAACCATAACAGACCAATTTTCAACCTCCAGCACCTCGAAGAAGGCAATACAGAACAAGGATTCAAGTTCACATTAACAAACTCCCGCCACAAACCTACATGTTAGTTAAGCTTGTTTTTTTGTGCTCTATAGATAATGTCTCCAAAGATGGTGAAAGCCAGCGCAAGGCTTTCTCAAGTCGGACTCTCGCTCTAATTCACACAGCTTGTCTTTACCTTAAGATGCTTCAGATTAGGCAAGGGGGAAGAGGCCGACAAGCTTTCTTAAGTTTTCAGGAAATATTAGAGCCTCCACAACAAAAGGAAAAAAGGAAAAGGCCAAAAAAAAAAAAGAGAAAAAGTCAATTAGGACCATCTTTGATAATAACATAACCAAATAAAAGATGAATGAAAATGTGAAAATAAGTGAACTAGGCAATTGAGCTTGTATGGATAGTAGATACCTGTTCCGAGTGGAGACTGAAGCTCATGCTCCTGGAGCTATCAAGACTGAGAGAAAAATTTAATATATTAACATACCATTCCATACGATGAACGTTCCAAAAGAAATCAAGAGTGATAGTGGCATCTAATAGATTTGGTGAGTTCACAACAATTTGTAGCAATGCATGACGGCTGTGGTACCAAAGGAAACAAGAATAGGTGCATCAATTGAAATCTTAGTTTTCACTTGTCCTGCCCAGTCTTCATATTTTCTCCAAAACCAAGACTTTGAAGTACTGATGTCGTCTGTCAACCAGGTCGCAATCTATCATAGTAAAACTCTCAAAGAAGTGGAAATCCAGAATTGATGTTTTTAAACTCTTCATCACAATCAAAATGGGCACCAGTCATTGAGAGATGAGTAAGTTGCTTGCAAGAAGCAAAATCATAGTCGTAGAGATCACCATAAAACCAATATACACAAATGATTCAAGATTTATAGCTTCTACTTAGATTCTTTCCCAACCCCCATCTATATGCAAGAACTTAAGGCTCGAACTAGAAATTTGAAGATTCGACCAAAAAATAAACTGCTCTTCCTCGATAAAAAATTTTTTCAAGGGAGGGAGCAACCCAAAAGTAGATTATGCAGTACTTTAGATTCCACATCAACATACTTTAAAAACATAGATTTCAAAGACGGAAGGTTCACATGAGAAATATCTACCACCAACTTCATGCACTTCAAATTTAGGATAGTCAATGATGTTAAATTAAGTGCAACCTGAGGCAAGCAGTATAATCCACTCGTGTTGACATCCAATTCCTTCAAATGGGGCTGAGCTGCAAAACTTAACCACCTATTGACTTGAGAACTGTCCCCGCCACAATGGGAAATCCAAAGTTCAAACCTAGTTATAGCGGAAATTGTATTCCATTGCATACCCATCTGGCGGTGCTTCAGACATTGCTCGACAAAATTGAAGAACAACTTCCTTTTTATCCCAGAACCGTGGAATTTTAGAGTGGGAATTGAGTACCAAATTCGTCTCCACGCCTGGAAAGGATGCTCATCCGCAGAAAAGAGAGAATGTGATGGATAACATGATCAGGGAGTTTTGATATCAAATCCGCAGCCATGATTTTCGGTCCTTGACCTTCTTCTTTTGTTCCATCATGAACAATTCTTCTTTTTTTGGCCATGTCTGGACGTTTGGCAACGAAATAGAATATTCAGTTTAATAAACATACCAAACACAAGAAGACTTCAAAAGGGTAAAGTCTCCTCAAATGGAACCAGCTTAACTTTTGGACCAAAAAAAAAAAAAAAAAGGGACCGGAACAAGGATCATTCAATCAAAATTACTACACATTATAAAATGTTTTCAAAAAAATACTTTTAGCAAAAGCTGCCAGAGAGTGACAAAAATCAATGTATTCCAACATGAAGAAACCATAAGCTAAGGTACAAATTTAGAGACTAGGAGTCCTTAATCTTAAAATATTAGCAACATTTCCGTCATTAATAATATCCCAAAACCCTCAAGTTTTTGGGTAATTAAGACTTATTAAACTGGGAATGAAAGAAACTAAGAATACAATATTCAAAACGAAGATTGAATGAGAAAATAAAGTTACCTTTGAGAAAGCAGCAGCAGAGTATTCGAAAGAAGAAGAAGAATAAGAAGAGACCGTAGAAAATTTTTAGTAAACTGCAGAGCAAAGAGTCCTCCGAAGCCTATGAAAGAGAAAACTGAAAATCTTCTATTTTCTTTCGCGCAAAAAAAAAAAAAAAAAAAAAAGGGCGTGCTATATAAAACGACAAACAAATTAACTAAAGAGAACAGAGAAACGACAATATTTATTTCGTAAAGTGGCAAACGGCAGCTTAAATTAATGCCTTGGCCCCTACCCTCATTTCTGTTTTTCATCCTAGCCCCTACCCAACTTTAGAGCATAGAGTGCTAAATTGATGTAAAATTTGGCATTTATTTTCTTTAGTTCATTACTCGACTTTTTCGTCTTATCATTGTAGTTTGTCATTTTCAAATTATTTAAATACTAAAATTATATTTTTTTGAATTTTCAAACTAATAATGATAACAGAAAATATAACATAATATCGAGATAACATTATATATTAGAACATAAATATAAAAAGAATTATTTTTGTAATTATTTTATAACAGATATAGTATTGACATGAACACATACATTAGACCATCTTCAATGCTAGGTAGTCATGGAGTGGAAAAAGCTAGAGTTTTGCTGTTTTCATTTTTTAAAAAAAAAATTAGTTATTAGTTTTAAATTAATTTTAATTAGTTTTCTAGTTATTTTATGCTGAATGATATTTAACTCACATCAAGAATGGTAGTTTTGGTATTTTCAAAATTTAATTCCTTCAGAAGGTATTTGTTACTGATTTTACCCCAAAAAAAAAGTAGATATTTTAGACGTGTATAATAAAAAGGGCAAAAGTTGTATTTTGTCTAAACATATGATTATTGCAAGTATTTTTTCCTTTAAATTTTTGGGTAATTAGCCCATTTAGTCCTCAATCGTGAACTTTTGAATTTTCAATTGTGATGAATTAGTCCATAAACCTTTGTTTTTTTTACTAGTTTTGGTTCCTGACATTAAAATTAAGAATATTTTAAAATTAACAACAATAATTGCATCCCTATTAAGTAATGGAAAATTTTCTATGAATTGCTATATTTAAGTGCAAAAAGTCTAGTTTTAAAGAGTTTTTAATAGTAGTTGTTTCTAAAATTTCATTTTATCATGAAATTGACACATCTTGTTCTCATGTAGCCCACTATGTTGGTTTCGTTATTTTATGAATTGTTAGATGTTTGAGATATCCCTCAAGGGGGATTTTGAGGGATTCCTCAATCACCAATATAAATGTATACAATATTCTCACGCTATTCCTTTCCCGATCAACCATAAAAGGGGTCAAGAGTCCTTGATTTGGTACATCTTGGTCTCGATCATGATCAGATTGACACGTGTCTGATATTGCTTTATATGGGAAAATTTTCCCAACATATACATTTCATATCCTGTAGTTTTCTGCCAATGGGTTTTCCCTAAATAGTTGATGTACATCTCCCGTTATAATAATCCAATATAGTTTTGGAGGCGTGAAACAAATAATAATTAGTTTTTGTAGATGCCGATCTAGTCCAATATACAGAAGTCATTGTGATGTTATCTCACCTCCTTTTATTTACCAAAAGTTCAGGACTTTGTGCACTTCTTGTTCCATTTCCTTTTTTACTCCAGCAAGGGAAAGCATCAACCCTTTTTGATGGAATCCACCTCCTTTCATTATTTTATTTAACCTAAAAAATTGTTTTTCGTGCACGTTGAAAATAACAAAAATGCATTTCATGTGAAAAAGAATAAAGTAACAGCAGCTCACCCCAAAAAAAAAAAAAAAAAAAAAAAAAAGGGAGCAATAATTGTACATCTTCGTAGCTGAGGCTCTTTCTCAAGAGTTAAAATGCAAAATCAACTAGATCTACTAATGTATCTCATCAATGAGTGAATCATATGCCTCGTTATCAGAAATACTATTGAGTTTCTCTTCAGCAAGCACTCATCCAAAGCAAGCACTCATCCAAATGCAGAACAACTCCCTTCTACGTTGCAGAGGGATTCGTGAGTGAATTGGAGAAAATCACAGACCCCGATCGGTTTGATTAATTTTTCAATTAACCACTAAGATAACTTGCTAGACCTCTACTTGCTGAATTTGCGTTGCCATAGATTATTGAGACGGACTTGAAACCATTTTGCTTCAAATCTTAAACGAATCATGAAGGCGATGATATAGACAAGAACACTATGATTTTTGCAAAATATAAAGAAATTGTCATCATAAGAAACAAGATTAATGAACCAAGTTGTAGTTTCAAATGATCCAATCCAACATATATGAAAACGCACTGATATATGCTTATGAACTTCGAAAAAAACTGGCACCATTTAATGCCTCAACAACACTGTTGGACACTTCAAATTGGAAGATCTGTACATGTACGTGTGTATATAAACTAACTTTCTTATGTGTACTGTTTCAAGTACCATAAACAGAGAAATAACTTCCAAGTCTCTACTCTTTGAAAAGCTGTCTTAAGTAGCAAAAATAAAAAACCACAATTTTTTTATTTTATCAACCATGGTGTCCGAGACTTTGCCCCAACTAATCCACAGGATCCATGAAAGCGCCCCGTCCAAAGGATCAGGTAAATCTCGGACCTTTGGCCCGCGGACGTAGCCCCAAGGAATTGTTAGCACCCAACGAGAATCGAACCTTAGACCTAATGCTTCATGACAAACTAATTCCAAGTGATTCACCACTGAGCCAATCCCTTGGGGTTAAGAACCACAAGTTTTTTCAAACAAAAATTAACGATTAATTACAAAGCTACTATCCAGACAAGAAACCATAACAGAACAATTTTCAACCTCCAGCGCCTCGAAAAGGCAGCACAGAACAAGGATTCAAGTTCACATCGACAAACTCCACTCACAAACCTGGTGAACTGCATGTTACTTAATCTTCGTTTGTTTTTACTCTATAGATATTGTCTCCAGAGATGGTGAAAGCCAGCGCAAGGCTTGCTCCAATTCAGATTCTCTCTGTAATTCGTACCATGTCTTTACCTTGAGATGCTTCAGATTAGGCAAGGGGGAGAAGCAAATGAGCTTTCTTAAGTTTTCGGGAAAAATTAGAGCCTCCACAACAAAAGGAAAAGGCAAGAAAAAATGAAAAAGACAATTAGGACCAAGTTTGATAAAAACACAACCAAATAATAGATTAATGAAACGTGAAAATAAGTGAACTAGCTAATTGAGCTTGTATAGATAGTAGATACCTGTTCCGAGTGGATATTGAAGCTCATACTCTTGGAGCAATCGAGACATGAGAGAAAATTTAATAAATTGACGTACCATTCCATACTATGACCGTTCTCATATGAATCGAGGGTGATATTGGCTTCCAATAGATTCGGCGAGTTCATAACAATTTGTAGCAATGCATCATTGCCGATGTAACCAAAGGAAACAAGACTAGGTGCATCAATTGAAATCTCAGATTTCACTTCTAACAAGTCTTGCAATTTCTCCAAAACCAAAACTTTGAGATACTGATGTCGTATGTCAACCAGGTCGTATCCTTTAAAGTAAGACTCTCAAGAAGTGGAAATCCTGAAATGAAGTTTTCAAACTTTTCATCACAATCCAAATAACCACCCTCCACTGAGAGATGAGTAAGTTGCTTGCAAGAAGCAAAATTAAGGTCGCATGAGGGATCACCAATATAGACAAGTGATTCAAGATTTATAGCGTCTACTTGGATTCTTTCCCAATCACCCTCTATATGCAAGAACTTAAGATTCGAACTTGAAATTTGAAGATTGGACGAGAAAAACTGCTCGTCCACTATTAAAAGTTTTTCAAGGGAGGGACAACCCAAAATTAGATTATGCAGTACTTCAACTTTCACATCAACATATGTTAAAGACATAGATTTCAAACACGGAAGGTTTATATGAGAACAATCCTCCAACTTCATGTAGGCCAAGTTTAGGTTAGTCAATGATGTTAAATTAAGTGCAACCCGAGGCAAACAGTATCGTGGTCCGCTCCTAGAACAAAAAACATACGTGTTGACATCCAATTCCTTAAGATGGGGTTGAGCCACAAAACTTAACCACCTATCCACTTGAGAACTGTCCACGTGACAACGGGAAATCCGAAGTTCAAACCTAGTTATAACCGAAGTTGTATCCCCTTGCATACCCATCGGGTGGTGCTTCAAACATTGCTCCACAAAATTGCAGAACAACTCTTCTTTAATCTGATAATCATCGAATTTTAAAGCGGGAATTGAGTACCACATTCGTCTCCAATGCCTGGAAAGGAGACTCATCCGAACGGCATAAGTGGTGGGCAGAAACGAGAGAATGTGATGGATAACATGATCAGGGAGTTGTGATATCAGATCCGCAGCCATGATTTTCGGTCCTTATGCACTTTTCTTCTTTTCTTGGCCATTTCTGAACATATGGCAATGACACAAAATATGCAGTTTACTAAATATACCAAATCACAAAAAGACTTCAAAAGGGCAGATTAACCGCCATATTCTTAAATCTAAAAAAATAAAAAAGGCCATTTATTCAATTTACTATTTAAAAACTGCTTATTTACCGAAATTTTCCAGACAGTTTTTTAAAACCCTTATTTTAAAAAAATAATAATAATTTTTAAAAAACTTCCATTTTTCTAATTTTACAAAATCTCGGTCATTTACTGCAGATCTTCTTCTTCTTCTTCTTTTTTTTTTTTTTTTTTTTTTTTTTTTTTTTTTTTTTTTTTGAAAATGGGTTGGACATTATTGGAATCCACTTGGCCAAATCAGCCGTTACAAACGAGCCAATAAATTTTGGCAGATACTCAACCCAAATACAATCACTAATACTGGACATAGAAAAACCAGCTAGGAAGTAGGCTTCACCATTACAAAGGAGCTCCGATTTCAGGGGCTTGAACCTATCGAATCAGATGCCGCAGATTCCATTAAAGTCACCTCAAATGGAATCAGCTTAACTTTTTTATTAAAAAGAAGAAGAAGAAGAACAAGACCAAAACAAGGGGCTTTCAATCAAGTATAACATATTATAAAATGTTTTCAAAGAAATAAAATATTTTCAATCCACAAAGAGAAAGAAGAGCAAAACTTTGTCTCACTTATTCCAACACTTTAGCAAACCAGAAACTATTTAGCTACCTTTCCATCCTTAATAATATCTCAAAAACCTCAGTTTTTGGGTAATTAAGATTTAGTAAACTGGGAATGAAAAAAATTAACAATATAATATTCAAAACGAAGATTGGAAGAGAAAAAGAAGTTACCTTTGAGAAAGCCGCAGCAGAGCATTCGACGAAGAAAGAGAAATTTTAGTAAAGTACAGCGCAAAGAGTCTTCCAAAGCCTATAAAAGAGAAACCCTCTTTAGAAAACGACAAACAAACTAAAGAGAACAAGGAAACGACAGTATTTCTTCCATAAAGTGGCAACGGCAGCATAAATTATTGCCTTGGCCCCTGCCTCGTTTTCTTTTTTTCATCTTGGCCCCTACCAAACTTTAGAGCCTAGAGTGCTTCTTCCTCTTCCTCCTCCCCCTCTTCTTCTTCTCCTTCTTCTTCTTTTTTTTTTTAATTACTTTTTTTAAGGTGTACTTGATTTGTCAATAATAAATTTTGATATTTTTAAATTGATGTTAACTTTACCACATATACTATATTTAATGACATATTTTTCACTTACTACAACTAATTCCAAAACTTGCATTTGATTCTTTTTAGTTCATGTCTCGACTTTTCATCTAATCATTATAGTTTTGTTATTTCTAAATTATTCAAACACTAAAATTTTATTTTTATAAATTTTAAATTAATTGAAGACAAAAAAAGTATATATAATATTGAAAAAAAACATAATATATTAGAGTATAAGTATTAAATTTTTTTATTTTTTAAATTATTTTATAACAAATATAGAATAGACACAAATATATACATTAGACCATCTTCAATGCTAGGTTGTCATGGCGTTGAAAAGGATTAGTTTTGTTGTTTTCATTTTTAAAATTTTTTTAATTCGTACAATTTTAGAACTCGTTTGGGGCAGATATACAGATGATATTTTTACTATCTAGATTTTAAATTCCCAACTTTAAATCAAACTTTCTTCTCTTTTATTTTCAAAAAACTCAAACTTCAAAAGTCCATAACTTTCTCACTGCAAATCAAAATAAGATGATTTTTATGTCAAAATACTTATAATGACGAGACAAACAAGAAATGATTTATTTTGCGTATTTTTTTTTAGTACATTTCAAATTTTTACAATATTTTCTATGTCACATAACTTTTTCAATGTTTTTCCCCCCAAACACACATTCCAACCCCACGTTTAAAACATCATCTCCAAATGTCCTCCTAAACATGCCCTTAAATTAATTTTAATTAATTTTTTAGATATTTAATGTTGAATGATATTTAATTCACATTGAGAATGGTAATTTTCCTATTTTCAAAATTTTAATTCCTTCATAAAGTATTTGTAACTGATTTTACAAATAAATTAGATATTTTAGACGTGTATAAAATAAAAGGTGCAAATGTGGTATTTTGTCTAAACATATGATTATTTCAAGTATTTTTCCTTTTAAATTTGGGGTAGTTAGCCCGTTTAGTCCTGAGCCGTGAACATTCCGCCCCTTTGTTTTCGAATTTTCAGCTGTGGTAAATTTGTCCATAAACTTTGGTTTTTTTGCTAGTTTTGATCCTGACATTAAAATTGAAGAAATATTTTTAAAATTTAAGAATGATAATCACATCCTTATGATGTAATTGAAAATCTTAAATAAGTTGTTACATTTAAATGCCAAAATGTTCTATTTTTAAAGAGATTTTAATAGTAATTATTTTTTATAAAGTTTCATGTTATTATGGAATTGACACATCTTGTTCTCATGTGGCCACAATGTCGGTCCCGTTATTTCATGAATTCTCACATGCTTGAGATATCACTCAAGAAGGATATTTAGGGGTTCCTCAAATCACCAATATGGAGCCTCAAAGGACGCTCGAGGGGTTCTTGGATATATATAATATTTTCACGCTTATTCCTTTTCTGATCAGCCATTAGAGTAGTCACGAGTCCTCGATTTGGTATATCTTGGTCTCGATCGTAATTAGACTGACACGTGTCCTGATCTCAATCTTTGTGGGAAATTTCCCCTACACGTACATTTTGTTTCCTGTAGTTTTATACCAAATAAGTTTTCCCTGTGTAGTTGTATGTACATCTCTGTTATAACATTCCAGTATGGTTTTGGAGGTGTGAAGCAAATAATAGTTAGCTTATGTAGGTGCCGATCTAGTCGGGATATACTAAAGTCATCGTGAAGCTAACTCACCTCCTTTTATTTACCGAAAGTTCAGGAATTTTTGTGCACTTCCTGTTCCACTTCATTTTTGAGGACCAGCAAGGGAAAGCGTCAGCACTTTCTGATAGACTAGTGCATCCACCTCCTTTCATTGTTTTTTTTTTTTTTTTTTACCTAAAAAATTGTTTTTCGTGCATGTTGAAAATGACAAAAATGCATTTTATGTGAAGAAGAATAAAGTAACAGCAGCTCCAAAAAAAAAAAAGGAGCAAAAATTGTACAACTTCAAAGCTGAGGTGCTTTCTTGAAGATAAAAATGCAAAATTAACTAGATTTGCTAATGTATCTTATCAACGAGTGAATCATATGCTTTGTTATCAGATACACTATTGAGTTTTTCTTTCAGCAACCACTCATCCAAATGCAGAACTCCCTTGAACGTTGCAGAGGGATTCGTGAGTGAATTGCAGAAAATCACAGTCCCCGATTGGTTTGATTAATTTTTCGATTAACCACTAAGATAATAACTTGCTACACATCTACTCTGCCGAATTTGCGTTGCCATATGTTATTAAGACGGACTTAAAACCATTTTGCTTCAAATCTTAAATGAATCACGAAGGCGATGATATAGACAAAATCACTCTGATTTTTGCAAAATATAAAGAAATTGTCATCATAAGAAACAAGATTTATGAACCAAGTTGTGGTTTCAAATAATAGAGAAAGTCAACTATAATTAAAAAAAAAAAAAGTGAAATATGGGATTTTAATCAATATGTAAATATTGTGTCTTAGCTAGTTTCCTTTTTGTAATTATTTCCTTTCGTAGAATTGTTAGACGTCATCATATATTTTACATATTCTCCATCAATGATTTTTAGAAAAGGCATTCACAAATTTTATATTCTTCTCACTTTTTATGATATCAGAGCGTTCATAAGCTCTTACGACCGTAAACCAATGGCCAAACCCGTCATTCAAAATAGAAACCAACCCCATCTCAACTTTCACAAAAATGTTAATCCAAATTCCTACCATATGAAGTGTCAATTTTGTAGACAACGAGGTCACTCCGCCAAGCAATACCTATCTTTTAGATACATGCCAAGAAACTACTTTATCAAATGTCAAACAAGGCCACTCCGCCAAGCGATGTCCGTCCTTCAAATACATGCCAAGAGATTACCAACTGTCACCTCAAGCTAATTCTGCCTTCCCTTTGCCACCATCAAGATCTCAATGGCTCCTTGATCCCGGAGCATCACACCATGTCACCACCGATCTCAATAATCTCTCTCATCCTTCCAACTACACTAGTTCCAATGGCATCATGATTGGTGATGGCACCGACCTCTCCATTACCCATATTGGATCTACAACCCTCTCTTTTACTTCAAAATCTTTCATTTTGTCAAATGTTCTTTGTGTTCCTACCATGAAAAAGAATTTAATATATGTTTCTCAATTTTGCCTTAATAATAATGCTTCAATTGAAGTCTCACCTAATTCATCTTATGTGAAGGATCTTTGCATGGGGGCAATACTTCTGCAGGGGAAGACTAAAGATGGCGTTTATGAATGGCCTCAGCAGAAATCTGGCACTACACCATTGCTTGCCTTCTCCACCATCAAAGCTCCTGTCTCTCATTGACATGCTCGTCTCGGCCACCCATCATCCAAAATTTTATACCATTTGATTTCTTCTCAATGTCTTGATTTGTCTACTCCTTCCAATTCAAAATTTTCAAGCAAATCTTGTCATTGCAATAAGACACACAAATTGCCTTTCTCTGAATCAACTCTTACAAGTTCCGCACTATTAGAATTAGTATTTTCTGATGTCTGGAGCTCTCATGTTTATTCTCATGATGATTTAAGTACTATTTCATTTTTGTTGATCATTTTACTCGTTACATTTGGCTCTATACTCTAAAGTGCAAGTCTGATGTCTTTGGAGTTTTTGTTCGCTTCAAATCCATTGTCGAGAAATTTTTTTTAAAAATCCATTATTACATTGTACACAGATAATGGTGGTGAATATATCGCTTAAAAAAAAAATATTGTCAACAAATGACATTTCTCATCTTACTACACCACCCCATACTTCAGAACATAATGGATTTTCAGAAAAACGTCATCGTCACATTATAGAAATGGGTCTCACTCTTCTCCTTCATGCTTCCATTCCACTTACCTTCTGGTCCTTTGCATTTGAAGCTGCCGTTTATTTAATCAATCGCATGCCTAAGGTCAATCTTTTCATGTCGTCTGCCTTTGAAAAACTTTTTCGACATCCTCCCAATCTTTCCAAACTTCGAATTTTCGGCTGCCTTTGCTATCCCTGGCTTCGACCCTATTCCTCCAACAAACTTGAGCCCAAATCCACACCAGGCGTCTTCCTAGGATATTCACTTACCCAAAGTACCTACAAATGCTATGATACAAAAAATTTTTTTAAAAAAATGTACATTTCAAGACATGTCACTTTTGTGGAAGATGTTTTCCTTTTGGTCATCAATTATCCGATCTTCCCCGTCCAGATTTGAACAAAATCAACTCATGGATTCCCTTCAATTCTATTCCTATTTCTCCACCAAATCTGTCTCATTCATGCTCTCCAATCAAATCTCCACAAATTCCACTTTCTCAAAATTCCTCAACTTCAAAAACCGATCCCATACCAAGTCAAACACATCAAATTTTGCTAAATGAATCTGCCACCTCTTCCAGCATGTCTCATAATCCTCCACTTTCCCATTCTAACTCTTTCCCATTGTCAAGTCCATCTCATGCAAGTGGTGATGCAATGTCGGACGAGTTCAATGCACTTCTTCGCAATAATACCTGGGATCTTGTTCCTCCTCACTTATCTCATAATCTCGTTGGTTGCAAGTGGGTATTCCGAATCAAGCGGAATCCCGATGGCACAATTGAACGCTATAAAGCTCACCTTGTTGCAAAAGGATTTCATCAAAGGCCGGACATTGATTATCATGAGACTTCTAATCCCGTTATCAAACCCACTACAGTACGTCTCATTCTCAGTCTTGCTATCTCACATGGGTGGTCTTTTAGACAATTGGACGTAAACAACGCTTTCCTCCACGGACACCTTCATTGAAGACGTTTTATGAGTCAACCACCGGGGTTTGTTGATCCTAATCATCCTACCCATGTTTGTCACCTCAAAAAGGCACTCTATGGACTCAAATAAGCCCCGAGAGCATGGTATCATGATATAGAACAATTTCTTCTCTCAAATGGGTTTGTTAATTCTCACTCTGATACTTCGTTATTCATCTTTAAGCAGATGCATTTTTAATATTTTTGTGTTGGTGTATGTAGATGACCTTATCATTACAGGCAATGATTCCACAATCCTTAACAAGGTTATCTCTCAATTGGCATCTAAATTCTCCATTAAAGATCTCGGAGCCTTGTCATATTTTCTTGGTGTTGAAGTTCTTCCTACGCCCACGGAAATTCTTCTCTCTCAACACAAGTATATCCAAAATCTCCTCACAAAGACAAAAATGCAAAATGCCAATGATATGTCCACACCTATGTCTCCAAGCAATGTGCCTGTGTTACTTGATGGGACTTCTCTTACTGATGCAATTGAGTGCAGGTCAATAGTTAGTGCCTTGCAATATTTGATACTTACAGGGCCCGATATCTCGTTCACTGTCAATAAATTATCTCAGTTTATGCATTGTCCAACAACCGGTCACTGGGTTGCAGTCAAAAGATTATTTCGGTATCTTCAGGGAACTATAGCTCACGGCCTCCATCTTCAAAAGGATTCGCCTTTATCACTTCATGCATTTTCTGATGCAGATTGGGCCGGTAATGTTGATGATCGCACCTCTACCAGTGCCTATGTTGTTTTCCTTGAATCCAATGCAATTTCATGGAGCTCCAAAAAACAGCGGTCTGTCGCCCGATCTTTCACTGAGGCTGAATATCGTGTGGTTGCTTCCACGGCTGCTAAACTAATATGGATTCAATCTCTTCTACATGAGTTAGGTGTCATTCCTATGGCTACACCAACCATCTATTGCGACAACGTTGGCACAACTTATCTATGTGTCGATCCCGTTTTTCACTCTCGCATGAAACACAGTGATTGACTTTCATTTTGATCGTGATAAGGTTTAGCATGGTCAGCTACGAGTCTCTCATGTCAACTCCACAGATCAACTTGCCAATGCCTTGACAAAGCCATTATCACGTCAACGTTAGTTTCCTTTTTCTAACTATTTCCTTTCGTAGAATTGTTTGACGTCATTATATATCGTACATATTCTCCATCAATGATTTTTGAAAAAACCATTCACAAATTTTATATTCTTCTCACTTTTTATCCAATGATCTAATCCAACATATATGAAAACATACTACTGAAAATAAAAAATTATCATACAATCCCTACTTTATCCCCACTAAAAACAAAAAATTCTCACATAACCCCCACTAATATTAATTCGATAAAAAAATTTATATTTTTACTACTTTGTCCCCACTAAACTTAAAAATCCTCATATATACCCATTAAAATTAAAAATTCTCATATAACCCCCACCAAAATTTGTTTTATCTTGGAAAAAAAAAAAAATTTAATGTATGGCCCCACTGAAAAATATTCTTGGCTCTATATGCTTATGAAGTTCGAAAAAAACTGCCACCATTTAATGCCTGGACAACACTGTTGGACACTTTAAATTCAAAGACCTGTACATATACGTGCATATATAAACTAACTTTCTTAATTATGTGTATTGTTTCAACTTTCAAGTACCATAAACAGAGAAACAACTTCCAAGTTCTCTACTCTTTGAAAAGCTGTCTTAAGTAGCAAGGATACAAAACCACAAGTTTTTGAACGAATATTAACGATTAATTACAAAGCTACCATCCAGACAAGAAACCATAACAGAACAATTTTCAACCTCCGGCGCCTCGAAAAAGGCAGCACAGAACAAGGATTCAAGTTCACATCAACAAACTACACTCACAAACCTGGTGAACTGCATGTTAGTTCATCTTCGTTTATTTTTACTCTATAGATAATGTCTCCAGAGATGGTGAAAGCCAGCGCAAGGCTTGCTCCAATTCAGATTCTTTCTGTAATTTGAACCACGTCTTTACCTTGAGATGCTTCAGATTAGGCAAGGGAGAGGAGCGGATGAGCTTTCTTTTGTTTTCGGGAAATATTAGACCCTCCACAACAAAAGGAAAAAAGACAAGAAAAAAAGAAAAAGTTAATTAGGACCATGTTTGATAAAAACACAACCAAATAATAGATGAATGAAAACGTGAAAATAAGTGAACTAGCTAATTGAGCTTGTATAAATGGTAGATACCTGTTCTGAGTGGAGATTGAAGCTCATACTCTTGAAGCAATCGAGACATGAGAGAAAATTTAATAAATTGACGTGCCATTCCATACTATGACCGTTCTCATATGAATTGAAGGTGATATTGGCTTCCAACAGATTTGGCGAGTTCATAACAATTTGTAACAATGCATCATCGCCGATGTAACCAAAGGAAACAAGATTAGGTGCATCAATTGAAATCTGAGATTTCACTTCCGACGAGTCTTGTAGTTTCACCAAAACCAAGACTTTGAGATACTGATGTCGTATGTCAACCAGGTCGTATCCTTTTAAAGTAAGACTCTCAAGAAGTGGAAATCCTGAAATGAAGTTTTGAAACCTTTCATCACAAATAAAATAACCACCATCCACTGAGAGATGAGTAAGTTTCTTGCAAGAAGCAAAATTAAAGTCGCAGGAGATACCACCAAGATACACAAGTGATTCAAGACTTCTAGCTTCTACTTGAATTCTGTCCCAAGCACCCTCTATATGCAAGAACTTAAGGTTTGAACTTGAAATTTGAAGATTGTACGGGAAAAACTGCTCATCCACTACAACCCAAAATTAGATTATGCAGTACTTCAGCTTCCACATCAACAGACGTTAAAGACATAGATTTCAAACAAGGAAGGTTTACTTGAGAACAATCCTGCAACTCCATGTAGCCCAAGTTTAGGATAGTCAATGATGTTAAATTAAGTGCAACCTGAGGCAAATAGTATGGTATTCCTCTCCTAGAATAAAAAGTATCCATCTCGACGTGCAATTCCTTAAGATGGGGTTGAGCCACAAAACTTAACCACCTATCCACTTGAGAACTTTCCACGCGACAATGGGAAATATCAAGTTCAAACCTAGTTATAACTGAAGTTGTATTCCCTCGTATACCCATCAGGCGGTGCTTCAAACATTGCTCCACAAAATTGTAGAACAACTCTTCTTTAATCTGATTATCATTGAATTTTAAAGTGGGAATTGAGTACCACATTCGTCTCCAACGCCTGGAAAGGAGGCTCATCCGAACGGCATAAATGGTAGGCAGAAAAGAGAGAATGTGATGGATAACATGATCAGGGAGTTGTGATATCAGATCTGCAGCCATGAATTTCGCTGCTTTATGCACCTTTCTTCTTTTCTTGGCCATTTCTGAACATTTGGCAATGACGTAGAATATGCAGTTTACAAAGTATACCAAATCACAAAAAGACTTCAAAAGGGCAAATTAACCGCCATATTCCTTTTTTTTTTTTTTGTTCTTAAATGCCATTTGTTCAATTAAATATTTAAAAACTGCTTATTTACCAAAATTTTCCAGACAGTTTTTAAAACCCATAATAAAAATAAATTCAATATTTTGAAAACTGAAGATTTTCTAATTTTACAAAATTTCGTTCATTTACCGCAGATCCCATTAAAGTCACCTCAAATGGAATCAACTTAACTTTTGAAAAGAAAAAAAAAAAAAAAAAAAAAAACCGAAACAGGGATATTCAATCAAGTACTTCATATTATAAAATGTTTTCAGAAAATAAAATCTTTTCAATACACAAAGAGAAAGAAGAGTAAAACTTTGTCTCACTTATTTCAACATTTTAGCAAACGAGAAACTATTTAGCTACATTTCGATCGTTAATAATATCTCGAAAACCCAGTTTTTGGGTAATTAAGATTTAGTAAACTGGGATTGAACGAAACTAACAATATAAATATTCAAAACGAAGATTGAAAGAGAAAATAAATTTACCTTTGAGAAAGCCGCAACAGAGTATTCGACGAAGAAAGAAGAAGAAGAAGAAGAGACCGTAGAAATATTTTAGCAAACTGCAGAGCAAAGAGTCCTCCAAGGACCAAAGCCTATGAAAGGGAAAACCCTCTTTATGAAACGAGTCAAGCGACAAACAAACAAACTAAGAGGAAACGACAATCTTTCTTCCATAAAGTGGCAAAACGGCAGCTTAAATTAACGCCTTAGTCCCTGCCTCGTTTCTGGTCAATAATGCACTTGCAACTGCTTACTATGGAATTGTTCAAACTTTTTTTTTTTTCCTGGTTTCTACAAAAAGTCCGAGACTAATTTGCTGCGCTATGTAAATTCATTACTTATATATATATATATATATATTCATCTTAAAATAAAATCAGGTGTGGTATTACCACTATATTATGTCTGAATCACAAATATGCTTAAATAATTTGTCAAGACTATTTTGTACATTTAGTATACTAAAAAAAAAAAAAAAAAACTCGAAGTTCGTAGATGTCTACACTTGACAATTTTGTGATAAATCTTCTGTTATCATGGACACATCTTTCTCACCTTTAATTTAATAATAGTTCATTAGTTTTGGAGACAGAGACCAAAACTGCTAAAAAAATTTTTAAGGACTAATTTACCTATATTGAAAGTTCAACTATTAAAATAACATAATATGTACAATTTAAGGACTAAACGGATTAATTATCCTAAATTTGTTGCCTTTTGGAAAAAGCCGTTGGGAATTCATAAAATATTATTGGAAATATGATTGTAAAAAAAATGTTATTGGAAATAAAACAGAATGTTTTTTATTTAGGCATTTCTATTCGTTTTGAAGAGTAATCAAACTGATAGAATAAACATAATTTAAAAGACTAAACAGGCAAATTATCCTTAAGTTATGGTCATTTGAAAAAGGGACTGTGAGGTTTACTCCTTATCCTACGAATCATACAATGTTATTGGAAATATAAAAAAAGTATGCTTATGTTTAGGTACTTCTATTCGTTTTGTTTCTTTAATTTTTCAATGGATTTCAGCTTTGGAAGGAATTTAAACCTTATGAAGATATGCTAAGACTCAAATTTTGTAGACGAATTCACCCAAAAGAATTATAGACTCAAATACTCTTTTTTCCATCTTCTTTTTAGATTGATAGAAAAGTAGGAATATATTTCATTCTTTCAAGATGACTACAAGTTCGATACTTGGTAATTCCAAATAAATTATCATATCAAAATGTTGCATAACGTTGGATCTCATAATGTAATTTATGTGATAATATTAGTTCCATCGGATTAGGCTATATATTTTCGTTTATTGATAGGTTTTAGGATGAAAGTGAGATAACGTCAATATATTTATATATATATATATATTTTTTTTTTTTTCCTTTTAAAAAAGAAAAACATATGATAGTAAATTTTGAATTAGAGTGATGTCTAGCATGTAAAAGGCACTGACAACGAGTAAGTATACACTCGCAGTGATATTATATAGCATGTAAAAGGCAACGACTACGAGTAAGTGCATACAATCGCCAACATATAGGTGCATGTATTTGTCTAACAACGTATGTAGAAACTACAAAGTCTTTTACGTTTATTTTTTCTTTTTTCTTTTTTTTCAATCAGAACACTCATTTTCATTAAAAGTAAATAAAATGGCCCGTTTCAAAAAATAAATAAATAAATTCTACATCTTATAATGTAGTCAAATATGAAATATAGATTTTTTTTATAGAGATTTTTAGAAGCTGCTTTTAGTTTCTTAGGTCCAAAAGCAGCTTCTTAAAGTATTTGGATGATTTGTCAGAATAGTTTCCCGTCTCCAAAAGTGATTTCTATCAAAGTCAAAAAAATGTGACTTCTACTAAAAACTTTTTTGAGTATACATTAAAACTTGTAACAAAATTTAAATTAGATATTATATATTTGATTTTAATATTTTTAATACTTATTAGAAAATTTTAAAGATCATTTTGATCTTAAAAGCACTTTGATTCTAAACACTTACTAAAAAATTACAGTTTTTGTTTCTTTTCTTTTAGTTAAAAGGAAAAGTAAAAACTCTATCAAACGAGTCCTATAAAAAGTTATGCGCCTCCAACCACTATGCCCATCTACTTTCGTAGATGTCTACACTTGACCAAGGTTGTTATACTTCAAATACGGATGGCAATATAAACATTAGATAAACTACAAGTATCCAAAAAAAAAAAAAAAGAAGAATGTTCAACGATATAATTTGATCTTCCGTTTCATATTTCAGTATATACATCTTCTTCTAATCTGTTCGTATTAGATAATATTGCTTAAACAAAAATATTTTAGTATAATATGTGATCACCATTATTTTCACATGCTTTTGCTTTCTCTCATGATTTCTTTAATTTCTTCTCTCGTCCTTCACAACTATTCGATCATTTCCAGATTAATTAAAAATATTGTTTATAAATTGAAAAAAGAAAAAAAAAGTCATTTGGTTTGCATGCGGTTTATACTATTGATCATAATTCCAAAGGGATTATATTATATTCAAACTATATTCACATCCAATCCAAAACTAAAGATTTTTTCTCTTCAACTAAAATATTATTGATTTGTTGTAATATATTTTAGTGCGTTATGAATTAAACTTTTTTTTTTTTAATCTAATCATATCATAATACCTAAGTTAGTTATATGTATACATACATACATACATATATATATTGACAGCTAAGCGTCATTATTTCAATCACATCACATGGACTTGGTCTAAATTAGTTAATCACGTGTCCAAATTTATAAAATAGCATTATAAGTTTTGTATCATGGTTATTAGCGACCTGGACAAAACTATATATATATATATAGAGAGAGAGAGAGAGAGAGGGAGAAAACTGTAGAGAGAGAGAGAGATCAGTGACAATGGAAAATGAAGAAGTGGCAACAGAAGCTGGTTGTGCACCAGTGACTTCTGAAAGAAAGGTCCGAATTGACTTGGAAACTTCACTTGCCAAGCCTTGTAAGTAGTAGTACTCTATATATATATATATATATATATATATATTACTTCTTAATTATCCCAAAAAGGCTATTGTGTTTTTACTATTAAAAAACAAAAACAAAAAAACCTAACTCGAATCCATTTTCATCGGAAAATAACTTGTAGTTACGAGATTTTACCGTCAACTTGCCAACGAACTTGTATTTTCATCGACGAAAAATTATTTTGTAATTCGTGTGTGTGTATATATTTATATATAGTAGTGCGTAGTAGTACTGAAAGTGTAATTTAATATGTGGTAGTGGGTGCCAATTGATCAGATTTGCGAAGAGCAGTTGATTCAAGCCATCCAAAGGGAACACCAGGCCACTCTCACAACAACATGAGTGTTCTGCAGCAGCACGCTGCGTTTTTTGACCAGGACAACAATGGAATCGTTTACCCATGGGAATCTTACACCGGTATAATACCTCGTGTCTCTTAGACCTTTTCCTTATATCACCAAATTTTAAAAACATTCTCAATTTATCTTCTGAATTATGAATTAGTCACTCTTAATTTCTTCCTCGTTAAAAATGATTGGGATAAATTACTTTATATTTTGATATATATATGTATATATATATATAGATAATTTTTAAAGTTCATTGAATTAGTAGGAATGACTTTAAATTGTTATTTTAACTTAATATAAATATAATTATAAATATAGTGAAGTTAAATATGAATATATAATCTTTATAAGAAAATAAAAATTGTTCTAATTTTCTTTTTCTTTTTGAATTAGTGATTTACTACCATATATTTATTTGTTCCTTTAAAAATGTATGTGTGTGTGTGTGTGTGTGTATGTGTGTATTAAATAGTCATTCTGGTTTATCGTTGCCATTTATATTTCAGGAATGCGTGCCGTTGGTCTCAATCCTATTGCATCATTCTTTTTGGCTATGCTTATCAATTCGTCACTTAGTTATTCAACTCTTCCTGTAAGTTGATATTATTATTATTGTTATTAATTACTGATAATAAATATTGAAGTTTGATAATCTATTAGATTAGATAACTAAAATAAATCACACAACTTAATTTTAAAAAATAAAAATAGTGAAAAAAGTTGCAGACAACGTTAAAAAATTTAAAATAAAAAATATCAAAAAAAGAGAATGATATGGCATGTGGTCCACATCTCAGTCACTTCAAGTACCTATTAACTCTTTAGAAGAATAAAATATAGGTATAGATGTTGCTTTACGTTTGAATATGCATAGAAAACATAATTAAAAAAAAAAAAAAGAATACACGTTGAACCCGAAAGTAAGAGAAGAAAAAAAAAAAAAAAACGTGACAACAAAATAAGAGAGGACGAAATTACTATATAAAAACCATTCGCACTTTTAATAATGTTAATGATTATTGTAATTTTATTTTACACATTATTGTCATGAAAGGATGAATGATCATAGATAATCTCGTAATTTTCAAATTTCTTAAATTTGTTAATTTATGCTTCTTATTCATAATTAAGTTCCCAAAGCTCGAGAAAACTCATTTGCTTATCATAATTAATATTCCCAATTAATTTAATTCTGAAAATGAGTACTTCAAACTTCAAAGTTGGAAATTATAATTTGGCCAATTTTTCAGGGATGGTTACCAAATCCTTTGTTCCCTGTGTACATTGCCAACATTCATCGAGCCAAGCATGGCAGCGATTCTGGTGTGTATGACACAGAAGGAAGGTAATTAAGCACAAATCTGAGACCTAAGACTCTAAATATTTCTTTCAGTTTGCTGAGCTAATTCCATCGGGCATAATTAAGTATACATGTATGTGCTTTTAATTAGATGTAATGATTTCAGGTTTGTGCCAATAAATTTTGAGAACATCTTCAGCAAGAATGCTCACACAAAACCTGACAAATTGTCGCTAAAAGAGATCTGGGTTATGACTCAGGCCAATCGATTTCCATTTGACATCTTTGGATGGTATGTAAAATTAAGTTTCTGGATTATTATATATTACTATCATTATTTTTTGAATTACTTGAAAGATGTTGTTTTTGGATATATATACACAGATATATATACATATATACACACTTGGATGTGGGTGTGTTTGCATAATTTGGGTGTTGGTTTTTGCAGGCTGGCGAGTAAAGTGGAATGGCTAAGTTTGTATGCTATTGCCAATGATGAGGAGGGTTTTCTGTCTAAAGAAGCTGCATGGCGACTTTTTGACGGAAGTTTGTTCGAGTATTTGGCTGCCAAGAATTCTGGTGGTCCAGCTAAAATGGACTACTATTTATATATATATATATGTGTGTGTGTGTGTGTGTGTGTGTGTATTTAAACACTTGTATATTTGTGATCAATAATGCTCTTGCAACTGCTTACTATGTATTGTACGAACTTCTTTTTTTTCCTGGTTTCTACAATGAGTCCGAGACTAATTAGCTGTGCTATGTAAATTCGTTACTTTATATATTTTTTTTAATATATACGTATGTTTAATTACAAGAACCATGTCAAATGTCCAAAAATGGAAATTTTTATGAAAAATTTCTCAAGCTTCGAAAGAATTAAAAAAAAAAAAAAAAAGGAACTTAAAAAATAAAATAAAATCGTATCTCACTATAGGAAAAGGGGAACTACAAAACTCATATTCACATATGGTATTGATCTTGAAGACTGCTTTTGAATTCTTAAAGAATTTAACCAATATAAAATATATCTTGAATTCTTATACGAAAACAGTGTAATTCCTGTTTGATGCTTTGGCAATTTATGAAAAGAAAAAGAAGAAGTAGTTAATCATTAGTGAATATGAGATATTAAGTTGTAATTAACACCCACTTATTATAAAAAATGAAAACATTTTCAAGTTTCGAGTTTAGTAGGAACTCTTACACAAATCCTAGCTAAATTAACAAACTACAAGAAACAACATTTGCAAATACTATCAGTTTTGTTCTCTTTGTTTTCAGGGAAGAAAGGATAAAATGGTAATATTTTAATTTCTTAAGCAACAACTTTTAGAAGATTTTTACCATATCTTTTCATGTTTACAAAGAAGATTAATTGGATAAGGTCAATCTTAAGAAAATTTGTTCCGTCTTTCCTAAACTTTACGAGCTCTCTACTTTGATTAATTAAAGAATATGGATCTGGGTACAAGAATTTCTTACGTTTAAAACATTCTATTGGTAGATTAATTATTATTATTATTTGCTAAAAAGCTATTTATGTAGAAATTATTTTGCTAAAGCTATTAGTAGTTTGAAAAGTATGAAAATCAAACTTCTTTGAAGTTCGAAGTATTTAATCAAGGCCACCTATTACTAATGAATGATGTTGAACTTAGAACCTTTCCTATCTAAATCACTTTACCTTATTATTTATAAGCATTATGGGAATTTCTTGCGTGTGGAACATCAATGTGCTTTTGTATGCAAATCTAATTGCTGAGAAAATTCCATTTACGGACAGTTTCTGTTTATTTAATGGAATGGCTAAGTTTGTATGCTATTGCCAAGGATGAAGACGGTTTTCTGTCTAAAGAAGCTGTAAGGCGACTTTTTGACGGAAGCTTGTTTGAGTATTTGGCTGCCAAGAATTCCGGTGGTCCAGCTAAAATGGACTAATATATATATATATATATATAGGTGTTTTAAACACGTGTTTATTTATGATCGATAATGCTCTTGCAACTGCTTACTATGGTATTGTACACACTTTTTTTTTTCCTGGTTTCTTCAAAAAGTCCAAGACTAATTAGCTGTGCTATGTAAATTCATTACTTTTATATATATATAATTAGGTTATATCTGTAACCACAAATATACTTAAATAATTTGTCAAGACTATTTTGTACATTTAGTACACTAAAAAAAAAAAAAAAAGCCAATAACAAAACATGTTTAACAATAGATCTTACATCTTTGGTTAGCTTCTGTGGTTATGGCAGATTTGGCCATTTAATAAAAGTTACAGTTTGATTCTCAAAAGCAAAAAAAACAAAAACAAAAAAATCTTGAATTTTACGTTTTGTTAAATGTTTAGAATATGGTATAGAACTTTTTCTCAAAAAAAAAAAAAAAAGCATTTTCGTCGAAATAAATTTGATCAAATTAAGGATATTTTTGTCTTCTCTCCCTTTTTTTCCCTCCACAAAGTGTTAGAAAGATAAAATTGAAATAAGTTTTTTAATATTAGGCAGATGAATTCTTTCCGTTTGAGATACAAGGCAATCCTTTATGATGAGTTTTTAGTTTTGGAAATGTTGGAGTTCTACTTATGGAAATTTTCTAAAGCAAATTCTTTATTCCTAATTTTTTGGAGTGTCCTAGATTTCTATATAAAGGAAACTTTACTATTTTATGCGAAAAAACAAGTTTTTCCAAACATGAGAAGTTTTTATTGTATTTATGGATCTTTCATTTGTGGCCATTTCTATGGACCAGCACCCTTTTTGGGGGTCCAGCTCAGTCCCCACGTGGCCTTTACTGAGTATGCAGTTGACACAATTTAACCGGGTTTTGCCGGTTGTGGGCTGGGGATACCACCGGTTGTGAGAAAAGGGTGAGAGTAATATAAAGAATTAAAGGGCTTGTGGGTAAAATCGCACACTAAAGTTGTTGGAAAGAGTAGAAAAAGGCCGAAACTTTTGGATAGAATGGTAAATTGGTATGTTGAATAATTAAATAATGAATACCAAAAGAGTAAAAATTAAGTGACCAGTCATAACATAACAATTAGAGATAAAAAATTTTGAAATACTAAAAATTAGGTGAGAAGTCATAATATAATATCTTACTTCTTTTTCACTAAATCATACTTCTCTAATAAGGGATTTATTTTCTACAATCATTTTTTTCCCAATATCAAATCTTATAAATTACTCACTGGGATTATTCCCTTTTTTTTTTTTCGTTATTTTCCTAGTTGTTGTTCTTTTTCAAATTATTTACTAATGTTTCTGTTGCTTAATTTCCCTTCATTTCCTTTCCTGTATGTCGTTTATATATATATATATATATATTGTTGCTATCATGTTGCATTAGTATTTCTATTTCTCTAGTTTTTAATTTTAATTTTCTTTATTTATACTCCTATATCTCACCAGTGCAATAATATATTGAAAATTCTTCTGCAGGCACATTTGTAATCATATTGTCGATAGTTAGAAATCAATATATTTTTGCAAAATTAATAATGTCTAGTTAGTAATATGCATAATATTGTTATGTTCGAAAATATTGTCTAGTTAGTACAATATTATGTTTCTCATGTGTTTCAAAATTAACGCACATTAATTTTGCAATAAGAAATTATTTATACTCTTTTGAAAAACATTACTATTAATACTCTCTTTTTTTTGACTAAAAATTATTAATTTTATTTGGGTGGACCTCTATAGATTAATTTAAATGGATAAATTTATAATTCAACTTCATGCATTAATTGGGAAGATTGTCAAAGAACAGTAACTTTAAAATATAACACACCAACATGGTCCCAGAATGAACAATACACATTGTACGGAAACTATAACTAAGATACGACAATTAGGCATAGACTTAATACAAGAAGTTATCTTTATGTCTGTCAATTTTCATTAGGTAGGTTTGTAGGATGCTCGTTCTACTGAATATTTAAGTTCAAGTCGTCAACATAATTTTGTTAGTCTGTTTAGGGATCAAACCATAATTTTGTTAAAAGTTTCGGGACAAACGAGCAA
The DNA here is from genome assembly GCA_009761775.1 of Ficus carica. NCBI lineage: Eukaryota > Viridiplantae > Streptophyta > Magnoliopsida > Rosales > Moraceae > Ficus > Ficus carica. The sequence goes on from CM019746.1 coordinate 1,408,726, forward strand.
TTTATCCTAAATGACAATAATTCTTCAATTGAAGGATTGTTTTTGCAACAAACAGAAAAACAGGGGTATATTCTCATATGTGTAGAAAGCCAAGGGACATAAGTGAAATTGGCCCCAAAACTATGCATATGATTGGTCGACGATTTTGCGGAAGAATGTTCGCATCTAATTGGCTTAAGCAAACTGACAAATTTAGAAAATTCACGTGTACTTTAACCTTTTGCCATTAATCGCATGCAAATTTTCTCTCTCTCTCTATATATACACACACACACACACACACACGATTCTGTAGAGATAGAAACATTCTCTTCTTTGTAGATATATATATACATATATATATGTATGTATATGTACAGATATATACTTGGTAGATAAAAGGAAGAAAGAGAAGGAGAGTTTGAGAGAGAAGAACAATGGCCGCGACGAATGGAAATGAAGCACTGGCAACGGAAGCTCTTTACGCGCCTGTAACTTCTCGGAGGAAGGTTCGGAAAGACTTGGAAGAAACTCCGCTTCCGAAGCCATGTAAGTTCTTTTACCGATCTTTTACTCAATTTCTTTTGTGAAATTTGTGTTCTTTTTCTTGAAATCAAAGTGGGTTGGTAACAAGAAAGTGTTGCGGTTATGGTGTTTGTGAAAAGTACTGTGAGAAGGGATTTGGGGAAGATGGGAGATCTATGACGCAGAAATTGAAGTTAATGAACTTGTTATTTAAGGGAAATTTTTTTTTTTGGGTGTTTGGATGGAAAGAATCTTGGAAGATTTATGGCTTTTCAGACCAAATAGAGTCTTGACGTGGTGGCAAAGGTTTCTTTCTTTTTACACCTTTTCTTTTCTGCTCTACTTCTTTCTTTTTTTAGGTTGAAATTTCCTGTGGAGATTCTTATTGCTGAACCACAATTTCGTTTTTTTACCGGTAGGTCTTTCCCGAATATCAATTCGGTAGTGTTTGTTGAATTATTGAAAGAAGAAATCAAAGATATCGGATAATTTGTTTCGCATTCGTCTCTTGTTAATGACTCTAAACTCTAACGTCTTTTCTTACAATTGCCTTCAGAAAATTAGCCCTAATTTCCCTGAATATATCTATATATTTATATATATATGCATATATTTACTTCAGTTAGCAAACTCCCGAAACGAATTTTGTTGGACAAGCAATTTTTTTTTTTTTTTTTCTTCCGATAAAGTTGTTGAGAATGCAATTTGATGAGAAAGATAATACCTGTTTCTGTAGAAAATCATATTATTTATACTCTGGATTGTCGGTCATGACAGCACGTTAACTTTCTTTTTTTCTTTTTTCTTTTTCTTTTTTTTTTTAAACTCAAATCGCCATTTTTTATCCATTGACAAAAAATGGAAAAAGAAACCAAAATGAGCAACCCCATATTTAGCTAAATAAAAATCCTATTTTTCAAAATATTTCTATGCCCTATATCAATAAACGCAACTCCAACATCCTGCTACGGTCCTATCGTCTTTGCTCTTTTTCATAGTTTAATTCTCTTTAGTCCTTTTGAAACTCTTTTTTTTTTTTAAGAAGTTAAGATCTCATACTGAAACACGGCATTAGATATGTTTTTTTCTTGAAAGCAACATACCATTTCTTTAGGGATTATCATTCGCTTAACTTGGAAACTTACTTGCCAGTCAAATTCTGTATTTCAAATGTAAAATTTTCAGTTGAATGCTACATTAATGTATTGTCTACAGCCATCTGCACAAGAAAAGCTGTGACTTCATTGCAGAGTATTAGAAAACCAGGAGATACATCTAAGCGTTCGTGTGTTGGTACTAAAAAAAAAAAAAAAAAAAAAAAAAAAGCCATAAGTTTGCTCTATATTTGTGAATGGAAAAATGTACTATCCTACTGTAATTGGGTATTTGTTTGTTAAGAAGTGATGCATGCATATTTCAGATTTGGCAAGGGCATTGATAGCTCCTGATACAGACCATCCAAATGGAACACCGGGACATGAGCACAACAACATGAGTGTTCTTCAGCAGCATGCGGCATTTTTCGACCAAGACAATGACGGAATCATCTATCCTTGGGAAACTTACACTGGTAAGATGATGAGCTCTTACCAACTTGGCTTAATATTTCTTAATTTTAACTCTCTAATGTGGCATGATGGCATCCAAATAAGCAGCCAATATGATCATAGTCGATCTTACTTTGATACTCGGTAACATCTCTTCTTCTTTCCATCTTCTTCAAACAGGAATGCGTGCCATTGGTTTGAACGTAGTTTTCTCCTTTATTCTGGCCATCGCTACCAATGTGTTACTCGGTTTATTGACTCTACCTGTAAGTTTATGTGATTTATAAACTCCTCTATTAATGCAATTTATTTATCAAAAAAAGAATATGTTTGTTCGACTTGCATTCTCTTATTAGGTTTAAGAATAAGTCGGAGTGCTATTCTCTTGTACAATGTCTTAAAACTAAGTTAAAACATGTTTGATTTATGTTCAATTGTCAGGGATGGTTCCCTTCTCCATTATTTCCGATATATATCCGGAATATTCATAAAGCCAAGCACGGTAGTGATTCTGGAACCTATGACACAGAAGGAAGGTTTGTTTTTAGACTCAAAGTAGATCACACATAAATTGGAATATTGTGCTTCCGATATCTATATACTTTATTGTCCTTTATTGTCTTTTATTGTTTTCTTTTTGTTTCCAAAGTTTCTGCTAGTCGCACTATTTTAGTAAAGACTGCCATCATTTCCAAGCCATTGTCTTTTCTTTTTTCTTTTACTTTTTTTTTTTCTTTTCGTATCTTGAGCACTCCATAAATTTTTATATGCGGGTAGACAAAACAAATTACTCCAATATTAAGAAACGAAAGCACTTTTTTCCATGAAAATTTACATGACGGCTTAGTTACTGGAAATGAGAAGTGATCAAATTAGTGTTTCTTTTTATTCATCTAATTAAGAAATTATAACCATCTTTATTTGCTTCATCGGGTTGTACACATTCTCTGTCAAATTTAACAGCCCCTTTCAAGTTATAACATTTTTCCATCTTATTCAATGGAATAACCCCAGGTTCGTACCAGTTAATTTTGAGAACATGTTCAGCAAGTATGCTCGTACAGTGCCTGACAAATTCACTCTCAAAGAGCTCTGGAACATGACAGAGGCAAATCGTGTTCCACTCGATTTCCTTGGCTGGTACACTTATTCTGTGCATTGAATTTTCACTTGATTTTCTTTTTTTTAATAACTTGTTCAAAAATTGAGTGTCGGGCAAACTGCAGGGTTGCAGCAAAGGTGGAATGGGGACTTCTGTATGTCATCGCCAGGGACCGGCAAGGTTTTTTGTCCAAGGAAGCTGTCCGAAGAGTTTACGATGGAAGTTTGTTCGAGTATTTAGCAAAGAACAGGCGTTCGAATTAGACGGAATAAAAGCAATGCTCATTTTTCTTCTTTGTTGGAGAAGCTCATTAGCTATGCCACTCAAGTGTCAACAAAACCAGGAGGAAAGAAAAAGAAGTCGGTACTTCACCAATGAAGGACAGATTATAGTGAATTAGACAAGCTTTTAAGGTGAGCTTGTACAGAAACAAAAAAATCTTTTAGTTTTGAGCTTATTAATGAAATGCAAGAAAATTTAAGAACTTGGCTGTGACTAGAAATGTACAGTTTCGCAAAAACCTTAGGTGAATACGTCCTTGACGGTATATGTTACAGGAATCAATGTTCCGTAAGTACGGTTTTTACGTGAAGCCTTCAGGTTTCATAATAGCTCTTTTATTCTATTTTACTTTCAGTGGAGGGTCAAAAATCTAAATAAGCATTAAGGGAGGGCAAAGAACATAAACACACAATTTTCTCTTTTTCATTTTTCAAATGGCAAATGGCAAAAACAATGACATAATTACCCTATATTTCATAATTCTTTGGTTCCTCCATTGACACCTCACATTTTACTTTTCCAACCCACTTTTTAAAACCAGTTATAATTTTATTTTAGAATTAAAAAATTACTTGTTCCACCCTTTAATTTCTAATAAAAGTCCTTATAAATAAATTATTTACTTTTTTCTTTATCCTCCCAATAAAAGGTCTAAATCCCTATATATATTTTCCTTTTTTTTAAAGAAGAAAAATGTTCTATTTTTTGTTATCTTTAATTTATTTCCAGGATAATATTTTTAAGAGAAGATTCTTTTATTTTGTTTGTTATTATTCTTATTTTTCAATAGTTTTTGTAGTTTCATGTTATAAATAGCTTTTTGTTTTTTAAGAAATAACAAGCAAATGGAAAACACATATACATGATGTTGATATATAATCAAATATATTGATTTGATTGGTTATTCATTTTATAAATAATTGAGAGAAATTGTTAGGAGCTCACTTTGAATTTATCTCATAAAAGTATTAACCAAATTTATAACATTTTCAACTATGTTTATGGAATACTCAGTTTCATCAGTATAATATTTTTCAAGTTTTTATCTTCTAAAGAAGAAGTGTACCAAAAAATTAGTTCACAGATTTTTATCTCAACATATAAATAGAATTTTTATTGGACATCTAAAAAGAAAAAAAGAAAAAAAAATCTTGTGAGAAGAAAATTTAAAAATAAAATATAACAAAATATATTTTTTAAAAAAAAACTGTGCAGAGGTTTAAATTTAATAAGTAAAGAAAGAAAAAAGACAAATAATTTAGTCATTACTCATTAGGGGTTTTTGGGAAAACTAAAGGGTGGAACAAGTGATTTTTTAATTCTAAAATTAATTTATTCATGAATTTGGAAAGTAGATGAAAAAGCCTAAATGGGGTGTCAATAGACTAACTTTTTTTTTTTTTTACTACTTTGACTATAACACATTAATCTCGTCATTATGAGTTTACACATGTCATTATGTCATGCATGTATTATATAATACTAGACTTGTAATTATAAATGTATACGTCATCATTATATAATGTAGACTTGTTAATATGGTTTTACTCATTATATCTGTATTATTGCCTAGTATATATTATTATATAAAAGATTTGTCATTATGATTTTATACATGTCATTACATTTATATATAATATCATTTAAGAATATGTTACACTTGTCATAATAGTTGTGTCAGTGTTCATATCATTTTTTTCCTCTATATAATTGTTTAAATTTTCTTTCAATCATGTAGCATTTAATATAAAATACAATTATTTTTAAACTAGGGAATAAATATTAATTTAAACCGTAAAATTAAAAGTAGAGAATAGTATAGGTTATGTTAATGTTGAGAGTTTCAGCTAAAGAATAAAATTTATCATACATGTAAATAAATTTAAAAATTTACTATTAATATAATTTAAAATATGTATTATATTTCAACTTCACTTCTTAAAAATTGTCATTTAAGTATAAGGGTAATTTATCTGTTTAGTTCCTAAATTAGGAATATCTTGTTATTTTGGTCCTTGAACTTTTGATTTTGACAAATTAATTCCTGAACTTTTGATTTTTGACCGTTTTAGTCCATTACATTGAAATTGTTGAAATTAGTTTTAATTTAATGTATATAATCATGTTCTAGCTCCATTTAACATGAAATTTTACTAAAATAATTACACTAAGTATAAAAATTTCCTTCTTGTTCTTCTTAAAACCTTGAAAAACTACAATATTTCAGACTTAAAGTAAATATTTCTTTAAAATTTTTAGTTCTTATGCGAAAAAAATATGATTATCTATGTTCAATTTCAGAAATTGTCTATTATTTTTAGTGCAATTGACCAAAACTGTCAAAAATCAAAAGTTTAGGAACTGATTTATCAAAATCAAAAGTCTAGGGATTGAAATGACAGGATATTCATAAATCATAATTTTGGAACTAAATGGATAAATTATAATTTTTTTATATATATATTTCTTCTTCTGCATCGTGCGTATTAAAGGCTGCCAGTTTTTCTTTAAATAAAAAATATCATCTATACACATCTCATAATCCTAACACACACTTAACTCAAAGTAGTAATAAGAATACTGATGATAATAATAATAATAATAATAACGAAACATACACCCTTCTAAAATCGTGCACCTAACACGACCACCAAACACCATATATGAGGGTGTTTGGTTGGTTAGTTTGAGTTAAAATATTTTAGTTGTAATAGTAAATTTTTTTGAATTTTCAGAAAAGATGAAAAACTTTTTGAGAAAAATACAAACTTTTTGAGAAAAAGACAAAAAAAAGTTTGGTTGGTTGGACGGACCCATAGCCATTCTTTGAACTCTGAATAAACCTTGATCATTTCCGCCCCTACCTTTCACCACCCCTGTGAGTAAAATTTTTTCTGAGGGAAAAAAAAAAAAAAAAATTGAAGAATAAATCTTGGTTTTTTTGACACTCTCCTAAGTCAATCATTTTCTTTCACTCTCTGAGGTCGCCTTCAAGAGGATTATCCCACGGGGTCTTGCGGCCCAACATTTTCTCAACACCACCATGTTGGCTCGACAAGAAAAATGTGGTGATCCACCTTTATAACAGTAGAAATTCAATATAATCAATATATATAATCGTATATTAGAGAGTTTAAAAAAAAAAAAAAAAATCAAACGATTGTAGTGCAAAATAAGAGTCCCTACCACAAAAACTGCAATTGACATAAAATTTAAAACACGGTTTATGAAACATCTTTAACTTTTTGTTTGGGTAACTTATTGAGCCCTAAATCTCTAAGCGTAGAACAATGACCGTCTTGTAGATGTGGATTTGATGAACGAAAATAGTCAATAATTAGTTACATTTTAAATTTTTTAGATTAACTTTTTAAAAAAAATTTATTTATTTTATAACTCAAAATATAAAAGTTTGATTTTCAAGTTATATAACTAAAAAATATAATTGCTTATCAATAATAACTCGTGGAGACTCTAAAAATAAAAGCATTTATTTCATTTTCAATGTAGGACTCGAATTCGATTTCTCCTCTATTATGAGTTTAACAAAATTAGAACCATACAAAGGGATCGTGGCCTAAGTTTATGCGTGGTTAATTAAATTAGCAAAATTAATATGAGCATAAGTAACAAAGTTTATCAAATTCCACAGAAAAGAGGAACAGAAAAAATATTGTGACTTGAACAACAAACAAATGAAGCCATAGAAGAATGTTAGATTGAAACAAATTACACCAGTTTCCTGGGGCATATATTTTCTTTTAGGATGTGGTTGTAATCCTTCAGTGAAAGAAGTTTTTTCATTTCTGATTTAACAAATTAGGAGATAGAAAACTCAAGCAAGAAGCATATACATTTAGATACACATGAACTGATCATTAGTGGCGTTTTTCTTTTTCTTTTTTTTTTCTTTGTCCAATTTAGAACATCATCAATGAAGTGTTAAACTGACGTATCAATATCAAATTTTTCTTTGGATGGAAAAAAAAGAAAAAACACTCACTAAAGTGCTATCTTTGATGCCATATTTAACGAATGCTAAACTTTATGACATTTGCCACCAAGAAAATAAAACGTTAAATATTACATTTAATTGCTATTAGTTAGTACGTTTACCTTTTCATTTAATCATCACACTATTTTCATTTTTAATTAATTATTTAAATACTAAAAATTTCAAACGTTGATGATAATAAAAAGTAGATATAACATTAGAAATGATGTCATGTATTTAAGCATAAAAGTAAGGCCATCTCTAGTATATATGTCAATGCCAATATTGTATTTATCATATAACAAATGCGAAAATGACATATTTAGGACTTTGTATTTCAATGTATAATGTTATTATTCAAATAATATATTTATCTTTAATCATTAGCATTAAAGTTTTAAATTCGTGAAACTAAATTTTTAGTATTTAAATAATTTAGAAATGATAGAATTTCAATGATTAGATGAAAAATTAAAGCACAAATTAATAGTAATAAAAAATTAAATTTTAATTTGTTATACTTGATAGTAAATTTGTCATTATGTTTCCAATTTTTCTAACTTGCCACCAAAAATAGAACTTCAATGGAGGGCAATTTTTACCTAAATACCAAAAATTTGACACCGGCACGTCTATTTGGCACTTTATTGATATGCTTTAAAACCATCCAATGCTAATTTTCATGGCAATGATATATTTGATATACAAACATGTGAAAAATGATATATACATATATGTCCATATGTGTGTGATATTTGTGTTAGATAATACTTTTCTAATGTTATATCCGTCGTTTCAATATTCTCTCGTCTTTTATTCAATATAATAAAAATGAAAAGTTGGTCGTTTCAATTGTCATTCTCCAAGTCGTTTTAAATTTTTATGGTCGTTGATGAGGTTGTGTTGATTTGAACGTTATTGTTGCTCATTAAGTTGGTGTCATTTTAAGTTTGTCTCGGCTGTAGTTGTCATTTCCCACTTTCAAATCGTTTAAGGAATTCCCCTTCTTACGTGGCTTCCCTTTTTTTATCGTTTCCGTTTCTCGTTGTCGTTAAACAGTTCTTTCTGTCGTTTACAATATAGTCGTTGGTTTCAGTATTTAGTGTACAACCCTTCGTTGTCATTTATTTATCAAAAAAATATTTATTATAATTTTTACTCAAAAAGACAATTTCCATATATACTAAAATATTTAAACTAGAATTGTAGGAGCTTCTTCATGGAGAAGCACCTCCAAAAATAGGCGTATGCCATTAATAGCGGCGAGCACACGGTAAGCTTTTTCCTTAAAAAAAAAAAAAAAAAAAACCAGAAAAAAAAAAAACAAGAGAGGAAAGAGCAAAAAAAAAAAAAAAAAAATGTTGCAAGACGTGATTCGTCAGCCGGAGATGCTTCCCATTGTAATTTTTCTTTCTTTTATGCCTTTTAAAAAATTATCTTTTATTGAATTTTATTTTATTGGTTTGCTTTGTTTTGTTTCATGCATGCAATCTGTTTGTGCATGTGTTTTTGGTCTTGTTTAAGATTTGTCATTTTCCCATCTTATTCTTTTGTGTGTTTCTCAATTTGGGCTTTTGTTTTTGTTTTTGTTTTTTGTTTTTGGTTTTTTGTTTTTTGTTTGTGTTTGTGTTTGTGTTTTATTATTATTATTATTATTATTATTATTAATTTGGCAATTTCTTGAGCTTGAAGTATGCGTCTCTATGGAGTCTGGGCTTGAAATGTTTCATTAAAACATATGCATGTGTTTATTAATGTTATTGTTGTTGTTATGTTTTTTTATTTTTATTTTTTTATTCAAATAAAATTTCATGTTATTTCATATTTTCGTGGATTTTCTTTACCCTCTTTCCCCTTGTCTTCATTCTCATCCCCTTTTTGGGTCTCCAAACTTCCTCTTCACATGCTTTTTATCAATGAATATCTTGCTTGATTTTGACATGCATTTTCCAATTTCCAAAAATAAATAAATAAATAAATAAAAATTATCCTCTCCTAAATCCCTCCATTTTTCTGAGATTTGAGCCCCAAAAATTATCCCAAATATAATTTCTCCATGGAATTTTTGAAACCAATAATTCGCCCCAAACCAATAATTTTTTAGTTTCACTTGGCTTTGGGTATATTGACTCGTCAAACAAGAATGTTTCAAACAGTTCCCATCATTTTCTTCTCACTATTTGGATAACTAACGCATTCATTTCAAGAACAAGTTTTTTTTTTTTTTTTTTGGCCCCACTAAAAGTGTCGTTTTCCAAAGGAGCACCAAAAACTCACCATCGCCGTATTCGTAATCCAGTACTTGGATTTCCTTGATAGCTAATTTCAGCTTTTTTTCTTTGATTTTTGTGGAATAACATGAAAAGCTGTTTCATCTCTTCTGGTACAAGCTGTCTTGATCATGATTCGTTTTTTTGTTCATTTAAGGCGAATAGTCGAAAATTTCGGTTTTTTGTTCATATTAGTAATCCACGCCATGATCTTTGTTCTTTGTTTGTGCCGTTGAATTTTTGCCAACATTTAAAAAAATAATAATAATAAAAAAATAAAAAAATCATGTCCCACTTGTCACATGGAGTGCAAGTGCACATCTTTTTCTTCTTTGTACACTAATTTCCACCACGAGACCGCCCATTTTTTAGATGGTTATTTCGGCCTTCGAATTTGATCGATTTTCGCCGATTTTTTTTTTTAAAAAATCAATTTTGTAAACTAGAATGTCCTTTCTCCCTCTCTCTTTTCTTGAGAGAGAGAGAGAGACATGAAGAATTTTGCTTCTTGTTTGCATAAAGCAAAGGTCAGGGTTGAATTTGTTTTTGTTACTAGGATATTTTTTTTATCACTAATTTTGGTTTGGTATGTTGATGATATGATTTTTTTTTTTTTTTTTTTGTAGGATGAAGTTTCTAGCCAGATAAATGCTCAAATTTTCGAGTTTTGTGATCATGAATTCTTTCCTGAGGCCCTTCAGAATTCTGATGAAGTTACTTTTTGCTCAAATTGTTGTTGTGAAGAGAACTCGTTATATCCGCCGGATCTTTACCTTCCGCCGGATATAGAAAAGTTCACTGCTGCCTTCCAAGATGCCAATGGTAACAATAGCACGACCGCGACCCCTGTCCCGACCCCCGCAACCGCTAGCACCACCGTCAATTCCACCGTGACCGCAGCCACTGACAACAACATTAACAGCAGCAACACCATCTCCATCATCTTTGATTCACAAGAAGACATGGACAACGACATCTCGGCCTCTATCGACTTTTCCCCGTCGCCTACATTTTCAGTGCCGCCATTAATTCTTGGGACATCACAACAGGACCAGTTTGACTTCTCCTCAGTAGTGCAGCCTCAGATTTCATTAGTAGATTCTGTTGTTGATGGATATCCACAGTACCCTGCTGACCCCGTTGCCCCACTTATGCCGCCCTCATTACCGCCCGTTTTCGAAGAGGATTGCTTGTCTTCAATGCCTTCCTATTTGCCTATGAACTCATCAGCACCTTCTTGTTCTTTCCTTGGTCCTGCCATGGGAACATTCTTGCCTGCTGGGGCTATCAATCCCGCTGCCTTGTCCGTCAACGGTTCGGGCATTTTCGGAAGCAGTCTTCTCATGGCTTCTGAATTGCAACCACAAGAATTGGATTACCAAGGGGACACTAGTGGAATTTTCTGTTCTGATTCACTGCCAAGGGTTTTCAACCACCCCGGAGAACTTCAGGTACTAAACTACTTATATTTATTTGGTGCATTTATCTTCAAAACAAGCAAAGAAAATAGTTCCATATTGATATTTAAGAAGTTGGTAAAGTTTGTGTCCAAGTTTTAAAAGCAGAACGACCATTCTATGATGGAATGATAAGATTGTTCGTTTTTTCCAATAAGATCTTGAGTTCGAGTCAGTCTTACTATGGTAGATGCGGCATCTAGTTCTGAACCTGATTGTTTGGCTAAATTAAATACCTTTTGCTTGGCCAAATAGTTTCTACTTCTGATTTTAAGGACTTTTTGCTTCCTCTAGATGTTGATTATTTTCCTTGAAACATGGAAGTGTTAAACACATAAAAGCTTACGGACTAACATTGTGGTCACATCTCTGACCACATAACAAACTTATATAGCCCACTTCCCGAGATGTTAATTAAGAAAATATACTTCAGTTATTGACAGTATCTTTCATTTTCACCGACAAACAGAAATCTTCTCATGTTTATTTAGCCCACTTCACCATTGTGGCCCACAATATACTGCATATGGAGATATTTAGGTCTTTGACAAGTGCACCCACAAAGCTGATGTTGATCTTCAACACTATGAAGGCACATTTGGCTGCATCCACTGTTCTCCCAACTTGCTCATCTATTCCTTTTTAACTATTGACTTAATTGAAAAAATATATATATATATAGGAATATATATGTTCATATATAGACTTGAAAAGGAATAGTATAAATGTCTTATTTTGGAATAAATGAAAGTTCTCTTTCTTTTTTTTTTTTTAATACTAATTGATGAGTAAGTACTCGTGCAAAATAAATAAATAAAAAGAAAAAAAAAAAGTGTCACATGATAATCATTGATGGGCCCACCATATGACGGGTGATTTGATTGTCACGTGATAATATGGGAATAAGAACAAAAACACTATTTGTTAGTGTATTCGTCCTTTAAAGGGTATAATATGTAGTATAGAATATAGATATCATTTAAAAGTATAGATATTCTTGTTCTAATTGTTCAAACTTTTTCCATGTTGAAACAAGGCACTTGGCAGTGAGTCCCAACAAATGATGGGTGGGGCTGGGAATTCTAGCTCTTTAGCACCAGATATTCCAAACATGGGAGACCAAACTTTCAAAGTGGGAAAGCTCTCTGTTGAACAAAGGAAGGAAAAGATCCACAGGTACTTGAAGAAAAGGAATGAAAGGAACTTCAGCAAGAAAATCAAGGTTCGGTTCAGTTCGGTTCCGTCCCTCTCATCAACTATCACCATTATTAAGTTGTTACCAAGCATTTCATTTATGCATGCAAAAACATTAAGATATTTTAGCCTTCATAATGCTAATGGTACAAGGAAACGAAACTGCAGTACGCTTGTCGAAAAACGCTCGCCGACAGCCGACCGCGAGTTAGGGGAAGATTTGCAAAGAATGATGACTTTGGAGAGACCCCAAGACTTGCCTCTAGCAACCATGAAGAGGATGATGAAGAAGAGGTAAGTTTTGTTGCCCATCTTCTTAATAGGACAATTCTTTGATAGAGTATGAAAAAATACAGACACGCCTTCAAACCATCAGGGTCATAATAAATTAACAAAATATGTGACAGTTACGAAAATATGATGGTTCAGAATTGTGCCTATCAATAAGGTGTTTTCTCCGCTAATATTCTCTATAGCGGGACAAGTTTTCATATGCTTCCGAGGTCTAGAAAACTTTGGTCATTTCGGGTTTGATTGTTTTACAGGTGGTAGTGAAAGAAGAGGATGAAATGGTTGATTCCTCGGATATTTTTGCCCATATAAGTGGAGTGAACTCCTTCAAGTGTAACTATCCCAACCAATCTTGGATTTGATTTTTCGATGTTTTTCGGATTACACAAATATCTATCAATTTTGCAGGACCCTGTTTCAATCAGGACTGACTTTGTTTGTGTCTCCTGGTTTAGTTTAAAAAAGAAAAAAAGAATAAGTGGGTCATTATATACATAAGTATATTTATATACATAAGAAAAAATTGAGTTACGATTATGTATAAAGTGAATAACAATGTAATTTTTGTAGATATTGTCATTATATAGTTTCCATTTCAGAAAAACCTTATGTTGTCAGTCCTTCTACTGTATCATAAACATTAGTGTATCATAACCATTACGAAATTTATCTATATTTACTTTCATTTAATCTTAAAGTTCTTGGCATCTTTTTCATGATATAGTATTTTGGCATATTAATGGTTATTTTTTTTATTTCTTTTTTTTAGTCATAAAATTAGCTTGTAACTAGGCTTTTTTTTTTTCTTTTTTTTTTTTTGTAACTATGGTACTTCATTTCAACAACAGAACATAAACCATACGCATTCACACACTAAATGGTATCGTGCAGTACTAAATGATAAAGAAACATTCAGAGCAAAAAAAAAAAAAAAAAGTGAAATTAAGAGCGTAAACGTTACCTTCATTTTTTCCACGATATATTTTCAATTTGAGGCTTTTTTTTTTTCCTTCTCTCTCTCTCTCTCTCTCTCTCTCTTTTTATAAAGTTAATTTTTTTTAAAACTTTCATTTTTTTTTTAATTTCCTTTCTTTAAAAAAAATCCACAAAATTAGCTTGTATCGGCACAACAGATTACATGCCATATGCTTTTAGACAAAAGTAATTCTTTCAATGGAAAACAAAATTGTGAATTTTGAGTTGCAACGATATATTTTCTTTAAAGGCTTTTTCTCATATTATTATAATTTTGATAAATTTCTTAACTTTTTATTTTTTATTTTTAATGAATTTCTCAAGTTGTTTTTTTGTTTCTATTCAAATAGAGCTTGCTTATAGGTTTTATGATAAACAACTTTCAAAATACAACAACTTAATAACTAATAATTTTATAAAATTCTTCTAGACAGTCTATCTTTTCTTTAAATCGGTGTGTTAAACTGAAACATTTATTTAAAAAAAAATATATGTTTCGATAGTTATAAATTTCTTAGATTTTCTTTTACAAAATACAAAAAAAAAAAAAAAAAAGTTTTCTGCTTATTTTCTTATCAATTTTCTTCCTACTAGGGATGTGCATGGTCTGGTTCGGTCTCAAACCATTAGGTTTTTCAAATCAGACCATTTTAAATGGTCTAGAAAAACATAAACAATACCGGAATGTTTTAAAATGATTTAGTCTGGTTTAATCCGCGGTTTGCCTCTTTCTTTTAGTCCAATTGCCGATATATTTTTTAAATGGTTTTTTAAAATCAAATTAAAACACTTTTATTTTAAAATCAAACTAAAACACTCTTATTAGTAAAAGTTTGTTATTCGGTTATGATAATAAAACATAATTGTAAACATAAAAGTAATCCAAACAAATATAAAGACATCTAAAGTTCAAAATCTAAACAAACATAAACACATTCAAACCACGAAGTTTAAAATATAAACAATCATAAACGCAACCAAACTACATAGTCCAAAATCCAAAATCCAAACAAATATAAACACATCCAAATTAAAAAGTTCAAAGAAACATAAAGACATCCAACTACAATGTATATATTTATATTAAAAAAATAAAAATAAAAAATACGTTATATATATATATATTAAAAGCAGTTTGGTCTGGTCTAAACTGTTTTAAGAAATTATAGACCAGAATGGACCATTCGAATTGGACCGTTTAGAGAATGGTCTGGTTCGGTTTCAAACCGTCTTAAAATAGTTCCTACTTGAAACCGGACCAACGATTTAAAAACCACCAGATTGATTTGATATGACGGTTTACGGTTTAAAAACCATGACGTTCATAATGTAAACAATTATAAACACAACTAAACTACAAAGTCTAAAATCCAAAATCCAAATCCAAACAAATATAAACACATCCAAATACAAAGTACATATTTATAAAAATAAATAAAAATAAATAAAAAATACCTTATATATATGAAAAGGGGTCGGCTCTGACCTAAACCGTTTTAAAAAATTATAGACCGGATCGAACCATTTAAAGAATGATCTGGTCCGGTTTCAAACCGTCTTAAAATGGTTCCTACATGAAACAGGATCAAAAGTTTAAAAACTACCATATTAATTTAATTTGACAGTTTAATGGTTTTCTTGCACAACCCTACTTCCTACCTTATAATTTTTTTCCATTCACTTTTCTTTTCTATCAAGCATTAATTAAATCTCCTTCACTCACTTTTGGTCAGTCACTCAATGTCAGAGTATTATGAAAAAGTAAATTTATGTAGTTTTTTTTTTTTTCTTTTTTTCTTTTTACAAACATTCTAAGATGAAATTTATGATAATACAATTTCTTTTTCCTATTAAGGCACATACTTTTTTCCAGCTGGTATGCTATCTTTCTAAGTCTCAAAATAATGTATATTTTCTCTCAAATTAAGCAATTTTATATTTATTAAAAAAGAGAACGTAAAACTCTATCACAATAGCGACTCTCGCAATCTTGTGGACTTACTCTCCTAAATAAAAAATAAAAAAAATAAAAAACTGAATCGCATATTAAGTAAACAAAAGGAGGCCAAGTTCTGAAAGATCAGTGTGAAGGCATTCGGACCTCATTCTATGGGCTCTCTTTTTTCCTTCTAGAGGAAATAAATTAAAAAAAAAAAAAATCATTTACTAGCATTTCTCTACGTCTTTCAATAATTAAAAAAAAAAATGCATGTGTGTTCTTAAGCTTTTGGTCATAAGAAGACAAGAAGTGAAACAAAATTAAGGGGTCTGTAAATTTAAAATGCAATTACAGAAAAAGAAAACGATAAAGATTAATTAAAAAAAATTCCAGATTCGCCAAACGACATATTGCTTTTTGTCTTAAGATGCTAATGCTCACTTCCATAGCCTTCTTTGTGGTCGAATTGAAGACGAATATAACGACTTTGATGTCGTTTTGATAGTCATAGTTATGTCTTCAAATTCAACTACAAAGAAAGATATGCAGCGAGATTGAGAAAGAAGAGAGAACTCCGGCTGGCGGCTGTGAGACTGAGACGTATTAGGATCAATGAGGAACAAGCAACATATATATTAGGGTAGAGGGGTATTTGTGTAATTTTGGTTGGCCTGTATAAAAATTATACCAAATTATTTTACATCCAAGACGCATGTCGTCGTTTTTCTCCATTATTTTGGTATACTTTTTTAAATTTGTAAAATTTTGCAGTATTTTGGTCAGGAAACAGTCAAATTGTGCTGTCGTTTGGGTAGACTATACTTATACTAGTGAACTAAACGACATTTCGTTTAACACGGTTCAATTTCGACTCAGAAACGATATGTCGTATTGTAAAACTGATATTTGATCATTGTTGACAGAAAGACATGTCGTTTAAAAGACTTTTGAATTTTGAAGCAAACACATGAACATAATAAATGTCGTATTTTGAAACATTGCTATTTGGTCATATAATATAAAACGAAATGTCATTTTATAAGGCTTTCGTATCTCTCACTTTTTTTTTTTTTTTAGTGTGGAAAACAGACACTCGTATCTTTAAGCAATAAGAATGGTAATAAGCCTAATATCCATTGTTTTTGAAAGATAGTGAAGTATATATTAAATATTTCTTATATATGTATCAAACTATTTTCATGGTTGTAGTACTCCTAATTGATACTTCAACTTGCACATAATATCCTTTAATTTTCAATTATATATGATACAAAAAAAAAAAAGTCTGGCTTCGTCATTGGTGCTATTTGTTACTTCTTCTTCTTCGGTTTGAATAATCTCCTATCGTATTTTATCTCTTGAACTATCTTTTTTTTTTTTTTGATAAATAGACGGGGTGTTTGGTGTTTGAGTTTGAGTTCAGATTTTTAAGTTTCAATAGTAAATTTTGTTGACTTTTTTAGAAAAGACAAAAAACTTTTTTAGAAAAAAGACAAAAATTGAGTTAAAAAATTTGAGTTCAAATGGATGAACCAAACTCACCCAGAACCTCATGTTGCATGGTTCAAGAGGTTTAACCTGTTTCTTTAAAAAAAGAATGCTTATTCGGAAAGGGGGGAAGAAACCTATTTCACCAACATATACATGTCATGGAAAACAATTAATATCAATAAACGGCAATTATTTCAAGAAGTACTAATTAAGCAATTGATATACCAATCAGGACATGTTAAACATTTGACCAAATTAAACATCTCCATATCTGTCTTCATCAACAAAAAAAAAAAAAAAAAAAAAAAAAATTAGAATCCAAGAACATCTTATAGAAAAAGAAAAGAGAAAAAAAAAAAAAAAAAAAAAAAAAAGTAATCCCTCTTCTTTGAATCATTTTGGGAAGCTATTCAACAGTAACATACTAATTAATTAACAAAAGGATGATCTAACAACTTCCGAGAGCCGACCATCTTTTTCTTGGTTCCCTTTGCAAACACTTTCTCAAAAAATCCTTGTGGGTTTCCGACATGCCTTCCGGTATCTCGAGGCCGAGTCCGTGTTAGGACGTCGAGGCCAAGGCCTTGCCCGGATTTTAACACCAATCCATACCCCGTCGCCTCCATTGTTGGTCTTCATCTTCCACAATGTTGTACGTCAGATTCTCAATCGTAGGTGTCGAGTGCTACAGTGGAGTGCAACATGCATCTGATCATGATCCCTCCCCTATTTATAATAAAGTAGATGCTTGGACTCCAAAACCCTAGACTTACCGTGCGGACCCTTTAGGATTTATACCTCGGACGTGTCAATTGGTCCTTTTGACACCAAGTGGTCGTCTCCCGACATCCTGTGTCTTGTGCACTGATGCAGCAGGTTGTCAGAATTATACCTGAGATCACCCGTACGTGCATGAGACTGTAGCGATATCCTAGCTATCGTATATACTTGTACCTCAACCTCAACAACATGCCACGGGCATACGAACGCTTGAACCCGTAGGATGAGTTATGGGTGTGTCTACCTCAAACATAGAGAAGGAATACGAGGGCGGAAGTATGTCGGATTCAAACTTCGAGGGTTCCGAATTTGAGTACGGGATCACGATGTATCGCAGGCATTGTTGCATGACCTTGGCGGAAGTTGATATTAAAGTGTGATGGACACGTGTCGTGCTATTATAAATAGAAGGAAAGTGGTCTAACATATTTTTTCTCTTTAATAAGAGATTTCTAGATTTCTAGTTGTGCTGTTTTCACATCAATTGGGTTTCCATTTGTGTGTTGAGCTAAGAAAATTGGGGCCGAACTACCGATTCCAAGAGTTTTAACTCGATGCCATTTTGAACTCATGATGACTGGAAAAAAAAAAAAAAAAAAAAAAAAAATCCCTCAACAATTTGTGTATTGGACGTAATGAGAACAACTACTAACAGACACTAGAAATTAAAAACCCGTCGAACTAATTTCCTATTGAGTTTATGAGTTTTTAATTTCTTCAAGCATACAAAATCTTATTCTTACTAGGTTTGGATAAAATAGCTCCTACTTTTACGGTTCCTACATATTGATATTCATTTTATTTTTTGGCTATCCTCAAATAGGTTTCCCAGCTTATGATATTAAATTTACAGGAAAAAAAACATTTAAAAAATGTAAAAAATCTGAAGGATTACAAAAAAGGAGAAGGAAAAATAATGTTCCTTAAAAAAGAAAAATAATCAAAACAACAACGACAAAAATATAACAAAAAATTACTTCTAAACGGTGTCAAGTACTACACATTCAATTTCCGACAAGAGTTTGACACTACTTTTTCTAAATCTGATTAATTCTAAAAATTAATAAGACAGCCTATAAACTTAGTTGAATTATACTACTTGATTTTACAAATTTTTTTTAAAGTATATTGCTAACCACAAATTAAGAAAATCTGAGATAAAAAAGTTAACAATTTTAAGATTAATAAAACAAGATAATAAACATAATTAAAAAATATTTTTTCTGATTCAATGTAAAAAATAGAATGCAACATAATATATATGCGCCGATAATGTCTTAATTTGCCACATCCTTGTGACAAAATATGCTTTTAATTATAACAAGAACAAATAACAAAAGCTAGTTTATTAAGCATTTAAAAAAAAAGAAAAAAAAAGGAGCTAATTTATTAAGTTCTTATCACACTAAATAGGCAGCAATATTAGCGTATTGCCTAATTATCCCATCTTCGCTTGACCACCCGAGTGCCTCTTTGCCAAATTCTCGAACAAACTTCCATCAAAGAGACTCCTAATATCTTCTTTTGACACAAATCCATGTTCATCCTTTGCCAGATAATACACCAGTCCCCATTTCACCTTTGATGCAATCCTACAAAAGTTTTTAGACTGGCCATATATCAAAATATATGAAAATTGTTGTTGTAATTGTAGACCATCATTAATGTTGATTGTCATGTTCACTGATAGTGCGAAATATTATTTAGTGGGTCACATGCCCAATTCAAATTTAGAATTTTGATTTTATATTAGTTATGCCGTAAACATTATAACAATGTTCAAAAACATCTATGGTGTTGAACTTTACTCGTAAATAAAAAACTCAGTCCCGCAATATGAGATTCACAAAATACTTTTTGTTAAATAGTGGGTTTAGTACTAGTGATATTTTAATTAGTATTTTTCCAAACACACAAGGACAAGAAGAAATTGAGTATATGTGGTAAATACCAGCCAAAGAGATCATATGCAGCCCGATTGCCCTCGGTCATATTCCAAAGTTCTTTGAGAGTTAATTTATCAGGCAATTTTGAGCATACTTGCTAAACATATTCTCAAGATTCACCGGCATAAACCTGGAAATTGATTGTATTTAATACTGTTAAATGTTTACGGTCACATGATTTTACTAGAATGTAATATAAAATTTCTGAAAAAAAAAAAAAAAGATTTCTGAAAAAGTACTACTACTTCTTTATAGGGTTTTTCTTTTTCTTTTTTTTTTATATATTTTTTTATATGACTTTGTTTTTATCCAAAAAAATAAGAAAGAAAAAAGGGTTATGAGTTTGTGTACCTTCCCTCGGTGTCGTATGTGCCAGAGTCGCTTCCATGCTTGGCTTTATGAATGTTGCGAATGTAGATAGGAAGGGAAGGATAAGGGACCCACCCCTAAAAAGTGTTTGAGCCTATTAATAGAATTTAAGAGATATACATATATTTCTGTAATACCCATTTAATGATGTTCTATCATATTTACGTTAAGTTCGGTTATTATATTAAATTAAACAATCTAATTATTGAGTCCACTCATAAAATTTTTCTTTTTCATATTCTAAAAAAAAAAAAAAACAAAACCAAAAAAAAAAAAAAACAAAACAAAACAAAAAACAAAAAATTAAATCGTTTTTGTGCCTTTTCTTTTTCCCCCCGAAATGTCATTATTTTCTCTTTGAAAAATTATTTAAATTTCACTTATGCTCTCAAATTATGGGGTTGAATTTAATATTTACAATCCCTCTTGTTTGCATATTTTGTCACAGTATTGGAAGTTAATAAAGTAAATTTTGACTTTGGGTTTTTTTTTTTTTTGAAAGTTGAGGATAATGGATTCAAACTCTGCAATTCATAGTGAAGTCAGGTGTAAAATTACTATTAGGCTATGCCTACAACCACCGGGGCCTAATAATTAGTCTAAAAAAAGTAGATTATTCTTTTTTTTTTCTTCTATGTGTTATACTAAATCCAAGTTTGATTATATCATTAAACATAGAATTCAGATCCTCAAAACCTAATCTTTCTTAAAAAAGAAAAAAAAGGAAGCTATAATTATAATGGATAACTATCTTTTTTGGTGATTAAACCAACACATTATAATTAACTTACATCAAGAGTTGGATAACTGAAAGCCAGATGGAAAAGGGTGGCTGCAACAAAGGAGATAGCTGGATCGAGTCCAATGGCGCGTAATCCTGATTAATTAAAAATAACTGCATGAGATTTGTTATCAAGTGAAAAATTTTTAATGTATCACATTAACTAGTCGATTAGCTTATAATAACGTGAACAAAAATGTGAAATGAAGTGCGGAGATCTTAATATATATTAGTTAAGAGAATATTCCACAGTTATTTACACTTTATTAAAAAAAAGAATATTTAATAAATCAATTAGAGTTGTTTAACTTATGATTGGTTAATTAATTACCATGAAAAGTTTCCCGAGGATAAAGAATTCCGTCGTGGTCTTGGTCAAAGAACGCCACATGTTGCTGAAGAACACTTAGGTCCTTGTGTTTATGGCCGACCGTTCCTGTCGAATGCTCCACATCAGGAGCAACCAATGCTCTCGCCAAATCTAAAATATACAAAACATATATATATATATATATATATATATATTGTTAGATCTATTTTTACCAATTTATCTAATTTAATTAAATTACCAATTCAACTAAATTACCGAAAACATAAATTAAATGAATAACAAACAATTTAACGATTTAACGAGGTCCCAACATATATATATATATATATATTAGTATTACAGCGTGTGACTGGAAAATAGGTCATAGACTTCTCATATTAGTTTATAATAATAACTAATTTGTCCTAAATACGATATTAATCAAAATTTAACTTTTCACTCTCAAACTCTGACAAACAACTTGTAATACATATTTGTGTAATATATATATATATATGAGCATAACCTTAAAGATGAAATACATACATGGCTTTGGAAGGAAAGTTTCCAAGTGGTCATGGACCTTTCTCTTGAAAGTCACCGGTGCAAACCGAGCTTCTGTTGCCAATGCTTCACTTTCCTTAATCAACTCATGATCATCACCCATTTTTTCTTTTCTTCTTCTTCTTCTTCTTCTTTTTTTATTTATTATAATTTCTTTTTCTAAGAATTTCTAGTCCAACTTATATTTACTATATAATATATATATATATATATATATATATGATAATCTAGTACGTGAAAAAAATGATTGTACTTGTAGTATATATGCAACATCGAGGAAGCCCTCCAATTACCAGGTATAGCTTTAATGTTTAAGCATTAATTATGAACGTGAAGAATCAGTTTTAAATTTTAAATACACAGCAGGGCCAAGCATATTGACTCTTGTTAATTTCAGACGATGCAAATTTTTTTCTTCATTTTGGTGAAAAGGTACTTTTTCCACCATTATTATTTCACAAATTTTTTTCTCTCTCTAAGTGGAAATAGTTGAGCTCACAACTGGCTCTTTGTATTATTTTTCTTGATTGTGTGTGATGTCCATAGCATTCAGCAGAAAGAAGGTTGGAAGGGAATCGAGAATAGATTCCAAACGGGGAAACAGAGTGCAATCGATACAAGATGTACGAAGATAAATAACCGTAACAGGTTTGAACCGTTCGATTTTCATTACATCTCCTTAAAATTTGCATTTTGATCAATTATTAAAGCAAATGTAGTCTCATGTTTTCTACAAAGAAACTCCCTATTAATTTTTTTTTAATTGTCTCTGGCTATTAAAAAATGAAATTTTAATGTCCCCTCCAAAAATTGCAAAGAATCTATAGACGTCATTCCGTATATAGTCATCTATAGTATAACGCTATCAATTCGCCGACCCATGATGCTCCGACATTAACGGGTGGGTCAAACCCAAATCCAAAAGTCTCTTTCATGTTTGGGTCCTGCACGGATTTAGCACTAAATACTATGTTCTAAAATACATTGCATATATATAAGTACTTTTATTGTCAGAAGTTAGACTTTGAATGTCAATTTATATATTGTGTGATTATTGATTTTTGTCTCTTGGTTGTCAAAAAAAAAAAAAAAAAAAATTCAAGTTTGGTACATTTTAAAAATATATATTATATTGTTAATGAGTTGCCTATGGATTCGGACAAGGTCGGTGGCGGGGACGGGTAACCCGCTCCGCCCCGTCCCCAGCCATCCCTAGTCACCTCCAAACTTTGAATGATTAACGAAGCTCGTAATCTTGCTAAAAACATTTCCTCTCTACATTTTTTTCGATTCTCATTTTGATGAAAGTACTTTCATTGGCTTTTATGAAATTTGGAGAGTTGTTTTCTATCCAAGAAAGTTCATCATCAACATTGGACCCTCATTTCTCTTGATCTCCTCTTGACATACAAAAACCACATCCAACACCGTCACTTACTAAGCTCTTTTATCCCAAAGACAACATTCTCATAGATGCCTCTCAAAGAGTGTTATTACTTTCTTGAAATTCAAAAGCTAAACTAATGTGGTAGAAAAAATTATGTCCTCATCCAATACCATATATATATATATATATATATTGAAGTTTCATTTTGCCTCTACCCAATTCTTTGTCCTATTGTCCAGCACATAACTTACTTTTTTTTTTATTTTTAACTTTGTTTCTTTCGAGATTAATTTATGTTTATTTGTTGCAATAGATTGTTATGTTGTAATTCAGTTTATTATGGAAGACTTGAATTTGAGTTTGTTACTATTTTATCAAACTATTTTATATTTTAGAATGTTTATTTTAGTTTTTAGAGTTTACTGAAGTTCAATATTAATGGACTAGATTAAATTGGATTGAAAGTCTTGTGGATTGGTAATACATTAGACTTTCTCAATCCGAAAGCTATAGATTGGACTATGGATTGAGTTTTAATCCATCTAAAATCGACCTGTGAACACTGTAGTAAACCATTTCATTCAGTATTTAGTATTCCTCTATAATTATTAGTTCCTTACCTATGTTAGGTAACTAAGAAGGACGAAAATAAAAAAAAAAAAGAAATAGAAGATAAAAATCCAAGTGAGGAAAACGAAAACAAAAAAATAAATAGTTTTTAGAATGTATATTTGCATAGTCATGGGGGATGTAAAAAGATTGAGTCATGAGCATGAAATTGACCAAATTTTACCATGAACTATAAACTTTGAAAAAGCCCTACACTTTATTCTACATATGAAGCTCTAATCATAGAAGAAACTCACAACAACACTTCATGGTGTAATGTTATCACTGTCAACCAATATTCGTTGAGCTTTTTGAAAGTCATCCTAATTTCTCACTTATTATTATCATCATCGTTATTATTATTATAATTATTATAGAAAATTTTGATTAAAAATCTCTCCCATGAATTAACTCATATGAATTATATATAATTTATTGTTCTAAACTATCGCTTTGAAGAAATTCACAAAGTCCAATTATAGTAGGCTTTGTGAAGTAAGAAATATGATACGGTGGTGTCTGAGCTGCAAGCGGACAGCA
The DNA here is from genome assembly GCA_009761775.1 of Ficus carica. Taxonomy (NCBI): domain Eukaryota; kingdom Viridiplantae; phylum Streptophyta; class Magnoliopsida; order Rosales; family Moraceae; genus Ficus; species Ficus carica. The sequence continues at coordinate 1,433,058 of CM019746.1, forward strand.
CTACCACATATTAAAAGTCCCACATGGGAAATGGATAAGGAAATGCAGGAAGAAAGTGGCTATAAAAAGACAAGTCGACCAGTAGAGCAAACCACGCAGCCACGCGGTGAGCACAAAGCGAACTATTCTTTCGCCTTTTACTAAAGAATACCGTGTGCGCGCCGCAATTAGTGGCATACGCCTATTTTTGGAGGTGCTTCTCTAAGTAGAAGCTCCTACAATTCAAGTTTAAATATTGTTTTAAATATTTTATGTTGAATTTGTGTGTTTGAATATTTTTAATATACTGGTAAGTGTCAGAAAAGAAGACACGTTAATATAATAAATATTTTTAATATACTGGTAAGTGTCAGAAAAGAAGACACATAACAATACAAATACACTGGAAGGAACGGATACACTGGAAGGAACGGAAACAATACAAATAAAAATACAAACTGTACGACAATAAGGAACGGAAACAATACAAATACACATGAAACTGTACGATACAAATACACATGGAAACAATACAAATACACATGAAACTGTACGATACAGATACACATGGAAACTTTCCAATACAAATACACATGAAACTGTACGATACAAATACACATGGAAACAATACAAATACACATGAAACTGCACGACAATAAGGAACGGAAACATAAAAATACAAATACACATGGAAACAATACAAATACACATGAAACTGTACGACAATAAGGAACGGAAGCAATACAAATACACATGAAACTGTACGATACAAATAAAAGTATAAATACACATGAAATTGTACGAAACGGAAACAATACAAATACAAATACAAACTGTACGACAATAATTGTCGTAACGGAAACAATACAAATACACATGAAACTGTACGATACAAATACACATGGAAACAATACAAATAAAAATACAAATACACATGAAACTGTACGACAATAAGGAACGGAAACAATACAAATACACATGAAACTGCGATACAAATAAAAGTATAAATACACATGAAATTGTACGAAACGGAAACAATACAAATACAAATACACATGAAACTGTTTAACGACAATGCCAAACGGAAACAATACAAATGCAAAAAAAAGGGAAGCCACGTAAGAAGGGGGACTCCACAAACGATATGAAAGTGGGAAATGACAACTACAACCGACAAACTTAAAACGACACCAACTTAATAAGCAACAATAACGTTCAAAACGACACAAGCTCATCAACGACCATAAAATTTAAAACGACTTGGAGAATGACAATTGAAACGACCAACTTTTCATTTTTATTTTATTGAATAAACGACGAGAGAATATTGTAACGACGGATATAACATTAGAAAAGAATTATCTAACACAAATATCACACACATATAGAAGTATATGTATTTATCATTTTTCACATATTTGTATATCTAATATATCATTGCCATGAAAATTAGCATTGGAGATGGTTTTACAGCATATCAATAAAGTGCCAAATAGATGTGCTGGTGTCAATTTTTTGGTATTTAGGTAAAAATTGCTCTCCATTGAAGTTCTATTTTTGGTGGCAAGTTAGAAAAATTGGAAACATAATGACAAATTTACTATAGTATAACAAATGTAAAATTTAATATTTTAATTCTATTAATATGTGCTTTAATTTTTCATCTAATCATTGAAATTCTATCATTTCTAAATTATTTAAATACTAAAAAATTAGTTTCACGAATTTAAAAACTTAATGCTAATGACAAAAGACAAATATATTATTTGAATAATAACATTATATATTGAAGTATAAAGTCTTAATATGTCATTTTTGCACTTGTTATGTGATAAATACAATATTAGCATTGACACATATATTGGAGATGGCCTATGCTTAAATATATGACATCATTTCTAATGTTATATATACTTTTTATTATCATCAAGGTTTGAAATTTTTGGTATTTAAATTATTAATTGAAAATTGAAAATAATTTGATGATTAAATGAAAAGGTAAAGGTACTAACTAATAGCAATCAAATGTAATATTTAACGTTTTATTTTCTTGGTGGCAAATGTCATTAAGTTTAGCATTGTTAAATATGACATCAAAGATAGCACTTTAGTCGAGTGCTTTTTTATTCATTTATTTTTTTCATCCAAAGAAAAATTTTATATTGATACATCAGTTTAACACTTCATTGATGATACTCTAAAATGAAAAAAAAAAAAAAAAAAAAAAAAAAAAAAAAAAAAAAAAAAACGCCACTAATGATTAGTTCATGTGTATCTTAATGTAAATGCTTCTTGCTTCAGTTTTTCTTTATCTCTTAATTTGTTAAATCAGAAATGAAAAAACTTCTTTCACTAAAGGATTACAACCACATCCTAAAAGTAAATATATGCCCCAGGAAACTGGTGTAATTTGTTTCAATCTAACAGTCTTCTACGACTTCATTTGTTTGTTGTTCAAGTCACAATATTTTCTCTGGTCCTCTTTTCTGTGGAATTTGATAAACTTCGTTACTTATGCTAATAATAATTTTGCTTATTTAATTAACCACGCATAAAGTTAGGCCACGATCCTTTGTATGGTTCTAATTTTGTTAAACTCATAATAGAGGAGAAATCGCATTCGAGTCCCACATTGAAAATAAAATAAATGTTTTGACTTTTAGCGTTTCCACTAATTATTATTGATAAGCAATTATATTTCTTAGCTTAACTTTCCTCGTTTCCCTCTCTGTCAATTCCCTTTCTCACTGTTTTACGCTTTGGCACCAGCCCAATATAACCATTCCCAATTTCTTAGCAACTTTCCTCATTTCCCTCTTTGTCAATTCCCTATCTCTCTCTAAACTCTCTCTCTCATCTCCATATCATATCATCATCTCCTTGTTCTGGCTCTGTTTTTGGTTTTGTTTGGTTTGAAAAAACTCTCTCGTCCCCATATCAAATCATCATCTCCTTGTTCTGGCTCTGTTTTTGGTTTTGTTTGGTTTGTTTTTTATGGAGGTTTTTGGGTCTGCAGAGTAGGCAAACTCACAATTGCTTTGTGGGAACTAGTGAAATTTTTTAGTAAAAGGCAAAAGAATAATTCGCTTACTTTTCACCGCGTGGCTGCGTGGTTTACTACGCCGGTCGCCTTGTCCTTTTATAGCCACTCTCTTCCTGCATTTCCATGTCCGTTTCCCATGTAGGACTTTTAATATGTGGTAGAGCTGTCCGCTTTCAGCTCAGACACCACCGTATCATATTTCTAACTTAACAAAGCCTATTATAATTGGACTTTGTGAATCTCTTCAAAGCGATAATTTAGAACAATAGATTATATATATAATTCATGGGAGAGATTATTTATCCAAAATTTCTATAATAATAATAATGATGATGATGATGATGACTTCCAAAGAACTCAACGAATATTAGTTGGCAGTGATAATATTGCACCATGAAGTTGTTATGAGTTTCTTCCGTGATTAGAGCTTCATATGTAGAATAAAGTTTAGAGCTTTTTCAAAGTTTAGTTCACGGTAAAATTTGGTCAATTTTATGTTTATGACTCATTCTTTTTACATCCCCCATAACAATGCGCATATACATTCTAAAACTACATATTTTTTGTTTTCGTTTTCCTCGCTTGGATTTTTATCTTCTATTTCTTTTTTATTTTCATCCTTCTTAATTACTAAACATAGGTAAGGAACTAAAAATTACAGAGGAATTCTAAATACTTACAGCACCTAATCTACAAAATCAAGAGCAACAGGAATGAAATGGTTTACTACGGTGTTCACGGGTTAATTTTAGAGGGATTAGAACTCAATCCTTAGTCTAATATTTAACTTTCGGATTGAGAAAGTCTAAATGTATTACCAATCTATGAGACTTCCATGATCCATAAAACATTGGACTTCACAGATTCAATTCGTAAACTCCAAAAACTAAAATAAACATACTAAAATATAAAATAGTAACAAACTTAAATTCAAATCTTCGAAAAAAAACTAAATTACAACAAATAAACATCAATAAATCTCAAAAGAAACAAAGTAAAAAAAAAAAAAGTAAGTTATGTGCTGGACAATAGGACAAAGAATTGGGTAGAGGCAAAATGAAACTTCAATATATATATATATATATGGTATTGGATGAGGACATAATCTTTTCTACCACATTAGTTTAGCTTTTGAATTTCAAGAAAGTAATAACACTCTTTGAGAGGCATCTATGAGAATGTTGTCTTTGGGATAAAAGAGCTTAGTAAGTGATGGTGTTGGATGTGGATGTTAGTATGTCAAGAGGAGATCGTGGGAAATGAGAGTATAATGTTGATGATGAACTTTCTTAGATAGAGAATCCTCCAAATTTCATAAAAGCCAATGAAAGTACTTTCATCAAAATGAGAATCGAAAAAATGTAGAGAGGGAATGTTTTTAGCAAGATTACTAGCTTCGTTAATCATTCAAAGTTTGGGAGTGACTAGGGATGACAGGGGATGAGGCGGGGCCCGTCCCCGCAACCTACCCCGTCCGAATCCATGGGCAACTCATTTACAATATATTTGCTTCAATAATTGATCGATATGCAATTTTTAAGGAGATGTAAATCAAACGGTTCAAACATGTTATGGTTATTTATCTTCGTATATCTTATATCGATTGCACTTTGTTTCCCCGCTTGGAATCTATTCTCGATTCCCTCCCAACCTTCTTTCTGCTGAATGCTATGGACATCACACACAATCAAGAAAAATAATACAAAGAGCCAGTTGTGAGCTCAACTATTTCCAGTTAGAGAGAGAAAAAATTTTGTGAAATAATAATGGTGGAAAAAGTACCTTTTCACCAAAATGAAGAAAAAAATTTGCATCGTCTGAAATGAACAAGAGTCAATATGCTTGGCCCTGCTGTGTATTTAAAATTTAAAACTGATTCTTCACGTTCATAATTAATGCTTAAACATTAAAGCTATATCTGGTAATTGGAGGGCTTCCTCGATGTTGCATATATACTAGTACAATCATTTTTTTCACGTACTAGATTATCATATATATATATATATATATATTATATAGTAAATATAAGTTGGACTAGAAATTCTTAGAAAAGAAATTATAATAAATAAAAAAAGAAGAAGAAGAAGAAGAAGAAAAGAAAATATGGGTGATGATCATGAGTTGATTAAGGAAAGTGAAGCATTGGCAACAGAAGCTCAGTTTGCACCGGTGACTTTTAAGAGAAAGGTCCATGACCACTTGGAAACTTTCCTTCCAAAGCCATGTATGTATTTCATCTTTAAGGTTATGCTCTATATATATATATAACACATATATGTATAACAAGTTGTTTGCCTGAGTTTGAGAGTGGAAAGTTAAATTTTGATTAATATCGTATTTAGGACAAATTAATTATTATTATAAACTAATATGAGAAGTCTATGACCTATTTTCCAGTCACACAGTGTAATACTAATATATATATATATATATATATATATGTTGGGACCTCGTTATATCGTTAAATTGTTTGTGTTATTCATTTAATTTATGTTTTCGGTAATTTAGTTCAATTGGTAATTTAATTAAATTAGATAAATTGGTAAAAATAGATTTAACAAAATATATATATATATATATATATATATATGTGTGTATATTTAGATTTGGCGAGAGCATTGGTTGCTCCTGATGTGGAGCATTCAACAGGAACGGTCGGCCATAAACACAAGGACCTAAGTGTTCTTCAGCAACATGTGGCGTTCTTTGACCAAGACCACGACGGAATTCTTTATCCTCGGGAAACTTTTCATGGTAATTAATTAATTAACCAATCATAAGTTAAACAACTCTAATTGATTTATTAAATATTCTTTTTTTTTAATTAATAAAGTGTAAATAACTGTGGAATATTCTCTTAACTAATATATATTAAGAAGATCTTCACACTTCATTTCACATTTTGTTCACGTTATTATAAGCTAATCGACTAGTTAATGTGATATATTAGAATTTTTTTTCACTTGATAACAGATCTCATGCAGTTATTTTTAATTAATCAGGATTACGCGCCATTGGACTCAATCCAGTTATCTCCTTTGTTGCAGCCACCCTTTTCCATCTGGCTTTCAGTTATCCAACTCTTGATGTAAGTTAATTACAATGTGTTGGTTTAATCACCAAAAAAGACGGTTATCCATTATAATTATAGCTTCCTTTTTTTTTTTAAAAGAAAAATTAGGTTTTGAGGATCTGAATTCTATGTTTTATGATTTAAACAAACTTGGATTTAGTATAACACATAGAAGAAAAAAAAGAAAAAGAATAATCTATGTTTGTTAGACTAATTATGAGGCCCCGGTGATTGTAGGCATAGCCTAATAGTAATTTTACACCTGACTTCACTATGAAATGTAGAGTTCGAATTATCCTCAAATTTCACTCAAAAAAAAAAGACCCCCAAAGTCAAAATTTACTTTATTAACTTTCAATATATACATGTGACAAAATATGCAAACAAGAGGGGTCGTAAATATTAAATTCAACCCGATAATTTGAGAGCATAAGTGAAATTTAAATAATTTTTCAAAGAGAAAATAATGACATTTTGGGGGGAAAAAGAAAAGGCACAAAAACGATTTAATTTTTTGTTTTGTTTTGTTTTGCTTTTTTTTTTTTTTTTTGGTAGAATATGAAAAAGAAATATTTTATGAGTGGACACAGTAATAAGATTGTCTAAATTAATATAATATATAACCGAACTTAACGTAAAATATTATAAAACATAATTAATTGGGTATTACAGAAATATATGTGTGTGTGTGTGTGTGTGTGTGTGTGTGTGTATATATATCTCTTAAATTCTATTAATAGGCTCAAACACTTTTTAGGGGTGGGTCCCTTATCCTTCCCTTCCTATATACATTCGCAACATTCATAATGCCAAGCATGGAAGCGATTCTGGCACATACGACACCGAGGGAAGGTACACAAACTCATAACCCTTCTTTATTTCTCATTTTTTGGATAAAAACAAAGTCATATAAAATGAAAGAAAAAAAAAACCCCCCTATAAAGAAGTAGTAGTACTATTTCAGAAAAAAAAAAAAAAAATTCAGAAATTTTAGATTACATTCTAGTAAAATCATGTGACCTGTAAACATTTAACAGTATTATATACAATAAGCCTCCGTTTGGCATTTGAGTTTATCTTAAACTAAACTTTACTTTTTCATCTTAATTTTTGTCTTTTTCTGAAAATTCAACAAAATTTATAATTAGTTTTTGAAAAGTCAACCAACTCCAACTTAAAAATTTCATCTCCAATTAACTTATCAAACGGAGACTAAATTCCCAGGTGTATGCCGGTGAATCTTGAGAATATGTTTAGCAAGTATGCTCAAAAAATGCCTGATAAATTAAATCTCAAAGAACTTTGGAATATGACTGAGGGCAATCGGGCTGCATATGATCTCTTTGGCTGGTATGTACCACATATACTCAATTTCTTCTTGTCCTTGTGTGTTTGGAAAAATACTAATTAAAATCACTAGTACTAAACACCACTATTAACAAAAAGTATTTTGTGAATCTCATATTGCGGGACTGAGTTTTTTATTTACAAATGGTGTTCAACACCATAGATGTTTTTGAACATTGTTATAATGTTTAGGGCATAACTAATATAAAATCAAAATTATAAATTTGAATTGGGCATGCGACCCACTATATAACATGTCGCACTATCAGTGAACATGACAATCAACATTAATGACGGTCTACGATTACAACAACAATTTTCATATATTTTGATATATGACCAGTCTAAAATATTTGATATGGATAAATTTTTGTAGGATTTCATCAAAGATGAAATGGGGACTAGTGTATTATCTGGCAAAGGATGAACATGGATTTGTGTCAAAAGAAGATATTAGGAGTCTCTTTGATGGAAGTTTGTTCGAGAATTTGGCAAAGAGGCACTCGGGTGGTCAAGCGAAGATGGGATAATTAGGCAATACGCTAATATTGCTGCCTATTTAGTGTGATAAGAACTTAATAAATTAGCTCCTTTTTTTTCTTTTCACTTTTTTTTTATTTAAAAAATGCTTAATAAACTAGCTTTTGTTAGTTGTTCTTGTTATAATTAATAGCATATTTTGTCACAAGGATGTGGCAAACTAAGACACTATCGGCGCATATATATTATGTTGCATTCTATTTTTACATTGAATCAGAAAAAATATTTTTTAATTATGTTTATTATCTTGTTTTATTAATCTTAAGATTGTTAACTTTTTTATCTCAGATTTTTTTTTTAATTTGTGGTTAGCAATATACTTTAAAAAAAACATCGTAAAATCAAGTAGTATAATTCAACTAAGTTTATAGGCTGTCTTATTTAATTTTTAGAATTAATCAGATTTAGAAAAAGTAGTGTCAAACTCTTGTAGGAAATTGAATGTGTAGTACTGGACACCGTTTAGAAGTAATTTTTTGTTTTATTTTTGTCGTTGTTGTTTTGATTATTTTTCTTTTTAAGGAACACTATTTTTCCTTCTCCTTTTTGTAATCCTTCAGATTTTTTACATTTTTTTAAATGTTTTTTTTTTTCATGTAAATTCAATATCAAAAGCTGGGAAACTTATTTGAGGATAGCCAAAAAATAACATGAATATCAATATGTAGGAACCGTAAAAGTTGGAGCTATTTTATTCAAACTTAATAACAATAAGATTTTGTATGCTTGAAGAAATTAAAAACTCATAAACTCAATAGGAAATTAGTTCGACGGGTTTTCAATTCCATGGGACACCTACCTACATGTCTCCAGAATCTATAGCGCGGCGTGAAATTGAGACTATGACGGATACATGGTCGTTGGGATGCGTTGTGTTTAGGGGTGGCAATACGGGTCGCGACACGACGACACGATTCGAAAACGACATGAATTTCGCGGGTTCAGGTTGGGAAAAATAGGGGGCGGGTCAATTTCGGGCGAAATTGACCTGAAATTGACACTGAAAAAACGGGTTGTGTTCGGGTTGGACCCGTAGAACCCGAACACGACATATTTTTTTCATGTCAATTTCGGGTCAAATTTCGTATCGCGGGTCAATTTTGGTTCGTGTCATATCAACCCGTGTCATGTTCGTGTCACGGTTTCGTGTCGTATTCGTGTCGCGGGTCATGTTCAGGTCAGGGAAGAAAAAAATCGACACGACTCTAACATGACACGAACCCGACATGTGATACGAATTGCCACCCTTATTTATGTTGGTGATGGTTACCGGGAGGCTCCTGTGGCATAAAACGAATGGGTAGGTTTTGAACCGGATAAGGATACTTAAGCTTATCGGCTATGCCGATATGATGCCAGAGATACCGAAAGATATGTCGGAAACCAACGAGGATTTTTTGAGAAAGTGTTTGCAAAGGGACCCGACAAAAAGATGGTCGGCTGTCAAAAGTTGTTAGATCATCCTTTTGTTAATTAATTAGTAATGTTACTGTTGAATAGTTGCCCAATATGAATCAAAGAGGAAGGATTACTTTTTTTTTTTTCTTTTCTTTTTCTATAAGAAGTTCTTGGATTCTACTTTATTGTTGATTATGACATATATGGAGACGTTTAATTTGGTCATATATTTTACATGTCCTCTGTTGATATATTAATTGCTTAATTAGTACTTCTTGAAATAATTGCCGTTTATTAATATCAATTGTTTCTCATGGCGTTTCTATGTTGGTGAAATAGATTTTTTCCCCTTTTCCGAATAAGCATCCTTTTTTTTTTTAAAGAAACAAGTTAAACCTCTTGAATCATTCAACATGAGGTTCTATTTATCCAAAAACAAAAAAGAGATAGTTCAAGAGATAATATACATTAGGAGATTATTCAAACCGAAGAAGAAGAAGTAACGAATAGCACCAGTGACGAAATTAGACTTTTTTTTTTTTAATCATATATAATTGAAAATTAAAGGATATTATGTGCAAGTTGAAGTAACAAATAGGAGTACTACAACCATGAAAATAGGTTGATACATATATAAGAAATATTTAATATATACTTCACTATCTTTCAAAAATAATGGATATTAGGCTTACTACTATGCTTGTTGCTTAAAGAAACGAAGGTCTGTTTTCCACACACCAAAAAAAAAAAAAAAAAAAGGATACGAAAGCCATATAAAACGACATGTCGTTCTATATTATATGACCAAATAGCAATGTTTCAAAATACGACATTTGTTGTGTTCATGTGTTTGCTTAAAAATTCGAAGGTCTTGTAAACGACATGTATTTCTATCAACAATGATCAAATAGCAGTTTTACAATACGACATGTCATTTCTGAGTTGAAATTGAAACGTGTTAAACGAAATGTCGTTTAGTTCACTCGTGTAAGAATACTCTACCCAAACGACAGCACAGTTTGACTGTTTCCTGCCAAAATACGGCAATATTTTACAATTTAAAAATGTATATAAAAATAATGGGAAAAAACGACGACATGCGTCTTGAATGTAAAATAATTTGGTATTAATTATTATACAGGCCAATCAAAATTACACAAATACCCCTCTACCCTAATATAAATGTTGCTTGTTCTTCATTGATCCTAATACGTCTCAGTCTCACAGCCGCCAGCCAGAGTTTTCTCTTCTTTCTCAATCTCGCTGCATATCTTTCTTTGTAGTCGAATTTGAAGACATAACTTTGACTATCAAAACGACATCAAAGTCGTTATTTTTGTCTTCAATTCGACGACAAAGAAGGCTATGGAAGCGAGCAATAGCATCTTAAGACAAAAAGCAATATGTCGTTTGGCGAATCTGGAATTTTTTTATTTATCTTTTCTTTTTCTTTTTCTTTTCTTTATCTGTAATTGCATTTATATTTACAGACCCCTTAATTTTGTTTTACAGAACATACATGCCTTTTTTCTTTATCGGTAGTTTTTAAACTGTTGATCCGGCTTCATGTAAGAACCGTTTTAAGATAGTTTGAAATCGGACCGAATCATTTTCTAAACGGTCTAGTCCGGTCTATAATTTTTTAATACTGTTTAAACTGAACCAGATCGCTTTTCATATACATATAACGTATTTTTCATTTTATTTTTTTTATAAATACATATACTTTATAGTTGGATGTCTTTATGTTTCTTTGAACATTTAGTTTGGATGTGTTTATATTTGTTTGGATTTGAATTTTTGACTTTGTAGTTTGGTTGTGTTTATGATTGTTTACATTTTGAACTTCGTGGTTTGAATGTGTTTATGTTTATTTAGATTTTGAACTTTATATGTCTTTATGTTTTTTTAAATTACTTTTATATTTACATTTATGTTTTATATTGAAATCAAATAACAAACTTTTATTTATAAGCATATTTTAATTTGATTTTAAAAAACCATCAAAAAAATCTATTATGTCAAAATTGGACCAAAATAATGAGGCAAACCGCGGATTAAACCAGAGCAAACCATTTTTAAATGGTCCGATTCGATTCAATCTATGTATAAAACGGTCTAATCCGATCTAGTCTATGTTTTTATAAACCGTTTAAAATGATCTGGTTTGAAAAACCTAACAGTTTGGGACCGAATCGGACCATACACACCCCTAGTAAGAAGGAAATTGATAAGAAAATAAGTAGAAAACTTATGGATTTTATTTTATTTTTTTATTTTTTTTTTATTTTTATTTTTTTGTAAAAGAAAATCTACGAAACTTATAACCATCGAAACTTTTTTTTTTTTTTTTAAATAAATGTATCAGTTGAATGAACACACCGATTTAAAGAAAAATGAACTGTTTAGAGGAATTTTATAAAATTTTTAGTTATTAAACTGTTGTATTTTGAAAGTAGTTTATCATAAAACCTATAAGCAACCTCTACTTGAGTAGAAACAAATAACAACTTGAGAAATTCATTAAAATAAAAAAAAATTAAGAAATTTATCAAAATAATAATAATATGAGAAAAGGCCTTTAAAGAAATAATTCCTTGCAACTCACATTCACAATTTTGTTTTCCATTGAAAGAATTCCTTTTGTCTAAAAGCATATGGTATATAATCTCTTGTGCATACAAGCTAATTTTGTGAATTTTTTTTTTTAAGAAAGGAAATTAAAAATATATATAAAGGAATTTTTTTAAAAAATAACTTTAGAACAAAAAAAAAAAAAAAAGAGAAGGAAAAAAAAAAAAGCCACAAATTGAGAATATATCGTGGAAAAAATGAAGGTAACGTTTAGGTTCTTAATTTCACCTTTTTTTTTTTTTTTTTTTTTTTTTTGCTCTGAATTTTTCTTTATCATTATTTAGTACCGCACGATACCATATAGTGTGTGAAAGCATAGATATATATTCTGTTGTTGAAATGAAGTACCATAGTTGCAGAGGGGGGGGGGGGGGTGGGTGGGGGGGGGAAGAAAAAAAAAGGAGCCTAGTTACAAGCTAATTCTATGATTTTTAAATTAAAAATAAATAAATAAAAAAAATAACTTTAGACCAAAAAGAGAAAAAAGAAACATGAATTGAGAATAAATATAAATAAATCGTGGAAAAAGAGCTAAGGTAAACGTTTAGTTAGGCGTGGTGTATCAATGCCAAGTGTTGAAAGCATCCCAACACCTAACAACACATTGTCATGAACTCATGCAGTCCTTAGACTCCGCCACGACCTCGCTTCTTCTTGCCACGCACTTACTTCCCTGCCCCTTCTTCTTCTTACTTATAACCTACCCACCAACTTACAAAAATCTAAATAAAAACCACAAATATTTTGTTCAAGTCATTAGTTAAAAGAATCAAAAGGAGGAGGAGAAAGTGAAGAAGAAATGGCAGCAATATTTGAGAACGAGTCACTGGCAACTGAAGCTCGTTATGCACCTGTTACTTCCGAGAGGAAGGTCAGGAGTGACTTGGACTCACTCTTCCTAAGCCTTGTATGTTCCTTTCTTTCCTTCTTTTTTATTTACTTATTTATTTTCCTACTTTTTATCACTTTCTGCATGTATTGTTTTCTAGGGTTTCACCCAAGTAAAAGTCTGTTTTGCTATTGCTAATACCATGATTTCATACAAGTTATGTGGTCAAAGTTGCTACAAAAGTTGTAACTTTTGTCCTCTGAATGAACTGTCAGAACGGTTACATATATGATGCTTATAGAAATTCGGGATTGGACTAGCACCCCGTAACCGTTTGGTATACGGGGTTGTAGAATGAAATATTTAGATTGGGATTGATTGACTTTCAAAAATTAGTTATAATTTTCATTGAATTTTCAAAAAAAGATAAAAAACTGATATGAAAACTTAGCTTTAGGAAAAAGTGGAATGGAAGCTTATCCAGCCAGTGTATAGGGATCAGAAATCGGTGTCTAGAACCACGAGTAGTGGGTGACATAGTGGTGAGAAAGTTCTATTTGGAGCCTTCATTTTTATCCTATAGTTGGAATCAAAAATCTACCTTTTTTAAGGCCCATCTATTCACTTGGGGTCTCAATGGACTTGGTGATGGCGTAGATTGGGGTGTGAAAACGCTATTGATATTTTTTTTTTTTTTTTATTAAAAAGTATATAGATTTTACCTTATTATACACTTTTCCACGGAAATTGAAAATGAAAATCCAGATCTGCCAAGAGCATTGGCTGCTCCAGACACGTACCACCCAACGGGAACACCAGGACACAGGCACTACAATCTGAGTGTTCTTCAGCAACATGTTGCCTTTTTTGACCAAGATGACAATGGCATTATCTACCCCTGGGAAACTTATGCTGGTAAACAATATCATCATTCAGTTCAACATAAATATATATATATATATATATTAGCATATGTTTATGTATATACATATTTGGCTTTCATTTGTTGGGATGCCGTTAATCAAGGTCTGCGTGCTATTGGGTTCAATGTGATTGTCTCTCTTGTCATGGCCATTCTCATCAATGGTGCACTGAGTTATACTACTCTGCCTGTAAGTTTGTCACTTGCGAAAATATCGAATTCTTGAGCTTCCTTAAAAAATTATTGATTGGTTTTATTAATGTTGTGGATTCGATGTTTTTAGGGGTGGTTCCCTTCTCCTTTCCTCCCAATATACATTCATAACATCCACAGAGCCAAGCACGGTAGTGATTCCGGAACATACGACACTGAAGGGAAGGTACAAATGTAACACATTTTGTGACACTAAGTACTATGACAATACAATTTATAGCAAGAGACGATCGCTTCATGGTTCTCTCTGTTATCCATTCTGCGTCCACATAGTTAAGTTGTAAGTTGTGTGGACGAGAGCGTTGACCGGTTCCCTTTCTGTTCCACCCCCACCGAGCGGCACTCGGTGGGAGCATGAGGACACCCTTGATCCCTTTATATATATATATATATAGCTAATACAATATTTGTTTTTTTGTGTGATTTCACTATTTTAAAACAGGTATGTGCCAGTAAATCTGGAGAACACATTCAGCAAATATGCCAGGACTGTGCCTGACAAGTTATCATTTGGAGAGCTTTGGGCCATGACCGAGGGAAATAGACTTGCTTTTGACCCCTTTGGCTGGTATATATACAAATATATATATATATATATCTATATGTATAGACATCAGGCTCTTCCTATTTCACTTTGAAATCGAGGAATTGTTTTTCTTGCAGGATTGCAAGCAAGTTGGAGTGGGGACTGTTGTATGTTCTTGCCAGAGATGAGGAGGGATTTCTTTCTAAAGAAGCCGTCGGGCGCGCCTACGATGGAAGTTTGTTCGAGTATTGCGCTAAGATGAATCTTGGTCCCGAGGATAAGATGGGCTAAAATCTCAAGTTTTTTTTTTTCCTTTTCTTTTTCTTGTATGTATATATATATGTGTGTGTGTGTGTGTGTGTATCTAGAGATGGTGTGGGGTGCAGTCAGTATGTAGCTGTGAATAACTCTAGAGAATGTATTTGTTTAACCTTCCAAGTCAGTCTTTTTGTAAGTTTTTAACTGTCTTTTGACCATGTATGAAGTTCATATCAGCTGCTATAGTTTATAAGGTAAAATATAAATCTGTTATACGGAATCAAGAATAAGGCCTTTTAATCAAGGCAAAATAGAATGTTTGGACAAAATGTTACAAACTAATTTGAAGAACATAAAATAGGTTCGTCTCAAAAACATAGTACAAAGGATTTGGAAGTTTGAAGGTTCTCTTTACGGTCGGAAGACCCTGAATGCTGCTATATTGGTCTCCAAGATTGCCCCAAATGCGATATCCTTCGCTTATCAGTTGTTTTCTAGCTTCAGCTTTGTATTCTTGTACACTCTTCCATTCATCTTCAGGACTCCTGTCACCAACAACAAAATTTTCCCATTATACCAAATAGTGATATATATATATATAAGCAGTCGTACAAATTCTGTAATTATTAATTGATTTATATGTAATCTTAAAAGGTTAATTTTATTATAAGAATCATTAATTGATTTACATGTAATCTTAAAAGGTTAATTTTATTATAAGACATTAGTTAATTTTATTATAAGACATTAGTTATATGTGACGGATTGTATTGTGGTCGGTTATGAGAATTCGGACCTTAAGATAAGACGTGTCCAACCATGGTATTCAACGCTGACAAGGTTGTCAATAGTGGCTGATCTGAGATGCTCTCTCCTTGCAGAAATCAGAAAGATCTTCAAGCCTCTGGATTTGATGTCGTTGAAGAGTTTTAATGAGTAGTCTAAGGCAGTTGCTTTGCCTTGACTCACCATTCCTCAAAAGTTGTCGAGTTCAATATCTCTCCCCTGTTTTCCATGAAAATTACCCCATTAATTTTATTCTTTTCTATTGTAAAGCAAAACAAAAGTGGAAAACTTTCTAAATGTCTTAAAAAGGAGTAATGTGTATCATATCTATGTATATTATAGTGATGATCAAATTTGTAGTCCGATGATAGTATATGATCTGTCAAATTTACCAAAGTATATAACAAGATAAATCTTTCTAAAATAGGAAGCATCTCAAACTTTTAGAAGTTCTTATCTATAGTGATCAGTATAAATTTTTATACACACATAAATATAGTGTTTAAAAAGTGAGGAAAAAAAAAAGGAATTACCGGTAGCCATTTTTCTTGTAGAATGGAACAGTGGAAAGGAGGGTGTCATCAATGTCAAAAATCCATGCATCTTTGCCATCATTCTTAAAGCCACAACTGGTGCTAAGGTAAACAGTGCACTCCTCGACGGTCCTCTCCGAGTCCACCTTGTACTGAGTCGAAGTCATGTACTTCCCGATGTACGCGACGCACTCTTCGGGCACGACCTTAAACTCCCGAATGTTGTGCAGCTCCACATTCATCCTCCAGCTCTCACAGTAGTTCTTCAAGCTGATTCTGAGGCCATTAAGCCTTGTTCTCTGGTTCAGAATGCTCCAATCTGCCATTGCTACGCCAATGCAAAGACTCAAGGAACGTAATGACAAGAGAATTATTTGGTCTCTCCCCATTTTTTTTTTTTTTTTTCTTTCTTTCTTTGGTTGTCAAATATGCGAAGAGAAGGGTAGTCAAGGAGGGCTTTTATATTTGGGATTTATAGCCAAATGACCTTTTTTTTTATTATTAATGATTTGTTTGGTATTCCAATTGGAACTCAAATTTTTCAACTCAATTTTTGTCTTTTTTTCTTAAAAGTCAACAAAAACTATAATTAGTTTTTAATAAGTCAACCAATTTCAACTTAAAAATTTTATCTCCAACTGACGAATCAAACTGAAGTTAAGTTTTTCAATTAATGGCCCAAGTTTTATAAAGTTAAGAAAATGACCTCTTTTTTTTTAAATGATCAATAAATGATTAACTGATTGACTTATTGATCATAGTTAATCAGTAACTAATCAATATTAATATGTATTTTTTATTAATTTACTAAGGTCAATCACTAATTAACAAGTATTTTTGTAAGTAAAAAATTTGGACATTTACTTAAAATAAGTGTTAAAACTGTCTATTATTTATTATTATCTTCTTCTCTCTTTGTTTTTAAGCTTTTTGGGGTCCCATGGGGTTTGGGGACAATTTGTCACGGTGGTTTAGCATGTTGTGGGTGATCACAGACAGGTTAAGCGTGGCATTTGCAATAGTTATGGCGGAAATGTTGATGTTACTTGTGGAAGCATGAAAATTTGGTGCCCCTTCGGATTGAACGGGGACACATGGCTTCGGAATTAGGGGTTAGAATTGGGATTTTGGGAGACTCTGAGTGAGTTTATATGATCTTCTTTGTAGTCAAATGTTTGATTGAGGATCAAGATGAGATGATGCTTCCTGAGCTCCATAAAGGCACTACTCATCTATTTGTCCACACCTGTATTATAACACCTTCTCCCAATAATAGTAACGACTCTTTTTAATATAAGATATATGACTACTATTGTGTCCGGCACCTTATTTTATCAGACACAAACAACATTTGTAACGGTTAGTGTTTTGAATAGTAATGGTTAGTGTTTTGAGTTATACCGGTTAGTCTCTTGGGTTGTCCCCTCCCTCCCGCCCTCCCCTCCCACCGGACGGCCAGATGCCAGACGGGAGAGTCTTCCATAACATAATATATTAATGTGAAAATTGATCGAAGCATATCAGGTAGAGAATGATTGACTTGATACTTCCTCCCTCCCTCCCACCAGACGAGCAGATGCCGAACGGAAGAGTATTCCATAACCAAATATATTAATGTGAGATTGATCGAAGCATATCAGGTGGGAAATGATTGACTAGATACTTCCAATTCCCCTTTCCTCGTGTTTGTTTTGTCTTTCTTTAAGCCGCATCTTATCACCTTGAGGGCTATGAAGTTAAAATCCAGGATGATTTGCAAGTTTGCCGTTTCAAAAGTACATCTAACTTCAGGTTCTTTTAATCTCTACATGAATGTCTATTTGATAAGAAAATTAAATAAATAAATATATATATATATATATATATAAACATATCTATTTAAAAAAACAGGATCGCTACACGTCTGCTCTATAATCTGATGGGTTAAACCATATCTGATACAAGTTTATCAAATATGAAAGTTTTTCTTTACGAGTACAAAAGAAGGCTCATGAACTGTTAGCGCTAATGACGTTATTGCCCACTTTTCCACTACATTTTCTTTCGATGGCCCATAAGGTTCTCGAATAAGTGAATCTCGACACTCAATACGAGTTCAAACAAATAATTCAAACAATAAATTCACTAAAATAAAATAAAATAAAATAAAACTGTAGAAAAAAGTTGAAAAAATAAAACGGGTCTAAAAGAGCCTCAAACGGGAAAATTCCCACACAACAAGAGAAACCTGCCGCTTATTTTCCAAAGGGAAACAAATGTCAAGGGCAAATAAAATGGCTAAGACAAAACAATTAAAAGTAAAACTTAAACCTGAAAGGGATAAGCATAATAACAAAGATAGATGAATCCACAAAACTTCTTTCAGTATTACCAAAAACATAGCTTAGACAAAATTTCTGTTAAAAAGCATAATAGCTGAATCTGTAGTCATATTCAATAAAACGAAAGATAACAATAACAGTACCCAACTATCCTATCACCAAAAAGTAAAAGACAAGTCCACACTCAAACAATGGCGTTTGCAGCACTCGCAATCCTTGGCCAGAGATCCGCGCACTCCTTTCCGATTGGGCCGGTAATTGCAGATCCTACAAGGAGAATCAAAATCATAAAGATTCAGCTAATGAACTTACAAATGGCGATTGAAATCTCGAATGAATAGTTTGAGCAGTAAACATACATTTTCCAAATGAAGAAAACAAACTCAAGCTTAAGGTTTTTAATGTCAAAAATACCTTTCATTTCTCCTTTCGGGTTCACTATGACACCGGCATTGTCTGCAAATAAGTTAATTGACCAAGTCGTTAGTTCAAATGCATAACAAAGTCAGCACTAAAGTTGCAATTAATTGTCAGTGGCTGATCTACAAGGACTTCTGACTTTGTGCCTTCTACAAGTAACAACAAAGAGGTTATGAAAAAATAAAAAAAAGATAAACTCTACTTTTCGACATAAAATGTAAACAAAAAAAAAGAGTGAAAACCACTAAAACAAATATGTAGGGCCCTAATGGAGCAGATGCGAGCATGAAAAAGCAAGGACACACCTGTAACGATGGACACTATCGATTTTCCAGACTCGTAACTGTATCAACCATGAATTGTTAAGGATGATACCTGACTTATGTCTGGTAAAACCTAAAAAGTTTAAACCTATCGGATTCTATCCTGCTAAAAAAAGACAAAATGAACACAGTTCAAGTATCCCAACCTTGACAGGGATAAGAAACAATGTTAGAAGTAACTACCCGGTATTGGGGTGAGGTTGGTACTTCAGATATTGCTGGGTATGGGAGGTGTGAAGCCTAAGAGGAAATACTCCACACTACATCACCAGCTATTCAACTACACTAACTTGCCAAGTTAAGAAACCAGATCAAGAATCTCAACAGAAGGAAAATGCCAGAGACAAAAACAAATCGAAACAGAGTTTGGAAAAAATGTACCGAATTGCGAAAAGCAAGATACTATATGAAGAGCTACCCCACTCGATAAGTTATTCGAATTCTTAATCTAGCTGGTCTCAGGAAGCCTCAAATCATAGTACGCAGGTAACCCACTAAATGGTGAGCTATGAACGCATCAAGACACTGCCTAACCAGCAATCAGTTTCTTTAAATATGTGGATCCCAATATGAATTGAGGTAATGAATAGTAGGAAATTTAAATGACCAAACAATGTCTTGAACTAGAAGAATAAACACCGCAGGCAAGGCAAGATGCGTAAGTAAAACTATGAATCGCATTTTGCATCCTAATGGGAAGCCAAATACTAACAAAGACTCCTACGTCAAAATTCAATTGGAAAAAAAATACACACATCCCAATATGAATTGAGGTAATGAATAGTAGGAAATTTAAATGACCAAACAATGTCTTGAACTAGAAGAATAAACACCGCAGGCAAGGCAAGATGCGTAAGTAAAACTATGAATCGCATTTTGCATCCTAATGGGAAGCCAAATACTAACAAAGACTCCTACGTCAAAATTCAATTGGAAAAAAAATACACACATCCCAACAGCGTATGACGGATTTTTCTCATTAATTAAACAATAATCGACGATAAATAAACAAAAAGAGGATAAAGTAAGAACCTTCGAAGTACATGAAGACACCATCCTTTCTCCTCCACGGCTTGCGCTGACGCACGATGACGGCAGGCAAAACCTTCTTCTCAGGTCAGGCTTTCCTTTCTTCACAGTAGCCATCACCATGTCACCCACACAAGCCGATGGAAGACGGTTCAAGCGACCCTTGATACCCTTCACGGAGATGATGTAAAGGTTCTTGGCGCCAGTGTTGTCCGCGCAGTTAACCGTGGCTGCCACTGGCAAACCCAGTGACATCCTAAACTTGTTTCCAGCTGACCCTCCGCGTCCTGTTAATACCAGAAAAACAACAAAAGACGATGAATTTCTTCCTTTCTAAAAAATAACGAACCCGAAACTTCTGCACTCTTTAAAACTTCTTTTTTCAGTTATTATTAGCTAAAAGAAAATAAAAATACATCAGAAAAAGAAATGCATTTCCAAATTATCAGTAAAACCCTAAGTTCTTTTTCTTTAAAAAAAAAAAAAAACTAATCATGCACTTTTTTAAAACCATTTTTTTTTTCAGTTTATATCAACAAAAGGGATATAAAAATTCATATTTTTTCCAAGATAAACAGAGAAACGGTAAGAAAATACATGCATTTCCAGGTTGTATAGAAACCCTAAAACGAAACTTTTCCTTCTTTTTTTTTGACGAGTTTAAAAATTGATTAACACACTAAATATTCGTAAACATAACAAGCAATTCCAGTGATTCTATTTAGTCGCAAGAAAATAATACAAAATCCGGATCTAGAAATGAGAAAGTTTTTGATTTCCTATCATATTAACACGGACATCTAAACCTAGACGTATAAATAAACTAAAAATCAAGTAGATTCATGCGACAATAATGTGTTTGGCGGCTAAGAAAATAGTCGAAGGAAACAAAAACAAATAGAAAGAGACGGAAAGGAGAGGGGGAAGAAATTACCTCTCTTCGACATTGTTTGCTGTTGCTGAAGAAGAAGAGTGACAGAGGATTTAGGGTTTTCCGATATTTATAGAGAGGGCTTCCTAGGGTTTGCTAATTAGCCCTGGGCTTTTAGATTCTTGGGCCTTTTTTGAGGTTTCATAATAACTGGCCCAACAACAAAATACCACTCTGAAATTTTTCCTTTGAAAAAAAAATTGTAATAAATAGCTTTTTTAACAAAAATGTTTGTTTCAAAAATATTTTTTCAACATGCTATTTGCTCCAAATATTTTCAAAATTTTGCTATTCCATTTAATCAATTTCCGAAATCTGCTATTTACTTCTATCTCTTAAAAGAGAAAGTGGTAAATAATTTATTTTTGATTGCTTTTGTTTTCAGTTGTTATACTTTGACAATTTATTTCACGAACTTATTATAAAAATATGTAGCAATCAACCATTAATAATAATGTTAACCTTTTCAAGAAAACTGATCTGTGACGTATGAGTCCTTAACTAATAGCAACTAATAATTTTTTTTTCATAGTTCCGAAAGCATAAAAATAAATAACAATTTTTGTAATTTTCGGTTCCTTTTATAGTGAAAATTCCGCCATTTTTCAATTTCCTAGTTCATTTGATGGTGAAAAATCCACGATGTCTTCACTGGTGGATATAGGCCAACGGTTTATTCACATAAACATATTTTCTGTAGTTCTTATTTTGTCCTAAACTTCATTATACTTCAACAGAATTCCCAACAGAGACAAGAACAGCCAAAAAGCATTGAACTTCTCGTGAGTCATGAATCATGATAAGAACATTAGTATGTTCTGATCAACCGAGGCCAGGTTTGAGAATCTCAAACCGGTCGGGGTAAGTCTCAACTCCGTCTCAACCTCTAGTTGAGTTTGACGTCGAGACTCAACCAAGGGTCAAGTCACCATGGCCACCGACCGCCACAGGGAATCGGAGCTCACACCTGCTTGGGAATATCTTGTTATTGAGTTGGCATTTGCTATTACTAGAATTGTGCTATATACATAAAATGCTCGTGCTAGAGTTGTGCTTTATTTCATGTCTTTCCCTCAATCGAATGTCGAAAATGTAAGTTTCAGATACCTCGGTCCATCTTCTAGTTCAACGCTTTGTATGCATACCAATGAACCACAAAGCAGTAGGGGGGAACATGTAAGATGATCTAAGGTAAAATCAATGTGTTTTCGTCTGTATGTTTCGTATACATAGGCACGCAAATTTTACAGCGAGTTTTGCCAGCAACAAAGCCAGCCAATATCCATGACAAACTTTTCACTTAAAATCAGATTTGGAAAACAAAAATCAAAGCAAATATTAATATCATGACAGCCCAAAACAGGGGATTCAAACAGATGAAACTTCAGAAAGGTCTTTGCAAAAAACCAGCATTCATAGTCATTTCTTCTGAATTTCACAACATTGAGATCGGCACCTACGTCAAATGAGCAAAATCAATGCCTCCTTGCATAATTTAGACACGAAACATTCATGATCAACATCAGAGGAAAAGCAGCTGAAATGGTGACTGCCATGGGGCATCGGCCACGGACCTGACGGCAGCTTAACTTTGATATGCAGGTATGTATGACAGTAAGAGACATGACAACTTTCCTTTCACTTTCTGCCTCTAACGCAAATACCTTCAATAACGACCGAGGCTGATTTAGCAAAGGTTCATGTAAAGTCGCTCTTCTTTAAATTTGAGCTTACAGAATATTACCAAGTTTGAGACTCACACCTGCTGTAGGAATTCAGCATTCTATCAGATCAAAGCTCAACCTTCGCACTAAACACATAACAAGTAGCAAGAGACAGACAAGGAAAAAAAAAAAAAAGAGAGAAAAATAAAGGGCAACTTACTTTTTTTCGCTTCTTGCATGAGAAGTACATAACAATTTCGGCAAACAAAGAAAAGTATGCTAACTTCTCTGGCAGTTAAACATAGGTTGGCTAAGACGAGAACCTCGGGGATGTCTTGTTTATGCATTAACCCAGTGGAGCTAATCATCCCTAAAAATCAGCAAGAGAAAATTCACAATAGCAAGTATAATTTTCTATCCCAGAAGTATGCATTACATAAAACAAGAAGACATGAAAGTGATTCTTATAGGAAAATGCACACACGCACGCGCACACACACTTACAGAAAAACAAAAACAAATAAACAAAAAACCCGGATGAGGTAAGAGAAGCACCTTTTCTCTTTCTCCAGCTCACTTAAGCGGACCTTATATAGAACATTTTAGAGTCGGACTTGAGGAGCCATGGATCATCAATTTTCCACCAACAGAATCAAGTAAAGTCGAAGAAATAGTGATTCAAGAGTGTTTAAATTGTTAGATGTCATGAAATTGATCTGGTATCATTGTAACAATGTCAAAAGCTTGTACATTCAATAAAAGGAGTAGACTACAGGGTAACATTTGCTCTCAAATGAGCAAAACAAGCACAATCAGTACAAACTAAACAAAAAAAGTTGTCTGATACCCGAATAACAGACAACCACAAAACATTGCCAAAATCATATCAATCTTTAGTATAAATGCCTATACCGGGACTTACAGGTGTAATACTGTAAGAGAAATACAACTAATAAGTCTACTATAAGAACCTTCAACCTTGATCTTGCTATTTCAATTCATGTACATCTTTGGGCCGGAGAGTGGGACTCCGCGTATGGATTACAGCTACTGCAATTGAGAAAGACTGCAGAACAGACAGAGTTTGTTGAAAATGAATAAAATACAAATCATCCTGCACATTCACGATCCTCAATGTTGGAGCACTATGCTGTGAACCCTGAAAAATTAGCGAAATGGAAAACTTGTCATCTCAAACTATGCACTCGTGCCATATTGTGCAAGCAAAAGAGTAATGGCATAGTGACTCAAAGCTCGATGAAATGGAAAAAGTCATACGATTACAACAACTAAAATACCATGAAATATAATTGCATAATTTGACACATAATAAGAACCAAATGCAAAACTTCTGCAAAGACGTGCTTAAGTGGATTTTGGAACAAATAAACAATGTATGAGAAGGGTGTGACTCACTTGTGTAATTAAATCGAACGACTTGCACTCTTCTTGCAGATGGGGCAAAGCTTCATCTTCGCTTGATCTTGGTTTGAGTACTGTGAGAGGACAACCCATGTCCCAACCACCACAGTCGCAATGCCCACCAGATCCTCCATCTCTCTATGAGACTGGAAGGACCGCCATTTCTGGTTCTCGGCCCGCCATGTAGACCTGCCGGGATTAGGATATCCATACTCGTAGAACAATCACCATTACTTCGATGACATTCAACAGACGGAGGGGAATCTGAGGGTTTAGCGGTTTCTTTTTCTCCAACCTTCTTGAGAAACTTCAAGCCCCAACCACCTGCTTCTTCCTTCTTTAGAGTGTTCGGGATATGGTCTTTCACGACAATCGCAGCCACTTCAAGATTCGGAGGAGGATGATCGTCTAACAAAGTGGGCCCTCCAGCTGCGCCCAGATTGTCTGCAGTCTCTAGGCATGTTTCTGAAGAGCAATTTTCCTCCAGAATTGCGAGGCAACCACTAAACTTCGGTATAGTTTTATGCTTCGCAGAGTGACCAGTCCTAAACACTTCCGCCACCTTCCTTGACAAACCTCTACTCTTCCTCAGATGATGGCTTGAAGTAGGCATCTCCGTCATGTAACCTTCACTACCACCATCACTACCACCAACAAGACAAACTCGGTCTCCAAGATGTTTGAATCATTCGGGCAGAGCGTGAAAGAATTGGACACCTTCATCTTACCAACAAGGTGAGACTGACCATCGCAAATCTCATGTTCCTTACGGCCACTCTTTCTGAATGAAACAAGTATACATAATCTAAAGCCTTTTCCTCCTTTGACTCAACTTTCCATAAATTCGCTACATAGACATCCTTCTGGTCATCCGTGGAGAAAACAAAATGAGGGTTTCCATCCTTCCATGTACATTGGAGCATTCCCTGATTAATGGAGGTAGAAGCAGAAGAAAAAGTTAGATCCGAAAATAGGGAGTTCGTGCTTGATACAGAAACAAGCCTTTCATGCGCGGTGTCAAATCCAGATTTGTGCCTTTCCCTGATTGGCATGCCCATGTCAAGCTTCAGTGCCGTAGAGAGACTTAATGTGCTAGGAGATTCCATGAAATCAAAGCATATTGAATCATTGACATCATTGGAATTTCTCCTTGTCAAGTTTGCATTGCTATGTAATGCTCCGTATCGTTGAAGCAAAGGGCTGTTCAAAATATTTTTCATACTCTTGCTGCCCATGATCGAACCCAAAATCCACTGCCCCGGCCCTGCGGGGCTTATGACTACACTCCCCGTCCCAGCTACCATGGGACACTCGAACACTAAGCTAGGTGAATCAAACGTATCTCCACTCCTCGCTTTAGAAGAACTTAAGCTTTCAGACAAAAATCCCATCTTTTCGGAACTCAAATTCACAGACATGTTGCATCGAGCTGTTCTCGAAGCTCTAAAATGAATCATTTCCAAGCAACGACGGAGATACTTTTCGTCTAAACTAACCATACGTTTAGGAATCATATAGTCTAAACCTTGAGCATTTTCTACGAAAGGATCCTTAGTGCCACTTTTACCACTACGCGAATGCTTAACACTTAGTATTAAGCCTTGCTGAGGATTTGCCCACCTGATTAACCTTTTCGACTTCGAACCGGTAATAGTAAAATTACCGTCACCTGACAGTTCTTTGTCCTCGCTCAAACCATCTAATGAATCCTCATTCCCTTGGCTATTGTTCTTAGCATTTGCAAATTTGTTAGCCATCGTTTTTCACCTCCGAGTAACTAAATATACAGCAAAACAGGCAACTACTGGATCTAGTTCTCCATCTTCAGCCTCCGAAAATACGAAGAATACTGCAATTTCGAAACTCTTTCTGGCAGAGTTAATTGCATAAAACCTGAAAATGCCAAAGAAGATGCAAACATAAAGCCATTATAAAAATGCAAAATTATGGTACTGCAAAGGAAGCCTCTTAAATCTGCCATCGGAATCTAAAGAAGAACTCTTGTCATCGGAATCATTAAGAAAAAGCATAGAAAACATGAATAATGGGACTTTCAAAATCTAAGTAAAAAACTACAACTAATAATACCAAAAATAATATTTTTTTTAAAAAAAGTTTGGAGCTTTTAATTATATATACAATGATATATTGATGACAAAATGATTCTACACCAACTATGGATCAGTAAAAAAGAGGAACAAGGATTGAGGAGCAATGATTGTGAAATAATTGGTGAGAAAATTAACCATTTCAATTGCAAATTTAAACAGGAAAGATATCACAAAAATCACATAATTGGAAATACGTGCAAGTAGAAGAAACCAAAATCAAATTTAAAGGAAAAACAAAATTTACACTAAATACAAGCACAAGCTTTGTTTATATATATATATATATATATATATATATAATACAATCTTTGTTGCCTGCACTTCAGGGTTTAAATAAAAAATAAAACTAAAAAAACTAAAAAATTAAATAAAATAAAAAACAACCGAAATTCACTTTTTCCCAGTTCTTCCACATAAAAGAGAGTGAAAAAAATCTTCCCAAAATTGAGAGAGAAGAAGAGCACGCAAAAAAGATTCAATCTTTTCTCACTCATAACTCCATTTAAGTAATGAAAAAACATAAATCCAAGTAAATAAATTGAAAAAGGTGCAACTTAAAAGCAGAAAGTGCTCTTTAAAAAACCAATAATAATAATAAAACAAATTTAAAAAAAAAAAAAAACAACTAGCAAGATGAGAAGAAGAAGAAGAAGAAGAAGAAGAAAGTTAAAGCACACAGTTTTTTTTTTTTTTTTTTCAATATTACCTGAACTGAAGAAGTGGATCCAAGGAGAAGAACCAAGTGGGCAGAGAAAAAGACCAAAGACCCAGAAGAAGAAGAAGAACACAAACACCAATGAAGGCAAAGCTGAAGTCTGTGGAGAAGCAGCTGGTTCCCAATAAACCCAACAAAAAAATACCCTTTTTTTCCTGGCCTTTTTTTTTATTTTCTCTTCTAAAAAAAAAATTACCCAAGAACCAATAAAATAAAATAAAAGAGAATAAGTTCTGAAAGGTCAACAGAAAAAAAAAAAAAAAAAAAAAAAAAAAAAAAAAAAAAAGGAATACCAATTACAAAGGCTTAAGTTAAGTAGGGAGGCTAAGCACATGGATGAGCAAAAACTGATGATGCTGTAATACTAGGTTGGTTCCTTCCAAGCCTCTCTTTTTCTCCTTTCAAGAAAAGGGTGTAAGTGTAACTGTCATAGGCATCATTCTAGAGAGAGAAAGAGAGGAGAGAGAGAGAGAGAAACCAAACAGAACTCAAAAAACCCAATATCATATCAGAAAAGGAGAAGAAAAAAATTATGAAGAGAAAAAAAAATGAAAAAACAGGAGTGGGGTTATTGGATTATTGATGAAAGATTCGTAAGCCACGTTATAGGGGTTGAAATTTTGCTCCAGGAACAAACACGGGGGGGTATGCGTGTAGGACCCAGTTTCTTGTTGTTTGTTTCCTTGTTTAACTGTCTCTTCTTCTTTTCTTTTTTTCTCTAATGAACAACATTAGAAAAAGAGATGCTCGGCTAATTAAAGAGGCTTTTTTTTTATGGAAAGACAGAGAAAAGGAAACACGCAGAAGAGAGAGAGAGAAAGAGAGAGAGAAAAAAGAAAAAAAAAAAAAAAGAAGGAAGAAAGACTGAGAAAAGTGAGCTGGTGCGCATGACAGCTGCTGGACTCTCTCCCATTATATGTCGCTTTGCCATATTGGAGCGAGAGAGAACCCACCCACATGCCACATCACTTTTTTTTTTTTTTTAATCGACAAAACTGATGATATAAATTGTATTTTTCTTCTGTCAGTGGGTTGATTTGGAAAGGTTATTGTAGATGTGTTTTAAACTAATTTTGTGTTTGGAATTTAAGTTTAATTTGAAGTTTTTATATTAATTTTTATTTTTTATAAAAATTTAATAAAAATTATAATTAATTTTTAAAAAATTAATTAATTTTAATTTAAAATTTCATCTCTAATTGATAAATTAAACGGAAGTTAAAAATGAGATATAATTTTAAAATGTGAGTTTGAAAGGAAAAAAAAAAATTATTTGGAGTAAAAAATATAAAATTTATAAAAAAAAATGGAAAATTTTCAATATGGTTCAAAGTGTAATATTTAGTTCTAAAAATATGCGTTTGATGGGGGAAAAAAAAACTATTTACAATGAAAAAAATATTTATATAATTTCACTTAATATAAACCCAAAAGTATCTAGAATGGATCTAGTTAAATTGCTCAAGATTTAATTGAATTTCTTCATAAAATTTGTATTTGCAATTATTTTTTAAATATAATTTTGAAGATGCCCCCTTTGATAACGTTTATCTAAAACCTCAAAATTTCTTAAGCCACGTCTTTTTTACCATAAATTTATTTCAAACTGGATATTAAAAATATACTTGATTTTTTCTTTTCTTTTCTTTTTTTGGATAAAGACAGATAAGAACCAAATCCAAGTAAAAACATAAGCCTGAGTTTAATTTGTTGATTGAATATAAAAATTTTAAATTAGAGTTGATTGACTTTTCAAAAACTAATTATAATTTTTATTTATTTTTAAAAAAATCAAAAACTGAAATGAAAAAATATCATTTAATTAAAATTGAGTTAAAATGTGAAACAAAATAGAAGAGTCTTTCGTAAACTTCTATCAATCACTATATGCCATTATCAGTGGTGGAACCTTTCCTTAAGATTTGAAGTTGAACTCGGGATTTAACCCTTTTTGTAAACATAATGTAAACTATTTATTGGTTAAAAAAATACGTTATTTATTTTATAGTTTATCAATTGTCTATTAAAATTGAAAAGGTTAAAGTGTTTTTAAAGAGAAAAAAAAACTCCAAATAATAATAAAAAACTCTAAAAAGCAAAATTAAATCATTAAAAAATCTGTGCCCGAAAAATATTTAAAAATTTCAGATTTTTTTTATTTTCTTCACATTTTTAAAAAGAAGTTGGAATTTTTTGGTTCTTTTTTTTTTTTTTTTTTTTTTCCCTTCAAAGACCTTTCGGTTATTGTTTTGGATAAAAAAAAAAAAAAGCATTGGGTCAATTTAGAATATTAATTTGATATATACTTGAAATCAATATTGGCGAAGTCAGCTGTTTTTTTTTTTTTTTTTTTTTTTTTGGTCAATGGGGCACAATATAAAATAAATAAATAAGTTATAATCACAATTCTCTATTATTAGTAGGGGCACAAGTATAAATTTCTTAATTTATTGGGGGCACAATCAATTTTTTAAATTCTACATTCAAAAACTTAACTCTAAAAGTCTAGGTGGCGTTTGGAATGTTCTAATATAAAATCGATAAAGTCTAGAATATTTCGTATACCAATTAAACCTAAAATACATTATGGAATTTTCCTTTAGTTAATGTCTATATTTTTTGTATCAGAATTGAAACCATGTTTTAGAAATGTGTTTGGTGATTTTTTGTGAAACTATGTTTAATTTCTTATCTAAAAACATTAAAAAATAAACAACATATGTCTCTCAAACATGAGTTGGTCCCAGTGCTCTGCTTCGAAAGAGCCCAACAAACGTGCTTTGTGTTGATTTCTTTATCTTTTTTTTTCTTTTTTCTTTTTTTCTTTTATGTTCTTAATATCATAAGCCATAAAAATTAGATGGAGACAAACGGGCCCTTAATTTTTATATTGGAAATGTGTCGATATTAATTGTATTATAGGTTTTTACAATTTGTGTTCCTGAACTTCTGGTTGTACGTAATTTGATGGCTAAATTATTAAAAAGAATCTCCATTACAAAAGTGTTAAATCACAAAAAATTAGGAGTACATTACTAAAAAGTTATAATAACTTTTCAAAATTTATTCGGACAGGTAATTACTTTTTTTTTTTTTTTTTTGTTAAGTCAAGGATTAAATTCTTAAAAAATTTAGAGATCATAGTTTAAAATCACGAGAACTTCAAAAGAGTAACGGTTCCGAAAACCTTTATCATACAACAATATCAGTTAGAAATCACACCTTCCTATTGTTGCTTTTTCCCTTTTTAACTAGTACGATTATAATTTTTGAAAACTAGTACGACAAACTGTATTATTTATTTTATGGATGTTTTTAGTCATGAAATTTTTGTTAATTTTGATTTAATTTTTTATTTACTTTCAAAAACACACGCAACAACCAATCCAATATTTTCAAGAGTTGGAATTTATGCAAATTGGGTTGTTCTTGGGTAAGGAGGGAAATAGTCCTTTTTAAAGAGTGAATTAAAAATTTCCTACTTTTCTTTTAAATTAGTAATGGCTGAAATTCAAGATACACCTTGTCTTGTCAAATTTGGTAAATCTGAAATTTACTTTATATCAAATGTTTGAAAATAGTGTTTTAGTAAATAAAAAATGTACTGTGTAAATATATTTACTAAGTAAATATATCATTTAGCTAATATTTTTTATTGAACTGAAACCCCTAATCCCCAAAATTTCCTCAAACCTGACTTAAATTAAGAAAAACCCTAACTCCCTCCGCTTGGAACCCCCCACCCGAACTGTTGACAATATTGTTGCACCATGAGATGAAAGCCTTGAACTTGTAGATCATGAGGTCGCCGAACCAAAGGCGTCACTCTGGCGTTTGATTGAGTGGTCATTGGCCCAACGACGATCTGAGTTAGAGAAAGGGAGAGGAAAGAAAAGAGAAGAGACAGACAGAGACGTTCAACGATTCGAGGCAAGAGGAATTTTGACGAGTGAGACAAATGAGAAAAAAAAAATTAGTAGAAAAACTACGAGAGGTGAAAGTTACGAGTTAAATATCTTTTAAAACTAAAATGGCTACTTACCACTAATTATTATAAAATCGTCAATAGGACAGTTTCTACATTAAAACATTTTAAATTGGATCATTTCCTATGAATTTTCTTTATTGTTCCTCCTCAACTCTCTTTTCCTCTTTCCTTTTTTATTTATTATTTTACTTGGAATAACCTTGTTTTTCCTTTGAATATTGGTTTTTTTTTTTCTTTTTTTTGTAGTTAGCACTAATGTTTTATAAATTTGTCATTTTTTGACAACTTATCATTTTTTCTAAACTTCTAATTTTAACAATACACACTATAAACTTATTAAATCGTTATGATGTATCTTATATGGTTTAATTTTCATTAAATTAGTCAAAAAGCCATAAATACGCCACAATTCGACATCAATAAATTCCTAACAAGGTTTTTTTTTTTTTTTTTTTTTTTTTTTTTTTTTTTAATGCTATCAATGTCTTATTGGACATGTGAAGAGAGAGATGAGATAAGGTTAAGAAAATGGTGAAGTACACATGTTTTGCGGTCCGAAGCAAGAAAAAAGAAACAAACATATCTATTACCCCTGCGGTTCTTGACTTTATTACCTACCTATTTATTTATTACATTCTTTTGTTATGACTCATCTTTATTTATTACTTTCTACCATCTGCCGCTTCCTAATTAATAATTTACTCATGTTCTCTTCTCCTCCCTTATTTATTAATAACAAATAAAAATAAAAATAAAAATAAAAATAAAAAATACAAACAAACAAATAAGAGCGGCGGTTTAATTAATTAATTAAATTAAATTAAACCCATTTGGATCTTGATCTGCGGCAATCACCACTTGCATTCATATCCAACATTCAAGAATATTCTATCTCTTCATTCAATTATCCCAATATATATATATACACACACACACACACAAAATCAATGTCTTAACCCAATTAATGGTATATTTATTATATAGGTCCATGCTAGGGGCTTTATATCCAGAACGTGTAGTATCAAAACTAATCTATGGTGACACTAATTTATTATTATATAATACTTTTTTTTTTGTTGATAATTGTCATTTATAATAAAAATATTAAAGTTAACATATTACACATAAAATATTATTTATAAAATTATCTATAAATCAATTAATAATTTTATGAATCTGAAAATAAAAATAATAATTTATATCTGTCAAATTTATATGATAGTTTATCAAACAAAATGCCCATCCTCTATATTTATGGAGGATGCCTATTGGAATAGCGTTAAAAGGTCATGTGATGCTCTTTTTCAATGGTGTCTTTAAATGGATGATGTTTTTGGTTTGAATAATAAACACTACGCATAAAATAATCATTGACTAAAAGACAACAATGTAATTCTAAGTGCGGGGAATAGTGATCTGTTTAGTCATATGAAAAGGATTAGGGAAATAGCAAATGATATATATTAATATATATATATATATAAAGATATATTGTCGTGATATAGTTGTATTGTCTGTCAACTCTTGGTTGGTAGAATGATCCACTCAAAATATTTTACTATAAACTCGTACAAATAGGCGTTTTAAATAGGACAATGGCATTATTTATAATTATTAATTATGTAATTTAATCATTGATAATGAAGGGCCTGTTTGGTGTATGAGTTTGAGTTGAAATTGATAAGTTTAAATAGTGATTGATGTGTACTTTTTCAGAAAAGACAAAAAACTTTTGGGGAAAAAGATAAAAATTGAGTTAAAATCCATGGGTTTGGACCTGTGGTCCAAACGCACCCGAAAGAATATTGCCTAATTGTCATCTTAAAAAAGGGTATTTGTTAGTTTATACCTTATATTTTAACGTAATGTCAAAAGATACCATGTTATTTGGATAATATTAAATAATATTCTATAATTTGAGAAAATATCATCTACGTACCTCGCATCGCATCCATAATCTAACGTGGAACGTAGCTGCCGATCCTAAAATGTAAAAATTTGACATGGATTTGAAATTTGGAGGTATATTATGAAAGATATTCAAAATATATAATATATTATTTAAAAAATGATACGCATCATGAAAAAAACAATTTCATAACACACTATGAAACTAAAAATATAACTTAGATATTAAAGGGGACAAACAATAATTCCAGTTTAATACATTCCACTAATTAATTATACATATTCATGATAGAGTTTTTCATGATTATTCGTAATTTTTTATGAACTCAACACAAAATATATAAATGGTTACAAGAATAACTAAACAGTAAATTTACAATTATTTCGACCTTACACGGTAACTAGTGTAGAGTTACAAATATCTCATCATCAAGTTTTTTTAAATATATATGCGCACGCGTGCAAGGCATATACTAGTAAATAATTCAACAAAAATATATCCCTAAATAAAGAAAAAAAGAAAGGGGGGCGGGGGGGGTGGTGGTGGTGGGGGGTCTCTAGGCTAAAATTCTGGAAGTGGACCTATTGATGGTGGAGTTGTGACAAATGAAATGGCACCTCCACTAATTGTTTTTTTTTTTTTGGTTAGTCACCTCCACTACTAGTTTGATATATGTAGATGTTGAGAGAAGAAGAAATCAAATGCAAATACGAGTTTTTCAAGCCATAAATAGCTAATTTTCTATGCACATAATGACATACGCTGACCACTTGGACTTGGGACATAATTGTGATGTAGAATTTAATACAAGATACATGACATTTGATGTTACTTAATGTTTTAAAATTAATTGCTCTATAATTTGGTGGAATTAGTTTTCGACTATAATCCAGTAATATGCAGGTTTCACTTGTGCACATTATGAGTTATTGGGTTACACTAGGTTTGCTTAAAATTTTGAACTATTAAAAGCACCGCCTTTTTTTTTTTTTTTTTTTTGAGCAGACAAATCCTTGTAATACATATGTTTTTCTTGTTTCTAAGTAGGTCCATATATATATATATATATATATATCACACTCTCTTTTTTTTTTTTTTTTCTTTTTTTCTTTTTTTAAATGAGAGTAGGTCCATATATGATATATCTCGCGCTAATTTATTATACATGTGACGATGTTGACACAATTTTACTCATCACACGCTCTAGTTTTTCAAACTAGTTTTAACTTCTGTGGCTTTCGGCTCATATATTTATTAGTCTATAGATATATAGATATGTATATATAAATATATATAATTTTGTGAGTCCGACTAGAGTTAGTTTGCACGGAAGAGATTAAAGGAGGGTCCCACAAAAGGACTTCTCCTTCTTTGTGTCTTGTGGCTCGTGGGATCTAATTGTAGCGGGGCCTCACAACATTTTATTTTCAATATATATATGGATTTAATTATCTATATATTAAAATTAACTAAAAAACCATAGTATATTATAATGAGAATATATATTAGTTATTCAACATAATTAACATTACAATTGTAAGGGTATAATAATAATTTTGAATAAATGAATTTCTCTATGATATATATTTTTAATGTCAATATTTAGTTAGAAGGATGTAACAATTATTTGGGACAACTATTTATTGATGTTACACTCTTCTAACAAAAGTAATACGTTATATCAAATATTATATTATGGATTTTCACTTTTTACATATTATGTTTGAAATTAAAAGTCTATACATATGATAAGAGTGTTAGGTATACGTACATTTTAAAAATATTTCCTACGTCCGAAAATCCAGGCAATTAGAATGTATAAAAATTTTCTTTAGGCAATGGGACCAACCGAATCCTTGAATTGGACAGTGAAAAGCTTGAAGGGGATGAACTTGGTTTATGTTTTTCAAAAATTATTCTTGATTGACAAAGAAAACTTGTTTGTCAATAAGGAGGAGCCGTCACTAATCTACAACTACCTCTGGAAAAATATGAAGGCATTTTTTTTGTTCTTTATTGGCCACAAATTTCAATTATTTCAACTGTTAGATATATGTACACCTAACTTTCTAGAACACTCCTTTTTCAAATTTATTGTGATTTTTTTTTTTTTTTTTTAACCATTTGGGATTTTGATTCTGACCTTAAATACTGTTGATGAAGACCTAGGAAAGAACAGAAGTTCCTTTCTCATTGGTTTTCAGTTGTATTTCATTTTTTTTCATTTGAATTATAGGACTTCATCCAAGCGACAAGAAATTGTGGGACATCATTTTGGTTTTTTCAATTAGTACTATCCATTGGCAGTAAATACAGATGCAGACGTGTATGTTAAGAAAGAGAGCGCAGAAAAAATAAAAAATAAAAAGGGTATTATCTCGTTATCGTGAAGAAGGTATTGGACTCGAGTTAGTCTCACTATGAGGAGGTATACGGACAATTCATTCGGTAAGGGTTTCCTTTTCATATACCACAGAATAGACAATGTTTCATAGGGTTATTTGAGTGTGCCAGTATTTTACCACTGTTACTTTTTTTTTCTTCATATTGGGACAACAAAAATGTTTTACCAAACATATCTTGGTTTTTGACTTTGCTTCAAAAACTAGGTTTTTTACCTGGATTTTAACGAGTCTATAATTGATAATGTCATTTGCAAGAATGCTTTAGGAGTTGCTAGCTTAGCTAGACAGGATTACTTTGAGTAAATCAATTAGTTGAATCTTTGAAGGTGAATTTAGGATTCCATTTACA
Organism: Ficus carica; assembly: GCA_009761775.1. Classification (NCBI taxonomy): domain Eukaryota; kingdom Viridiplantae; phylum Streptophyta; class Magnoliopsida; order Rosales; family Moraceae; genus Ficus; species Ficus carica. Next base: position 1,468,726 of record CM019746.1, read on the forward strand.
AGCTTCATCGCATTCTTTCCACATAATTTAAAAAAAAAAAAAAAAAAAGATGTGTGGTTGAGCTATTTGACCAAGAAATGGCGTAAAATGAAGTAACTTTTTACGGTAAAAATACTCCACTTGCAAAAAACATTTTTTAAAAAAAAATTTAGATATTGTGAAAATCTCATCAAAATTTAAATAAAAAAAAAGTACAAAACAGGTAAAACCAGAAATACACATACGACCCTAAAAAAATAGAACCTTCCTTAAGTTACTTTTTTAGAGTTCTCCTGAAATAAAACTGATAATTGGAAACTCATATTTAAATTCTCTTGTTTTCTATTATTATTATCATTATTATTGCTTGTATCCTCGTAATCTTGTTATCTTTAGCTTGTTTAAGATGGAAAAGGAAGAAAAGAAAAAAAAAAAAAAATGATTTTATATTTTAATGTTCTACGTCTATGATGAATTGGAAAAGGAAGGAAAACATTAATTAGCTGAAAAAACCTCACTTTTACTCCTCCTTTATCCCTTAATTACTTTGTTGATTGGACAAATCTAAGCTTTAAGTGTTGAGGCCATATTTGGGCTCGACCCTGGCGGCCCGTAGGCTCGGGCGCGGCCTGTGGACCGGTCAACAGGGCTGCAGCCCAAACTCCCCAACCCGTCCCGGGGGGCGTGTGGTGGCGCTTTCCCCCAGAGGTTGTTGATACCAGGGTTTGAACCCTTGATATCCTTTAGGAAGCTAAGGTTCCTACCCATCCGAGCTGCAGCTCGGATGGGTAGGAACCTTAGCTTCCTAAAGGATATCAAGGGTTCAAACCCTGGTATCAACAACCTCTGGGGGAAAGCGCCACCACACGCCCCCCGGGACGGGTTGGGGAGTTTGGGCTGCAGCCCTGTTGACCGGTCCACAGGCCGCGCCCGAGCCTACGGGCCGCCAGGGTCGAGCCCAAATATGGCCTCAACATAAAAGAGATGGGTAGGAACCTTAGCTTCCTAAAGGATATCAAGGGTTCAAACCCTGGTATCAACAACCTCTGGGGGAAAGCGCCACCACACGCCCCCCGGGACGGGTTGGGGAGTTTGGGCTGCAGCCCTGTTGACCGGTCCACAGGCCGCGCCCGAGCCTACGGGCCGCCAGGGTCGAGCCCAAATATGGCCTCAACATAAAGATAAACAAAAGAAAAATTATTATAAAAGTTCTTTTCAGTTCCCTTTCAGTCACGCTTGCTTGCTTTATATGTGGGAGAGAAAAATAGTCCTCTTTTCCTTGTTATTTTCCCCTCTGCCAAACACATTGTTGGACTCACAGCTAGAGAATGACTCGGTTTGGATTCGTTGTTAACCTCATCCTGAACCTACCCCCTATAATGATGAAAAATGTTAAATATCATGGTTGGTGATTCAATCCTCGTCACTGACCCAACCGTGCATGATGCATCATATCCGTTACATGACATTCAAAAAAAAAAAAAAAGTTACCTAACAACTTGCGAGAGATTCTACTTTTTTATTTTCTACATTTTTATTTTACCGTCACGTATATAGTGATAATATTATAAAACTTAAATATTATCATTGGTAATGCAATTATCACCCCTCATGGCAAGTCACTATTTATGTGGTTGTGTAGCAAATATTAGACTCATTTTATTTCTGTGTTTTTTTTTTTTAACATTTCGTATCATCAATGTTACTCTAATGGTACGGATAAGTGATAGATTTCTAGTGATGATGATTCACTGGATCAAGATTAATTGTAGTTACTAACTCTTTTTTTTTTTGAATTGGGATTGAGGGATTTTAAACTCTGTATCTTTAAGTGGAGTCAAGTGTGATATAACCGCCTATGCCTGCAATCACCTTAATTTTTTTCTTCTTGTTTTAGTAAATGGTTGGAATCATTGACAACAAAAAAATGTTCAGTTGTACTCAAAAAATACGAGATTTGTCAATTATTTTAACAAAATATATATGAGATTTATATATATATATAAAAAAAAGGTTATTTTTGGCCTTTTTTTTTCAACTCTCACTTGAAATTAGTCATTTCTCCAAATCACGTTACTATCAAAGAGTAGGAGAATTATGTGACACAATATGATAAAAAATTATATCGACATAATACAATTTTATTCCTTAGAACTTAGATATATATTAGAATCATATCAGATAAGATATATATTAGAATCATATCAGATAAGGGAAAAAAAATTATGATAGTTTGTTAAAATTCTATAAATATCTAACAGTTAAAAACTACATTTGGTGCCCATTGGGGTCACTTTCATTTTCAGCAAGGCAAAATGCATCAGGAGTAGTATGGGCCTTTTGTCCTCAAAACTTTGATGGTCCATTTCATGAGTAACCCAGCTGAGATTTGTACTTTTTCTTTACTCTTTCCTTCTTGGTTATCCTGTGTAAGTCGTGTCATCTTTCCCTTTTTTGCTATCTCGTTTTCTGTTTTTGTTTTTGTTTTTGTTTGTGTTCTTTTCAATAACAGCCTCTGCGATGTTCGTCTTTTCTCCGGGTTTGAGCTTCAATTAATGGTCTATCTGACCATGCATATTTTTTGTTATCTTGTTTTGTCTTTTTTCTTTTCATTATTTTTTGGATACCAGCCTTGATATTTTTTGTTTTTTTGTTTGTCTTTTTTTCCTCCTCTTTTTTTTTTTTTTGCTAGTAAAGTTAAGAATGCATATTTTTGTTTACCTTTTTTCATGACATAATTGTTGGCAATTAAAACCAGTGAAATTGTAAGAAAATGGTTTAATTGCCTGTGAGATGAACTTCCACATGCTAGGCCTAGAAAGAAAAAAAGAATATACTAATGTGACACAAAAAAAAAAACATGATATTTATTTTGAGTGACAAATTTTAAAAGGGTCATTTTTATTTGTTAATTATATCTTAACATACCCCTCATTATATCTTTATATAATTGGTATAATTACTTCAAAGTCTAAGTAGAGAATGATCGATATTGACATCTCTTCTTGACATTATCAAAGGGACATTACAAAAAATAATAGAAATGTCTGCTGAATACCCTATTGACGGATCCTACCTTTATTAATAAGGAGTACTGGACTGACAGAAAACAAACTTTCACTTGAAAAGAAAACTCCAGTACTCGGGAACTCAAACCACAGACCCCAGAAAACAGTGCGCCACGGGGGATACCCTCTATACTACTTTTACATGTTACATTAATATGCCAAAATACTTTATCATGAAAAAGATGCCAAGTACTTTAAGATTCAATGAAAGTAAATATAGAAAAATTTCGTAATGGTTATGATACACTAGAAGGACTGAACAACACAAAGTTTCTCTAAAATGGATACTGCATAATGGCAATATCTAGAAAAATTACATTGTTATTCACTTTATGAGTCACCGTGACTCAATTTTTTCTTATGTATAAATATTTTTATTTATGTATACAGTGACCCACTTATTCTCTCTCTCTCTCTCTCTCTCTTTTTTTTTAATTAACTATACCAGGAGACACAAACATTGTCAGTCATGATTGAAACAGGGTCCATTGGTAGATATTTGTGTAATCCTAGAAAATCTAAAAATCAAATCCAAGATTGGATGGGTAGTTACACTTGAAGGAGTTCACTCCACTTATATGGGCAAAAATATCCGAGGAATAAACCATTTCATCCTCTTCTTTCACTGTCACCTGTAAAACAATCAAACCCGAAATGAGCAAAATTTCTAGACCTCGAAGCTTATGAAAACTTGTCCCGCTGCGGAGAATATTAGCAGAGAAAACACCTTATTGGTAGGCACAGTTCTGAACCATCATATTTTCGTAACTGTCTCATATTTTATTAATTTAATATGATCCTGATGGTTTGAAAGCGTGTCAATAATTTTTCGTACTCTACCAAATAATTGTCCTATTAAGAAGATGGGCAACAAAACTTACCTCTTCTTCATCATCCTCTTCATGGTTGCTAGAGGCAAGTCTTGGGGTCTCTCCAAAGTCATCATTCTTTGCAAATCTTCCCCTAACTCGCGGTCGGCTGTCGGCGAGCGTTTTTCGACAAGCGTACTGCTGTTTCGTTTCCTTGTACCATTAGCATTATGAAGCCTAAAATATCTTAATGTTTTTGCATGCATAAATGAAATGCTTGGTGACAACTTAATAATGGTGATAGTTGATGAGAGGAACGAAACCGAACCGAACCGAACCTTGATTTTCTTGTTGAAGTTCCTTTCATTCCTTTTCTTCTTGTACCTGTGGATCCTTTCCTTCCTTTGTTCAACAGAGAGCTTTCCCACTTTGAAAGCTTGGTCTCCCATGTTTGGAATATCTGGTGCTAAAGAGCTAGAATTCCCAGCCCCACCCATCATTTGTTGAGACTCACTGCCAAGTGCCTTATTTCAACATGAAAAAGTTTGAACAATTAGAACAAGAATATCTATACTTATTAAATGATATCTATACTACATATTATACCCTTTATAAAAATGAATACACTGATTTATAGTGTTTTTGTCTTTGTTCCGAGACTACCACCACGTGACAGTCTAATCACCCACCATATGGTGGGCTTATCAATCATCATGTGACCTTTTTTTTTTTTTTTTTTTGCTCGTCTATTTTACACTATTAGAGTATTTATTCATCAACTAGTTTATAAAAAAGAAAAAAAAAATAGAGGACTTCCTTTTATTCCAAAATAAAACACTTATACCTCTCCTTTTCAAGTCTATAAATAAACATACATATACCTATATATATATATATATTTTTTTTTTTTTTTTCAATTAAGTTAATAGTTAAAAAGGAATAGATGAGCAAGTTGGGAGGTCAGTGGATGCAGCCAAATGTGCCTTCATAGTGTTGAAGATCAACATCAGCTTTGTGGGTGCACTTGTCAAAGACCTAAATATCTCCATATGCAGTATATTGTGGGCCACAATGGTGAAGTGGGCTAAATAAACATGAGAAGATTTCTGTTCGTAGGTGAAAATGAAAGATATTGTCGATAAACAAAAGTAGGAGTGGGCTGTATAAGTTTGTTGTGCGGTCAGTGATGTAACCACAACGTTAGTCTGTAAGCTTTTATGTGTCTGACACTTTCATGTTTTAAAGCTCTTACTCAAATCCGTCGCCTCCCACCCGATGAGCTATTAATTGTGTATAGTGCAAAGAAAATAATCAACATACAGAGGAAGCAAAAAGTCCTTAAAATCAGAAGTAGAAACTATTTGGTCAAGCAAAAGGTATTTAATGTAACCAAACATACAGGTTCAGAACTAGAGGCCCCAACCACTATGGTGGGGCTGATTCGAACTCAAGGTCTTTTTAAGAAAAACGAACGGTCTTACTACTCCACCGTAGACTAGTAGTTTTGTTTTTAGAACTTGGACACATACTTTACTAACTTCTTAAATATCACTATGGAACTATTTTCTTTGCTTGTTTTGAAGACAAATGCACCAAATAAATGTAAGTTGTTTAGTACCTGAAGTTCTCCAGGGTTGAAAACCTTTGGCAGTGAATCAGGACAGAAAATTCCGCTAGTGTCCCCTTGGTAATCCAATTCCTGTGGCTGCAATTCAGAAGCCATGAGAAGACTGCTTCCGAAAATCCCCGAACCATCAGCGGACAAGGCAGCGGGATTCATAGCCCCAGCAGGCAAGTATGTTCCCATGGCAGGACCAAGGAAAGAACAAGAAGGTGCTGATGAGTCCATAGGCAAATAGGAAGGCATTGAAGACAAGCAATCCTCTTCGAAAACGGGCGGTAACAAGGGCGTCATAAGCGGGGCAACGGGGTCAGCAGGGTAATGTGGAAATCCATCAACAACAGAATCTACTAATGAAATTTGAGGCCGCACTACTGAAGACAAGTCAAACTGGTCCTGTTGTATTGTCCCAAGAATTAATGGTGGCACCGAAAAGGTAGGCGATGGGGAAAAGTTGATAGAGGCCGAGATGTCGGTGTCCATGTCTTCTTGTGAATCAAAGATGATGGAGATGGTGTTGCTGCTGTTAATGTTGTTGTTAGTGGCCATGGTCGCGGTGGAATTGACGGTGGTGCTAGTGGTCACAGGGGTCGGGGCAGGGGTCGCGGTTGTGTTATTGTTACCATTACCATTAGCATCTTGGAAGGCAGCAGTGAACTTTTCTATATCTGGCAGAATGGAAAGATCCGGCGAATATGACGAGTTCTCTTCGTTGCAACAATTTGAGCAAAAAGTAACCTCATCAGAATTCTTAAAGATCTCAGAAAAAAGTTTATGATCACAAAACTCGAAAATTTGAGCACTTATCTGGCTAGAAATTTCATCCTACAAAAAAAAAATAATAATTAAATTATCAACATACCAAACTAAATTAGTGATAAAAAATATATCCTCATAACAAAAACAAATTCAACCCTGACCTTTTCTTTAAGCAAACAAGAAGCAAAATTCTTCATATTTCTCTCTCTCTCACACAAGAAAAGAGAGAGAAAGAGAAAAGACATTCTAGTTTACAAAATTGATTGCAAATAATAATAATAATAAAGATTGGCGAAAATCAATCAAATTTGAAGGCCGAAATAACCATATATAAGAGGGATGGTCTCATGGTGGAAATTAGTGTTCAAAGTAGAAAAAGATGCGCACTTGCACTCCATCTGACAAGTAGGACATGGTTTTTTTATTATTTTATTTTTTCAATGTTGGCAAAAATTCAACGGTACAAACAAAGAACAAAGATCATGGCGTGGTAAGCTTTTGTTCGATTTTTAGAAAACGGACTAAGTTTGAACAAACATTTGGAATTGAGAATGCCACTTAAAAAGAACCGAAAATTTCGATTATTCGCCTTAAATGAATGAAAAAACGAATCATGATCAAGACAGCTTGTATTAGAAGAGCTGAAAAAGCTTTATATGTTATTCCACAATAATCAAAGAAAAAGAGCTGAAATTAGCTATCAATGAAATCCAAGTACTGGATTACTAATATGGTGATGGTGATTCTTTGGTGCTAATTTGGAAAACGACACTTTTAGTGGGGCAAAAAAAAAAAAAAAAAAAAACTTGTCCTTGAAATGAATGTGTGTTAGTTATCCAAATAGTGAGAAGAAAATGATGGGAACTGTTTGAAACATTCTTGTTTGACGAGTCAATATACCCAAAGCCAAGTGAAACTCAATTTTATGGCACAAGTTCTTTGATACTCTTCAACTCTTATTGGATAAGTCATGGGGCTCATTATTGGTTTCAAAAATTTCATGAAGATATTATATTTGGGATAATTTTTGGGGGGCTCAAAACTCAGAAATGGAGGGATTTTAGAGAGGAGAATATACATATATATATATATATATATTTTTTTTTTTTTAGAAGTTGGAAAATGCATGGCAAAATGAAGGAAGATATTCATTGATAAAAAGCATATGAAGATGAAGTTTGGGGACAAAAATAGGGGATGAGAATGAAGACAAAGGGAAAGAGGGTAAAAGAAATCCACGAAAATATGAAATAACATGAAATTTTTTTTTTTTTTTAAAACATAACAACGACAACAACATTAACAAACACATGCATATGTTTTAATGAAACATTTCAAGCCCAAACTCCATAGATACACATACTTCAAGCTCAAGAAATTGCAAAAAAAAAAAAAAAAAAAAAAAACCACCCAAATTAACAAACACACAAAAGAATAAGATGGGAAAATGGCAAATCTTAAACAAGACCAAAACCATATGCACAAACAGATTGCATGAATGAAACAAAACAAAGCAAACCAAAAAAATAAAATTCAATAAAAGACAATTTTTTAAGAGGCATAATAGAAAGAAAAATTACAATGGGAAGCATCTCCGGCTGACGAATCACGTCCTCCAACATTTTTTTTTTTTTTTTGCTCTTTCCTCTCTTCTTTTTTTGTTTTTTTTTTTTTTTTTTCTTTAAAGGAAAAAGCTTTCACTAGTTCCTTAAAACACAACGCAAGAGGCTTCTGTTGTGAGCTTGGAACAGTGCGAAACTGAAAAGGCCAACTCTGCAGACCCAAAAACCTCCATGAAAAACAAACCAAACCAAACCAAAAACAGAGCCAGAACAGAGAGATGATGATTTGATATGGAGATGAGAAAGAGAGTTTAAAGAGAGAAAGGGAATTGACTGAGAGGGAAACGTCGAAATGGCAAGCTAAGAAATTGGGAATGATTATCTTGGGGTGGTGCCAAAGTGCAAAACAGTTACATTCCAATGAAGTCTGTTATGTATATGTACACATACATATATATACACAGCTATGAAACAGGCTTATATTTTGGGGGCTTTGTCCGTACGTCCGTATCAAGGTCATACCACTCTGTCTGGTCAACCCAATGGTCACGCCTGACCTCGAGTTTGCTCTGATCCTTTTACATTTCACCTTTCTATTGGTGGAAATCAATCAAGTTGAGACTGACATGTCGATTTATTCTTTTTTCGTTCTCTTTTTTATAATATATATGCATATCAATTCTATGGGTGTTTGATGTTTTGGTTTGAGTTAAGATTTTTAAGTTTCAATAGTAATTTTTGTTGACTTTTCAGAAAAGACAAAAAAATATTTCAGAAAAAGCAAATTTTTTTTTCAGAAAAAAATAAAAAAAATACAGTTTCACTTGAGTGAAACAAAAGTACCAAACATGATCTATATGTATATATGTAGTGTATATATGTATATGTATGTATATTCGGAGCTTCTACTAAACTTAAACAATGGTTGAGCGGAAATTCGTTGACCAAGCACTTACCAATTCCCTCGCCGATTCTTTGTAATCTTTTGTGTGTCTTTTTTTTTTTTTTTTGTCTTCTTTTTAAATTTATTTTTGGTTTCTGGTTCCTAGAATAGACTTTATTCTTCTTTATGATCTAAGTAGCTTTTTTTGTTTCAGGAAAAAATTGAAAGAGGTTTTTTTTGCCAAAAGTATTTTGGTTAAAAGATCTAAGAATAGCCCTATACTTGGTCTTTGAGCAAATACTTTGTTATATCAAATCTATGCATATAAACTAGTAAACTACTAGTGTCATTACTAAACAAACAAACAAAAAAAACTAGTAAACTACTAGTGTCATTACTAAACAAACAAACAAAAAAACTAAACAAAAACATATTCTATGTCATATGTTTTTGTTATTTTAGGGATAAATTCGATGTTATATATGTCAACCCATGAAATTAGTTAATAACTAGAAAGAGGAAAATATTGTTAAATTGTTATCTATTGGTATTCAGATTAATTTCAGTTATTGGATTAAAAAGAAAACTATGTATAAGCTGAAAATTATGCTCTCGTTTGGCACCTAAGTTCAATTCTTTTTTTTTTTTTAACATTTTTTTTATTACAGTATTTTTCTTGTAAAAAATTGAATTTATTATTTGAAAAGTGAGTTTAAGCCTAATCTTTTTAATTTCGAAATTAGTTTAAACTTAGTTGTCACCAAATGTGACATATTATATTGATTAATAATTCCAAACACACGTGAGAGAGCCTTTAGCAAACGTTTCAAGTACTTTCTTGCCAAAAAATTTAAAAGGAAGAAGAACCCATTTAGATAGATCCCCGTTAGATGGAGTTATTTGCAAGATTCTTTTATGTAGGTTCTTGCCTTTATACGATTATAACTCATTTTCATATCTTACCTATTCACTTTTCATCAGAAGAAAAATATGTCAGTATCAGCTACTCTTTTACCCACCAAAAAGAAAAAAAAAAAGAACTTTACATTTGTCACCAACTAATGATTTTCCAAGCAAAAAACGAAAACTTTTATTCAGCAAATATATATATATATATATTCATTTCATATACTGAGCCGTTTTCTTTTGTACTCACTAATAGAATGTGATTAGGGATCTGAACTTAAAACATACATATACATGATTAAGAAAATTTGTACAATTTGTTTGATCACTTTAATACATTTAATAACAACTAAATATGTAATCTAATTTAGATATCCCCAATTTCTTTTATCTCTAACTCAATTTAGTAATATCAGGAATTTCTTTTAATTTAAAAACTACCTTCTATATCCCTTTACATTTTTAGCAAAATTTATAGATTTTTCATGATCATTCAACATTAATTTTTTGTTGACAAGAATCAGAGAATCATTTGTGCCATCACGCCCCATCCCATCATCTTCTCAGGCTCACCAATTGAAAATAGGCATGACCCAATAAAATTCGATGAATGAATATCCAATTTCAAGTAAATCATCCATTGTCGCACAATATACTAATCGGATAAGATCTTTATATTGAAACCGTTGAGTATCAAATTTGAAGATATCCTGAGAGATCAATCATTTACCGTTAATTTTTAGTCACTGCAATTGGAAGGTGTTCAATATTGGAATTACTATAAATAATAAATGATTTTTTTTTGTACTTTCACAATCGCCAAGGTTTTTTTTAATATTCCTCGATTACCTTTCATTTTTTTTCAATTTAATCTGAAGAATACTCATTTCCAAGAATTCATCACTTCACTCCATGTTTATATATTTTATACTTTTAACAAATTTTAAGTCCGGTAATATCAAATTGAAAAGGAACTAGAAAGTTAAGCCTTCTAGAATTATGCATTGCTATCTTTGCTAGAATCTCAAAAAAAACCAACTTCTTTTAATTTTTTTTTTTCTTTCTTGTTTAAATAGCAAGCTATATAGAACGAATCAGAAAATGTTTTTATTCTTGCGTCTTTGTTGATAATTTTTTGGATAACGACCTGGAGAACTTAATTCAGATTAGCAAGAATTTCTCTACGTTTTCCCCGAAAAAAGGAATTTTAATCTTTTGTATGCCTTCCCTGCCTAACAAGTTATTCTCTACAATTTCCATTTTCAGAAAGTGAAATGCAGAAAGATTTCCAAAAAAGCCCATTATGTTATGTTTTGGCCCCTTTGATGCGATCATTTGCGAATTTTCTGCAAAATTTTAAAATCATACGTGTAAATATACCATATACCTCTTATAATTATATGTTATACATCATGATGTAGAATAAGAATAGAATTTAATGAATTTAATGTGAATTATGAAAACTTGTGTAAAAATTTTATTTTTGGATTATTTTAAAATTTAAGAATTAGATATATTCTTTAGGATTTTGAATTAGGATTGCCTTAAAAATGATGCTTTCTCTATCTCTATCTTATGTGACTACTAGTACTAGGGTTAACAGTTGTTGTCAAGTCACTCTCGGCCCTAGATGGAGATCGGAACTCCACAGTGACGGCCAACGAAAAGAATCGGAATCCATGGTTGAAAGAAATCTTTGGCAATTTGTATAAACGATTCATAGGAATTGCAACCTAAGGGTCCCAATCTCTCTGTAAGATCAAGGACGGTAGCGAGCGAGTTTTGCGTGGCGTTGATCGCGGTTGGCAGAGGGCTCGTAGCATGCGCTGAGGTGGTGGACTTGCAATATACTGACTTATATATGTCTACATTGAGTTGGTGGTGCCTTTTATGGTCGTGACTCTCAACCGACTAGAAAAGAAATATCGACGAAAGAGCCTAATGTGTGTTCGATCTAGGTGTGTGTCAAGGTAATTTTTTATTATTGCCTTAGACATACACCTTCCTTTTTAAATTTTATCAGATATTACTGATGAAACTTGTCAGGAGGTTTTGTCTTTTGAATTGCACGGTTATTACATTGTGTTGTTCTACTTTTACCTTTTTATTTATATGATTATTTTTTTTATAAACATCCTTCCTCTTTTTTAACTTTAACCTCATTGGTTGACACAAGAGGCTTGAAAGACGAGATAATTAATCGCCTTATCTTCAACATAAATTATAATTCCAATTCTGTACAGTTGACAATAAAATAAAGTGAAAATGACATTTTGATATGTTATATCCTATCGAACGTTGTTTCAAATACTATAAGTACTTTTGTCATTATTATGAAGCTTTAACTTATAAAATTTAAATTTTACTTTTCCAATAAATTAAAAGGTAACAATACTATAATTATTGAATGAAAAAATAACAAACTAATCAATATAAATCAAATGTCAAACTATGATATTTATTATAATTGTGTTAAATTTAACACAAATTTAATTTAAAGTATTACAATCGTCAAACTTAGTATCAAAATAACACTGCAGTGAAAAGTGACTTTTCCAATGTAAATGTTCAAATTTATAAACATATTGACATATCATTATAATACTATATTACAGATACTAATATATGTCCTCAGTATAATAGAAGTGTGACTCTTAGAAGTTTCAGCCAAATATATGTAGACATATATAAAGAAGAAGCAATAAGAAAACTACTACTGTTGATATTCCTAACTAATTCTTTAGCTATTAAAAAAAAAAAAACTTAACTAATTATGGCATACCTCAATTTTTACTGTAATATATTATATTGTGCAATCATATTTGTCATCTATGAGTTATGACTTATAACGACCTCGGCACTTGGAAGTTGCACCAAGATAAATTGATTAACTCTCATTATTGTAATCGCCATATTATTTTCATATACTTTTACGTATGACTATCATGAAACGTACATGCAAATTAGACATAAATTGCCCATATATATATATATATATAAATATAAATATATTTTTTGAATTCTAATCCCCAAACCCTACACACACACACACACACAAAAAAAAAAAAAAAAAAAAAAAAGGAAAAAGAAAAAAAAAATCGGCGAGATAAAGAACAAAACCTCAAACCAAAACTTGCTTTTGATATTTCTATCCCCTTTTAATTCCAAAAGTTGGTAAAAAAGGCAAAACCCTAAGTTAGTACTAGGATGCTTTGAACTAACAATATTCCTATCTTCACATTTACATATATACGTATATATATACACTCACACATACATATCCGTCTTTTAAGAATTCAAATCTGTTGTCCTTTTTTTTTATATCTTATTAACTGTATCTCTTTAATTAATTTTTGACATCATTTAATACGTAAGTATTTTTAATAATAAATATTTACCGTAGGAGTCAGATGCAATTTAATACTTGGAGTGACAACAAATAAGACATAAAAATGTTATAACATATTCGAGCTCGATCTATAATAAAATATAATACATAGAAAAATATTATCCTCCAAACTGTTCTCGACACCTGTACCTAGCTAGAGCAATATTGGAGTCCAAGGTTCCAAAGAAAAAATGTCTCGTCAATTTGCCGTTCTCACTCATATTTGGGACTTTGCCTATGCTAATCTTGGTCAAGCTTTTCCTTTTTACTTGGAATCAATCTGTTTTACGTACTTGGTCTCTGAAGATTCTGTGTGGTTTCCCCTTTTTTCCCTTTCTCGCAAAAGTTGCCAACCAACATGAAGATGATTCCCGCAGATAATTTGATGTAACAGAACATTCCAAGCATGAAGGGACATATTATATATATATATATATATATATATAAACGTATAGAACATGTAAGAAAGGAGGTAAATATACCTGTTTTCCAGACCCACTACTATTCACATGGTGATCTCCTTTGTGATGAGATTCTAGCTAGCTACATAGACCAAAGGCATATATCTTCAGGTGGTACTGGTGATCACCCCACTAGGTTAGATCTTTTTCGGAATGACATAACATTCATGCTTAAGTACTTCACCAAAGATTGTAAAACAAATAAATCATTGTTAGACCTTTTTGATAAAATAATTATTACATATAGGACAATTGTTATGTTACATCTTTTTTTTAATTTATATAGTGTATACAAGCCCCCTTTAGCGTTTTCTTAATATATATATAAATTTTATCCAAATTTACAAGTATACGATCCTCCTCTAAAAGATTAAGCTTGTGTTTGGATTAGATATGAAATTTTTAAGTTGGAGTTGGTTGACTTTTTAAAAACTAGTTATAATTTTTATTGACTTTATAGAAAAAGACTGATATGATAAAGTATAATTTAATTGGAATTAAATTGAAATGCTAAATGAAGGTTATAAATTTTATTATACTCCACAAAAAACTTAAAAACTTGTAATTATTAGCTTCCCCCATACTAACACATACCAAAACTCCCTGACTTCGTCATGATTGTATTAGACCATCATTAGAGAAGAACCGAAGAAAAACGCTTTTATGTTTTGGAATATAGATTCATAAAGTTGTTTTCAAAAACATTCTCAATTTGAAATGGAGAATCTTTTCAAGCTGGTGCTTATAAGAGAGAAAATGAATGTGATATAGATTTCAAACAGTAAAATTTAAGTTGAATTTGAATCTTTTTTTTGGAAAAAAAAAAATGTCTCAAACTTATGTTCTTGCTTCAGGGGCGTACTTTTCTTTCTTTTTTTTTTTTTTTTGAATTGAAAAGTGGAGGATGCAAATTTTGTACTTTTTAATATAGTGAAATATGATATTACCGCTAAACTATTCTTGTAACCGCGGGTATACTTCTTCGTTGTCAAATTTTTATCAAAAATTCCTGTCAAATCTGAATCACGTAAGGTGAGTAAATAACGTGCATACCACTACTAATAAGTACTGTAAAGCTTTCACAAAATATTCCCCTCCTTTTTTTTTCCCCCCCTTTTATCATAACAACTATTCGATGATAATATTGTAACATTAACAAAACGGTAGTAAAATTGTTGATGCTACAAAATTTACTACAACGTTTCACCAAAAAAAAAAAAAACTACAACATGAAAAGTTGAAAACTAATACTCTCTTAAAAAAAATGTATTTGCCTGCGGTTTTATCTAAAAAGGCATTTTTTGATGTTTATAACTCATATGATCGTCTCTTCCTACCCAAGTGAAAAAACATTAAAAGTTTTTCATTTCTAGAAGTACCCTGTTGAATATGGAAGTTGATTATAAATTATTAATTTTTTTTTTTATCATTCCCTAAAGGAGGAAAAAAAAAAAAAAAAAAGAACGATGAGACCTATCTGTGTCAACTGGATTCAAGGACGCTTGAAAATGGCTCCTTAAAAAAATTCCCCTTTATTTTTAATCTATATTCAAATTATATGCATGCACTAGACAAAAGGACTAATATAAAACTAGGTAGGAAATTTTAATTGCATATATATATATATATATATATATATCAAATATTGCATCCGAGTTTTTGAATGAAATATAAAACTAGGTAGGAGATTTTAATTGTGTGTGTGAATATTGCATCCGAGTTTTTGATTGAAATATAAAACTAGGTAGGAGATTTTAATTGCGCGCGCGCACATATATATATATATATATAGTAAATATTGCATCGGAGTTTTCGAATGAAAATAATCATATTAAAACGACAATTATCCAAAATCAAAAATATTTATGGCACATTTGCTACGCTGATTTTTCTTTTTAATCTCCTTTTGATTATGCTTAGAAATCTTTGACCATCGTGTGAGAGTGTGAAACTGACGCAGTCAAAGAAATGCTAATTATGTCACTATTAGTTGAAAAGGGAATAAAATAAATGCTAAGCTTATGAGGTTATTATTGTGGTCGGAACAATTACAAGCATACATTATATATACATACAGATATATATATATATATATATATATATTAGATACCTCATCGTGTTTCATATAAACATGATAATGGAGTTTATCTACGCAACTCTTGTCATGTCACTCCAAGGTAACATCGTTTTCCTTAATGTTTCCATCATCTTAGTTACTCTGTTCTTCATTGTTATCCAGCATAGTCACTACTACAGAATGTGGATACCACGACGGAGATTCCACGACCGTTATTCAAAAACCGTCGTGGAAACTGAGCCAAAAACACGGAACAACAGTAGGTCTCTGAAAACCGTCGTGGAAGTCTATCCTTCCACTACGGGTTTTTAAAACCGTCGTGGAATTATTGACTTCCACGACGGTTCTATGAAAACCGTCGTGGATGTCAGACGATTCCACGACGGTTAAATAAAACCATCGTGTAAGTCTAGAATATTACACGACGGTTAAATAAAACCGTCGTGGAATTATTGACTTCCACGACGGTTCTATGAAAACCGTCGTGGAAGTCAAGTATTCCCCCTTTTTGTTCAGACATAGCGCGCAGCTCGAGAAGCTCTGTTTTTCCCACATCGATACACCAGCTCTAAGTGAACAAATCTCATACCAGATCGCTCCGACAACAGTTCCATACGCCGCTGTTAGACCCCACCCACCACCAGTACTGGTCGATCATCATTCTTGTAAGTCATGATGACCCAAATTAACTTATCTTTTTGATGTTTTCAGAAGTGCTAATTTTTTATTTACGAACCCAGATTATTAATTTTAATTTGTATTTTTTTGGATTCCTTTTATACGTTAAATACTGAAAAGTGTTTAATTTAGTGATCACAATCAATGTATTTTTAGATTTGGATTTTTTATTTAAATCCTAAATAAATGTATTTTTAAAATTACGATGTAATTTTTTTTTGGATTTTGGTATTTATTTAAATAACCCGGGCCGGTTTTTTAATTGTATTTATAGTAGTAGTTATGTTATGTTTTTTGGATTTTTTTAGTAAATATATTGTTGATTTAATTAATGCATGTGCTGGGACTATTTATATATAACGTAACTAATTAAATGCAAATGATATTCATGCGTGCAATTTAAAAATATGCACACCTATTGACTTCGAGGGCTTTGATTTATTGGTTTAGGATTTGCGCGCAAATCATGGATAGGAAATGGATGTGGTTTGATAGATTGACTAAAGCATATGAAGATGGTGTTGAAGAATTTTTGTCATTTGCCAAATCTCATACACAAGACGATAAGATTCGGTGTCCGTGTCAAGTTTGTGGTAATCATAGATCCCATTCCATTGATGATGTTAGAGGGCATTTGCGCGCTAATGGGATAATTTGTTCTTACCAAACATGGTATTTACATGGCGAAGATTTTGTCCATATTAAGAGAACATCGACTAGTACTAAAGGTAAAGAGCCTATTGTTGAGGAAAACATTGTTGACGAAAACGTTGGTGATAATATGTACAATATGATTAATGATTTGGAAGAAAACTTTGTGCACCGTCCGGAGTTATTTGAGGAAATGATTAATGATGCCGAAACGCCCTTGTATGCCGGGTGTACAAAATATACAAAATTAGGGGCATTGGTTAAATTATGGAATATGAAAGCGTCGGGAGGGTGGACGAATTCTAGTTTCACGACTCTTTTAGCTTTTCTAAAAGATGTTTTACCGGAGGATAACAAAGTGCCACCTAGTATGTACGAGGCGAAGAAGACGTTGAGCACGTTGGGAATGAAATACGAGAAGATACATGCTTGTCCAAATGATTGCGTGCTTTACCGGAGAGAATATGAAGAGTTAGATGAATGTCCGGTTTGTAATGAGTCAAGATGGAAGAAGGGCAAGGTGCCATCGAATGGTAGTAAAGGAGTGCCGGTGAAGGTGTTATGGTACATTCCACCAGCTCCACGTTTCCGTCGTTTGTTCCGTAATGCACAGCATGCTAAGAGTTTGACATGGCATCATGATAAACGTGTTGACGATGGCAAGCTTAGGCATCCGGCCGACGCACCGCAATGGAAGACCTCTGATGACAATCATCCATATTTTAGTGCAGAACCAAGGAATTTACGTCTCGGTTTGTCGACGGATGGAATGAACCCGCATAGTAACATGAGTAGTCGGCATAGTACCTGGCCAGTCATACTTGTCAACTACAATCTCCCTCCAGACGTTTGCATGAAGCGGAAGTTCTTGATGTTGACATTATTGATCTCAGGCCCTCAACAACCGGGGAATGACATTGATGTTTACTTGGCACCATTAATCGATGACCTAAAAAGGTTGTGGGATGATGGTTTACAAGTGAAAGATTCTCACCGTCAAGATACGTTCAATCTTCGTGCAATGTTGATTTAGACAATTAATGACTTTCCTGCACTTGGCAACCTATCTGGTTATCCTGTGAAGAGTGCTATCAGTTGTCCAGTTTGTATGAAGGAAACATCTTCCATCTGGTTGAAGAATGGTAAGAAAACCGTTTACCTTGGTCACAGGAGGTTCTTGCCGAAAAATCATCGATATCGCAAACAGAAGAAGGCTTTTGATGGCAATACCGAAGAAAGAATCGCTCCTCGGATTTTGACTGGCGAGGATGTATTTGAGATGGTTAAAGATGTGAAGGTTGTTTTGGGAAAGAGGAAACGTAAGGATCCAGTCCTCGATGGACCTTGGAAGAAGAAGTCAATCTTCTTTGAACTTCCATATTGGAAGTCACTTTACGTGCGTCATTGCTTAGATGTTATGCATATTGAGAAAAACGTCTGTGAATCCATAGTGGGCACGTTGCTTGACATTCCGACTAAGACTAAAGATGGTGAAAAGGCACGGTTGGACCTTCAAGAGATGAAGATTAGAACGAATTTGCTCCCCGAGAAAAGATCGAACGGCACTTACTTACCGCCAGCAAAGCACACATTATCCAGACAGGAGAAGAGAAAGCTTTGTGAGTGGCTTGCATCCGTGAAAGTGCCGAGTGGGTACTCTTCCAACTTCAAAAGGTTGGTGTCGATGAAAGATTTGCTGCTCGTTGGAATGAAAACACATGATTGTCATATCTTGATGCAACAATTATTATCTCTTGCTTTGCGGGGAGTTTTAACAAAAGATGTGAGATACTCAATTACAAAGTTATGCTCATTTTTCAATTCAATATGCTCCAAGGTAATTGATCCAATGATGCTAGATTCGCTACAATCGGAATTGGTTATGACATTGTGCCTGCTTGAGAAGTATTTCCCACCAGCCTTTTTTGATATAATGATCCATCTATGTGTGCACTTAGTTCGGGAAGTTAAGTTATGTGGCCCGGTGTATTTGAGGTGGATGTATCATTTTGAAAGGTACATGAAGGTCTTGAAGGGATATGTGAAGAACCGAAATAGGCCGGAGGGTTGTATAGTGGAAAACTACATAGCCGAGGAATCAGTTGAATTTTGCTCTGAGTATATGTCCAACGCGGACCCAATAGGGTTGCCAACAAGCGGGCTATTTACGTCGAAAGGACTATCCGTGGCCGTTCATTCATCAGTAAATCAAGATGAATGGGAAAAAGCTTGTTTGTATGTTTTGCACAATGCTAAGGAAATGGAGCCTTTCTTTCAGGTTCATATGGCGGAAATAAGAGCTGCGAATCCAAGAAAAGGAAGAAGTGAGAAGTGGATTCAAGATGAGCAGAATCGGACATTCCGGGAGTGGATAAGAAAATATTTGCATACGAAGCTTGGTGTTTCACAAAACGTAATGAAGCTATCTAGAGGTCCGTCATCGATAGTCACAAGATATACATCGTACATTGTCAATGACAACTCCTTCTACACTAGGGATAGAGATGAGAAGCATCCCGTACAGAATAGTGGTGTCACCCTTCGGGCCGAGTCTATGCATATTTCATCCGCAAAGGACAAGAATCCGGTCTTTAGTTCCATGAATTACTTTGGGTTCATTGAGGATATTTGGGAACTTGATTATTGCGGCTTGCGAATAGCACTCTTTAAATGCAAGTGGGCTGACAATAATTATGTTAAGGTTGATAGTGACGGTGTGACAGTGGTGGACTTTAGGCGATTGGGATACAAAAATGATTCCTTCATCATGGCGTCACAAGCGGTACAAGTATTTTATACAACGGATCCCGCAGATATAGAGTTGTCTTTAGTTGTGCCAATGAAGTCAAGAATGATCCGGGATGGCCAAAAAGATATTGACGATGGCACCGACATTCCATCATTTACAACGGGTTTGCCACCGGTGGAGGAGATTGATGATTTTGACGATGATGTATCACATTTACTTCGATTAGACGTCGAGTGGACACGTGTTGAGAAGCCGAAAAAAAAAGCAGAAAAAGAATAATTACCAAAATCTTTAATTCTTATGTACGTTGTAAACATTTAATTAGATACGGTTTTTTCATTCCGCATTGTTATATGGGAATTATTTATACATGCAAATACTTATGGAAGCAAATAATAATCCACAATATTTTATTGCACAACATACAGGTTTTGCCACAGAAAGGGATTATATTAACAATTTTAAAATTATTTTGTGTAAATTTCTAACCTACAACGACGGTTTTTCGAAAAAACCGTCGTGGTATGTAATATACCACGACGGTGAAATTTTCTAACCGTCGTGGTAGAAATATACCACAACGGTCTTTTAGCTGACCGTCGTGGTAGATAAGGGGAAAAATTAGCACTGAACCTATCACGACGGTCTTAAAAAACCGTCGTGGTAGTCCTTAATTCCACGACGGTCAGATTAAAAACCGTCGTGGTAGTTGAGGCGGCGACTGACCCTATCACGACGGTCAGAAAAAAACCGTCGTGGTACACAATCTACCACGACGGTCAGTGAAAAAAACCGTCGTGGTTGTTTACCTATTCGCGACCGTTTCTTCTGTTGACCGTCGTGGTAGATAGTCGGTGGCTGCTAATACATATCCTATCACGACGGTTTTTAAAAACCGTCGTTGTATGTCGAATTCCACGACGGGTGAAATTTAACCGTCGTGGTAGGATACATTTCCACGACGGTTTTTGAATAAACCGTCGTGGTATATTGTTTAGCCGCAATTTTTGAAATTTTTGGAACTGTTCAATTTTTTGTCGCTTTTAATAAAACCTAAAAAAAAACCCCTTTCTCCCAAACGCATTTCATCCCGAGCCTTATTCCCAAACTCTCTCCAGTTCTCTCTCGTCGCTCCCTCCCTTTCAAATCTTCACAAACTCTCTGAACACTCAAACTCCGACGCCATCGTCGCACTTCTTTCAGTTTCCTCCATTCTCCGACGCAACTTCTCCACCAATAACGACGCTTGATTTCGGACTTTCCCAGTGTCTCTCGCCGACCACAACCCACTCTCTCCATATCCGGTAAGTTGTGATGCATATTGCTTGGGTAATGCACGAATGTGGGTAATTTCGGTCAACTAAGTCGAAAATAATTGATTGTGATTGTTGATTATGGGTGTCGAACTTGATTACACTCAAGGCCGAAATGGGCAAAAGCCAGAGATAACATTTTCGGTCCTTGGGTATTGTGTTTGTGATTTATATTGATTTGAAATGGTTGGGTAAGGCTCGGATTTGTTAAGAATGTCATTTTCTGAGTTAAATGTTTG
This sequence comes from Ficus carica, assembly GCA_009761775.1. Classification (NCBI taxonomy): domain Eukaryota; kingdom Viridiplantae; phylum Streptophyta; class Magnoliopsida; order Rosales; family Moraceae; genus Ficus; species Ficus carica. The sequence continues at coordinate 1,489,869 of CM019746.1, forward strand.
CATATTACGTGGTTTATTAAATGCCTCTTTGTGTGGTTGGTTAGGCTCGGATTTGTGAAATTTCCGGATAAAATTAAAGTTCTTGTTTGTCGTGATTGTTTGTAAAGTACAAGTTCGATTAAATGCCCCTGTCATACACATTTGGTGTTTTGTGCCAATGTAGATTGATTTACAATGTCAAAAGATCAACAAGAAGAAGTTTCAACCCAAACTCAAGTTGGAAAACCACGAAGAACCAACTCTTCAAGATTTAATGCCGACGAGGAGGGAAAACGAAGAGCAACTCTCCTTAAAAGAGTGCACGTTGTTAGGACGAGGGGAGAACGAATTCAAGTTTCGTTTGACGCAAAAGGCCAACCAATTGGCAAGGAAGGTGATGAATTACAGAGTTGGATTGAAGTGCTAGCTCGGGAGCACATTCCAATTTGGATTGCTGATTTCAGAAGTGCTGATTTGGAACCGAGGAAAGAACAAGTGTGGTTGGAAGTTGTAACTTCATTCACAGTTGATGAATCACACAAAAAGCAAGTTTTGAAGTCCTGTGGGGAGTCGGCTAAATGTTTTCGATATGATCTTTACCAAGCCTTTGTTAGGGATCATATTGATGATGAAAGTGTTTGGCAACGACCGGCAAAGGTGGTTAACAATTACCCAACCATCAGCCAGGAAGATTGGGAAAGGTTTATTACCTATCGACGGACGGGTGATTTCAAGAGGCTATCCGATCAAGGAATCGAGAGACGGAAAAAGAGCAAATACGGTTCTACCACAGGCCGAAACGGCTATAGGAAACGTGATCAAGAAATCGTACGTTAATTAATTGGGAAAAAAGCTTAAAGTCTATATAAATTTTATTTTGAAGTATGTGTTAGTTATGTTTACTAACTTTAATTACTAAATTGCAGTTCGAAAAGACGGGTTCATATGCGGACCGACATGTTATTTGGCGGGACACACGGATCAAGCCCGATGGAGAGTACAAGAATCCATCGATTAAAATTATCGGCGATCAAATAGTAAGTCCACGGATCCTATTTCAAATAAAGTCTAAGATTGTCTCCATTATGTTTACGGGATGAATAACATATTGTGTAATTGTTATAGGACGAATTAACACAACAAGACACCCAAGGAAGCTTCGAATCCGTGGGGACAGAAGACATTTTGACCAAGTCTTTGGGCAATCCCGAGCATTCCGGTCGTCTTCGTGGGCAATCGAAATTTGTCAAGCAGGCGCAATACTACAATGCCATGCACGTACCAAGGGAGAATCCTGAAGTCTTCTTTATGAAACGACAGCTGGCTGCCTTGGAAAGAACGGTGCAGGAACTTTGTGCGAAGCACGGTATCAACTGTGAGACGATGGCCGAGGAGGCAGCCCCAGAAACTATTGATCAGCACAACAGTTTCAAGGCGAGTTGCACACTCAATGAGAAAGACGCGGACGCGCCGGATCCGCAGCCCATGCCTAATGAAAGTAAGGAATGCCAACTTTTCCTTACTGATTTTATTAATGGTGGAGAAGTTTTGGTTGCACTAGGCAGGGCATACATGGACTGTGTTCCAACCGACACAGTCCATGGGATTCCTTTGGGCGCGGGGAATGTGCGGGTGACAATCAGTGTCCCAAAATTAAAACGTGCACTCCTTCCGATTCCGACGAATGAAGCCACATACATAGAAGAGGCTGTCGGGGGGTTTGTTGCTTGGCCCAAAAAATTAGTCGTGATTCAGAGCAGTTTAAGCCAAGCCAGTCGAGGTCCCAGTCAAGCTCCCGACCCGGAAGCAAAGGGAAAGAAACGAATAAAAAAGAGAGCCGGGAGGAAGAAACTACAGTCACAACCGGAGGTACAACAGCAAACGGCAGAAGAAGTACCTCCTACGTTTGACTTCGATGCAATTCCTATTGAACTGAGACCGCTGGCTTATTACGCACAAAGTTCCTTGAGTGACGGTAGCCAGATTTCGTGCCCACCACAACAATCCGATGAAATGCCCATATATATTGGGTATGAAGATGTATATGATTTCATAACCTTTAAAGAAATCAGTGCAAGCAGTATAATGGTTTACATCAGGTAAATGCTTTTTCCTTAAACAATACTTAATTATTGTTCCAATTAGCGTCAAAGTTAGATATATATGTTGATTTTGCACGCGTAACAAGTTTGACTTAATATTTTGCAGCTACTTATCGGATTGTTGTGCAAGAGCAGGATTGGATCAACGTTTCGTGTTTATATCTCCATTCCTTGTCTCGCCAGTTCAACAGAATGTAGATCGCGTAGCCTACATTCGAGAGAGAGCCGACAATATCATCCGGATCATAACAAACATACTAAGGGGAAGGCTTGTTCTCATGCCATATAACAGCGGCCAACATTGGATATTGGCTGTTATTAATCCGTGGGATGACTCCGTGCTCTATTTTAATCCTCTTGGAAACGATCCAGGTGAAGATTTTCAACAGCTAATTATGTTGTAAGTGTTATTTGATCGGCATAGTTCCATGATTAATTTTACATTCCATAATTGTTGTTCCGGATGTATTGATAATTGATAATTGTTAAATTGTTAGGGCACTAAACGATTGGAAATTGCTGGTGGGACGAGGAATAACAAAGCGACGCAACTGCAAGACGTTGATTCAGACTGCCCGATGCCCGATACAGCAAGGAAATGTGCAGTGCAGCTATTTTGTATTGGGGTTCATGCGAGAAATAACGTTGAACGTCGATGGACTTGCCTTATTGCAAAACAAGACTTCTTATAATGAAGCTGATTTGAATTTGGTTAGGCAAGAGTGGACTACATATGTCATGAGCTTCATACAATACTGAGGCAAAGCATTTAGTTTAAATTTTGTATATATAGCAGTAGTTAATTAGTTCTATATATATTAATTGTTGTACATTGTATCGGCTATATCATTTATGTTATTATTTAATTATTTGCTGCTTAAATTTTTCATGTCATGAATGAATGAACAGGAATGAACGAACTGGCATGGTTCAATTAAACGAATGGATATTTTTTTTGCATACGTCACGACCTACCACGACGGTTAACAACAGAAACCGTCGTGGAAATAAATATACCACGACGGTTTATACACGGACCGTCGTGTTAAGTCTATATACCACGACGGTTATTTACATAAACCGTCGTGGTAAATCCCATATTCCAAAATGTTAATTTTTGGTACTATTTTTACCAAAAATATACCGCGACGGTTATTTAGAACAGTCGTGGTATATTTGCCAAAATGTTAATTTTTGGTACTATATTTACATATTCCACGACGGGTACTATACATAACCGTCGTGACGTTATATACCACGACGGTTTATCTGTATAACCGTCGTGGTATGTCATCTATCACGACTGTTACCACGACGGTTTTTAGTTAGAACCGTCGTGGTATAGTTGTCAAAATGTTAATTTTTGGAACTTTTTTTACCTATTCCACGACGGGTAAAGAACCGTCGTGGAATCTTTTTAGATTCCACGACTCTGGATTCCACGACGGTTAGATGACCGTCGTGGAAATATTACCACGACGGTTAAAAACCGTCGTGGTATCTACATTCTGTAGTAGTGAGTAAATATTCATCTAGGGTTTCTTCTTATCGAGTATCTGTATATATATAGATAGTCATCCACTCTATATATACAACTTGATCAAGAAGATCATCCTTCCAATGTAGCTTTTAAATAGGAATGAGAAGTATATAGCAAATAGAATTTATTCAACATAACGCCAATGTTGAAAAGGTTTAACTAGATCATTACTCGAGACTACATATTGTTACAACCTTTCAACTTTTTTAAATAAATATTATATTATACTTTTCATTCCTATATGTTACGTTGAAATCAATATAAATATGGTCCCCTCAAACTGATTTTTGAGAAGAAAAGTGTGGATGAACTTCGTATTTAAACTTAAAAGAATTTTAAGATGTTAAAAAAAATAAACCCAATATATGTTTAGTTGGGCTTTTTATGCATTTTTGTTTCGTACTGTTTTAATTTTTTGTTTGGTTTACCCATGAAACATGATTCTGATTTTTTAAACATTTTTTGAGATATTAATAAACTATATATGGTCCTAGGAGGACCAAGCAAAGCCTAGCTATTTATATATATGTATATGTATATATGTATATATGTATAATTCATATGCATTAAGTATGAGGCAGACAAAATTGGAGAATAATATCACTGATCTTTGTTCTTCAAGAGTTTCTTACATAGAGATGCATATATTATTGTATTCTCATCATCAAAGATAGCAAGAGGGCATCAGCATATGTAGGGTTTTTGTACTACTTAAAAAAAAGAAAGAAAAAAGGTCAGAAATCCTAATTCTTTATGCATATTAATATTTGTTTTAATATCAATTTGAAACAAAGTAGAGAATCACTTGTACTAGGAGAATATATTTCTCTATCACATATTGAAGATCAAATCATTTTCTTTTGGAACAAGACTAAATGAATCTTGGGATTTATATAATATTTTGTGTCTCGCTTTTTTACACAAAAATATTGTGATTTGGGGGTTATATTTTTGTTATTTATTCTTGTTCATGTCAGTGTTTTGTTTTTTTTGTTTTTTGTTTTTTTCTTTGTTGTTTTTCCAATTTTAGTAATGCGTATTGCATAATACTTGTCTACCACTCAAGCCTCTTTTGAACACCAAATAGTGAAACAGAAAAGAAACGACATTACATTTTCAAGTGAATATTAATATTAGTGCCAGAAGTGAAAAAAAAAAAAGAAAAAAGAAAAAAAAAGTACTACTAGTAATTAGGCATGCAGCTTCTCATTTGTTTGGGCTAATTTAACTTAAACAAGTGGAATTTTTGTGCAAACTCAAAATTATTCTGCTGCACTAAAAAATGTGTGAATGGGAAAAGAGTGAAGGAGAGAAATGACCTTTTTTTTTTTTTTAATTAGGAAAATGGCCGAATTTTTGGAGATTTATGGAAATAACCAACTCTAGAGTGATTATTATTCCGACATGCTTTCTATCGTAACCAACTTGAAAAATGTCTATTTTTTTGCTAGCTTTCTAGACTCACTCTTTGTGCAGATCTCCCATTGAATTTAGTTCTTTTTTTTTTTTGGAACTTAATGAATTTAATATTTTAAACTCTGTATTTAATTAGTGATTAATCCTAATTATACGTTTCATTCCTTTTATTACATTTGGTATTCAAAACAAAAACAGCAATTCCACTTTTTACTTGCTTAACAACAATGCTGATCACCACAAAAAACCAAACTATTCAAATTTATAATTGAGATCAGACGTCCTCTTTATTGTTGTAGTTAATTTGTTTTTGTTTTTTGTTTTTTAAACTTATAATGATAATGAGAATTTGAACTCAAAATCTTAAAATGAAAACGAGGACATGAGATTATCATTAAGCTAAATATGTAAATGCAATCACATTAGTTGTCATCGTCGTTATTGATGTTTTTGTTTTGTTTTTTGTTTTTGTTTTTTTTTGTTTTTTTAACTTGAAGATGAGGGAATACTAACTCTATGGACATGTTTACTTTGCATTAAAAGAAAAGGAAAAGAAAAAGTGAGTAGTCATTTTATTTCCCACTTAATCACGTGTTTACTTACAAAATGAGGAATGAGAATCTAGTAGAGCTCACACTATATATAGGAAATGAAAAAGGGGATTGTCAATCCTTATATCTCTTTGGTATTTGATTTATTGCCAAAGGGAATGTAATTGTTTTCCTTAACACTATCCAATAGGCAAGTAAACACTGAAAAGAGAATCAATGATCCTCCTTGCTATTCTATTACTTTACTTTCCAATCAAATTACATTTTTCATTACATTCAATTACATCTCACAGTAGTGTTAGGTATCAAATTTGTTGTTAGGTTATGTCTGTAAATGATACCTTAGTCATTGTTTGTTAGTTATTGTAAATGGTTTTTTTTTTTAATTATTATTATTTTATTTAAGAGAAGCAATATTACTATAATAAAGAAAAAAATGAAAAAAGAAAAAAAAAAAAAAAAAAAAAAAGAAGGAAAGAAATGGGGCTTGTGGGCCTGGGCCAGTAAATTCTGGATTATGTCCACTATTGGGCTGATCTAGCCCAAAAATTAAAAATGGGCCTGTGACGAAATTCAGGCCTATTGACTGAAAGCCCACAACCAGGTGGCCTACGGAGTATGAGAGAAGTGAAGTAAAGAAAGGTTTGTAAATGGTCGTACAAACTCCCTCGCTTCGCTTCTCTCCTTTCTCGCTCTCACTTCTGCTGCTGCTGCTGCTGAACCAGAAGTCCCTAAAACCCTAACTTTCTCTCTCCTACAATGAACTGCGCAAGTCAGCTTTCTCTCTCTACTCCTCTCTCTCTCTCTCTCTCTCATCATTCCATTTTTTTTCTTTTCTGGTTTTTCCTTGTTCGAAAATTGGCTGATTTCTGCGTTAAATGACACCTCTGTTGTTGTTGTTGTCGTTGTTGTACAGTTTCCGGCGAGGTGCCGGAGGAGCCCGTCGTCTCCGCCAAGTCCGGCTTGCTCTTCGAGAAGCGTTTAATCGAGAGACACATTGCGGTAGGTGCCTTTATATATATACATATATAATGATTTCTAGGGTTTCTGTTTGGTTAGTGGGAAAATGTCGGAAAGTTACGGAAGAAAAACTTGTGAATTTTGTTTTTCCTTCTAATTACGATTTTTAAACAAGTAAAAAGACGAAAGAATTGAAATTGAATGTCTTTTAATTACGGCTGATGAATTTACTTGGGTATTTAGAAATGATTTTGAGCTGCACATGACTTGAGAGTTAGAATTTAAAAGCCAACGGGTTGAGATCTGTTTTCGACTTAGAATTGTTCTGCAGATTAATTTTGCACTTTTAGAAACTATTGTTACAACAAAAGCAAGTTCTAGCTTTTAGAGTTTATAATTTTCATCTGCTTTATAGCGGAGCGAAGGATATAGAATTTGGGTCAGTGACCCGAAGTCTTAAAGAAGTGTAGATTGATTAACACTTTGTTACTGGATAAGGGCAATTATGTTTGAATGAGTACTTATATTCGGTTATTCTTTTGGACAAGAGAAAATAGAAGATGTAAACGCTCGTGGTTTTATATCTGTGCCTAAGCATATTTTTGGTTCACATTTTAAATTTCTTTAATCCAGTGAATCTTGCAAGCGATTTTAGTGTTAGAAATGATAACATTTTGATACGTTTTGTCATCTGACTAGGATTATGGAAAATGCCCAATAACGGGTGAACCACTCACTTTGGAGGACCTTGTTCCAGTCAAAACAGGCAAGGTATGCTTGTGGTTATGTAACATTTGCTTTCCGTGCGTGGTCTTTGGGAAACCTTGGCTCACACACTACAATGGATGGTAGCTCATTTCCTCTTCACAGAAGTTGGAATTTTGGTTCTCCAGTTTGATGCCCAATGTGCTCAAAATATTAAAAATAGTTCAGGCATTATCAACATAAACTTTTGTGCTGACTTTCTTATTTTTGGATTGTGATGCAGATAGTGCGGCCGAGACCTGTGCAAGCTGCTAGCATACCTGGCATGCTTGGAATGTTCCAAACTGTATGTGATATGTGATTTTGTTGTTTTAACCTTCTATATTTTTCTTCAAATTTTACTTCTTCACACATGACATTATAAGCTTAAAAGATTGGCTGGTTAATGAATGGAAATGCTAAGGGATATGAAGAGAGAGAGAGAGAGAGCTGGACTCAAGTCCGTAGGAGTTCTCCAGTAATATATCTAGGTTTCCCCACCAATAGAATGTACAATAGAATGCAGTAAATTTATGCATTGATGGATAGCCATGTTCATATGATTATTTTTCCTGCCTGTTTGGTAATCTTATAATGTTTGATCTTAGTAAAGGGGGCTTTAGATGAACGTGGCTCCAAGTCAATGCCATATAAAAAGGATTTTGGTTATAGTTTTCCTTGCAATGGTCCTGGATGAGGCGATTCTTGTGATATTTTGGCTTGGGATGTGCAAATGAAAATCTGTCCGATCTTTACTCGGAGTAGAGCATAAACCTATGGATTTATGTTATTGACCTTCTCTTTATTTTTATTCGCTAAAGCAATTCCGGTAATATGATGTCTTGTATGATGGAAAAAATGTTTAATTATTTTGTTTTCTATGAATATAGGAATGGGATAGTTTGATGCTATCCAATTTTGCATTGGAACAACAGCTACATACTGCAAGACAAGAGCTAAGTCATGCTTTATACCAGGTATCCTCGATGTAAAAGTGACAATCTGTGTCTATTTTCACTACTAGAAATTCATTATGTGCAATTTTGCATGTTTCAGACAATACATTTACTGCTTCCTTTATGTTGCTATTTTTTCCTCTTTGGATGTCTTCTTATTTTTCACGGTGCATCTATCCATGAGCATTAGGGATGTACTCAATAGATTCAGTGCCATTCAATGTATGCCTTCTTTCATAGTCCTTGTATTGTAAGTCTATATGATTGATTAATGTTAAGTATACTCACTTAGATTGCCTTGGTTTGTGGTTTTCACAGTTATCCTTGAATGTAGTTAATGCTAAATTGCTGTTATGTGGGGAAGCACCCATTCTTTATTTAGAAAATAGAAAAACGAGGGTTCATGTAAACACACCTTAATAGATCAATGCAAATTGCTACAGTTTCACTAATAATTGCTTTCAAACTATTAAGTGAGCTCCTTGCCTGTTTTCTCAGTTTTGCTTGTCGTTCCAAATTTCATGTATTTGGATCTTTGAGCATCTATTTCCAGATCAACTTTCAATATTCTGTTTAGTTAAGGAAGAGATTTTCAGACCATTACTTCAATATTTCTTTTTCATATGTAATAATCCAATGAATGGATCCTTGTGTGCTATTGCACCTCATTTTTTCCGTTTTTCAATGCAACCTCACCAGGCTTTTCGTTTATGGTCTTTCTACTTATTGATTAAGGGCAAGAATAGGAACTTCCTGGTTTTTATGTCTCAGTTTGTTGTTTATTTGGCAGCATGATGCTGCTTGCCGTGTGATTGCAAGGCTAAAGAAGGAAAGGGACGAAGCGAGATCACTAGTTGCTCAGGCTGAGAGACATGTACCAATGCCAGCATCAGCACCAATTTCAGTAAATGCCTCTGCTGTTAGTAATGGGAGAGCAGGTTCTTATATCTATATTGTTTTGTTCATTTACTGTTCTTGGAAAGTTGGGCTAAGTTTAGCTTAGTAGTCACTTGACTTTTTAAATTTCTACTGCAGCTGCTGTTGATGGAGCGGTTCCTGGTGGAAACAATGTACGTCCTGGAATATCTGCTAGTGTATTTGAAGAGCTTACTGAATGCAATGCTGCTCTTTCACAGCAGCGGAAAAAACGTCAGGTATCATCCATGTCTGATAATATTATATTTTACAAATGGTTTTTCTTTTATCATACTGAGATCCTCAGTTTTACTTCATTGCTTGGTCTTAAGTTGGAAGTCAATTGGTTAGTACAGCTTCTTTATCGTTCACTAGATAATTTCTCAACTCTCTTTCTTCTCTTTCCCTGGGATTCGTATTGGTCCTGTAGATACCCTCTACGTTGGCTTCTGTTGATGATATAGAGAGGTACACCCAGATATCTAGTCATCCGCTTCACAAAACCAGCAAACCAGGCATTGTGTCTATTGATATACATCACGAAAAGGTACAGAATTCTTTGATTCGGATTTTATGCGCAATCTCTAATGTGGATTAGTTTTCAATTATAGTTTGTTTGTTTGTTTGTTTGCTTGTTAGGACGTTATTGCTACTGGTGGTGTTGATACAAATGCTGTGATTTTTGATTGTTCATCTGGAGAAATCCTATCTACTCTTAGTGGTCACTCAAAGAAGGTTTATTACTAAGTAGATTGTTTTGTTGTTATTCGAAAAGGAAGGAAACCCGGTTGATTGTATCGTTTAATGCCTTATGTTCTTTGTAAACTTGTTGAATAGTTGCATCTTTTCATTTGGTAGGTTACAAGTGTAAAATTTGTAGCTCGGGATGACTTTTTCTTGACTAGCTCAGCAGATAAGGTAAGCTACGTATGATATTTTTACCTTCAATTTTGGTAGACATGGATTTACTGGTTGGATTAACGAAGAAAAATAAGCACTTTTATTTTGTTTATCCATATAGTAAATATCTAAAGTCCCTGAATTTTTCCCAAAAAAAAAAAACCAATGTTACATGCCTTTCTTTGAATATTGATTTTACTGATGTTGTAATTCATGTCATAACTTTCTTAATGTTGCAGACGGTGCGTATATGGCAAGGATCTGACGAGGGGAACTATAACTGCAACCACGTTTTGAGAGATCATAATGCCGAGGTAAATAGGTTTAAAATCACATCTACACGCTCACACACATCAGATGGTTTGACTTCTCACGTTTTAAAGCTATGGCCTATCCTTGTTACCAAGTTTGCTACACTTGGTAGATGATATGTTGGAAGTCATTTTTAGAGATGGAGTATGAGTGCCTAAAAAGGCGAATAAAAAACAGACCTTCCTGGAATTGGGAATTCTGCAATAGAGGGTCAATTGATTCCTCGTCTTCATATCCTTTGGTCAATTGGTTGATTGAAGAGTTATGTAGCAAGGGTCATGGTTGTGGAATAAATATTGGAACTCTTTCATTAAATCAACAATAACAGTAGGCAAAAGCCTCAAAGCCTGTTTGTGTTCAAGTACTTGGTCAATTAGAGCATGCATGTTGTATTCGTACAGCGAAGTTTAGTAGAACAGTAGCTCTTCCCTGCATTGAGAGTGTTGGAAAATATATTACATAAGATTGCGTAGTATGACCTTTTCACGCATATGGCATATGCAATGGCACTCGTGAGCTAAGTCTGCGCATGAGGGGGCTTTTTATATGTGGCCTGTTGTCTATTTATTTATTTATTTTTTCATGCTGTCTATTTATGCAGCGTTTTTCTCTTGTGCTAGAATCATAGATTCATTCATAATCATTTCTAATGTTTTAAGTTTTATGATTTTAGGTGCAAGCTGTTACGGTCCATGCCACAAATAACTACTTTGTGACTGCTTCTCTTGATAACACATGGTGCTTTTATGAGCTTTCTTCTGGATTGTGTCTAGCACAGGTTTTAACATCTCTCTCTCTCTCGGATGAATTCTTCTACTTTTTCTTTATGCATAATTAGTATTTCGTTTTTCTTGTTGTCAATAATCTTTTGTTGGAGACTGTAGACTTACCCTTCAAAGGATGATAGAAATTTTGCAACAAAATGACAGCATATTGCATTGATCAAGTGCAGAAAATACTACTAAAATTATGAAATAAATTCATGGTTAAGCTGCTAAATTTTGAAGGATTGTTCTATTTGTATCTAGTTCTCTCTCGTGTGGATGAGTAGATGACTAAATGTAACTCTCCCATTCTTGCAGGTTGAGGACACTTCAGGGTCTGAGGGCTACACAGCTGCAGCATTTCATCCCGATGGTCTCATCCTCGGAACAGGAACCTCAGAGGCTCTTGTTAAAATTTGGGATGTGAAAACTCAGGTAAAGAGTTATCTATTTACTGTTATTTTCAACAATTAGTTCTCTCGTATCTTTCTGATATATCTTCAATTACTTTATTATATGCAGACAAACGTCGCCAAATTTGATGGACATGTCGGAGCGGTTACTGCTATATCTTTCTCTGAAAATGGTTACTTCCTCGCGGTAGGTGTTCTCCTGGCAGACTATGGTTGGTATAGAGTGAAAAAACCATGTCCTCATTTATTATTTCTGAAATGAACAGACTGCAGCTAGTGATGGTGTTAAGCTTTGGGATCTGCGTAAATTAAGGAACTTCAGGACATTTGCTCCTTATGATCCAGAGACGCCAACAAACTCTGGTAAGTTTATTTCTGTGGAATACCCTGAATGATGATGATCATCATTTTCCCTCTCTAACGGGGCTACTTTGCCGATGTTTTCTGGTTATTTACTTTTTTGTTTCGTCTTCTTTGGTGTCTGTTTGCATGCCTCTGTGATGGATATTATAGAAGTCTTTCAATTTTTTCCCTTATATCTTATTTCTGATATTGTACACGTCTTTTCCTTGTATGATGGTAGCTGTTCTTGTTTTGCAGTCGTGTTTGACCATAGCGGAAGTTACCTTGCACTTGCGGGTTCTGATATTAGGTGAGGATTGAAAACTTCCGGTTTCATGTTTGCTTTCCGTTTCAACAGTTTCAGAGTGAATGATGCTGAAATAAGCTTCCCACCAGTAGGCCGGTGATAGTTTCCAATTTCTTTTCATCTACTTCAGAAAGCTTGGATATTTGTTCACTGTTTCTCTCTGATAATTTCCTACATTCCTGAGTGCCACCACCTTTAGATAACATGAAATACAAGTTTGAGGTGATCCTAGATTCCTTGTATCCCACATCATTCTAGATTCCTCACACCCCACATCCCCGCAGATCTGAATTTTGGCTTAACCAGTTAGTTTTTTGTGATATGACCAACTTAAAGATCACTGTTCGGCTGAATGTGAAGATCTAACGCTGAAAAGTTATACAAAAAAAGATGGAAAGTCTGTATCTTTAACCTGCGAACACAAGTTTAGCATCTCTAAAAAGCAAAACTATTACATTTTTCTGAGTGTTATCCAGTTTGCCATATACAGCATTAACTTTTAGGAATCTATTTTGCAGGGTTTACCAGGTTGCCAATGTTAAATCAGATTGGAACTGTATCAAAACTTTCCCTGATTTGTCCGGCACAGGTATCGCCTTTATTATTAGCAATAGCTTAAAATAGACTTATTTTAATGTTAGTTAGTGTTAGTGTTGTAACATTACATTTCTGTTTTGGAGGAAAGTAACAGTCTGATTTTAATTCAGGTAATGTTACATCAGTGAGATTTGGTCCGGATGCAAAGTACCTCGCGGTGGGATCAGTGGATAGAAACCTTCGCATTTTTGGCCTACCTGGGGATAGCGATGCAATGGAGTCTTGAAGCAAACTTAAAATTACCCAAATCTTTGCTAGAGCACTGTTCTACTGTACCTCTAGTTTCTGTTACCTCTAGTGCTGATTCATGTTTTTTGGGACTCTTTAACGCCTTATATGTTGTACATGCTGGCCTTGTTCTGGTAGTTTCGAAACGATGAACGGGAAGAGGGCCGGTCTCGAAGCGTCTTGAAGCCTACATTGGGGCATCATGCGGCGACTACAATTGCCGTAATCCACCCGAGTTGTGACATTCTTTTTAAACAGCCCGTATTTAGAACTTTAGGCACATGATCTCTCTTTGTACTATTATCTCCATGTTTTTATGTGATAGATTCTCTTCAATTGTACTCTGGCCAGACACATGTTAAATATAAAGTTTGCAGTTTTTTTATTTTTTTCATTTTTTTATTTTTATTTTTATTTTTACTGGTGAGAGAAGTTACTATTAACGATTGTTTGCAGTCCCAAGTTTAAAACCTGATATTCCTTTTTGATGTTTTAAGTTATGACAAACATTTGAAAAAAAAAAACTGGTTTAAGTGGCTAATTTTTTCAATCTATTACTATTATATAAAGCTGGAGTGTTTTACTATTTCAAACTTTGGTCTTTTATTTGTCCTTTTGTGGGTTTTTTTCAATCTTTTTTTTTTTTAACTATTCAAAATTTTGGTCTTTGTATTGTCCTTTTGTGGGTTTTTTTTTTTCATTTTTTTCCCCTTCGATGCTTTTTACTCTTTAGTGTTATTTTATTTTTTATCTTTTGGACTGAAAAATTTTTACTTGTTTCATTTTTTATTTTTTACCTTTTTTTTGTCATCTTTTGCTCTTAATTTTTTTGAAAAATACTTTTGATTTGTTCATTTTATTTAAAAATTTTATACCTATATTCAAAAAAAAAAAAAAACTCAAAAACTAATATATATATATATAACAAACTAAATTCAAAGTTCTTGATATTTCTCGGTATTCCCCAAGAAACCGCACAACAATCTAACCGAAATACTTTATCGGCATTAATTGAAATTCATATGAAATTTTGTCAAATTTTATTTTGGACCAAAGGGATGTATCGAGATTTTTTGTGCATCATTTCAAGGGTACTGGGAAAACAAGGCATATATTTTGAGGGTTCTCTCTCTCTCTCTCTCTCTCTTTTTGTTGGTTTTTTTTTTTTTTTTTTTTTTTTGGGGTCTTGCATTATATAGGCTTAGCTATTATTTCAATTTAATCAGTGATTTTCACATGTAAATGTTCCTAGCGAGCCAAATATCAATATAGCTTCTGCATGTAAATAAATACACACGTAAATGGACAGAAATAAAGAGAAGATGCAAACAAAAACTGAAGTGATATACACACACACACACATATATAAGTGGCTTTCAGAAATTTACCAAAAATAAGAAGAGATGTAAAATGAACAGCTTTTAAAACGTAAAATAAATAAATAATAAAAGAAAAACGCCAATAAACACTATTGAGCTTAAACACCAAATCTAACAATTTTTCGAGAACAAGACGAGATGGATGTAAAATGAACAGCTTACAAAAAGTTTAATTAAAAAAAAAAAAAGCAACGCCAATAAATACTATTGAGCTAAACACCAAATCTAACAATTTATGAAGAATAAGAAGAGATGGATGTAAAATGAACAGCTTAAAAAAAATTATAAAAAAAAAGGCCAACAAATACAATTGAGAGCTAAAACACCAAATCTAACAATTTATCAAAGAATAGGAAGAGATGAACGTAAAATGAAAGCCTTCCAGCATCTAAAGGCAAGCCGGAACCATGAAGGCGAAGACAAGGAATAAAGAATCTGATCACAAAATTCAGGTAAAATGCAGGTGAAGGAAACATCTCAGCGTTGCGTCAAGTGAGGTATTGCGACGCATGCGTAAAACCCCATAGCTGCAAAAGTGAAGAAATGAATAGAATTAGAGGACCAAGTGTAAGCTTCCATTTGTTATGTTGTGATAAATTGCATTGTTCTGCATCGTATTAAAACGGAACGATATAACATGGCATACCAAAAGAGTGAAAACTAATATGTCATAAGAAATTTACTCAAAAGTCCGGAAAAGATAAAGGCAATGGGAGAGAACATGTTTAATTGTTTTGAAATTTGAGACGTACCTCAACATTCTTCAACTCAAACTCAGGTTTATGAGCCAAGCACATGTTTCCAAACGTTTCGCAAGGTCCACTGGTACCATTTAAACTATAGAAAAAAAAGTTCACAACCATGAGAAGAGAAATTATGAGCATTTTATCCATCAGACAAGGGGAAATATACTCAGAACGGGATATATAAGAAAAGCAACTTACAGGTCTCCATCCAAGCACAAAGCAAAGTTGCCACCAGCACCAAGTGCAAGCTGGTCGTCT
The DNA here is from genome assembly GCA_009761775.1 of Ficus carica. Lineage (NCBI taxonomy): Eukaryota > Viridiplantae > Streptophyta > Magnoliopsida > Rosales > Moraceae > Ficus > Ficus carica. Next base: position 1,505,278 of record CM019746.1, read on the forward strand.
AGACACAGGTAATAATACCTGTTGGCACCTATTCGGAAAAATCAGACAGTTTCTTAAGAAAACTACAGATATAATAAATTTGTCGCAGTAGATACCGATATTTGGATTTCCATGCATCATACCAGCTAAAATGTTTTCTTAGTTTAGAGAATATAGTTAACATTTACATTTTGAATTCTAATGCTAAGAAATTCCTAAATTATAAATCTCTGGATCCAAACAACAAAAAGCTTCAAAATAGAGATGACAAGAACGAACCAAATAGTGACTTTTAATGTCGACTTTCAAATCATGAGTGACCAAGAATTAAGTTCCGGTTTCATGTATTGTGTATAAAAATAGGTGCGTATGTGATGAACTGACTAAGCAAATGCATACTCCTATTTTCTCTTTTCTCGCTGATTCTAATTGATATGCTAAAGTGAATATCCAGCAAAGACAAGAAAAATCAAAATGCTTACCTGTTGATCTAAACAGCCTTGGCTCCCCATATATGGTTGTAAAAACAAATGTTTGGTTTGTTCCCTGGAACAAATAAAAGAAAAAAGGTAAAAATTACACAACAATTACCAGAAGAGAAAAGAATGGCCCTTCAGAGACACTTCAGTGGGTTAACATACTTGAAATTTTCTCTTCGGCGTAGGTTTCAAGGGGCAATCTAGAAGTCCGCCAAAAACAGCACCTTGCTTATCTCCAACAATCTAGAAAACATAAACACCATACATTATCATCTGAAATTTGTTAAATCAAATTTTGTGAATACACTAAAAGGCATTGGCATACCAGCAAACAAGGACCGGAAAGGTCAGCGCTTCTGCGGATAAGTGTGCGGAGTGATATACCATGTTTCAACGTACTGCCCTTCATTTTAAAGAATCAATATTGAATTAAGAGCCAAATGCTGAAACAACAAAGAGGCTAATTTAGCCACAGGCTATCGACTTTTAGGAGATTTACCTGTAAAGCAATACCCATTGGCATCCTTTAACGATGTTTGGGATCGATGAACACAAGAATTCATACAAGTTCGGGGAAATGAAAACAGATTCATCCATGAGATCAGGTAAAGAAGGCTTCTGCTGCAAAATGTTTTCTTCATTCGCTTCTTCAAACACTTCAGAACTACTTCTGCTACCGCTGGAGGTTTTGTCGTCAATGATTTCATCTTTTGCTTGATTACTTCGTGTTTCCTTCTTCTCATTTAATGTATTACTAGATGGTGTATGACTATCCAATAATTCATCTTTACCTTTAGAATTTCTATTATTATATCTAACGGGTAGGGACGGAATCAGCTTGAATTCATGCCGATGCTTGTCTGATCCAGAACCATCAAAGCCTATTGACGGGATAATGTAGGAGAAATATGAAGTCAAAGATTTCCCCCCTTTAGACGATAGCCTGGCCTACACATTTACAAAACCAAACAACATCACAAACTTGATAATTCATACTTAAAATAAAAGCATTTAAACAAGAAGAGACTCTGATATGAACCGTCAGATTTTTATCAATTTCAATACTATCGTGCTTTTCTTAAATCTAATATGATTATGTGGTCTGAAAATTTAGAACTAAAAATTCTCTATAAACAAAAGATTTGCACTAAAGTTGAGTATTTTCGTGGTTACAAATATACCTAACGGTAATTTCAACCTGACTTCACCATGAGGTGCAAAGTTTGAATCCCCATCCCCAAGTTCAAAAAAAGTTCAAGTATTTTCTCCACCTAGATACCACAATAATACTTAAGAAAACCGCAACCTTGAATTTTTTTTTTTTTTTTTTTTAAGCTCATGGGGCAGATCAAAACTCCAAAAGGTGAATAACCCACAAAGTTTTTCTGGATGAATTTGAAAAATAAAGGGATTTTTTTTTCCAAATCACTGGAAAATTCTTTATCATTGCTTTTCCAATAAGAAATTAAAGCAGTCAAAAAGAAAAAAGTGCAACAAAACAAGAGCTAAAATGCACAAATCATATGCTAACTAAATTGCCAACAAAACCCAGATCTCAAAATACTTGGTGGAACCAAATAAATAAATAAATCAACATTGCCAGCTTAACCATCAAGCTCAAATTTTGAACAATTAAAAATCAATGAAATTTAAAAAAAAAAAATTACCTGATTTTGAGAAGAAGAAGAGCTTGTGGAATCAGGAAAGATACGAGAAAACTTCTCTGTAACTTTCTCTTTCAATGTATGCATTGCGAGGAGATACCCTTCTGGGGAAAGGAGAAGAATTTACAGAGTGGTTAATCTCAATGGCTTCTTCTTCCTTGCATTTTCCTTCTTTTTTATTTTTTTTGGGTTTTTTTGGGTATATTTTTTGTGATTTAATTTGTTTGTTTGTTTGTAATAAAAGAGCAACAAAGGAAGCGTCGGTGAAGGAAAAAAGGGAAGGAAAGACGAGTGGCAAAGGCAGCGATCAACGGGGAAATTGAAGCTTGTCTGGTGGGACTCTGTTTTGTGCAACATCCTTTTTAAATAAATTAATTAAGGGCCCATTTACGGATATTTAGAGAGAGAGAGAGAGAGAGAGAGAGAGAGAGTAACAGAGGTTGAGTTTGACATGTATGTTTGAAGAGATGACTTCTGTAAAAATTTTATGAAATAAAAAATAATATAAAAATTTAAAATGTGTTTAGAAAAAAATATATAAAATGGATATTGTTTTGTTTGTATTATTATGAATATTTTGATATAAGAATCATTTCATTAAAAATCTAATTTTTTTTAAAATAAAATAAAGAAAAAATAATATATAAAATTGAGAGTTTTGAATCAAATAATAAAATACCGTCTAAAACTTCCCCAAACTGGGCCCAATAAATAAACTTTGATATTTTGTTATTAAGATTTTTTTTTGTTTTTTGTTTTTTTTTTGAGAAAATAATATCAATGCAAAAATTACCAGCAACTAAATACATGGAGTTTCTAGTATGGAAAGGATTTTTATTTCTATTAAAATTATTAATTTCTATTTAGTGAATATATATATAGTCTAACGATAATTTCACGTATAATTTTATCATGAGATATAAAGTTTGAATCATTCTATCACAAGTTAAAAAAAAATAAATCTCTATTTAAGGTCACATATATTAGAATAAGAATCAATAAAAAAAATTTATGAAGTTGACAAAAATATAATAATGGTGGTGATGTATTTAAAAAAAAAAAATCAAAATTGTGTTTTTATAGACGAATAGGTTGGTTCAACTTCTTGTAGCATCCTTTATAAACAATTGCTTGTTTTTTATTTTTTTCATAGAATATTCTCTGTTCACGTTTTATTTGATCTTCTAGTTTCTCTTTAACATTTCTTATAACAAACTATTTTTTTTTTCTAAGATTAAAAAAATATTTTATGAGTAATATCATATTGTGCACGTTTTTATTCCAGCATAAATATAATATGATTCGAAATTCAATAACATCTATAATGATTATTTGTAAACCGTTAAATTTAGTCATCACTCTTTCAGCCAAAAAAAAAAGGTAATTTTTTTTTTCTTAACTTAGAACTACGGATAAAAAATTCAAATCTCGACCTCATTATTTAGATCTCGTCATTAAAATATAGACCATGTAAATTTATTGTTAGATTAAATTTATAATTACGTTTACGCAAAGTTTTTTAACATTCAGTAATACACAAAATTAATAGGCACTATTATAAAAAAAAATTAAATGTACTAACAGGTATTCTCTTAAGAAAAATAAAATAAAAAAAAATTCTCCCTTCAAATAATTGAATGATGCTACATGATATGAACACACAAACTGCAAAAGCAAAGGGTCATTATTTTTCTTTCTCTCTCTTGATTTTCAATTCACCGTTTTCCTACATGCATCCAGCTAATTATCTTCTGTCCCTTTTTGTTAAAAAATACAAAAAATTGTACATACTTTTCCCCAAATTTATTTTTTCTTTTCAATTGAGCCCTAGAGGTGGTGGGGTTAACTTGAGAACGCACAAAGATTAGGGCCCGTTTGATTCTCTATCTCATTTTAAACTAAACTGTACTTTTTTCATCATGTTTTTTGTCTTTTCTAAAAATTTTTTTTTGTCTTTTCTAAAAAAGTCAACAAAATTTACTATGCAAATTTAAAAATCTCAACTCAATTTAAACTGAACTTGTGCACCAAACGGGTCCTTAGTTAAAATGTCACATAAACTATTATCATTATATTAAAAATAATAATTATTATTTATATTATTATTGTAATTTGCTAAAGGATTTATGGACAAGAATATTCTAGTCCTAGTCAGCAAAGTTCCAAGAATCTAAAATCCTGGTCAACCAAAGTTGGCTTTTTTGACTTCAAACACTTTGCATCACTGTTGTCACAAGAAATTGAGCTCGACAGAAAAATAATTATAAAATTTGTATGACGTATGTAAAGCATCAAAATTCCAAAGAGATTGACTACATATCACATCAATATGTTTCCAAAGCATAATGTTATGTTCGGGAAGATGATGAAATTTAAATAAATAAAAAAACATAAAGAGTAAAATATCTAAGTGAAGAAAACTATAAGAAATGAAAAAGGTTTATATATATATATATATATAGTTTGGTAGAAGAAAAAGAAAAATGAAAAAGGTGTAATATAGTGTATTTTATAATTATAATTTTATATAAGATATGAGATGATGTATAGGGATTGAGATCGTATAAGGATTGAGATCAAAAAAGTTATTTTTACATATTATCTTTTTGTGAGATTTTTCCTCCCCTTTTATTTTTTAAAGCTGGAATGATTAAAATATAGGTCACATGAATTTACAACTTCAATCATCTAATCTCTTCTCTACTAAACAACTGAAGATTCTTTCATTTAACTAAAAAAAAAAAAAAAATTTCCATAGCATTGTTATGTTTTCAATTAAGGCGATGCCTCGTGGTGATATAGAAGAATTGTTATAATAAAAAAAATGAATATTAGAATCTTTGTTATATGACAATTTGGATTAATTGTTTTATAAAAAATTATGACTTGTTGGAAGAAAATAAAAGATAAATTAATGTAAATGGATCATTTCCTAATCAATTAACTTTAAAAATAAAAAAAAGGGTCTTAAATAGGAGAACAAGAAAGTAAAATGCAAAAAAAAAACAAAAACAAATTAAAAAGAAAAAAAGAAACATGCAAGTAAATGTAATTACTATAATTTCATATGCTTTCACGTGATATAAGAAGACAAGATAATATTATCCTAGACTAATCCTTGAGATAAACATTACCATAACATGGGATCTTCTCATGGTGAACATAGTAACTATGAGATCTTTAATTATCTACCTCCATAATTTTTAGATGGAATTGGGTCGATTCACAATTTGTTATTTATGGAGAGATAATGGATAGAAATTGAGAAATATCAACATGATATGTCTGAAATTATTTCAGATCCTACTCAAAATTTGATGTCTTGGCAGTGTTTGAACTTTTTAGAAGCACTTTTTAATATTGTCGTTTTCTCATATATTATTGATACAATATACTTGTATTTGGTTTTAATTCAAAAATATATTAATTAGTTTCAATTATTGTACTTAATCTATCAACGTTTACATGTTATTTACTGTATTAAAATAACTTTCTTTTTATCATAATACTTATCATACTTTTTTTTTTTTTTTTTGTAATTAAGAATAAATTCAGCATCAATTTTCATGTGTTTTAGCACTTAAAAATTATATGCATTCTAGTGTTTAGTGCTGATTTGCTACAAAGTTTTACCTACTGTAAAATGATATAGTTGGAAAAGTACCAAAGAAGTTGTTAAGAGTATTAAGGGCCCGTTTGGTTCTCCATCTCCACTCAAATTAAACTGTATTTTTTTTATCATGTTTTTTGTCTTTTCTAAAAAAGTTTTTTATCTTTTCTGAAAAAGTCAACAAAAATTACTATTCAAACTTAAAAATCTCAACTCAACTCAAACTGAACTTATGCACCAAACAAACCATAACTTGCACAATATTTTAACGACCAAGCCGTGGGGGTGACTTAATGGAATTTTTGTGTTTTTGCTCCTAAATTATATTGGTTGTTTGGTAACTTGCCTCGAACTTTATCCTTGATATATTGTTCTCTGAATTTAACAAATTATTACAAAGCATTTCTAAATCGATGTGCACTGTTTAAATTTAAAAAAGAACGTTCTTACACGCATATGATATGACGTGCTTTATATTATTATCTAAAATTTTAATTATTATCTTTAAATGAGTTCACCTAATATATATATGAAAATATTTTCATTAAATTTTAACTGTTGTCACTGATCTGTAGTATTTTACAATATTTTTTATTATTATTATGAGGAAAATTGTTAAATTTGGAAAATTTAGCACCAACTTCCCAAATCACAAAAAGTTAGAATAGATAAGAATGCCAAAATAATATCATAACTTGATACGTGTTCTTTGCACGCAAAATAGAGGGAAAAAAAAAAGAAAAAGAAAAAAAAAAGGAGGACCCCAAGTCATTATATATGATTATTGTAGATATAATAACCACACAAAACACAAAAAGACAATATTTATATTTATGAAGTCGATAAAAGCTCCTCATAGCCATGGCCAGGATAAGTTCACACCAGATACAAGTTATGCAAGTTAAGCAGCAAACTTGATGAATTAGCAGACCAGATACACGTAAATGGAACAAAAGTCTCGTATCTATGGGACCCACAAATCCTTTCATATCCCGAGTCCCGAAGTTGGGTTAAGCATGCAATGAGTACAAAAAAAAAGTTGGGTTGTCTAGAAATGCTCAATATGATAGTAAAAAGTAAAAATAAAAATAAAATAAAAAATAAAAAAAACGTACCAAAGAAGAGTATCCTTACAAGTTTTTGAACTAAGATCCTATTTGATAACCGGTCTTATTTAATTTTTTTTTTTATCTTTTTCCTTAAAAATTTTTATCATTTTCTCAAAAAAAATTTTATCTTTTCTGAAAAGTCAACAAAATTTACTATTTTAACTTATAAATTTCAACTCAAACTCATTCACCAAACACCCCCTAAAAATTAGTTAGTAACTAGAGGTTTCAGTAACTACTATACTAAAAACTAATAAGTCCTAATTTGGAAGTCATTACCTAGTGCAAACTATACTAATTAGAAGAGATTAATGGACCGTTTGGAATAATGATTAGAGTTAGAGTTTTATAAGTTAAAATTAAAATATATGTTTGATTGAAATATGAATTAGAAATGAACCACGTATGAAAAATTATATAAAATTTAAAATGTATTTAAAACAAAATATACACAAGATGGATTTTGTTTCATTATTGTTGTTATTTTATTTGATTAAAAAAATCACATTTCAATTTCAAATAATAAAATTATGAAGTTTGAAAATTTAAAATTTTTAAAAAGTGGAAGATAGAAAAAAATAATATGTATATTTTGAAGTTTGGTGGTTGAGTTACAAAATTCGGTCTTAAAATATGGTTCTGAGCTGCCTCGGGTTTAGCCTTTTAACAAGTAGAAGGAAACAATAACAGTGTACTGTTTTCTATAGGATTTTCTTGGGTCTGGCAAAAGAATAAAGAAGATAAAATAAAGGAATATTTGGTAACATATATTTGTTTTATTTATTTATTTATTTTTTAGAAGGTTATGTATACTTGTTAATAAATTAAACATTCTTCAATTAAATTAGACTTTAAACCAATATGTTGAAAAAACGTTCATATTCTACACTGTCGCACTGTCACTAACATGGTGGTCACCATTAAAACAATGATGAGACTGCAATGTTGCCATAAATGTAATTTATGTGATATTCTTTGAAATAATGACACACACACTCCCAAGAGTCAATTAATTAAATTAAGTTTCTTATAAAAAAAATTAATTAAATTAAGTTCCTATACAACTGTAGTGGAGAAGTCTTTTGATAAAATTTTGTGGAATTTTAAATGCCACATAAGACTTGTATTGGTATATCCCAAAATGCCATGAAAGTTTTGAAACTTTCGAATAATTTTGACGACAACAACTACTCTGAGATAAAAATAAAAAATAAAAATAAAAATAGATAGAGAGAGTTATGTGGTAGTATATGAAAAAATCACTTAAGACATAATTTAAATCATTAAAATCATATCATAATCATATTAGAATAAAAAAATATATGATAATTTAATATAACTTTGACGAACATTATCTATAGATTTAAAATTGAGTTGTACAAATAGAATATTTGTTCAATCCTATCACATAAGTCTTCAAAAGAGAGCAAGTGCCAAATATTTTAAAGCTTGCATGCACTAGCATTTTCATTGAAGAGAAGCTAGTTTCAGTTATATACATATCTATATTTATCTCTATATCAAGAGTGAATGGCACTCTCTATGGTGTCATTCGTCCACCCCTTTGTGAGCGCCACATGACGCTTTCAGTGTTCGTCACGTGATATTGTTATTGTTTATTTATTTATTTATTATTATTATTATAATTTTCCTTTTGCTTGTTTATTCTGTTTGTGCGAACTCTCCAACTAACATATAAATATATTTTGTGTACCAAAGACAGAAAAGAGAAGGGCAGACATTGTTGATCATGTGGATGCACAAATGGAAATTTATCATTGAAATAGAGAGACATATGGAATGTTGTTTTGCCATTTTATACGTGGCTGGCCTTTTGGACCTTGTACTCAATGAGGGTTTACAATCATACAAAATGGTAGCCTCACATGGCCCCCCATTTCCATGTTATCCCAAAAGCCAACCTTTTGTTGTGGAATACATTAGGAGTTTGCATTTATATTCTCTCATATGTTTTTTTTTTCCCCATAAAAACGAAATCTGAAGATTCTAACGATGGTTTGAGTTTCCATAATAGATATTTTGTGTTGGTTGTTTGTATTTCTGGATATGATACATAGTTGAATAATGTTTAAATCTAATACTATCTGATTATAATTTATGAGAAATCTTATATCTGACAGTCATATTGTTTCGGTGTAATAAAATAAGGTTAATGATGTGTAATATGTTAGTGATACATATTATTTGCTGTTGAAGGGGAGGCTATTTTTAAGAATTCAACTGTTTAAAATAATTTATTTTTTTTTTTTGGGCAGTTTGAAAGTATTTTTTTATTTAAAAAAAAAAAGCCCTGAACAAAATTTGACAACCACGACTGGTAGTACTCTTATTTTTTTTAATTTTTTTTTTTAGGGTGGGGTGGTGGATGGTTCGGAAAATGCTCTTCGTTAATAAGTCTTCAAATATTGCTTTATTTATGAAGCCCGCAAAAGTTGTACTTAAGAAAAACAAAAGCATAGCCTTCGTTTAATTCTTGTTCTTCAAGCAAGACTTGGTGACACGAGCAGTAATGTATTGTGTTATAAATTTTAAATGTAAATACATATAAATCAAATTGTTAAAAAATTAATTCTCATCTAATCATTTAAAAATGAATTTAACGATTAAAAATAAGTTTTATCGATAATATAAAATAAGATATTCTATTATAACAGCTCTAAAACTCATCTATACATGATACAATTCCAGCCATTCACCAACTCACAAAATGCTTAACTTTTGGAGGAGTGTTGAAGCTTTATACATACAAACAGCCAATAAAGATTTACTTTTTTGTCCCCATTGAAAGAAATCTTAATTTTCTTTTTAATCATTAAAAAAAAAAACTTTGGGGGTTTCAACTAGCTTGTAAAAGAACCCAAAAAAAACAAAAAAAACAAAAAACAAAAAAAAAAAAAGTTTTTTGGTCAAATCTAGACCAATTCACTCCCTTTATAATATAATATACTATATGTTGATCTTGGGCCAAATCTCTTTCTTGTTGGACAGTAGGGAAGCCATGCCAACACTAAGATATCATAATTAGGTAGCAACTACAAAGCCAAAAAGAGGAAAAACCTTTGCTTAATTAATCTTAAAGATTCACACCAACGTGTGAAATATCATATGTGGATTATACTGGATTTTGGTCACGAGGTGATGTGCCTCAAATTTAAATAAAGTTTTTGTGCAGATATATATACTATACAAAAAGCACCACTTAATTCTTGACCCCCCGTACCTTTTTTTTAACCTCAACAAGATTCAACCAAAGAAAAAGGATGTTTATCAATCCCCCCAACTTAGAGGTATTTGGATTGTACCTTGTGCTGAGTTAGATGTAAATTTATCGTTAGATCTTATAATAAGAATGTTATTTATTGTATAGGGTATTTAGTATTAATGCATTTCAAACTTGTTATTTTTTTATAACTTACTCCCAAATTTTTAATTTTGATAAATTTTCGTCTGAACTTGCTAAATTATTACGATGTAACCTCTATGAATTAATTTTCTCTTAAATTTGTTATGAAAAGCTCACATATACCTCATGTGAAGATGGAAAAATCTATTTTCCACAAAAAGTTTTCAAATTTATTACAAACTCTAATGCAAATATTTCAATTTTAAATCTTTAATTTAGAGTAAAATTAACTAAAATGGGTATATTGTAATAATTTAACAAGTGTAGGGGGTAAATTATCAAAATTAAAAATATAGGGGGCAAGTTGCCAAAGGGTAACAAGTTTAGGAGGATTAGTGTTAAATTAATTAGTGTATATGTTGCAATTTAGTTTATATTTAAAAAAAAAAAATTATTGTAGCCTATGAATAGGCTTATAATTGGTGAAAAATACTATGCACACCAATTTTAATACCAACTTTTGAGTATTACTTTACGTGATATGTGAGTTGTGGTGATAATTAATTACTAATTGATTGATTTACTAGCTCAGCTTCAAGATAGAATTTTTACAATTCTTTTATTTCACTTTTTTATGATTATATTTATTTGCATTTGTTCATCCTAAACTAATTGTTGTTTAGAAATTTGGACCAAACTTTTTAATTCTGACAAATGGAACCCCAATTTGAAAATTTGTTTTAAAATGTTGTTCAACAGTTAACATCAATTCATAGACAAAAAATGCCCACTTTTTTTTTTTTTTTTTTTTTGGGGGTTGCAGAAATGCACCCAAAACCTTTTCTTTTATTAGCAAATTAGTCCTAAACTTTTAATTTCATAATTTGGGACCCTATTGTTGTCCATTACTAGTCTATTATCGGTTGAAATCAAAGGATTGTCATATTTAGAGTCATGAATACCAAACTTAAAAGATTAGGATCTAACTTGCAAATGATGAAATATTCAAAATGGATTAGGGAAAACACTTGAATGACACAAAGTTAAAAGTAAAATATCATTATGCTGATATGACACAAAAAGCTAATACTAGAATCATATGACACAAAATAAACATGAAGTTAATGTTATGTTAATCAATTGATTGAAAAAAAGTGGCGATTTGGGTAATTTCTCTAATGGATTGATGCAATCTAGGGTCCCTTTAGATCATAAATTTAAACACATAATTCAAACAGTAAACATAAAATTTTTATAAGAGAAAACATTAATTTTTTATTTGTTGAAAAGCGAACTACCATATAATATCAAACAGAAGCTTACTCTCTTTCAAAACAAAATGCGTAATTTATCTTTTGTTTTATATCTACTCTGAGTTATTAAAAGTAGTCTCGTCAAGCCTGAGTGAAAATCAATTGGTAATCTCAAAAAAGGATAATTTCAAAGTATCATTGTGAACACATTTAAAACAAGAGAGCTTTTACGATGTGAGATTATATTTTTTGTACTAATGTATGAGTTTATAATAAAATTTGACTTTTTTACACTATTATCTTTTGAACTTATCATAAATTGTAATTAACACCTTAAATTTTTAGAATTTTCAACGTTCGATACAAAATTAATTTAACCATAATACTAAACTTTTATTTCGTACATAATACATGATTGTCTATAATAAAATTTAACTTTTTCTTATATCAGTATCTTTTAAATTTATCAAATAATTATAATTTATATTCTGAATTTTTTAAAAATTTACATCATACAAATCACGACACAAAATCACTCTATTGAAAATAATAAATAGGAGGTTATACTATAAAAAACTACCCTAAAACATACCCTATACATTTTGTAATAAACTCAGAATAAAGTAGTAGTTTTTTTATTTAATTTTTTTTTTGCTTGTTAGAATAAAGTAGTAATTAACCCATGAAAGAATGATCCGCAGTGCAGTGCTGAATTTTCAAACATTATAATGAGTGAGATGTACTTTTAGTCAAACTTCACACACTTTACCTCTCTCCCTCCCTCAAAAACCAGATTCCTTTTCACTCTTATTTACTCTCTCCTCTGCTCTACACAACACAAACCCTCCCCATACAGGGAATATTGTTCCAGCTTTCAGACATTATACTTTAATCCGAACCCCTTTTGTTCTCATTCTCTTCCACTATTTTAAAAGTTCACACTTATTTATATCCCATTAAAACACAACACACTATTTCATTAATTCACCCTTCCAGTACAAAATCACTTTTTTTATTTTATTTTATGATATTTTCTTTTTTACCACCAATTTTATACATTTGTACTCCTCAAAGCCCAAACATTAATTTTGAAAAAAAAAATGAAAACAATAGCAATAAAGATGCCTCACCTCTCTGCACATCTTCAGAGGTAGTAGGCCATCCAAACCCCCACCCCCCCCCCCCGCAAAAAAAAAAAAAAAAAAAAAAAAAACCCCACCAAAAACCAAAACACTCCTACACACAAAAAGACCAGAGACCTCAAAACCATTTCCAATCCAACCAAAAACCCATCTCTCAAAATCCCTCAAAACCTCCCAAAAACTTCATTTCACAGACTTTTGCCAATGATTTGATCAAAGAAAAAAAAAAAAAAAAGAAACAAAAAATGGGTTTGTTAAATTTCTTCAGTTCGACACTACTACTACTCCTCATTCTGAATCCGGTCCCCCCACTTTCCCAATCGGCCTCAGACTACACCTCCTTAGTCTACAAAGGCTGCTCAAAGCAAACCCTCTCAGATCCCACCGGCCTCTACTCCCAAGCCCTCTCGTCCCTCCTCACCACCCTCGTCCAACAATCTTCCAAATCCAAATACTACAAAGCCTCCGCCGGCGCCGGCGGCTCCGGCGGCGGAGGCACCTCCTTCTCCGGCGTCTTCCAATGCCGCGGCGACCTCTCCTCCTCCGACTGCTACACCTGCGTCTCCAAGCTCCCCAACCTCGTGACCTCCCTCTGCGGCAAGACCTCCGCCGCGGCCAGAGTCCAGCTCTACGGCTGCTACCTCCTCTACGAGGTCGCCGGGTTCGCGCAGATCTCCGGCATGGAGCTGCTCTACAAGGCCTGCGGCGCCACCAACGTCGCGGGCAGCGGGTTCGAGGAGCGGCGGGACACGGCGTTCTCGGTGCTGGAGAACGGCGTCGTCTCCGGCCATGGGTTCTACACGACGAACTACCAGTCGATGTACGTGCTGGCCCAGTGCGAGGGGAGCCTCGGGGATGGAGATTGTGGGGAGTGTGTGAAGAGTGCTGTGCAGAGATCTGAGGTCGAGTGTGGGAGCTCCATTTCTGGCCAGATTTATCTGCATAAATGTTTTATCAGTTATAGTTATTATCCCAATGGCGTCCCCAGGAGGTCGTCTTCTTCTTCTTCCGATTCTTCGTCCGGTTCTTCCGGTTCTTCAGGTACTGTGTTTTGTGAGTGTTTTTCCATATTTTTGAGAATATTTATATTTTAAATGTTGAGGATTGAAATGGGGTTGTTTTATTTTAGAGGAATTGTTGTGTTACATTAAATGTAGAGTTGGTCAATTTGATGCAAATCTCTCCTCTTTTTCATCTTCTTTCATGAAGTATGTGTTTTGGGAAAATCTTGGAATTTTTTTGGTGGAAAAAAGTTTTTTATTTTTTTTGTTTTTAATGTTAAGGACCGAGATGGGTGTTGTTAAAGGAAATTCAAATTTTGAAAAAAAAAAATGTTGGTGAGTTTAGTCTAAGTTTCGTCCTCTTGATGCATCTTGTTTCATATTCTTCTTCTACCAAGTTTGAGCAAAAATTAGGATTTTTTTTTTTTTTTTATGTTTGTTCATTTTTTTAAAAAGTAAGATTAGCGGGGCTTTTTTAATTCATTATGTTTTTAAATTTCATTACCAAAAAAAGGGTGAATGTTTTAATGCCAAGATTTACATAAATGTCATTATTTTGAAATACAGGTAGTTCAAATTTAGAATATTATTGTTGGAAATGATATAAAGTTGACAAATTTAGTATCATAATTCTCTCCTTGGCTGATGCATACTTTTTTTCATGCCAAATTTGTCATAATTTGAAATTTTCCTAGCCAATTTTTAGGATTGAGAATTCTGTGAAATTATAGCCATACATTCTTTACGGCTCTGAACAATTATTTATTTATTTTTTATAAAATTTTTTTTATATAGATTTTCTTCTTTGTGCTTACTAGTTTGGTTTACAATGGTTTTTTTTGTTTTATATATATTTTTTTAATGTGCAGGGAATGGGAATACAGGGAAAACTGTGGCTATAATATTGGGAGGGGCAGCTGGTGTGGGATTTCTAGTGATTTTAATGTTATTTGCTAGAAATTTGTTGAAGAAACATGATGGTATGTATTATGTGTCTTTAGCTTTTTTATTTTTATTTATTAAATGGAATATTTTATAGTTTGCTTTTTCTAGTTTAATCTTGGGAAGAAAGGTGGTTCTAATTCTAATGCTGTGCCATTATTGGAATTTGGTTTTTTGTGCAGATTTTTGACAGAAGGGGTGAACTTTAAATAGGGAAAGCTCTTTTGAGGTGGACACTTCCCGCATGTTTTTCTGATTTTCTTTTTCTTCTTTCTTTTTCTTTCTTAGAAACGAAAGTGTTTTTTTTTTTTCTTTTTTTTCTTATTTTGAGATGGTGAATAGGATTTGGCAAAAAATTAGAGTGAGCTAGAGGAATTAGTAGCCCATGAAAATCATGATTTTTTTCACAAAGGTGAAAATTTTATGTAAGGAATGAACATTTTGTATTTTGAATGGTGGAGGAAAAAAGAAGAAGAAGAAGAAGAAGAAGAAGAAAATGGGGGATATGTAGGAGCAACAATGGTGTAGACTCTGGAGCATTTTGGGCTTATTTGTTTATTCTTTTTGGATAAATATGTGGTAGAACTTTTTTTATATATCCTACGATAAAGTTATTGTTTTAACTCGTTTAGATATAATCGAACGGTTGTGATATGATAATTATAATGTATGTTATTTCATAATAATATTACTAAAAAATTAAGGAAAAAAATTTAAAGAAAAAAAAAAAACAACGTCTAGACCTCCCCATCACACGACCCTCGCTGACAGATCCCCTACCCCACACCACGACCCAGGCACTGGCCAGAACTTCCCCAAACCCCCTCTCTCCCCCGACAAGCTCCTCCATCCCCGAGAACACCCCTTCCCCCACCAGACCAGATGACGAGCCTCTCCCTTCCTGATGCTGACAATGGACCACCCCTAGCCCCGCTGACATCGAGTTCACCCACCTGTCG
The DNA here is from genome assembly GCA_009761775.1 of Ficus carica. Classification (NCBI taxonomy): domain Eukaryota; kingdom Viridiplantae; phylum Streptophyta; class Magnoliopsida; order Rosales; family Moraceae; genus Ficus; species Ficus carica. The sequence continues at coordinate 1,520,780 of CM019746.1, forward strand.
GACAGAGCCCGCCCCACCAGCGACCTCGGCCCTCGCCCTCGCCCTCACCACCCCCCCCCCCACCCCCAAAGCTCTAACGGCAAGCCCCTCCCCTCCTGAGGCCTGCGACTCATGTGACAGACCACCCTTGCCGACATCGAGTCCTAGATGAGCATCCCACCCACTGGTCAGATCTCGCCCCACCCGTGACCCATCACCCTCCAGATGATGAGCCCCTCCCCTCCTGACCTCGGTGATAGACCACTCCCCAGCCTTGCTTGCGTCGAGTCCCTGGCAAGGAGCCCCCCCCCCCCCCCCCCCCCCCCCCCCCCCAAACTTTCCACCGATGAAGATGGTTAGGCTTTTTCTTTTTTTAATTTATTTTGTTTTTTAAATTATTTATTTAATTTCCTAGTCAATTTTTAAGAGGTAATATATATTATAGTTATCACGTATTAATAATCTTTCAGTTGTTTGATTATATTTAAATAGTTAAAAAATAAATTATATCAGTAGAATATATAAAAAAGAAAAAGACTGTATTATAATTTATTTATTTATTTATTTTGTCTTTTGTTTGTTTTGTTTGTTCTTTTTCCCTCTCTCCCTCTCTCTCTCTCGGCTAATAAGCCCCATGTGGGTGTTTGTCCTTTTTTTTTTTTTTTCTTCCCTCTTCTCCATACTAATGCTTCTCCGGTTTCTTCACAGCATTTATGCTTTTTAGAAAGTTGTAAAATCTCTCTCTCTCTCTCTGTCTCTCTCTCTCTTCAAGTTTTTCTTTCTCATCAAAACACAAACACATTATCCTCAAACAGAGAAGAAAACGCAATAGCTCACATCACACTAATTGCTTGGTTTAGTGCATTTTCTTTTCTTTATTGGCTGACAATGACAGTGACAGATTATTTAAGGCAATCTTTATTTTGACGGGTAGCTATATGCAACAAACGCATGCCAACAAAATTTTAGCCCTTTTGAGGTTTCTATGCACCACTTTGAGATTATTAAAATTGGATTAGAGCTAGATTAGAGAATTTTTTTTTTTTTTGACTCCGTTTGATATTTTAGTTTAACTTAAATTAAATTATATATTTTTTATATTATTTATTGTATTTTTTATAAAAAGTTAATAAAATTTATAATTAGTTTTTAAAAAATCAATCAATTTTAACTTAAAATTTTTATTTTTAATCGACGAATCAAACGTAAGCTTTAAATATATATCTTGTCGATAGTCGCTTGCGTTTGGGACAAATGTTTGAAGGTTTGAAATGGAATTTTAAGGTTGGAATTTGTTGAATTTTTAAAAATAATTATAATTTTTGTTGATTTTTTTAGAAAAAGATAAAAATCCAGTCAAAAACTTTAGTTTGGACTTTTGTTTCAAAAGCACATTTATAAAGAAATTATAGTGTATATCATATTTTAAAGGTACTTTTAAAAATTATAACATGTTTTCTAAAAATAATAAAATATAGCATATTTAAGTACTTGGATTTTTTAATTGATTACAGATTTATAGGTAAATAATAATAGACTCTCACAGCGGCACCAACTATGTCAAGGAGAGAGTCACAAAAGAGAGATAATAGAGAGAATAAAGGAGTTCTAAGGATAATTTGTATTCTCGTGTATAATTAATATGAATATGTTACTTATTATTAATCTCTCGAATTATATATTTATGATATAATTTTAAATTGGAGTCTCCAAATATACTATTTGGTTCTTTTTCTCTTAATTTTGGATTTGTATAAAATTTCAGATAAGGTCTTAAGTCTGGCAGTCATATGGTCTGATAAAATGTAATATTTAGATTTGTTGGACTGGTCGTCTGACTTAAGAGCAATCTTAAGATTTTATCCTACTAAAAAAAATCCTAACATTTTATCTATTTTAAAATTTGTATAATTTTAATGTGATTTTTAATAGATTTAATGTTCAAAAATGTCATTACAAATAAAGTATACAAAATTTAATGTTCCTAATGAATACTAAATATCTTTTTTTTTTTTTTGGTTCCAATAACAAGCCACATGAATGATATAAAAAAGTAAATTGTAAGCTAGGCTCATAATTTGTTATGCTAATGTTTCAAATGCACCAACAAGGCTAGGAGCCTAGGAGTAGAGCATTGGAAAAGAAAAAAACGAATCTTTATTGGGTTTTTGGCCCTGCCCTCCTATTAGATTTGTCAAACTCTTTCCGAGTTCATTAAATTATCGTCACTAGAATTTCAGAAAATGACATATTCTACCCCTTTACTTATAATAGCTACAATCTTTGCAAGTGAATCCCTTAAAAAAAGAATTTTCACTCAAATTGAGGTTCAAATGTGCATTGCACATGGTCTAATCCACCTATGCCGTTTTTATAATTAGAAGTTCCTATTAAAATTTCTCAATTCTCACTCACTAAATTAATACGAGTATCAGTAAGATTAACCTACATATGTAGTTATTAAGCAAAATAAATGTAGTTTTGATGAGTAAAAAAGGCCACCTACATAGCTTCACTCTCTCAATTATTATCCTTAAAAAAAAAAAAATTTCATAGTTTTGAATTAAGATTTAGCTTGCTTTTGGTGTACAGGTTTGGAATTGAATTTTTAAGTTGAAGTTGGTTGACTTTTTAAAAACTAATTATAATTTTTGTTGACTTTTTAGAAAAAGATAAAAACTGAGATAAAAAAACTAAAATTAGTTGAAATTTTGTTGACAAAAACTGAAGTTGGTTGAACTTTTGTGTATAGTTTTTGAATGTAATTTTTTGATTGAAGTTGATTAACTTTTCAAAAATTAGTTATATTTTTTATTGATTTTTCATAAAAAGATAAACATTGAGATGAAAAATTTAGGTTTGAACCTGAAAGCTAAATAAAAGCTCGAGACCTCTTATTCTAATATTTTATTTATTTTTTAAAAAATTAAGCCACTATGCAGTAAAAAATGGGTTAATTATGATTTAATGTTGTGACAAATAGAAAACAAAAAAGTTTACATTACTTGTCCACAATTGCTTTTGAGAAACCAATCAATGAAGCTGATTTGTTTCCAAACTATTGAATTTTGACTTTCTTGAAAAGTTGAAATGAAACTATGAGCTATGAACTAATTGGCAAATAGCTGACAAGGAGTAAAAAGGCAAGAATCCCACAGTTCAAATCCTACCCTTGAAACTACTAGACAAAAAGAAGGACACAAAAATTTTGAGAAACTTGCAAAGGTCACAATGATTTTTTTTTTTTTTGGGTGGCAAATAGGAAGATGCTTTTGATGAGGATTTTAATGGATGAATGTGTGGAGGGAAAGGGCCCCAATGGGCATTAGACACCAAGGAATATAGTTGCACTCTCTTCTGCTATAATAGACAATCTTCTATGAGTTGGTCTTTAGGATTTTTGTGCCCTTTCAAGATGCTTTCTAATAATTGGTGGGGGGGTAAAAGTTGGTGGATGTGGGTCATTTTGAAATTTACATGGTAAAAAATATGTAAAAAAAAAAAAATTACTGTCCTTCTAGTTCTATGTGGCACCTCATACTTGAATAGAGAGATAGAAATGCATAGGTTGTGTTTAATTCATAGATTCGAATTCAAAGTTATGGTTTAAATTTTTTATTTCGTATTCACTTAGAAGAAGGAATTAATGTACACCCCATTTTTTAAGATGCTTTGTCTCATGCAGTTTCAACTGTTAAATCATGTTAAGGAATTGATAATCTCATTTGTTAAAATTTATTTAGGTGATAACTGATAATTAATAACTAATAACTTATTTTCTTTAAACGGTTGTGGTTATTTGTTTTAGTCATTAAGTAGTTGAAATTTGGGTTATTGCATGGTAAATCCAGAAACAGTAATTTTCATGTCTGACATTTCTACTCGAATGATTTGTTTAAATCATAAGTTCAAGTTCATAATTCCGACGATATATTAAAATTTTTGCGAGAGTTTAAAATGGAATGCCAAACTAGAATCAAGCATTTCTTCTCAGAAAGTCGTCTTCATGAAGAATGTTTTAATTCATTGTAAAACCTAAGTTACTACAAAAATATAAGTGACACTGTTAAAAGTGCTCAAAATTGTTCATTGACAAATGACAACGTCTTCTATAAGAAGATTATAATGCCTTTGTGGGACCGCTAAACAAATCATTCTTTGAGAAAAGACTTCAATCCGAATCTAAAGTTTATACTTTGGTGCTTAATTCCAACAAAAAAAAAAAAAAGAGGGAAGGGACCCAAGAAAATAATTAGAAATAGTTCATCTTCACTAAAGAAGAAGATAAGGTTAGACCAGAGGCGTAGGGGACCCAGAAATTGCTTGACTTCATCAGGGAATAAAAAAAGTAGGAAAAATAAAACCGTTTCTTTTTCTAACAAAATATTAGGAAAAAAAAAAAAAAGCTTGAAAATAAGTTATGAGAAAATTTGCAACGAGGGGCATCCTATTATAAGAACAATTGACGTCAATCTCATCGATGTAAATAATCAGACGGTGTTTATGAAATGAGTATAACAATTTTATTCTAAAAAAATTTCTGACAATATCTAATTCAATATATCATAAATGTTGTCCGATTTAAATGATCACGAACAATAGCTTTGTTTGACTCTTTAATAGGGTGCTTTGCTCCCACTGGAGTTGTTTTTTTTAATTATTATTTTTTTGTACAACCATTTAATTTTGTAGCATTTTGTTTGTCCTTGAGCCTATGAAATGAGGCGGCTTCTACGTGAAAAAGGCGTATTTTTATAATGAAGAACTTCACGCGGAAACGTATGTGATAATATTGTGTAACTCTTTCATGAAGACAATAATGAAAGAAACGAGTAAAATATTATCAGCATCAATTTATTTATTGAATTTTTTCTGTAAGTTGTGTATATAAATTTATATAATATATGTACGTATATATAGTATGATTGGTTAAACACAAGGTACATACTAAAGAGCTAACAATTAACAACAATATCTATCAGATAACATAGTAGTAAGGCACCTAATGACAAAAGCCTAGGGAACAAGTTGTACTGATTTATTTAATTTTAAGCTAGATAGAGCCAACATGAGGATATTTGAGATTCCAAATCTTGAATATATATATATATATATATATATATATATCCGTGTTATGCAGGATATGCAGGCACGTAGCTATCTAAGACAGGTCAGACATGGGTTTCTCGTCTTTTACATGCATGCACCACCAGACATGCATGTTGCACTTGCCCTTTCACTCCCAAAACAAACAAATATATATATATATATATATACATATATATTTGCTTATGAAAAGAGATGATCAATGATGGTAACCTTTATTTTCCCGAATTTAGAGACACCTCAGAACATAATAGGAAGCTTGAACTTCAAACCTCTTTCTTGATAAGAGTTTAATGACTGAGTCCATAACTATTCTGTTCATCCAAAAAAAAAAAAAAAGAATTCTTTTGTTTCTCATTCACTTTTCCCGTTGTCTGCTGGCATGAAAATCTACTCGGATTTTGGAGGCTCTCTAGTCTGAAAGAGATTATGAAGAGTCTTTTTAGCTTTTTATGAATAGGAAAGTGGTAGCTAATTTAAATTTACTAAACCATTAAAAAACATAAAATCAAGCTTTTCCTTTAAAAAAAAAAAAAAAAAAAAAAAACTTGGGTGGGGTTACAGTAGCTTACCATAAAATTTGAAAAATTACCATTAGATTATACTGTAACTTATGACGTGTCTAATTTTAGTATGCTTTCTATAGTTACATAAAAATTAAATAACATAAACTCCAATGAAAATCATTTGGAATAATGCTGTCACTACAAGAACTAGAAAAGGTGCTTGGTTTGATATAGAGGTCTAATTTGTTTCGGAGTAGTTACCCTTATTCTTCTTCCATCTGGCAACTAGTAATGTTTTAAGACCAGAACCACTTGCGCCGAAAGTCATCACTCAGGATGAGCTAATTTTGTCAAATAAAAAGATGTATTGTGGCACATAATATTTTTTTTTAACTTGGGTTTAGGACTCAAACTTTACACTCGGAGTCATATGTAGCGTTATCGTTGGACTATGCATTTAATCACTATTTTGGTACATAATTCCATAGCTTGGTTTGGAAATTTTTGGAGAAGTGTTGTTTTACTTATCAATAATGTCAATGTAGAAACGAAGGTTGAGGTCTAAAAAATAAAAATTTTAATCCTAAATATGTTTTTAATTGTACATTAGCCTCTACATTAAAAAAAATTAGTTTTTTTTTTTTTTAGAAAAAATTAGATTGGTTGATATTTTTTAATCACTTAATCTAATAGATGGCCCAACTTTTTTTTTATTTAGGAAAATGACCATTTGTTATTTTTCAGATTTTGTCGATCAATGATTGACTAATAATTAATTAGTGATTGATTATGAAAATTAGTGATTAATTATAAAATTTAATAATTTACGTTATGATTAATCAGTGATAGACTATTATGCGATCAATCATTAATTGATCATTTAAAAAAAATTTAATTATTCATTTTAGAAAAAATAACCTTTTAACTATTTGTTAAAAACTTCGGCAATTTATTAAAAAAACTTCTTTAAAAAAAACTTTAGTTATAAATCTCTTTCTTTTAGTATAATTGTCTTGTTAACTTTTAATTTTGACAAATCTTTTTAAATTTAATTAAATTATTGAAGAGTGCACCAAAATCAATGAGCACCGGTAATTTTCACCAAATATTTGTAAACAATCTGAGTAAATGTTGCAATACCTTATCAATTTTAGGAATAACTTTTTGGACTATTTAAAAATATTCCCCTAATTATGGCTCCAGTTACACTTTACCCTTTGTCCTCTTATTTTCAAAAGGTAACATTCATTCCTTAAGAACTATAAAAAGTAATGGAAAAAAAAAAAAAAAAAAAACCTTTTTATTAGTTTGAATGATAGAAGTTACACATGTCAAGCATTAAGATGTGGTTGTTGAGATATTACTATTTTATTACTCATGAGTTCAGATCTGTTGTCCTATTATTCTGTCTTAAAGACTATTCCCCCAATAGACTTTTGACAAGTCATCAATTTGTTCAAGAGTTTTTAATATTTAGTATTTTTAATGTGGCTAAATTTTTAAATTCAGATGATGTGATATGACACTATTAGAGGGACAGCCAGTGAGACAAGAAATTCGGGCCAACAAATATTGATTCCAAAGACTCACCTAATGAACATTTAACTTCTTGAATTAATTTTTTTAAATAAGTGCTTAATTTACATGTTAAAAAAATGAAACTTTTTACGGTTTCTCCTAGTACTATATTTCTCTTAATAATTAAATTCTAATTTTTAGTTAGGTTTTTAAAGAAGAGAAGAGTACTAAAATATCACCAAGTTATGTATCGCAAGCCAATTACATGTCAACTTTCGTTAAAAAAATAAATGAGGGAGTTTTTCCGTTAACGTTTTTTTGTTTGACATTTCTCATTCATCCTTCCAGGTTCGATTCTAATTACATCTCGTAAGGTCCTCGCTTCAGCTTTGACTGTAAATGCATGGGTTGGTGAAAACCTAACTAACATAAGAACCTGACCTTCTAGCGGGGAGTGTCCCTGTCTGGGGGGCCTGAAAACCTGGAGATTAGGGGTGAAAAAAAACCCATAACTGGATTGACCAACCCGATCCAAACACGATTTAACTCGATCTTAAACTTTACCCAACCTACCCAACCCGTGTTTTCATTGGGTGGGTTTGGGTTTAAATTTAGTAACCCAACATAAATTCAACCCACTCAATCAAGCTGTTTTATGGTTTTTAAATATATTTTACTTATATATTAATTGCTTTTTACTATAGTTTATTACATCTATTTTAAACTTGCATTGCTGATCTTTTATTTATGTATTTATTTTATTAAAAAAATTTAAAATTGAATTAGATTTGATCTTGATATCAAAATATGTTACGAATTGTTTTTTTTTTTCACACATTTTCTATTTAAAATTGCATTATTATTATTATTATTATTATTATTTTATGATCAAACATCCAACCCAACCCGACTTCAATTATGAGTTGATATTAGACTTTGGGTTGACTAGATAGGTTAAAACTTTTTTAAACCCACTCAAATTTGTTTTAGTGGGTTGAAAAATCCCTAAAACCTACCCAGCCCACCCGATGTTAACCTCTATCAGAGATAATGGAACCACCACCTAATTCTTCTTTATTTATCAAAATAAATAAATAAATAAATAAAATGTTCACCAAATAATCCAATTTTATTAATTGAAAATTCCACGTGAATTCAACATGCAGAGCTAGAACTTGTAAGTCAGAAGCTAGAACCGTATGTATGACTTTCCGAAGCACGTCTATCAGTGGCCGCGGAACAATGAATCCTTCATTGGAGAGACTGAGAGAACCATTGCCTCCGACGCCGGCGCCGGCGCCGGTACCGGCAGCGTCGACGCGACCCAACTCCGACCCTCGAGCAATACACGCACACGCAATCGTTAATGGCCGCCGGGATCGCAAGCTCTACACCAACCTCATCACCCACTACTCCAAATCCAACCTCCCCTCTTACTCTCTCCGCGTGTTCCACCAAATCCGGTCGCCGGACATCGTTTCATGGACGGCCCTCATTGCCGCTCACTCCGACGCCTTCCTCTCCCTACGCCACTTCGTTTCGATGCTCCGACGCCCGACTCTCCCCAACCAGCGCACAATGGCTTGCCTGTTCAAGACCTGTGCAGCTCTCTCTTGCGTCTCCTTCGGCCTCGGCCTTCACGCTCTGTCCCTGAAGCTGTCTCTTGCCGGAGAGCCCTTTTCCGGGTCTGCTCTCGTTAACTTTTACTCGAAATGCCGGTTGCCCGGTGACGCCCAGAAGGCGTTCGATGAAATTCCCCAGAAAGACGAGGTTTGTTATGGGGCGATTGTTGTTGGGTTGGCGCAGAATTCTTGGCCCATTGATGCGTTGTCTGCTTTTGCGGAGATGGTGTCGTGTGATGGTCGGTCCACGATTTACAGCGTCTCTGGGGCTCTGCGTGCGGCGGCTCAACTTGCTGCATTGGAGCAATGTAGGATGATTCATGCTCATGCCTTTGTTACTGGGCTTGAAATGAATGCCGTTGTAGGAAGTTCTCTAGTAGATGCCTATGGGAAAGCTGGACTCGTGGGGGACGCGAGACGAGTTTTTGATGAGAATTTCGTGAGGATGAATGATGTCGGGTGGAATGCAATGATGGCGGCTTATGCACAACAGGGAGATAATGACTCAACTATAGAGCTTTTCGGTTCAATGGAAGCTCAAGGGCTTAGACCGGATGGATACAGCTTTCTAGCAATCTTAACATCGTTTTGCAATGCAGGAATGGATGTTGAGACTGACTGTTGGTTTACTAAGATGATAGGGGATTATGACTTGGAGCCAGGGCTTGAGCATTACACATGTCTGGTGGGTGCATTTAGCCGAGCTGGACGTCTATCGGATGCTGAGAAGATTGCCATGACAATGCCTTTCAAACCAGATGCTGCAGTCTGGAGAGCACTACTATCTGGTTGTGCGTTTCATGGCGATGCCGACATGGCTTGGACCATGGCTAAACGGTTGTTGGAACTTGACCCCCATGACGACTCGGCATATGTGATCGTTGCAAATGCATTATCTAGCGCACGAAGGTGGGATGAAGTTGCGGAAGTGAGGAAGATGATGAAAGATAGGAGGGTGAAGAAGGAAGTGGGGAAGAGTTGGATTGAAGTAAGAGGCAAAGTTCACGTGTTTTTCGCAGGAGACAGAAGGCATGAGATGATGGACCAAATTTACGCTAAACTAGCAGAGTTGAGGGAGGAAATAGAGAAGTTAGGCTATGTGCCGGTTTGGGATGAGATGGTACATGATGTAGAGGAGGAGGAGAAAAAGAAATTACTGTGGTCTCACAGTGAAAAGTTGGCAGTAGCATTTGGGGTTGTGAGTGGAGCGGCAATGCCTGGAAAGTCGTTGAGGATTGTGAAGAATCTGAGGATTTGTAGAGACTGTCACGAGGTGTTTAAGTTCATGAGTAGGGTGTTGAAGACAGAAATTATAGTGAGGGATGTTAACAGATACCATAGGTTTTTGAATGGTAGGTGTACTTGTGGAGGCGTCTGGTAACGCACAGAAGAGCCAATATGATTCATCTCCGAGACAGAAATATACAGTCATCTAATCGTTGTAATCGAACCGATGTCGTAGGCGGATGGAGTTTTGTGATTGACGATGAAACATATGAAGGTACATGAGGGCAGGGAGAGAAGTTGGAGATAAAATGCCAAAGGCAAATTCATGTGTTTTTTGAAACGGGAAAGAAGTCACAAGAAGAGTGCTATGTGCACTACTAGTGATTCAGATTTTTTTTTTTTTTTTTTTGGTCATTCATTCATTTATGCCTCCACATGAGAAGTATAGCTTCTAGGAAGTAGTATTATTAACTTCTTCAATCCATAAGTGATTTCTGAGAGTGTTTGGATTAACATTGACTGAACGTTTAGTCAAAATCACAAAATGTAACTTCTCACAAAAGTCTTCTCACAATTCTTGAACTAGTTTTATGGCTTTTTGTATACTCAAGCAACTTATATGAGTGTTTGGACTAGAGTTGACCTTGAGTTTTTGGTCAAATCCACAAAATGATTATTTAGCTTCCGTTGGGTAATACGGGTTTGAATCGAAAGTTTTTATCACAGTTTTTGTCTTTTTATAAAAAGTCAATAAAAATTATAATTAGTTTTTAAAAAGTCAATCAATTTCAACGTAATATTCCATTTCAAATCCATACACCAAACAGAAACTTAAACTTCATTCTAACATTTTTATTTCATAACAATAAAAACAAAATCACATCTTTGTCTTGTCAAATTCTTTCATAAATGTAATTTCAAACACTGATTATCGAAAAAGAATTTTTACTTCTCTTCTTCTACCGCAAGAAGCATAAGTAAAAATCATAATAAACGACCTTGTATGACTCGCATCCGGATTTCACACTCAATTGGAGTCTTACAACTTTGAGTTTGTATCAAGTCTGTCAACAACACTTTTGGGGAGGAATTTTTACGGTTCTTGAATTTTAGGACTCATCCCCAAATCACATTTCATAATTTGCTCTCTATCAAAATATGAAAGCTACTGAAATTTACTTCATCTTCTCACTTCCATTCTTCATCGCTTAATTACCTAAAAAAGAAAGAGTGATCTTTTGGTATTACAAGCCAAGTGTAGTTCATTATTAGTCTTTTGATTGAAGCTTCAAGAACAGCCTTTACTCTTGTAAATCATAGGAAAATTGAACATTTGGATAATCTTACATAATAAAAATGCATAAAATCCCAAATCTATTCCAGTTTCTACATGAATTTCTCATAAAAAATTGTTTCTTTCATTGCCTAAATCAAATTTCATCACAAATCCTGCATTTTCTAGGCATCCAAACACAAACGAAATCCAGTACTACCAAACCAACAAAACCCTTTCATAAACCCTAAAATACATGAAAAACAGTAAACTTCACAGAAAATTAATTCCGGCATAAATTTCTCGACAGAGAAAAGGAGAGATATCACAAAGCGATTTGCATTTGATCTACTCTAAACACTCGTAAATTCAAACAAAAACTCTCAAAACCGCGAATATCAATTTCTCCTTCATTCTAACATCACAAACCCTAAGAAAAGCATATATTTTTCTCTTCCAGAAAAGAAAATGAAAAAAAAAAAAACCGAAATCGAAATCGAGAGCGAGAGCGAGGTCTACTTGGGAATGGAAGCGGAGGGAGGAGCGCCGAGGAGACTAGCCTGCTGCAACTCGAGGTCGTTGAACTGCTGCTCGCGGTCCATCTGGATGATGAGAGGGACGACTAGGACGAGAAAGGTGGTGCCGGCGATCCACGCCGCCTTGCCGGTGCTGCGGAGGAGCTTCTTTGCCACGAAGCCTGCCTCGGAGGCCGCGCGCCTTGTGTGGTGGACGATCGAGGACTGCGAGGCTCTGACCAGAAGGCCGTGGTTGTCCCTGCTGTTTCGGACAGAGAGTCGCTTTTTGCCCTGTGGAGACGCCATTGAAGAAGAAGAAGAAGAAGAGTCGGGAACTTGTTGGAAGGTGAGTATGTGCGCGCGCGTGTGTGTGTATATATATGTGATGGTGAGGACCGGTGATTTTGAAGGGGTTTTAGGTTTTTAGGTTTTTTATTTTTATTATTATTAATATTTTTTAGGAAATAGATTTTTGGGGTTTTAAGCTAAAAAGGCTTGTCATTATTCAATTGATCTAAATAATCCCTGAATTCTTTTAAATGTGATGATTTAGTTCCTGTTATTTACTCCTTTTTTTTGCTAAGATGACCATAAACTTCTATTTTCTTGACCATTTCAGTCATTTCCATCTCCGTTAAATTTTTAACGGAATATTATAAAAATGATCTTTTTGTAATAAAAAGACCCTCTCCCTCCCCCCCCAAAAAAATTGCAATTTGGCTATGCCGAACTGAGACTAGATCGCCGGTGGGGGGAGGGGCGCGGAGACCCAGTTGGAGGTGAGCTCGCCGCCGGGGGGGGGGGGGGGGGGAGGAGGACCGAATCTAAATTGAATAGGAAATTACCTATTTGGCCTTCAAAAAGCATGAAGCGTGCTTCTCACGTAACCGATCCGTTAGTTTTTTTTTCCGGAAATGTCTGAAATGGTCAAGAAAATAGAAGTTTAGGCTCATCTTGGACCAAAAAACAAAAAAAGGGGACCAAACCATCACATTTGAAAGAGTTTAGTGATTATTTCTGCCAATTACTCTTTTTTATTTGATTTTCAATCATAAATAGATAAATAAGTTATGAAAAAACAGTTGCTAATTTGATGAATGATTTACCAATCAATTTCCTAGTATCTAAATTTTACTAAAACGTCTTGAATCTTCGTATATGAGTGTGTTAATTGAATTTGACACCGATTAGTGATATAAATTGTTTTGAAAAAATGAGATTGACTACACACTCACCATAGCCATTATGTGCTCATGCTTATGTTGTGCTCTTCACTTTTGCGCTATGTCTTGTGTTTGTGAACATGTCTTTTTTATGTCAATATGATTAGATCATCTGAACATTAAAAAATGGATAAAGCTTTAGTTACAAGTAATAAAGTTCCAAAGTTGATATCTCGGATGGTTGATGGTTGGTTTTGGGCTTTGACTTCAAATGGAGATTTTTCTGTCAAGTCGGCTTACTGCGAGGATCAAAAGGCGAGATTTGCTAGTATTGCGAGTCCGATTCCGATTGCTGCTTGGAGTAAGCTTTGGAAGGCAAAAATCCATCCTCATCATCAATTATTGTGGTGGAGACTAATTCTTGATGCTCTTCCGTTGAGAGCTCGGTTGCGAAGGATTTTTGTTGTTGACGATCCTTTTGTGTCCGTTTTGTGAGGAGGCTGAAGAGACAGCAGTGTATTAATTTTGAGGTTGTGTTCTCCCGAACTTTTTATGGTTTTTTTCTCCTTGGGGAATTAGGACGAATCTGGCTGACTTCCAAGATATTTCTGACTTCTTCATGGCCATTTTTGCCTCCTTGTGCATTGAATGTATTTGGAAGGAGCGTAACAAGATTATTCATGATAAAGTGAAGTCCCCAATAGATCAGATTATTCGTGAAGTAAGATTGATGATGGAGTCTTGCTCTGTGGCTATCCTTCCTTCTCCTGTTGGTTCTACTGATTTGCAGAGGCTTTGGTTGCCTCCTCCGGGCCGTTGGATTAAATGTAATGTTCATGCGGCTGTTAGATCTTCCTCTCAGTTACTGCAGGCATTGCTTGTGATTCGGAGGGTGCCATTGTCGGGGTGCTCTTAGAGAGGTTTGATGTTACTTGTCCCTAAATTGGCTGTATTGGCTCTCCTTCAGGCAATTAAGTTTGCTATTAGCTCGCGCTGGACACATCTTGTTCTTGAAAGCAACTGCAAAGTGGTTTCTCTCCAACTGGAAAATCTCACTGATGACTGCCCTTGGATGGTTAAGGACATCTTTAACTGAGGCTAAGGGCGCTTTGAAGAATTTCTCTTGTTGGGCTGTTTCTGTGGTGCCCCGTTCACACAATTTCTTTGCTCATAGTGCGGCTGCTTGGCCTGCTATTTCCGGAGTTTTTGGTTTCTTTTATTACTAAAAGTTGTAGTCCCCCTACAAGACCTCTTTTATTTTATTATTGTTATTATAATTATTTTTCTAAATAATTTTGTTGTGCCAGCTCCCTCTTAGTTGTGAATGTCCATGCTTTGATGATTCAACGATCTATGCGCCCTTACCCCTCGGAGGGCTAAAGCTATAGCCCGGTGATCGAGTGGCCATCGTTCCCCTATATAGTTCAGTTTTGCCTTTGGCCTTATCGTTTGCTATGGGTCTGTACTCTGAGAGGCGGGAACAGAGGTGCAACTTCTAATAGAGGTAAGTTAAGAAAACACTTCAGAGAGTTAAATTTTGTGGATCTCCCAAGCCTACTCGATTCACCAGCAAATTTCAGCGGCCGAATATTCGAGGGAAGCACCCAAAAGTTCCACAGAAGATCGTGTTTTGAAAGTATTGAGACATATGAAGAGACTGCAATACCCACGGTGACCTTCATGTCAAGAATTTTGACATATTAGTCGCTGCCACTGCAAGGATAGCAGTGGTTGAAGCCCTGCCAAAATGGCGGACGACTTGAGAGTGAATGAAAAAAGAAAAGCAGAGTATTAATCAATAAATACAAAACCTCTCTTTATATACTGCAAACAGGAGAATGGTAAGTTTAGAATCTGATCCACTTCTGTAGATTTGGATACGAGGGTTTCCAAGATTGTATCCCTACTAAAATTTGCATCAATCACCCCAGAACCTTTGCATACAACCAGAGACGTATTACATACCCAAGGAACCGAAACTGTAAACCCCAAACCGTAAGTTTTACCTCCAGAAGAACTTGTATTTTGCGTCAGTACATCTTTATATGCCCGGCCAACTTTAGAAACGTACTTTCCCATTGGCAAAACTTGCTCAAGAACGGACGGAACAGAGCCATCAGGATTCAAGAGATCAGAGTCTGAGTGAAGGTTCACCACAACAGTCCCATGTTCGGGTTGAAGCTGGTTGCTTAGAGCTTTTAGAAACAGGGAATCTGGGTCCCACAATGCGTGAGGGAAGATGTCATCGCCATCGTATGCATCAATGAAGATCATATCGTACACATTGGTAGTGTTGAGGATGAACTTCTCAGCATCTGATTCGTAGAGGTAAAGCCTCTCATGGGTGCCTTTCCACAGAACTTCATCCATTTTATCAGGTTTTGGAAAGGCTCGATTGCCTGATGGAGTCATAACTGAAAAAGCCGGAAATCCCATTGCTTGGACTGAGGCAGATATAACAAGAGGGTCAATTTCCACTGTGTGAACAACCGCACCTGAAAGGAGGAAATTTTTATATTCATTAGCTCTTGTAACATTTTCTAAGTGTTTGCCTGCCAAGTTTTCAGATTGTTTTAGCTCGTTTTCTCAGGACACGAATAAAACTGCTGTCTGAAGACCCAACAGAAGCAAGCTAAGTTATATATTTTAAAATATCAGGAATAAATATTTATTGAAAATTCCTAAAAAATCTAATCATATCTTGACTCATGTAGCAGTTAATTGACGAATAAATCTACAATTGGAGATGTGGATTGTATTATCCACGCTATCTAGCCTTGTCTCTTATATTTATACTCTCCGCTTCATTATGTTCATCTGCCTCCCGTTTTTATTATTTGTCGCCAGTCACTCACAAGAAAAAGATGTATGAAAACGAGTTAAATTTTCATAGATTTTGAACACTTACCCACTAAACTTTAACTTGGAGTCAAACACCTGTGAACTTTTAATCACCTTCAAAATTTGCCTAGCATGTCAATGAATCTGATTTTCTAAATGAATTTTTCATCAATTTCAACTGAAGGGTACCATGTAAGACTCAAGTAAAAGTTCACATGAGTTATCATAATAACTGAAATGCAAATGACACATAAAATTGAGTTCAAAACCGTCTTTCTGAGGAATATGATCCCAAGATGGTGAAGAAAGTGTCATAATTCTTTTTCTTCTTTTTATTTTATTTTATTTTTATTTTTGAATGGCTGTCTCATGCGTTATCATTAGATACATGTATTCACTTATTCTCAAACTCCTCATAAACGATTCTTGTCAATTTGAAAGCAATTGTGACAAAACTAAAATTATATAAGTATCCCTACAAGGAAAAAGCGAAAGCAGAAGGGAAAGTGAACTCCTACCTTGAATTTTGCTCGCCAAAAACAATGGTAAGCTTCCTCCCCCATGACCAATGCACAACACGTGCATTTTCTTCTTCCCAAGAACCGCACTCTTGAGATCATAATTACAAGACGCTAAGGTAGCCAACCCAACTGACATCATACTCTTCAAATCTGAAAAACAAAACAACACATCAAAAGATTAGCACTTTTTTCATTTCTGAATTTCTAGTGTTTTTTGCCCCTCTAAACATTGATTAAATAGGCGTATTACCTCTCAAACTTTCAATTACGATATATTACTCCTGAATTAAACAAAATGTTGCAAAGTGTCCCAAGTTGACAAATTCTCTTAAAATCTGAAAGAAACCATTCCAATCATGTGGCATGATGGGTTCCGATCGAACTCGAATTTTTTCTTCCTTCAAACGAGTTCATGTAATGCATATGATGATGTTTCTCTATGAATCTAAGAAGTTCAAAAGACACAAATCTCCCATATATATATATATATATAGTTCTATCAGATTATGATCAATAGAGGACAATGCAAACAAGAAAATATACTTGACACCAGTTCGCAGTTCTTGTAGTTCCTTTTAAGAGAGAGAGAAATCGACAGCGATTTACATGGAACGGCGAGGCAATGTGGCTGTTGCATAAGGAAGACTGAGCCAGGCTCGGAAGCTCGAGAAGCCGCCATTACTTTGACAGTGCTTTGGCGAGTCTCATCGTTGAAACGGAGCGACCGCCATTGATATCCGAGCACGTAGAACCGCGCGTTGTCCTCTTCCTCACCTGGAAATGCCTCCGCGTACCTCTGAAGGAGCCATCTCTCCGTCGCCGGCCAGTACAATTCGCTCTGAATCATTCACAACATACTGACAAATGAAGAGAGAGAAACAAACATGAGAGAGAGAGAAGAGTGACTAACAGGTCTTGAAGAAGGGAAAGCGACGACAGAGACAACGCCATTGCCTTTGTCGGAGGCCGATCGGAGAACGGTGTGGCCGTCGGATTGACCTGTTCCCCACCACTCCGAGGCGTAGAACCAGTCGCCCTCGTCCTCGATACGACGGCGTACCGCCGTAGAAAACCGCCGGAGACTCTGCCCAGCTCTGCGCCACATATGGAAACCCTAATGCCCAAGAAAATTGAAGCTAAAAGGAGCGAAGAAGAGAAAAGAATGGCAATGGCGGAGCAAAGCTCTCTGCTTTTTCTTCTTCTTCTTCACCCCTAAACCCAGATCGGCCCCAAAATCGGGGTTTTAGCGTTTGGTTCATGGAACTAGAATATACCTATTCCGAATAGGCCAAGCTCAAATCTTGATTGGGTCAGTTTGTTTGTTTGTTTTATATTTTAGGGTTATTGACCTTTCTATACCTCGAATTTTACTCTAATTCAGACATAGACCTTACATTCTGAAATTTTACATTTTTATATCATCAGATTACATTTAATATATAAGTGTATACAATTTTTTGGTCAACATGCAATTTTGACCGAAAAACACCCAAAATACTCTTAAAAGAAAAACTAAATTTAGATGGTATTTACCTTTTAAACCCTGCATTGTGAATTTATTTAGAAAGTAATTATGCATCTTGAAGTTCTTTATTTTTATTCCATTATAATATATTTAATACATATATCTATATCTACATTTATGTATTTTTATTTTTTCTTAAGTGTTGATTTTTTGATCTCAAAAATAATGTAAATAGCCTAGAAATTGAACTTAGAAAATAATTTAAGAAATTTAAACTAAGGGTATTTTATATATCTTAAGGTCCAAATAAATAATTGACCGAGAGAACATATAGATTTAATACATTAAATATAATAGAATGATATAAAAATACATAAATGTAGGATTAATTTTTGAGTAAAAGCAAAACACATGATACAAAAGATGAATAATTTAAAATTTTAGTTTTTTTAAAACGGTATTTTTATGTTAGAGCAAAATTAAGTGTTGACCTAGAAAATGTATATATTTATGTACTAATTAAAATATAAAGGTATACAAATGTAAAAACTTCAAAATCGAAGGTATACTTTCTAAAAAAAACATATCATAGGTTATGAAACGTAAATATCCATATTCAAAATTATTTCATTTACGGTCATGAACTATAAGGTCATTCCCATTTTATCTCTTAAATTTAAAAAACTCTCACTTTGTTCCCTGAATTTGAATTTAACCTCATTTTATCACTTCTATCATAATTTCAGTTAAATTATACGAAAAAGAAAGTGAATTAAGTGTAGTCATGTAATCTCTTTTCGTTTGTTTTTTAGTAAAAATTCTAACATAATGGTTTAGTAAAACTAATTCCTCTATTTTTCCTGTGTGTTTTAACTGAAATTCAAAGTTTATGGGAGTAAAATGTGAGTTTTTAAAGTCATGAGGTAAAGTGTGAGTGACACTAAAGTTCAAGGGCATAGATGAAAACAATCCATTATATTTTCTATTTTTTTTTTGTTTTGAAGTGAATATGGTTTTTATAACGGTCTGATTGGACAATCTTGTTTTGTTTTTTTCATCGTTACGAGTGTTTGGAAAAAAAAAAGTCATCTTATTTCGACTTAAAATAAAAAAGTTACGAATTTGAAGTTTAAATTTCATAGAGAGATAATAAAAAATGTGGATTTGTATTAGAGTTAGTTGAAAAATGAGTGTTTGAAAACCAACCTCAAAAAACAAATACTAAAGAAAATAACATTTCGAACAAAAATATGGTGCCAAATTCTGAGAGTGGGAGACATGATAATAAGTTCCACCATCTACTCTATCTGATAATAATGTAATAGCAATAACAATAGAACCTACTCAGTGTAGATCCTATTTGTGAATTATGTTAACCGCATTAATGGAGTCACTCTCGATCGCAAAAACATTAGTTTCCTTGGTTACATTCTTCGAACGTTTTTAAGTTTTTAAAACGCAATTCACCAAAATAAAAAATAATAATAAATAAATAAATAGAGTAAAATAGTTAAAATTATGATTGCGGATGTAGTATAATAGAAAATCATACCTTATTCTAATAAATTGCTGAGTTTGAATCTCATGCTTCAGATTTAAACAAAAAAATTCTTATTTTTATTTTTATGTGAAAAAATGTATGTTTGGAAATGAGAACAAAAGCCATGAGAGGTAGAGATTGAAGATGTTGACCAGGAATCTTTTAATATCAAGATATTAAAGGCATATGATTAAAGCAATGTTTCTATGGAAATTACGAGTATAAAATAGTAACTAAGTTGCATCCATGAACAATCAATTTTAAAAAAAAGGAAAAAACAAATGTAATGTTAAAGAATGTCAACCTTTAAGTTTCAAATTATGGTATATGTGAGTTGTTATTTTTTTATTAATAATTTATAAAATAATTGTCACATTAATTAGTATTAGATATTATATTTATCAATAAAAAGATGCTAATTCATCATCATATAATTTTAAGATTGGAGTCAATATTCCTAACCTTTATTTTGGATTTCTTTCACATTTTCTTTTCTGAAAAAATAATGCATAATTATAATTTTAATCTCAATTTTTCAATATCAAACATTATAATATGAAAATTGTCTTTGTTTTATCTATTACTATTGGAAACTTGTCAAATCAATTAAAGTGAAGCATATGTTTGGTTCATCCACTCAAGTTATCCAACTTCAATGGATTTTTTTTTTTTTTTTGGAAAAATCAATCCAGTTTTACTATTTATAACTCAAATTATAATTTAAAAACTCAAAGTCCATAACTTATCATTACAAATTCGAATAAGATAATTTTATTTATATAAATTATATAAAATTTCGAGATAAACAAAATTAGATGCATATTGATTATTTTTTTTTTTGAATATATGTTTTTAAATTTTTTAACTCCAATAAGTCAAACCTGTAATTTTAAAATTCAACTTAATTCCAATCAAAATTATTTAATTTTTCATCTTAAACGAGTGAAATGCATGTTAAGAATTCGTTTGATATTTCAATTAAACTATATTTTTTCATATTAATTTTTATCTTTTTTAAAAAAATTAATAAAAATTATAATTAATTTTAAAAAATTAATTAACTTTTAACTTACGGGACGAATTTAACTTAACAGACGGATCAAACATAAACTAAAAGAATTTGGTCACGTGTATCGGAAATAGCATTGGAAGGGTTGACAATGCAATTTTTCAGAAAAGCATCCATCCCAATCAGGAGCAGCCAAAACGGACGGTCGTGGTCCGAGTGGAGGGTGGGTCCTACAGTGCCGCCGCAAGCTCCACAATGAGTCAACGGTCTCGTCACGTTTCAGATGTTTTTGACCCCACCCCAAGACAACTTTCCCTTCTGCTTTAGATTCCGACCAAACAAACGCACAGACACACGCGTAGAGAAACCGAACCTCTTCAAGACTTTGCCCAAAAACTTTCTGTCTTTTTTTTTATTATTCTTATTTCTTCTTCTTTTCATTTGCTCAAAAACCACAACAGTTTTCTCAACTGGGTACTCGAAGAAGAAGAAGAAGGAGAAAGGAGAAAGTTAGCTTGATCGACATATATATATATATATATATATAAGAGTGGGTTTCTGATCTTTCTTTTTTCTTTCTTTAATGCTGATTTAGTTTCTTGTTTTATGTTTAAAGATAAAAATATTGGTTCTGTTCTGACCTTTTTATTTATTTATTTTGAATTTTGTGATCTTGTAGTGTATCCCAAAGGTGCAGGTGAGACAACAGCAACACGCCCAAGATGAGCACCAGGTGGCCCGGATTTGCTTCTCCAGGTTCTTAGGGTTTCTTCATCTGTGACCCCTCTTCAATCTGTTGTTTTTGGTTTTCCCTCAGTCGTTATATGAAAAATTTTTTATGTCTTAAAAACAGCCGTTGGAGAGAGGATCAATTGAGAGATTGGGTCCAGGGTTCCATCGTTGGCTCATGGTTTCTTGTCGTTTCTTGGTAAGTTTTAAGTATTTTGTTAATGAAGTTTTTGCCTGTGTTTGAATTGTTTTCTTTCACTTTTCATTGGGCTTTTGGCTACTTGTTTATGTTGTATCTTCCTTTATGAATTCTGGTATCACAATTTTCGTAATCGGAAACGGCTACGAAAATGTTTCCAACCCGGGTCGTGCCCATCACTTCACACCTAGTATAAACTTGTTTGAATATTTGTTCAAATAGTGGTTTTATGTTTCTATGATTGCAGAGGACATGAAGAAGACACGTTAGTCCCTTCCTTCGCAAAAGTTCCAAAATCTTACATACCAAATATAGCCGTAGCTCCTTCTAATGACATGCCTAAAGTAGTTTCAATGCCAAATATTTCAGTACTAAAAGGTTTTTATGTTATTACTTTTAATCCATCATTTTATTTATTTCTAACTTACCAACCAATTTAGTTTTATCTTTTTGCAGCAAGATATCTTACAATTCTCACATTAGAATCTTCTTGATTAACAGAAGCAGAACAGGATAATAAAGAGGCTGATGATGAAGATGGGTAAACAACATCTTAGAGCCTGTTCGATTCCTCGCCCACGGGCTGTCTTATCTAGTCCTGGTAATTTTGCTCAACTGTTTTCTATGCGAGTTTTCGGGGACTGCATTTTTCCCCCCTTAAACATCTAGGCTAAGGAAATTAATGAAAACACTCAGCAATATGTTTATGTATCCCCCACTGTACACCCGACTTTGATCCTAAGAATGCTAGTTTTAAGAACGAGTGATTGCCCTTCTTGGACCCTTACTGCCAACCTGAAAAGTGGATAGCTAAAGTGCTCCACTTATTAGAATAGGTTCTATAGTCGGTCTATGACCCTGGATGCCGAAGGGTGTGCTTTGGGGGTGATCTCATAGTTCTTACGGGGTAGGGAAGATGGTGACGGTCTATGGATTTTCCTTCATTTTGCTGCATTCAATTGAGGAGTTGAAGGGAGATAGTGCATCAAGCTTTGCCTATACAACTTACTCCTTTTTTTTTATTGGAATTTTGTTTTCAGACAATGACATGGTGATTGGGAACAGAAACAGAAGCAAAATGGAACGATCATCGGTTTTGAAGAACCGTAAATTACCTCAAAACAGACACGCACAATGTAAGGTTATTCCAAATATTACAGAGGATTCTGTAAAAACAAAAAGTCCAAGGAGGATCGAGATCAAAATGAGAGCAATCTCAAAGGAAGCAAAGGATCAGTAACAGTATGTCCTATGCCGAGACGACAAATTAGAGATGGGAAACCTACTCTAAGAGAACTTGATGGCTCAATTTTTGTAATTTGCCATTGGATCAGTAATTATATGTTAGTGAACAAATGTTACAATTATGTAGGATACTTGAGGAGGCTATGCTTTGTTGAAAAGGAAAATGAATGTATAGATAGAATATTTTCACATAGTAGTTTATAATCACTTAAAACTGAATGTGGATCATCTCACTGTCCTTGGAGATCCTGGCCAATCTGTTCTTGAAGAAAGGGAAATCCAGCCACCGCCAAAATGCTTGATATGCATCCGATGGTCCCTGTGTTTGGGCCGTTTTCATTAAAACAATGCAGTTTGAAGAGGAAGTCACCAATCTCAACCACAATATCCATCTAAAAAACCTTGTTGAAAAGAAGCAGCAACTGATTTTGAAGTTTTAGTTTCCATCTCCATAAGAAGCAACTCTAACAGAGAACTAATTCTACTAAACTGAGGATGCGAACCATCAACCCGAAAGAAAAACATGGTTACTGTCATTTAACTGGACCCAACTGCACCCTGGCTGCTTCTTGACTCCCGCTTCTTTCATCCTCGTCCAAATCCTTTCGGCATCTTTTCTCTTTCCACAACTTAGGTACATTTCTGCCAAAATCAAATACAACGCCAGAATTACATGGCTCCATCTCCAAATCCTTTCCCCAGCAATCTTGCCCACCTCAATATTGTTTGTGTATTCTACAAGCGCCGAGCAATGCCCCCCAAACGCTCGCAGGCACTTCGATCCCATCTTCTTTCATTTGATCTAAAAGACTCACTGCCTCATCGATAAGTCCAAATCTCCCCAATAAATCAACTAAACAAGTGTAATGCTCGCTTGTTGGCCGAAGACAATACTCATGTTTCATTAAATGATAGAAATATCTACCTAGGTCCAACCAGTCCTGCACGGCTACAAGCAGATAGAACACCAACAAAGGTAATATGATTGGTCAACATCTTCTGATCTCATTTGTCGGAACATGTCCAAAGCGTTTCTCTCCATTCCCGTGGTGAGCAAATCCACAGATTATAGAATTCCAAGAGATGAGGTCGTGGTCTGGCATAGAAGAGAATTCCAACAAAGCAGAACTCATGTTCCCACATCTTGCGTACATGGTAACCATGGCATTACAAACTGCAACAAACTTATCGTATCCTGTTTTCACAACCAGGGCATGAGTTTGCCTACCAAGCTGTAACGCTGGCAAGTCGGAACATATTGTCAAGACGCTAGTAAATGTGGCTTCATCTGGCAATGGTCCTGACTCTTTCATCCTAATAAAAAGTT
Source organism: Ficus carica (assembly GCA_009761775.1). Lineage (NCBI taxonomy): Eukaryota > Viridiplantae > Streptophyta > Magnoliopsida > Rosales > Moraceae > Ficus > Ficus carica. The sequence goes on from CM019746.1 coordinate 1,544,565, forward strand.
TCACACCTTCTTCGCCCTGATCCTTTTCGCCTAATCCAAATATAATCACATTATACACAGTAGCATCTCGAATTGGCATAAAGTCAAAAATGTTAACCGCACTGTCAACTTCTCTGATCTCAAAATATCCAACAATGATATTGGTCCATGACACTACATCGCTATAAGGGCTTTTCTCTAGAAACGCATGCGCTTCCTTAACGAGCCCATTTCTTATGAGCTTCAAGAGGATTGAGTTCCATGTTTTTTGACATTTTTCTGGCCTTTCGATGAAAAGCTTCATGGCATGATTAGCTCTCCCACTTTTCAACAACCCGTTAACCAATTCATTCCAAGAATCAAGTCTGGCTCAGGCATTTTCTGAAACAAAGACTCAGCAATCTGAATGTATCCATTTTGTATATACCCAACCATCATTGCATTCCAAGCTTGAGTATCCCTCACAGGCATGTTATCAAAGAGCTCACGTGCTTCAACAATCCGTCCTGCACTTGCGAGCCCCGAAATCATTATAGTCCAAGACACAACATCCCGGGTTCTCATCTGTCTAAAATACTCCTCCGCCAAATCACATTCACCACATCTAACAAGCCCACCAATCACCAAGTTCCAAGAAACCACATCCTTCAACGGCATCTCATCAAACACTCTTAAAGCTTCACAAATCATCCCGTTTCGAATATACCCCGCAACCATCGAATTCCAAGTGACAACATCTCTAAATCCCATCCCCCTAAAGACTATCCTCGCACCATCAACATCTCCACACTGCATCAGCCCGGCAATCAATGTGTTATACGAAACGACGTCTCGTTCAGGCATTTTGTCAATAACTTGAGGGCATTCTCGAAACGACCGTTCAGAAAATAGCCACGGATCATCGCGTTCCACGTGACAGTGTTTCTCTGAGGCATTTTGTCGAATAGCTTCTGGGCACTGTCGACCAAGCCGTGACGCATGTAGCAGGAGATCTTGGAGTTGAGAGGTTTAAGGTTGGGAACAGGGGCTGAAACATGGTCTTGTACGATGAAGGTTTGTTGAGACCGTACAGAGTGGTTGTTTGGCGAGTTGGAGAGAGAGAGTTCGGATGAGTTTGCGTGCATGAACGAGGTGAGAGGTGAAGAGCATGGCCCCATTTGGTCAGTGGACGTAAAAGCTGTCGAAATAGGAGAAAAATAGCTCAAAGACCGCCCTGAGAAATTGTTCACATTTGCAGAATAACCCATCTTTTTTTTCTTTTCTTTTTTGATGTTGGTATGGCAATTGGAATTATATTTTTATCCTTGTTTTATTTTAAATTCTGAGTCCTACTTCTTTTAAGGAAACACACTTATTCAAAAATAATAAGAATAATAATAATAACAATTTCAGATAATAAGTAAAACAAATAAGATTTTTAAAACATTTATAATAAATAACAGTAAATAACAAATTTATTAGATGCCTTATTTATTTATATAAATTTTTTATTTATCAAATAATTTTTTATTTACTTAATAGATTTATTATTTATTTTAAATATTTTAAAAATTTCAATTATTTTTATAAAAATGTTATTAATTACAATTTTCCTTTTTTTTTGTCACGTTCCTATCATAATTGATGAGTTTTTATTGTTTTCTTATCCGGGTTGTTGTCTTATTCTATTTGTACAGATATCACTTAATTTTTTTGCGTTTAATAATGTGAACTTTTTTCTTAACAAACAATCCTTCTGAACTTATATTTTTGACATCATTTGTCCATTTTGCTCACTTCTGTTGAAATTTAGACGGTTTTTTTTTACAAGAAACTTGCATGCTATAGTTTAAGAAAGACATTATTGGTTATTTTTACTTAATTTAAAAAATTACTTTAAAATTTAGGTTCAAGTTTGAGTTATAATTGTATTACATTCAAGTTTTTATAAATGCCTCCTCTCTCTCTCTTGTCAATTATGTATCCTATTTCATTTTGTCCCTGAATTAAACCGGTCAATATGCCCCCTGAACTACAAAAAACCATTAGATCCCCCTAGTCCAACTCCGTTTAATGACGGAAAAGCCGATCTGGCATGGTTGTTGGAATAATTTACTCTCATAACTATCCTTCCCCTCCATAATAGAATAACTCTCATTTTTCCCAATAAAAACCTAATTTTAGCCTTTATATCTCATTTCAATTTTCATTTGCAGGAAATCAACCATGGGAAGCAGGAGCACAGATTGAGAAAGCTGCAGCCGCACAAATCATAATACAAGAATGTCAAATTCTAAGATTGAATCGAGTGGGTATGGTCCTAGGCAATGCTTTGTTCTATTGATAGGGTGACTTGAACTGTTAGTAAAGGTTGGAATACTAGTAGAAGGTTTTTTGGGTGTGGAAAATACAAGGTAGATTATACATTATTTGAAATATCATTTGGATTAGGCTTGAAATCCTTTATATATGTGTGTATATATATATATATATATATTTTCCCTTAATATTCATTTGACTTTGAAGTTTTGAAACAGTGTTATTTTTCCCTTTTGTTCCAAATTTCAAACGGATTTCAGTGAAAGGAATTAGTTCATGTTTTATTAGGTGATTTTTTTTTTTTCCATTTATTTTCCTTGAGTTTCAACTTTGGTTGACGTTGAAATAGACGTTTCAAATATTAGGCTATAAACCTTTTTATTTTGCTGAAATTGCAGATGGTGTATTTGACGGATGTGGGTACATGATATAGATTGATCCACCAATTTCAAAATCCTCAGATGCAAACGAAGAACTAATGATGCGTCTTGAAATTATTGAAGATGCAATTTTGAGGGTGGATGAGAAGCTTGATTTCAAAGATCTTGATGTTTTTAATTTGAAGCAAGAACTTGTCAAAAAGGAGGAAGAAATAGTTAAAAATCCGTGGTGAAGTTAGGAAATATAAAATGTTTCTAGTTGTGTGTACGCTTGTTGTAGTGTTGTTGTTTAGGAAATTTTGAGTTTTGTAATTTACAAGACTCTTTTGTATGTCCCCTGTTTATAACGTATGAACAAAGATCCAATTGACGCATGGTATAATGTTTATATTAGAATTAATTACACTTTCATTGATTAATCTCATCTCAACCAACTAACCATGAAAAAACATGATATAATGGTTATATATTCCATCAACTGATTCAAAGTTTCAAAAACTGTTACAAAACATGGACACAAAAGCTAGCCACTAAACAAAGCCACGAAAGCTAACCACAAAACATTTACATTAATACATGATATTTAAAAAACATCATCAGATAACCATTTATAGCCATTCAAATTCTCAAAAAGTCAGCAAAATCTCATTGATTCATCCACTAACACTGGAATGACTTGCACTTGCACCCTTGACAAGTTTCTTGGCTGCATTGGGATTAACCATCTTCTTTGCAACAGTTTTATACCTTGCAAACCTAGGACTGGTGCGAATCAGTGACGGTTGTTCTTGGCTGCCATTGACACACTTCCTAGCTATCATTTTGAATCTAAGACTAACACCAATAGGGGCTGCTTGAGAAGCAAGCGCTGCTTGAGAGGAACACACACCAGTAGGAGCTGCTTGAGGAGTAAGGGCTACTTGAGAGACCGAGGTCTTCGGTTACTAAAAAATAAAAAATAAAAAAATAATTGTTAACTACTCCCTAATTTAACAAAACAATTTTAAAATCATTGGCTAATTAAACATTTACCTGAATGTTTTTAGTCCTTCTATTGCACATTCTAACATTGTGAAAATTTCAACACACAACCCTACATACAGAACAAAAGGAAAATATTATTTTGGTGGCATTTTCACTTCTGAAAAGCACAAGAGCTTTATGGTCAAAAGTTCTCTAAATGACCCATGAACATAAAAGAGAATCAAAGTTGACCCATAGTCTAATAATAATAATAATAATAAATAAAACAAAGTTTCTGTAAAGGTATCACTAGAATCCAAACGGCAACAACCTCTATAAATGCATTCTAGAAACCTAAAAAAAGCACTCGGCAAATCCATAAATAAATAAACCACATATATATGTCTTAATCTCTCCTAATACCGACTTACTATACTGATAAACAAGAAAACTTACCATAATTAGGAACTCCGAACGGATTAATGTCAAACCCACTTGCCATTGTTCGAAGCAACAGCACCAAATCAGATCTATATTCATTTCCTCTTCAATTTTTTAAATTTTTGAAGTAACCCTATGATTTTTATTGAGAACTCAGACTAAGTGGTAAATCAAGAGTTTTTCTAATTTAGAGAAAGAAAATGAAGACTTAATGGAAAATGAAGTTTATTATAAGTGTTTTTATAAAAATACCCTCTCTTAATGTTTTTTTAAATTGCTAGATCGGCTTTTCCGTTAAATTGTAAACGGAGTTGGACAGAGAAGGGGATCGAATGGTTTATGTAGTTCAAAAGACATATTGACCAGTTTCGATAATTTAGAGGGCCAAATGAAATAAGGCATATAGTGGCGAAGCATTCATAAAATTATTCCAAGTTGTTCACATTAGCAAAATAACCCATCTTTCTTTTTTTCTTTTTTTAATGTTGATATGGCAATTGGAATTATATTTTTATCCTTGTTTTATTTTAAATTCTGAATCCTACTTCTTAAGGAAACACACTTTTTCAAAAAAATAATAATAATAATAACAATTTCAGATTATAATTAAAGCAAATAGTTAATAACAAATTTATTTATGTAAAAAAATATTTGTTTACTAAATAGATTTACTATTTATTTTAAATATTTTAAACCTTACTATTTATTTCAATTATTTTTATAAATAATCATTAATTGCAATTTTCCTTTTATTTATTTTTTTTTATTTTATGTTCGTATCATGATTGTTTTCTTATCTGGGATTGTTGCCTTATTCTATTTGTACAGATATCACTAATTTTTTTTGCATTTAATAATTTAAACTTTTTTTTTTTGACAATCAACCCTTTTGAACTTATATTTTTGACATCATTTGTCATTTTTGCTCACTTTTGTTGAAATTTAGACTTTTTTTACAAGAAACTTGTATGCTATAGTCTAAGAAAGGCATTATTGGTTATTTTTAATTAATTTTTAAAAAAATTATCGTGAAATTTAGGTTCAAGTTTGAGTTGTAATTGTACTACATTCAAGTTTTTAAATGACCATATATTAAAAATTTTAAAAAAATACCATAATACACTTTTTAGGGGTTCATGTGCAAGTTACATGCAAAACGACGTCCAAAATTTAACGGACATGAACAAAAGAGACTGATAGTGTCAAAAAATTATAAGTTCAGGTGGTTGATCACCATAAATAAAAGTTTAGAGAATATTACAGAGTTCAAGAATTGTCTTTAAAAAAAAAAAAAAAACCCATTAATATGTGTTATTCATCAATAAAGAGAATAGATGAAATCAATTTTATAACTTTATTAAATCTAGCTTCTTTTTAATAGAATTGTCAAATCTAGCTAGTTAGTGTAATTTCAATTTATCTCTCTATCTCTTTCTTTTTTCTTTTTTCTTTTTATTCATTTTTTTTTATTTATAGAGATATGGGATTTGATCTATATATTTGATGATGATGTTACATTACGAATCTGTTTGACATAATTTTTACTTTTGCTCTTAGTCAGTGAAAGAAGAGAAGCAAAAACAATGATTTTTCAATAAATGTTTGGAAGCTACATTTTTAAAAGAGCTTATGAAATCAAAACGATTTTAAAGTTTTTTTAATAAGTAATAAAAATATTGAAAATAAAATTTATAATGTCTAATTTAAACTTAATATAAATTTTGAAGTCAATTAAAAAAAACTTTTTTTGGAAGTCCTATTTTTTTACTTTAACAAAGATTTTCAATAAATCATTTAAATGCTTTTAAAAAACTATGTTAAACAAACTTTGTAAGACATTATCTTTGTAACCACTAATCTATGTAGGACACCATCTTTTTATGACGTAGTAAAAACATACAACAAATACAACTAACGCTAAGAGTTTAACATCTTGTTTTAAATCTTTTTTTAAAAAAAAATTTTTACACATAAATTTACTACACTTATAGATCTGAATTCATAATCCGAACACGATCTAATTGTCAATTGCATCACACATATAGACTCTTACCATTTTACCACCCTAAAAAACACATAAGTATGTGCTAAGTGGAAGGCATTGAAGTCCCATAAAGTTTTGTCACATTCTTTTTGTTTATTTATTGCTCCGTTTAACATTTCAACTTAACTATATTTTTTTATTTTTAATTTTTATATATTTTTTTAAAAAAATAAAAATTATAATCAATTTTTAAAATATCAATCAACTCTAACTTAAAAATTTTATCTCTAAATACCGTACCAAATGAAGCAGTCCTCTCACTCTCTTTTGGCCGCAGTGCAGATTAAAAAGTCACCTTATCCCCAGCATCTCACTGGCCGCAATCTCCACACCTTCAATCCATTTAACTGAAAAAACCACCACCACATAAATAAATAAATTAAATTAAATTAATATATATATAAAAAAAAAAAAAAAAAAACCAACCACCACCACCACCGTCCATGGCTGCGACCGCCAGCACCACGGCCACAGGCTCGTACTTCCACACCCTCAAAAAGCTCCGCCCCAACCTCCCCCACTTCCCCTCGGACCATGCTCTGCTCCACCTCAGAATCTCCCCTTCCCGATTCTCCTCACTGCTCTCTCAATCCTCCTCCATCGAAGCTCTTCCACTCGGTGTCGGTGTCACCGCCGCAGCCTTGCAGAGGTTCCGCGTTCCGAGGGTGACCGCCGCCGTGGCGCAGGAGGAGGTTGCGGTGTCCGCCGAGGAGGAAGTGGTGGAGAAAGTTGAATCAGCTGGTGTTGAAGGAGGAGATGATCAGGTTGTGGTGACCGCCGAGGAGGAAGTGGTGGAGGAAGTTGAATCAGCTGGTGTTGAAGGAGGAGATGATCAGGTTGTGGATTTCAATACAAAGCTTTACTTTGGGAATCTGCCTTACAGTGTCGACAGTGCTCAGCTTGCCGGTATCATTCAGGACCACGGAAGTCCTGAGCTCATTGAGGTTGGTTTCGCCCGATTTTTTTATGTCCGTTTCAATTTTGTAATATATATATATATATATATATAAGTTTAAAATGTGGAATGAAACAATTATCTAAATGGGGTATGAGTTTTGAACATTACTATGTTGTTTAAAGATCTTTTGGTTTTGATGAACTAAATTGGAAGCTTTTTGTTGAAATCGTGTTAAGTTTGAATTGAATCTTGATGACATAATTTTTAATCATCACAATTTAATGGTGCTTGATAAACATATTACGGTTTTAAAAGACCATATCTTGTCGATATGGCACTTGATTTTCGTATCGTATTAGAGAATTTTCTATTAGATAGTTCGTATAGTTGGGAATTCAATAATTTGATACACTATTTGTTTTATTTTTCTTGTTTTGAATAAACATAACTAGAGTTAGTCAATCAAAGTTATATATGTCATGATTAGGTTATATGTTCATGCAATTTAATTCCAAAAACTAAGTGAAATGTGATACAATGCAAATAATAATAGTATTACTAATTAACGTAAATGGTTTTTAGGTTCTTTATGATAGGGATACCGGAAGAAGCAGAGGATTTGCATTTGTGACAATGAGTAGTGTTGAAGATTGCAATGCAGTTATAGAAAATCTTGATGGAAGTGTAAGAAGAAGATCTCTCGCTCTCTCTCTCTCTCTATATATATATACACATATATATTTTGTGTGTGTGAATGTGCTAGTTAGTATTCAGAAAATGTTTGAAGTTCACAAGATGAATGTTGCATTGCAGCAATACATGGGGCGAATCATGAGGGTGAACTTTGCGGACAAACCGAAACCGAAAGAGCCTCTATACCCCGAAAGCGAACACAAGCTCTTTGTTGGCAATCTGTCGTGGTCCGTGACATCTGAGAGCTTGACACAAGCATTTCAAGAGTATGGAAATGTGGTTGGAGCAAGAGTGTTGTATGATGGCGAGACGGGAAAGTCGCGGGGTTATGGCTTCGTTTGCTATTCCACAAAAGCAGAGATGGAGACTGCCTTGGAATCTCTCAACGGAATGGTAATATTCAGATCTTAAATAAATCTACTTATCAAAATTATCTCTCATTTTTCTTACCACTAGATTATACCTGCAGCCATCTTATCAAAAGCATCTTTACACGTCATGATATTCTATATCGATACACATATTTTGAAGGGTGTTACATCATTTAAGTTTATCTGATTTTTACTATAGAACGAGATCTAAAATCATAATTAATGCATGGCCATTTATAATCCATCCAAAAACCGCACAAGATAAGTCACGTTGATGAAGATAAAATTCTCTGCAAAACAGAAGGAAAAAAAAAAAGTGTCTCCTAATACGTGGGAAATTTCACTTATCAAATATTGTGTGTGTACTTTAAACTCTTCTTGTTACTCTTGTGTTTCTCTACTTTGTGTAGGAACTAGAAGGAAGGGCAATGAGGGTAAGTTTGGCAGAAGGAAAACGTTCATGAAATTCGGAATTCTAAGATCAAAAATGGGTTTCCAATCAAGCGTGATGAAAGGGAAAAGATGTGTGTAATTTGGCTACATCAAATGCAATCACTTGAGAAGCAACTTGGAGTTCATATTAACCCTTTTCATTTCTTGTTTGTGTATAACTCATTTTTCACTTCTGCATATTCTCTTAGCAGAAGTTATAAGTAGAAAAATGGTTGTCTTTCTTCAAAGTTTGAGAAATATGGTGGCTTTTATACACTTTTCATGTTGATGTGCAATTTTACTCTTACTTCTTTTGGAAGTTCTTGTAGCCAAGCTCACTAACATTTGTTAATAAAGCCTCAAATTTACCCTTTGACTAATCAAGTTCAAAATAAAACAAAATTCTGCTTTTCTTTCTAAATCGCGTTGGGGTTTGAATTTTGTATTTCACAGTGGAGTCAGATGTGAAATACCGTTAGAGAGAAGAAAGAAAAGATTATTTATTTTAGTGCATTCCCCATATTTTTTTAACCATTGTTGCTCAATATTCAATTAGTATCTTCCTTGTCTTGTACCTTTATTTTCTTATACCGCATATTCTTTTGGTTCATTTTCTTTTCTCCACACATGTATTGACAAACTTTCATCCCAAAAAGAGTTGATTGGCACCTCCAAATTCAACGTCGTAGATGAAAGTACTATTATGAATCTTTAAATAAAGAATTCGGCACTACTGAAAAAAGGAAAAGATAATTAAAAAGTCATTTTTAAAGTTTTTTTAGTGTTGAAAACTTTTTTTTTTCCCCTTAAAGATTATTCTCGTACGTGGTCCTCAAATTTAGAATTATTTCATTTTTGACTCCTAACTTTGAAAAACTCCCATTTGCCCCCCTAAATGCTGAATTAGCACCACTTAATTCTATTTATTTGAATTTTCAGTAGATTTTTCCCTTTTTAACAAAATGAGATACGTGAGGCTAATTTCTTTATTTTTTTGTTCAATTTTTAACGGGAATTGTAATGAAATGGGTTTGAATTAAGACTATTTTAAAGTTTAAAAAAAATAAAAGAATCATTTTAAAATTTAAAGGATAAAATGAGAATGCATTATAAAATTTATAAATATAAGTGAGATTCATCTTTTTCTTATTTTACATGTAGAACAAATTATGAATTTATCAAGGTGGGATAAATAAAGGGAAATCAAAGCATATAGCATATCTTAAAAGAAATATTGAAAATTATAACACAATTTTAAAAACATACTAAATTATAGCATACTTTTATTTCTTTTTTTAACAAATAATTATTTATTTCCAATTCTATCCCTCTGCAATCTTGCTCTGCACCCTCTCTCTACTTGCACGACTCCTACCCTCTCTCTCTACACAGACCCGACGGCAACGGAGGATCTCGTCGACATGACGGCAATTGTTGCTGCGCTGGTGGATTTCGCGATGGCGGTGGAGGATCTCGGCGACGTGATGGTAGGTCGCAATTGCGCTCTGACCACTGAGTTCTGGTGAACTCGAGAGTCGCGGTAAAGACAACAACGGCGGGACGAAGATTTCTGCAGTGACGGCACGACAAAGCTTTCCACAGTGACGGCAAGACGACGACCTCAGATCTCTCTCTCTTCCCCTGCTATGTCTTGCTCTATCTCTCTCTCACGTCGTCAACCAGAGATCACGACAACATAGCGAATCTCGGTGGCGATGTTCTTCCGGCAACTAATCTTGGTCGCGATGTTTCTCCGGCGATGAGGCTTCAATGGCTATTGCGGTGTTTGTCAGGGATTGTTGTTCTTTGTCTGGGATTTGTTGGATTCTTTTTGCAGGTTACGTTCTTTGATGGCCGGAAGATGTCGCAACCATTCCGAAGAGATCGCGACTTCCATCGCGCTTCTTTTTGGCGACGACTGTTGGGAGACCGGTCTCCCTCTCCGGCGACATGGATTGGCGGTGACGGCGTTGTTTGTTGCAGCAATTGTGGGCTTGGGTGTCTGGTTAGGATTTGGTAATTTGGGGCTGTTTTGGCATTTTTGAAATTTATAAGGTTATTTTGCAATAATTTTAATTGTATGGATTTTTGTAAATATAAAATGTTTTGCAAATACTTTTTAACTTATTTACTTGTAAATACATTTATTTATGCATAAGAAAATATACATATTACTTAGTAAATATATAGCAAATACCGAATAGTAAATACTGAGCTTTATAAAAATCATTATTAATAGATTTATTAATTAAGTACTAGATTTACCTATAAATAGCACATCAATATATAATATCATATGTACATATACTTAATTTACAAGTAAATAATCATATTATTTTTAAAAATATAAATAATCATATTTATTGTGTTAATAATCATATTTACATCATTAGTATTAGTTTTATCTTGTAAATACAGGACTTGACAAAAAACTAAAATAGATAAATAAAAAAATACTAATATTTATAGAAAAACAATTAGATATACTGATTTTTGTTTATCATACTTAGTAAATCCATTTATTTACCTGTAAATATTTGAATTTATTGAGTAAAATAAAAAGATTTATCAAGTAAATCTGGTTATTTACCTGTAAATATTTGTAAATATTTGGATTTACCGAGTAATATTAGTTTACTATGAAATAAATCTGGTTAGTTTGAATTTTTTTAAAGTTTTAATTCAGTAAATACAAGAATTACTTGTAAATATTTGTGTTTTTGTTGTTTATTTTCTAGGTAAATACGTTATTTACAAGTAAATATTTTTATAACATTAAACAAAATTCCTTTTAATTTAACATAATTACCAATAAATCCAAATATTTACTAAGAAATAATGTCATTTACCCATAAATTCTTTATTTGTCTTGTATGTTACACTTTTCATATAAAAATTAAACTTAAATATTTACGTAAATATCAGTAATTACATGTAAATATATTAATTTCAATTAAATAAGTAAAATATTTTTCAAATTATATTTAATTAAAATAATCTTTACTTATTTATAATATTTCTTAAATTATAAAATATTTACGTTATTTTTAGTGCAATATGTATTGTTTTGAATCTTAATTCGTTTGGTGAATCCAAATATTTACTAAGAAATATTGATATTTACATGTAAATCCTTTTATTTATCTTGCTTTTTATACTTTTAATATAAAGAGTAAATCTAAATATTTACCAAATAAGCATAAGTAATTATATGTAAATATGAAAATTTCCATTAAATAATTAAAATATTTATTTAAAACAATATTTCATTTTAAAAACAAACTTTTACTAATTTACAAAATTTTATTAAATTACAAATATTACCCCAAAAGTATCTCAAATTAAGCCGCAATTCAATCAAACCCTAACCCTAAATCTCAAATTACCGCGGCCGCCATAGACATATCACCAGAGAACGAGTCACGAAGCTTCGGCGAGCCGCCACCATCCCCATATTGTTGGAAATCCGAGAAACGCGCATGCTTTGGAGTTCACAATCGAGCTTGGGAAAGTCAAGTTGTTGACGATGGAGAACGTTTGTGAAGCTTTCGAAGCTACCGCCACCGCCACATCGTTGAAGATCGGAGAAGCACGCGTCATCTGGAGACTGGGATCGAGCTCGCGAGCCTCGATTCGCCAGCGACGAAGATCACATCCTGCAGTCACCGTCGTCGCATCACAAGGTTGTTCCCAAGCCGAGAAAATTTGTCTATTCTCGCCGTCAATAATGATTATGACGGCATCGACGACGACGACGACGATGAAAGGCCGTCCTGATCCAGGATCCTTGCCAGTTAGTGTAGTGATCTCCGGCCGCCGGAGAGAATGTGGGGCAGACATACAAGGGAGAGAGGCTCATGGGTAGTTTTGAATTTTTCTCTTATTATTTATCTTAATTATGCTATTTAGTAGTAATATTTTAAATTATGCTATAATTTTAAAACTATAACTGCATTATACTATTTTGGTCTTTCTCTCATAAAAAAATTATATCTTTCATTCTTTGCCTAGTTCAAAATCAGTGGCACACGAATTCTTCCACCATCGCTTGATTGGCCGTAGTTGTAGATCAACCTGCCTACACTACGAGGACGACTATTGTTCATATTTATTGCCTATCCCCTAGTCCACTTAAGTAGAAATGAAATTATGGTTTTTAATGAGCCGTAGCTAGCTGACAAATTTTTTTTTTAAAGAAAAAAATGTTTTTTTTTTTATTTTATTTTATTTACGGATACTACTTGAATTTTTTGTATTTGACAATTTAGTTTCTTTTTTTTTTTTTTCCTGACAATCAACTCAGCGAACTTGTAAATTTTGGCACTATCGGGTTTTTTTACTCAATATGTTAAAATTCAGATGATTTTTGGTTTTTTTTTTCACATAACTTGCATACCAAGAAAGATAATAATGATAATTTTTACTTAATTTCAATACAAATTCCTTTGAAAACTTGAATTTAAATCTTAAAGGAAGAAGTAGTGTCGTGTTAGGAGAAAAGCACCACGATCACCGTCAAAGATCCATGAGGCACTCGAATCTAGATTTTTTCACTCCATCTTTTGCTCTTTTGCTGAAGAATTGGATCGCAGAACTCGCGCTGTCTTGTGTGTGTGGCAGGGGCCTTGGAGTGGAGCGAGTGGGGAGATCAAAGACCAAACTGGGTGGCAACCTCCATTGACTCATCAGATATTGCGGCATTTGTCGCCCAACGGCACATTGCCATCCACTTGAGCAACTCATGGCCACTACAACTCCCCCTCCGGTGTGGCGAACAAAAGATTGAATGTGTAAAGAGATAAGGAATGGGAAAAAGAAAAGAAAGGTAAAAAAAAAAAAACTCATCCTATAGGCAAAAAATTAAAATAATAATAATAAAGAAACATTACATGTATCCAGATGATGTTATTAACGTTAGATCTAATCCAACGGTCTAAAAAACATACCACATCCGGGTATAAAAATTGTGCTCCATGGAAACCTTCTCCCAAAAAAAAGAAAAGAAAAAAAAAAAAAGAAGTAGAAATGTGTTCACCACTATCACCCATGTCAAACAACAATCCAATCAAAACTTCTTATCTTCCTAAAAAGCGACATAATTCCTTAAAAAAAAAAAAAAAAAAAAAAAAAAAGCAACATGATGGGAAATAGTTTGTAATGTCTTTTTAACGGAGAATCTTTTTAAAGGAGAAAATTTATAATTGGAAAATTTGGTTTTTTTTTTTTAACAAATGAAATTTTATTTTTTTATTTTTGCTGAAAAGTAGGATTATTATTATTGTGATTTTTAAACTTATTTGTATGGATCCCCTTGAACTTTTTGATTTTGACAATTTAGTCTTTCAACTATTTTTCTTGGCAATTGAGTCCTCCAACATTCGAAGGCACCGTTCAAATTGTTGACGGATCTACCATGTGATGCGCACGTGAGCCTTTCTTAAGGGCAGTGGGGGGTCATTTCACCATCACCTGTTTACCCATTAACTTCAGCTTCATCATCACCTGCATAATTTAGCCATTGACTAATATCCACTTCCGGTGGTTCGTCAACAATTAATATACAAGTCTTGAATTCTTTTAGCCCAATCAACTTCATAAGCCATCTTAATCGCATCTCGATCAGTCGTTAACTATGTAAAAGCATTCATTCCAAACCCCCAACAGGCAAGTAATGAAACGCAACAGGGATATGATATCCAAGCTTTTCGACCCAATATTGTAATTCCAACAAGCTCATATAATCAGCACTACACTAGTCAATGTAATCTACCATCCCACCCTCATAGATCATCTCACCGTCTTTATAAAATATGCCTCCCCATGACACACTCGGATAGTAAAATGACTCTTTTTCATTTGGGCATGTTCTCATGCCAAAAGAAAGAGTAAGGTATTTGAATCAAATTTCAATAATACATAAGCTGACAAAAAATGACCAAAAAATCCAAAAGAAAATATTAAAAAAAAAAAACAATCCACTAAAAAAAAAAAAAACCATTACACCTTCTAACTCATAAACTAAATGAAAACTTGATTAATTCGTTCAACTTTTTTCAATACCCAATCCCACCTTTCTAACATAGAAACTAATAGAAAACCCCAAAAAAAAAAAAAAAAAAAAAAAAAACAATGAAACCTAACTTACCATAATCAGGTTCAGGCTCTCCCTGAACTTCATTCCGAAAATTTGCTATTACCAAGCTCAAAAATCACTTCTTGGCATTTTAGTTTGATCGCAATCTTCAAATGCACACAAGAAAGCATCATAACAATTTTCCTTACTTTTTTTACCTTTCCTTCTGTGTGCTGATATTCGAACATATAGGCTAACATCTAGGACTGTGAAATGATCTCCACTGCCCTTAAGAAAAGCTCATATGCACGTCACATGGGTAGATCCGTCAACAATTTGGATGGCATCCTTGATTGGACCGTGTGTACAACAGATTTGTAAGTTGGAGGACTCAATTGTCAAGAAAAAAAGTTGAAGGACTAAATTGCCAAAATCAAAAAATTCAAGGAGTACCATACAAATAAGTCTTTTTTTTTTTTTTTTTGAAAGGGCCGTGGCCAGTTCACTATTTTTGTGGTGACGGGCTTAAGACAGAAGGAAAAATGGCTGTAATGTGCAATAATTGTATTTTTATGCATAAAGGGACAAAAGTCGGGATTTTCAGAAATTTCACAATAAAGGTACAAAACTATCCAACAAAGTCTAAAATTACAACTTTTAAATAAAAAAATTCTACAAATTGCGACAAAAAAGGCCTTACCTTTTAAGTAAAAAAGAAAAAAACAAAAACAAAAAACAAAAGCAAAAGAAAAAAGGCAAAAAAGAGAAAAAAAAAAAAAAAAAAAAGACAGGAAAATCCAGTGGAGGAAGAACCTGTCTCCGAGAGCCTCCACATCTACCTCAAGGTTTTGCTTTCTCTCTCTAAACGAAAAATAAAGGTACTTTCTCTCTCTAAAAGTTCATCATTTCTCAGATCTCACTGACAGACCACAGTCCCACACTCACTGTATGTGTGTGTATCTATATATATAGGTGTATATTTGCATTTTCAGGAGCCATTTCTTCTTCTTCTTCTTGTAATCTTCATCTGGTGCTTTTGCTTTATGTGGCGTTGTTTCAGATTCGGAGCTCGTTTTGGCAGATCTAGGGTTCGGAGTCCGGTAGGGTTTTAGGGGGGTTTTTCGAGCGATATGGCCACGCCCTACCCCATTCCGGTCACTGCCGCTCAGGTTAATTTCTCACTCTCTCTCTCTCTCTCTCTCTCATACTTTCTCTCTCTACATCTACTGATTAACTTCTCTCTCTCTCTCTATACACACACACACACACACACACACACATGTCTTTGGCTCAGGTCGGAACGTACTTCGTAGGACAGTACTACCAGGTGCTTCAGCAACAGCCGGAATTCGTTCACCAGTTCTACTCCGACGCCAGCACCATGCTTCGCATCGACGGCAACACCAGAGAGACCGCCTCTGCAATGCTGGTACTTTCGTTTCCTTTCTCGGGAATTCGGAATTCGAAGTTTTGGTTTTTCGAAGTTATACGGTACTTGGATTTGAGCTTGAGCTAAGGCCTTTTTTTTTTTTTTTTTACGCTATAGATGATGCTCGGGTTTTAGTTTTGCTGAAAAATTTGTGATTTTTGGTAATGAGGTGCGAAAATTAGGTTATAAAGTACGGTGATACCGTTTGTTTATTAAGGTTTACACTACGATTTAGTACATATTTGAGTTTTAATTTTCCAAAATTATATGGTATTTGGATTTTAGCTTAAGCTAAGCTTGTTGTTTATACTAATGCTGCTCAGTATCTAATTTTCCTGAAAAGTTTGTTATATGGCGATACGGTGCGTAAATTAGGTTGTGAAGTATGAAAACGGTACATATTACGATTTGATGTACAAATGCGTTTTTCCTTGTTAAAAAAATGATTAAATTGGTCGCCTTGTGTCGAATTATACAGTGTATCATGCCAAATGCAGCACATAAATTCAGTTGGGAAGTACAGTAACATGATACGTATAATAGATTGTGCAATACAATTTACTACATATGTGTGTTTTTCCGTAGTAGAAATTCTTAAAGTTGTTGCCCTTATGTTGAATTATATGGCACTGGAATTATGCCAAACGCGGCGTATAAATTTTGTAAAGTGCGGAAATATGGTATGTCTATTTCATTATAAAATACTATTTTACCACATTTGTGTGTTTTTCCTTGTTAGAAAGGCTTGATTTTGTTGCCTTTATTTCGAATCAAAAGGTATCTGAATCATGCCAAATGCAGTATTGCATTATTTCGATACAATATGGCGTGTTGACACGGTTTATGGGCTCTGGTTTTACCTTCTGTTTTTGATAAAAAGGTTTTTTTTTTTTTTTTTAAACCGTCCCAAATTTGTGTTTTACAGCAAATCCATGCACTTATCATGTCCCTCAATTACACGGGTATCGAGATAAGGTCAGCACACTCCCTGGAATCTTGGAACGCAGGTGTTATCATAATGGTCTCAGGCTCTGTGCAGCTTAAGGATTTCAGCAGCCGGAGGAAATTTGCACAAACTTTTTTCCTTGCACCCCAAGAAAAAGGTTACTTTGTGCTAAATGATATTTTTCACTTCATTGATGATGATCCGCTTCCTCATCATCACCCAGCTGTCATGTTAGCCCAGAACAATCTTGATTCGAAAAGAACGGCTACACTCCCTGAGCCAGGTAGTTCATCATTAATTGTAATGGTTTTAGGATCTCATAGGTTTTAGTACTTACAAAGTTTGATCTTGAATAAAGCGGGGATAAAGTATGCAACTAGGTTTCAAACTCATGTCTTATATTTTTGGTAATTTTCTTCTATTCTTAGGCATGTAATGTTTGATTATTTAACTGAATGGATATTGTTTATGTTCCTCAATCTTAATCCGGGTTTTTCTGTAGAAGGTCTTCTATTATTGAACTAGTTTTCACTTTGTTCAAGAGTTTACGTGATTAGGTTTCTTTGATTCAATACCATGATTATGCGTTTTTGGGATCTTATATGAAAATATTGACTTCATAGATTATTTTCTTTTGATAGACAAGCAATTTTGACTGACAACAATAATAAGAGTTTCTCGAAGAAACTTCATATTAAAACCATGCTCCTTTTTCTTTTCTTTTTTTTTATTCTTCTTAGTTGCTAATTATTTGCTGGGAGGAGAAATCCACACAATAGAGTTTGTGGCTCCAGACGTCAAAGAAAATGGCCCAGCTGACAATTATGGCTTCGCGGAGCAACAGTTGGAGCAAGTTGCTGAATCTGAAAGTATCCTTGAGGCAAATCTTGCAGATCAGCCTAATGGTTCACTTCAGAATATGGTGAACTCTCTACAAGACCACCTGCCTCTGTCTGTTGGGGAGCCCCAAAAACACACTTATGCTTCTATTGTATGCTCTAAACTCTGCAATTACCCAGTCATACTGAGCTCCTGTTTTATATACTTTATGTAGTATTGTGCTATCTTCATTTCCGTATGCTGATTTCTCTGCCTCTTTTGTGCTGGAAGTTACGTTCGGTAGCTTCTCAGAATTCTGTTAGTAAGAGTGCTCCATTGGCTTCAGACTGGAATCATTCTCAACAATTCAGTGCTCAGCAGCCCACTGGATCATCAAGTACAGTTGAAAAGTCTGTTACAGAGACAGCAGATGAGGTTGCCCCACTGGATGATGAAGGTTGACTTGCTAATCCTTGTTGGACAAACCTTTTTGCTTCATCGATCGATGGATTTGACAAGTTCAGGGAAATGTCCCCTTTTCCCCGTATGATGATAATAGCAAGATCATATCACATTTTGTCCTGTTTATTATCAATTTCATTCTTATGAAAATAAATATATATATGAATCTCATTCATTTCAGTATAATCTCTTTTGCTCTTAACAACACTAACAGTATTTTTAGAGCATTTATTATGTGATTTCTTACTGGTTTTAATATATGGGCGTTT
The DNA here is from genome assembly GCA_009761775.1 of Ficus carica. NCBI lineage: Eukaryota > Viridiplantae > Streptophyta > Magnoliopsida > Rosales > Moraceae > Ficus > Ficus carica. The sequence continues at coordinate 1,563,062 of CM019746.1, forward strand.
TTCTAGGTGAAATCAAATCTGTTTATGTGAGAAACTTACTGTCTACTGTGTCTCCTTCTGAAGTTGAGGAGGAATTTAAGAACTTCGGTAAAATCAAGCAACCTGAAGGCGTGGTCATTCGGAGTCGCAAGGTCCGTGTCCAAGGACTTGTTCTCTTTTGGATTCTCTTTCACATCTTGCTGTATTACTCCGTGTCTGACTAATATGGAGTTGAAATTTTTTATTATGTGCAGGACGTTGGTGTTTGCTATGCATTTGTTGAGTTTGAAGACATCACTGGTGTTCAGAATGCAGTCAAGGTTTTTTTTTCCTTTCCAACATTAGTTTACAGGACCCTGCTTCGACTTGTTTGTTTATCTAACTTCCGTCATGATAAAATGACTGTACTATCATTTTGGTCTCTTTCTTCTCCCTTTATGAAGCCAGTTTCCAGCACCTTTATTTTTTCCTTTGGAATGAAGCCAAATTTTGAACTGGTTTTACCAATATAAAGTGAAGTCCATTCCCGCCCTCCTTTTCTCTGTCAGAAATGCAATTTCTAAGCTGATATCACTAAGAGAAATTGTAATGCTATATTATGACATGTTTGAATGAGCCCATGATTTGTTCTGATATCTGTAGGCCGCAACGGTTCAGATTGCTGGACGACCGGTATACATTGAAGAGCGGAGACCAAACAGCAACATTCCATCTCGAGTAACAAGTACGTTTATTTCTCTTTTAGCACTCTTGGTAATCAGAAGTCGGCAGTTATATACTTCGATTGGCAGTTGGTATGTCTGCCACAAATCCTAATGTTCTAGGCTCGTCTTTTGTGTTGCTTCCTCTCATTTCTCTTAAGACTCAAAAATGATATGGGAAGAAGTTTCTTATGGGAGTTGCTTGCTTAATGGTTGTCAAGGTATCTATTTAAAGTATCTGAACATTGAGTGCAAAACTGGCAGTATTTGCGTTAGAGCTTTAACTGAGAGGAGTTTAGTAGTGATGCAACTAGTTCTCACCATGTTTCAAATTACGAACATGCTGTTATGAAGTTGCACATTCTTATTGTTGAGTACTTAATTACCATGAATAGGAAGGGGTAGAGGAAGGAGCAGCTACCAAGTAGAGGCTCCGAGAGGTCGCTTTGGCGCTCGGAATTTTGGACGGGCTGGCGGCCATGATGGAGGTGACCGAGACTACAACAGACCTAGGGGAAATGGTTTCTATAGGCCAACTGCCCGGCAAGACAGAGGAAACTCAGGTCACCAAACAACAAAAAGTGGAACAGAGTCGTCAACCTAGGTTATTTTACAAGAAGAAAATTTTGGTTCCAGCAGTTTCAACTTAGCAGAACACATCTTATTAGTTTAAAGAAAAAATAAATAAATAAAAGAAAGAAAGAAAGAAAACAATAATTATAAAGCCCCAGAGTCAGATTAACTTAGATGTATCCGAAAAACAAATCGTCATTCTTTTTTTCTCTCAAAGGGGCTTCTTGTTTTTCCTTTTCTTGAACTATATAAATCATCGAACGATGTGCTTGCAATTTCGAGCTCATTCATTGAAAGTAAGATCTTGCCTTACCTCGCTTGTGGATTAAAGTTTGTTGAGTTGTATTCACTAAATTATTTTATTTTCTCCTGCCGTTGTTTGTGGGAGTAGGTGAGGTTTGTTTCTTTCTTTGCTGCTTTGCTTTCCCCAGCATGGGGGCCCCCAAAAAAAAAAAAAAAGAAAAAGAACAAAAAAAGAAAAATGATGATGGCTTCAATATTTCAATTGTCAGTGGAGTATTATTCGAACTGGCAGATCTATATTAATTTCTATTAATTTTGCATGTCTTTTAATTTGGTTGGGATTTTTAACTAGTTCGAATAATGAGAAACATGTGCTATCGATAGATAGGGATACTAGAACTGATGGGAATACTCAATCATTTTATTACTCAATTATTTTAGTAAATTATGGTTATCAATGTGAATTGTGTTTTGTGAATTTTGTCACAATAATTTACAAGCAGATCATGCAGATGGATACTATTTTTATTATTTAATTGCCTGAATGCACAGTTATTCCTTTAGGATTATTTGAAATGTAACAAGGTAGCGATAACAATTTAAATTGAAATATAAAGTCGATTTGCTCCACTATCAGTGACCTGCATTATCAGAACATCCCAAATTCTGGTTATTTCTTTTTTGTTTTTGGAGAGCTTCCTATTTTCTGTTCCTTTAGTAGTCATGATTTCCTCCCTATACCTACATGTCAAAAAAGAGTTATAGGAATGAACACCCGGCTTTCAGCCAAGTAACCAAAATCTTTATTCTTACAAAGCCTTTATTTGACGACTTATTCTGAGGTCACTGGATTTCTAAGTTCCAAAAGTGACTCGTCTCCTGTGAAGTATCAGAAACTTGTTGATAGTTTAGACGTTTGCAGTACTCATGGTTCGTTCAGGAAAATGAGGAACTTGAACTTGGATTTCTTGCCTGAATCCATCTTCCTCGTCATCTTCGATTTGCCAGAGGAAACTGGCGTAGGCCGCAAGAACATGGCTGAAAACAAAGAAATCGAAGAACAAGAGGTCATTTTGATGTATTATCCAGATCAAGATATCTACAAAGAGCCTTAAAATGAGACCCCCGGAAATCTACAAAGGCTTAGCGAGGACTTGTTTAAACGGAGAGACTATAATCAGTCTCTATGGATTATCATGTTTGAACATCAAATTTATGTTTCCCCTTTTTCATTTTCTTTTGAGTATGAAGAAACGTCCTAAATCATATCACCACAAGGACAGAAAATACGGTCATATATTATTGTTGCTGTCCATGTGTTACGCATATAGCAGTGATGCAATCCTTTCAAAACGAGAACAAAGAAAATCTTCCTCAAATGTATGTATGTCATGGTTAGCAGAAATTTGTACCTATTTTCAGGACTAGCTTGAACTGCTCGTTCAAAGTAAACCGAAGCCTTATGACTGTCATGATGAACTTCCCATACCAGTTGAGCGTATTCTGCTGTGATTTCCCCATCCCCCGGATCAGCTAGTACAGCACGCAAATAGTATTCCTCAGCTCCTTGAAGATCTCGTTTAGACTATAAAGCAAACAGGATCATGTCTCAGCACAACAGTGAGATCGAAACCAACTTAATTCGGGGAAATTGTGCAATGGAGTTCGGATGTTGAATGAATTACAGTCCTCTTCTCCACAAAAAGAGAAAATAGAGAGCAAAATACAAATCTCACCTCACACAAGAACTTGGCATAGTTTTTTAGAAACAAAGAGTTATTCGGGTTCTCTCCAATCATCTTCCTATAGTAATCTTCAAGATTTTCAGATTTTCCAGAGATATCCGTGATGGAATCAGGCGCACCGATCCTGACCCCTTCGGCAACTTGAAAGCTGAGTTCATCTATAGATTCTTTCTGTGAAACCTGCATTTAGTTTAAAGCATTAGATCCAGTGTTTTGAAGCATTCTTGAAAGCTTAGGTCTTAACAGGAAAAAAAAAAAAAAAAAAAAAACAGAAAAATGCGTTCCCACCTCTTCCTCGTCATCTTCTATTTCCCAGAGGAAACTAGCATATGCTGCAAGAACATTGCTGAAACAAGAAAAAAATCCAGTTAAATCATTATCCCTTGTCCAATCTGTTAAATTTCACACGAGGAAAACAAGGCGCTATATTGAGTGCAAACCAGTCTTGAGGAGCCAACTCTGTTGCAAGCTTGAAGTAGCTCGAGGCTCTATCTTGGTCACGATGAAGTTCCCAAACCAATTTAGCATACTGCATCCACAGTTCACCATCTTCAGGATCTGCTAACGAAGCACGAGAATAGTATTCTTCCGCTCCATGAAGATCCCCCTTAAACTGTCACCAAAAAGATTAGAAGCGCATTACATAATGTTGACGTATCAAATCTTGTTCTTTGTTTAAAAAGAAGAACGCCATTGTACTAAAATTCAATACATCCTCTTTCTATTTCCACAAAACATTTGACTGCCTTCGCAAAAATGCTTATTTTCGTCATCTTCAAGCACAACAAACTATTCTCACTCAAGTGAGAAGAGTTACTTGTGAGGTTTTACTCGATCAAGAAGCAGCTTAGTAAGAATGCATTTGGCAGAATACAAAGCTACATAGACATAACCAATACCCTCAAAGCCTAATTGGAACATAATTCTGCATTCGGCAGCAGGATCGATACTCGGATTCAAGTAAAAAGGCAATAAGTTTCATTGCCTTGGTCCACTTTTCGCCCGGGCATAGCTTTCATCCTAAAAGATAGCAGCACCTAATCGGTGTCTGTTGAACCGAACTCTTATACAACTTACCAAAACAAAACCAACAGAGACTTCAGTCACCTCACCATTGAATTGATAAACAAACTCAACACAAATCGACTCTGAAGATGCTTGCTAGCATATCAAAAAGCTAAGATATTTCTACACACCATAATTAACAAAAAAAAAAAAAAAGAGAGAGAATGGTCAGATATGCATCAAAGTTTCTGTCATACTTTTCTTAATCTAATATGAGTGGTGTTATCCGACGGAATCAAACTGTATCGTAAAAGTATTTTTCCCATACCTACTCGTAGAATTCTCATTAAAAAGAGGAAAAAGGCATAACAAGCTGAATCCTTTTCATGAAAAAACACACACACACACACATATATATACATACATACATATGTATATAGATGTCCCACCTGCAAAAGCTGACCAGATATATACTTTTTTTTTTTAATCTAATATGATTATGCTGTTATCCGACCGAGCAAATTGTATCCTAAAAGTATTTTTTTCATGCCTACTTGTAGAATTCTCATTAAAAAAGAGGAAAAAGGCATAAAAAGCTGAAACCTTTTCGTGAAAACGCACACATACACACACACAAACACACACACACATATATATATATATGTATAGATGTCTCACCAGCAAAAGCTGAGCATAATTCCTAAGAAAAAGAGGATGAAAAGGGCACTGCTCAATCATCCTCTGATAATACTCCTCCAAATCATCTCCTCCATCCAAAATGGCCAAATTAGACAGATCCAAGTCCAACCCAACACCACCACCAATCCCAATTCCCGAGGCCAGGCACAGAGGAGGACTCCCAACAACACTCCTCTCACTCACATGCTCTCCAGATTCCTCTTCACCTTCCTCCTCAATCAGCCCCATACCCTTCTTCCGAAAACTGAATTCCTCTCCATCAACAGCCCCAATGGCCTCCCCAATCGTCACCGTCCTCTCCAACACTTCCTCCTCTGTCTTCACACCGACATCCTTAGCCTCTCCGAACCCTTCGGAGATCGGATCGTTGAACACCGAAAGCGACGGCGCTTTGTGAAGCATTGGCCCGGTTTCTTCTTCTCCGGCGGCGGCGGCGGAGGGGAGAGAGACCAAGCTGCCGTCGGAGCTGACCCGGCGGAAGGAGTTGTTGGATATGAAGCGTTTATTAAAGGAGAATTCTCCGTGGATAGGAGAGAAGTTGCACGAAAAGGACGTAAAGTTGGAGAAGGAGATTCTTGTGGGAAGGTGATGATGAGGATGAAAATGGCGGTCGTGAGGAAGAGGTAGTTTTTTTGTGATGTTTTTTGGAAAGATTTCCAAGTCTCAGCTTGGTGGGTCGGAGAATGGGAGGAGGTTTGCAAATACCGGGGTTGAGAAGCTTCTTAGCAGCATAATTGCAAAAAAAAAAAAAAAAAAAAAAAAAAATGATATCTACAATATTTTCAAAGAAATGGAAGAAAAAAAAAATCTCTAATCTCAATTTCAAGTTTTTAGAGAAATCTTTAGCCCTAATGGTTGGATAAAATTAGGGGTGGCAATACGGGTCGCGACACGACGACACGACTCGAAAACGACACGAATTTCACGGGTTTGGGTTAGGAAAAATAGGGGGCGGGTCGTGTTCGTGTCACGGTTTCGTGTCGTGTTCGTGTCGCGGGTAGTGTTCGGGTTGGACACGTTTTTTTCGTGTCAATTTCGTGTCAATTTCGGGTCAATTTCGTGTCACTTTTCGTGTCAATTTCGTGTCACTTTCGGGTCACGTGTCAATTTCGTGTCAATTTCGGGTTGCGGGTCAATTTCGGGTCAATTTCGTGTCAATTTTGGGTCAATTTCGTGTCAATTTCGTGTCGCGGGTCAGTTTCGTGTCGCGGGTTATTTTCGTGTCACGGGTCAGTTTCGTGTCGCGGGTCAATTTCGGTTCGTGTCGTATCAACCCATGACGGGTTCGTGTCGTGTTCGTGTCACGGTTTCGTGTCGTGTTCGTGTCGCGGGTCGTGTCGCGGGTCGGAGAAGAAAAAAATCGACACGGCTCTAACACGACACGAACACGACACGTGACACGAATTGCCACCCCTAGATAAAATACAAGAGAGTAAAAAAAGATAAAATACAAGAGAGTAAAAATAAAAAAATAAAAAGTGGATTTAAGCCTAAAAAGAGTTGTTAAGTGCACATTTTTTACATTTTATGAGGGTACAACTTTACTTAAGGTCCATTTGCTGCACAAGTTCAGTTTGAGTTGAGTTGAGATTTTTAAGTTTGCATAGTAAATTTTGTTGATTTTTTTAGAAAAGACAAAAAACTTTTTCAGAAAAAATAAAAAACATGATAAAAAAATACACTTTAGTTTAAAATAAGATGGAGAACCAAACGGATCCTTAGTTGGAATAAACAAGCAAAGCAAAGTAAAAAGCCAAAAAACAAAAAAAACAAAAAAAAAAAGAAAAGGAAAAAAAATAACATTGAATCATCACGTGACGTCTTTGAAGATGTGAACGAATGAAACTCTCTTTGAATAGCACAGATAATTAAAGATAGGATATATTATTGATGATACAAGTTTTTGCATATAAATTTGATAAAAGCTCACATACAAAAAAGAATGTTAAATAATTAAACTTGATGAATTTTTTACTATTCAAAATGATAATGAGACAGTTTTCAGAGAATTCTACCATAGGAACGTCTATTAGCCAATCAATAATGTAAGTTTCTTTTTTCATTGATTAAATTAGATTTAACGGTCATATCAATAATTATAAATAAGAATATAAAATATGTATTGCATTACATTTTTTTTAATTTGAGCATTCAAATATTTGATTAAAACATATCATACAATAGAAGTAACTATATTTCGATTACTTTATCAAGACTTCTTACTGAAATAGGTGAAGAGACGCATCATGTGAGTACAAATTACGAGGGAAATAATAGGATCTGTATATCCCCCCCCCCCCCCCCCCCCCCCCCCCCCCAAAAAAAAGGCCAATTTTAGATTCACAACAAATACGGGGAGGCTTTGTGAATTTGTATATTAGAATCTTCAAAGACAAAAACATTTTAGTAATTACACACCTAATAGGAGAGTTTCTCTTTTCAATTCAAGTTAAATTGTACTTTTTTTTTTCTTTTCTAAAAATTTTTTTTATCTTTTCTGAAAAAGTCAATAAAAATTACTATTTAAATTTAAAAATCTCAACTCAAATCACTACACTAAACACCCTATAAGTGTAAGGTTATCAAGAGCCTTGGCTCTAACCGGGAAAATGGGGTCTAGATGAGTGTTAAATGAGTGGTTGTAACTCCATCTCTTGTTTACTTTTAGCATGCATGTGACTTCAATGCACATTTAGACAACCGTTGAAATTAAAATTAAATAATACATCTTTAACAAACAAAAAAAAAAATGAACTAGTGATGTAGAAGCAACTTCAGCTTCGTGTCATTTGCAACTTGACAGTATCAAAATGACACCAATCTTAATATACTAAATTACAAACGACACCAAGCTGAAGTTGCTCCTACATCAACTAGCTTCTTTTAAAATAGTATGATCCTAGATTATAAACATCTTTACTATAACTTTACTTTAATATGTAGTCACATTAAATCTCATTTAACAATACACCTTCATTTGTCGCCATCTTAACTATATATAGAAACAATATTATTTTCAAAGAAATAAAAAAGCATACTCCATATTGATTGTAAACTAGTACTTTGTCAAAAGGAAATTAAAAATAAATAAAAAAATCCCTTTTGATTATCCGTAGTTTCACTTTTACAAGTCCTAAAATTTTCTCTCAATCTCTGGAAGAGCCAAATGATTATTAGAATATGTTTTTTTTTTTTTTTTTTTAACGTTATTCATATCTATTTAATCAAATACTTTATCCACATCTATATTATTTTGTGATTGTTGAACATGAGAATATTGGTGATCTTGACTTTTTATATGTGATTGGAAACATTCAAGAAGATGAATATTCTATTACTGTTGAACATGAGAATATCGGTGTTCTTGAGTTTTTTATGTGATTGGAAACAATTAAGAAGATGAATGGTGATGAGGATTTTGTAAACAAAAAAAAATAATAAATAAATAAAAAAGAGCTTAACGGTGTTTACTTCAAAAAAAAAAAAAAAAATTCTCCTAATTAAACTTGTTATAAATTTTGTTTGATAAATTAAAGCAAAATTAAAGTTGAGGGTAAATTAAAATTAGGTAGTAGGAAGATATTATCTATAAAACGGTAAAACTTATTAAATCTTTATTAAGAGGGTATAGTTAGGTTCGGATATTTATAAATTTAGTGGGTGTAAATATAACCATTCTAAATGAATGATCGACGTTTTTATCTCAGACTAACATGAATTGATATATTATTAATTATACATGTGTTTACAATCTAATTACATATATTAATTAAATATGAATTAAATGAATTTTGAAAATTGTAATTAAAATATACTTATGTTAATTAAAAAAGAGTTGATCAATAAATGTGTTATAATCGTGTCTAATGAATCGCGTAATAGATAGATCATGTTTGAGTTGATATTTTTTTTTTAATACATTTAATAAATTAGTCATATTAATTGATATCCACTATACGGTTAATAGACAATAGACAATAGACAGATGACCTATTATTATAAATATATGGATACGCGTACTTGATTTACAGAAAGTGAGAAAGCAAAAGAGTGCACGTGTACTTGAGTGTGTATTGTTGATTCTGTGACACTCCAAGAGCTCATTCATATATGGCTTTACTTCCTTATATAGTAAGTAGAAAATGTATTTACCAAAAAAAAAAAGAAAAAAAGAAAAGGAAAGTCAATTTTCTTAAAACACATGCTCTTTGTTCGAGTGGTACTAGGGACTACCATTAAGAACCTCTTTAGTTTCTCGAAATGGATAATTCTTATGGAAAATTCCTGAAATATCTGAAGAGTACCCTTATATATTGTGTAGTTAACAGTCAATTTCGAGAAGCAACAACCACTTTCAGTCATTTCATAATCGGAGCCGTTTCCTAGCTTGCATAGCTTGAACATAGTTTTTTTGGCAAACATAACAAGCACACACAAACAATTTCCTACGGAGCGTAACAACGACAAGAATCTTTAGAAGGAGCATATAGTTTAACTTAATTGTTTCTTCGTCCAAGTTGCGTTGCTATGTGGCTTAAGTTGATTCAAGACCACACATATATGATAAAGATTGAGAGACGAATCTGACCTCAACAATCATGTTCTTCATGTTAATCAAGTGGCTCATATTTATTTATTCATTTACATTTTTTGAACAACTTCAAGCTCTTAGTTTTATTTGATAAGAAGCAAACTAAGGTGAACATCTTTTAACCTCAAGTAGGAAGGGGGACGCTAGGAGTAAGATTAGTCGTGAGCTAATTAGTAATTAGCTTTGTGACTAATTAATAATTTCACTTGTCATTTTGTCACTTGTAGAATGGTTTGTCAACTGTTAGTTAGAAATACTCCCATGTTTTCTAAAAATAAAAAATGGAAATGAAAAATAATCTCATGTAATAATACTATGCAAGGCATTGATGCACACGTTCAGTCAATATTATCGAAAGGGCAATAAAAATAATAATAAGAAAGGATATAAATTTGAAACAAAGTTAAGAAATGGGCCTCCACAACGTAAAATTCCAACGTAAAAAAGAGACGAAGGGGAAGTTTGTGGAGTACGAGGCTAAATGGGCCTTAGAGAATATTGGGCTTGTAGTTCTTAAGTGTATGAGAGCGAGACATTTCAGGGTTTCTAGAAAGAAAGGAGAAATTATAACCTATAACATATTTTATAAATATTTGTAAAATTAATAATATATTTATTAAAAGATAGTAAATTATAACATGTTTTTATTTTTCTTCTCAAATAAATTTTCTTTTTCCAATTTTAACCTTCTTAGATCTTCTTTCTCTCTCCTTCCAATCCCCTTCTCTCTCTCTCCCCGTCTCTCTGTCATCGCTGTTAGACCAAAGGATGTCGTGCCGATAGACATCGTGACGGTGGCTGAGAGTTCGTCTCAATCTCCATTGCGGAGGTCCCAAACCACGAAGGGAAGTCGTGATCTATATTAGAGGTTGTCGCTACCGGATTTCGAGGAAAATCGTGACGGAGATGGGAAAATTCGATTTCGAGGTTGTCGCTACCGGCGCTGGAGATGGGCCAGTTTTTGCCACCAGAGATGGATTTCGAGGTGGACATCATGACCAGGGAACGTTGTAGAGCAGGCTATCGCCGACAAGCCGGGGTCACGATTTCTGCTGGTGGACCAAGCTTCACCGTCTGCAACTACGGCGGCAATGGGCACGCCGGCGGCTTCTGAGAGGGTTTTTGGGTTTGATTTTGAAGGCGTTTCTGCTGCAACTGGAGATCAGGAGAGAGAAGGAAGAATAGGGGTAGTTTTGAGATTTTCGCGTGTTAAAATCAAAATATGCTTTTTTTTTTTTCAACATCCTTAGAAATTATGCTATTATTTTCTATTCCACTCCTAAAATATGATATTTCCCTCTTTCTCCTGAAAGAAAGAGGTAAATTGCTTTTTTTTTTTAAATGATAAATATCATATTTTAAACGTACCATAAATATTTGTTTATAAATTTCCCTCCAACCACTTAATGCTTATTATTTTCTAAAACTTATAAAAGTGAAAAATGAGAATCATAAAATGTAGACAACAAAGTTATACATTACATTTTTTAATGTTTTATGGAATCATAGTTTATTACTTTATTTTAAGTTTTGTTTAAAATATCCCTCGAACCACTTAAAGCCTATTATTTTCTAGAATAAAAGTGAAAAATGGGAATCATAAAATATAGACAACAAAGTTATATTACATTTTTTTTTAATGATTTTGTGGAATCATAGTTTATTACTTTATTTTACCCACGTTAAGGAAAACTTATGAAACCACACAGACGAAGATTCCAGTAATTCCAAAAATAATTTGGAATAATTGGAAGTTGGGAAAAACCAAGTATCCCAAATTAGCCTATTCCACACCTCCAAATTACCAAAACTCAAACAAAAACCACCTGTCAAAAGACCACAACGAAAGAGCAATAAAAAAATAAAAAAAACCTTGGTCAAAATCAAATCTCAACACCAATTGTCAAATTCCCAACAAACCATTTACCCCCATCAGATTCGCTGTCTTTTAACACAAAATACTCCTCCAAATAAAGAAACCAATATTTCATACCCCCAAAAAAAAAAAAAAAAAAAAAACAGAAAAAAAAAAAATGCATGAACAACCTCAATCCCATTGCTCTTCTTCTTACCCTCCTATTAACCCTTCTGCCTCTCCCACGCCTTGATCATGCCACCCCTTCCATCGTCGTCCTCCTCCTAGGCGGCGGCGGTGTGACGGTGACGGCGACTGGTCTATTTTCGACGTAACACGTCTCGGCTATTTAACAACAAAAATTAATTTTCTTGAAGGATTAAAAATAAAAATAAAAAAGAGGAAGAGAAAGAAGAATATTTCTAGATGTCGATTCTAAATCCGTTCCAGCTGTTGGAGCTGAACGTGATATCGGCGCAGGACCTGGCGCCGGTGTCGCGATCAATGCGGACCTACGCCGTGGCGTGGGTCCACCCGGACCGGAAGCTGTCGACCCGGGTGGACACCCACGGCCAGAACAACCCGACGTGGAACGACAAGTTCGTCTTCCGCGTCGACGAGGATTTCCTCCACGCCGACACGTCCGCCGTCATGATCGAGATCTACGCCCTCCACTGGTTCAAGGACGTCCACGTCGGCACCGTCCGCATCCTCGTCGGCAACCTCATCCCCTCCCCACCGAGGCCCGGCTCCTCCTACCACAGCCACTTCAACCAGCTCGGCATGCGCTTCGTCGCCCTCCAGGTCCGCCGGCCCTCCGGTCGACCGCAGGGGATTCTCAACATCGGCGTCGCCATCCTCCACAGCGCCATGCGGAGCATGCCGCTTTATTCACAATTGAGCACCTCGGCGGTCGGGTACCGTGAATTGATGGGCGAAGAGGACCCGATCCACCACCTCAACAGCACCGGAACTCCGCAGAGCAATAGCCACGTGCTCGGGATTTTGGCCGAGCTCCGGCGGACGAAGAGCGACACGAGTTCTATGATCGGGTCTGAAATCAGGGCCCGGGAGTTTAGGAGCAAGGGCAAAGGGGGGAAATCGAGCTCGATGGTTAGCGGGTCGGAGACGGCGTCGAAGCAGCGGAGGAGTAAAGGGCGGTCCAAGGGAAGTTCCGTGATCAGCAGCAGCGGAGGAGGGTCGGAAGTTGGGAAGAAGGCGAAGGGCAAAAAGGGGAAAGCAAGTTCTCTTGTTAACGGTAATTCGGAAGTTGTTGTGGACCCGCCAAAAAAGGGTAAAATTGGAAAAGCGAGTTCTTTGATTAACGGTTCGGATGTTCTCAGTGTGGGCCCGGACCCACCGAAGAAGAGCAAAATCAGAAAAGTGAATTCTTTAATTAGCGGTTCGGATATTCTGAGTATAGGCATGGACCCACCGAAGAAGGAAAAAATCGAAAAAGTAAATTCTTTAATTAACGGTTCGGATATTCTGAGTGTTGGCATGGACCCACCGAAGAAGGGCAAAATCGGAAAAGTGAGTTCTATTATAAACGGTAATTCGGAAGTTGATGAGGAATGTTTCCCGCCAAAAAGGGTTGTGGAGGTTAAGCCTATTTTGAAGCCCTTTGTTGCGACGGAGGCCTTTGTGCCGGTGAATAGATCGCCGAAAGTGAAGCCGTCACCGAGATTCAATCTGATGGATCGCGGCAACGGTCCGTATAGAGCCACGCCGCAACGGCGGCAGCAGGGGAAATCCCCTTTCCACCCTAACAAATTTCAGTCCCCCTATGAGTACGAAACCCCACGGAAGTCGGCATTGACCGGCGGCGGCGGCGGGATGGTGTTCCTTACGGAGTCGGAGCTAGGGCCTTCGCCTTCCGAGGTGGCGGCGGCATTGGCGAAACAGCCCGCGGATGAAACAGAGAGCTCGATTGTCGGAGGGTGGAGCATGGATGAGAGCATCGAGGGGCTGCGGTCGAAGCTCGAGCGGTGGCGGACGGAGCTCCCCCCCGTGTATGATCGTGGCGAGTTCTCGAGCTACCCTTCGAGCGAGTCCCGCCACAATCGGCGCCACACGGACGGCGGCAACGGGCTTTTCTCCTGCTTCAGCAACATCTGTGGAGTGGAATGCTCCATCGTCTGCGGGTCCGGCAGCGTTTCGGGTTCAAAGAAAAGTAGCAGTGAGCGGATCATTCGGAGCCCCTCTGCAGATAATATCAATTACAAGTAACGAACCCGAATCCGATGTTATCGGGGTCGGGTTTTCATTACAGGGCAACGCGGCGTCGCCGGAGATTTATGAGAGTTGATCATATGTCGATCGGTTAGGCCACAGTCTTTCCTTTTCTTGCTCTTTTTCTCTTTCATTCCTTTTTTGTTGTGTATTTCATATAAATATTCTTTGGATGATCCAACCAAATTATATATAAATTATATTTCTGCGAAATCTTTGTTTGATAATTGTAGAATTAATATGGTGTGGGAATTGATCTATTGTCGCATTTATTTATTTACTTTTTTCTATCAGCTTAAGTTTAAATAATAAAGCCGTTCTCATGGAGTTCTGGAACAAAATATATTTAGTGATACAAACATTTTGGTTTAATTTGATGAATAGCACAAATAGTTAGTTCGTTTTGGATTTGTTTAGTACATCAGAATTATGTCAAACTACTAAAATATATACATATATATATATATATATGATAATTTAAGAAACTAGATGAAGATGAAAACTTTCAAACTTTTACGTTCATCAGTAAATATTAATTTTTCTGTTTTATTATAGAATTCTTCCATTACTACTTATGGGATATTTTGCATAGGTCCTAGCAAACATAAATAAATAAATATATATATATATATGACTTTCCATGCCATGACAAGATAAAGGAATTTGTATATGTGTTTCCTAATATCTTGTAGAATAACAAGTCGTTATCTTCTCCAAGGTATAGTATTATGCAGATAATGTTTTTAAGTGAGAATATTATATAATTCGCCTGAAAATCAATAATATTTTACATATTTTATATTTCATTGCTCGACAAAAAGAGCATCTTTGTCTAAAGAGAATGTCATCTCGAACTTTTGTTTTTGCTGCATACTGGCCCAGGAACTTCAGAAAGGGCTAGCTTTACTAGAACTTATATCCAATTTGTCAAAGCATATTCCACATTTGAAATCTAATTAAAGAATAACATCTTTTACTATCTAATAAAACAATATGTGCCTAGTTATCCTTTATTAGCTAACGTGTTAATTCATGTATACCTTGTTAACCGTTGTCAGGGTTTTAATCTGAATTTCTCTCTTGATCCACGTTACATTTATCAACTGAATTTACGATTTCTGTTGTTTTTTCTACTTATGCATTATGGCCAACATTTCATTAAAATTTGTGTCGTTTGATTTTTTCCCCTCCCCTAAGATAATAACAGCTATAAGTCATATGATCTTATGATAACTATATGACTTTATATACTTAATTCGGCCAACATTTAGAGAATGTTTGGTAAGAAAGGGAAAAAAAAAAAAAAAAAAAAAAAGAAGGATGAAATAGTACATCATCTAAGTGAACAAAATGAATAATGAGAGAGAAGGTCTTTTCTCTTATGCTGTTTGATATTAAATCCTTTTAATAATCTCTCCAATTTAAAAAAAGATCAAAATTAAGGTATTTTTAAGGTTTTGAAGTCCCTTCTTTAATCTCTTCATTCTTATTTTCTCTCACTATCAAACAATTATAAAATGTCAAAAAAAATTATTAATCCCTCTACCCCACTCCTTCCTTTCACTTTTCTCTTCTACCAAACACACTCTTATTTAGTTCTCATCCCATTTAAGATCCATGTATTTTTACCTCTAAGAACTATCTTTTGCGAGGCATCCAAACATGAAATTCGGGAATAACTAGTTCTTCTACATAGTACAACAAAACAAAATACTTTATAAGCTTTTATATATAACTTAGAGAGGAATTATGTAACATACTATTAAAAAATAATATGTTTAATCAAGGGGAAACTAATACCTTCTTTCCAATTGTACTAAAATTGTGCACATCCAAAAAGAAAGAAAAAAAAAAAAAAAAGAGCCCATATTGGCAAATAATTTTCTTTATTAACCCTTCAAAACTAGAGAAAATTATCCTAATAATCATCATTTTTTCATCTATTCACCAACATAATATAAATTTTATCATCTTGATCAACATAACACAAATTTTAATTTTTTTTAATTTAATTTTTTATCATAGTGGTCTAATATTACTTTTTTATGTCATATTGGTCCAACGATCTTTAAATTTGAATCATTCAGGTACTTCCCCCTTCAAATTATTAAAAGGACACACACATATATATATGGTCTTGATCTTGAGATATAAGCTCTTTTATATAACTTAGAGAGGAATTATGTAACATACTATTTTCAAAAAATAATATGTATAATCAAGGGAAAACTAATACCTCCTTTCCAATTGTACTAAAAAAAACAAAAAAAGAAGCCCCTTTTGGCAAATTATTTTCTTTATTAACCCTTCAAAATATTAAAAGGACACACACACACACACACACACATACATATATGGTCTTGATCTTGAGATGGGATATATTAGATATTCTGTATTATTTCATTGTTCTTAAAGAATGTCTTGCTTGTTCGGGGGTTGTAGATTGCGACCACTATCGAGACAACAAAATGACTTTATGCAATATAACAAAATTATTGTCTCTCCTAACTACATATTGTATTTTTTCAGACTCAAACAAGAGTAGTTCCACTATATCTACATATATGGTCAAAATTATTATTATTATTATTAAGGGGTTGAATATATGGTCAGTATTGTTGTACAATGGGAAATGATTCTTATATTCTCTATAATGCCCATTATAGTGATTGGTAAATGTACATACTTAGCCAGCTGTCTCTATCCGACACATCAATTTCTAAGCCACTTTCGCCAAAAGAAAGCAAAAATGGAAACATTAAAAAATTTGAAATGAAAAATACTGTCTTTATGGCAGATTGGCAATGACAATCTTCCTTTGCAAGATAGAGAAAGATTTTATTTTATTTTTTGATTTTAATATTAAAATTTATTTTTAATCATGTGTCACACACATGACTCTTTCTTTTAGGCCGAACCTTTCTTCAACGCAATGTCAGCTTATTTGAGCAAATCTTGGGGAATTTAACTAATCTTCTTTGTTTCATGCGACTTTTCATGGACTGTTTTTTTGTCCCCCTCTATTTGTTAAGATCTTGAATAAGAATCTCTGGTCTCCTAATTCAATCTCATCTTTATTAATGATAATCTCTAAAGCTTTATTGATGTTATGAAATTGACATTCATGAGCTAATAGAAGAGTCGCCAAATTTGGTTTTTGATCCTAAGTTTGTTAGTTTCCCTCATCGCATGAACTTTTATATATGTGCGTGTATACATATATATATCATCCATATAATTATAAGAGCATACACTTAATATTTCTTAATTTAAAAAATTGATGATTTAAACTCTACATCTTAAAATTAAATTTAGAATTGGTATCACTACATTGAGCCTACAAGTACAACTGTACATATAAAAGATAAATTATATACACTGTGTTTCTTATAAAAGAGAAATAAAAATACTCTCAAATTTTGAATATCTGACTTCCTATTCAAATCCACCCCTCTGATTTGTTGTGCTAACCACAACGGATTAAACTTGAACGTTACATTATGATTGAAATGACTAGTAAAAATGTGACTTTTTTTTTAATTGGTAAAACTACTAAAAAACTTGAATTACATCTAAATAAAATTAATATAACGTTGCATTAAATCTACGTTGTGTTCTATTTTCTTTTTAGAAAAACTAAAAGAGTCGGTATGATCAAGTGGGTGTTGTGGAGACTTTACCTAAGAATAATGCTCAATGACATCGTTGTTGTACATACTAACATATAATCATTCTTAGAGCATGAGAGGGCATTTGAGATTCTATCTCCAGATATAGTTTTGACATCTTAACTCCAAAACTCCCAAATTTATAACTCATTTTTTCTCTTTTTTCTATTTTTAAAAACTCAAACTTTAAAAAATAATAATTTTCTTGTATCAAAATACTCACAACAACAAAATAAATGAAACAGAATTCATTTTACATATTATTTTCCTGATATATTTAAAAATTTTTTACACAATTTTTATATTACAATTTATTTTCTATTTTTATTTATATTTTTAAATTGACTTTTAAAATTTCATCTCCAAAAATCCATCAAAAGGGACATGGGATCTATATATGTATATAGTAATTGGTATTCAATACCACTAGTACGCCAAACAAACAATATATATATATATATATATTTTTTTTTTTTTTTTTTCCTTTACCAAATGGAGGGATAAATTAGTGTTGAAAACGTAAGAAAGGGCAAAAGCACAAAACGGGAAGAGGGGCAAAAGACGGCAAAGAAAAAATGCGTGGAGACACAAAAATGATGCCAAAGGGCCAATTGTCATTTGTATAAATTATTCTTTAATGCCTGACTGCAGCTGTCTAAATCTAAATCTAATTATGGGGGAATATACACCCAACTTCTTTATGGGTCCCACTCATAAAAGCCCCTTCCGTACATCATGCTTGGTCATTTTCCCCCACCCTCCACGCGCCACCTGATCCGTTGAACACCAAAAGTTATTACATTTGTGAATGACAATTTTGGCAAAATTGAGAGAGAAAATGTTACCAACACCTAATCTAATCTAAATTTTTTATCATCAATTTATATGATTTATAAATTATTATTATTTTATTGGTAAATGATTAAAACTTATAACATCCATTTTTTTATCTCTATTAATAAAAAGATGACACATGAATTAATATTTATATATTAAAATTATAGTTGTTGTCCATAACACTACTTAATTGAGAGATATTCATAGTTAACATATTTTTTTCACATATAAATTTAGCATGCATTTGATTGGTCCACTTGAGTTGAATAACTGCAATTATTTTCATTGAAATTGAATTGAATTTGAAATTATGTGTTTACTTAACTTGAAGTTAAAAGTATAAAAACTTAAAATGTATATAGATAAAAAATATCAATATGAATCTTGTTTTTTTTTTTTTTATCTTGAAATTCTCTGTAATTTAACTTATATTATCTTGTTTGAATATGAATATCGGAGTTGTGAACTTTTAAAATTCGAGCTTTTAAGTAATAGTTAGAGTAATGAAAATAAAACTGAGTTGACTTTTTTAAAAAATAAAAAATAATTGAAGTTGAGTTGAGTTGAGTGGGGTGAATTGACGGAGAATATGATCGATGAATTTGAACCAAGAACCGTCCACCCTTCAGTCTTGAGAAGTATATTAAAATCAACATTGTTTGATACATATTTTTGTGTGCCTCGTTTCTTTTTTTCCCTTTAAGTTTAACAAGCTGATTTTATCTAGTGCAAAAATTATCTAGGATCCATTAGTGCTCGTTCCGATGGCACGGTGCAGTAAGTTAGAGAGCTCTCTACTCAAGTCCTGTGAACCTAACTAATCGCGCCTTTAAATAAGAAAGCTCCTCACCTTTTATCAAAAAATGTTAAAAATCTTGAGCCATCGACTTATGTGCTTAATCTTGTGGAAACAAAAAACTCATTTGAAAACGACCTTCCCCCCATTTGGCCATTGTTGGCACCCCAACCACGTCCATTTAACCGTGCCCTCTAGCCATCCACTGGACACCTGCTGCTGCCACTATGCGATCCAACGATGCCTTCCGCCTTGGGTACTATTCCTCTTGGCACAACGTAACCCCCACCCCTTCCCTACCTAGCGAGCAACTGGCAATGCACGCTTCTCCCCCAACCCTCCGGCAACATGAGCTCCCCCTCTAGTAAGGGTAAAAAGAAACCCAAGTCTCACATTAAAAGCATATAACAATATAACAGATATATAAGGATATTAGACTACTCCATTTAAAAGGTTAACTTTTAAGATGGAAGCCTAATTACTCAACAATCTTAAATTTCTTCTTCTTCTATCTAATCTTCATATGGTATTAGAGCCAAACAAGCTTAAACGAGCAGCCCGATCCATCCAATACAAGATTGGTCTCTCCAAAGAGAACACCATCTTGTCGGGGTGTATTAAGGATAAAAAAAAACTCAAGTCTCACATTAAAAACATATAATAATAATAATAGACATATAAAGATATTGGACTACTCCACTTAAAAGGTTGACCTTTTAAGATGGAAGTTCAATTCCTTAACGGTCTCAATCTTTTTTTTTCCTCCCTAATCTTCACACCCTCATCCCTCGAGAATTGTCGGCGTGATCTCCCCCAACCTTATGATCTTCCTCTCCCCAGAGTGACGTGAAACTCTACTAGCCCCTCCCTCGGCACAAACTATCCTCCCTCTAGAGTTTACGTGATCATTGTGATGGAGCATGCTCGTTATTTTTTTTTTTTGGGTTTCTTCATGTTAGATTTTTTTTTTTTTTTGAAAGATACTTTGATTTTGTATTAGGACGTTTTATAAAATACAATACTAGTTCTAAATATTACCTGATTCTTGTGCATTTCACACTAGGATTCCGTCCAAACTTTAGCTGAAGTTAGTGGTTGCAGCCAAAATGTCATAAGCACATCATTTTGAATCTAAAAAAAACAAATCAAATCCAAATCTACATTTTCACATTTTTGAAATTAATACTATACTCATTTTTGTTTTTCTAAAACACCCATTCATTTATAATATGAATACGATTTAATTTTTTTTTCCCCATTTCAAAACAATGTGTTAAATATGATGTTTAAAAGTTCAGGAATATGTCGTATTAATAACAAAAAAAACAAAAAAAAAAGAGGTAAATAGCTTTTTTATAGGCTTTTTTTTAACAAGTTTTTTATTTATTAAATGACAGAAATTTTTTAAAATTTGTTAAAATGAATTTTTTTTAAAACAAATAATAAATTAATTTTCTTAACTAATTAATGATTAATCATATAATATTATTAATTTGATAAATCAATAATTGATCATAATTAATTACTGATTGATTATAATATAAGTTATCAATTTTCAAATTAATTATTAATTGATTGTATCTGACAAAAAAATGATAGATATCGATTTAATAAATGATGAAATAGGTTAACCAACCATAATTTTCGGGGAAAAAAGAGGGGGGGCGTGGGAAGGGGCGCGTGGTGGAGAATAGAAAGTATCAAGCTGTATCGGACCAAAACTAGGGAAAAAGAAAAGAAAAAAAAAAAAAAAACGTAATTCGGGGGGGGGGGGGGGGGTTTGGGTTGGGGGATTGAGGAAGCTACGGTCGGGTCAGGTGGGGCCCACAAGGAACCTGGATAGCCGCGTACTCTGTCGGATGACGTGGCGCTCAAGAAAGGCCAAGGAAGTTTTTTTTTTTTGTTCGTTTGAGTCATGTGATTTGGGCTCCACCTTGTCCCCCTTGTCCCTTGATAACGACAACCTTTGACCTATGGATTCCGATTTTCCCGTTTCCCCATTTTCTTCCCCCAACCCCCCCTTTTTCTCATCTCATTTCTCCTCTCTTATCGCGATATTAATTTACCTCCTCTGAGTAGCTGTACGCCCCCCCCCCCCCCCCCCCCCCCTTTTTTTTCCTCTTATTATTTTTTTTTGGGTAAATAGTGACTGTGCCCTCTTGAATCTTGTATTGTCACCTGAACATTTGGCTAGTATCTTACGAAAATGGAATATTTATCCATGTGTTGACAGAGATATTTTTAATTACTAATTGACGAGCACATATATAACAGAATAACGTGATGATTGTTGGATCAATATATTACAATGATTGAATTGTTATATACAGTCTAAGAAAAATGACGAGTGTATGATAGAAAATGTATTCATCTTTTTAATACAAAACAAAAGTCCAGAATACACCAAAAAATATGTATTTGTCTTTTTAGTGTAATATATATTAGAGGTAGTGGATATATATTTCAATTTCATCCGTTTGGATTATAAGAAAAACAAAGTGTAAAATTAAAATACTTTAAGTTAGTTCTTGAAAAAAATTTCAAGAAAAAACAAATTTTTTTTTTTTCCTTCAAACATAATGGGTGGTGGAGCTGCTGCTGTTTTTTTTTTTTAATAAAGTTTTTTGTCCGAGGGTCGAATAGTCCAACGCATTTAATATCAAGACTGGTACTTAATAATATTTAGTTTAGTAAGTGTAATTTTTTTTTTAATACTTATCATTTGTTGTAAAAGTTTCAAAATCTAATATATTACATATAATTTTACATGCAAATCAACTAATAGCTATATCAATTTGAAAAAAAAGACTTACATCTAACGAATTTATATGATACGACTGTCAAATATAGAACTTAACCTAGAATTTTGATGTTGTTTCTTTAAATATTTAAAATACTGTATAAAACTTCCGTTCCACGTTTTAGCATAAAAAAAAATGCAGTAGTAAGGTTGAAATTGCAACACGTTCTCAAATACTGTAATAGTAGTCTTGAATTAAAAAAAAAAAAGTAACTAAGAGAAAGTTAAAATAATTTTTTTCCTTAAAAAATAAGATAAGAAATAAATCATACTGGTAAGGTATAATATTTTAAATTTTTAGATAATATTAGTTTTAAGTTAATAATATGATAATGTAAAGGAATTTATTAAAAAATTGATGGTTTCAAACTTTATTTATCGTTTTAATTTTTCCCAATCTAATCTGATAATTTTTCCTAATAAAAGACAGAAAAAATTATCACCTGAACGGTCCCCACGAGGGCGTCTACTTTTGATTATTTTAAAGTGCGCACTAGTGTTCGTCCATTTATTTTAGATGCCAAAAGAGAAGCCTGTTATTCTGTACTTCTCTAATAAAAAGAAAAGGTTTTTCGAGGGGAAAAAAAAAAAAAGAGAGAACCAAATCTTTTCCTTTTTAATAGTCTTGATACCAATTAATGCTGTCCTTAAATGGTCATATTATAGTATGTACAAGCAAATTCTTTAATTTACCTCCTAGTTTCGCAATTTTTATGGTTATATATATATATATATATATATATATATATAGATGCATGAAACCATATTAATTGACAAACAAAATTAACACATAATATTTATTCTTGAGGTATACTATGTCTGCTATTTCTTATATATATATATATATATATATTGGTAAATAAGCTATTAGTTATATATACAAATACTTGCATATTACTCATGCCAATATGAAATAGTTTAGGGCCGGTTTGGGGTCAAATTTCATATGTTATTTTACCATTTGAATTTTAAAATCTCAATTATGTATAAAACTTTATTTATTTTTTATTTTCAAAAAACTCAAATTTTAAAAGTCCATTGACTTTTTCATTTCAAATCGAAATAAGATGATTTTTATGTCAAAATATTTGTAATAATGAGACGAACAAGATAAAATCCATTTTGTATATTTTTTCCAAACACATTTCAAAATTTTATTTTATTTTCTATATCACAAAAAATTTTCAAAATGTTTCCCCCCCAAACACACATTTCTAACCCAAACTCTAAAACACTATCTTCAAATGAGCCATTGATTATCAATTTTAGGAGTAATGCTAGGCATAGGCCCTTAATTATCAATTTCTGGAGTAGTGCTAGGCATAACAAGTTTAATATCAATTTACGTGATGTTAAGTCATTATAAATATACTTTCTTAAGAAAAAATTGTTATTTATAGATATAATTTTAATTTTTACTGTATGTGGTAATTTTTTAAGTATTTATTAATAAAAAAAATGATAACTTATATATTATATAGATTGATTTAAAATATTGACGTAAGAATCAACGTTCCTAGTATTAATTTCATTTCAATAAAGTCCTTACAGCACAACCCACGTCTAGCATAAATAGGAAGATTTTGTGTGGTGTGTGTGTGTGTATTGAAGATTTTTACTATAAGAATTGTCATTTTTCATTGTTTATAAAAACAACATTTCAATTGTCTACTCTAAAAATAAGAATAATTTTATGTTACATACTGTACTGTAAATTTTTTAACATGAATACTCACATATTAGATAATTAGAAAGTTAATCCAAAAGTTAAAAACATAATATTTACCAGCAATGGAAAATGACTTTTTTTTTCTTTTACTTTTTTGCTTGCTAAAAGAGAAGAAAAGTTGGGAGGGTTTTATAAATGTAAATGCAACATTGACTAATTGTGTTTTCGTCCTTTGTTTCCTAAACAATCAATTGATTAGACTAACTGTACCAAACAAAATTGCTTAGCTGTGGTCCCCTAATCCTTATACCTTATAATTATAATATATTTTGTCCAAATGAACAACCAAAATGCTTCCCCTTTTTTTTTCCCTGTTTAATTTCCCAAAAATTCCTTTTTTTTCTTCTTTTTTTTTTAAATAAAAATTCTTTTCTGAAAGGCCCACCACCCACTGCCAATGCATCTCTTTAGGTCTCAACTTTCTAAAACAAGGTTTTGTGCTGTTTGTCTTCTAAACTGTAGACAGCACATAAAAGAAAAAGAAAAAAGAAAGAAGAAAAAGAAAAGAAAAGAAAAGAAAGATAATGAGAGTAGAGATTAGAATAATGGTTTGGCTTCTAGTTGACTCTACCTTTAGACTTATTAATAAACCAAATAAGCTTTTTTTTTTTTAATTTAATGATAAAGCTTACCCAAAAGACACATAAGCTGAAATTAGGACTTCACTGTATTCTTGAGTTTATCTCAATCTAATCCCATTTTGTATCTCACTAAAATGTTGTTTAGTCACTCTTTATGTTTAGGTTTAGGTGGTAGAAGGTACCATACAATGAATGCATGCCCTTGATCTTGAATCTTTTCTTTATTCATTACATCAACAGACACACACACCAAAAAGGAGCCCTTTGAATGGTGCCTTGGGGGCGGTGTTGCACTTTTCTTTATGAAAAAAAACACACAAATATATATATATATATATATATATATGAATACTCTCGTGCGTGCATCCGGCGGGGAGAGAGAAAGAGAGAAAAAGAAAGAGAGGGGGTGGAACAACTTAAAAAAATTAATTGGTATAACTTAAGATATTATCCAGTATAATTTAAAATACTAATCGTTATAAATGTCATTCGTATTCGGTAAAAATGAGATGTCAGACACGACAAAAATAAGGTACCAGACACGAGAGTAGTCATATATATATTGGGAAAGACTGTTATCTACTTATAAAACTGTGTTTATAATTTTTTTGCAGGATATTTAATAATTATGTGATTCTAATATAATATTTTTCAATAATACTTGTCTTTTATATTAATATCTAAATGGTTTCATTTTAAATAGAAAACTACATATATATTAATTAGTTGTTACAGATTTCTAAATAAAATATTATAATTGCTAAATGTATCCATCCATATATAAGACCTTTCCTATATATACATATATATACATAATAAACATTACACAATATTATCTTAAGAAAAATTTCATGATAGGATATAAAAAAATAAATAAAAATTATATTATTACGACTATGTTTCTAAACTATGGTAGTAGAAACTGTTATTTTTTAAAATACTTTTATGTACATAGTTTTAACAAGATTTAACAATTTAAAGAGTACATTATTGATATGGTAGTCTATAGTAGAAATACTACCCCTGTTAGGAAATCTCAAGTCAAAATTTTCTTACTCAAATGTCCATTTTTTCCATTAATTCAATCAAGTTGTAGGAGACCTTAAACACAACAAGGAATATGAAATTGACAATTCAACTTCTTCTCATTTGTTTAATCCGTTTCATACAAAAATGGGGGACAAGAGGACCCTTTGATTGTAAAACATAAAATACGTTTCCTTTCCTTTTTCTTTTAACCACTGTGCTTTGAATATAAAATTCAATTCCTAATTAATAGAGTAGCCTTCTGGTCATTACTATGTGACATATCAATGAGGAATCAAATTATGACACGACCAGTCAATTTCATTTATATTAGACTTTATAATCTCATATATTGACAGATACTCAAAATAAATTTGGACGGTTGAAATTTTTATTGCTGGATATATTTATTAAAAACAACTTAAATATTAAGGGTATGTTTGATAATTAGTTTATTTTAAATTAAATTATATTTTTTTCATCATAATTTTTATCTTTTTCTGAAATTTTTTTTATCTTTTCTAAAAAATTATTATTAAAACTAAACTAAACTTATTCACCAAATACCCCCTAATAATTCAATATATTTATCAATTATTTATATGTGATAAATTACTTACACGATACAGTAAAAAAAACAATTGATTGTACCGTAGTTCTACATACTATAAAAGGGTATACCACCATTATGCAATTTACTATTTACTTGCATGATTTTGCAGGATGTACGACAGTATTAATAATAGTCTATAATGCCATTAGTCGTCCATCAAATACAGTGGTGTGCAATTTAATAGCTCCGACGAGTCCAAAGTTGTTCATTATATCATTAACCATCATACCACCAAGAACAAAAAGAGAGAAGGACCATCATTCTACCGTAGAAAAAGCAAACAACTTTGCATCATTTCCAATCTCTCTTTATCACAACAAAAAAAAAAAAAAAAAAAAAAAAAAAAAACTTCTAAAATAAATAGTATTCTTTTGAGGCCTTATACACAAATTTTTTTTTTCCATTAATGTAATAAAAATTTAATTAGTTTAGAAACAAACACAAGAAAACAATAATATTCAGTTTTTAAATTCAAATTGATAGAAAGATAAGAATAAACCAACCCAAAAACTACTTTTGTTTTATGCTCTTATACACTTTAGTCTTTATTCTATATTTACATCTTCCATCCCCTTCTATTCTCTTCCAAATATGTATGCACAAAACAAAAACAAAAATTAAAAAGTTATATGATAGGACATGAAACAAACATTGATAAGATTCTATTTTGAACTACGAGATTTTTTTTTTAAATTATATTGAAAAAAATATAGGAGACAATTTTGAGATAGAATATGACTTATCTCTTTGATAATATATTATCCATTAAAATTAAAGAAGAAATTAAAAGAAGAAGCGAATAAAAAGGTTTAATGTAGTTTGACATTGTGTAGACATTCATGGTTTAAGCAAAAAGAAGATTAACTAGTAAAAAACATTATAGCAATAGTCTGGACAGTACGTTTACCTTCATATGCTTAAAAGAAAAATGCTTTGATTAATAGTGAAAAACAAGAGGTCGTAGGTAAAAATTCTCCACCCCATAATAATTACATCCTAAGCTTGCTTTTGGAGGTTTGGTTTGGAACAAAATTGGGTTGGAGGTAGTTGATTTTTTAAAATATAGTTAATATTTTTATTAATTTTTCAGAAAAAGATAAAAAACTGAAATAGATTTTTTAGGTTAAAATCAGAGTCAAGTAACTTCTAAATATTACCTTATTTTCCTGGAGAAATTTCTATGATTCATCACAAAAAAGGAATTTATTTTTATTACTGCATTTTGTATATAGGTTTAGAGTAAAATTAGGTTGAAATTGGTTAATTTTTTAAAATTTAATTAAAATTTATTTAATTTTTCAGAAAAAAATTATAAAAATTGTGATAAAAAACTTAATAAATTTGAACGTGAGAGTCAAATAAAGCACGCCGAGAACAAATAAAACAGTTAAAACATCGTTAAAAACACACAATTCTTGCAGATGACAAGTAAAAAAAAGAAAAGAAAAAAAAAAAAGATCTTCAGCCACCAGGATTTTTCCATTTCTTTAAGGGGAAAAAGAAAATACTAGCTAGCTTTCCATAGTATCATTGCAAATCCGAACAGATTCTTGAGCAGATAATGAATCATGTCAAGAAAACCTTTTTTTTTTTATAAATGTTTTTTAAAATATTTATTTAATTTTAGTTAAATTAGGTTCTATTGGGTGCTGGTGAGAGTGCTAGGCGCACTCCCAGACACAGAGGTCCCACGTCCGGCCCACCATCATCATCATCATCACTCCCACCACCACCACCCCCGCTTTCTCTCTCTACTTTCTCTCTCCTCTCTCCCTCTCTTTTTCTCCTCCTTTCCTCTGTCGAATCACCCCATTACCAGCACTATTTCTCTTCACTCTTCTCCTTAACAAACCTCCATTAAACCTCCTCTCCCAAACCCCACAAAAAACAACCACATCAACATCAAACTCTCTCTCTCTCTCTCTCTCTAGCTCAGTTTCTCTCTCTAGAATGAAAGCAACTCTGAAGGGTCTTCTGGGCTCGTCCTCTGGAAGTGGAAGCTCGTCCAACGACTCGCCCGTGTCCAAGGTCGACGAAGTGAGTAACATGTCCTCCGAAGCGACGTCGTATGGAGCCGACGCCGAGCTCGAGCTCGGCCTCGGCCTGAGCATCGGCGGGAGGACCAGTTCCGATGCGGGCAAGCCCAAAGTCTCCACCTGCGGTCGCATCTTGACGGCCAAGGATTTTCCTTCTGTCGTTTCTCGTAACGTTTCTGGTACTAAAAGAGCCGCTGACTCTGTTTCACAGGAGAGTGGTTCTTCTCCTCCTCGTGTCAGGTGATTTTTTTTTTTTTTTTTTTTGTTTCTGAAGGTTTTTATACATATACATCTGTTTATACAGTATATATAAGCATTAAATGATTTTTGTTTCGTACAAAAGTTAGGAGAAATGGAGATTTAAGTTCTTGAGTTAGAGTTATGGTTTGGAAATTGGAAGTCAGAAATGGGAACTCAGATAGTAGGACCAAAAAAAAAAAAAAAAAAAAAAAAAAAAAAACAGAAGAAGAAACATTTGAGAGAGATTTGCAAGTTCTTATATACGGTGTATATATCTATATATTTGCTGGAATATATATGCAATATATATATGTATATATATGAAAAAATATATATAAAACTACTACACCTCATTTTCGTTGGACATGAACAACACTTCTAACGGTTAGTATTTTGGGTTGTAAGGGTAGAATGTCTCTCTCTCTCCCCAGCCGGACGGGAGAGTATTATATTTATGTGTGTATATGTACGTTGCATATTTTTTGGTTACGCTTAGTCTATATGGGGTGTTATCATGTTTCCTGTATTTGCTCTGTTTATATAATCTCTAATCTATTAATGATTTTGATTTTCGTCGCTAGATAGAACATGGACCTTTAATTATTATTATATTTTTCAGTTAAAATTTATCTATTCTAGGATTTTATTTTAAGTTTTTCCACCAATTTTCCCCTTTAGTTTTAAGAAAAGGGTGATATTCAACTTTTCTGTACAATGCTTCAAGAATAAGGTCTTTTTTTTTCAAAAAACATGTTCTAAAACTTTCAACGTAAATAATATTTTCTTAGATTTGATATTTAACTTTTTTTATTCCGATTTTTATTGAGAAAACAGTCAGGTTGTGGGATGGCCACCTATAAGAGCTTCAAGGATGTACAGCTTGCTTAACCAAGCAAAGACACCGAGGTCTGAAGACGAAAAGGTGGTTGAAGGGAACAAGGAAAAATCCCAGGATATTGCTTTGAAGAAGAAAACTAACAATGGTGGCAACACTAATGTTGTTGTTAAGGAACAAGGAAACCTCGGATTCGTGAAAGTTAACGTTGACGGAATGGCTATAGGGAGGAAAGTGGACTTGAATGCTCATTCTTGCTATGAAACCTTAGCCCAAACGCTCCAGGACATGTTCTTCCGGACCGGCATGACTCTGAATCTTAATGGTTCGTTTAGTTCTCGTTCTTTTATGTTTGAAGATTTAATATTGGTTTGTTTCTGCTTGTTTGATTAGCATATCGACTTCGATTACGATTGATTTAAACATTTTTTATGTTCTTGATTTCTTTGTCTCAATATCGTGCTTGTCTAATTCAGGTTCGGGTGGAGAGAAGGAACAAGCAGCAAAACCCTCTAAGCTTCTGGAGGGTTCCTCTGAGTTTGTTCTTACTTACGAAGACAAAGACGGCGATTGGATGCTTGTAGGAGATGTCCCGTGGAGGTATGCTATTATTCTTCATATTTTGTTTTACCACATAAGAATACTAATAGTAAAGTTTGTAGTTTCAATGATAGTAGCACTTGAAGATGAAGATCTCCGTTTTAATAGGTCTTCTCCTTCAGGTGCCAGGGATCACAACTTTTATTCCAACATTTAAAAAAAAAAAAAAATTGCATCTGTTTCAATCATGTAAATGATCAACGAGAACTTCATAATTAAAAATAACCGATGCCATTCATCGAAATTGAAAGTAGTATAAAATAAAATTGCTTGGCTTGATTTCTGTTAACCTAAGCATGATTATCGGCTTTGTAATGTTTAGGATGTTCTTGAGCTCGGTGAAAAGGCTCCGAATCATGAGGACCTCTGAGGCTAATGGACTTGGTAAGTTGGTCTGCAATCATCCTCTAATCGATCCGGTTATCAATTGATCCGGTTGCTTGTCTTCGACTAATTTCTCACTTAGTCCCATTGTCATTTTATTTGCAGCTCCAAGATTTCAAGAAAGGAATGAGAGACAAAGAATCAAACCTATATAGAATCTTTCAATGCCTCGATCTTCCTTTCTTTTTCGTAAACCTGCTAAGATATGAAGAAATACCCCGACAGTTTGACAAACAGAAGCAAAGTAGAGAAAGTTGATGAGACAAGAGTGTTTTTCTGAGATTGGTCTTCAACAAGTTTATGTTTGCTTATTTTTTTTTTTTGCCCCCCTCAAATATGTGGTTGTTATTATTATTTTGTTCAAACCACTCTCTGGTTCTTGTTTGTTTTTTTTTTTTTTTTTTTTTTGGTAGCGTTACATTTTCACAACTTCATATACAGTACCAGCAGAAAAGCGTCCATACTTGGGCTAACTGCTGGTTTCCCATACTGTAAATATTGAAGTACTTTTTATATCTATATCTAGAGTGTTTAGATTGCTGCAACTTGGTGGACTCTGTTTTTCCTGCTCATAGAAAAAAAGCTTGTGTGGTTTTTTTTTTTTTTTTAATTCGTTATTAGTTAATCTATTTTTGGTTTTGTTGGTTGTGTGTATGCTTGTGTTGTTTTTTTTATTTATTTATTTTTAATTTTTTGTTTTGTTTTGACATCTTACTTCCCAAGTAAACTTGGTTAAACTCTTAAGAAATCGCCATGACTGAAAATTAGCAAGTTTAATAGGCTTGAAAAATCTTGTACCAACAGTGACTAATGACTATATCCAAAGGAAAATGCTCATCTTTACGAAGATTTTGTGAGTCTGAAGATCGCGAGAGCTTTTCATGTTTCATGTTTCATGTTTCATGTTTTTGATATATTTGCGAACAGAAATTCGAGTGATCTTTTCATGTTTCATGTGTTTTTTATATGTTCGCGAACAGAAAATCGTAAAATATATATATTTATTTATGAATTAAGTTATTTTTATTATAATGCAATCTGATGTCTAAGACTCTAAGAGCACATTACTGAAAAGGTATTCTTTACCAAAGAATCTCTCCTTAAAAAGTAATTTCGTTTATTGATAAGAACATCTCTCACAGCAAAAAAGAGGTCTTCATAAACATGAACGAACTCAAATTTCGAAAACAAGTGTTTTTGTTCTTTCGTTAAACAAGAATTTTAGCGAGCCAGTTGTGTCATTGCTTTGGTCAAATTCATGAATCATATATATTAAAAATGTCATTATAGTTGCTGTCACATGCTCCACATATTTTGTTCATTCTTTGCTTAGGTGTTTATTATACCAAAAAAATGTCAGCAATACAATTACTGCTTATCAAATGGCAATGATTTTTTAAGGTCCTACTATAAAAATCTTTATATAGGACTTCATATCGATAATATATGTTTATAATCTGATTTACGGTAGTGATTATGAATATAATATGACTATATGTATGTTTATGCAATAAATATCATTTCCTTGTTCATACGAAGTATTGGACTTGAGAAAGAGTAATGATAATTGACATCGCATACATCAACTCCGCATCAGTTACGTCACGCATGACATTGTTCAAGAAAGTACATGCGGAGCAAATGTTTTCCTTTTCAAATATGGACCCTACCTCTTAAAAAACAGTGCAAGCAATTGTTTTCTTTTCAAAAACTACTTGTAAACGTAGAGCTTAGGGCCCGTTTGGTTTATCAGTTTGGTTTAAATTAAATTGTACTTTTTTCATCATGTTTTTTGTCTTTTTTTCATAAATTTTTTGTCTTTTCTAAAAAAGTTAACAAAAATTACTATTTAAACTTAAAAATTTCAACTCAACTCAAACTGAACTTGTGCACCAAACAGGCTCTTATTTTCTCCGATTAGCAATGCACCTTGAGAAATGACCAAAGAGAAGACAGGACATTCACTAGAAACATTTCTTGTCCTTGTTTCAAAACATGCGATTTCTATCCCGGCTTTTATTTTCTCTGAGACAATAAATGAAAAAAAAAGGGGGGGTTCTAGTACTCTAATCAATGGATTTGTCCTTGAATTGAAATACTGCATTAAAAAAATTAGACAAGACTTGTAGATTAACTTTATGCAATAATTACAATTGAGGACTCCTGATTTCCACCCATTGTAATTGATTGTGGGACAACTGTGTTTTGCATTGGATCAAACTAGTCATTGATGGTATTGTCCGTTCATCTTTATACAAATATATATATATATATATATATATTTATTTATAGGCATGCCTTTCTTGCTGGTTCCCATTTCACATTATGAAGTCTCGAGAAAAAGTTATCACCAAAAGATGGCTTGTTTCCATTGCATTATGACTTTTTTTCGACTCCAGTAAAACCTTCAGCTTCATTAAACCCCAAGTAAAATGATAGCACTAGCTATTGATAAAGAAGAAAAAATAAAGTATTTCTTTGAGATATGCATAAACTAAAACTGACTGATAATTTTAAGGTCTATACTAGATATCAGAAATGACATGACAATATAGGATGAGAAATGGTAGGGATCACGAAACGTTTTTAGTCCGAACTTCATAAATCAAGTAAGTATAAATAAGTCACATGCATGTAAAGTCCATAAAACAGAAATTCCACTTCTGGTGGATACAGTTCACGAATTGAAATTTTGTGAAGAATAGATGAGCTCATATAATATTCATATGTATATATATATATATATATATATATTTATATAACAACGGAAAACTAAAAATGACACAAATTTTGCACTAGGGTTTAAACATATAGATACCAAATTTGTTAAGATTCTCGTAATTTAGTTCCGATATCTTATGTATTAAGATTATATTCTGTCAGAGATTCTCTCCTATCACATAAAACTATTATTATTATTATTATTTTTTGTTACTAGTGGCCAAATTCGGGGTTCTCCAACACTCTTGGGACACTTTCAATGGCTGAAAGAAGATAGACAGCAACAATTATGAGCTCTTGAGAGCCAAAGTATTTGGAATTGTAGTGGCTGAATAAAATAGGATCAGTGGTGTCTTTACGTCCTCCATTTAATATCATTTTAAAAATTTATTTTCATCATAGATTGAATAAAGAGGATCTTGACTTTAGACCTTCAACAACTATCAGACAATATTTAAAGAGTCTGCCAGCATAGTCCACAACAAACAGACACTTACATATAATATAACTCAAACCTTTAACCAAATAGATACGAAAATAACTAGTAACACGTCCTCACCGCTATGTCACCACCGCCATTGGCGGTAAGTTATTTGGAATTCGTTAAAAAGTGGTGAGGATCAATGGATCATAACCAAGTTGGATTGTAGTTTAGCTAGTTCATAAAGTACGGTGGTGATTTTTTTGGTGGAGGACAAAAACTGCAATGTGCACAATGGGGGGCCAATTCTGGATCAAAACAGATGGGGCCTCAAAATGTCAAGGGGAAGTGAGAGAATGTCGTTTGTTGAGAATCCATGGTTGGATCTTGGTAGTACTTAATTTTTGTTTTGTACTATTGTATTTATGGAGATATATATATATATATATATATATTTATATATTTTTTTTACTTGCACTTTTTCTGCATAGATTTGGGTCCCTCGCTTGCTAATGCGTGCAAGCTAATACTCTCAAGGGAAACCATAGAACCAAACCAGGGAAGTACCATGTGAAAAAATGATCAATATCCAAATCTGTTGGTAACGGTCTTGAGGTCAGCTTTATTCGTGTTGATAGGATCTCTACATGGAAAAAGAGAAATAAAAAGAAAAAAAATGAGATACTGAGGCCTGTTGGGAGTATTTTGGAAATAATTTTATTTAATGTATGAAACATAATTGTGAAGATCTGCGAATGATTTTGAGATGTTTTTTGAAATTGTGTTTGATTAGAGTTTAGAGAGATTGGTTTAGGTATTAAGAGACTATAAAATTTTATTGGGATATGTTTATGAAAATATTTATTACGTGTATAAACCTTAGAAACTGAAAACAGAAACGAGAAAACATCTTAAATTGATTTTCTCATTCTTTAACGGAATATGCAGACGCTTTTTTATTTTCGTTTTTGTTTTTTGACTTGCGGTAAAACTAACACTCTTTTCAAATCTTTTCAAAAAATAACTTCATCGGAAAAAGTGAAAAACGTTTTGAAAATGGTATTAAATGGG
Source organism: Ficus carica (assembly GCA_009761775.1). Taxonomy (NCBI): domain Eukaryota; kingdom Viridiplantae; phylum Streptophyta; class Magnoliopsida; order Rosales; family Moraceae; genus Ficus; species Ficus carica. Next base: position 1,597,043 of record CM019746.1, read on the forward strand.
GCTAGGTTACTGTCTATTCTACCAAATACCAAGTTTCCTATTCTACACAATGAGAACTCTACCGGAGGCTATAAAAAAAAATGACTGTCTTCACGGAAAAAAATCCTCATGTATTACACAAGACTATGCTCTTTCTGGAGCATTCCAGAAAAAAATCCCTATTTAAAACTTGGCTTGGGCTTGCACTGATACTTGGGTTTAGAGTTGCACGAGATTTTCTTAAAATTCGTGGTTTTCGAGTGAAAAAAATTCGTGAAGTGTACCACTTCCAAGGGGGGGGAAAAAAAAAAAAACCAACACAGCTTGATTTTAAACTAATGTACTAAACTTAAAAAGACTTTGTTTTAAACTCCAATAACCATCTCTTAGTTTTGTATACTTTTTTTTTCCCTTATTTTTCATCTTGATTATATTATAATCTCTTGGTTTTGTATACTTTTTTTTTTTTTTGTTAATTTTCATTTTGATTTGATATTCATTTAGATTTAAATTTTAACATTTAAAAACACATGTATAAATGTAATGGGGAACCCAAATATATCTATGTTTTTTTATTGAGCAAAAAAAAAAAAAAAAAAGAAAAAAAAGAGAGCTTTTTCTAAAATATCATTCTCCACGGTTTTGAAAAGCAAATGGAAGTTCTATTAATTCTTTTTAATAAATGCTTATTTTATTTAGAAGCAAATTTTTAGAAATTTATTTTAAAATATTTCTAGCTCACTGAATAAGATCAATAATAATAGCTTTACATAGAAATAATCAGGAGAATGTTCTATTAAATTAACTCTCCTAAATAATAACAGCTTTACATATAAATAATCAGGAGAATGCTCTATTAAATTAACTCTTCTAAAGATAAGTGATTCATACTTTATTCATATTTTTTAAATACATATGCTTTATCAAGATATATCTACCATCAAATATTAAGTATTGATCGTGTATTCGAAATCCATAACGTTTGTAAAATTTTATGAAAACGAAGAAAATTAATTGTAAGTAAAAAATAAAAGACTGTCTATTTTTATAAGTAGATAACTGCCACTCTTCCTTGTATGTAGTCTATGTGGGATTGAGAATTTTAATTGTTATTTATTTTAAAGAAGAATAATGGTAAAGGATATTGATTGTTTATACACCGTTTATTAATATAGTGGATCCTATACTATGAACTTTAATAGATAGAGGCATATCTTCTATTAACAGTGATATTAACTACCTATGTGCCTTCAAGCATATTTCATTTTAAAAGGAAAAATTCCCTCAGTTTACTTCTCTATTTCCTTGATTATATCAAATGTGCATGAATGACTTATTCATTACGTCATTTTTCTCTTAAAAACAACTGTCTTTCATTTTATTTTTATTCTTTAAAATTATTTCTCACACATATTTTCTACTTGACTTCTTTAAGAATAATTATTTGGTTTCTATTAAAACTTTCTATGAACAAAAATAACCCACTTTACACATATTAGGTACCATCTATTAAAAGAAGATCCATAAATACAATAAAAAAACTTCTCATATTTGGAAAACTTGTTTTCTCGCATAGAGACAAAAATATACTTTAATTAGATCAAATTTATTTCTGAAAAATACTTTTTTCTTCAGAAAAAGTTCTATGCCATATTATAGACATTTAACAAAACATAAAATTCAGGATCTTTTGTTAAACATGTTTTGTTATTGGCTTTTGTTTTGATTTAAATTTATTAAATGTATAAAATGGTCTCCACAAATTATTTAAGCCTTTTTGTATGTCTTATCCAATTTTTGCATTCAGAAAAGAGATGAAATTGAGAAATACTTCATACTAGACCACTCGAATAGTAATATTGTCGAAACACTTATGCAACATGATATATAATGACTACTACTAGACATAATAATTAAAGGGTACATAATGGTTAACGACGGTAATTCCCCAAGTACAAGCAAAATTACAAACAAGGAAACCTCATAAAGTAGGACAGTGGGTTAAAAAAAAAAAAAAAAAAAGCCTACACTTTGTGTTCTTATGTATGATTCTCACGACCTATTGCAAGAACTCTCTTGGGTCAGTGACATAGCCAGTCAATGCAGATGCTGCTGCTGTGTATGGTGAAGCAAGATATATTTGGCCTTCCCTGTGTCCCATTCGTCCCGGGAAGTTCCGGTTTGTCGTCGATACACATACCTGCGATGCGATAACCTTGTATTTATATGGGAGCACATTCATAGTGTTTATTACTAGTGAATCTTCTCACTATTCCTAGTCCTTGGATGAAACCATGCTAATCTTTTGTCTTCTTTTTCTGTCTTTTATTTTCTTATTTATTCATCTTTTATTTTTCAAGATGGTATCAAAGCTAGATGTCCTGAGTTCAAATCCCTGTAATTGTACTTTTTAACCCCTTTATTATCATTCGCGTGTTGGGCTTTTAACATGTTTCGCGGTTCTTATATGTTGGACTTTCAAATTAATATTTGTCTGTATGTTTGTCCATTGTCTGGCCTATATGTGAGAGAGTGTTGACTATTATAGACCCATCTCCTAATAGCTTTAGCATTTGGGATGAATTGGTAAACTAACAGAACCAACCCTACTCAGAGAGTGATTAAATGGACTGTATATCAAGTTCGCCACATCTCGACATCAACACTAGACACTTGACAGAGTCAATAAGATACAAAACTAATGATGACTAACCTTCTGATAGTTTAAGCTTTTGAGAGAAAACATTAACAAATATGATATTAGAACAGGAGTTCGTCACGTGATGGGCCTTTAATATGGTACGTGCATTATCTTATGTTGTTCTAAACAGCATTCCGATGCCTAGAAGTGCTATAAGAATTAACTTGCCTGAGGTTCGTTCAAGCGAGCATAGGTGTCTCTCGGACCACCCATACAAGCGCCGCAAGTAGGACTGGCAGGCGTATCGCAACCCGCTTCCTCAAATATCTGGGAGCAAGTCTTCCCACCCGATCCCGGTACGAGAAGAGTATACACGTCCATCCAAACCTGCGCATTAGGTTACTTACATTAACACCCATCAGAAAAATCTAAAGTTATTATCACTTGAAGTTAAGGATGACAAACCTTTTGGGTAGCAGGGACAAGGAATGTGGGAACTTTGACCTTTTTACCCTGCAGATTAAACAAATATAGTGAAATAGTACTAGTAAAATGTATGCATTTCAGATTACGGAAGGATGAACAAGCGTGCCAAGATAAAAATCGATTTTATGTCTCTCACCGAAGCTAGAAAAACTTTTGCTGCGGCGAAAAAATCTTCGGTTTTACCACCAGTACAAGATCCGATATACACTCTGTCAATCTTCACATCTTTGCACTCTCTAGCTAATGCTCGGTTATCAGGAGAATGAGGCTGCAGAAATAGGATCATCAAATTAGTCTGTAAATGATATAAGCAATTTGAACATACCAAATGAGATTGCCGTGTCCTGCAAGCAAAATAAACATTTCACTTGACATTGGTTTGGTAACTTAAAATTAAAATCTATCGATAGTTAAGAATTTGTATGAAATCTTTCACCTTGGCCACCAAAGGCTCTAGTTTTGAGATGTCAAATCTGTACTCAGACAGATACCTAAAACCGAAACAAGATAAACTCGTAAATTGGATGCATTCGGAAAATTTCACAAAAACTAACAGACATGAAACAGGTTATAGAAGAACTTCAATCAATTTCCTAATTCAAGTCACGTCCGAGATAGGTTTCAAAAGAAGACGGGTATACGGTTGAGATTTTACAACTATCCTAGCTAGGAAGATGACATATAATCTATACGTGTATATGCGTGTATATAGGTTTGTATTCAACAAGAAACCTGCATAATCTCTTAACATGCCAGTAAACTAAGTTCTCTAGATTAATTGGCTCAACATGACCATTTTTTTTTTTTAACTTCTAGTGAATTAGACAAACGTTACGAGCAAAACACATCTGTCAAAGTTCATATATAAGAAAAATAAAACATAGCGAAAGTAAGAAATCAACGGTAAATAGGTACGCAGTTAGCCATTTGATCAGATAGAGTACCTTGCCTGCGCGTCACTGTAAACGGGCTCATAGGGCACGGATGTTTTATCCTGTGTAAAGAATAGATAAAACCAGACACCAAAATTACATCATATGCTTACAGAGTACCAGTCGTTACAAGGAAAAAAAGGAAGTATCCTATACATATATGTGTCTATATATACATATAAAAAGCTGTAGATGTGTGTGTGTAGAGAGAGAGAGAGAGAGAGAGAGAGCTAGCGATTAAATTGTTCGTTGTAATCAAAATTTTCACTTACTTCCAGGTACTTAAATGTAGTGCTATCTGCAGGGACAACACCATTCTTTCCACCAGCTTCTATAACCATGTTGCACAAAGTCATCCTTTCTTCCATCTGGTCCATAGATTAGCAGATGATAATTAAAGAAGGATTGGGACCAACAACTGCAGCCAAACGTATGGAGTTTTCGCACATTGCTTTTTTGCGAACTTCACTTACGCTTAAACTTTCTACTGTTGTGCCCAAAAACTCCATAGCTTTGTACGTTGCACCAGAAACAGAGATTTCACCAATTATCTGCAAGATCGAGTGAGTGATCGTTATCGAGATAGCACAAAAGTTAGGAAAGTCATGTAAGATATTTAAGCAATATACCAATTAACTAACTGAAATGAGGATCATCTTGTACATAGGAAGATATTTCTTGAGCATATTTGAAAAATTGATTTCTACTAAAATGGAAAGTCAAAGAAGACATGAAATTTTTAAAAAGTTACTTGTAAAATCAAATCCTTGGCAAGCACGTAATCTGGCATTTCACCGTCCATTACGAACCTGAGAGTTGGAGGCACCTGCAAATTTAGAGAGGAAAAGAAAATCACAGATAATCACGTCAGAGAAGAATGGGAAGGCCAAAATATAACATTGTAGGATACCCTTCTCAATGATATCAAAACAAAAACTATTGTGAAATGGGGAAAAAAAAAAAGAACATAAAGAAAAGGCTTAACTTACGATATCAAATACTAAATATCGGCGTATATTATAATATTAGCAAGCTCAAAATGGTGCATAATATCACACATTATCTAAAATTTGTGCTAAAATGAAGTCAGCACAACATGGAAGCTCTAATGGGGAAGGGGCAGAATTTGCTGAAATTTAGTAAGTTGATGTTTGCATTAGAACTTATTTTTTTACCCTGAACATATTTGCATTAGAACTTGTATGCACATAAATGGTACCCAAAAAAAAAAAAAAAAGAGAGAATCCTTATCGATTACGAAAACCTTGAGCAGAAGCTTCCCTGCGCCCAGAACAAAACCCGCATCAGTGATTCCAATTCCGGTAGCAAATTGGCCAAAAGCCCCTGCAGTGCAGGTGTGAGAATCTGTACCTAGCAGGACCTGGAAAACCATTGTAACGCTTTCAATATTTGATATTAAGACATGAAAGTTGACAAAATCTTTGAGAAAAAAATTCAAAAAAAATTCAAAAAAAAGTAAAAGAAGAAGAAAATTAAAAGTAACCGCACCTCTCCAGGTCTGCAATGACCTTCTTGAGCAAGAGCAATATGACAAACACCTTTGTAATCTGTGTTAGCCTGCCAAAGTATAAAATCAAACTCATTTAAGCGTTATTATCCGCCGAATATTATAGATTGCGCTAGAAGAGATTAAAAAAAAAAAACAACAACATACCTTAAAATTACTGAGATCTTTAATATCATAAAAGTACTTGATGTTTTGTTCAATGCTGAAATCTCTCAAGATATCCACGTTACGATTTGCAAGTTCATCACTTGTAAATATGTAATGGTCGGGGATGATTACGATTTTTTTACGGTCCCAAACCTTAATACAAAAACATTAATCAAGGATTAATTAAACATCAGAACGAGGCAAATTGACATGCCTAAAAAATTAGCCATACATTTCCTAGTATTAACAAAAAATTGCAGCTACTTCAATTTACTATCCAAACTCTGAGCCAAAACCAAAAAGAAAAAAAGAAAAAAATAAATTGTCCAAACAGTTTAAACTCATATTCTAACAAAAGAGGGCAAAAGAATAGAAGCACCTTAGCATCGTGGCCGAACTCTTTCTTGAATATGGCAAAGGAACCAGGGCCACAAACATCATGAGTCATCAGAACGTCAACGTTAACCCAAACATTCTCACCTGGTCTCAACTGGCTTTTCTCAGATGCCCTTGCCAAGATCTTCTCCGTCATCGTCATCCCTGTCTTCACCTGAAAAAAAAAAAAAAAAAATATATATATATATATATATATAAATAAATAACCCCATCATAATTAACCACTAAACCCCAAAAAAAAAAAAAAACAAAAAACAAAAAAAAAACGAACCGAGCCAGTTGTGGCAGGCTTGCGCTCGAACTGCTGAGGTGACATGACTGAAGAAATTTTCTTCGACATTTTTGCTGTTCTCTTGCATCTCTGAACCGAAATTGATGGCGATGACGGAGACAAAGCAGAGAGACTCAACTCTTTCTGATCATATTCGTAAAACAAACAAAAGTTTTATTACACGTATAGAGTAATAAAATCATATGGACCATGCAGAAAGGGGAGTTGGGCAAGCAAAGAAAAATTACGTTGTTTATGAAATGAGCTGAAGTTGGAGCGATTGCAGAGGAAGCCATGGAGTGGGGTTAATTCTTCGATCCTTTTGTTCTTTTTTTCTAGTGATTTACTACTGTTTGGAGAAAAATCAAAGTAAAAAAGAAGTAATAATGGTGTAGTGCTCTGAGTTGCACGTTTTTCAACGGCGGCGAGAGGAAAGTGAGTGGAAGGAAATAGAGACGTGAATTTTGTTGAATATGACATGAACGATTAATAGGTGGTTGCCTCTCCTTGGACTTCACAAAAAGTATGTCGGACATCTAAAATTATTGAGCTCCTTGTGATCTAGTTCAGGGAAATGCTTTATAACTCATTCTTACTCAAACGTTGACCCTTGTTTATTAGTTTCATATTTTTTTTTAATAGTAAGTTTTAAAAACGTGCTTTTAACCTATTAAGTTTTGACACATCAAGACAGTGTCATAACCCATTTAGATTAAATAGAAGTGCTCGTTACTTTAATGTTGGCGTTATAGATTGGAATCTTTTCTTCTTCTTCTTCTTTTCTTTTTTTCTTTTTTAAATGAATTATAGAGATTGGAATCGTATATAAAGGCAAAGTTTACCCAGAAGGTGTTGCAGATTTTAATCAATTAATTTTTTTTAGGTAAATTGTTATATTGGTCTTTTGAATTTTTTTTTTTAGCTAGAATGCATCATAAACTTGTAAAATATTGCTATAATAATTTTTTATGTTAATTTTGGAACATAATCCGTTAGGTGGTATCACTTTTTGATCAAATCATTAACATATTTCCATTTTGTTTAAAAAGTAACAAAAATAATTATTGTAGTAATATTTTAATAATTTAGGGATTTTTTTGGTTCTTTTTTCATAGTTAGAATGATCACAAACTATTAAAAACGTTATTACAGTAGTTATTTTCATTAATTTTTGACATAATCTGTAATTAGTATAACTTTTTGATCAAATTACTAATAGATTGAGTCCAAAAATTGATAGAAATGCCTTTTGTAGCAACATTTTAAAAGTTTAAAGTCATTTCAGTTAAAAAAAAAAGTTCAGGGATCAAAGTTGTATAAGATTAAAAGTTTAAAACTAAATGAGCAATTTATCCTAATTTTTTATGATTTTTTTTTTCCTGCCCTTACAATTCTTCGAATTGTAACCAAACCGAAAATAAAATTTGTAGTTGGTAATGAGTTGCTCCTCTTTAGGTACTATACCGTCTTAGTTGTTCAAACTATTTGTATAAATGTTTCTTTGAACTGAAAAAAGAAAAAAATTAGGCTTTGAAATTAGTCTTTCAGAAATCGGTTTCCAATTTCATCTTTCAAACCGAGGATCATCCTACATCAGAAGGGAAAGGGTTTGGAAAAACTTTTCTGATGTCAGTTTACAAACAAGTTTCTGATCCAGTCGGTGTTCGTCCAGAATCAAGGGGGTTCAAAACTCAGGTTAGTTTACAAACAAGTTTCCGATCCAGTCAGCGTTCTTCCAGAATCAAGGGGGCTCAAAACTCAGGGTGTTTTGATAAAATGCTTACAAATCCTGGTTTCGATTATGTCGACTTACACATTATATAGAAGGCATCAAACAGGAAGAACGTTATATAGATGGTTCTTGTAGAAAGAAACGTAACATTTCGAGCCTGGCATCATAATAATAATAACGATAATTATCATAATAAACAACAGCATTTCCTCTAGTACAAACGTTAAACAAAATGCGGCACTTTATTCAGCACGACACGGCCCAAATCAAGGAAATTTCAAGACATTATCATTTGATGGATCTACGACGTTGTAAGATCTCAAGAAACATGCCCCCGTTGATGCAATGTAAGAACTCAAAACCACTCTGTATCTTCACAACATCGAAAAACAGCTTTATTTGGCATTCTAATCTATGACTTCCAGAAATCTACAAGAACTCTCTTGGATCAGTAACATAGCCAGTCAATGCAGATGCTGCTGCTGTGTAGGGGGAAGCAAGATATATCTGGCCTTCCTTGTGTCCCATTCGGCCTGGGAAGTTTCGGTTGGTTGTCGACACGCATACCTACAATCCCAGGACCAATCCCAGTCAGAATTATAAAATCGAGCACATACCAAGAACGTCATATAAGAGCATTTATGTAAAAGATTGAGGCTTGCCAGAAGCCCAGAACAACTACACGTTATATAAGAGCATTTATGCAAAAGATTGATGCTTGCCGGAAGCCCATAACAAGTACAGTAACAAAGACTTCAGGTTGATTCCTATGTTGTGCTGATAACAAACATAAAGAAAATCTTATAACTTGCCTTGGGTTCATTCATACGTGCGTAAGTGTCTTTCGGACCACCCAAGCAAGCACCGCAACTAGGGCTTGCAGGTGTGTCGCAACCAGCTTCCTCAAATATCTGGGAACAGGTCTTCCCACCTGATCCTGGTACCGGTAGAGAATAAACGTCCACCCAAACCTGTAAATTAAGTTGCTTTATGTAGATTTCTTTCCATTATAAATATTCAACAGTGCACAAAACTTCAAGTTGAGCATTACAAACCTTTTGGGTAGCAGGGACAAGGAAGGTGGGAACTTTAACCTTTTTGCCCTGTAGGTAAAATAAACACATCACTCAGCCTTTAGCCCCCCTAAAATCAAGGGAAATGGGAAATTGAACAGATTACATTGAACGGTAGTCCTTGATGGAAATTACTAGTCTGATTCAATCAAAGATGATTTTACAGTACCATCTCCAGATAGTTAGATTACCAATGAAAACAAGAGTTAAATATCATAAAAACGTAATCCCACTACTGCAACACATCATTTTGCTCTAATGAAAGTAACAATGCTGGCCAGAGTGTATTAACAAAGAAAAATTGCACAATGAGACCCAACTGCAAACAAGCATACTCATAGAAGACAGTAATAGAGATATGACATCTTACTGAAGCTAGAAACAGTTTTGCGGCAGCCACAAAATCCTCCGTTTTACCACCGGTACAAGATCCAATATAGACTCTATCAATTTTTACATCCTTGCACTCTCTTGCTAAAGCGCGGTTATCAGGAGAATGAGGCTGCGAAAACAGGTTTATCATAGTATTCAGGATAGAATAAAATATTAGCAATCTGTGCAGAACACGAGATCACCCTGTGCTGCAAGTAATTAGGTTCATCCCTTAACATAAGATTGATAACTAAAATACAATTACTCGGTTAGGTATGTAGAACATTTTCTCACCTTAGCTACCAAGGGCTCCAGTTTTGAGATGTCAAATCTGTACTCGGAAAGATACCTGAATGCAAACAAAGTATACTTATAAACAAAATGAGTTTGATAAATTTCCAACAAAATAGACAGACATGAATATTCCAATTATTTATGTATTCACTAAAGAGTCTGAAACAAGTTCCAATATAAGAATGATATATCATGTTAAAATGAAATATTCCACCTCTGTTGGTGCATATACTTCATGACATGATATTGTAATTTTTGCAACCCACGTTTTACATGAACTAGCAGGGAGACATGCTGTGCATGTGTCGTACATATAACATCATAATTAATGGTATAGATTTCATAAATTTGGTGATGAAAATTTCTATTTCAACGTTTGTAAAAAGTAATGGTGTACCAATCAGACCATCTATTAGCTGTCCAATTGTTTGATACTTAAAATCAGGTGGGCACTTAACTTTGACCATAACTGACCAGAAAATAAAGCTTCATTTACCACCTAAAATCCATAGAAGTCTATGTTTCCAGGTTGAATTTACATATATGCTACAAACTTACGTTCACACAGAAAAGTACAGAAAAACCAAACTAGGAAATGCATGGTAGATAAGTAAGACATTATCCAAGTTATCAATTGATCAAATAGATTAATCACCTTGCTTGCGCATCACTGTACACGGGCTCATAGGGCTTCGATGTTTTATCCTGTGAAAAGAAGAGATGAAAACTGTAAACAATGCAAGACTACAAAATTGAACTGCATATATGAATAAACCAAAAGGAAACAAAGTTAAAGAATATGGCTTTAAAATAACATAAAACAAAAAAGTGACAGGTCACCTTGTGACAAAAAAAAAAAAAAAAAAAAAACGTATGGTGAGGTTTACTTTCGAAGAATTTACGTGTGAATGTGTTGTGAGAGAGAGAGAGAAAGAGAGTTATATATTTTTACACAATAATCTATTGGAACTTTACCTCCAAGTACTTGTATGTAGTACTATCTGCAGGGACAACACCGTTCTTTCCCCCAGCTTCCACGACCATGTTGCACAAAGTCATCCTTTCTTCCATCTGTCCAGGGAAGATGATTAGAGCAATTGAAGTTCTGTTCTAATAAGGTAGGACTAAACACCGCAACCAGACATTTGCAGTTTTCATATGACATAGCAGTTTTAATCTTTCAAAGTATCTTACACTTAAACTTTCGACAGTTGTGCCGACAAATTCCATAGCTTTATATGTTGCACCAGCAACAGATATTTCGCCAATAATCTGCAACCATTGAATGCATTATCAAGACAGCACGACAGTAAGAAAAGGCATGATATTTTAACCATAAACAAATAACCATAAACCAACTAAAATAAGGATCATCTTATCGAAGGTATTTCATAAGTATGCCATTAAGAAAGGAAGATTTAAAGAGGAAGAGACGGGATTTCAATGAACTTACTTGCAAAATCAAATCTTTAGCCATAATGTAATCTGGCATTTCACCATCCATAACGAACCTGAGAGTAGGGGGAACCTGAAAATTTAAAGAGGAAACACAGATACTTACATCAGAAAAGTAGCGAAACAGCACAAATATAACTGCACAGAAGATTACTCGTATGCATCTCAAGGAAATATAGTTATAAATGCATATGAAAGAACCAGAAACCGTCACCCTCCATTTTTAATCTTGTTCAACAGTTTGGCTTCCTATCCTCTTATAACATGTAAGATGAATTTTTTTGTATCAAGACGACAATCGTAGTAAGGTAAGATATAACAAGTTCTCATTAATATCTGTCAAATCATAGGAAGGAACAAAAGCATGAACTTCCTACTGCAATAACCATGTTACAAAAAATTTCAAGAGTTAGACGTTGGAAAATGAAAAGGAGGAAGGACAAGAGATGCATCTAAATGACGTTAGATCCTGAATTACAACTAAAAAGAGTTTTAAAAAAAAGGAACAAACAGAAATTTCAATACCAACCACTCTGAATTTCCAATATAAAAAAAGTGTGGTTAGCAACAGCAAAATTTCATGGGAAACATTTCAGTCTCTTGCAATCAAAATAATAAGCTTAGCTAACTGCTGATCAGATTACCTCAGAAACTTGTGGTTTATAAATCCTATTGTAACGTGAGTAGATCCTAGAAGAAAACACAACTATTATCAAAGATATAGATGAAAAGGTGCCAATTTTAATATAAGTCGACATGAAGACATCTGTTACACAAGGACCAAAGAATGAAATATCTATGTACACCTATGCATTCAAAAATCACATGTAATATTAGTATTATATACATATATGTAATGTTATTATTTATATGTCTATATGCATAAGTGGACAGAAGCAAAACATCAGTTCGAAAACCTTGAGCAGAAGCTTCCCAGTGCCCAACACGAAACCTGCATCAGTGTTTCCAATTCCAGTAGCAAATTGGCCAAAAGCCCCAGCAGTGCAAGTGTGAGAATCTGTACCTAACAGAACCTGGAAACCAGGATAAGGATTTAATTGCTATATAGGGACATGAGGTTTTTTTTCAAGAAAAAGAAAAAGTTTAAACAAATAAACTACAATTGAAGAAACCGCACCTCTCCAGGTCTGCAATGACCTTCTTGAGCAAGAGCAACATGGCATACACCCTTATAATCTGGGTTAGCCTGCAAAGTATAAATCAACCTCATTTCAATTTTCAACACAAACAACTAGAGAATAGAAGATGATAAAAGTACAACAGAAAAGGCACATAATTATGCGACTAGTTGGCCATACCTTAAAATTACCCAGATCTTTAATATCATAAAAGTACTTGATAATTTGTTCATTGCAGAAATCCCTCAAGATGTCCACATTACGATTTGCACGTTCATCGCTTGTAAATATATAATGGTCTGGAATAATTACAATCTTCTCACGGTCCCAAACCTTAATGTCAAAAGAATTAGGCACTTATTAAATACCACAAGAGGCAAATTGACCTATTAAAAATGAGAAAAACATCGCACAAAGTAAAAGTTGTATCAATGGAAACATAAAACAGCTTATAAATATAAAGTCCAATAAAAATGTGACATTGTGGAGAGTTGCTAAAACGAAATCTCTCTCTTCACATTAGACATGAGTGATCTTAGAAACGAACAACAAATTCTAAAACCATGCCTTTCTTTTACAAGATTTAAAAATTTAGACCATTTGAATAGTGCGTGTCACCACAGGGACAATGCAAACCTTGTCAATGTCAATCTAAATTTCTCGGCTATCCCAAAAGTAATAATTCCAAAACCAAGTACATCACTAGTCAGGAAGACAAACTAAACTTCTAATATTCCCTCAAGTTTCTAACTCGATCTATTCAAGTATTCTGTTTCTGTTCCAACATTACAGTGACATCAGAAACTTTCCAGCTACTTCAAAAACAATCGTCGGAATAGACATTCTTCAAGACCCAATTCAAGACTCCAATTTTACCAGATGTACCTAAGGGATAATTCCAAAACAACACTACAACACTGATCAGGAAGGCAAACCAAATTTCTCGTATATCTTCAAATTTCTAACCAACTATTCAACAATTCATTTTCTGTTCCAACATACATTACATTGAGGTAAATATATTTACACATTTCAGCAACTTAAAATCAATGATCATAATGAAGTACATTGTTCAATACCTAATTATTCAAACATTTAAAACCCAAATCCAACACAGAGAAGTAAAGAATGATCAAATAAGTACCTTGGCATCCTGGCCGAACTCTTTCTTGAAGATTCCAATGGAACCAGGGCCACAAACATCATGGGTCATCAAAATATCAACATTAACCCAAACATTCTCACCCGGGCTCAACTGGGGTTTCTCCGAAGCCCTAGCCAAAATCTTCTCGGTCATCGTCATGCCAGTCTTGACCTGAAAAAAAAAAAAAGCAAACCCATCATCAAAAACCACAAAACAAAAATACCCATCAACGAAAATTAAACTAAAAACAAAAAACCAACCGAGCCAGTGGTCGCGGGCTTGCGCTCGGATTGCTGAGGAGCCATGACGGAGTAAATCTTCCTGGAGAGCGTTTTTCTCTTGCATCTCTGGACCGAAAATGGAGACGACGAGGACAAAGCAGAGAGACCCAATTCTTTCTGGGATTCAGAAAAAGCAAACAAACAAAATTTAGAACAAAAAAAAAAAAAAAAGGAAGAAGATTTATGGAAAGAGGAGGCGAAAATGGGAGATGAGAAGGTAAGGAAATTGACCTTGTTTAAGAAATGAGATGAATTGGGGGCAATTGCAGAGGAAGCCATGGTGGGTTGGTTTGGGCGGAATTCTGACTCCTGATTTCTGGGAATTTAAGGCCTGAATTGATGATTGGCAAAATGTGTATGTCTTCTCTTCTCTACTGTGTCTGAGACTCTGCGTTTCTTTGTTTGTTTGTAATTGTTGCCTGGGAAGGAGGGGGTTCGAACAGAGTGGCGGCGGCAAAGGTGAGTGGAAAGCGGGGCTTAGACTTGGGGATCGATTTGCGATTGAAATGGAGAATTGGAGATGGTGTTCAATCACGTGGACGCCTCTCGTTGGTCTGTGAAAAAAAAAAAAAAAATTAGCAAACAAGTAAAAGGAAAATTTTAACGGTATAGATGATAATAGATACACAACATATTGTAAGAAAATCACAAGTGATTAAAACAATAAAAATTAAAAATTAAAAAAAACCTCTTTCACGTTAAGGTTCCGTTTAAATTGTCATTGGAGTTAAAATTTTTAAATTGAAATTTATTAACTTTTTAAAAATTAGTTATAATTTTTTTTTATAGAAAAGATAAAAAATCAGTTGAAAAAATACAGTTTAGTTAGAGATTAATTGGAGCACCAAACATGACCTAAAAGCTTCCCCGAACGGAGGAGAGACTTGGAGGAAATAGTTGTGTAAGTTGAATGGCCTCCCAAAGAATTTTCTCCCCCAATCTAGAAAAGGATCTAAATAACCACATTTTTCTATTTATTGACTAACATAATATAAATTCTTCATTTTTGATTAATATGGCACAAATTTTAGTTTATTTTAAATTATATTTGTTTACTGTTAATTTTTTGTATTATATTAATACAATAGTCTTTAAATTTGTGTCACTCAAGTACTTTCCCAAGGATAATGGTAAGAGAAAAAAATAAAAATACCTAGATCACACACATGTTCCATGTTAAATAGCACCTTTATACTTCATATAAATAGGTTTCACGCTATTTTTAAAATGTTATTGGTTAGAATTTTGTCGCCACAAACAACTCCAAGGGATACTTATTTGAACATTTCTAATTGAAGTGTTTTATTTGAACAATTTAATACCACGTCTTAAATTTGTTATAATTTGTCAGTTAACATCCAATTTATGTATTTTTTTAGTATTAAATATATATTTTGTTTTGTTCAAACAGCCATGGTGTGGCCAGTGTGGTGCTGTTTAATATTAAAACATTTGTCTGATAAGATATCTTTTTTTTTTTTTTAATTCGCCTTTGCATTCATTGAATTTCTAAAATATCTTTGGTTTCAAACCATCACACTTTTTATTTGGTAAAACAAATGAATTAAAAAGACAAATGTGTCTCCCTTAATGAAACGCATGCATAACTACAAGAAAACATATTTATTTTATTTATTTTTCTTGGAAGATTAATTTTGATTTTTGTATTTGATTGTTTGCTTTTTATTGATGCTTTGCTGCAACATGTATGTGTGGCAGAAAAGATTGCTATGATTTTTTTTTTTTTTAGTGGAAGATTTGCTATGATATTACCATTATCCTTTTTCCCCTAATGAATATTACCAAAATCATAATACAACATATGATTGACTTAGATTAATTGTGATATTTCCAATATCTTTTTTGTTCTCTAAACAAGATTGCCAATATCATACAATAATATATATATATATATATATGATTGTTTTAAATTGAATTTTAATTAGCCTCTTTAAAATATATTATGACAACAAGTTAACTACAGGGAAAAAAATTACGATGATGCGAAATGAAAAAGAAAAGTTCCTTTTACGTACCCAAACGTGAATAAAATCTTGGATATGTTCTTATGATTATTTTTAAGTTTTTAAAATTAGGAGATTCGGATGATTATTTAAAAATATATAAAATGAGTACTACATAAAATTATATAACTATGCCATATTAATACCGTGCGTGCTCTGATTGCACGAATTATATCGAATTTGACTGGCATATTTTGGATGTTTCATTTGTTTTTTTTCTTTTTTTTTTGAAAGGGAAGTTTCATTTATTATTGGATGTGGAGGCCGTTAATATTGTTAAAGGCCTAACTGATATAATATATATATATATAGAGAGAGAGGTTATCGGAGGCCTTTTTTTTTTTTTTGACAATTACTTGTAGATTAATATTGTAAAAAAGCCAAGTAATATATACATATATATATGTATATTTATGGTATTGGAGGTTAATATTTTTGACAGTTTACTTGGAGTTAATATTGTTAAAAGTCTAACCAATGGCAAAGACAACCCACTCGCGTCGATCTTACGCGTTGACTGTGTAATAGTAACGCGTAAACGTCGTTGTCTTGACCACGCCATAAAAAAGAACTAGGGTTTCTTGATGAGCCGCACGATAAATATAGCTTTTTAACCCAAACCCTACCTTCACTTCCAATTCAGAAAACCTCTCAGCTCTTACTGCAGCGTCTTCGGAACAACCGGAAAGTTTCAGCTCATCGATATGGCCGCTGTATCTCAGGTAAAGATTAATTGGTCGTCAAGTAATTGAGATTTTGTGTGATTAATTTCTTTTCACAGTTTGGTTTATATATATATATATATATATATATAGAATCTTTCGATTATTTCTCCATGTTAAAACTCCACCCCCCCCCCCGGCCGCCCGGCCACATGGGATATGTTTTGTGGTTTGAGCTAGCCCGATCATCATATTTGTTTGTTTATACGTTCGACTCGATTCGTTAATTGATCTAAAGAAGTGTTTTTTTTTCCTATATAAATATATATATATATATATATATGTTAATGACTCCAATTCCTGTATATATATATATATATATGTACAGGCACCCCATTTAGGACACTGGATCGAAAGTTATTATAGACCTGCTTCAATGGTTAACCATGAGGATGCGGTCTTTGTAAATTTGGTTAACGAGATACGTTCTGCTTTGGCTACATTATCAGGTACTGTCTCTTTTTGTAAAGTAACAATAATAGTAAATTTACAAATTAATAAATTATATATTTATTAGAAGTTTTGTTATGATTGATTGATGGACATGGTCAATTATTGTTTGAACAATATTAATATGTATGTTTCAGTGATTGATATGTTTCAGTGATTGATGTTATTTTTTATTAAATTAAAAAAATGACGGAGATCATCTATTTAAATAAAAAGAAACTTTCTATTTATCTCATTTTTTAAAATATTTTCAAAACCTACTTTTATTTTGATTATTTGCTGTGAAAATGGTATTTACTTCTTTCTCTCAAAAGCTACTTATATAATTTGTAAAACCTATAAAATGGTCTACGAATTAAAGTTTAATTTTTCCGCTGTTTAGAACGTTAGCTTCTTCTTGTGCGTGCCGAGAATTATCTTGTCGGGTCTTTTATTTATATACATGCAAAAATTAATCCCTCAAAACAAGAAAATTCTCATTCTCTCCGTAACATTGAATTGGTTAATTAGTTGACACAATAGCTCTTTTTCTCTCTTCTTGGGTTCTAATTTTCTTGATATGCCCATTTTTGAAGTTTTGGATATTTGATTCTCAGGATTGAGTTTTTCAGTGGGTTGAAAAAGTTGTAAGGATTCGTCGTATGGGGAGAGCATATTGCAATTCGATGATTGGTCGGTTCTGTTGGATTAGTAAGTTCGGTTAAATTGTACTTTTTTCATAATGTTTTTTGTCTTTTCCTCAAAAATTTTTGTCTTTCTGAAAAAGTCAACAAAAATTACTATTCAAACTTAAAAATTTCAACTCAACTCAAACTCAACTTGTGCACCAAACAGATACTTATAATCAAGGATTTTTTCTGCCGGGCAAGTTATTGAAAGCTGCAGCCAACAATTTGGTCATGATAACCAAATGCGGGTACGTACATATATAAGACTCTTGAAGTTCTGATGAGAAGGGAATTACATCAATCGATATTATGGTTTTGAATTACGCGTATAGATACCTATTAGGCCAGCACTACCCCTGTATATTTTTCGTTTATTTTTTTCTCCTCCAATTGCCTGCCGGAACTATATTTGGCTATGGCATGCGGTTCTAAGTTCCAAAAATCACACTATTTTTTCTTCACAACTATTAGTATCACTAATTTTGTTCCTCACCACTCAGTATCTAGCACTGCGCCTCCTGCTTCCACGTGAGTATTATCTCGCAACTCTGATCACGAGTATTTGAGCAAGAACGAGCTTACACCAGCCACGAACGTGATATGTTCTCTGGACTCATCGGACATTCAACAAATTAAAGGAATCTACCTATCACTATTTAGAAGAGAACTTGAAGATGACATAAAAACCTTCACGTTTGGGGATCATAGAAAGGTATACATGTTTATGTGTTCTCAGCTGTTATCAAAATGATTATACGCAATGCCTAGATTACAAATATTATTGTTCACAATTTCAGTCTTTGTAGTGTTAAAAAGTGGTTACAATTTTTTTTTAATTTTTTTAATTTTTTCTCTTTCTACTCATCATATTAGACATCTATTGACTTTAAGCCAAACATATACATAAAAGAATATTAATGGATTGATCAGTATTACATGCATATCGTTTAAAAGCACACTCTTCCCCTGTTTATTTGTTTAAAACCACCTAAAGAGCTAGTAATTATAGTTAATTTGAAAATTTTTATTTTGTCCTCTTCAGGTTTTTGACAGACTCTCCTGTGCCGTTATTATTAGTTTATCACATTTCATACTTAATTTCTAAAACCTTATTGTGCTATCAATATCATTAATTCATAACTGAGTTTTAGGATTTCATCCTAATAATTATACTAAATATACATACATACTCCACCACACACACACACACATATATATAATAGAGGTGCGTAATAAGATAAAGTAGAGATAAGTTCTATATAGAGAATCATTCTTAATTGTTTCAACTTGATTTGTGTATACATAGCTGCTGCTAAAGACATACGCGAACGACGTCGAAAGCTGGTAAGCGAAGAGCGCCTTAAAATTATTGTGAGTTATCTACATGAAAAAGTTCAAGTGACCTACAAATGTCCCCGACTGGCTATCATGGACCTTGTTTATGAACTAAATGAAGAAGATCTGCGAATTGCTGTTGATCGATACAGTGAAGAATATAGGAAACCCTGGTAGAGGTATACACTGCTTCTCATGCCTTTTTATCTTATTTCCAAATTTCATATTTTAGTTGTCTTGCACTGGTATCTAACTGAAGTTAGTTTTCTCAGGATTTAACGCTTGCAGGGTATGGACATTTTGAGCATGGGCTTGTAACAAAAATCAGATGCGCCGTGAACCGTCCTGAGTTTTTGGCAGAGGTAATGTTCCTCATCCTGAAAGTTTTCAGTAACAGGGCATGCAGAGCAAACCCCCCTGTTTACATCTGTTTTTGTTTAGTAATTTTCTGAAAATTTTAGTCATTTAACTATTTAAACGTGTCTTATATTTCAATTATTTTACATTTTCCATCCGCATGTTCATGATGATTATGATTTGAACATTTGATTTGGAAGTATTCAACAGAACTAAATATTGATTTTTTTTTTTTTTTAATATTAAAGATATTTGGAGGCTGATAACCTTCAACCGAAAATGTCCAATTGGAGATTTTCCCACTTAAATACTGGAAAACTATCATTTGCAAGTTGGTTTGTTTAGTGAGCAATAGAATATAATCAGTTTTTGTTTAGTCGTGGTTTGCTATATACGTGTGTGTATGTGATTTTCCCTTCAATTTGAACCATCGCATCGAATTTTAAAATAATAAGATTGTGATAAATATTTTTAGGAATAAATAGCTGATGGAGTGGGAAAAAAAATAATATACGGGGTTTTTTGTAAGTTAGTCATATAATGCATTTGCAACTTTTTACAGAAGCTGTACGAGGCATTTGGAGCAAGGAGAGATCCAAATATAGAGGGGATGATAGATGCAGATCAACATATTGATTATGAAACAATTGTGAGGGTCATCACGACAGTGGCTGAAAGGGATATGATGATGTGAAAGAAGAATATCGGAAGAAGTCTGGAAGGGCACTGGAGAACGACATTTCTGAAGCATTTGTGGACCGCCAAGACTGCTTGCAACTCATTCTCACGATCTTGAATGGTCAGTTAGTGGTCAATTACTGATTAACCAATATTAATAAGTATTTTTTACTAACAGTGTTACAAAAATAACGAGAGGCAACAAGAAAATAAAAAAACAAGAACATACAAATTTAATTACGTGGAAAACCCTAGATGGTAAAAAAAAAAAAAAAAAAAAACCTATGGATAGAGGAGAAGAAATTCACTAAATCAAAAATCAATACAAGAGAGATATTTTATGTGGCTATAACAGAAGAGCATAATGATGAAATCCTAAAATTACATCATATATATATATATATATACACATTCAAACCCTATCGGCCCGATCCTTCCGCTGTCATCACAGACCCCCAAATATTATCATAATTAAAAGCTCCACCATATATGTCACATTGCGAGTTTTTTAGGCCAAGCTAAACAAAGTTCGAGTCACCATACTCTAACAGATCGACTATGGTCAAATAATTAATTGATGACCAATTTGTAAGGATTCAAAGAATGTCCATTTATCTGATTATCTCAAATGCTCTTAAAACTTTCCTAATTATGATTATTTACTATAAAAATGTTATTTATTTCTATCTCATCTGAAGTTAAAAAAGCTACTTTGTAAACCTATAAAATGATCGACCAATTAAAATTTGCGCTGTTTTAGAATGTAAGCTTCTTCTGAAGTGTGACGAGAATTCTATGGGTCTTTTATTTTATAGGCAAAAATTGATCCCTCAAAGTAAGAAAATTCTCACTCTCCATAAGGGAATAACACAGTAGTTTCTTTTTCTCTCTTATCGGGTCCTGATTATGTTGATACGTTTATTTTTGCTGTTTTGGATTTCTCATCATCAGGAGACATACCGAGCCTTTATCAATATGAAAGGATTCGTAACTGGGCAACACAAATGGCGATGATTACTATTTTCTGGTACGTACACACACCACGACTTACTGAAGTTCTGATGAGAAGGGAAGCATCGATTTTCGAATTACTTGTATACCTATTTGGCCATGCAGTACCCCTTTTTTTGTTTGTTTTTTTAAAATCTCTCTCCAATTACCTACTAGGACTATATTTGGCTGTGCAGTTCTTAAAGTTCAGAATCATTAGTATCTCTAATTTTATTCCTCACCGCTCAGGATCTAGCACTGCGCCATCTGCTTCCACGTGAGTATCTCACAACTGTGATCAACAAGTATTTGAGCAAGAACGATCTTACACATGCCACGGACGTGATATGTCTTTTGCACTCATCGGCGATTCAACAAATTAAAGGAATCTACCCTTCACCATTTGGAAGAGAACTTGAAGATGACATTGAAACCTTCACGTTTGGGGATCATAGAAAGGTATACATGTTTTGTGTAGTTCTCAGTTGTTATATCACTTTGATGTATTAGCATAACTAGATTACAAATATTATTGTTCACAAATTTCATTCTCTGGTAGTGTTAAAAAGTGGTTACGATTTTTTTTGCTTCTCTCTTTCTACTCATCATATTAGACATCTATTGTCTTCAGGCAAAAATATAAATAAAAGATATTAATGGATTGATCAGTATTACATGCATATCGTTTAAAAGCACCTCTTCCCCTGTTTTATTTGTTTAAAACCACCTAAAAAGCTAGTAATGATAGTTAATTTGAAAATTTTCATTCGTCTCCTCAGGTTTTGAACAGACTCTCCTGTGACGTTATTGATTAGTTATCACATTTCATACTTAATTTCTAAAAAATTATTGTGCTATCAATATCATTAATAAACTGAGTTTAGGATTTCATCCTAATAATACTAAAATACATACATACTCACACACACACACACACACATATAATATAGAGGTGCGTAAATAAGATAAAGAGATAAGTTCTATAGAGAATTCATTCTTAATTGTTTCAACTTGATTTGTGTATACATAGCTGCTGCTAAAGCACATACGCTTACGACGTCGAAATGCTTGTGTAAGCGAAGAGCGCCTTAAAATTATTGTGAGGTATCTACATGAAAAAGTTCAAGAGACCTAAATGTCCCCGACTGGCTATCATGGACACTGTTTATGAACTAAATGAAGAAGATCGCGAATTGCTGTTGATCGATACAGTGAAGAATATAGGAAACCCCTGGTAGAGGTATACACTGCTTCTCATGCCTTTTTATCTTATTTCCAAATTTCATATTTTAGTTGTCTTGCACTGGTCTTACTGAGTTATTTTTCTCAGGATTTAACGCTTGCAGGGTATGAACATTTTGAGCATGGGCTTGTAACAAAAATCAGATGCGCCGTGAACCGTCCTGAGTTTTTGGCAGAGGTAATGTTCCTCATCCTGAAAGCTTTCAGTAACAGGGCATGCAGAGCAAACCCCCTGTTTACATCTGTTTTTGTTTAGTAATTTTCTGAAAATTTTGGTCATTTAACTATTTAAACGTGTCTTATATTTCAATTATTTTACATATTTTCCATCCGCATGTTCATGATGATTATGATTTGAACATTTGATTTGGAAGTATTCAACAGAACTAAATATTGATTTTTTTTTTTTAATATTAAAGAGGGGGCTGATAACCTTCAACCGAAAATGTCCAATTGGAGATTTTCCCACTTAAATACTGGAAAACTATCATTTGCAAGTTGGTTTGCTTAGTGAGCAATAGAATATAATCAGTTTTTGTTTAGTCGTGGTTTGCTATATACGTGTGTGTATGTGATTTTCCCTTCAATTTGAACCGTCAAGGTATGTATTTGCATCGAATTTTATATTTATATGATTGCGATAAACATTTTTAGGAAAAAATAGGTAGTATTATTGAGTGGAAAAAAATGAATATGTAGGGGTTTATTTTGTAATGTATAGTCTTAAAATGCTTTTGCAACTTTTTACAGAAGCTGTACAAGGCATTTGGAGAAATGAGAAATCCAAATATAGAGGGGATGATAGAAGCAGATCATCAAATTGATGATGAAACAATTGTGTGGGTCATCACGATAGTGGATGAAATAGATATGATGATGATGAAAGAAGATATCGCAAGAAGCCTGGAAGGGCACTGGTGGACGATCTTTCTGAGGCATTTGCGGACCGCCAGGACTGCTTGCAACTTATTCTCATGATCTTGAACCCCAATGCCCCAAACTGATGCTAGACGATCCAGTGGCTTTTACATGCGGATGATTGAGTAGCCAACTTTTAAATAAGGTAGTTTTGAAAGGATTCGTAAGATGGAAACACTGCATGACCGAGGATTGTTCTACCGGGCAGTTTTATACAAGACTTTTGAAGTTCTAACGACAAGGGAATTAATATTATGATTTTTGAATTATGTGTATTGCTAATAGGCCATGAGGTACCTCTTTTATATTTAGGCCTTGGCTTAAGCATTGATTGGGGGCCTTAACTAATTGGGGGACTTGGGCCATTATCTCATGTGCCTTGAGGTTGGGCCGGCACTGAGTCAGGTAGTATGTACAAAGTATCATTTGATCTGTATGTATGATGAAGTTTATCACCCGTTTGTTTGGTGTTATATAAAATTTTTATATCAGTTTTTATTTTTTATTTTTTTTTTTGAAAATTCAACCAAAAAAAAAAATAACTAATATTTGAAAATTCAGTCAATTCCATCCTAAAAATTATATTCATAATCTCAAGGTTTACTATAACTACTTCTAAGTCCAAAAAAAATATTCTTAAATTTCCAAGTTATTTAGTTAAAATAAGATTGAGTAAGTTCAAATATGTTTAGTAACGGTTTCGTAAGTTTATAAGGTGATAAACAGAAAATAAATTAAAAAGAGAAAGGTGAAGACATATGCACTTGTCTTGTTATTAAATCAACTTAGGGAAAAAAAATTATACTCATTTCGTGGACTAATATGATTACAATAGTGTTATCTTATGTCACATTGGTGTTATCTTATGTTACTAAAGAGTAATTTGGTAGATTATATTTTGATGTACGAGTTAGTTTTTGTTTTCAACACATATGAATGAGCACCTCCGACTCTGATCGCCGAAGTGTAACATGGTAGATTATTAGAGAGAATTGTCAAATTATTTTTCTTCTTAACACAAATTGTCATACATCTCAGGTATCAATCATTGGAGAGTAATCTGGTAGATTATCATATTACTTGACCTTCTCAACACAAATGGCCGGCCATCTCCAGATCCGGTCACCAGAGAGTAATATGATAGATTATCACGATAATCTACTAGATTATTTCCCAAATACACACACAAAATTTGCATTAGACAACAAAAATTAAAAAAAAATAAAGGAGGAAATTACGTGGAGCGAAATCAATAGCAAAGAGAGAATGTGCCTATTCTATTATAGGCCATATACCCTCAATTTTGGAAGGTTGGGGACCGTTAGAGAGCACCACCCAATCTAGAGCAAACTAAGTAGTTAAAGTTCATGAAATTTTAATGAAATCTTTCATGGCTAAGAGTAAGACCTTATGAGGTGGTGAAGTAGAGAGCAAGCAACTCTCGTTAATGATAGAATCTGCCTAGATTCTAGAACAAGCAAGTTGGCTCTTCCAGATAATTCATTTTAGCTGTTTATTTGCCAAGTTCTAGCCAAATTAGTTACGGCCTCTTTTACGTCCCGTTGTATAACATTAGTTGCTTAATTTGTATCTAAATCTGTGTGAACATATTAGGTGCGAATGTAATAACATTACATCGCACCTTTCAGATTCTAGTTTCAAGAGTATGGGCAAAGAGAGAAATCTATGGACTTAAAGAAGAGAGAAAGGATTGAAAAAGAAAAACAAAAAACAAAAAAATTGAAACAATGAAAGACTGTGCAGAAGTAAAATGCCAAAAGCTGATTTCCACTTTTCATGTTTGCTTATTAACGATGTGTACAAGAATGTTTTCCGTTGGATCGTATTTCAACGGCCTAGATCAATTCGCCTTTTTCCTTTTAGGCTGAAAATACATACTCGTATACTAAATGTCTATAGTTTGTTTCACTTAAAAAAACATGTGTATTCAGTGATAGATCTACAATGAGAATTTTATTTCAAAAAAAAAAAAAAAATCTACGATGAGAAGAGCACTGGAGGCACTATTAAATTTTCATTTTAAATGTGTGCACCCGAATATTTGTTTTTCCAAAACTTTCCTCTCTCTTTTCAATCTATCCAGTAGAGTTATCAACACTTGTCACTTGCACCATTTATATATATATATATATATATTTGAAATCTTTTTTAGTAGAAAAACAAAACGTACAAACGTACATAAACAGCCACAAAAGAATGTGTTACAGGATTGCTGCAAATTAAAAATAAAAACCTGCATAACTACATATCACCAGCCCCAACGCGCCACAACCGCCGCTCCCTCACTCCCTCTGGTCTGAACATGCCTTGATTCAAACTTCTTATCACCTACTATAACCACATTTCAGAAAGGCCTTACATTAGTGTTTCAACTCCAATAGACACATTTTCAAGTTTCTCAACTCTAACCAAATAGGCCATAGGCAACAAAGAACTCAAAAAATTTTCAGATTATAACCAAATTCTTATGTCACAAGACTGAATCAATGTACACTTTTGAGCACCAAAATTGCAAAAAGTAAACCTAATAATATAATTTTTCAATTGTTCCCATAATTGCTTGGAAGCCAAAACTACACAGAAAAAGAAACGGACGGAGAGATAGCACCAAGCGAATGAGATGGGGAGAAGTGAAGAAGCATTTGGCGCTCCAGAGAGCATCGTTGAGCTCCGTCGCTAGTTTGCCGTCCCGACTGCCGGAGGAATTCCGTCATCAAATTATAAGCTTAGCTAACTGCTAATCAGATTACCTCAGAAACTTATGGTTTATAAATCCTATTGTAACGTGAGTAGATCCTAGAAGAAACCACAACTATTATCAAAGATATAGATGAAAAGGGGCCAATTTTAATATAAGTCGACATGAAGACATCTATTACACAAGTACCAGAGAATGAAATATCTATATATACACCTATGCATACAAAATCACATGTAATATTTGTATTATATACATATATGTAATGTTATTATTTATATGTCTACATGCATAAGTGGACAGAAGCAAAATGACGTAGGAGCCAAATCAGAGAAGAAATTCAACGAACAGCCTGAAAAATAGGTGAAAATCACGCTAACACCAAGAGAAAACTGGGAGACAAACCCAGAGAAAGAGCTCAGCTCAATATTCATTCATCAACAAACCAAATCTGGTCTCTTCCTTGACAGTACAGAGGAACTAATACACCAAAGGGGCTGCATCAAAGACACGCTCAACTAAGGGACTAGACCTCCCGAAACGACCACGTTTTGGATACTTAAAAAAAAAAAAACGACAAACAGCCTCTAAAACGACAAGTCAGGTCTTATTACAAACAGTAAAGGAAAGTTCCCAAAAAAACGACAAGCAAAACAACTTGATGTTCCTACATCAGACACCCCTGCTCAAGAAGGATTCGACCTCGAATCATCAAGTTTAGAAACAACGTCTTTATGGAAGCTCCTACATCAGTTCTTCCCTTCTCAAAAAGAACTTGTCCTCGAGTTCAATTCAAACAAGAGCCTTGAAAACAACATCCAATGGGAAAACCAAAACTCCAAAGCCGATCAATTCATAGTACCACAGAAGTTGGCACGAGGACTTGACTTCAACCGCTCCAAGACACAGGCTCGTTACAAGAAATTTGGCGTTGAAGAAGAGAATTGTCCAACAATGCCACAAGCCGCTCACCAACTCCGAGAACTAAAGAAAGCAAGGATCATGGAGCTGAAAAACTGAAAGTTGAGTGGAAATAGAGCTTGATTGCATAGAACGTGAAACTTAGCACCAATGCAAGCCTTTTTTTTTTTTTTTTTCTCCTGTGATTTTTGGTAAACTCCAACAGAAAATTCCCTTTTCAGTTCATCATGAATCCACAAAGGTATCAAAGTAACTTTCAAAACTGTTTTGATCTCCCTCAAAGGCTAAGTCGCTTGCTGTGCCCCTATTCTGATCACGGACGGAAAGTGCAGCGCCTTAGTTTCCTTCAAGGACTCGGGCCGCCTTTCGAGTGTTTTCAACAATGTCAGGAAGTCCCAAGGCGGCACATTCCCCCAAACTAGGAGGGGAGGGTGGTCAAAGTTGTTGCATGGGAAAACTATGGTCCACTCAGGGAACCTAGGATCGAAGTAATCAAGAGTAGTCTCTCCTTGTTCATTATCATCACCAAGGTACTTCAAAGCATTCAACAAAGCCTTCCATCACAGTTCTCAAAGGCATGTTGTTTTCCAAGTGGATCAGTGACCACTGGCTTTTCAATTTGAGGCCTTCCAATAATAAGAATACAATAAGGGACGCTGCAAAAGCTGTCAATGGCTCCTTAATAACCCTCACAACTCCACCTTTCAATTCTACTGTTTCCACTTCTCTACTGTTATTGACAATAGCTCCTTTAACTAAAGGATTTGGGTCCCCTTCAAAGAATTTATACTGACGTAAAACATTATCCAAGAAAGCAGTTTCCCTATTATTAGCTTCGACCCACGCAATTTTCCAAACGTAATTTGCCACAGTCATACAACTGTTCACAAAATTAGCGACATCCCGTTGAAAACTAGCATAAGAGACAAGCAAATTTTTCTGAACGCTTATATTGGGACCCTCTGTATTCTCCTCATAATCCTTTAAGGCACCGCCAATATCCATGTCAAGACCCACAACGATAGTAAATAACATGGGGCAACTAGTTTTTCCATTTTGCCTTCATTTAGCTCTAAACTCTCTGTTTCTAGCTCTAGACTCAAGTTCATTTTGCCTTCAGTAATACATCCGGTATAAGAAGGCCAAAGAGAAGTTTTTGTCTATCTATTTCATCAACAAATTCAGAGCCAGAGTTTTCCAATGCAACTTTAAACGAAATAGATGCTTTCTCACCAACCTTGAAGGGCACTTCAATCGGTCTGCTTGCAGCAACATTTGAACATTTTCTAATTGAAGTTTTTTATTTGAACAATTTAATACTACGTCTTAAATTTGTTATATTTGTCAGTTAACATCCAATATATCTTTTTTTAGTCTTAAATATATTCTGTTTTGTTCAACAGTCATGTTATGGCTAGCGTGGTGCTGTTTAATATTAAAACATTTGTCTGATATGATGTTTTTATTTTATTTTATTCGCCTTTGCATTCAATTGAATTTCTAAAATATCCTTGGTTTCAAACCATCACACTTTTAATTCGGTAAAACAAACGAATTAAAAGACAAATGTGTCTCCCTTAATGAAACGCATGCACAACTACAAGAAAATATGAATTTTATTTATTTTTCTTAGAAGATTAACTTTGAATTTTGTATTTGACAGTTTGCTTTTTATTGATGCTCTGCTGCAACATTTGTGTGGTAGAAAAGATTGCTATGATTTTTTTTAGGGGAAGATAGATTGCTATATATTACCATTATCCTTTTTCCCTAAAGATCTTACCAAAATCATACCATAACATATGATTGATGTAGATTAATTGTGGATACTTCCAATATCATTTTTTTTCCCGTGAACAATATTACCTATATCATACATGATCTTCTCTTGAGCAGCTCCCCACTTCCACACAAAGAAGCTTCCATTGTATTCTCCACTACTAAATCTTCTTTAGCACCTTCAAGACCAGCCGCTTGCCCACACTCCTAATCTTCTACATTGTGCTCCTCTTCTAATTGCTCTTCAAGAATCCGAACGTTCTGTTGTACAAAATTTGAGCCCAACTCTTTACGACTTTGATTTCTTTGTCTTATCAAGATTTCTGGAGTCCACAAAGCATCCAACGGCAGGGGAGGATCTTGAACAATTTTCTCCGCAACATAATTGTTTGTACCAGGCCAAGCATAGTAGGAGTTTTGAGGTTGTGGCTTGTATTCAAAAGCATGATCGTATCGCAAAAATTCATGTATTAATTTTCTTCTCATATTTGCCCAGGTCTGAATTCTTGGTTTATCAACATGAGTTCGTTTGTTTTAGAGCCTACTACACCATTAAGAAGCATAATCTCTCAAACTTCTAGCAACTAGTTGAATCCAACCTAAAGCATCTTCCCCCATATCCACCAGAAATAATGGAATACCAAAATCATTATGATCTTCCATTTTCAGACAAGAATACCTGCGGTTTGCTGTTTGTCCATCAAAGCTACATAAGGAACTCCAAAGACCATCGCGATTGAAGCTCCACAATTCTGCCCGGGACTTCTCTAATGTCAATTTGGTGCTCCATTGGCATCCTAACACCGGAGGTCGCATATCTCCCGCTATGCCCCATCGATGTGGGTTTCACATTGGGATGGCTACGCAACAGTTCCGGAGGCACATCCACCGGCGTCCAGCTGCTGCCATGGTTTGGGTTGAACACTTCCCTCGGTGAAATCGACGGATGATTGACTTGATTCTCGAGCCGTACATCACGCCCAACCCTTAGATCTCCAACTCTTTTCAAGTCGATGGTGGGTTACAGCCCCCTCTCGATCCCGTCGAAGTTCTTGATCCAGCCCAGAAAGGCCCTCGCTACCATTAACATCGTCAACGGCATGGCAACTACTTCGCCATTCTGGCCATCACACCCACTAAAAGGATCCGTGTCTCTGATACCAATCTAACGTAGGAGCCAAATCAGAGAAGAATTTTAACGAAATTCAGCCTGAGAAATAGGTGAAAATCACACTAACACCTAGAGAAAACTGGGAGACAAACCAGAGAAAAAGCTCAGCTCAATATTCATTCATCGACAAACCAAATCTGGTCTCTTCCTTGACAGTACAGAGGAACTAATACACCAAAGGGGCTGCATCAAAGACACGCTCAACTAAGGGACTAGACCTACCAAAACAACCACGTTTTGGATACTTAAAAGAAAAAACGACAAAACAACCTCTAAAACGACTATCAGGTCTTTTTACAAACAGTAAGGAAAGTTCCAAAAAAAAACGACAAGCAAAACAACTTGATGTTCCTACATCACAAAACATCAGTTCGAAAACCTCGAGCAGAAGCTTCCCAGTGCCCAACACGAAACCTGCATCAGTGTCTCCAATTCCAGTAGCAAATTGGCCAAAAGCCCCAGCAGTGCAAGTGTGAGAAACTGTGCCTAACAGAACCTGGAAACCAGGGTAAGAAATTTAATTGCTGTATAGGGACAACGAGGTTATTTTCAAGGAAAAGAAAAAGTTTAAACGAATAAACTACAATTGAAGAAACCGCACCTCTCCAGGTCTGTAATGACCTTCTTGAGCAAGAGCAACATGGCATACACCCTTATAATCTGGGTTAGCCTGCAAAGTATAAATCAACCTCATTTCAATTTTCAACACAAACAACCAGAGAATAAAAGATGATTAAAGTACAACAGAAAAGGCACAAAATTATGCGACTAGTTGGCCATACCTTAAAATTACCCAGATCTTTAATATCATAAAAGTACTTGATGATTTGTTCATTGCAGAAATCCCTCAAGATGTCCACATTACGATTTGCACGTTCATCGCTTGTAAATATATAATGGTCTGCAATAATTACAATCTTCTCACGGTCCCAAACCTTAATGTCAAAAGAATTAGGCACTTATTAAATACCACAAGAGGCAAATTGACCTATTAAAAATGAGAAAAATATCGCACAAAGTAAATGTTGTATCAATGGAAACAAAAAACAGCTTATAAATATAAAGTGCAATAAAAATGTGACATCGTGGAGAGTTGCTAAAACGAAATCTCTCTCTTCACATTAAACGTCAGTGATCTTTGAAACCAACAACAAATTCTAAACTGGGGTCATCAAAATATGAACATTAACCCAAACATTCTCACCCGGGCTCAACTGGGGTTTCTCCGAAGCCCTAGCCAAAATCTTCTCGGTCATCGTCATCCCAGTCTTGACCTGAAAAAAACCAACCCATCATAAAAAACCACAAAACAAAAATACCCATCAACCAAAAATAAACTAAAAACAAAAAACTAACCGAGCCAGTGGTGGCGGGCTTGCGCTCGGATTGCTGAGGAGCCATGACGGAGCAAATCTTCCTGGAGAGCGTTTTTCTCTTACATCCCTGGACCGAAAATGGAGACGACGAGGACAAAGCAGAGAGGCCCAATTCTTTCTGGGATTCAGAAAAAGCAAACAAACAAATTTAGACAAAAAAAAAAAAAAAAAAAAAAGAGATTTATGGAAAGAGGGGGCCAAAATGGGAGATGGGAAGGTAAGGAAATTGACCTTCTTTAAGAAAGGAGCTGAATTGGGGGCAATTGCAGAGGAAGCGATGGTGGGTTGGTTTGGGCGGATTTCTGTGTCCTGATTTCTGGGAATTTAAGGACTGAATTGATGATTGGCAAAATGTGCATATCTTCTCTTCTCTACCGTGTCTGAGACTCTGCGTTTCTTTCTTTGTTTGTAATTGTTGTTTGGGAAGGTGGGGGTTCGAACACAGTGGCGGCGGCAGAGGCCAGTGGAAAGCCGGGCGTTGACTTGGGGATCGATTTGCGATTGAAATGGAGAATTGGAGATGGTGTTGAATCACAGGACGCCTCTCGTTGGTCTGTTGAAATAATAAAAATAACCAAACAAGTAAAAGGGAAATTTTAACGGTATGGATGATCATAGCTAGACAACTTACTGTGAGAATACCACATGTGATTAGCACATAAAAAAAAAAAACCCTCATTCACCTTAAGCTCCCATTTAGATTGTCAGTTAAGTTAAAAGTTTTGAATTGGAGTTTGTTAATTTTAAAAAATTACTTATAATTTTTTTAATTTAAAAAAAAATAAAAATCAATCGAAAAAATATAGTTTAATTGGAGATTAAATGGAGTACCAAACATAGTCTAAAAGCTTCCTCGAACGGAGGTGAGACTTGGAGGAAATAGTTGTGTAAGTTGAATGGCCTCCCAAAGAATTTTCTCCCCCAACCTAGAAAAGGATCTAAATAACCATATTTTTCTATTTATTGACAAACATGACATAAATTCTTTATTTTTGATTAATATAACACAAAATTTTGTTAATTTTAATTTAATTTTATATCATATTAGTTTAATGTTAATTTTTTGTATCATATTAATGTAATGATCTTTAAATTTATATCACTCAGGTACTTTCCCAAGGATAATAGTAGGAGAAGAAATAAAAAAGACCTAGATGACACACATGTTCCTTGTTAAATAGCACCTTTATACTTCATATAAACAGGTTTCAAGCTATTTTTAAAATGTTATTGGTTGGAATTGTGTTGCCACAAACAACTCCAAGGGATCTTAATTTGAACATTTCTAATTGAAGTGTTTTATTTGAACAATTTAATATCACGTCTTAAATTTGTTATAATTTGTCGGTTAACATCCAATATACGTCTTTTTTTAGTATTTTTAATATATATTCTGTTTTGTTCAACAGTCATGTTGTAGCCAGTGTGGTGCTGTTCAATATTAAAACATTTATGTGATATGATTTTTTTTTTTTTTTTGTTTGCCTTTGGTACAAAACATTCAATTGAATTTCTAAAATATCCTTGGTTTCAAACCATCACACTTTGATTTGGTAAAACAAACGAATTAAAAAAGACAAATGTGTCTCCCTTAATGAAACGCATGCTTAACTACAAGAAAATATATGAATTTTATTTATTTTTCTTGGAAGATTAATTTTGATTTTTGTATTTGACTGTTTGCTTTTATTGATGCTTTGCTCCAACATATATGTGTGGTAGAAAATATTGCTAGGATTTTTTTTTTAGGGGAAGATTTGCTATGATATTACCATTATCCTTTTTCCCCTAAAGAATATTACCAAAATCATACTATAACATATGATTGATTTAGATTTAATTGTGATATTTCCAATATCTTTTTGTTCCCTAAACTACCAATATCATACAATAATATAAATATGATTGTTTTTAAATTGAATTTTAATTAACCTCTTTAAAATAAATTATGACAAACAAGTTACCTACAGGGAAAAAAATTACGATGATGAGAAATGAAAAAGAAAAGTTCCTTTTATGTACCCAAACGTGAATAAAATCTTGGATATGTTCTTATGATTATTTTAAGTTTTTAAAATTAGGAGATTCGGATGTTTATTTAAAAATGTATAAAATGAGTACTACATAAAATTATATGACTATGCCATATTAATACCGTGCGTCGAATTATCTCGAATTTGACTGGCATAATGTAGATGTTTTGGGAGTTTCATTCATTATTATTATTAATTTTTTTTGAAAGGGAAAGTTTCATTTATTATTGGATGTGGAGGCTGTTAATATTGTTAAAAGGCCTAACTAATATAATATATATATAGAGGTTATCGGAGGCCCTTTTTTTTTTTTTTTTGGGACAATTACTTGTAGATTAATATTGTAAAAAAGCCAAGTAATATTTATATATATATATATATATATGTATATTTATGGTATTGGAGGTTAATATTTTTGACAGTTTACTTGGAGTTAATATTGTTAAAAGTCTAACCAATGGCAAAGACAACCCACTCGCGTCAATCTTACGCGTGAACGGTGTAATAGTAAAACATTAACGTCGTTGTCTTGACCACGCTATAAAAATGAACTAGGGTTTCTTGATGAGCTGCACTATAAATATAGCTTTTCTACCCGAACCCTACCTTCACCTCCAATTCAGAAAACCTCTCAGCTCTTACTGCAGCGTCTTCGGAACAACCGGAAGTTTCAGCTCATCGATATGGCCGCTGTATCTCAGGTAAAGATTAATTGGCCGTCAAGTAATTGAGATTTTGGGGTGATTAATTTCTTTTTTATTTTCTTTTCACAGTTTGGATTATATATATTTTTTTATTTTTCAAAAATGAAAAGTTTGTATAAGTTTGATCCGTTCTGTTTGTTTTGTTTTAATACATAAAGTCATATCTAGATCGGATTAGACTGAATCTTTCGATTATGTCTCCAAGTTAAAACTTTCATTTTTTCAGAAATTTCTGGAGCTTGGATTTCATTTTCAACTGCTCCCCCCCTCCCCCCCGGCGGCCCCCCGGCCAGATGGGATGTATATATGTTTTGTGCTTTGAGCTCGCTGGTCATCATATTTGTTTGTTTATACGTTCGACTCGATTCGTTAATTGATCTAAAAGAAGTGTTTTTTTTTTCCTATATAAATAAAATCCATCAAGATTTCTCTTACTGGTATTCTTTTTTCAGTTAATTTTTTTCCCGTTCCTTTTAAGATTGTTTAATCAAAACAACAAATGTTTTTCGCTGTAGTAAAAAAAAAAAAAAAAGGAAAAGAAAAGGTACAAATTTGCAGCGTCAACGATCTGAACAATAACCATAAAACAAATATTGTTTCGTAAAATAGTTTAAAAAATATCTTATAATAATAATAACCTTCTACCACTAATTGCCGACGCTCAACATAAACCACCAAAGAATTCTTTAAAAATTAAAAAGCATGCAAGTTGAGTGTAGGTGGCATGATTACACAGGAATATTTTGGTGACTTTTTCTTCTATTTATATAGAATATATATATATATATATATGTCAATGACTCCAATTCATTTTAAATAGAGAGGTCTTCATCATGTTCTAATAACTTATACAGGTACCACATTTCGGACATGGGAGCAACAGTGTTGATGGACCTGCTTCAATGGCTGACCATGAGAATGCGGTCTTTCGAGATTTGGTTAACAGTTTTGCTTTGGCTCTACGATCAAGTACTGTCTCTTTTTTGTCTGATTAATTAATTTCGTGATTTTATTTTATTTTTTTTTCATTTTTATAGTGAAAATTTTTGTTTGTTTGTTTGTTTGTATCTTTTGAATCAAATGAAAATAGTTTGTTGTGCGTCACTTTAAATTGCATACATGTATCTTAGGGACTAAGTTGACACTAGAAGAAGTGAAGATTTCGTAAAGAACAAAACCTAAATTATATATTGATTGATAGAGAAATAAAGTTCCATTAACAAAAATTGACTATATAGTTTTTTTTTTACAAATTAAAAAAAAAGAAAATTGCACTATTTAAAATAATTAAGAGTAAGTAACAATAAATAGTAAATTTACTAATTAATAAATTATATATTTATTAGAAGTTTTGTTATGATTGACAGATGGACATGTGGTAATATTAAAATTTATATTTCAGTTATTGATGGTAATTTTTTTATTAAATTAAAAAATATCGAGATCATCTATTTAAATAAAAAGAAACTTTCTATTTATCTCATTTTTTCAAATATTTTCAAAACCTACTTTTATTTTGATTATTTGCTGTGAAAATGGTATTTACTTCTTTCTCTCAAAAGCGACTTATATAATTTGTAAAACCTATAAAATGGTCTACGAATTAAAGTTTAACTGCTGTAGAATGTCAGCTTCTTCTTGTGTGTGCCGAGAATTGTCTTGTTGGGTCTTTTATTTTATATACATGCAAAAATTGATCCCTCAAAACAAGAAAATTTCGCATTCTCTCCGTAACATTGAATTGGTTAATTAGCTAACACAATAGCTTCTTTTTCTCTCTTCTTGAGTTCTAATTTTATTGACATGCCCATTTTTTCTGTTTTGGTTCTTCTATCATCAGAAGCTTGATTGACTGGGCTACAGAATTTGGAAGGATTCAGCGTACAGTATCGTATGACCGAGGATTGTTCTACCGGGCAGTTATTGAAAGCTGCAACCAAGAACTTGGTGATGATAACCATTTTCGGGTACGTACATATTTAAGACTTTTGAAGTTCTGATGAGAAGGGAATTACATCAATCGATATTATGGTTTTTGAATTATGTGTATACCTATTAGGCCATGCAGCACCCCTTTCATATTTTTTGTTTATTTTTTTCTCCTCCAATTGCCTACCGGAGCTATATTTGGCTATGCACGCGGTTCCTAAAGTTACAAAAATCACACTATTTTTTCATCACAACTATTTGTATCTCTAATTTTGTTCCTCATCGCTCAGGATATAGCACTGTACTGGCTGCTTCCACGTGAGTATTATCTCGCAACAGTGATCAGCAAGTATTTGAGCAAAAACGATCTTAAACATGCCACGGAGAAGATATGTTCTTTGCGCTCATCGGAGATTCAAAAAATTAAAGGAATCTACCCTTCACTCTTTGGAAGAGAACTTGAAGATGACATTGAAACCTTCACGTACGTTTGGGGATCATAGAAAGGTATACATGTTTTATGTAGTTCTTTGATGTATAAGCATAACTAGATTACAAATATTATTGTTCACAAATTTCAGCCTTTAGAAGTGTTAAAAAGTGGTTACAATTTTTTTTTTTTCTCTCTCGTTCTACTCATCATATTAGACATCTATTGACTTTTAAGTCAAAAATATGCATAAATGAACATTAATGGATTGATATTGCATTACATGCATATCGTTTAAAAGCACACCTCTTCCCCTGTTTTATCTGTTTAAAACCACCTAAAGAGCTAGTAATGATAATAATTTGAAAATTCTTATTTGTCTCATCAGGTTTTGAACAAACTCTCCAGTGACATAATTGATTAGTTTATCAAATTTCATACTTAATTTTAAAACATTATTGTGCTATCAATATCATTAATTCATAAACTGAGTTTAGGATTTCATCCTAATAATTATACTAAATATACATACATACACACACGCACACACATATATATAGAGGTGCGTAAATAAGATAAGTACAGATAAGTTTTATATAGAGAATTCATTCTTAATTGTTTCAACTTGATTTGGGTATACATAGCTGCTGCTAAAGCACATAAGCGTACCACATGGAAATGCTGGTGTTGGCGAAGAGCGCCTTGAAAATACTGTGAGGTATCTGCATGAAAAAGTTCAAGAGACCTACAAATGTCCCCAACTGGTTATCATGGACAGTATTTATGATTTAAATGAAGAAGATTTGCGAATTGCTGTTGATCGATACAGTACAGAATATAGGAAACCCCTGGTAGAGGTATGCACTGCTTCTCATGCCTTTTTATCTTATTTCCAAATTTCATGTTTTGGTTGTCTTGCACAGGTGTCTTACTGAGTTATTTTTCTCAGGATTTAACTCGTGCAGGGTATGGACATTTTGAGCATGGACTTCTAACTCAAATCAGATGCGCAGTGAACCGTCCTGAGTTTTTTGCAGAGGTAAATCTTCCACAAACTCAAAGTGTTCATCATTAGGGCAGTAAACCATCTGTTTACTTCTGTTTTCGTTTACTAGTACTTTTCTGAAAATTTGGTCATTTAAAATGCCTTGTCTTTACATTACTTTACATATTTTCCAATATCCCCATGCTCATGATAGTTAGTGATATAACCATTTGATTTGGAAATGTATTCAACCAAAGTGTCCAATAGAGATTTTTCCACTTAAATATTGGAAAACTATGCTTTTCAAGTTGGTGTGTTTGGTGATCAATAGATTTGTTTGGTTGATGGTTTGCTATACGTGTCTTTATGCATGCGTGTTCCCCCCCCCCCCCCCCCAATTTGAACCGTCAAGGTATGTATCTGCATCGATTTTAAATTTATTGCTATAAATTTTAGGAATAAATAGCTAGTATGATTGAGTGGAAAAAAATTTGAATATATAGGGGTGTTTATTTTGTAATTTAGTCTTATAATGATTTTGCAACTCTTTTGCAGAAGCTTTACAAGGCATTTGGAGCAAGGAGAGATCCAAACATACAGGGATGATAGATGCAGATCATCATATTGATTATGAAACAATCGTGGGGGTCATCACGACAGTGGCTGAAGGAGACCTGATGATGATGAAAGAAGAATATCTCCTGAAATCTGGATTTACACTGGAGGATGATATTTATGAAGCATTTGCGGACCGCCAGGACTGCTTGCACCTTATTCTCATGATCTTGAACTCCAATGCCCCAAATTGATGCCTGACGTTCCTGTCACGTTTCATGAGGAAGATTGAGTAGCAAACTTTTGGAGATGTGTAATTTTGATGTCTTAGGATGCATTCATACTGTTTTTTTTTTTTTTTTTTTTAGATTTGATCTCTTTACACTAATTTAAACCCACCCGTGACATGTAGTGTGGTTGTTTGCCTTGATGATTGTTTTGCAAACTGAAGATTTTGGATGAACTTGAACTTTTTAAATCATTCAGACCGTCTTGTCTGAAAAAATTTTCTATTTATGCTGCAAGAATCCTGATTACAGATGTGGATATGTTGTGCAGTAGAATTACATTGTGATCATAAGAATTCAGATGTTTTCCTCGACATCCAAGTAAACCTGATTTCCTCTAAAGACGAACTCACGCATCTCTTAGATTATACTCAAAATAAGATGACAAAAAAAAAAAAAAAAAACGGGGTAAAGAATCGATTGTCTATCAAATCAACTTTTATTTGCAAGATACATATATAAAAAAATCCAACTCGTTTTGTGGAATAATCTGTTTAATATAGTGTAATCATATGTCCACAACTAGAGATATTGCAGCCTCTGTTTTAAGATGTCAATGAGTAAAGTAAAGATCCGTAAAACAAAGTCTGAGCTATGTGGATCAAATACAAAAAAAAACCATGTGTTCTACTGAAATTTCCCTACCAATAAAAGGGGCAATATACCAAATTACTACTGGTAATCTACTAAAATTGCCGAAGCCAACAATGACCATCAGGGGCTTCCAATCACATGTCAGTCACCGCTCACTGAATAGTAATTTGGTACATTATTTTTTATGATCTACAAGATTATTTCATTTTCAACACAGATGACGAGCTTCTCTGACTCTAATCGCTAAAGTGTAATATGGTTGATTGTTAGAGATAATCTATCATATTATATTTTTTCTTAACACAAATTGTCGTACATCTCATATTCCTATCATCAAAGATTAATATGGTAGAATGTCATATTATTTTACCTTCTCAACACAAATGGCTGGCTACCTTCGAATCTGGTCTCCAAAGAGTAATATGATAGATTATTATAATAATATACTAGATTATTTCCTAAACACATAGGAAAGAGAGAGCGAGCCTATTTCTGGCCGAGCTTCATAAAGTTTTAAGAGAGAGATTTGGGTTTATGTGAGGACTATGTAATAATTTTTTATTTTAGTGGTTTTACGATGCAAATCAAAACAACTTAATTACATAGGTGGTTAATTGCAAATCAAGTGGAATACAACTTCAGTTATAGCTAGGTTTGAACTTAGGATTTCCCATTGTCGCGTGGACAGTTTTCAAGTGGCTAGGTGGTTAATTTTTGCAATAGAGAAAGTATCTAGTTTCTCAACTCTAACCAAACAGGCCATAGGCAACAAAGAACTCAAAAAATTTTCAGATTATAACCAAATTCTTATGTCACAAGACTGAATCAATGTACACTTTGGGCACCAAAATTGCAAATAGTAAACCTAAGAATATAATTTTTCAATTGTTCCCATAATTGCTTGGAAGCCAAAACTACACAGAAAAAGAAACGGAGAGAGAGAGAGTACCTAGCGAATGAGATGGGGAGAAGTGAAGAGGCATTTGGCGCTCCAGAGAGGATCGTTGAGCTCCGTCGCTAGTTCACCGTCCCGACTGCCGGAGGGATTCGGTCATCAAAGAATTGTCGCGGCAATCGGCAAGTAGTCGGCTCATACAAGACCTTCCATGGCTAACCGCTGGAGATCGCGGCAGCGAGATCTGACCACTGTAACTCTCCTCTCCGCGAGCTCTGTGCGAGGATGCTAAGTATATGCCCGACTCTGGCCACCTTCAGGTGAGCCGAAGATCTAATCGGGAGATCGCGACTGTGGCGCCGCCTTCGAGCGAGCTCTGGCCACCAAGGATTTCATTATGAGCTCCTCCCGACTCCGGCCATCTCATGGGAAGCTCTTCATGTCACCGGCGCCACCTTCACGGGAAACATTTCAGTCTCTTGTAATCAAATTAAAAGCTTAGCTAACTGCTAATCAGATTACCTCAGAAACTTGTGGTTTATAAATCCTATTGTAACGTGAGTAGATCCTAGAAGAAACCACAGCTATTATCAAAGATATTGATGAAAGGGGACAATTTTAATAAAAGTCGACATGAAGACATCTATTACACAAGGACCAGAGAATGAAATATCTATATACACCTATGCATACAAAAATCACATGTAATATTAGTATTATATACATATATGTAATGTTAATATTTATATGTCTATATGCATAAGTGGACAGAAGCAAAATGACGTAGGAGCCAAATCAGAGAAGAATTTCAACGAAATTCAGCCTGAGAAATAGGTGAAAATCACACCAACACCTAGAGAAAACTGGGAAACAAACCCAAAGAAAGAGCCCAGCACAATATTCATTGCTCAACAAACCAAATCTGGTCTCTTCCTTGACAGTACAGAGGAACTAAAACACCAAAGGGGCTGCATCAAAGACACGCTCAACTAAGGGACTAGACCTCCCAAAACGACCACGTTTTGGATACTTACAAAAAAAAAAAAAAAAAAAAAAAAAAAAAGACAAAACAGCCTCTAAAACGACAACTCAGGTCTTATTACAAAAAGTTAAGGAAAGTTGCAAAAAAAACGACAAGCAAAACAACTTGATGTTCCTACATCAGACTCCCCTGCTTAAGAAGGATTCGACCTTGAATCGTCAAGTTTAGAAACAGCAACGTCTTCATGGAAGCTCCTACATCAGTTCTTCCCTTCTCAAAAAGAACTTGTCCTCAAGTTCAATTCAAACATGAGCCTTGAAAACAACATCCAATGGGAAAACCAAAACTCCAAAGCTGATCAATTCATAGTACCACAGAAGTTGGCACGAGGACTTGACTTCAACCGCTCCAAGACACAGGCTCGTTACAATCAATTTGGCGTTGAAGAAGAGAATTGTCCAACAATGCCACAAGCCGCTCACCAACTCCGAGAACTAAAGAAAGCAAGGATCATGGAGCTGAAAAACAGAAAGTTGAGTGGAAATAGAGCTTGATTACATAGAACGTGAAACTTAGCACCAACGCAAGCCTTTTGTTTTTTGTTTTTTGTTTTTTTTTTTTGATCTCCCTTCAAAGGCTAAGTCGCTTGCTGCCCCTATTCTTGATCACTTACTTTGGAAAGTTCAGCTCCTTATTGTTTCCCTTCAAGGACTCTGTTGCCTCCCTTTCTAGTGTTTTCAACAATGTCATGAAGTCCCAAGGCTGCACATTTCCTCCACACTTTAGGATTGGAGTTTGTCAAAGTTGTTGCATGGTGGAAAACTATTTTGTCCAGCTTCAGGGAACCTAGGATCGAAGTAATCAATGAGTAGTCTCTCCCTTGTTCATTATCATCACCAAGGTACTTCA
This sequence comes from Ficus carica, assembly GCA_009761775.1. Lineage (NCBI taxonomy): Eukaryota > Viridiplantae > Streptophyta > Magnoliopsida > Rosales > Moraceae > Ficus > Ficus carica. The sequence continues at coordinate 1,638,566 of CM019746.1, forward strand.
AAGCATTCAACAAAGCCCTTCCATCACAGTTCTCAAAGGCATGTTGTTTTCCAAGTGGATCAGTGACCACTGGCTTTTCAATTTGAGGCCTTCCAATAATAAAGAATACAATAAGGGACGCTGCAAAAGCTGTCAATGGCTCCTTAATAACCCTCACAACTCCACCTTTCAATTCTACTGTTTTCACTTCTCTACTGTTATTGACAATAGCTCCTTTAACTAAAGGATTTGGGTCCCTTCAAAGAATTTATACTGAGGTAAAACATTATCCAAGAAAGCAGTTTCCCTATTATTAGCTTCGACCCACGCAATTTTCCAAACGTAATTTGCCACAGTCATACAACTGTTCACAAAATTAGCGACATCCCGTTGAAAACTAGCATAAGAGACAAGCAAATTTTTCTGAACGCTTATATTGGGACCCTCTGTATTCTCCTCATAATCCTTTAAGGCACCGCCAATATCCATGTCAAGACCCACAACGATAGTAAAATAACATGGGGCAAACTAGTTTTTCCATTTTGCCTTCATTTAGCTCTAAACTCTCTGTTTCTAGCTCTAGACTCAAGTTCATTTTGCCTTCAGTAATACATCCGGTACAAGAAGGCCAAAGAGAAGTTTTTGTCTATCTATTCATCAACAAATTCAGAGCCAGAGTTTTCCAATGCAACTTTAAAAGAAATAGATGCTTTCTCAACCAACCTTGAAGGGCACTTCAATCGGTCTGCTTGCAGCAACATTTGAACATTTCTAATTGAAGTTTTTTATTTGAACAATTTAATACCACGTCTTAAATTTGTTATAATTTGTCAGTTAACATCCAATATATCTTTTTTTAGTCTTAATATATATTCTGTTTTGTTCAACAGTCATGTTATGGCTAGCATGGTGCTGTTTAATATTAAAACATTTGTCTGATATGATGTTTTTATTTTATTTTATTCGCCTTTTGCATTCATTGAATTTCTAAAATATCCTTGGTTTCAAACCATCACACTTTTAATTCGGTAAAAACAAACGAATTAAAAAAGACAATGTGTCTCCCTTAATGAAACGCATGCACAACTACAAGAAAATATATGAATTTTATTTATTTTTCTTAGAAGATTAACTTGATTTTTGTATTTGGACAGTTTGCTTTTTATTGATGCTCTGCTGCAAACATTTATGTGTGGTAGAAAAGATTGCTATGATTTTTTTTAGGGGAAGATTTGCTATTATATTACCATTATCCTTTTTCCCCTAAGAATCTTACCAAAATCATACCATAACATATGATTGATTTAGATTAATTGTGATACTTCCAATATCATTTTTTTTCCCTGAACATATTACCTATATCATACATGATCTTCTCTTGAGCAGCTCCCACTTCCACACAAGAAGCTTCCATTGTAGTCTCCACTACTAATCTTCTTTAGCACCTTCAAGACCAGCTGCTTGCCCACACTCGTAATCTTCTACATTGTGCTCCTCTTCTAATTGCTCTTCAAGAAATCCGAACGTTCTGTTGTACAAAATTTGAGCCCAACTCTTTACGACTTTGATTTCTGTCTTATCAAGATTTCTGGAGTCCACAAAGCATTAAACGGCAGGGGAGGATCTTGAACAATTTTCTCCGCAACATAATTGTTTGTACCAGGCCAAGCATAGTAGGATTTTGAGGTTGTGGCTTGTATTCAAAAGCATGATAGTATCGCAAAAATTCAGTATTAATTTTCTTCTCATATTTGCCCAGGTCTGAATCTTGGTTTACCAACATGAGTTCGTTTGTTTTAGAGCCTACTCACCAATAAGAAGCATAATCTCTCAAACTTCTAGCAACTAGTTTTGCTTCTTTCTCTGAGGAAACATAAACATGCCTAAAGAAATCTTCCACTTCTTGAATCCAATCTAAAGCATCTTCTTCCCCATATCCACCAGAAAATAATGGAATACCAAAATCATTATGATCTTCCATTTTCAGACAAGAATACCTGCGTTTGCTGTTGTCCATCAAAGCTACATAAGGAACTCCAAGACCATCGCGATTGAAGCTCCAAAATTCTGCCCGGGACTTCTCTAATGTCAATTTGTGCTCCATTGCATCCTAACACCGGAGGTCGCATATCTCCCGCTATGCCCATCGATGTGGTTTCACATTGGGATGGCTACGCAACGGTTCCGGAGGCACATCACCGGCGTCCAGCTGCTGCCATGTTTTGGGTCGAACACTTCCCTCGGCAAAATCGACGGATGATCGACTTGATTTCTCAAGCCGTACATCACGCCCAACCCTTAGATCTCCAACTCTTTCAGGTCGATGGTGGGTTACAGCCCCCTCTCGATCCCGTCGAAGTTCTCGATCCGCCCAGAAGGCCCTCGTACCGTGAACATCGTCGACGGCATGGCAACTAACTTCGCCAATTCTGGCCATCACACCCACGAAAAGGATCCGTGTCTCTGATACAATCTAACGTAGGAGCCAAATCCAGAGAAGAATTTCAACGAAATTCAGCCTGAGAAATAGGTGAAAATCACACCAACACCTAGAGAAAACTGGGAAACAAACCCAGAGAGAGCTCAGCTCAATATTCATTCATCAACAAACCAAATCTGGTCTCTTCCTTGACAGTACAGAGGAACTAAAACACCAAAGGGCTGCTCAAAGACACGCTCAACTAAGGGACTAGACCTACCAAAAACAACCACGTTTTGGATACTTAAAAGAAAAAAAACGACAAAGCAGCCTCTAAAACGACTACTCAGGTCTTATTACAAACAGTAAAGGAAAGTTCCAAAAAAAACGACAAGCAAAAACAACTTGATGTTCCCTACATCACAAAACATCAGTTTCGAAAACCTTGGACAGAAGCTTCCCCAGTGCCCAACACGAAACCTGCATCAGTGTTTCCAATTCCAGTAGCAAATTGGCCAAAAGCCCCGGCAGTGAAAGTGTGAGAATCTGTACCTAACAGAACCTGGAAACCAGGGTAAGGATTTAATTGCTATATAGGGACACAAGGTTTTTTTCAAGGAAAAGAAAAAGTTTTAAACGAATAAACTACAATTGAAGAAACCGCACCTCTCCAGGTCTGCAATGACCTTCTTGAGCAAGAGCAACATGGCATACACCCTTATAATCTGGGTTAGCCTGCAAAGTATCAATCAACCTCGTTTCAATTTTCAACACAAACAGCCAGAGAATAAAAGATGATTAAAGTACAACAGAAAAGGCAACAAATATGCGACTAGTTGGCCATACCTTAAAATTACGCAGATCTTTAATATCATAAAAGCACTTGATAATTTGTTCATTGCAGAAATCCCTCAAGATGTCCACATTACGATTTGCACGCTCATCGCTTGTAAATATATAATGGTCAGGATAATTACAATCTTCTCACGGTCCCAAACCTTAATGTCAAAAGAATTAGGCACTTATTAAATACCACAAGAGGCAAATTGACCTATTAAAAATGAGAAAAATATCGCACAAAGTAAAAGTTGTATCAATGGAAACAAAAAACAGCTTATAAATATAAAGTGCAATAAAAATGTGACATCGTGGAGAGTTGCTAAAACGAAATCTCTCTCTTCACATTAAACGTCAGTGATCTTTGAAACCAACAACAAATTCTAAACTGGGGTCATCAAAATATGAACATTAACCCAAACATTCTCACCCGGGCTCAACTGGGGTTTCTCCGAAGCCCTAGCCAAAATCTTCTCGGTCATCGTCATCCCAGTCTTGACCTGAAAAAAACCAACCCATCATAAAAAACCACAAACAAAAATACCCATCAACCAAAAATAAACTAAAAACAAAAAACTAACCGAGCCAGTGGTGGCGAGCTTGCGCTCGGATTGCTGAGGAGCCATGACGGAGCAAATCTTCCTGGAGAGCGTTTTCTCTTACATCCTGGACCGAAATGGAGACGACGAGGACAAAGCAGAGAGGCCCAATCTTTGCTGGATTCAGAAAAAGCAACAAACAAAATTTAGAAAAAAAAAAGAGATTTATGGAAAGAGGGGGCCAAAATGGGGAGATGGGAAGGTAAGGAAATTGACCTCTTTACGAAAGGAGCTGAATTGGGGGCAATTGCAGAGAAGCCATGGTGGGTTGGTTTGGGCGGATTTTCTGTGTCCTGATTTCTGGGAATTTAAGGACCTGAATTGATGATTGGCAAAATGTGTATATCTTCTCTTCTCTACCGTGTCTGAGACTCTGCGTTCTTTCTTTGTTTGTAATTGTTGTTTGGGAAGGTGGGGGTTCGAACACAGTGGCGGCGGCAGAGGCCAGTGGAAAGCCGAGCGTTGACTTGGGGATCGATTTGCGATTGAAATGGAGAATTGGAGATGGTGTTGAATCACAGGACGCCTCTCGTTGGTCTGTTGAAATAATAAAAATAACCAAACAAGTAAAAGGGAAATTTAACGGTATGGATGATCATAGCTAGACAACTTACTGTGAGAATACCACATGTGATTAGCACATTAAAAAAAAAAACCCTCATTCACCTTGAGCTCCCATTTAGATTGTCAGTTAAAGTTTAAAGTTTGAATCGGAGTTTGTTAATTTTTAAAAAATTACTTATAATTTTTTTTAATTTAAAAAAAAATAAAAAATCAATCGAAAAAATATAGTTTAATTGGAGATTAAATGGAGTACCAAACATAGCCTAAAACCTTCCTCGAACGGAGGTGAGACATGGAGGAAATAGTTGTGTAAGTTGAATGGCCTCCCAAAGAATTTTCTCCCCCAACCTAGAAAAGGATCTAAATAACCATATTTTTCTATTTATTGACAAACATGACATAAATTCTTTATTTTTTATTAATATGACACAAAATTTTGTTAATTTTAATTTAATTTTATATCATATTAGTTTAATGTTAATTTTTTTGTATCATATTAATGCAATAATCTTTAAATTTATATCACTCAGGTACTTTCCCAAGGATAATGGGAGGAGAAATAAAAAGACCTAGATCACACACATGTTCCCTGTTAAATAGCACCTTTATACTTCATCTAAACAGGTTTCAAGCTATTTTTAAAATGTTATGGTGGTTGTTTTTTTGTTGCCACAAACAACTCCAAGGATCTTAATTTGAACATTTCTAATTGAAGTTTTTTTTGAACAATTTATATCGTCTTAAATTTTTTTAATTTGTCGGTTAACATCCAATATACGTCTTTTTTTAGTATTTTTTTATAATTCTGTTTTGTTCAACAGTCATGTTGTGGCCAGTGTGGTGCTGTTCAATATTGAAACATTTGTATGATATGATTTTTTTTTTTTTTTGGTTTGCCTTGGTACAAACATCAATTGAATTTCTAAAATATCCTTGGTTTCAAACCATCACACTTTGATTTGGTAAACAAACGAATTAAAAAAGACAAATGTGTCTCCCTTAATGAAACGCATGCTTAACTACAAGAAAATATATGATATTTTTTTTCTTGGAGATAATTTTGATTTTTGTATTGACTGTTTGCTTTTTTGATGCTTTGCTCCAACATATATGTGTGGGAAAATAGCTAGGATTTTTTTTAGGGGAAGATTTGCTATGAGATTACCATTATCCTTTCCCCTAAAGAATATTACCAAAATCATACTATAACATATGATTGATTTAGATTTAATTGTGATATTTCCAATATCTTTTTTGTTCCCTAACTACCAATATCATACAATAATATAAATATGATTGTTTTAAATTGAATTTTAATTAACCTCTTTAAAAATATTATGACAAACAAGTTACCTACAGGGAAAAAAATTACGATGATGAGAAATGAAAAAGAAAAGTTCCTTTTATGTACCCAAACGTGAATTAAATCTTGGATATGTTCTTATGATGATTATTTTAAGTTTTTAAAATTAGGAGATTCGGATGTTATTTAAAAATGTATAAAATGAGTACTACATAAAATTATATAACTATGCCATATTAATACCGTGCGTCGAATTATCTCGAATTTGACTGGCATAATGTAGATGTTTTGGAAGTTTCATTCATTCATTATTATTAATTTTTTTTTGAAAGGGAAGTTTTATTTATTATTGGATGTGGAGGCCGTTAATATTGTTAAAAGGCCTAACTAATATATTATATATATATAGAGGTTATCGGAGGCCCTTTTTTTTTTTTTTTTTTTTTTTTTGGGACAATTACTTGTAATATTTGTAAAAAAGCCAAGTAAATATATATATATATATATATGTATATTATGGTATTGGAGGTTAATATTTTGACAGTTTACTTGGAGTAAATATTGTTAAAAGTCTAACCAATGGCAAAGACAACCCACTCGCGTCAATCTTACGCGTGAACTGTCTAATAGTAAAACATTCACGTCGTTGTCTTGACCACGCCATAAAAATGAACTAGGGTTTCTTGATGAGCTGCACTATAAATATAGCTTTTACCCAAACCCTACCTTCACCTCCAATTCAGAAAACCTCTCAGCTCTTACTGCAGCGTCTTCGGAACAACCGGAAGTTTCAGCTCATCGATATGGCCGCTGTATCTCAGGTAAAGATTAATTGGCCGTCAAGTAATTGAGATTTTGGGTGATTAATTTCTTTTTTATTTTCTTTTCACAGTTTGGATTTATATATATATTTATTTTTCAAAATGAAAAGTTTGTATAAGTTTGATCCGTTCTGTTTGTTTTGTTTTAATACATAAAGTCATATATAGATTGGATTAGATTGAATCTTTCAATTATGTCTCCAAGTTAAAACTTCATTTTTTCAGAAATTTCTGGAGCTTGGATTTCATTTTCAAATGCTCCCCTCCCCCCCCGGCCTCCCGGCCAGATGGGATGTATATATGTTTTGTGCTTTGAGCTCGCTGGTCATCATATTTGTTGTTTATAAGTTCGACTCGATTCGTTAATTGATCTAAAAAAGTGTTTTTTTTTTCCTATATAAATAAAATCCATCAAGATTTCTCTTACTGGTATTCTTTTTTCAGTTCATTTTTTTCCCGTTCCTTTTAAGATTGTTTAATCAAAACAACAAATGTTTTTCGCTGTAGTAGGAAAAGAAATTAAAGGTAAAAATTTGCCAGCGTCAACGATCTGAACAATAACCATAAAACAATTATTGTTTCGTAAAATAGTTTAAAAAATCTCTTATAATAATAATAACCTTCTACCACTAATTGCCGACGCTCAACTTAAACCACAAAAGAATTCTTTAAAAATTAAAAAGCATGCAAGTTGGGTGTAGGTGGCGTTATTACACAGGAATCTTTGGTGACTTTTTATTCTATCTATATAGTGTATAAACATATATATATATATACATATAAATATATATATATATGTCAATGACTCCAATTCCTTTTAAATGGAGAGGTCTTCAATCATGTTCTAATAACGAATACAGGTACCCCCCATCCATTTCGGACATGGAAGCAACAGTGCTGATGGACCTGCTTCATTGGTTGACCATGAGGATGCGGTCTTTGGAGATTTGGTTAACAGTATACGTTCTGCTTGGGTTCGATCATCAGGTACTGTCTCTTTTGGTCTGATTAATTAATTTCGCGATTTTCTATTTTTGTTTACATTTTTTAATAGTGAAAATTGTTTGTTTGTTTGTTTTTGTTTTTGTTTTGTTTTTTTTTTTTTTTTCAAAGCAAATGAAAATAGTTTTGTTGTGCGTCACTTTAAATTGCATACATGTATCTTAAGCACTAAGTTGACACTTAAGTGAAGATTTTGTAAAGAACAAAACCTAAATTATATATTGATTGATAGAGAAATAAAGTTCCATTAACAAAAATTGTACCTTATAGTATTTTTTTACAAATTAAAAAAAGAAAATTGCACTATTTAAAATAATTTAGAATAAGTAACAATAATAGTAAATTTACTAATTAATAAATTATACATTATTAGAAGTTTTGTTATGATTGACTGATTGACACGGTCAATTAATGATTAACCAATATTTGTATGTTTCAGTGATTGATGGTAATTTTTTTATTAAATTAAAAAATGATCGAGATCATCTATTAAATAAAAAGAAACTTTTTGTTTATCTCATTTTCAAATATTTTCAAAATCTACTTTGATTTTGATTATTTGCTGTGAAAATGGTATTTACTTCTTTCTCTCTAAAGCTACTTATATAATTTGTAAAACCAATAAAATGGTCTACGAATTAAAGTTTAATTTTTCTGCTGTTTTAGAATGTTAGCTTCTTCTTGTGGGTGCCGAGAATTATCTTGTTGGGTCTTTTATTTTATAGACATGCAAAAATTGATCTCTCAAAATAAGAAAATTTCTCATTCTCTCCATAACATTGAATTGGTTAATTAGTTAACACAATAGCTTCTTTTTCTCTCTTCTTGAGTTCTAATTTTCTTGTTATGCCCATTTTTTCTGTTTTGGATCTTCGATCATCAGGAAGCATATATAACTGGATGTTAAACTTACAAAGCATTCATGACATGAAACACTGTATGACGGAGGATTGTTCTACCGGGCAGTTATTGAAAGCTGCAACCAAGAATTTATTCATGATTACAATTATTTTCCGGGTACGTACATATATAAGACTTTTGAAGTTCTGATGAGTAGGGAATTACATCAATTGATATTATGGTTTTTGAATTACGTGTATACCTATTAGGGCCATGCAGTACCCCTTTTATATTTTTTGCCTACCGGAACTGTATTTGGCTATGCATGCAGTTCTTAAAGTTCCAAAAATCACACTATTTTTTCATCACAACTAGTAGTATCTCTAATTTTGTTCCTCACCGCTCAGGATCTAACACTGCGCAGTCTGCTTCCACGTGAGTATTATCTCGCAACTGTGATCAACAAGTATTTGAGCAAGAACGATCTTAAACATGCCACGGAGAGGATATGTTCTTTGCACTCATCGGAGATTCAACAAATTAAAGGAATCTACCCTTCACTATTTGGAAGAGAACTTGAAGATGACATTGAAACCTTCACGTTTGGGGAACATAGAAAGGTATACATGTTTTATGTAGTTCTCAGCTGTTACATCACTTTGATGTATAAGCATACCTAGATTACAAATATTACAAGACGGAATAATCTCATTGTTGTTCACAAACTTCAGTCATGACAATAGTAGTGGTAGTGTTAAAAACTAAAAAGTGGTTACAATATATATTTTTTTCCTACTCATCAATTTGTAAATATACATGTATAAGTACTGCATAAAATACATATGTATTAGAGTAAATTCACACATATAAGTAGTACTGTATAAACACATACATATCATTTTTTTTATAGGTCAGTTATACTTATGGATTAAGAAAATGAAGCCCACTGCGATATATACATGTGTGTGTGTGTGTGTGTGTGTATATATATCCTTATTTGCTTCAACTTGATTTCTATGAATATAGCTGCTGCAAGAATATATATGCATAGCATCCGCACCACGTGGAGATCGTGCTGTAGAGAGACGCTGCGCCAGGAGCAACTTGAAGAGATTTTGAGGTCTCTGAATAAAAACGTTATAGAGACCTTCAATGTCCCCGGATGGCTATCGGGAGCTTTCTATTTGGACTACAAGAAGAACATATGGGTGCTGTTGTTAATGGTTACCATGAAAAATATGGAAGACCCCTGGAAAAAGTATATACTGCTTCTCATGCCTTTTTATCTTATTTCCAAATTTCATATGTTTGGGTTGTCTTGCACTAGTGTCTCTAACTGAGTTATTTTTCTCATCAGGATTTAACTCTTGCAAATTATGGACATGTTGAGCATGCACTTGTAACAAAAATCAAATGTGCCGTCAACCGTCCCGGGTATCATGCAGAGGTAGTCTTCCACAACCTGAAAGTTGTCCCTAACAGGGCAGTAACTCTGTTTGTTTATCAGTACTATTCTGAAAATTTGGCCATTAAACTATTTAAATCAAGTACTTACATTTTTTCACTTGATTTCCAAATTTTCAAACAACAATTACCATACACCTTATGTTTCAAGTGAGAATCGTGTTTGTTCTCATCTTTAAAAACACAATTCTAATATTTGAAAACAGAGAATACGACAAGACAGGCCCTATGCTTTGCAACTTAGTGTGCTTGATGATCAATAAAATATATATCACTTTTTGTTTCGTTAATGGTTTTTAATATATGTGTTTGCTTCGAGTTTTGAATTTAAAGGTTATAAGATCGTTAAAACTATTTTTTTGGAATAAATAGCTAGCATGATTGAGGGATAAAAATGAATATATATATATATATATGGTTTATTTTGTAACTTTTTTGGTCTTTATTTCATATTTTTTTTCCTTCAATTTGAACCGTCAAGGTATGTATTTGCGTCGATTTTAAATTTTTATGATTGCTATAAATTTTAGGAATAAATAGCTAGTGTGATTGAGTGGAAAAAATTTGAATATATAGGGGGTGTTTATTTTGTAATTTAGTCTTATAATGCTTTTGCAACTCTTTTACAGAAGCTGTATGAGGCATTTGGACCATGGAGAGATCCAAACATACAGGGGATGATAGATGCAGATCATCATATTGATTATGAAACAATCGTGATGGTCATCACGACAGTGGCTGAAGGAGACATGATGATGATGAAAGAAGAATATCGTCTTAAATCTGGATTTACACTGGAGGACGATATTTCTGAAGCATTTGCGGACCGCCAGGACTGCTTGCACCTTATTCTCATGATCTTGAACTCCAATGCCCCAAGCATTTTTGGAGATGCGTAATTTTATGTTTTAGGATGCATTCATACTGTTTATTTTTTATTTTTTATTTTTAGATTTGATCTCTTTACACTATTTTAAACCCCACCCGTCACATGTGTGGTTGTTTCCCTTGATGATTGTTTTACAAACTGAAAGAATTTGGATGAACTTGAACTTGTTAAATCATTCAGACCGTCTTGTCTGAAAAATATGCTGCAAGAGTCCTGCAAAGCATTTTGCAAGGGCAGTGAAGGTGGTCAATGAAAATCGAAGTTACAGAACATATTAGCAGATGGGTTTATATTTCTAGACTCTCGAAGAAGTTGTTGTTGTTGTTTTCGGGGGTGTTTTTAATTTATATATTTATTTTTTGTTCCTTCTTCCTGATAACAGAAGTGGATATGTTGTGCAGTAGAATTACATAGTGATCATAAGAATTCATATATTTTCCTCGACATCTCAGTAAGCCGATATCCTCTAAAGAAGAACTCACGCATCTCTTAGATCATATTCAAAATCAATAAGATGATGAAACAGAAAATTAAAAAAAAAAAAAAAAAAAAAAAAAAAAAAAAAAAGAAAGGGAAAGAATCAATCAACTAGTCTTGTCTATCAAACCAACTCTTATTTGCAAGATACATATATAAAAATATCCAACTCGTTTCGTGGAATAATCTGTTTAACATAGTGTAATCATATATGTCAACTAGAGATATTGCAGCCTCTATTTTAAGACGTTAAGGAGTAAAGTAAAGGCCCGTAAAACAATGTTTTAGTTATGGGGATCAAAGGCAAAAAAAACCATGTGTTTTACTGAAATTTCCCTACCAATAAAAAAGGCAATCTACCAAATTACTACTGGTAATCTACTAAAATTGCCGAAAACAACAATGACCATCGGGGGCTTCCGGTCACATGTCAGTCACCGCTCACTGAATAGTAATTTGGTACATTATTTTTTATGATCTACAAGATTATTTTCATTTTCAACACAGACGACGAGTTTCTCTGACTCTAATCGCTAAAATGTAATATGGTAGATTGTTAGAGATAATCTATCATATTATCTTCTTCTTAACACAAATTGTCGTACATCTCAAGTTTCGGTCATCAAAGATTGATATGGTAGAAAGTCATTTTATTTTACATTCTCAACACAGATGGTCGGCTACCTCCGGATCTAGTCACCAAAGAGTTATCTTTTAGATTATTATAATAATATACTAGATTATTTCCTAAACTCATAGAAAAGAGAGAACGAGCCTATTTCTCGCCGAGCTTCATAAAGCTTTAAGAGAGAGATTTGGGAGTACGGCGGGGGGCTTGCTTCATTATAAATTGGGGGAATGTCACAAATGCCACTATTTCAAAACCTCTTGACATTTTTGAAATGATGTTTAGACACTTCTTTGTCATCTAATAGTATTAGTCAAAGGTAAAGGATACCAGTCAAAGGTCAATGTTTTACTTAAAGTATCCATTTCAATATTAAAAATAAAAAAATAAAAAAATTCTACATGATCTCAAATTGCCTATATTTGGGAAAGTCTACAAGAATATTTTGTATTCTCAACATGGATAGTCAAACATCTCTGACACGAGCCATCAACGCTGGTCATCAGAGTATTCTAGTAGAATATTTTGGATATTCTACTAAAATACTTTCTTTTTTCAAAATGGATGATCGGATGCCTCCCTACTCCAACCGCTGGCGTCGGTCCTCAGAATATTTTAATAAAATATTTTCGTTATTCTACTAGAATATTTTATATTTCAATATGGATGGTCGAAAATCTTTAACTCCAGTTGTTGGCACTGATCACGGAAATATTCTATAGAATATTGTGGGTATTCTACTAAAATATTTTGATATTCTGGTAGAAGTTTACAATCGTATTCTGGTAGAATTTATGGCTCTGATCATTGATGCCGATTGTCAAAGAAATGTATTAGAATATTTTTTTAATAGAATATTTTTTAGATTCTACCAAAATATTATTTGGATTCTATCATAATATTTTTTATTTGAAGAGATTTTGCATAGATTATTTTTTATATTCTACTAAATACATTTTTTAAATCTTTTTTAGTAGAAAAACTAAAAAAACAACGTACATAAACAGCCACAAAAGAATGTGTTACAGGATTTCTGCAAATTAAACAACAAAACCTGCATAACTACATATCACCAGCTCCGACGCGCCACAACCGCCGCTCCCTCACTCCCTTTGGTCTGAACATGCCTTGATTCAAACTTCTTATCACCTACTATAACCACATATCAGAAAGGCCTTACATTAGTGTTTCAACTCCAATAGACAAGTTTTCAAGTTTCTCAACTCTAACCAAATAGGCCATCATAGGCAACAAAGAACTCAAAAAATTTTCAGATTATAGCCAATTTCTTATGTCATAAAACTGAATCAATGTACACTTTTGGGCACCGAAATTGCAAAAAGTAAACCAAATGATAAAATGAATATATATATATATATGGTTTATTTTGTAACTTTTTTTGTTTTAATTTTTTAAAGAAGCTGTGTGAGGCAATGATAGATCGATACACACGTGCTATGAGAGATATAGATCAAATTGATCGTGAAACAATTGTGAGGGTCATCACGACAGTGGCTGAAATAGATATGATGACGATGAAAGAAGAATATCGACAGAAGTCTGGTCGTGCACTGGAGGATGATATTTCTGTTGCATTCGCAGATCGTCAGGACTGCTGACAACTTATTCTCCTGATTCTGAACCCCAATAGTGCCACAAACTGATGAATGACGATGCAGTTGCGTTGCGTGCAGAAGATTGAGTATCAAACTTTTGAAGATGTGCTGTATTGATGCACTTCAGGATTCATTTATGTTTATTTTTGAGATTTCTCTTTGCATTTGTATAAACATGTAACATGTAGTGTGATTGTTTGCCTTGATGATTGTTTTAACAAACGGAAAGGTTTTGGATAAATGTGAACTTGTTAGATCATTCAGAAAGTCTTGTCTGATTTCTATATATTCTGCAAGAATCTGCAAAGCATTTTGCAGCACTCAGGCTATGTTTGGTTGGAGGGAGAGAAAAGTGGAAGCAAGGAGTAGTAGATCACGTTGGTGAGGGAGATGGGGAAGGAGGGAGAGGTTGTTTCTTTTATGATGTTTGATATCACAAGAAGGAAATGAGGTAAAAATCATCTCTCTTATTTAATATAGAGATACAAAGAAAATGAAAGACTAGGTTTTATTTGTAAAATGACTATACTATCTCTAACCAATGAGATAGATTGAATCCGTAAAAAAATCTCTCCAATTTGAAGAGATTAAAATTGAGGCTTTCTCAAGAATTATGAGTCTTTTCCCTAATTTTTTTCTTCCTCTCTTCTCTTCTACCAAATAACCAAAATTATCAAAATCCTTCCACCAATCCCTCCACCAATCCCTCCACCCCTCCCCTTACTGACATCGTTCTCTCCTACCAAACATACTCTGAAGGGTATGAAATTACTGTAGATATTACCATTAAGGCTTTTAACAGAGGTGGATATATTACTGTAATACCCAAATTTTTGATAATGAATTAATAAGTTAATTCATTAAAATTCCTTATGTAAATAAAAGTTTATGTTATAATTTTAACTTAAAGTTATGAAATGAATTTTTATGATGTGATAACTATTTATTTTATCACATAATAAGTTTGGGTCACATTCTATTATTCAAAAAGGCTTGAATAATAAAAAAGTGACCAGCATGTATAGAAAAGTTGTCGAATCACCAAATATAATATTTCAACAGCTTAGCAGTATGGGAATTTGCAGTCTAGGAGTTTTCTAGATAGGATTTTTTTGCATATAAAAATGCAGGTATCAAGGATTTGATATTAAATTTTTTAGTTAGATTAGACTGTCTAACCTTTTTACATATAAAATTTAGACAGATTACCTTTTTCAATATAGGAATTTAATAAATACTCTAAAATAATTTTTCTTTTGACCTTACCTGTCATAAATTTTTATATAATCTCAAAATATAAATAATAATAATTTTCAAAATAGTTTTTGTGGAATAAATTGCATAGTGACATCTATAGCCCTTCGCTTGCTCATCATCATCATCCACAAATTGTCCACCATGAACTAAGCCGCAGGTTGCTTACTTACAGTATGAATATAACTAATGAGCTTCCGCTTAACAAGTACAAACATAGATCTCGCATGTTTAAAAAAAAAAAAACGTGAATGACATGTGTGGCTGCATGATCCAATTATGGAATCTAAGACACGGTCCAATTATATTCAATTATGGTTATCTTATTTTCCATTATAAACTTATTATATTTCTTATTTTGTGGGCTCCTATGTGTACGTACTGATTGCGCGCATTCCTCAGACAGTTAAGCTTTGCGTGATCCCTAACAATTCTGAGAATAAATTTAGAATTTTAAACCAGAATATAACATAACATGACATGATCATCCACTATCTAAAAGGAGGTTGGTACTATGATGCCCTAGAAATTCATGAACTCAATTCACGAACTATTATTATGGATTTCCTTCATCAATACACTTCTAATGAATCATTTTGATGAATACCAAATTTCAAGATCATAAATGATGGTATATGTATCATCAATGTGATGATGTCGTTAAATTAACAATATTGAGTTTCTCTATTTAAAAGAGAAAATATATATATAATGTTACTCCCATTTTCTTTTGAGATTTTGTGAAAATATTGTGTAAAAATTCATTATATATATAATGAATGACTAATCATAATTTTGTAAATTAAAAAAGTGAATTTTATGCCATGCCAAGATTTTATCCATTAGATTAAATTTAACAATCCTACCATCTTTTAAAAAAAAAAAGAATAAAAAAGAGGGAGGGGGGGGGGGGGGGGGGGGGCTTTAGGAGGAGTGCTCATGCAATTAGGGGGTAATTACCCACTGGGTAAAGCCCACTGCTCAAAAAAAAAAAAAAAAGTTAAGGGAAAGGGTGCATGCACCCCTCCCTTTGCTCAGTGTGCAGCAGGGTCCACTGAGCCATACAGGCAGGCATTAGCTGCCTGACTGCTGCCAGTAAACTGGCACCCAAATTTTTTTTTTTTTTTTTTTCCTTTTCATCAGAAATAGGTTGGTCATAAGGGGGAGTTTTTGAGAATCCAAAATCCAACCCCTAAATAAGTAAAACAAATATGATAAGACAAGAAAGAAAAGTTGATTACAATGTAAGATGATGGGACTACTTGAATGACTACATACTAAAACCACTTAGAAATACAAGAAAAACCACCAAAACAACCCCCAAATGACTACCCTTCAGCTGAGCACGTTTTTACAGTAATTGAAAATCCAAAAATTTCAATTATTTAACCACGATAAGGTTTGGTTATAAAATGTTTCTAAGGTAAACCAAAAACCACTTTTTTTCTCTTTCATAAAGACCATACTAGCAAATAAAAGTTTCCTTTCTTCCTCCTTTCATTTTGGACGAAATTTGTAGCTAAAGGAAACTAAAAATATTCTTTATCTCCTTCATCCACCCCCAAGATTATTTTAGCAAGAAGGAAGAGTCATTCCAAGTGTTTTTCTAAGGTAAAAACTTATACTTTCCACTTGTTTTCTATAAAGAAGAATGATGTTTTAAAAATGTTCTTTAAGTGATATTTTATCTCCATTCTAGCCCCTACCTCAAGGATCCAAGAATGGTTCAAAACCTTCAAGAAGAGCCAAGAACCCACTACTTTTCTAAGATGTAATGATTAGTAAACTAGTGGGTTACCAAGTCCTTAATAACTTTCCTTTAAGATGTGTTCTTGCAAATAGGAAAATCGTGGCATGGTAAATGGTTTAAAATGTGGTTTTGCTACCTAGTGAGATGATATATGTGTTGGCCATGATTTAAGGTGGTTAGAAAACATGATTTGTGTATGGAATATGATGAAAAGTGTTGTTTATGTGATTTTTATGGTTATATGACATGAATGAGTATTGATGTATGAGAATAAGAGTTGATGCATGTGATATGTTTATGTCCTCTGTTTAATGGAAGCATGAATGATGAGAAAAATATTTTGACATCACAAATAGGCTAGATAAGAATTAATTATCATAAATACCAAAAGATAACATTTTTGACATAAATGTTAATAAATTAGAAAACGGTATTTGAGTGGGATTTTCATAATCATGTAGAAGGACAGAATATTACTCTTGACATAAGCCATAAGAAGAGCTCAGTTTGATTAGAAATAAAAATGTCAAAAATGACGATTTTACCCTCAAGGGGTAAAATCATAATTTCACCAGCCTAAAAAACGTTATTTGAATCTGAAAATTTTCATTCTTGACTAGAGACTTAAAATAGACCTTGTGTCAAATTTTGGTGATAAATGGATAAGAAATGACCAAAACGCCATTTTTGGGGTCAAAACGTAAATATAGAAAATTCATGGTAAAAAATGTAAATAATAAAAACTTGTTAAAAATGGGTCATGATCCTGTGAGAACACATTATAAGGACATTAAGTATAAAAAACGTGAACCAAAGGGTATTGGGAACTAATTGGGGCTAAATAAGGACTAAAATGCAAAAATAAAAAATAACGGGTCAAATTATAAAATCTGCTTAGACTATAATTAGGCAGCTTTTTTGTCACCCTTAAAAAAGTATAATAAGCTAAATAAATACAAGAAATAATATGATTTATGTTGTAGTCAATGTACGACCTTAAAGACATATAGGGACTTAAATGTAATACTTTTATTTGATTGTGTTTAGAAATATAATAAGTTATGAAAGCCATTATGAGAGCTTATGG
Source organism: Ficus carica (assembly GCA_009761775.1). Taxonomy (NCBI): domain Eukaryota; kingdom Viridiplantae; phylum Streptophyta; class Magnoliopsida; order Rosales; family Moraceae; genus Ficus; species Ficus carica. The sequence continues at coordinate 1,656,095 of CM019746.1, forward strand.
ACACTGTAAACATTATTCTCAGGCCAAGATAACTTTTAAAAGCCATTCAATAAGTTTAGATTAAAAAGGGTACGTCTAATAGCAAAATTGTAATTTTGTCAAACTAAGGGGTAAAATGGTAATTTGATGGGGAGAAGATTTTGGACCGTAGGTAGAGGTTCTCTGGACCTATAATACTGCAAGAGAGATTAATAAAAGCTATGGTCAAAAGATTTAACAAGTTTAAACTTAAAAATGCTTGAATAACCGAAATAGAGGCAAATTGATAATTTAGTACTTGATGACTCAGTGTCGAGAAAATGAGCCAGCCACTAGGCTTGCTGATATGCCATGTAATTTTTGACCAAAACTTAATAAAGACAACGTAATGGGCCTTAACAGGTTTAAAACAATAATAAGACCCAATTACAAGTAAATGGGTTGTAATAGACCCAATAAACCTATAACCCACAAAGATGACCCAATATGATATTGGAAGACCATGGTTATATATGGTCACCTAATGGATCCAAATATGAATTAAGGGGAATGAAATAAAATAATGGATAAGAAATTAAGTATTAAATAATTAACTCACCGATGGATTAATAATTAATTAATTTAATATTTAAATTTAATTAATTATTAATTAAGAAATTAATTTATGAAAATAATGTAATTAAATGTTATTTTTAAAAAAAAATAGAAACAAATTAATAATTAAATTGAAATTAATTATTAATTAAGAGAACATATGTCCATAATCGAAAATGATTCAAAACCTTACTCTAATTGTCGGATGTCGATTCAAAATTAGGACACCGCACCGACTTGAGGTTAGAGCCGGGAAACAATCAGTGAAGATACACAGTTACATGATTTCTTGTAAGTACAAACCTCACTTACAGTATGGAACAAAACATTTTTTGTTGTTGATGCTCTACATTTTCTATGATTTGCCTTGATGAAGTGATGAACTTATGAGCCATATGTATTGCGTTAATTAGACATTTAACGTGCATAATTTCTCTTATATTGATATGATCGACACGCCTCACAGGTATGTATGTAGTGATGATAGATACATAGTGACATGTAAACCAACACATTGTCACAAATAATAATAATGAAGCTAACGAAAGATAGGATTAAGTGTTGTACCAACCTCCAATTAGTGAGAGGATATGATAAGAATGGAAGTTATAAGATATGACCTTGGAGGTTGTTAGAGGGTCGCTCTCCTAACTCCCTATTGGTTGCGCGCATATGGGTACGACATAGGGACCCTTATGTAGACAAGATATATATATATAATAAATCATAATAGAACACATATAGATCACATGCATTTTTTAATATTCATGATGTTACATGTGATGATATGATTTTATGTAAATGATTTGTAAGATATTGGTTGTACTTGATGAGCGAAAGCTCATATTTGTGTGTTCGTGCTGTAGATAACGCGGGTAAGCAGTCCGCTACTTAGATGTTTTACGGACTGACAAAGATGTACGGAGGCGATGAAGGACGGGAGTGGGATACCATCACGAATTTAATTTCCGCATTTAGACTTCTTAAATTATTTCGTATTGACTATATTTATAACCATGTTCCAATGATTTAGTACTACTAAACTAGTATGAGCACCTTACGAGAAAAATACTTTAGACTCTTTCCTTTTAATTACATGAAATTATAGCTTTTTAAATATTATCTAAATACAAATTTGGATATGATATTTATTAGCTAGAGGTTTTCAATTTCCTTAGTTAAAAATTTTAGTAATTATATCTTTTGTAGTACGAATATGATTACAAAAAAAATTATGTATTTTTAGAATCAAACATAAATAAGTGTTAAGATTAAATTAAATAAGAATAAGTAAACTAGTTAACGGTCCGAAAAGTCAGGTCGTTACAGGTACGACACCCTAACTTCTCTTGAATTAGTCTTAGCCTTTAACTTAACTGAATTGAATATACCTAAATCATACTCTAGTTAAAGTCTTATTCAAAGACAAAGTCTTAGACTAACGTTCATTGATTATGAACTTTTTAATCATGATGAAATGGCATGACATAAACTTGAAATCATGGCATAATTATAAAGTATAACATATGCATAACAAGTTAATAAAAAGTGTGGCAAGTATGTAAATGTTGCATACTTGTGAACCATGACATAAACATAGGTGTGGCAAGTTTTAAATCCAATCTTATCTTGATATTTTATAAGAAGTTTATCTTAAAAATGAATAATTCTTCTAAACAAAATACCCCATATTTTTTTATTCTATTTTTTTTTCTCTTCACCAGGTACTGCCAGGCAGCGCTAAGGCGCTGATGCTGCAGCTCAGGCAGCGCTGCAGCGCCCAAGGGCTGGGCCCTGGGCTGCAGTGGCCAGATTTGGCCCCACAAAAATCCCCTGTTTTTACAAAACTTTGAAAAATCTTATCTCTCAAACCGTCGAGAATTGGCCAAAAGTTTCTTCACGAACAATGTTCATCTACATGCTATCTAAATTTTCATGTTAATGATGAAGTCTAATTTTGACCATAAATACTTCATTTTTTAAATCCAAAACTCGACAGTTTTGAATAATTTTCATCGAAAAATCAAAATTTCACTTCCGGAAAATTTTGAAATTCATATATAAACACCATAGTTCATTGTTCCATAGTTTTTCTAATTTTACATAATCGTTTCTATCTAATAGAAACTTATTTGAATTTCTAAACCCTTAACGAACAGATTGAAGTTCAAAATCTTCGATTTAAGTTCGATTTTTAAAATTCTATGCTACCCATAACACAAAGTTAAACATATTCATATGAACAATCAAAGACTCTATATTGTCAAACCACCAATTTTAAAAACTTCAACAGCATTTCTACTTAAATATTGACTATAAAAAAATTTAAACTAAAAGAAAAATAACTAGAATTTTGGTCGGAAAACTTCCTAGACGATCGAAGTTTCCACCAAGGAACGGAATTAGGACCTCCTTGAGAAGAACCTCCTTGAAGGGATTTGAAGGATTTCTTCAAACTCTTAAGAGGTTAGGATGATGTTTAGGAGGTGGGAAAATGGGATGGAAATTTTTTGAAGGCTAAAGAAATTTTTCTTAAGACACTTAAGAAAACTTAAGACTATCTAAAAAAATTTGTAGAGAGAGAGTGAAACTCTAGAGAGAGGAGAGAGTGGATTTTTGAGGTGTGAGTAAAATGAGTTGGGGGTGATGCCTACTTATAGACAAAGCTTTAATGACACTTAGTGTAATTAAGCAAGTTTAATATTGATTAAACAAGATTCACCTCACTTCCATAGCTCTAGATTTTTCTAATTACATCAAAGTTTTGCAAAAGCAGGGGATTTTTGGGGGAGGGAGGGGAGGTTGCCAGCCCCTGCAGCCCAGGGCCGTCCCTGGGCGCTGTGGCGCCCAGAATTGGTGCTGCACTGCTACCTGGGCTGCAGCAGCAGCGCCCTAGCCCTGCCAGGCCAAGGAAGAAAGAAAAAAATATATATATATTTCGAGATTTTCAGTACTAAAGCCTAAGTCTTTTTAATAATTATAAGTAAATATTTAGTTTAAGCAGTAATGTAACGGCTTATAATATGCACAGTAATTTTTTTCTTCTTTGTGGTTTGGATGAAAAAGGTATGTACAGTAATTTTTTCTTCTTTCTATAACATGTATAGAAGTATAGATAAACAGGTTTCACGCTTTTTTTTTTTAAATATTCAATGTTATTGGTCGAAATTTTGTCGCCACAAACAACTCCAAGGGATCTTTATTTGAACATTTTTAATTGAAGTTTTTTTTTTTTTTTAATTTTTAAGATTTGATCTCTTTACACTATTTTAAACCCACCCGTCACATGTAGTGTGGTTGTTGCCTTGATGATTGTTTTACAAACTGAAAGATTTGGATGAACTTGTTAAGGGTTTGTTTGCCTAACCATCTCATTTTAAACTAACCATCTCAAATCTCATCATGTTTTTTGTCTTTTCTGAAAAAAAATTTTGTCTTTTCTGAAAAAGTCAACAAAATTTACTATGCAAGTTTAAAAATCTCAACTCAACTCAAACTGAACTGGTGTACCAAACGGGCCCTAAATCATTCAGACCGTCTCGTCTGAAATTTTTTTTTCTATTTATGCTGCTAGAATCCTGCAAAGCCTTTTGCAAGGCCAGTGAAGGTGGCCATAGAAAATCGAAGTGACAGAAACAGTATGATTTGTTGTTGTTGTCGGGGGGTTTTTTTTTTTTTTTCCCTTCTTCTTCTTCTTGATTACAGATGTGGATGTGTTGTGCGGTAGAATTACATAGTGATCATAAGAATTCATATGTTTTCCTCGACGACTCAGTAAGCCTGATTTCCTTTAAAGAAGAACTCACACATTTCTTAGATCATACTCAAAATCAATAAGATGATGAAACAGAATATATATAAAAAAAAAAAAAAAAAAGGTAAAGAATCATTCAACTAGTCTTGTCTATCAAATCAACTTTTATTTGCAAGATACATTTATAAAAAATCCAACTCGTTTTGTGGAATAATCTGTTTAATATAGCGTAATCATATGTCACAATTAGAGATAATGTAGCCTCTGTTTTAAGATGTCAAGGAGTAAAGACAAGACCCGTGACACAAAGTCTGAGCTATGAGGATCAAAGGCAAAAAAACCATGTGTTCTACCGAAATTTCCCCACCAATAAAAAAGGCAATCTACCAAATTATTACTGGTAATGTACTAAAATTGCCGAAACCAACAATGACCATCAGGGGCTTCTGGTCACATGTCAATCACCGCTCACTGAATAGTAATTTGGCACATCATTTTTAATGATCTACAAGATTATTTTCATTTTCAACACAGATGACGAGCTTTTTTGACTCTAATCGTTAAGTGTAATATGGTAGATTGTTAGAAATAATCTATAATATTATATTTTTTCTTAACATAAATTGTCGTACATCTCAGATTTCTATCATCAAAGATTAATATGGTAGATTGTCATATTATTTTACCTTCTCAACATAGATGACCGACTATCTCCGGATCCAATCACCAAAAAGTAATATGATAGATTATTACAATAATATACTAGATTATTTCTTAAACACATAGAAAAGAGAGATCGCTGAGCTTCATAAAGCTTTAAGAGAGAGATTTGGGAGTACAGCGGCTTCATTATAAATCGGGGGAACGTCACAAATGCCACTATTTCAAAACCTCTTGACATTTTTGACATGGTGTTTAGGCATTTTACTTCTTTGTCATCCAATAGTATTAGTCAAAGGTCAAAGAATATGGATCAAAAGTCAAGGTAATATGTTTTACTCAAATTATCTATTTTAATTAAAAAAAAATTCTACATGATCTAAAATTGCCTATATTTTGGAAATTTTATAAGAATATTTTGTATTCTCAACATAGATAACCAAACGTTTCTGACGCGAGCCATTAGCGCTGGTTGTCGAAGTATTCTAGTAAAATATTTTGGATATTCTACTAACATACTTTCTTTTTTCAAGATGGATGATCGGATGCCTCCACACTCCGACCGCTGGTGCCAGTCCTCAAACGTTATTCTACTAAAATATTCTATGTTTTCAACATAGATGGTCAGAAAACTTTGACTCTAGCTGTTGGTTGATTATGAGAATATTCTAATAGAATAATGTGAGTATTCTATTAAAATATTTTTGATATTCTAGTAAAATTTTACAGTCATATTCTGATAGAATTTATGGCTCTAATCATCGATACCGATTGACGGAAAAATTCTATTAGAATACTTTTTAGATTCTAATAGAATATTTTTTAGATTTTGCCAAAATATTATTTGGACTCTATCAGAATATTTTTTTACTTGAAGAGATTTTGATAGATTATTTTTATACTCAGCTAAAATACATTTTTGAAATCTTTTTCAGTGGAAAAACAAAACAAAGAAACGTACATAAACAGCCACAAAAGAATGTGTTACAGGATTGCTGCAAATTAAACAACAAAACCTGCATAACTACATATCACCAGCTCCGACGCGCCACAACCGCCGCTCCCGAGAGGATCGTTGAGCTCCGTCGCTAGTTCGCCGTCCCGACTGCCGGAGGAATTCCGTCATCAAAGATTTGTCGCGGCAATCGGCAAGTAGTCGGCGCATACGAGACCTTCCATGGCTAACCGCTGGAGATCGCAGCGAGATCTGACCACTGTAACTCTCCTCTCCGCGAGCTCTGTGCAAGGATGCTAAGTATTGGCCCGACTCTGGCCACCTTCAGGTGAGCCGAAGATCTAATCGGGAGATCGCGACTGTGGCGCCGCCTTCGCGCGAGCTCTGGCCACCAAGGGTTTCATTATGAGCCCCTCCCGACTCCGGCCATCTCATCGGAAGCTCTTCAGGTCACCGGCGCCACCTTCACGGGAAACATTTTAGTGTCTTGTAATCAAATTATAAGCTTAGCTAACTGCTAATCAGATTACCTCAGAAACTTGTGGTTTATAAATCCTATTGTAACGTGAGCAGATTCTAGAAAATCCACAGCTATTATCAAAGATATTGATGAAAAGGGGCCAATTTTTGATCACTTCCTTGATCACTTGCTGCCCCTATTCTTGATCACTTACTTTGGAAAGTTCAGCTCCTTATTGTTTCCCTTCAAGGACTCTGTTGCCTCCCTTTCTATAGTGTCTTCAACAATGTCATGAAGTCCCAAGGCTGCACATTTCCTCCACACTTTAGGATTGGAGTTTGTCAAAGTTGTTGCATGGTGGAAAACTATTTTGTCCAGCTTCAGGGAACCTAGGATCGAAGTAATCAATGAGTAGTCTCTCCCTTGTTCATTATCATCACCAAGGTACTTCAAAGCATTCAACAAAGCCCTTCCATCACAGTTCTCAAAGGCATGTTGTTTTCCAAGTGGATCAGTGACCACTGGCTTTTCAATTTTAGGCCTTCCAATAATAAAGAATACAATAAGGGACGCTGCAAAAGCTGTCAATGGCTCCTTAATAACCCTCACAACTCCACCTTTCAACTCTACTGTTTCCACTTCTCTCCTGTTATTGTCAATAGCTCCTTTAACTAAAGGATTTGGGTCCCCTTCAAAGAATTTATACTGAGGTAAAACATTATCCAAGATAGCAGTTTCCCTATAATTAGCTTCGACCCACGCAATTTTCCAATCGTAATTTGCCACATTCATACCACCATTCACAAAATTAGCGACATCCCGTTGAAAACTAACATAAGAGACAAGCAAATTTTTCTGAACACTTGTATTGGGACCCTCTGTATTCTCCTCATAATCCTTTAAGGCACCGCCAATATCCATGTCAAGACCCACAACGATAGTAAAATAACATGGAGCAACTAGTTTTTCCATTTTGCCTTCATTTAGCTCTAAACTCTCTATTTCTAGCTCTAGACTCAAGTTCATTTTGCCTTCAGTAATACATCCGGTACAAGAAGGCCAAAGAGAAGTTTTTGTCTATCTATTTCATCAACAAATTCAGAGCCAGAGTTTTCTAATGCAACTTTAGAAGAAATAGATGCTTTCTCACCAACCTTGAAGGGCACTTCAATTGGTCTGCTTGCAGCAACATTTGAACATTTTCTAATTGATTGAACATTTTCTAATTGAAGTTTTTTATTTGAACAATTTAATACCACGTCTTAAATTTGTTATAATTTGTCAGTTAACATCCAATATATCTTTTTTCAGTCTTAAATATATATTCTGTTTTGTTCAACAGTCATGTTGTGGCTAGTGTGGTGCTGTTTAATATTAAAACATTTGTCTGATATGATGTTTTTATTTTTATTATTTTTATTTATTTTTTATTTTTTTATTCGTCTTTGCATTCAATTGAATTTCTAAAATATCCTTGGTTTCAAACCATCACACTTTTGATTCGGTAAAACAAACAAATTAAAAGATAAATGTGTCTCCCTTAATGAAACGCATGCACAGCTACAAGAAAATATATGAATTTTATTTATTTTTCTTAGAAGATTAATTTTGATTTTTGTATTTGACAGTTTGCTTTTTATTGATGCTCTGCTGCAACATATATGTGTGGTAGAAAAGATTGCTATGATTTTTTTTAGGGGAAGATTTGCTATTATATTACCATTATCCTTTTTCTTCTAAAGAATCTTACCAAAATCATACCATAACATATGATTGATTTAGATTAATTGTGATACTTCCAATATCATTTTTTTTCCTGAACAATATTACCTATATCATACATGATCTTCTCTTGAGCTGCAGCTCCCACTTCCACACAAGAAGCTTCCATTGTAGTCTCCACTACTAAATCTTCTTTAGCACCTTCAAGACCAGCCGCTTGCCCACACTCCTAATCTTTTACATTGTGCTCCTCTTCTAATTGCTCTTCAAGAATCCGAACGTTCTGTTGTACAAAATTTGAGCCCAACTCTTTACGACTTTGATTTCTTTGTCTTATCAAGATTTCTGGAGTCCACAAAGCATTAAACGGCAGGGGAGGATCTTGAACAATTTTCTCCGCAACATAATTGTTTGTACCAGGCCAAGCATAGTAGGAGTTTTGAGGTTGTGGCTTGTATTCAAAAGCATGATCGTATAGCAAAAATTCATGTATTAGTTTTCTTCTCATATTTGCCCAGGTCTGAATTCTTGGTTTACCAACATGAGTTCGTTTGTTTTAGAGCCTACTCACCAATAAGAAGCATAATCTCTCAAACTTCTAGCAACTAGTTTTGCTTCTTTCTCTGAGGAAACATAAACATGCCTAAAGAAATCTTCCACTTCTTGAATCCAACCTAAAGCATCTTCTTCCCCATATCCACCAGAAAATAATGGAATACCAAAATCATTATGATCTTCCATTTTCAGACAAGAATACCTGCGTTTGCTGTTGTCCATCAAAGCTACATAAGGAACTCCAAGACCATCGCGATTGAAGCTCCAAAATTCTGCCCGGGACTTCTCTAATGTCAATTTGTGCTCCATTGGCATCCTAACACCGGAGGTCGCATATCTCCCGCTATGCCCCATCGATGTGGTTTCACCTTGGGATGGCTGTGCAACGGTTCCGGAGGCACATCACCGGCGTCCAGCTGCTGCCATGGTTTGGGTCCAACACTTCCCTCGGCGAAATCGACGGATGATCGACTTGATTTCACGAGACATACATCACGCCCAACCCTTAGATCTCCAACTCTTTCAGGTCAATGGTGGGTTACAGCCCCCTCTCGATCCCGTCGAAGTTCTCGATCCGCCCAGAAGGCCTTCGTACCGTGAACATCATCGACGGAATGGCGTCTAACTTCGCCAATTCTGGCCATCACACCGACGAAAAGGATCCGTTTCTCTGATACCAATCTAACGTAGGAGCCAAATCAGAGAAGAATTGCAACGAAATTCAGCCTGAGAAATAGGTGAAAATCACACCAACACCTAGAGAAAACTGGGAAACAAACCCAGAGAAGAGCACTGCTCAATATTCATTCATCAACAGACCAAATCTGGTCTCTTCCTTGACAGTACAGAGGAACTAATACACCAAAGGGGCTGCATCAAAGACACGCTCAACTAAGGGACTAGACCTACCAAACAACCACGTTTTGGATACTTAAAAGAAAAAACGACAAAGCAGCCTCTAAAACGACTACTCAGGTCTTATTACAAACAGTAAAGGAAAGTTCCAAAAAAAACGACAAGCAAAACAACTTGATGTTCCTACATCACAAAACATCAGTTCGAAAACCTTGAGCAGAAGCTTCCCAGTGCCCAACACGAAACCTGCATCAGTGTTTCCAATTCCAGTAGCAAATTGGCCAAAAGCCCCGCAGTGAAGGTGTGAGAATCTGTACCTAACAGAACCTGGAAACCAGGGTAAGGATTTAATTGCTATATAGGGACACGAGGTTTTTTTCAAGGAAAAGAAAAAGTTTAAACGAATAAACTACAATTGAAGAAACCGCACCTCTCCAGGTCTGCAATGACCTTCTTGAGCAAGAGCAACATGGCATACACCCTTATAATCTGGGTTAGCCTGCAAAGTATAAATCAACCTCATTTCAATTTTCAACACAAACAGCCAGAGAATAAAAGATGATTAAAGTACAACAGAAAAGGCAACAAATTATGCGACTAGTTGGCCATACCTTAAAATTACGCAGATCTTTAATATCATAAAAGCACTTGATAATTTGTTCATTGCAGAAATCCCTCAAGATGTCCACATTACGATTTGCACGCTCATCGCTTGTAAATATATAATGGTCAGGAATAATTACAATCTTCTCACGGTCCCAAACCTTAATGTCAAAAGAATTAGGCACTTATTAAATACCACAAGAGGCAAATTGACCTATTAAAAATGAGAAAAATATCGCACAAAGTAAAAGTTGTATCAATGGAAACAAAAAACAGCTTATAAATATAAAGTGCAATAAAAATGTGACATCGTGGAGAGTTGCTAAAACGAAATCTCTCTCTTCACATTAAACGTCAGTGATCTTTGAAACCAACAACAAATTCTAAACTGGGGTCATCAAAATATGAACATTAACCCAAACATTCTCACCCGGGCTCAACTGGGGTTTCTCCGAAGCCCTAGCCAAAATCTTCTCGGTCATCGTCATCCCAGTCTTGACCTGAAAAAAACCAACCCATTATAAAAAAACACAAAACAAAAATACCCATCAACCAAAAATAAACTAAAAACAAAAAACTAACCGAGCCAGTGGTGGCGGGCTTGCGCTCGGATTGCTGAGGAGCCATGACGGAGCAAATCTTCCTGGAGGGCGTTTTTCTCTTACATCCCTGGACCGAAAATGGAGACGACGAGGACAAAGCAGAGAGGCCCAATTCTTTCTGGGATTCAGAAAAAGCAAACAAACAAAATTTAGACAAAAAAAAAAAAAAAAAAAAGAGATTTATGGAAAGAGGGGGCCAAAATGGGAGATGGGAAGGTAAGGAAATTGACCTTGTTTAAGAAAGGAGCTGAATTGGGGGCAATTGCAGAGGAAGCCATGGTGGGTTGGTTTGGGCGGATTTCTGTGTCCTGATTTCTGGGAATTTAAGGACTGAATTGATGATTGGCAAAATGTGCATATCTTCTCTTTATCTACCGTGTCTGAGACTCTGCGTTTCTTTCTTTGTTTGTAATTGTTGTTTGGGAAGGTGGGGGTTCGAACACAGTGGCGGCGGCAGAGGCCAGTGGAAAGCCGAGCGTTGACTTGGGGATCGATTTGCTATTGAAATGGAGAATCGGAGATGGTGTTGAATCACAGGACGCCTCTCGTTGGTCTGTTGAAATAATAAAAATAACCAAACAAGTAAAAGGAAAATTTTAACGGTATGGATGATCATAGCTAGACAACTTACTGTGAGAATACCACATGTGATTAGCACATAAAAAAAAAACCCTCATTCACCTTAAGCTCCCATTTAGATTGTCAGTTAAAGTTAAAAGTTTTGAATTGGAGTTTGTTAATTTTTAAAAAATTACTTATAATTTTTTTAATTTAAAAAAAAATAAAAAATCAATCGAAAAAGTATAGTTTAATTGGAGATTAAATGGAGCACCAAACATAGTCTAAAAGCTTCCTCGAACGGAGGTGAGACTTGGAGGAAATAGTTGTGTAAGTTGAATGGCCTCCCAAAGAATTTTCTCCCCCAACCTAGAAAAGGATCTAAATAACCATATTTTTCTATTTATTGATAAACATGACATAAATTCTTTATTTTTGATTAATATGACACAAAATTTTGTTAATTTTAATTTAATTTTATATCATATTAGTTTAATGTTAATTTTTTGTATCATATTAATGCAATGATCTTTAAATTTATATCACTCAGGTACTTTCCCAAGGATAATGGTAGGAGAAGAAATAAAAAGACCTAGATCACACACATGTTCCCTGTTAAATAGCACCTTTATACTTCATATAAACAGGTTTCAAGCTATTTTTAAAATGTTATTGGGTGGAATTTTGTTGCCACAAACGACTCCAAGGGATCTTAATTTGAACATTTCTAATTGAAGTGTTTTATTTGAACAATTTAATATCACGTCTTGTTATAATTTATCGGTTAACATCCAATATACGTCTTTTTTTAGTATTTTTAATATATATTTTGTTTTGTTCAACAGTCATGTTGTAGCCGTGGTGCTGTTCAATATTGAAACATTTGTGTGATATGATTTTTTTTTTTTTTTTTGTTTGCCTTTGGTACAAAACATTCAATTGAATTTCTAAAATATCCTTGGTTTCAAACAATCACACTTTGATTTGGTAAAACAAACGAATTAAAAAAGACAAATGTGTCTCCCTTAATGAAACGCATGCTTAACTACAAGAAAATATATGAATTTTATTTATTTTTCTTGGAAGATTAATTTTGATTTTTGTATTTGACTGTTTGCTTTTTATTGATGCTTTGCTCCAACATATATGTGTGGTAGAAAATATTGCTAGGATTTTTTTTTTTTAGGGGAAGATTTGCTATGATATTACCATTATCCTTTTTCCCCTAAAGAATATTACCAAAATCATACTATAACATATGATTGATTTATATTTAATTGTGATATTTCCAATATCTTTTTGTTCCCTAAACTACCAATATCATACAATAATATAAATATGATTGTTTTAAATTGAATTTTAATCAACCTCTTTAAAATATATTATGACAAACAAGTTACCTACAGGGAAAAAAATTACGATGATGAGAAATGAAAAAGAAAAGTTCCTTTTATGTAGCCAAATGTGAATTAAATCTTGGATATGTTCTTATGATTATTTTTAAGTTTTTAAAATTAGGAGATTAGGATGTTTATTTAAAAATGTATAAAATGAGTACTACATAAAATTATATGACTATGCCATATTAATACCGTGCGTCGAATTATCTCGAATTTGACTGGCATAATGTAGATGTTTTGGGAGTTTCATTCATTATTATTATTTTTTTTTTTGAAAGGGAAGTTTCATTTATTATTGGATGTGGAGGCCGTTAATATTGTTAAAAGGCCTAACTAATATAATATATATATATAGAGGTTATCGGAGGCCCTTTTTTTTTTTTTTTTGGGACAATTACTTGTAGATTAATATTGTAAAAAAGCCAAGTAATTTATATATATATATATGTATATGTATATTTATGGTATTGGGGGTTAATATTTTTGACAGTTTAGTTGGAGTTAATATTGTTAAAAGTCTATCCAATGGCAAAGACAACCCACTCGCGTCAATCTTACGCGTGAACTGTGTAATAGTAAAACATTAACGTCGTTGTCTTGACCACGCCATAAAAATGAACTAGGGTTTCTTGATGAGCTGCACTATAAATATAGCTTTTCTACCCAAACCCTACTTTCACCTCCAATTCAGAAAACCTCTCAGCTCTTACTGCAGCGTCTTCGGAACAACCGGAAGTTTCAGCTCATCGATATGGCCGCTGTATTTCAGGTAAAGATTAATTGGCCGTCAAGAAATTGAGATTTTGTGTGATTAATTTCTTTTTTATTTTCTTTTCACAGTTTGGTTTATATATATATATATTTATTTTTCAAAAATGAAAAGTTTGTATAAGTTTGATCCGTTCTGTTTGTTTTGTTTTAATACATAAAGTCATATATAGATTGGATTAGATTGAATCTTTTAATTATGTCTCCAAGTTAAAACTTTCATTTTTTCAGAAATTTCTGGCGCTTGGATTTCGTTTTCAACTGCCCCCCTCCCCCTCGCCCCCTCCCCCCCCCCCCCCCCCCCCCCCCCCCCCCCCCCCCCCGCGGCCCCCCGGCCAGATGGGATGTATATATGTTTTGTGCTTTGAGCTCGCTGGTCATCATATTTGTTTGTTTATACGTTCGACTCGATTCGTTAATTGATCTAAAGAAGTGTTTTTTTTTTTCCCTATATAAATAAAATCCATCAAGATTTCTCTTACTGGTATTATTTTTTCAGTTCATTTTTTTCCCGTTCCTTTTAAGATTGTTTAATCAAAACAACAAATGTTTTTCGCTGTAGTAGGAAAGAAATTAAAGGTAAAAATTTGCAGCGTCAACGATCTGAACAATAACCATAAAACATTTATTGTTTCGTAAAATAGTTTAAAAAATCTCTTATAATAATAATAACCTTCGACCACTAATTGCCGACGCTCAACTTAAACCACAAAAAAATTCTTTAAAAATTAAAAAGCATGGAAGTTGGGTGTAGGTGGCGTTATTACACAGGAATCTTTGGTGACTTTTTATTCTATCTATATAGTGTGTGTATATATATATATATATATATGTCAATGACTCCAATTCCTTTTAAATGGAGAGGTCTTCATCATGTTCTAATAACGAATACAGGTACCCCATTTCGGACATGGAAGCAACAGTGCTGATGGACCTGCTTCATTGGTTGACCATGAGGTTGCGGTCTTTGGAGATTTGGTTAACAAAATACGTACTGCTTTGGCAGAGCGATCATCAGGTACTGTCACTTTTTGTCTGATTAATTAATTTTGCGATTTTCTATTTTTGTTTACATTTTTTAATAGTGAAAATTGTTTGTTTGTTTGTTTTTGTTTTTGTTTTTTTTTTCAAAGCAAATGAAAATAGTTTGTTGTGCGTCACTTTAAATTGCATACATGTATCTTAAGTACTAAGTTGACACTAAAGTGAAGATTTTGTAAAGAACAAAACCTAAATTATATATTGATTGATGGAGAAATAAAGTTCCATTAACAAAAATTGTACCTTATAGTATTTTTTACAAATTAAAAAAAAGAAAATTGCACTATTTAAAATAATTTAGAATAAGTAACAATAAATAATAAATTTACTAATTAATAAATTATACATTTATTAGAAGTTTTGTTATGATTGATTGATTGACATGGTCAATTAATGATTAACCAATATTTGTATGTTTCAGTGATTGATGGTAATTTTTTTATTAAATTAAAAAATGATCGAGATCATCTATTTAAATAAAAAGAAACTTTTTATTTATCTCATTTTTTCAAATATTTTCAAAATCTACTTTGATTTTGATTATTTGCTGTGAAAATGGTATTTACTTCTTTCTCTCAAAAGCTACTTATATAATTTGTAAAACCAATAAAATGGTCTACGAATTAAAGTTTAATTTTTCTGCTGTTTTAGAATGTTAGCTTCTTCTTGTGGGTGCCGAGAATTATCTTGTTGGGTCTTTTATTTTATATACATGCAAAAATTGATTCCTCAAAATAAGAAAATTTCTCATTCTCTCCATAACATTGAATTGGTTAATTAGTTAACACAATAGCTTCTTTTTCTCTCTTCTTGAGTTCTAATTTTCTTGTTATGCCCATTTTTTCTGTTTTGGATCTTCGATCATCAGGAAGCATATATAACTGGATGTTAAACTTACAAAGCATTCATGACATGGAAACACTGTATGACCGAGGATTGTTCTACCGGGCAGTTATTGAAAGCTGCAACCAAGAATTTATTCATGATTACAATTATTTCCGGGTACGTACATATATAAGACTTTTGAAGTTCTGATGAGTAGGGAATTACATCAATTGATATTATGGTTTTTGAATTACGTGTATACCTATTAGGCCATGCAGTACCCCTTTTATATTTTTTGCCTACCGGAACTGTATTTGGCTATGCATGCAGTTCTTAAAGTTCCAAAAATCACACTATTTTTTCATCACAACTAGTAGTATCTCTAATTTTGTTCCTCACCGCTCAGGATCTAGCACTGCACAGTATGCTTCCACGTAAGTATTATCTCGCAACTGTGATCAACAAGTATTTGAGCAAGAAGGATCTTACACTTGCCACGGACGTGATATGTTTTTTGCACTCATCGGAGATTCAACAAATTAAAGGAATCTACCCTTCACTATTTGGAAGAGAACTTGAAGATGACATTGAAACCTTCACGTTTGGGGAACATAGAAAGGTATACATGTTTTATGTACTTCTCAGCTGTTACATCACTTTGATGTACAAGCATAACTAGATTACAAATATTACAAGACGGAATAATCTCATTGTTGTTCACAAACTTCAGTCATGACAATAGTAGTGGTAGTGTTAAAAACTAAAAAGTGGTTACAATATATATTTTTTTCCTACTCATCAATTTGTAAATATACATGTATAAGTACTGCATACAATACATATGTATTAGAGTAAATTCACACATATAAGTAGTACTGTATAAACACAATACATATCATTTTTTTTTTACATGTCAGTTATAACTAATGGATGAAGAAAATGAAGCCCACTGCCATATGTGTGTGTGTGTGTGTGTAACCTTATTTGCTTCAACTTTATTTTTATGTATATAGACGCTGGTAAAATATATACACATAGCATCTGCGCCAGAGCGAAATGATCTTCGTGCAGAGGTGCTGCGCCAGGAGCAACTTGAAGAGATTTTGAGGTTTCTGAATAAAAACGTGAGAGAGACCTTCAAACGTCCCCGGGCGGCTATCGCAAACTGTGTATTTGGACTACGAGAAGAACATATGCGTGTTGTTGTTGATGGTTACCATAAAAAATATGGAAGACCCCTGGTAAAGGTATATACTGCTTCTCATGCCTTTTTATCTTTTTTCCAAATTTCATATGTTTTGGTTGTCTTGCACTAGTGTCTCTAACTGAATTATTTTTTTCATCAGGATTTAACTCTTGCAAATTATGGACATGTTGAGCATGCACTTGAAACAAAAATCAAATGTGCCGTCAACCGTCCCGGGTATCATGCAGAGGTAGTCTTCCACAACCTGAAAGTTGTCCCTAACAGGGCAGTAACTCTGTTTGTTTATCAGTACTATTCTGAAAATTTGGCCATTAAACTATTTAAATCAAGTACTTATATTTTTTCACTTGATTTCCAAATTTTCAAACAACAATTACCATACACCTTATGTTTTCAAGTGAGAATCGTGTTTGTTCTCATCTTTAAAAACACAATTCTAATATTTGAAAACAGAGAACACGACAAGACAGGCCCTATGCTTTGCAACTTAGTGTGCTTGATGATCAATAAAATATATATCACTTTTTGTTTGGTTGATGGTTTTTAATATATGTGTTTGCTTCGAGTTTTGAATTTAAAGTTTATAAGATCGTTAAAACTATTTTTTTGGAATAAATAGCTAGCATGATTGAGGGATAAAAATGAATATATATATATATATATATATGGTTTATTTTGTAACTTTTTTGGTCTTTATTCATATTTTTTTTCCTTCAATTTGAACCGTCAAGGTATGTATTTGCGTCGATTTTAAATTTTTATGATTGCTATAAATTTTAGGAATAAATAGCTAGTGTGATTGAGTGGAAAAAATTTGAATATATAGGGGGTGTTTATTTTGTAATTTAGTCTTATAATGCTTTTGCAACTCTTTTACAGAAGCTGTACGAGGCATTTGGACCATGGAGAGATCCAAACATACAGGGGATGATAGATGCAGATCATCATATTGATTATGAAACAATCTTGATGGTCATCACGACAGTAGCTGAAGGAGACATGATGATGATGAAAGAAGAATATCGTCTTAAATCTGGATTTACACTGGAGGACGATATTTCTGAAGCATTTGCGGACCGCCAGGACTGCTTGCACCTTATTCTCATGATCTTGAACTCCAATGCCCCAAACTGATGCCTGACGTTCCTGCCACGTTTCATGCGGAAGATTGAGTAGCAAATTTTTGGAGATGCGTAATTTTAATGTTTTAGGATGCATTCATACTGTTTATTTTTTATTTTTTATTTTTAGATTTGATCTCTTTACACTATTTTAAACCCACCCGTCACATGTGTGGTTGTTTCCCTTGATGATTGTTTTACAAACTGAAAGAATTTGGATGAACTTGAACTTGTTAAATCATTCAGACCGTCTTGTCTGAAAAATATGCTGCAAGAGTCCTGCAAAGCATTTTGCAAGGGCAGTGAAGGTGGTCAATGAAAATCAAAGTTACAGAACATATTAGCAGATGGGTTTATATTTCTAGACTTCTCGAAGAAGTTGTTGTTGTTGTTTTCGGGGTGTTTTTAATTTATTTATTTATTTTTTGTTTCTTCTTCCTGATAACAGAAGTGGATATGTTGTGCAGTAGAATTACATAGTGATCATAAGAATTCATATATTTTCCTCGACATCTCAGTAAGCCGATATCCTCTAAAGAAGAACTCACGCATCTCTTAGATCATATTCAAAATCAATAAGATGATGAAACAGAAAATTAAAAAAAAAAAAAAAAAAAAAAAAAAGAATGGGAAAGAATCAATCAACTAGTCTTGTCTATCAAATCAACTCTTATTTGCAAGATACATATATAAAAATATCGAACTCGTTTCGTGGAATAATCTGTTTAACATAGTGTAATCATATATGTCAACTAGAGATATTGCAGCCTCTATTTTAAGACGTTAAGGAGTAAAGTAAAGGCCCGTAAAACAATGTTTTAGTTATGGGGATCAAAGGCAAAAAAAACCATGTGTTTTACTGAAATTTCCCTACCAATAAAAAAGGCAATCTACCAAATTACTACTGGTAATCTACTAAAATTGCCGAAAACAACAATGACCATCGAGGGCTTCCGGTCACATGTCAGTCACCGCTCACTGAATAGTAATTTGGTACATTATTTTTTATGATCTACAAGATTATTTTCATTTTCAACACAGACGACGAGTTTCTCTGACTCTAATCGCTAAAATATAATATGGTAGATTGTTAGAGATAATCTATCATATTATCTTCTTCTTAACACAAATTGTCGTACATCTCAAGTTTCGGTCATCAAAGATTGATATGGTAGAAAGTCATTTTATTTTACATTCTCAACACAGATGGTCAGCTACCTCCGGATCTAGTCACCAAAGAGTTATCTCATAGATTATTATAATAATATACTAGATTATTTCCTAAACTCATAGAAAAGAGAGAACGAGCCTATTTCTCGCCGAGCTTCATAAAGCTTTAAGAGAGAGATTTGGGAGTACGGCGGGGGGCTTGCTTCATTATAAATTGGGGGAATGTCACAAATGCCACTATTTCAAAACCTCTTGACATTTTGAAATGATGTTTAGACACTTCTTTGTCATCTAATAGTATTAGTCAAAGGTAAAGGATACCAGTCAAAGGTCAATGTTTTACTTAAAGTATCCATTTCAATATTAAAAAATAAAAAAATAAAAAAATTCTACATGATCTCAAATTGCCTATATTTGGGAAAGTCTACAAGAATATTTTGTATTCTCAACATGGATACTCAAACATCTCTGACACGAGCCATCAACGCTGGTCATCAGAGTATTCTAGTAGAATATTTTGGATATTCTACTAAAATACTTTCTTTTTTCAAAATGGATGATCGGATGCCTCCCTACTCCAACCGCTGGCGTCGGTCCTCGAAATATTTTAATAAAATATTTTCGTTATTCTACTAGAATATTTTATATTTTCAATATGGATGGTCGAAAATCTTTAACTCCAGTTGTTGGCACTGATCACGGAAATATTCTATAGAATATTGTGGGTATTCTACTAAAATATTTTTGATATTCTGGTAGAAGTTTACAATCGTATTCTGGTAGAATTTATGGCTCTGATCATTGATGCCGATTGTCAAAGAAATGTATTAGAATATTTTTTAATAGAAAATTTTTTAGATTCTACCAAAATATTATTTGGATTCTATCATAATATTTTTTATTTGAAGAGATTTTGATAGATTATTTTTTATATTCTACTAAAATACATTTTTTAAATCTTTTTTAGTAGAAAAACTAAAAAAACAAACGTACATAAACAGCCACAAAAGAATGTGTTACAGGATTTCTGCAAATTAAACAACAAAACCTGCATAACTACATATCACCAGCTCCGACGCGCCACAACCGCCGCTCCCTCACTCCCTTTGGTCTGAACATGCCTTGATTCAAACTTCTTATCACCTACTATAACCACATATCAGAAAGGCCTTACATTAGTGTTTCAACTCCAATAGACAAGTTTTCAAGTTTCTCAACTCTAACCAAATAGGCCATCATAGGAACAAAGAACTCAAAAAATTTTCAGATTATAGCCAATTTCTTATGTCATAAAACTGAATCAATGTACACTTTTGGGCACCGAAATTGCAAAAAGTAAACCAAATGATAAAAATGAATATATATATATATATGGTTTATTTTGTAACTTTTTTTGTTTTAATTTTTTACAGAAGCTGTGTGAGGCAATGATAGATCGATACACACGTGCTGTGAGAGATATAGATCAAATTGATCGTGAAACAATTGTGAGGGTCATCACGACAGTGGCTGAAATAGATATGATGACGATGAAAGAAGAATATCGACAGAAGTCTGGTCGTGCACTGGAGGATGATATTTCTGTTGCATTCGCAGATCGTCAGGACTGCTGACAACTTATTCTCCTGATTCTGAACCCCAATAGTGCCACAAACTGATGAATGACGATGCAGTTGCGTTGCGTGCAGAAGATTGAGTATCAAACTTTTGAAGATGTGCTGTATTGATGCACTTCAGGATTCATTTATGTTTATTTTTGAGATTTCTCTTTGCATTTGTATAAACATGTAACATGTAGTGTGATTGTTTGCCTTGATGATTGTTTTAACAAACGGAAAGGTTTTGGATAAATGTGAACTTGTTAGATCATTCAGAAAGTCTTGTCTGATTTCTATATACTCTGCAAGAATCTGCAAAGCATTTTGCAGCACTCAGGCTATGTTTGATTGGAGGGAGAGAAAAGTGGAAGCAAGGAGTAGTAGATCACGTTGGTGAGGGAGATGGGGAAGGAGGGAGAGGTTGTTTCTTTTATGATGTTTGATATCACAAGAAGGAAATGAGGTAAAAATCATCTCTCTTATTTGATATAGAGATACAAAGAAAATGAAAGACTAGGTTTTATTTGTAAAATGACTATACTATCTCTAACCAATGAGATAGATTGAATCCGTAAAAAAATCTCTCCAATTTGAAGAGATTAAAATTGAGGCTTTCTCAAGAATTATGAGTCTTTTCCCTAATTTTTTTCTTCCTCTCTTCTCTTCTACCAAATAACCAAAATTGTCAAAATCCTTCCACCAATCCCTCCACCAATCCCTCCACCCCTCCCCTTACTAACATCGTTCTCTCCTACCAAACATACTCTGAAGGGTATGAAATTACTGTAGATATTACCATTAAGGCTTTTAACAGAGGTGTATATATTACTGTAATACCCAAATTTTTGATAATGAATTAATAAGTTAATTCATTAAAATTCCTTATGTAAATAAAAGTTTATGTTATAATTTTAACTTAAAGTTATGAAATGAATTTTTATGATGTGATAATTATTTATTTTATCACATAATAAGTTTGGGTCACATTCTATTATTCAAAAAGGCTTGAATAATAAAAAAGTGACCAGCATGTATAGAAAAGTTGTCGAATCACCAAATATAATATTTCAACAGCTTTAGCAGTATGGGAATTTGCAGTCTAGGAGTTTTCTAGATATGATTTTTTTGCATATAAAAATGCAGTATCAAGGATTTGATATTGAATTTTTTAGTCAGATTAGACTGTCTAACCTTTTTACATATAAAATTTAGACAGATTACCTTTTTCAATATAAGAATTTAATAAATACTCTAAAAAATTTTTTCTTTTGACCTTACCTGTCATAAATTTTTATATAATCTCAAAATATAAATAATAATAATTTTCAAAATAGTTTTTGTGGAATAAATTGCATAGTCTTCGCTTGCTCATCATCATCATCCACAAATTGTCCACCATGAACTAAGCCGCAGGTTGCTTACTTACAGTATGAATATAACTAATGAGCTTCCGCTTAACAAGTACAAACATAGATCTCGCATGTTTAAAAAAAAAAAAGTGAATGACATGTGTGGCTGCATGATCCAATTATGGAATCTAAGACACGGTCCAATTATATTCAATTATGGTTATCTTATTTTCCATTATAAACTTATTATATTTCTTATTTTGTGGGCTCCTATGTGTACGTACTGATTGTGCGCATTCCTCAGACAGTTAAGCTTTGCGTGATCCCTAACAATTCTGAGAATAAATTTAGAATTTTAAACCAGAATATAACATAACATGACATGATCATCCACTATCTAAAAGGAGGTTGGTACTATGATGCCCTAGAAATTCATGAACTCAATTCACGAACTATTATTATGGATTTCCTTCATCAATACACTTCTAATGAATCATTTTGATGAATACCAAATTTCAAGATCATAAATGATGGTATATGTATCATCAATGTGATGATGTCGTTAAATTAACAATATTGAGTTTCTCTATTTAAAAGAGAAAATATATATATAATGTTACTCCCATTTTCTTTTGAGATTTTGTGAAAATATTGTGTAAAAATTCATTTTATATATAATGAATGAATAATCATAATTTTGTAAATTAAAGAAGTGAATTTTATGCCATGCCAAGATTTATCCATTAGATTAAATTTAACAATCCTACCATCTTTAAAAAAAAAATAGAATAAAAAGAGGAGGAGGGGAGGGGGGGGGGGGGGGGGGGGGGGGCTTTAGGGGGAGTGCTCATGCAATTAGGGGGTAATTACCCACTGGGTAAAGCCCACTGCTCAAAAAAAAAAAAAAAAAGTTAAGGGAAAGGGTGCCATGCACCCCTCCCTTTGCTCAGTGTGCAGCAGGTCCACTGAGCCATGCAGGCAGGCATTAGTTGCCTGACTGCTGCCAGTAAACTGGCACCGAAAATTTTTTTTTTTTTTTTTTTCCTTTTCATCAAAAAATAGGTTGGTCAAAAGGGGGAGTTTTTGAGAATCCAAAATCCAACCCCTAAATAAGTAAAAAAAATATGATAAGACAAGAAAGAAAAGTTGATTATAATGTAAGATGATGGACTACTTGAATGACTACATATTAAAACCACTTAGAAATACATGAAAAACCACCAAAACAACCACCAAATGACTACCCTTCAGCTGAGCACGTTTTTATAGTAATTTAAAATCCAAAAATTTCAATTTTTTAACCACGATAAGGTTTGGTTATAAAATGTTTCTAAGGTAAACCAAAAACCACTTTTTTTCTCTTTCATAAAGACCATACTAGCAAATAAAAGTTTCCTCTCTTCCTCCTTTCTTTTTTGGACGAAATTTGTAGCTAAAGGAAACTAAAAATATTCTTTATCTCCTTTCATCCACCCCCAAGATTATTTTAGCAAGAAGGAAGAGTCATTCCAAGTGTTTTTCTAAGGTAAAAACTTATACTTTCCACTTGTTTTCTATAAAGAAGAATGATGTTTTAAAAATGTTCTTTAAGTGATATTTTATCTCCATTCTAGCCCCTACCTCAAGGATCCAAGAGTGGTTCAAAACCTTCAAGAAGAGCCAATAACCCACTACTTTTCTAAGATGTAAATGATTAGTAAACTAGTGGGTTACCAAGTCCTTAATAACTTTCCTTTTAAGATGTGTTCTTGCAAATAGGAAAATCTTGGCATGGTAAATGGTTAAAATGTGATTTTGCTACCTAGTGAGATGATATATGTGTTGGCCATGATTTAAGGTGGTTAGAAAACATGATTTGTGTATGGAATATGATGAAAAGTGTGTTTATGTGATTTTTATGGTTATATGACATGAATGAGTATTGATGTATGAGAATAAGAGTTGATGCATGTTGATATGTTTATGTCCTCTGTTTAATGGAAGCATGAATGATGAGAAAAATATTTTGACATCACAAATAGGCTAGAATAAGAATTAATTATCATAAAATACCAAAAGATAACATTTTTGACATAAATGTTAATAAATTAGAAAACGGTATTTTGAGTGGGATTTTCATAATCATGTAGAAGGACAGAATATTACTCTTGACATAAGCCATAAGAAGAGCTCAAGTTTGATTAGAAATAAAAATGTCAAAAATGACGATTTTACCCTCAAGGGGTAAAATCATAATTTCACCAGCCTAAAAACGTTATTTGAATCTGAAAATTTTCATTCTTGACTAGAGACTTAAAATAGACCTTGTGTCAAATTTTGGTGATAAATGGATAAGAAATGACCAAAACGCCATTTTTGGGGTCAAAACGTAAATATAGAAAAATTCATGGTAAAAAATATAAATAATAAAAACTTGTTAAAAATGGGTCATGATCCTGTGAGAACACTTTATAAGGACATTAAGTATAAAAAACGTGAACCAAAGGGTATTGGGAACTAATTGGGGCTAAATAAGGACTAAAATGCAAAAATAAAAAATAACGGGTCAAATTATAAAATCTGCTTAGACTATAATTAGGCAGCTTTTTTGTCACCCTTAAAAAAGTATAATAAGCTAAATAAATACAAGAAATAATATGATTTATGTTATAGTCAAATGTACGACCTTAAAAGACATATAGGGACTTAAATGTAATACTTTTATTTGATTGTGTTTAGAAATATAATAAGTTATGAAAGCCATTATGAGAGCTTATGGACACTGTAAACATTTTTCTAAGGCCAAGATAAACTTTTAAAAGCCATTCAATAAGTTTAGATTAAAAAGGGTACGTCTAATAGCAAAATTGTAATTTTGTCAAGCTAAGGGGTAAAATGATAATTTGATGGGGAGAAGATTTTGGACCGTAGGTAGAGGTTCTCTGGACCTATAAAACTGCAAGAGAGATTAATAAAAGCTATGGTCAAAAGATTTAACAAGTTTAAACTTAAAAATGCTTGAATAACCGAAATAGGGGCAAATTGATAATTTAGTATTTGATCACTCAGTGTCGAGAAAATGAGCCAGCCACTAGGCTTGCTGATATGCCATGTAATTTTTGACCAAAACTTAATAAAGACAACGTAATGGGCTTTAACAGGTTTAAAACAATAATAAGACCCAATTACAAATAAATGGGTTGTAATAGACCCAATAAACCTATAACCCACAAAGATGATCCAATATGATATTGGAAGACCATGGTTATATATGGTCACCTAATGGACCCAAATATGAATTAAGGGGAATTAAATAAAATAATGGATAAGAAATTAAGTATTAAATAATTAACTCACCGATGGATTAATAATTAATTAATTTAATATTTAAATTTAATTAATTATTAATTAAGAAATTAATTTATGAAAATAATGTAATTAAATGTTATTCTTAAAAAAAAAAAAAGAAACAAATTAATAATTAAATTGAAATTAATTATTAATTAAGAGAACATATGTCCATATTCGAAAATGATTCAAAAACCTTACTCTAACTGTCGGATGTTGATTCAAAATTAGGACACCGCACCGACTTGAGGTTAGAGCCGGGAACAATCAGTGAAGATACACAGTTACATGATTTCCTGTAAGTACAAACCTCACTTACAGCATGGAACAAAATATTTTTGTTGTTGATGCTCTACATTTTTTTTGATTTGCCTTGATGAAGTGATGAACTTATGAGCCATATGTATTGCGTTAATTAGACATTTAACGTGCATAATTTCTCTTATATTGATATGATCGACACGCCTCACAGGTATGTATGTAGTGATGATAGATACATAGTGACATGTAAACCAACATATTGTCACAAATAATAATAATGAAGCTAACGAAAGATAGGATTAAGTGTTGTACCAACCTCCAATTAGTGAGAGGATATGATAAGAATGGAAGTTATAAGATATGACCTTGGAGGTTGTTAGAGGGTCGCTCTCCTTACTCCCTATTGGTTGCGCGCATATGGGTACGACATAGGGACCCTTATGTAGACAAGATATATATATAATAAATCATAATAGAACACATATAGATCACATGTATTTTTTAATATTCATGATGTTACATGTGATGATATGATTTTATGTAAATGATTTGTGAGATATTGGTTGTACTTGATGAGCGAAAGCTCATATTTGTGTGTTCGTGCTGTAGATAACGCGGGTAAGCAGCCCGCTACTTAGATGTTTTACGGACTGACAAAGATGTACGGAGGCGATGAAGGACGGGAGTGGGATACCATCACGAATTTAATTTCCGCATTTAGACTTCTTAAATTATTTCGTATTGACTATATTTATAACCATGTTCCAATGATTTAGTACTACTAAACTAGTATGAGCACCTTACGGGAAAAATACTTTAGACTCTTTCCTTTTAATTTACATGAAGTTATAGCTTTTTAAATATTATCTAAATACAAATTTGGATATGATATTTATTAGCTAGAGGTTTTCAATTTCCTTAGTTAAAAATTTTAGTAATTATATCTTTTGTAGTACGAATATGATTACAAAAAAAATTATGTATTTTTAGAATCAAACATAAATAAGTGTTAAGATTAAATTAAATAAGAATAAGTAAACTAGTTAACGGTCCGAAAAGTCAGGTCGTTACAGGTACGACACCCTAACTTCTCTTGAATTAGTCTTAGCCTTTAACTTAACTGAATTTGAATATACCTAAATCATACTCTAGTTAAAGTCTTATTCAAAGACAAAGTCTTAGACTAACGTTCATTGATTATGAACTTTTTAATCATGATGAAATGGCATGACATAAACTTGAAATCATGGCATAATTATAAAGTATAACATATGCATAACAAGTTAATAAAAAGTGTGGCAAGTATGTAAATGTTGCATACTTGTGAACCATGACATAAACATAGGTGTGGCAAGTTTTAAATCCAATCTTATCTTGATATTTTATAAGAAGTTTATCTTAAAAATGAATAATTCTTCTAAACAAAATACCCCATATTTTTTTATTCCCCCACCCCCCCCCCCCCCCCCCCCCCCCCCCCTCTCTCTCTCTTCTCTTTCTATTTTTTTTCTCTTCACCAGGTACTGCCAGGCAGCGCTAAGGCGCTGATGCTGCAGCTCAGGCAGCGCTGCAGCGCCCAAGGGCTGGGCCCTGGGCTGCAGTGGCCAGATTTGGCCCCACAAAAATCCCCTGTTTTTACAAAACTTTGAAAAATCTTATCTCTCAAACCGTCGAGAATTGGCCAAAAGTTTCTTCACGAACAATGTTCATCTACATGCTATCTAAATTTTTCATGTTAATGACGAAGTCTAATTTTGACCATAAATACTTCATTTTTTTAAATCCAAAACTCGACAGTTTTGAATAATTTTCATCGAAAAATCAAAATTTCACTTCCGGAAAATTTTGAAATTCATATATAAACACCATAGTTCATTGTTCCATAGTTTTTCTAATTTTCCATAATCGTTTCTATCTAATAGAAACTTATTTGAATTTCTAAACCCTTAACGAACAGATCGAAGTTCAAAATCTTCGATTTAAGTTCGATTTTTAAAAATTCTATGCTACCCATAACACAAAGTTAAACATATTCATATGAACAATCAAAGACTCTATATTGTCAAACCACCAATTTTAAAAACTTCGACAGCATTTCTACTTAAATATTGACTATAAAAAAATTTAAACTAAAAGAAAAATAACTAGAATTTTGGTCGGAAAACTTCCTAGACGATCGAAGTTTCCGCCAGGGAACGGAATTAGGACCTCCTTGAGAAGAACCTCCTTGAAGGGATTTGAAGGATTTCTTCAAACTCTTAAGAGGTTAGGATGATGTTTAGGAGGTGGGAAAAAGGGATGGAAATTTTTTGAAGGCTAAAGAAAATTTTCTTAAGAAACTTAAGAAAACTTAAGACTATCTAAAAAAATTTGTAGAGAGAGAGTGAAACTCTAGAGAGAGGAGAGAGTGGATTTTTGAGGTGTGAGTAAAATGAGTTGGGGGTGATGCCTATTTATAGACAAAGCTTTAATGACACTTAGTGTAATTAAGCAAGTTTAATATTGATTAAACAAGATTCACCTCACTTCCATAGCTCTAGATTTTTCTAATTACATCAAAGTTTTGCAAAAGCAGGGGATTTTTGGGGGAGGGAGGGGAGGTTGCCAGCCCCTGCAGCCCAGGGCTGTCCCTGGGCGCTGTGGCGCCCAGAATTGGTGCTGCACTGCTACCTGGGCTGCAGCAGCAGCGCCCTAGCCCTGCCAGGCCAAGGAAGAAAGAAAAAAAATATATATATTTCGAAATTTTCAGTACTAAAGCCTAAGTCTTTTTAATAATTATAAGTAAATATTTAGTTTAAGCAGTAATGTAACGGCTATAATATGCACAGTAATTTTTTTCTTCTTTGTGGTTTGGATGAAAAAGGTATGTACAGTAATTTTTTCTTCTTTCTATAACATGTATAGAAGTATAGATAAACAGGTTTCACGCTTTTTTTTTTTAAATATTCAATGTTATTGGTCGAAATTTTGTCGCCACAAACAACTCCAAGGGATCTTTATTTAAACATTTTTAATTGAAGTTTTTTTTTTTTTTTTTTTTTTAAGATTTGATCTCTTTACACTATTTTAAACCCACCCGTCACATGTAGTGTGGTTGTTGCCTTGATGATTGTTTTACAAACTGAAAGATTTGGATGAACTTGTTAAATCATTCAGACCGTCTCGTCTGAATTTTTTTTTTTCTATTTATGCTGCTAGAATCCTGCAAAGCCTTTTGCAAGGCCAGTGAAGGTGGCCATAGAAAATCGAAGTGACAGAAACAGTATGATTTGTTGTTGTTGTCGGGGGGGGGGGGGGGGGGGGGGGGGGGGGGGTTTTTTTTTTTTCCCTTCTTCTTCTTCTTGATTACAGATGTGGATGTGTTGTGCGGTAGAATTACATAGTGATCATAAGAATTCATATGTTTTCCTCGACGACTCAGTAAGCCTGATTTCCTTTAAAGAAGAACTCACACATCTCTTAGATCATACTCAAAATCAATAAGATGATGAAACAGAATATAAAAAAAAAAAAAAAAAAAGGTAAAGAATCATTCAACTAGTCTTGTCTATCAAATCAACTTTTATTTGCAAGATACATTTATAAAAAATCCAACTCGTTTTGTGGAATAATCTGTTTAATATAGCGTAATCATATGTCACAACTAGAGATAATGTAGCCTCTGTTTTAAGATGTCAAGGAGTAAAGACAAGACCCGTGACACAAAGTCTGAGCTATGAGGATCAAAGGCAAAAAAACCATGTGTTCTACCGAAATTTCCCCACCAATAAAAAAGGCAATCTGCCAAATTATTACTGGTAATGTACTAAAATTGCCGAAACCAACAATGACCATCAGGGGCTTCTGGTCACATGTCAATCACCGCTCACTGAATAGTAATTTGGCACATCATTTTTAATGATCTACAAGATTATTTTCATTTTCAACACAGATGACGAGCTTTTTTGACTCTAATCGCTAAGTGTAATATGGTAGATTGTTAGAAATAATCTATCATATTATATTTTTTCTTAACACAAATTGTCGTACATCTCAGATTTCTATCATCAAAGATTAATATGGTAGAATGTCATATTATTTTACCTTCTCAACATATATGACCGACTATCTCCGGATCCACTCACCAAAGAGTAATATGATAGATTATTACAATAATATACTAGATTATTTCTTAAACACATAGAAAAGAGAGATCGCTGAGCTTCATAAAGCTTTAAGAGAGAGATTTGGGAGTACAGCGGCTTCATTATAAATCGGGGGGAACGTCACAAATGCCACTATTTCAAAACCTCTTGACATTTTTGACATGCTGTTTAGACATTTTACTTCTTTGTCATCCAATAGTATTAGTCAAAGGTCAAAGAATATGGATCAAAAGTCAAGGTAATATGTTTTACTCAAATTATCTATTTTAATTAAAAAAAAAATTCTACATGATCTAAAATTGCCTATATTTTGGAAATTTTATAAGAATATTTTGTATTCTCAACATAGATAGCCAAACGTTTCTGACGCGAGCCATTAACGCTGGTTGTCGAAGTATTCTAGTAAAATATTTTGGATATTCTACTAACATACTTTCTTTTTTCAAGATGGATGATCGAATGCCTCCACACTCCGACCGCTGGTGCCAGTCCTCAAACGTTATTCTACTAAAATATTCTATGTTTTCAACATAGATGGTCAGAAAACTTTGACTCTAGCTGTTGGTTGATTATGAGAATATTCTTATAGAATAATGTGAGTATTCTATTAAAATATTTTTGATATTCTAGTAGAATTTTACGGTCGTATTCTGATAGAATTTATGGCTCTAATCATCGATACCGATTGACGGAAAAATTCTATTAGAATACTTTTTAGATTCTAATAGAATATTTTTTAGATTTTGCCAAAATATTATTTGGACTCTATCAGAATATTTTTTTACTTGAAGAGATTTTGATAGATTATTTTTTATACTCAGCTAAAATACATTTTTGAAATCTTTTTCAGTGGAAAAACAAAACAAACAAACGTACATAAACAGCCACAAAAGAATGTGTTACAGGATTGCTGCAAATTAAACAACAAAACCTGCATAACTACATATCACCAGCTCCGACGCGCCACAACCGCCGCTCCCGAGAGGATCGTTGAGCTCCGTCGCTAGTTCGCCGTCCCGACTGCCGGAGGAATTCCGTCATCAAAGATTTGTCGCAGCAATCGGCAAGTAGTCGGCGCATACGAGACCTTCCATGGCTAACCGCTGGAGATCGCGGCAGCGAGATCTGACCACTGTAACTCTCCTCTCCGCGAGCTCTGTGCAAGGATGCTAAGTATTGGCCCGACTCTGGCCACCTTCAGGTGAGCCGAAGATCTAATCGGGAGATCGCGACTGTGGCGCCGCCTTCGCGCGAGCTCTGGCCACCAAGGGTTTCATTATGAGCCCCTCCCGACTCCGGCCATCTCATCGGAAGCTCTTCAGGTCACCGGCGCCACCTTCACGGGAAACATTTTAGTGTCTTGTAATCAAATTATAAGCTTAGCTAACTGCTAATCAGATTACCTCAGAAACTTGTGGTTTATAAATCCTATTGTAACGTGAGCAGATTCTAGAAAATCCACAGCTATTATCAAAGATATTGATGAAAAGGGGCCAATTTTTGATCACTTCCTTGATCACTTGCTGCCCCTATTCTTGATCACTTCCTTTGGAAAGTTCAGCTCCTTATTGTTTCCCTTCAAGGACTCTGTTGCCTCCCTTTCTATAGTGTCTTCAACAATGTCATGAAGTCCCAAGGCTGCACATTTCCTCCACACTTTAGGATTGGAGTTTGTCAAAGTTGTTGCATGGTGGAAAACTATTTTGTCCAGCTTCAGGGAACCTAGGATCGAAGTAATCAATGAGTAGTCTCTCCCTTGTTCATTATCATCACCAAGGTACTTCAAAGCATTCAACAAAGCCCTTCCATCACAGTTCTCAAAGGCATGTTGTTTTCCAAGTGGATCAGTGACCACTGGCTTTTCAATTTGAGGCCTTCCAATAATAAAGAATACAATAAGGGACGCTGCAAAAGCTGTCAATGGCTCCTTAATAACCCTCACAACTCCACCTTTCAATTCTTCTGTTTCCACTTCTCTACTGTTATTGACAATAGCTCCTTTAACTAAAGGATTTGGGTCCCCTTCAAAGAATTTATACTGAGGTAAAACATTATCCAAGATAGCAGTTTCCCTATAATTAGCTTCGACCCACGCAATTTTCCAATCGTAATTTGCCACATTCATACCACCATTCACAAAATTAGCGACATCCCGTTGAAAACTAACATAAGAGACAAGCAAATTTTTCTGAACACTTGTATTGGGACCCTCTGTATTCTCCTCATAATCCTTTAAGGCACCGCCAATATCCATGTCAAGACCCACAACGATAGTAAAATAACATGGAGCAACTAGTTTTTCCATTTTGCCTTCATTTAGCTCTAAACTCTCTGTTTCTAGCTCTAGACTCAAGTTCATTTTGCCTTCAGTAATACATCTGGTACAAGAAGGCCAAAGAGAAGTTTTTGTCTATCTATTTCATCAACAAATTCAGAGCCAGAGTTTTCTAATGCAACTTTAGAAGAAATAGATGCTTTCTCACCAACCTTGAAGGGCACTTCAATTGGTCTGCTTGCAGCAACATTTGAACAATTTCTAATTGAAGTGTTTGATTTGAACAATTTAATAATTTGAACAATTTAATACCACGTCTTAAATTTGTTATAATTTGTCGTTTAACATCCTATATATATCTTTTTTTAGTCTTAAATATTTATTCTATTTTGTTCAACAGTCATGTTGTGGTCAGTGTGGTGCTGTTTAATATTAAAACATTTGTCTGATATGATTTTTTTTTTTAATTCGCCTTTGCATTCAATTGAATTTCTAAAATACCCTTTGGTTTCAAACCATCACACTTTCTGATTCGGTAAAACAAACGAATTAAAAAGACAAATGTGTCTCCCTTAATGAAACGCATGCACAACTACAAGAAAATATATGAATTTTATTTATTTGTCTTAGAAGATTAATTTTGATTTTTGTATTTGACAGTTTGCTTTTTATTGATGCTCTGCTGCAACATATATGTGTGGTAGAAAAGATTGCTATGATTTTTTTTAGCGGAAGATTTGCTATTATATTACCATTATCCTTTTTCCCTAAAGAATCTTACCAAAATCATACCATAACATATGATTGATTTAGATTAATTGTGATACTTCCAATATCATTTTTTTTCCCTGAACAATATTACCTATATCATACATGATCTTCTCTTGAGCAGCTCCCACTTCCACACAAGAAGCTTCCATTGTAGTCTCCACTACTAAATCTTCTTTAGCACCTTCAAGACCAGCCGCATGCCCACACTCGTAATCTTCTACATTGTGCTCCTCTTCTAATTGCTCTTCAAGAATCCGAACGTTCTGTTGTACAAAATTTGAGCCCAACTCTTTACGACTTTGATTTCTTTGTCTTATCAAGATTTCTGGAGTTCACAAAGCATTAAACGGCAGGGGAGGATCTTGAACAATTTTCTCCGCAACATATTTGTTTGTACCAGGCCAAGCATAGTAGGAGTTTTGAGGTTGTGGCTTGTATTCAAAAGCATGATCGTGTCGCAAAAATTCATGTATTAATTTTCTTCTCATATTTGCCCAGGTCTGAATTCTTGGTTTGCCAACATGAGTTCGTTTGTTTTAGAGCCTACTCACCAATAAGAAGCATAATCTCTCAAACTTCTAGCAACTAGTTTTGCTTCTTTCTCTGAGGAAACATAAACATGCCTAAAGAAATCTTCCACTTCTTGAATCCAATCTAAAGCATCTTCTTCCCCATATCCACCAGAAAATAATGGAATACCAAAATCATTATGATCTTCCATTTTCAGACAAGAATACCTGCGTTTGCTGTTGTCCATCAAAGCTACATAAGGAACTCCAAGACCATCGCGATTGAAGCTCCAAAATTCTGCCCGGGACTTCTCTAATGTCAATTTGTCCTCCATTGGCATCCTAACACCGGAGGTCGCATATCTCCCGCTATGCCCCATCGATGTGGTTTCACATTGGGATGGCTACGCAACGGTTCCGGAGGCACATCACCGGCGTCCAGCTGCTGCCATGTTTTGGGTCGAACACTTCCCTCGGCGAAATCGACGGATGATCGACTAGATTTCTCGAGCCGTACATCACGCCCAACCCTTAGATCTCCAACTCTTTCAGGTCAATGGTGGGTTACAGCCCCCTCTCGATCCCGTCGAAGTTCTCGATCCGCCCAGAAGGCCCTCGTACCATGAACATCGTCGACGGCATGGCAACTAACTTCGCCAATTCTGGCCATCACACCCACGAAAAGGATCCGTGTCTCTGATACCAATCTAACGTAGGAGCCAAATCAGAGAAGAATTTCAACGAAATTCAGCCTGAGAAATAGGTTAAAATCACACCAACACCTAGAGAAAACTGGGAAACAAACCCAGAGAGAGCTCAGCTCAATATTCATTCATCAACAGACCAAATCTGGTCTCTTCCTTGACAGTACAGAGGAACTAAAACACCAAAGGGGCTGCATCAAAGACACGCTCAACTAAGGGACTAGACCTACCAAAACAACCACGTTTTGGATACTTAAAAGAAAAAACGACAAAGCAGCCTCTAAAACGACTACTCAGGTCTTATTACAAACAGTAAAGGAAAGTTCCAAAAAAAACGACAAGCAAAACAACTTGATGTTCCTACATCACAAAACATCAGTTCGAAAACCTCGAGCAGAAGCTTCCCAGTGCCCAACACGAAACCTGCATCAGTGTCTTCAACTCCAGTAGCAAATTGGCCAAAAGCCCCAGCAGTTCAAGTGTGAGAAACTGTGCCTAACAGAACCTGGAAACCAGGGTAAGGATTTAATTGCTATATAGGGACACGAGGTTTTTTTCAAGGAAAAGAAAAAGTTTAAACGAATAAACTACAATTGAAGAAACCGCACCTCTCCAGGTCTGCAATGACCTTCTTGAGCAAGAGCAACACGGCATACACCCTTATAATCTGGGTTAGCCTGCAAAGTATAAATCAACCTCATTTCAATTTTCAACACAAACAGCCAGAGAATAAAAGATGATTAAAGTACAACAGAAAGGGCAACAAATTATGCGACTAGTTGGCCATACCTTAAAATTACGCAGATCTTTAATATCATAAAAGCACTTGATAATTTGTTCATTGCAGAAATCCCTCAAGATGTCCACATTACGATTTGCACGTTCATCGCTTGTAAATATATAATGGTCTGCAATAATTACAATCTTCTCACGGTCCCAAACCTTAATGTCAAAAAAATTAGGCACTTATTAAACACCACAAGAGGCAAATTGACCTATTAATATAAAAATGAGAAAAACATCGCACAAAGTAAAAGTTGTATCAATGGAAACATAAAACAGCTTATAAATATAAAGTGCAATAAAAATGTGACATCGTGGAGAGTTGCTAAAACGAAATCTCTCTCTTCACATTAAACATCAGTGTTCTTTGAAACCAACAACAAATTCTAAACTGGGGTCATCAAAATATGGACATTAACCCAAACATTCTCACCCGGGCTCAACTGGGGTTTCTCCGAAGCCCTAGCCAAAATCTTCTCGGTCATCGTCATCCCAGTCTTGACCTGAAAAAAACCAACCCATCATAAAAAACCACAAAACAAAAATACCCATCAACCAAAAATAAACTAAAAACAAAAAACTAACCGAGCCAGTGGTGGCGGGCTTGCGCTCGGATTGCTGAGGAGCCATGACGGAGCAAATATTCCTGGAGAGCGTTTTTCTCTTACATCCCTGGACCGAAAATGGAGACGACGAGGACAAAGCAGAGAGGCCCAATTCTTTCTGGGATTCAGAAAAAGCAAACAAACAAAATTTAGACAAAAAAAAAAAAAAAAAAGAGATTTATGGAAAGAGGGGGCCAAAATGGGATATGGGAAGATAAGGAAATTGACCCTGTTTAAGAAAGGAGCTGAATTGGGGGCAATTGCAGAGGAAGCCATGGTGGGTTGGTTTGGGCGGATTTCTGGGAATTTAAGGACTGAATTGATGATTGGCAAAATGTGTATATCTTCTCTTCTCTACCGTGTCTGAGACTCTGCGTTTCTTTCTTTGTTTGTAATTGTTGTTTGGGAAGCTGGGGGTTCGAACTCAGTGGCGGCGGCAGAGGCGAGTGGAATGCCGGGCGTTGACTTGGGGATCGATTTGCGATTGAAATGGAGAATTGGAGATGGTGTTGAATCACATGGACGCCTCTCGTTGGTCTGTTGAAATAAAAGGGAAATTTTAACGGTATGGATGATCATAGCTAGACAACTTATTGTGAGAATACCACATGTGATTAGCACATAATAATAAAAAAAAATAATAATAAATTAAAAAAAAAACCCTCGTTCACCTTAAGCTCCCATTTAGATTGTCAGTTAAAGTTAAAAGTTTTGAACTGGAGTTGTTAATTTTTTAAAAATTATTTATAATTTTTTTTTAATTTTTTTAAAAAAAGATAAAAAATCAATTGAAAAAGTACAGTTTAATTGAAGATTAAATGGAGCACCAAATATGGTCTAAAAGCTTCCTCGAACGGAGGTGAGACTTGGAGGAAATAGTTGTGTAAGTTGAATGGCCTCCCAAAGAATTTTCTCCCCCAACCTAGAAAAGGATCTAAATAACCATATTTTTTCTATTTATTGACAAACATGACATAAATTTTTTATTTTTGATTAATATGACACAAATTTTTATTAATTTTAATTTAATTTTATATCATATTAGTTTAATGTTAATTTTTTATATCATATTAATGCAATGATCTTTAAATTTATATTACTCAGGTACTTTCTCAAGAATAATGGTAGGAGAAGAAATAAAAAGACCTAGATCACACACATGTTCCCTATTAAATAGCACCTTTATTCTTCATATAAACAGGTTTCAAGCTATTTTTAAAATGTTATTGGTTGGAATTTTGTCGCCACAAACAACTCCAAGGGATCTTAATTTGAACATTTCTAATTGAAGTGTTTTATTTGAACAATTTAATATCACGTCTTAAATTTGTTATAATTTGTCCGTTAACATCCAATATACGTCTTTTTTTAGTATTTTTAATATATATTCTGTTTTGTTCAACAGTCATGTTGTGGCCAGTGTGGTGCTGTTCAATACTGAAACATTTGTGTAATATGATGTTTTTTTTTTTTTTTTTTGTTCGCCTTAGGTACCAAACATTCAATTGAATTTCTAAAATATCCTTGGTTTCAAACCATCACACTTTGATTTGGTAAAACAAACGAATTAAAAAAGACAAATGTGTCTCCCTTAATGAAACGCATGCTTAACTACAAGAAAGTATATGAATTTTATTTATTTATCTTGGAAGATTAATTTTGATTTTTGTATTTGACTGTTTGCTTTTTATTGATGCTTTGCTCCAACATATATGTGTGGTAGAAAATATTGCTAGGATTTTTTTTTAGGGGAAGATTTGCTATGATATTACCATTATCCTTTTTCCCCTAAAGAATATTACCAAAATCATACTAGAACATATGATTGATTTAGATTTAATTGTGATATTTCCAATATCTTTTGTGTTCCCTAAACTACCAATATCATACAATAATATATATATGATTGTTTTAAATTGAATTTTAATTAACCTCTTTAAAATATATGCCATATTAATACCGTGCGTCGAATTATCTCGAATTTGACTGGCATAATATAGATGTTTTGGAAGTTTCATTCATTATTATTATTATTATTATTTTGAAAGGGAAGTTTCATTTATTATTGGATGTGGAGGCCGTTAATATTGTTAAAGGCCTAACTAATATAATATATATATATATATAGAGGTTATCGGAGGCCCTTTTTTTTTTTTTTTTTGGGACAATTACTTGTAGATTAATATTGTAAAAAAGCCAAGTAATATTTATATATATATATATATATGTATATTTATGGTATTGGAGGTTAATATTTTTGACAGTTTACTTGGAGTTAATATTGTTAAAAGTCTAACCAATGGCAAAGACAACCCACTCGCGTCAATCTTACGCGTGAACTGTGTAATAGTAAAACATTAACGTCGTTGTCTTGACCACGCCATAAAACGAACTAGGGTTTCTTGATGAGCTGCACTATAAATATAGCTTTTCTACCCAAACCCTACCTTCACCTCCAATTCAGAAAACCTCTCAGCTCTTACTGCAGCGTCTTCGGAACAACCGGAAGTTTCAGCTCATCGATATGGCCGCTGTATCTCAGGTAAAGATTAATTGGCCGTCAAGTAATTGAGATTTTGGGTGATTAATTTCTTTTTTATTTTCTTTTCACCGTTTGGATTATATATATATATTTTTATATTTCAAAAATGAAAAGTCTGTATAAGTTTGATCCGTTCTGTTTGTTTTGTTTTAATACATAAAGTCATATATAGATTGGATTAGATTGAATCTTTCGATTATGTCTCCAAGTTAAAACTTTCATTTTTTCGGAAATTTCTGGAGCTTGGATTTCATTTTCAACTGCTCCCCTCCCCCCCCCCCGGCCCCCCGGCCAGATGGGATGTATATATGTTTTGTGTTTTGAGCACGCTGGTCTTCATATTTGTTTGTTTATTTGTTCAACTCGATTCATTAATTGATTTTTTTTTCCTATGTATCAAGATCTCTCTTACTGGTATTCTTTTTTCAGTTATTTTTTTCCCTTTCCTTTGAAGATTGTTTAAACCAAAGAATAAATATTTTTCGCTGTAGTAAAAAAGAAAAAAAAGAAAAAGAAAAGGTAAAAATTTGGAGCATCAATGGTCTAAACAATAACCATAAAACAAATATTATTTCGTAAAATAGTTTAAAAAATCTCTTATAATAATAGTAAACTTCTACCACTAATTGCGGACGCTCAACATAAACCCCCAAAGAATTATTTAAAAATTAAAAAGCATGCAAGTTGAGTGTAGGTGGCGTGATTACACAGGAATCTTTTGGTGACGTTTTCTTCTATTTATATTGGATATATATATATATGTGTGTGTGTGTGTGTCAATGCTCCAATTCATTTTAAATGGAGAGGTCTTCATCATGTTCTAACGAATACAGGTACCCCATTTCCGACATGGGAGCAACAGTGTTGATGGACCTGCTTCAATGGTTGATCATGAGAATCCGGTCTTTGGAAATTTGGTTAACAATATTATACGTCCTGCTTTGTATACACCAATAGGTACTGTCTCTTTTTTGTCTGATTAATTAATTTCGAGATTTTTTTTTTTTATAGTGAAAATTGTTTGTTTGTTTGTTTGTTTTTTTTTTTTTTTTTAAAGCAAATGAAAATAGTTTGTTGTGCGTCACTTTAAATTGCATACATGTATCTTAGGTTCTAAGTTGACACTAGAAGAAGTGAAGATTTTGTAAAGAACAAAACCTAAATTATATATTGATTGATAGGGAAATAAAGTTCCATTAGCAAAAATTGTACTATATAGTATTTTTTACAAATTAAAAAAAGAAAATTACACTATTTAAAATAATTAAAAGAAGTAACAAAAAATAGTAAATTTGCTAATTAATAAATTATATATTTATTAGAAGTTTTGTTATGATTGACTGATGGCATGGTCAATAAATGATTGACTAATATTAATATGTATGTTTCAATGATGATAATTTTTTTATTAAATTAAAAAATGATCAAAAATCATCTATATAAATAAAAAGAAACTTTCTATTTATCTCATTTTTAAAATATTTTCAAAACCTACTTTTATTTTGATTATTTGCTGTGAAAATGGTATTTACTTTTTTCTCTCAAAGCCACTTATATAATTTGTAAAACCTATAAAATGTTCTACGAATTAAAGTTTAACTTTTCCGCTGTTTTAGAATGTTAGCTTCTTCTTGTGCGTGCCGAAAATTATCTTGTTGGGTCTTTTATTTTATATACATGCAAAAATTGATCCCTCAAAACAAGAAAATTTCTCATTCTCTCCATAACATTGAATTGGTTAATTAGTTAACACAATAGCTTCTTTTTCTCTCCTTTTGAGTTCTAATTTTATTGATATGCCCATTTTTTCTGTTTTGGATCTTCTATTATCAGGAGTTCACAGATATGACCCGTATGAAAATTTTGAAATGGTTAGTCGTATGGCAGTATCGTATGACCGAGGATTG
The DNA here is from genome assembly GCA_009761775.1 of Ficus carica. NCBI lineage: Eukaryota > Viridiplantae > Streptophyta > Magnoliopsida > Rosales > Moraceae > Ficus > Ficus carica. The sequence goes on from CM019746.1 coordinate 1,695,700, forward strand.
TACTACCGGGCAGCTATTGAAAGCTGCAACCAAGAATTTGGTTATGATGACTATTTCTGGGTACGTACATATTTAAAACTTTTGAAGTTCTGATGAGAAGGGAATTACATCAATCGATATTATGGTTTTTGAATTACGTTAGGCCATGCAGTACCCCTCTTATATTTTTTGTTTATTTTTTTCTCCTCCAATTGCCTACCGGAACTATATTTGGCTATGCATGCGGTTCTTGAAGTTCCAAAAATCACACCATTTTTTCATCACAACTATTAGCATCTCTAATTTTGTTCCTCACCGTTCAGGATCTTGCACTGAGGCATATACTTCCACGTGAGTATTATGTTGCAACTGTGGTCAACAAGTTTTTGAGCACGAAGGATCTTATACATGCCATGGAGGAGATATGTTCTCTTGACACAAGGGAGATTCAACAAATTAAAGGAATCTATCTTTCACTATTTGGAAGAGAACTTGAAGATGACATTGAAACCTTCACGTTTGGGGATGATAGAAAGGTATACATGTTTTCTGTAGTTCTCAGCTGCTATATCACTTTGATGTATAAGCATAACTAGATTACAAATATTATTGTTCACAAATTTCAGTCTTTAGTAGTGTTAAAAAGTGGTTACGATTTTTTTTTTTTTTTTCCTCTTTCGACTCAACATATTAGACATCTATTGACTTTAAGCCAAAAATATACATAAAAGAATATTAATGGATTGATCTGTATTACACGCATATCGTTTAAAAGCACACGATCTTACCCTGTTTTATTTGTTTAAAACCACCTAAAGAGCTAGTAATTATAGTTAATTTGAAAATTTTCATTTGTCTCTTTAGGTTTTGAACAGACTCTCCTGTGACATTATTGGATAGTTATCACATTTCATACTTAATTTCTAAAAAATTATTGTGCTATCAGCATCATTAATTCATAAACTGAGTTTAGGATTTCATCCTAATAATTATACTAAATACACACACACACACGCGTATATATATAGAGGTGCGTAAATAAGATAAAGTAGAGATAAGTTCTATATAGAGAATTCATTCTTAATTGTTTCAACTTGATTTGTGTATACATAGCTGCTGCTAAAGCACATAGGCGTACCACATGGAATTGCTGGTGTAGGCGAAAAGTTCATGCGCCTTGAAAATACTGTGAGGTATCTGCATGAAAAAGTTCAAGAGACCTACAAATGTCCCCAACTGGCTATCATGGACCTTGTTTATGAACTAAATGAAGAAGATCTGCGAATTGTTGTTGATCTATACAGTACAGTATATAGGAAATCCCTGGTAGAGGTATACACTGCTTCTCATGCCTTTTTATCTTATTTCCAAATTTCATGTTTTGGTTGTCTTGCACTGGTGTCTAACTGAGTTATTTTTCTCAGGATTTAACTCGTGCAGGGTATGGAAATTTTGAGCATGGATTTATTACTACAATCAGATGCAAATTGAACCGTCCTGAGTTTTTTGCAGAGGTAAATCTTCCACAACCTCAAAGTGTTCATCAATAGGGCAGTAAACCATATGTTTACTTCTGTTTTTGTTTACTTGTACTATTCTAAAAATTTGGTCATTTAAAATGTCTTGTCTTTACATTAGTTTACATATTTTCCAATATCCCCATGCTCATGATAGTTAGTGTTATAACCTTTTGATTTGGAATTGTATTCAACCAAAGTGTCCAATAGAGATTTTTCCACTTAAATATTGGAAAACTATGCTTTGCAAGTTGGTGTGTTTGGTTATCAATAGATTTGTTTGGTTGATGGTTTGCTATACGTGTCTTTGTGCGTGTGTGTGTGTGTGTGTTTTTTCCCTTCAATTTGAACCGTCAAGGTATGTATTTGCATCGATTTTAAATTTTTATGATTGCTATAAATTTTAGGAATAAATAGCTAGTATGATTGAGTGGAAAAATTTTGAATATATAGGGGTGTTTATTTTGTAATTTAGTCTTATAATGATTTTGCAACTCTTTTACAGAAGCTGTACAAGGCAATTGGAGCAATGAGAGATCCAAACATACAGGGGATGATAGATGCAGATCATCATATTGATTACAAAACAATCGTGAGGGTCATCGCAAGAGTGGCTGAAGAAGACATGATGAGGATGAAAGAAGAATATCGCCAGAAATCTGGATTTACTCTGGAGGATGATATTTCTGAAGCATTTGCGGACCGCCAGGACTGCTTGCACCTTATTCTCAGGATCTTGAACTCCAATGCCCCAAACTGACACCTGACGTTCCTGTCAAGTTTCATGCGGAAGATTGAGTAGCAAACTTTTGGAGATGTGTAATTTTTATGTTTTTGGATGCATTCATACTGTTTTTTTTTATTATTTTTTTTTATTTTATAGATTTGATCTCTTTACACTATTTTAAACCCACCCGTGACATGTAGTGTGGTTGTTTGCCTAGATGATTGTTGTACAAACTGAAAGATTTGGATGAACTTGTTAAATCTTTCAGACCGTCTTGTCTGAAAAATATTTCTATATACGCTGTAACAATCCTGCAAAGCCTTTTGCAAGGCCAGTGAAGGTGGTCATCGAAAATTGAAGTTACAGAAACTGTATGATTTGTTGTTGTTGTCGTAGTGTTTTTTTTTTTTTTTTTTTTCTCTCTCTCTTCTTCTTCTTCTTCTTCCTGATTACAGATGTGGATATATTGTGCAGTAGAATTACATTGTGATCGTAAGAATTCATATGTTTTCCTCGACGACTCAGTAAGCCTGATTTCCTCTAAAGAAGAACTCATGCATCTCTTAGATCATATTCAAAATCAATAAGATGATGAAACAGAAAATAAAAAAAAGAGGCAGGTAAAGAATCGATCAACTAGTCTTGTCTATCAAATCAACTTTTATTTGCAAGATACATATCTAAAAATATCCAACTCGCTTCGTGGAATAATATGTTTAATATAGTGTAATCATATGTCACAACTAGAGATATTGCAGTCTCTATTTTAAGATGTTGAGGAGTATAGTAAAGGCCCGTAAAACAAAGTTTGAGCGATGCAGATCAAAGGTAAAAAAACCAAGCGTTCAACTGAAATTTCCCTACCAATAAAAAAGGCAATCTACCAAATTACTACTGGTAATCTACTAAAATTGCTGAAACCAACAATGACCATCAGGTGCTTCCGGTCACATGTCTGTCACCGCTCACTGAATACTAATTTGGTACATTATTTTTTATGATCTACAAGATTATTTTCATTTTCAACACAGATGACGAGCTTCTCTAACTCTAATCGCTAAAGTGTAATATGGTAGATTGTTAGAGATAATCCATCATATTATATTTCTTCTAAACACAAACTGTCGTACGTCTCAGATTCCTATTATTAACTATGATTATGGTAGAATGTCATATTATTTTACTTTCTCAACACAGATGGCCGGCTACCTCCCAATGTGGTCTCCAAAGAGTAATCTGATAGATTATTATAATAATATACTAGATTATTTCCTAAACACATAGGAAAGAGAGAACGAGCCTATTCTGGCCGAGCTTCATAAAGCTTTAAAAGAGAGATTTGGGTTTATGTGAGGACTATGTAAGAATTTTTTATTTTAGTGAGTTTATGTGATGATTTTTAATTTTAGTGAGTTCAAATTAGTAAAATTATAAACTTTCTTTTATCAGAATTAATATTAGTGTGGCCACTATATTTCACTTAAAGATTAATTGGCCGTCAAGTAATTGAGATTTTGTGTGATTAATTTCTTTCTTTATTTTCTTTTCACAGTACTTTAGTTTATTTTATTTTTTTTTAAATGGATAAATTTTGTAGAAGTTTGATCCGTTGTGTTTGTTCCATTCTAACACATCAGTCATAGCTTCGGACTTTCTCCTTAAAAAAGCTTCGGATTAGATTGGAACTTTAGATTATGTCTCCAAGTTACAACTTTCATCTTTGCAGAAACTTCTAGAAACTTTTTTTTTTTTGGCTGGATTTCATTTTCAACTGCTTTCTCTCTCTCTCTCTCTCTCTCTCTTTCCAGATGAGATACATATTTTTTTGTGTGTTTTGAGCTTGCTGTTCTTCATATTTGTTTGTTTATATGCTCAACTCGATTCATAATTAATTGAACTTAAAGTTTTTTTTTTTTATGTAAGAATAAAATTCATCAAGATCTCTCTTACTGGTATTCTTTTTTCAGTTCATTTTTTTTTTCCCTTACCTTTTAAGCATGTTATTAATCAAAACAATAAATTTTGTTCGCTGTAGTTAAAAAAAAAAAAAAAGAAAGAAAAGAAAAAGTAAAAATTTGCAGCATCAACGATCTAAACAATAACCGTATAAAACAAATATTATTTCGTGAAATAGTTTAAAAAATCTCTTATTAACCTTCTACCAATAATTGCGGACCCTCAACATGAACTACCAAAGAGAAGATTTATCTTAAGTACTAAGCTGACACTTAAAGTAAAGATTTTGTACGGAAAAAAATTAATTATATAGACTAATAAATAAATACATAGGGAAAAATTATAATGAGAAATAACTAATATCAAATAGTAAATGTACTAATTAAATGATTTATTTATTGTAAATATTTAAAGATATGTAGATAAATGATCTTTTTTTAATAAATGGCTAAAGTTTTGTAATATTAACAAAATTGCCTTTTAAAAAAAAAGTCAATAAGTAATTAACTGGTATTAATATGTAATTTTTATTGATTAATTATAATTAATAACTGATTAATGACTATTTTCTAAATTAAAAATAATCTCAGTCATTTCTTTAAATAATAGTTTAAAAATTGTCTCTTATTTACCTAATTTTTTCAAATATTTTTAAAACCTATTTTGTTTTAATTATTTACTATAAAAATGCTATTATTTATTTATTTGCATAAAGTTAAAAGAGTAATTGGACTAAATGATCTCCGAACTATTTAAGAGGTGACACTTTAGTCACTTTTTTTTTTTTTAGCCGTGCTGACCCTAAACTCTCTAAAAAGATGGCGATTTAGTCTTTTTCGTCCATATTCGTTAAATTTCTAACGGAATGAGTCACGTGAGCCATTACATGAACTCAATTAACCTTAAAAAGACAAAAATACCCTTATTCACATCAATAACATAAAAAATAAAAAATAAAAATAAATAAAAGAGAGAGAGAGTGAGCTAAACTCAAACCCAACCCACCCCCTTCCCACCTCCATGATCCAACTCCGGCCTTCACCGTCGACCTAGGCTCCCTCTCCTCGGTTGATGAGCCCCCCATGCCACCTAAGCGCCAGATTTAATCCCCCCTCCAGACGACGATCCCCCGCCAGATTTGGCCCCTCCTGCCCAACGACTATCCCCCGCCCCCCCCCCCCCCCCCCCCCCCACCCCTTCTCTCTCGCCGCCCCTTCCTCCCTCTCCCTTCGCCGTCACCCCCCTTCTCCGCTGTCTTTCCTTCCTTCTTCTCCCTCTCCCATGTGCAGTGCCCCCCCCCCCAAAAAAAATTTGGGTCCCCCCTTTCCCCTGCGTCTTCGTTGCCGTCCGCCCCCCGGGGAGTTCGTCGATCTAGTTTTGAGAAACGAAGAGAGAGAGAGGAGAGAGAATGGAGAATATGAATTATTTTTTTTGTTTTCATGATTTTTTTAAATTTTGTTAAATTAATTATTAATATATTATTAAAATACCCTTGTAAATTGGATCACATGCATTGCATATAGTTTATTCCGTTAGAAATTTAACAAATGTAGATGGAAGGGACTAAACCGTCACCTTTTTAGAGAGTTTAGGGTTAGCACGACAAAAAAAAAAAAAAAAAAGATCAAAGTGTCACCTATTAAAGAGTTCATGGATAATTTAAGCTAATTACTTAAGTTAAAAAGCTACCTTGTAAAAACTATCAACAGGTCTACCAGTTAAAGTTTAATTTTTGCGCTGTTTTATGATGTTAGCCTCTTCTTTTGTGTGCCGAGAATTCTCTTGCTGAGTTTTTTTATTATACGCATAAATCCCTCAAAACAAGAAAATTCTCTCCATAATATAATTGTTTATTTATTTTGTTTTGCATAATGCTAAGAATACTATCTCTAATTCTAACTTTTTGAGTACCAATTCACGTGTCATATTTTCGTTAGTAGTTGCAATCAATTGTGTGACAATGTTTTAAATACTTATCAATTAAAAAAAAATTACAATTCATATGCCACACAGGTTGGTATTCAAAGTTGTGATTAGAGTTTGTGTCTCTAGCATTTTTTTTTTTGTTTTGTGAAGAAAAGGACAACTGATACGAGGACAATATTAAACATCCCAATTAAAATTGGCGCTCAAAATCTTGACAACATCCCCCCACAAGTCCCCAATTGAAATTAATAAAATAAAAAGAAAAATTACAAAAGTTTGAGAGAAAGAATGTAACACAATAGTAACTCAATTGATTAGTTAACACGATTTAGTATCTTTTTCTCTCTTAATTGGGTTCTGAGTTTGTTGATATGTTTATTTTTGCAGTTAAGGGTCTTCCATTATTTGGATACCATGACCGTTATCTATAATATGAAAGGATTCGTAAAATGGCAACACCATATGATACAGAACTGTTCTACCGGGCATATCTGTAGAGCAAAAATAGGAGAAGAAAGCTCAACTAACATGTAGTTCACCAGGTTTGTGAGGTCAGTTTGTTGATGTGAACTTGAATCCTTGTTCTGTGCTGCCTTTTGCGAGGCGCTGGAGGTTGAAAATTGGTCTGTTATGGTTTCTTTTCTTGATGGTAGCCTAGTGATTAATCGTTAATTTTCGTTTAAAAACTTGTGGTTCTGTATTCTTGCTACTTAAGACGGCTTTTTAAGGAGTATTAGAACCTGAAGTTATTTCTCCATTTTTGTTACTTGAAACAATACAGTTCATATTCCTGTCCATTTTTTTTTTTTTTTTTGAAGTTAAAAATATAATGAAAGGAGGTGGATATTCTTGTCCATCAAAGTGTTTATGCTTCCTCTTGCTGGTATGGAATATTATAACAGCGACGTATATACAACTACACAGGAAAAACCCATTCAGTAGAAAAACACAAGAAACGAAATGTATATGTACAAGAAATTTTCCCACATAGATTGAGATCATGATATGTGTCAGTCTGATCACAAACGAGATCAAGATGTACTAAACCAAGGACTTTTGACCACGTTTACGGCTGATTGAGAAAGGAATAAGTGTAACAATATTGTATATACATCTAAGAGCCTCTCAAGCGTCCTTTGAAGCCCCATAGTGGTGATTGAGTAACCCCTCAATATCCCCCTTGGGAGATATCTCAAACATGTAAGAATTTATGAAATAGCGGGACGGACATAGTGGGCTACATGAGAATAAGATGTGCTAATTCCATGAGACATGAAATTTTACAGAAACAATTACTATTAAAATCTCTTTAAAACTAAAACATTTTGCACTTAATGTAGCAATTTATTTAACATTTTTAGTTACATACATTGTTATTTGATATATTGCGATGGAAAGAGAGGGATTCGAATCCTCGGTAAACAAAAGCCTACATAGCAATTTCAATGCTACGGCATCAACCACTCAGTCATCTATCTTACATAATGATTATGTTTCATAAACCGAATGAAGAGTTATTCATATTAGGTTTTTGGATAGGTACATATATTCTGTTTTAACTATAAATGAAAAACGTTGCCAAACCCTTATTCGAGGTTAGTGGGGGATAAAAATAATTTTGTGAGACTTCAATTTTAGTGTTATGAACCAAAACTAGCACACAAAAAAAAAAAAAAAAAAAAAAAAAAAAAAAAAAAAAAATTTATGGACTAATTTATCACAATTGAAAATTCAAAAACAAGTAGCGTAATGTTCATGATTCAGGAAAAAAATGGACAAGTTACCCACAAATTTAAAAGGAAAAATACTTGAAATAATCATATGTTTAGACAAAATACCACTTTTGCCCTTTTTATTTATACACGTCTAAAATATCTATTTTATATGTAAAATTAGTCACAAATACCTTCTCAAGGAATTTTGAAAATACCAAAACTATCCTTCTTAACGTGAATTAAATATCATTCAGCATCAAAAAATTTAAAAAACTAATCAAAATAAACTTAGAACTAATAAAATTGTACAAATTAAAAAAAAAAAAAAAAAAACAAACAAGAAAACAGCAAAACCCTAGACTTTTTCCACTCCATGACACCCTAGCAATGAAGAGGGATTAATGTATGCGTTCATGTTAATGCTATATCTGTTACAAAATAATTTTAAAAAAATTATATTTATGCTCTAATATATAACGTTGATTCCATACTATATATATTTTCTATCATCATTATTAACTTTGAAATTCATAAAAATAAAATTTTAGCATTTAAATAATTTGAAAACAACAAAACTATAATGATTAGATGAAAAAGTTGAGAAATGAACTAAAAAAATAAAATAAAATGTCAAATTTTAGCATTAGTTATACTTGGTGAAAATTGATCACTAAGTTTAACATGTAGTAAATTCGATATAATTTAGAATTTTATTAGAGAATACTTTTCACTCAAATAGAAGAATTAATTATTGACACATCAATTTAACACTATTTGTTCTAAAGGGTAGGGGCTAGGATGAAAAAAAGAAAATGAGGCAGGGGCCAAGGCGTTAATTTAAGCTGCCGTTTTGCCACTTTATGGAAGAAAGATTGTCGCTTCCTTTTAGTTTGTTTGTTTGTCGTTTTATATAGAGGGTTTTTTCTCTCACATCGGCTTTTGGTCACTCTTTGCTCTGCAGTTCACTAAATTTTTTCTGCGGTCACTAAATTTCCGATTATCGCGTGGACAGTTTTCAAGTGGATAGGTGGTTAAGTTTTGCAGCTCGGCCCCATCTTAAGGAATTGATTGTCAATGCAGGTGGTATGTATTGTATGAGTGGATTTTACCGCTTGCCTCAGTTTGCACTTGATTTAACATCATTGACTATCCTAAATTTGAAGTTCATGAAGTTGGAGGATATTTCTCATGTGAACCTTCCGTCTTTGAAATCTATGTCTTTTTCGTATGTTGATGTGGAAGCTAAAGTACTCCATAATCTAATTTTGCGTTGCCCCTCCCTTGAAAGTTGTTTTATAGAGGACGATGAAACTGTTTTGCCGTCCAATCTTCAAATTTCAAGTTCAAGCCTTAAGTTCTTGCATATAGATGGTTGTTGGGAAAGAATCCAAGTAGAAGCTATTAATCTTGAATCTTTTGTGTATGTTGGTAATGATGATCACTCCTGCAACTTTAATCTTGCTACTTGCAAGCAACTTACTCGTCTCTCAATGACTGAGGCCTATTTTAATTGTGATAGAGATTTTGAAGACTTCATTTCAGGATTTCCACTTCTTGAGAGTCTTACTTTCAAAGGATGCCACCAGGTTGACATACGACATCAGTACCTCAAAGTCTTGGTTTTGGAGAAACGTGTAGACTGGGTAGAAGAAGTGAAATCTGAGATTTCAATTGATGCTCCTAATCTTGTTTGCTTTAGTTACAACAGCTCTGAGGCAAATTGTTATGAACTCTCCAAATCTATTGGAAACCAATATCACTCTTTATGAATTTGAGGAAACTTGTAGCATGGAATGGTACGTCGATATATTAAATTTTCTCTTATGTTTCGATTGCTCCAAGAGTATGAGCTTCAATCTCCCCTCTGAACAGGTATATACCATAATACTATCTATACAAGCTCGATTAGTTCACTTATTTTCACATTTTCATTCATCTATTCTATGGTTGTATTCAATCAAATATGGTCCTAATTGACAAATTTTTCTTTTTCTGTTTTCCTTTTGTTGTGGAGGTTCTAACATTTCCTGAAAACTTAAGAAAGCTCATCCGGTCTTCCCCCTTGCCTAATCTGAAGCATCTTAAGGTAAACACAAGGTGCAAATTAGAGCGAGAATCCAACTTTGAGGAAGCCTTGCGCTGGCTTTCACCATCTCTGGAGACATTATCTATAGAGGAAAAATTAAAGAAGAAAGCTTAACTAACAGGTAGTTCACCGGGTTCATGATGGGAGTTTGTTGATGTGAACTTGAATCCTTGTTCTGTGCTGCCTTTTTCGAGGCGCCGGAGGTTGAAAATAGGTCTGTTATATGGTTTCTTGTATGGATAATAGCTTTGTAACTACTTGTTAATTTGTGTTTCTAAAATTGTTGTTCTGTGCTCTTGCTGCTTAAGACTGCTTTTTAAAGGAGTAGAGAACATGAAGGCATATCTCTCTTTATGTTACTTGAAACAGTACATTGCAATGTTTGATTGTTACTAAGTGATGAAAATATATATGTAAAGACAGAGATATGGTATACGAGGATTTGTTCTTGAAGTTGCATATAACTATAACTAAATAAGTTTGGACTTTTGAACAGTGAACTCACTTGTAACAGATTGGTCTTCCACCCACAAGTTTATATGCACACATACATAAATAAGTCTTCGAATTTGAAGTGTCCAACAGTGTTGTCGAGGCCTTAATGATGCCAGTTTCTAGAAATTCATCGTCATCGTGGTGTTGACTCTTTCGGCATGCCGTGGATGGCAATGTTGAGTCGTCAAATCGTTGAGCTTGCCAGTGAAGTTGAGGTTTAAGTTCCTCTAGTAGGTCTTGATCGTCAGTCATTGGAGTACTAAGCTAGTTTTATACTTGACTGAGGTCCAAGGATAGTTTTTACTGAAAATGTTATCTTCAACACGCAAGAAAAATAAGTTTAAGGAGGTGGATATTCTAGTCCATCAAAGTGTCGACGCTTTCTCTTGCTGGTATAAAAAATGAAGTGGAACAAGAATCGCACAAAGTCCTTTACTTTGATAAATAAAAGGAGGTGAGATAGCATCCCAATGACTTTAGTATATCCCGACTAGGTCGGTACCTACAAAAACTAATTATCATTTACTTCACAACTCCAAAACTATATGGGAATATTATAATGGAGATGTACGTACAACTATACAGGAAAAACCTATTCGACAGAAAACTATAGGAAACGATGCATGTGTTGGGGAAATTTCTTTATATATATCGAGATCATAACACGTGTTAATTTAATTATGATGAATACCAAGATTTACCAAACCAAGGACTCTTGACCACTTCTATGGCTGATTGAGGAACCCCTCAATATCCCCCTCAAGATGTCTCAAACATGTAAGAATTCATGAAATCATGAGATCAACATAGTGGGTCACGTGAGAACAAGATGTGTCAATTCCTTGATAACATGAAATTTTATATTAATAATTACTATTAAAAATGCTTTAAAATTAGAACATTTTGCACTTAATGTAACAATTCATTTAAAATTTTTGGTTACGTAATAAGGATGCGAATATCGTTGTTAAATTTCAAAAATATTTATTCAATTTTAGTGTCAAGGACTAAAACTAGTAAAAATATGGACTAAATTATCACAGTTGAAAATTCAAAAGTTCATGATTCAGGACTAAACGGGATAATTACCCACAAATTTAAAAGGAAAACTACTTGAAATAATCATTTGTTTAGACAAAGTACTACTTTTGGCCTTTTTTATTTTATACACATCTAAAATATCTACTTTATTTGTAAAATGGGTCACAAATACCTTCTATGGAATTAAATTTTGAAAATACCAAAACGACCATTCTTAATGTGAATTAAATATCGTTCAACATAAAATAACCAGAAATCTAATTAAAATATTAAAACTAATAATTAAAAAAAATTAAAAACATGAAAACAGCAAAATCCTAGCCACGATTAATTCAGAATGTGTATGAGAGTGTGGGCCACGATTAATTGTGGGTTTCACAGTTACAAAAGTTGACCCTTCGTCTTTCGAAGTTCGTCATCGAGTGGTGAACATTTTCGTGATGGGCTTGATAGAATCACAGGGCCTACATCGAGCGATCGGGTATCTTGGTTCGATGTTCGTCGTATTTGGATAGATCGACTGATTTTTGAACAATGAATCAGTAAATAAATCAAGCAAAGGACTTGGCAGTCTTGCGGGCTTTCTAAGGGGTTCATGAGCTTGAATCGAACAACCAATGGATTAGGGTTTGATGCACACTAGACAGCAGACACAGGCCCATATGTTCGATAGTACGAGGAGCCGAAGTCTGATTTCAACAATTATTAGATTTGAAATTCATAAAACTAAAATTTTAGTATTTAAATAATTTGTAAATGACAAAACTATACTGATTAGATGAAAAAGTCGAGACATGAACTAAAAAAAAAAAAAAAAAAATCAAATGCCAAATTTTAGCATGTTTTACTTGGTGGAAAATTTGTTTAATATATGATTAAATCGCCATCAATTTAGAATTCTAGTTTATTTTCTCAAAGGTAACTTTATTTTCTCTTTCAATCTTCGTTTTGAATATTATATTCTTAGTTTCTTTCAATTCTAGTTTACTAAATCTTAATTACCCAAAAACTGAGGTTTTCGGGACATTGTTAATGATGGAAATATTGCCAAATGTTGGAATAAGTGAGACAAAGTTTTGCTCTTCTTTCTCTTTTGTGGATTGAAAAGATTTTATTTTTTTGAAAATATTTTATAATATGATGCACTTGATCGAAAGTCCCTTGTTTCTGTCTTTTTTCTTTTTTCTTATTTCATTTTTTTTTCTTTTTTGAACAACGGGTTTAAAAACTCTTTGAAAAATTTTGGTAAATAAGCAGTTTTTAAATATTTAATAGAATAAATGGCCCCTTTTTTTAAATTTAGGAATATGGCGGTTAATTTGCCCTTAAATAAAGCAATCTACTAAAGTTCCACCGGTAATCTACTACATATTGGAAAAACCAATAGTGACAATTTGGGCTTCTGGTCACATGTCAGTCATTGGTCACTGAAGAGTAATTTAGTAGATTATTTTTGATGATGTATGAGATTAGTTTTCGTTTTCAATAATGATAAACAAGTGTCTTTGACTTCATTTATGGAAGTGTAATATGGTAGTTTATTAGAGATAATCTATCATATTATTTTTCTTCTGAACACAGATTGTCATGCATACATCTCAGGTTCCAGTCATCAGAAAATGATCGGGTAGATTATCATATTAATATTTTACCTTTCAACACAGATGGCCGACTACCTTTAGCTCAGGTTAGCAGAGAGTAATCTGATAGATTATCATGATAATCTAATAGATTATTTCTCAAACACACAAAAAATTTACATCAGATAATAAAAAATAAAAATAAAATAAAAAAGGAAATTACGCAGAGGAAATCAATAGGAAAGAGAGAACGATCCTATTTTATCATAGGCCATACACCTCTTACTTTTGGAAGGTTTGGGATCGTCAGAGAGCACCAATCTAGAGTAAACTAATAAGTTAAAGTTCATGAAATTGCAATGAAATCTTTCATGGCTAAGAGTAAGACCTTATGAGGTGGTGAAATAAAGAGCAAGCAACACTCGTTATGACAGCATCCGCCTAGAACAAGCAAGTAGGCTCTTCCAGATAATTCATTTTAGGGCCTGTTTAGGGCAATGCCTCTGAACGGTATTTTCCGTCTCAACTCTAAAATTCTCAAATCTACAATTTACTTTTTTTTTTCTTTTAATTTCAAAAAACTCATACTTTAAAAGTTTATAACTCTCTTATCTTGAACCGAAATGAGAAGATTTATGTGTCGAAATGCTCACAACGATAATATGAACAAAACAATATTCATTTTGTATATATTTTTTCCAAACACATTTTAAATTTATGTATTATTTTCTTTATCACAGTTCATTTTCAATTCATATTTTAACCAAATACATATTTTCAAACCTACCTCCAAAACTCAATCTCCAAAAGTCCCCTAAATGGGCCTTTTGTTTATTGCCAGCTCTACAGTCAAATTCAGACCTCCTTTACATCCCATTGAATGATTCTTAAATTTAAAATAATAAAGTGTTGGATCAGATTCGGAGAACATTAATAAACATTAGTAACTTAATTTATACCTAAATTACATTATGCGAACACTATTAGCTGGGAATGTAATTAGATTATATCACAACAGATTTGTAGTTCCCACGACCTCCTATTTAATGAATGGTTAAAGTCAAGAACACTCACCTTTCAGATTCTAGTTTCAAGAGTACGGGCAAAGAGAGAAATCTATGGACTTCAGGAGAAGAGAAAGGATTGAAAATAATTTAAAAAATAAAAATAAAAAGATGAAACGATTGTGCCGAAGTAAAATGCCAAAAGCCAATTTCCACTTTTCATATTGCTTATTGATGATGTGTATGGGTTGCTTTCCGTTGGATCGTATTTGAACGGCCTGGATGGCTGTAGATCAGTTAGCCTTTTTTAAGGCTGAAAATACATTTTCTTATAGTAAACGTATAGAGTATGTTTCAATTAAGAAAACGTATGTGTATTCAGTGATAGGTCTACAAAGAGAATTTTATTTATTTTATTATAGTTTTAAAAAGGATCTGCGGTGAGAAGAGTACTTGAGGCACTATTTAATTTTCCTTTTAATCTATAAATTTACTTAGCTTCCGTTTGGATTACCGGTTGAAGTTAAAATTTTTAGTTGAAGTTAAAATTTTTAAGTTGGAGTTGGTTTCAAAAACTAGTTATAATTTCTGTTGATTTTTCGAAAAAAGACAAAAATCCAGCAACAAAAAAAAAAAAAAAGTTTAATGGGATTGTAATCTGTAAACCAAACAAAGCATTAGTTTTTCTAATGTGTCTTAAAAATACTACTATTTGCAGCAAGAATCCTGCCGAGCATTTTGCAGGGGCAGTGGAGGTGGACGTGGTCATTAAAATGATAGCAGCATTACCAGTTGGGTTTTTTCTTTTTGAATGTTGAGATATTGAGAAACAGAGGTGCGCCTTCAGTTACCTTCAGCCATGGATTTGGCTTCCTTCTAGCTCAAGTTGCTTTTCCAGGTAATTCATTTTTGTTTCTGTTGCGAGGCTCTATCTACATTCAGGCCTCTTGTATGTTCCATTGAATGATTCTTAAAGCTGATTCTCAATTCTCCAACTCGGGATTTGTCGTGGCTTGGTTAGGGATAGAGTCACGTCTCTTTGCGCCTCCCCTTTCAAATGGTTAAGCCTCCGGACATAGATTTTCAACTCGGAATGAAAATGGGAGAAACAATAAGCCTCCGGGCGTAGATATATATTCATTGAATTATCAACTTAGGACTTGTAATTAGAAGGATTTCTGCTGCCATCTTTTAATTTTTGTCGAGTTATTTTTTTTTATTTTTTTTTTATTTTTTTTGTCCTAAGCCTCTTATGCTTAAAGATTGTAAGTCCTTAAATATATATATATATATATATATATATTTTGTCCTAAGCCTCTTATGCTTTAAGATTGTAAGTCCTTAATTTTTTTTTTTTTTTTTGTGCTAAGCCTCTTATGCTTTGAGATTGTAAGTCCTTAAATTTTTTTTTTTTTTGTTTTTGTTTTTATACTAATATATTCACTGCTTTTGTTATACAAAAAATCAAATTAGTCGCATAGTACGTACTGAAATATATTGGAACACTCGCACTGTCGCACATATATTTAAGTAAAACTTTTGAGATTCTCTAAATTCATGATTCCAAGGAATTCAATGCATAGCCAATGAATTTAGACGCAAAATTGATTCCATTATTTTGAATTTCTGTATGTGATGCAGAAACCCGGCAAGTCTCAAAATTGATCTGAATTAAGTTAATTTAGTACAGTCGCTTATATATAAATACTAACCCTTGTAACAAGAAAAAGAAAAAGAGAAATATATAATAAGGGCTATAAGAAGACTCAAATATCTTTCATATTTTGAAATTTGAATTTTTTTTCCTATTTTTTCCGGTTGATAAGATTCCAAAAAATTCACCGAGGTAAATTCATCACGCATGGAGATGGAAAAACAAGCAGAGAAACTCTTGCTTTGTTGGCTTCGGAAAATCTGGAAATGGAATTCAAGTACTGGAATTGCTTTTTTTTTTTTTCACTTTTTTTTTGAATAAATTGTGGTGATAGAAATCGGTAGGTGCACCAAGATATCCCGACTAGGTCGGCACCCTTATAGCACCCTCATCACTTTTTCATCCCACTAAATATTATTAAATAAAGAAAAAAATTAGATTACATAAAAGTTCTTCAAATGGGAGAAATAGGACCAAAAAAGGAAAGAGAATCAAGACATCTATCAAGGAATCTAGAAGCAGCCGGAAAGCAGTTTCATAGGATCAAGCCGGAACTCCTTCCTTGAAAGTAGTCTTCAAATATGTCTCGTTAAAACTCCTCTAGTCAAAACCCAATGGGAAAAAGAGTACATATTTACTTTAAAAGTCGACTAGTTACAAAATCTATAACATGTAAGTCCTGTCAAATCTCTATGGAGCAGAGAAGAACAAGTAGTTGGAGCATTGAACCACCATGCATCTTCGGCAATGTGCATTGCATATGAAGCCAGGTATCCGCAACTTGATTCCCTTCTCTAAATATATGAGATGCATGGTATGTGATCTAATCAAGATAGTTGATAGCCTTGTTCCATCTAGATAAAAATCTCTATGGGACTTTATTGCTTTTAGTTTGAAGTAACTCCACGACATAAGTGGAGTCACATTCAAACCAAATATAGTCCCAATAAAATCTTCTAGCATAATCAATGACTGTGATAATTCCCATTAGCTCTGCTTCAAAAGCAAAGAGAATACCTAGAGGCTTAGCGAAGCATCCCTTGCAAAAACCTCTATAATTTCTGAAAATACCACCACATCCCGCAAGCCCATGAGAACCATTAGCTGCACCATCTGTATTTACTTTGATCCAATCTGGAAGAGAATTACTCCATTGGACTTTTATAATACTAGGCACCTTGGGGATTTTTATCTGCAATTTGAAAGTTTTAATAATCAGTAGATCAGAGATAGTGTTTTTCATGGTGCTCGTATCCATTGAATCGGCTTCTTGAATACAATTCCAAATCAAAAGAATCGCTTTCTGAACATTAGAAACTTTATTCTCAAAAATCATCTTTCTAGTCTTCCAAATCATCCAAAAAGTAGATATTACCCCTACAATCCAGAGATTATAAACTTGTTTGCTCATTTTGCAGTTCAATGCCGATAGAATCAGTTGTTGAATTCCTATTTTATCAAGACGAGCATGAAATGTTGATTCCAACTTAGCCCAGATACTTCTAGTGAAATCAAAACCCATGAAAATATGATTTTTATCTTCCTCAGCAACGAAACAGAAACGGCAACATGATGGTAGGTAAAAACCTTTCTTATGCAAGAACTTTTCAGTCACCAAGCAATCGTGAATAGCCTTCCAAGCAGTCACCAATCTCCTTGGCTGAATTGAGCTTCTCCAAATTTTTTCGCCCCAATTTACAGTAGCTCTCCTCGGCCATACATGATCATAAAAATCACTAGTTTTAGGAATGCCTTCCGAACAATGCCTCCAACGAACAACATTAGTGGAGCCCTCTGCAATGGTCACTTCTTCAATATTTGCTGCTATGCATGGAAAAGACCGCCAAAATGTGTTAGGTAATACACATTTATTATCAACAATAAAATCACCAACCTTTGATTCATGAGCAGTGTAATTTGGGATTTGGATTTGAGAAACAATTGGAAATTGGCGTTGATCACGAGAATATTCTAGTAGAATATTGTAAGTATTCTACTAAAATATTTTTGATATTCTGATAGAATTTTACAGTCGTATTCTGATAGAATTTATGACTCTGATCATCGGATACCGATCGGAGAAATTATGTAAGAATTCTATAACCACGTATCAGAAAGGCCTAACATTAGTGTTTCAACTCCAATAGACAAATTTTCAAGTTTCTCAACTCTAACCAAATAGGCCATAGGCAACAAAGAACTCAAAAAATTTTCAGATTGTAACCAATTTCTTATGTCACAAAACTGAATCAATGTACACTTTTGGGCACCAAAATTGCAAAAAGTAAACCTAATAAAATAATTTTTCAATTGTTCCCATAATTGCTTGGAAGCCAAAACTACACAGAAAAAGAAACGGAGAGAGAGGGAATACCAAGCGAATGGGATGGAGAGAAGTGAAGAGGCATTTAGCGCTCCAGAGAGAATCGTTGAGCTCCGTCGCTAGTTTGCCGTCCCGACTGCCGGAGGAATTCCGTCATCAAATTATAAGCTTAGCTAACTGCTAATCAGATTACCTCAGAAACTTGTGGTTTATAAATCCTATTGTAACGTGAGTAGATCCTAGAAGAAACCGCAGCTATTATCAAAGATATAGATGAAAAGGGGCCAATTTTAATATAAGTCTACATGAAGACATCTATTACACAAGGACCAGAGAATGAAATATCTATATACACCTATGCATACAAAAATCACATGTAATATTAGTATTATATACATATATGTAATGTTAATATTTATATGTCTATATGCATTAGTGGACAGAAGCAAAATGACGTAGGAGCCAAATCAGAGAAGAATTTCAACGAAATTCAGCCAGCGAAATAGGTGAAAATCACACTAACACCTAGAGAAAACTGGGAGACAAACCCAGAGAAAGAGCTCAGCTCAATATTCATTCATCAACAAACCAAATCTGGTCTCTTCCTTGACAGTACAGAGGAATTAATACACCAAAGGGGCTGCATCAAAGACGCTCAACTAAGGGACTAGACCTCCCAAAACGACCACGTTTTGGATACTTAAAAAAAACGACAAAACAGCCTCTAAAACGACAACTCAGGTCTTATTACAAACAGTAAAGGAAAGTTCCAAAAAAAATGACAAGCAAAGCAACTTGATGTTCCTACATCAGACTCCCCTGCTTAAGAAGGATTCGACCCCGAATCATCAAGTTTAGAAACATCAACGTCTTCATGGAAGCTCCTACAACAGTTCTTCCCTTCTCAGAAAGAACTTGTCCTCAAGTTCAATTCAAACATGAGCCTTGAAAACAACATCCAGTGGGAAAACCAAAACTCCAAAGCTGATCAATTCATAGTACCACAGAAGTTGGCACGAGGACTTGACTTCAACCGCTCCAAGACACAGACTCGTTACAAGAAATTTGGCGTTGAAGAAGAGAATTGTCCAACAATGCCACAAGCTGCTCACCAACTCCGAGAACCAAAGAAAGCAAGATCATGGAGCTGAAAAACTGAAAGTTGAGTGGAAATAGAGCTTGATTGCATAGAACGTGAAACTTAGCACCAACGCAAGCTTTTATTTTTTTTTTGTCCTGTGATTTTGGTAAACTCCAACAGAAAATTCCCTTTTCAGTTCATCATGAATCCACAAAGGTATCAAAGTAACTTTCAAAACTGTTTTGATCTCCCTTCAAAGGCTAAGTCGCTTGCTGCCCCTATTCTTGATCACTTACTTTGGAAAGTTCAGCTCCTTATTGTTTCCCTTCAGGGACTCTGTTGCCTCCCTTTCTATAGTGTTTTCAACAATGTCATGAAGTCCCAAGGCTGCACATTTCCTCCACACTTTAGGATTGGAGTTTGTCAAAGTTGTTGCATGGTGGAAAACTATTTTGTCCAGCTTCA
This sequence comes from Ficus carica, assembly GCA_009761775.1. NCBI lineage: Eukaryota > Viridiplantae > Streptophyta > Magnoliopsida > Rosales > Moraceae > Ficus > Ficus carica. The sequence continues at coordinate 1,715,249 of CM019746.1, forward strand.
GGGAACCTAGGATTGAAGTAATCAATGAGTAGTCTCTCCCTTGTTCATTATCATCACCAAGGTACTTCAAAGCATTCAACAAAGCCCTTCCATCACAGTTCTCAAAGGCATGTTGTTTTCCAAGTGGATCAGTGACCACTGGCTTTTCAATTTGAGGCCTTCCAATAATAAAGAATACAATAAGGGACGCTGCAAAAGCTGTCAATGGCTCCTTAATAACCCTCACAACTCCACCTTTCAATTCTACTGTTTCCACTTCTCTACTGTTATTGACAATAGCTCCTTTAACTAAAGGATTTGGGTCCCCTTCAAAGAATTTATACTGAGGTAAAACATTATCCAAGAAAGCAGTTTCCCTATAATTAGCTTCGACCCACGCAATTTTCCAAACGTAATTTGCCACATTCATACAACTGTTCACAAAATTAGCGACATCCCGTTGAAAACTAGCATAAGAGACAAGCAAATTTTTCTGAACGCTTATATTGGGACCCTCTGTATTCTCCTCATAATCCTTTAAGGCACCGCCAATATCCATGTCAAGACCCACAACGATAGTAAAATAACATGGGGCAACTAGTTTTTCCATTTTGCCTTCATTTAGCTCTAAACTCTCTGTTTCTAGCTTCAAATTCACAGTAACTACATCCGGTACAAGAAGGCCAAAGAGAAGTTTTTGTCTATCTATTTCATCAACAAATTCAGAGCCAGAGTTTTCTAATGCAACTTTAGAAGAAATAGATGCTTTCTCACCAACCTTGAAGGGCACTTCAATTGGTCTGCTTGCAGCAACAAATGAACCAGCTGCTGTTGACTCCATGATCTTCTCTTGAGCAGCTCCCACTTCCACACAAGAAGCTTCCATTGTAGTCTCCACTACTAAATCTTCTTTAGCACCTTCAAGACCAGCTGCTTGCCCACACTCGTAATCTTCTACATTGTGCTCCTCTTCTAATTGCTCTTCAAGAATCCGAACGTTCTGTTGTACAAAATTTGCGCCCAACTCTTTACGACTTTGATTTCTTTGTCTTATCAAGATTTCTGGAGTCCACAAAGCATCAAACGGCAGGGGAGGATATTGAACAATTTTCTCCACAACATAATTGTTTGTACCAGGCCAAGCATAGTAGGAGTTTTGAGGTTGTGGCTTGTATTCAAAAGCATGATAGTATCGCAAAAATTCATGTATTAATTTTCTTCTCATATTTGCCGAGGTCTGAATTCTTGGTTTACCAACATGAGTTCGTTTGTTTTAGAGCCTATTCCACCAATAAGAAGCAAAATCTCTCAAACTTCTAGCAACTAGTTTTGCTTCTTTCTCTGAGGAAATATAAACATGCCTAAAGAAATCTTCCACTTCTTGAATCCAACCTAAAGCATCTTCTTCCCCATATCCACCAGAAAATAATGGAATACCAAAATCATTATGATCTTCCATTTTCAGACAAGAATTCCTGCGTTTGCTGTTGTCCATCAAAGCTACATAAGGAACTCCAAGACCATCGCGATTGAAGCTCCGAAATTCTGCCCGGGACTTCTCTAATGTCAATTTGTGCTCCATTGGCATCCTAACACCGGAGGTCGCATATCTCCCGCTATGCCCCATCGATGTGGTTTCACCTTGGGATGGCTGTGCAACGGTTCCGGAGGCACATCACCGGCGTCCAGCTGCTGCCATGGTTTGGGTCGAACACTTCCCTCGGCGAAATCGACGGATGATCGACTTGATTTCACGAGACATGCATCACGCCCAACCCTTAGATCTCCAACTCTTTCAGGTCAATGGTGGGTTACAGCCCCCTCTCGATCCCGTCGAAGTTCTCGATCCGCCCAGAAGGCCTTCATACCGTGAACATCATCGACGGCATGGCGTCTAACTTCGCCAATTCTGGCCATCACACCGACGAAAAGGATCCGTTTCTCTGATACCAATCTAACGTAGGAGCCAAATCAGAGAAGAATTTCAACGAAATTCAGCCTGAGAAATAGGTGAAAATCACACCAACACCTAGAGAAAACTGGGAAACAAACCCAGAGAAAGAGCACTGCTCAATATTCATTCATCAACAAACCAAATCTGGTCTCTTCCTTGACAGTACAGAGGAACTAATACACCAAAGGGGCTGCATCAAAGACACGCTCAACTAAGGGACTAGACCTCCCAAAACAACCACGTTTAAACGACAAAACAGCCTCTAAAACGACTACTCAGGTCTTATTACAAACAGTAAAGGAAAGTTCCAAAAAAAAAAAACAACAAGCAAAACAACTTGATGTTCCTACATCACAAAACATCAATTCGAAAACCTTGAGCAGAAGCTTCCCAGTGCCCAACACGAAACCTGCATCAGTGTTTCCAATTCCAGTAGCAAATTGGCCAAAAGCCCCGGCAGTGAAAGTGTGAGAATCTGTACCTAACAGAACCTGGATTTAATTGCTATATAGGGACACAACGTTTTATTCAAGGAAAAGAAAAAGTTTAAACGAATAAACTACAATTGAAGAAACCGCACCTCTCCAGGTCTGCAATGACCTTCTTGAGCAAGAGCAACATGGCATACACCCTTATAATCTGGGTTAGCCTGCAAAGTATAAATCAACCTCATTTCAATTTTCAACACAAACAACCAGAGAATAAAAGATGATAAAAGTACAACAGAAAAGGCACAAAATCATGCGACTAGTTGGCCATACCTTAAAATTACCCAGATCTTTAATATCATAAAAGATATTAAAAGCACTTGATAATTTGTTCATTGCAGAAATCCCTCAAGATGTCCACATTACGATTTGCACGTTCATCGCTTGTAAATATATAATGGTCTGGAATAATTACAATCTTCTCACGGTCCCAAACATTTAATGTCAAAAGAATTAGGCACTGGCAAATTGATCTATTAAAAATGAGAAAAACATCGCACAAAGTAAAAGTTGTATCAATGGAAACATAAAACAGCTTATAAATATAAAGTGCAATAAAAATGTGACATGGTGGAGAGTTGCTAACACGAAATCTCTCTCTTCACATTAAACATCAGTGATCTTTGAAACCAACAACAAATTCTAAACTGGGGTCATCAAAATATCAACATTAACCCAAACATTCTCACCCGGGCTCAACTGGGGTTTCTCCGAAGCCCTAGCCAAAATCTTCTCGGTCATCGTCATCCCAGTCTTGACCTGAAAAAAACCAACCCATCATTAAAAACCACAAAACAAAAATATCCATCAACGAAAAATAAACTAAAAACAAAAAACTAACCGAGCCAGTGGTGGCGGGCTTGCGCTCGGATTGCTGAGGAGCCATGACGGAGCAAATCTTCCTGGAGAGCGTTTTTCTCTTACATCCCTGGACCGAAAATGGAGACGACGAGGACAAAGCAGAGAGACCCAATTCTTTCTGGGATACAGAAAAAGCAGACAAACAAAATTTAGAGTAAAAAAAAAAAAAAAAGGAAGATTTATGGAAAGAGGGGGCCAAAATGGGAGATGGGAAGGTAAGGAAATTGACCTTGTTTAAGAAAGGAGCTGAATTGGGGGCAATTGCAGAGGAAGCCATGGTGGGTTGGCTTGGGCGGAATTCTGAGTCCTGATTTCTGGGAATTTAAGGACTGAATTGATGATTGGCAAAATGTGTATATCTTCTCTTCTCTACTGTGTCTGAGACTCTGCGTTTCTTTCTTTGTTTGTAATTGTTGTTTGGGAAGGAACAATTGCATATATAACCTCCAAATGAAACAGCACTACAAATATAACCTTGTTTTAAAATTTATTTTCTTTTTTATTTTTTTAATTCAATTTTTAAGTAAAAAGACTAAAAAGACTCCCAGCTTTCAAAAAAAGACTCTTCCTTCCTCTGAAACTTAAAAGTCCCAGACATCATCTGACCGTTCTTCCCCTCAAAAATCTACCACCAAAAAAAATAATAATAATAACTCAAGCACTCCCTCTACTCTGCTCTCCCTATCCGTCCCTAACCCCAACCACCCCAACCCCATTGATCTTCACTCCCCCCCCCCCTCCCCCACCCAAATATCTACCAGGTCAAAAAAAAAAAATCAAGCACTCCCTCTGCTCTCCCCGTCCCTAACTTCAATCATCCCAACCCCATCCCAATCCAATTGATGTATTTGGGTATTTTGTATTAGTGACTTTTTCAAGATTTTAACAAAGTTGTTCTACAACTGGTTTTCAAGATTACAGTTGGGACGGTCCGCACGACTTGTTGTCGTTACTATTTTTACCAACCGAGAAAACCGTTCCAACCGTTTGGCAGTTGGAAGAAATTCCAAAAATGAAAAATAAACCTTTTTATTTTTTTCTTTTTGTTTTAACATGGAAAATGAAACATTGTAGAATATCTTAATATCAATGAAATAAACTATTCAAATAAAGAGATATGTAAAAATTAAAAATAAGAAAACAAGAAAAAACTTTCATTTTAAACATGTCGATTACTTCGATCAGTACAGTCAGAACGGTTCGCAAGACTTGTTGTCTTCAATGGTTTTACCAACCGAGAAGATCGTTCCAACCGTGTGGCGGTTGGAAGAAAGTCCAAAAATAAAAAATAAAGCTTTTTTTTTTTAACATGGAAAATGAAACATTGTGAAATATCTTAATGTTAATGAAATTAACTATTCAAATAGAGATATATGCAAAAATTAAAAATAAGAAAACAAGAAAAAACTTTCATTTTGTACATGTCGATCACTTCGATCAGTACAGTTGGAACGGTCCGCAAGACTTGTTGTCTTCACTGATTTTACCAACCGAAAAGACCGTTCCAACCATTTGACGGTTGGAAAAAAGTCCAAAAATGAAAAATAATTTTTTTTTAACTTGGAAAATGAAACATTGTGGAATATCTTAATGTCAATGAAATTAACAATTCAAATAGAGAGATATGCAAAAATTAAAAATAAGAAAGCAAGAAAAAACTTTCATTTTGTTCATGTCAATCACTTCGATCAGTACAGTCGGGACGGTCCACAAGACTTGTTGTCTTCACTGGTTTTACCAACCGAGAAGACCGTTCCAACTGTGTGACGGTTGGAAGAAAGTTCAAAAATGAAAAATGAAGTAATTTTTTTTTTTTAACATGGAAAATGAAACATTGTGGAATATTATAATGTCAATGAAATTAACTATTCAAATAGAGAAATATGCAAAAATTAAAAATAACAAAGCAAGAAAAAACTTTCATTTTGTACATGTCGATCACTTCGTTCAGTACAGTTGGGACGGTCCGCAAGACTTGTTGTCTTTACTGGTTTTACCAACCGAGAAGACCGTTCCAACCGTTTGGCGGTTGGAAGAAAGTCCAATAATGAAAAATAAAGTTTTTTTTTTTTTTTTAACATGAAAAATGAAACATTGTAGAATATCTTAATATCAATGAAATTAACTATTCAAATATAGAGATATGTAAAAATTAAAAATAAGAAAACAAGAAAAAACTTTCATTTTGTACATATTGATCACTTCGATCAGTACAATTGGGACGGTCCGCAAGACTTGTTGTCTTCACTGGTTTTACCAACCGAGAAGACTGTTCCAACCGCCAAAAAGTCCAAAAATGAAAAATAATTTTTTTTTTTTTGTTTTAACATGGAAAATGAAACATTATGGAATATCTTAATGTCAATGAAATTAACTATTCAAATAGAGAGATATGTAAAAATTAAAAATAAGAAAACAAGAAAAAACTTTCATTTTGTACATGTCAATCACTTCGATCAGTACAGTTGGGATGGTCTGCAAGACTTGTTGTCTTCACTGATTTTACCAACCGAGAAGACCATTTCAACCGTTTGGCGGTTGGAAGAAAGTCCAAAAATGAAAAATAAATTTTTTTTTAACATGGAAAATGAAACATTGTGGAATATTATAATGTCAAAGAAATTAACAATTCAAATAGAGAGATATGCAAAAATTAAAAATAAGAAAGCAAGAAAAAACTTTCATTTTGTTCATGTCGATCACTTCTTTCAATACAGTTGGGACAATCCGCAAGACTTATTGTCTCCAATGGTTTTACCAACCGAGAAGACCGTTCTAACCGTGTGGCGGTTGGAAGAAAGTCCAAAAATGAAAAATGATTTTTTTTTTTTTTTTAACATGGAAAATGAAACATTGTGGAATATTATAAGAGATGTGCAAAAATTAAAAATAAGAAAGCAAGAAAAAACTTTCATTTTGTACATGTCGATCACTTCATTCAGTACAGTTGGGACGGTCCGTAAGATTTATTGTCTTCACTGGTTTTACCAACCGAGAAGACCGTTCCAACTGTTTGGCGGTTGGAAGAAAGTCCAAGAATGAAAAATAAAGTTTTTTTTTTTTTTTTTAACATGGAAAATGAAGCATTGTAGAATATCTTAATGTCAATGAAATTAACTATTCAAATAGAGAGATATGTAAAAATTAAAAATAAGAAAACAAGAAAAAAAACTTTCATTTTGTACATGTCGATCACTTCGATCAGTACAGTTGGGATGGTCCACAAGACTTGTTATCTTCACTGGTTTTACCAACCGAGAAGACCATTCCAACCGTTTGGCGGTTGGAAGAAAGTCCAAAAATGAAAAATAATTTTTTTTTTTGTTTTAACATGGAAAATGAAACATTGTGGAATATCTTAATGTCAATGAAATTAACTATTCAAATAGAGAGATATGCAAAAATTAAAAATAAGAAAATAAGAAAACACTTTTATTTTGTGCATGCCGATCACTTCGATCAGTACAGTTAGGACGGTCCGCAAAACTTGTTGTCTTCACTGATTTTACCAACCGAGAAGACTGTTACGGTTGGAAGAAAGTCCAAAAATGAAAAATAATTTTTTTTTAACATGGAAAATGAAACATTGTGAAATATCTTAATATCAATGAATTAACTATTCAAATAGAGAACTATGCAAAAATTAAAAATAAGAAAGCAAGAAAAAACTTTCATTTTGTACATGTCGATCACTTCGATCAGTACAGTTGGGACGATCATTAAGACTTGTTGTCTTCACTGGTTTTACTAAATGTTAAACCACCTTTAATTGCAACTAATAACTTTTGTAATTAATATGAATCCAATTAATTTGACATTTTGATTAATTAAAACATAATTTACACTTGATTTTTTATTATTAAAATTATGTAAACCGTCTAATAATTAGACGGTCCGCAGGGTCAGTTCGGTATGTATGGACCAACCGTAAAATGGTTCGAATATTAATTCTATTTTAAAAATGTGTCATGATGATTTGATTATCGAGTATTAATTGCTTCTTGATCTAAGTAAATTGAGAATTCCATGATCCTGATTACACAAGTAGAACAAAGCTAACCTTGCGAATTATTACACAGTTCATCCATGCAAATCATGTAGACCGTGAAGACCGTTTTATTCAAAGACAATCTTCTCATTTAAAATTATTAATATCAACTCTATTTTAAGTTTTTTCAATTAGTAAGTACATATTAACTAGATAATTTATAATAAAAAATGTGACTTGTGCATTTAGTAGTGTTACCATAGTAATAGTGTGGCAATAGTACCAGAATCATATTGATTGGAGAAGCCTAAATTAAGTAAATTATTTCGATTTTAGTCATATTTCAAAGATTTGATTGTAAATTTTGACGTTGTTATCATTATAATAGTACGATTATAATAACCCAATCACACTCTATACGTAAAGTTATGATTATAGAGTTTTAACAAAGTGGAGTCATAATTTAAAAAAAAAAAAAAAAGACTAATCCAATTTTAATCTTTTTTCAAAATGTGTTTTGGTGATTTGAGAATTACAAAAGAGAGATTTTATCAATTACTAAGTATTACTTGCCTCATAATCCAAGCAAACAAAGCGAACTGTGGCTTCGATCACATAAGCAAACTGTATGAACTATTACACGATTCATTTATGCAGACCATGCAAACCGTTCTATTTCAAGACGGTCTTCTTGATCTATAACTTATTATATATTAACTCTACCACAAGTTCTTTTATTTTGATTAGAAAAGTCTAAACTAAGTAAATTATTTTGATTTCAATTACATTTAAAAATTTCAAATTGTAAATTTATGTTACCTATTACAGTAAGACAATAGTAAATGTCCACAATTTTATACATTTAATTATGAACAAAGAGTTTTAATAGTAGGGTCAAATATTCTAAAGAAAACCTTGAAATTCCTATTAAGCAGACCGAGATGACCGTTCTGACTATTCCAACCGTACTGACCAATACAAACGGTCTGCTCGGTTTGCACGGTCTTCCCAATACTGTTCGTCTCTTTTTCTTCTTCGGAAATTCAGATTTTTTTAGGCCGAAAACAGTGCAAAAGGGTCTAATCTTGTTGTTTTTTTCAGTTTAAATGCATAAATATGAATGCCCATACTTTGAATGACAGATTAAAATTTAATTCCTCAAATTTTTTTAGATTTTACAATGCTTTTGAATCTTTGCTTCTCCCATGCAACACCCAAAGTATGAACTCCTAAGAACGCCGGCCGGAATGTATGGACGACGGTGGTCGGACGATGGTTGGGGGCGGCGATGGTGGTGGGAGAGAGGGTGAGGTGGTGGAGAGAAAGTGAAGATTTTTGAATGAATAATATGAGGTTTTCGTTTATATTTTCTTTTATTTTCAAATTTATTTATTTTTATTTTATAAAAGGGTATTTTAGAGAATTCAAAAGCTTCATTAAAAGTGGAGGTCATCTTTGTAAAACTTTTTTATTAAAGGTTAGTGATGCAATTGGATGACCATTTTAAGGTCAAATTTGCAAAGCACGAAGGAGGGGGTTCGAACAGAGTGGCGGCGGCAAAGGCGAGTGGAAAGCGGGGCTTTGACTTGGGGATCGATTTGCGAAAATCACAAGGAAAAAAGAAAAGAAAAGAAATTTGAAGGACCAAAAGAAAATAGAAAAGGACCAAAAAGAAAATAGAAAAGTTTTTGTTCAAAACACACCGTTTTGGACGAAAAAGGTATGCACAGTAATTTTTTTCTTCTTTCTATAATATATATAGATGTATAGATAAACATGTTTCACGTTTTTTTTTTTTTTTAAATATTCAATGTTATTGGTTGGAATTTTGTCGCCACAAACAACTCCAAGGGATCTTTATTTGAACATTTTTAATTGAAGTGTTTTTTTTTTTTTGAAACAATTTAAAACAGCGTCTAAAATTTGTTATAATTAGCCCGTTAACATCCAAAATATGTTTTTTTTTTAAGTATTTAATTTGTTCTGTTTTGTTCCAGACTCATGTTGAGACCAGTATGGTACCTTTTAATATTGAAACATTTGTGTGATATGATGTCTTTTTTTCACCCTTTAGTACCAACCATTCAATTGAATTTCTAAAATATCTTTGGTGCATGATTTTGATAAAACAAACGAATTAAAAAGACAACTGTGTCTCCCTTAATAAAACGCATGCACAACTACAAGAAAATATGTGAATTTTATTTATTCTTCTTGGGAGATTAATTTTGATTTTTGTATTTGAGTGTTTTCTTTTTATTGATGCTTTACTGAAACATTTATAGAAGAAATGATTGGTAGGATTTTTTTTCAGCGGAAGATTGTTATGATATTACCAATATCTTTTTTCCCCCTAAAGAATATTACCAATATCATACAATAACATATGATTGTTTTAAATTTAAGTGTGATATTACCAATATTTTTTTATCTCTACAGAATATTACCAATATCATACAATAATATATGATTCTTTTAAATTTAAATTTTAATCTTTTTAAAATATATTATGAGAATTCCTTCAAAAAATATATATTCAGGGAAAAAAATTACGATGGTGAAAAATAAAAAAGAAAAGTTCCTTTTATGTACTCACGCATGAATAAAATCTTGAATATGTTCTTATGATTATTTTTACTTAAGTTTTTAAAATTGGGAGATTCAGGTGTTTAAAAAATGTAAAAAATGAGCATACAACGTAAAATTATGTAACTATATTCATACCATGCGTACGTGCTCTGATAGCACGAATTATCTCGAATTTGACTGGCATTATATAGATAGTAAAATTAATGTTTTGGAAGTTTCATATATTATTGGAGGCTAATATATTTGAAAATTTACATGGAGGCCGTTAATATTGTTAAAGGCCTAAGTAATATTCTTTTTTTTTTTTTTAACAATTACTTGTAGATTAATATTGTAAAAAAGCCAAGTAATATATATACGTATATTTATTTGTTATTTTTGACAGTTTACTTGGAGTTGATCTATATCTATAATCTATAATCTAAAATTTATATTTTATATCTATAACAATTATATGAAGGAGTGTTACCTTCTTTTTACTATTCAAAATTTTGATTCAACTATTTTATCCTCTTGTGCTTTTTCTTTCTTTGTTTTTTACTTTTTACTTTGTCATTTTTTTTATTTTTATTTTTATTTTTTACCATTTCTTACAACAATTTTTTAATTAAAAAATAAATAAAAAAAACAATTTACAAATTTTTTATACAATATATATATTTTTACTTTTACTTTGTTTTATTAGTTTATTCCGCAGGTGCTATCCTACTAGTAAAAAACCGAACTAATTAATGGCAAAGACAACCCATTCGCGTCACACTCGCGTCAATCTTACGTGTGAATTGGAATAGTAAACGTTGACGTCGTTGTCTTGATTAGGGCAAAAAAAATGGACAACTAGGGTTCATGAGCTACTATAAAAGCTTTATAACCAAGCCCTACCTGCATCTCTCTTTCGGCTCAAAACCTCTCCCTCTTTTATTGCGGCGTCCTCGGAACAATCGGAGGTCTCAGCTCATCGACATGGCCACTTCATTTGTGGTAAAGATTAATTGGCTGTCAAGTAACTTAGATTTTATGTGATTAATTTCCTTTTTAATTTTCTTTTCACAGTTTGGTAGAATTTTTTTTTTTTTTTTAATTTTTCAAAAATGAAAAGTTTGTAGAAGTTCGATCTGTTGTGTTTGTTCCGTTCTAATACATAAAGTCATATTAAGCTTCGGACTTTCTCCTTAAAAAAGCTTCGGATTAGATTGGATCTTTCGATTATGTCTCGAAGTTAAAACTTTCATTTTTGCAGAAATTTCTGGAAACCTCTCTTTGCTTGGATTTCATTTTCAACTGCTTTTTTTCCCAGATGGGATGTATATATGTTTTGTGTTTTGAGCACGCTGGTCTTCATATTTGTTTGTTTATTTGTTCAACTCGATTCATTAATTGATTTTATTTTTTTTCTATGTATCAAGATCTCTCTTACTGGTATTCTTTTTTCAGTTATTTTTTTCCCTTTCCTTTGAAGATTGTTTAAACCAAAGAATAAATATTTTTCGCTGTAGTAAAAAAGAAAAAAAGAAAAAGAAAAGGTAAAAATTTGGAGCATCAATGGTCTAAACAATAACCATAAAACAAATATTATTTCGTCAAATAGTTTAAAAAATCTCTTATAATAATAGTAAACTTCTACCACTAATTGCGGACGCTCAACATAAACCCCCAAAGAATTCTTTAAAAATTAAAAAGCATGCAAATTGAGTGTAGGTGGCGTGATTACACAGGAATCTTTTGGTGACTTTTTCTTCTATTTATATAGGATATATATATATGTCAATGCTCCAATTCATTTCAAATGGAGAGGTCTTCATCATGTTTTAACGAATACAGGTACCCCATTTCGGACATGGGAGCAACAGTGTTGATGGACCTGCTTCAATGGTTGACCATGAGAATCCGGTCTTTCGAGATTTGGTTAACAATATTATACGTTCTGCTTTGTACATGCCAATAGGTACTGTCTCTTTTTTGTCTGATTAATTAATTTCGAGATTTTTTTTTATACATTTTTTATAGTGAAAATTGTTTGTTTGTTTGTTTTTTTTTTTTTTAAGCAAATGAAAATAGTTTGTTGTGCGTCACTTTAAATTGCATACATGTATCTTAGGTACTAAGTTGACACTAGAAGAAGTGAAGATTTTGTAAAGAACAAAACCTAAATTATATATTGATTGATAGGGAAATAAAGTTCCATTAGCAAAAATTGTACTATAGAGTATTTTTTTTACAAATTAAAAAAAGAAAATTGCACTATTTAAAATAATTAAGAGAAGTAACAATAAATAGTAAATTTGTTAATTAATAAATTATATATAATTTATTAGAAGTTTTGTTATGATTGACTGATGGACATAGTCAATAAATGATTGACTAATATTAATATGTATGTTTCAATGATGGTAATTTTTTTTATTAAATTAAAAAATGATCAAAGATCATCTATTTAAATAAAAAGAAACTTTCTATTTATCTCATTTTTAAAATATTTTCAAAACCTACTTTTATTTTGATTATTTGCTGTGAAAATGGTATTTACTTCTTTCTCTCAAAAGCCACTTATATAATTTTTAAAACCTATAAAATGGTCTACGAATTAAAGTTTAATTTTTCCGCTGTTTTAGAATGTTAGCTTCTTCTTGTGCGTGCCGAAAATTAGCTTGTTGGGTCTTTTATTTTATATACATGCAAAAATTGATCCCTCAAAACAAGAAAATTTCTCATTCTCTCCATAACATTGAATTGGTTAATTAGTTAACACAATAGCTTCTTTTTCTCTCCTTTTGAGTTCTAATTTTATTGATATGCCCATTTTTTCTGTTTTGGATCTTCTATCATCAGGAGTTCACAGATATGACCCGTATGAAAATTTCGAAAGGGTTAGTCGTATGGCAGTATCGTATGACCGAGGATTGTTCTACCGGGCAGTTATTGAAAGCTGCAACCAAGAATTTGGTTATGATGACTATTTCCGGGTACGTACATATTTAAGACTTTTGAAGTTCTGATGAGAAGGGAATTACATCAATCGATATTATGGTTTTTGAATTACGTGTATAGGTACCTATTAGGCCATGCAGTACCCCTCTTATATTTTTTGTTTATTTTTTTCTCCTCCAATTGCCTAACGGAACTATATTTGGCTATGCATGCGGTTCTTAAAGTTCCAAAAATCACACTATTTTTTCTTCACAACTATTAGCATCTCTAATTTTGTTCCTCACCGTTCAGGATCTTGCACTGAGGCATATACTTCCACGTGAGTATTATGTTGCAACTGTGATCAACAAGTTTTTGAGCACGAAGGATCTTATACATGCCATGGAGGAGATATGTTCTCTTGACACAAGGGAGATTCAACAAATTAAAGGAATCTACCTTTCACTATTTGGAAGAGAACTTGAAGATGACATTGAAACCTTCACGTTTGGGGATGATAGAAAGGTATACATGTTTTCTGTAGTTCTCAGCTGCTATATCACTTTGATGTATAAGCATAACTAGATTACAAATATTTATTGTTCACAAATTTCAGTCTTTAGTAGTGTTAAAAAGTGGTTACGATTTTTTTTTTTTTTTTCCTCTTTCGACTCAACATATTAGACATCTATTGACTTTAAGCCAAAAATATACATAAAAGAATATTAATGGATTGATCTGTATTACATGCATATCGTTTAAAAGCACACCTCTTCCCCTGTTTTATTTGTTTAAAACCACCTAAAGATCTAGTAATGATAGTTAATTTGAAAATTTTCATTTGTCTCTTTAGGTAATTTTGAACAGACTCTCCTGTGACATTATTGATTAGTTATCACATTTCATACTTAATTTCTAAAAAATTATTGTGCTATCAATATCATTAATTCATAAACTGAGTTTAGGATTTCATCCTAATAATTATACTAAATACATACAAACACACACACACGCACACGCACACGCACACATATAGAGGTGCGTAAATAAGATAAAGTAGAGATAAGTTCTATATAGAGAATTCATTCTTAATTGTTTCAACTTGATTTGTGTATACATAGCTGCTGCTAAACCAAATAGGCGTACCACAAGGAAATGCTGGTGTAGGCGAAGAGCGCCTTGAAAATCCTGAGAGGTATCTGCATCAAAAAATTCAAGAGACCTACAAATGTCCCCAACTGGCTATCATGGACACTATTTATGGACTAAATGAAGAAGATTTGCGAATTGCTGTTGATCGATATAGTATAGAATATAGGAAACCACTGGTAGAGGTATACACTGCTTCTCATGCCTTTTTATCTTATTTCCAAATTTCATGTTTTGGTTGTCTTGCACTGGTGTCTAACTGAGTTATTTTTCTCAGGATTTAACTCGTGCAGGGTATGGACATTTTGAGCATGGACTTATAACTAAAATCAGATGCACCGTGAACCGTCCTGAGTTTTTTGCAGAGGTAAATCTTCCACAACCTCAAAGTGTTCATCAATAGGGCAGTAAGTCATCTGTTTACTTCTGTTTTTGTTTACTAGTACTTTTCTGAAAATTTGGTCATTTAAAATGTCTTGTCTTTACATTACTTTACATATTTTCCGTATCCCCATGCACATGATAGTTAGTGATATAACCTTTTGATTTGGAATTGTATTCAACCAAAGTGTCCAATAGAGATTTTCCCACTTAAATATTGGAAAACTATGCTTTGCAAGTTGGTGTGTTTAGTGATCAATAGAATGTATTCACTTTTTGTTTGGTTGATGGTTTGCTATACGTGTCTTTGTGCGTGTGTGTGTGTGTGTGTGTTTTTTCCCTTCAATTTGAACCGTCAAGGTATGTATTTGCATCGATTTTAAATTTTTATGATTGCTATAAATTTTAGGAATAAATAGCTAGTATGATTGAGTGGAAAAATTTTGAATATATAGGGGTGTTTATTTTGTAATTTAGTCTTATAATGATTTTGCAACTCTTTTACAGAAGCTGTACAAGGCAATTGGAGCAATGAGAAATCCAAACATACAGGGGAGTATAGTTGCAGATCATCATATTGATTACAAAACGATCGTGAGGGTCATCGCAAGAGTGGCTGAAGGAGACATGATGAGGATGAAAGAAGAATATCGCCAGAAATCTGGATTTACTCTGGAGGACGATATTTCTGAAGCATTTGCGGACCGCCAGGACTGCTTGCACCTTATTCTCAGGATCTTGAACTCCAATGCCCCAAACTGACGCCTGACGTTCCTGTCAAGTTTCATGCGGAAGATTGAGTAGCAAACTTTTGGAGATGTGTAATTTTTATGTTTTTGGATGCATTCATACTGTTTTTTTTTTTTTTTTAAGATTTGATCTCTTTACACTATTTTAAACCCACCCGTGACATGTAGTGTGGTTGTTTGCCTAGATGATTGTTGTACAAACTGAAAGATTTGGATGAACTTGTTAAATCTTTCAGACCGTCTTGTCTGAAAAATATTTCTATATATGCTGTACGTAAGAATCCTGCAAAGCCTTTTGCAAGGCCAGTGAAGGTGGTCATCGAAAATTGAAGTTACAGAAACTGTATGATTTGTTGTTGTTGTTGTCGTGGTGTTTTTTTTTTTTTTTTTCCTCTCTCTTCTTCTTCTTCTTCTTCCTGATTACAGATGTGGATATGTTGTGCAGTAGAATTACATTGTGATCATAAGAATTCATATGTTTTCCTCGACGACTCAGTAAGCCTGATTTCCTCTAAAGAAGAACTCACGCATCTCTTAGATCATACTCAAAATCAATACGATGATGAAACAGAAAATAAAATAAAAAAAGAGAAAGGTAAAGAATCGATCAACTAGTTTCGTGCAAGATACATATATAAAAATATCCAACTCGTTTCGTGGAATAATCTGTTTAATATAGTGTAATCATATGTCACAACTAGAGATATTACAGCCTCTGTTTTAAGATGCTGAGGAGTATAGTAAAGGCCCGTAAAACAAAGTTTGAGCGATGCGGATCAGAGGCAAAAAAACCATGTGTTCAACTGAAATTTCCCTGCCAATAAAAAAGGCAATCTACCAAATTACTACTGGTAATCTACTAAAATTGCTGAAACCAACAATGAGCATCAGGTGCTTTCGGTCACATGTCAGTCACCGCTCACTGAATAGTAATTTGGTACATTATTTTTTATGATCTACAATTTATTTTCATTTTCAACACAAATGACGAGCTTCTCTGACTCTAATCGCTAAAGTGTAATATGGTAGATTGTTAGAGATAATCTATCATATTATATTTCTTCTTAACACAAATTATTGTACATCTCATATTCCTATCATCAAATATAATTATGATAGAATGTCATATTATTTTACCTTCTCAACACAGATGGTCGGCTACCTCCGAATCTGGTCTCCAAAGAGTCATCTGATAGATTATTATAATAATATACTAGATTATTTCCTAAACACATAGGAAAGAGAGAACGAGCCTATTTCTGGCCGAACTTCATAAAGCTTTAAGAGAGAGATTTAGATTTATGTGAGGACTATGTAAGAATTTTTTTATTTTAATAAGTTTATATGATAGATTTTAATTTTAATGAGTTAAAATTATAAACTTTCTTTTATCAGAATTAATATTAATGTGATCACTATATTTCACTTAAAGATTAATTGGCCGTCAAGTAATTGAGATTTTGTATGATTAATTGCTTTCTTTATTTTCTTTTCACAGTACTTTAGTTGATTTTTTTTTTAATGGATAAATTTTGTAGAAGTTTGATCCGTTTTGTTTGTTCCATTCTAATACATCAGTCATGGCTTCGGACTTTCTCCTTAAAAAAGCTTCCGATTAGATTGGAACTTTAGATTATGTCTCCAAGTTACAACTTTCATCTTTGCAGAAACTTCTAGGAACTTTTATTTTTTTTTTTTGGTTGGATTTCATTTTCAACTGCTTTTTATCTGTCTCTCTCTCTTTCCAGATGAGATGCATATATATATATATATATATATATATTAAATTTTAAAACGTAATATCTCGACCCGAATTATATTCCCTTAACAAATTTCATCCTTCTGTTACATTTAATTTCAGAAAACATACAAGTCACTGAAAAATTTTCAGTTGGTTTTGAGCAATCTCAGAGGGGATGTCGTCGAGGCAGTCAGGGTATCAGAAAAAACCAACTTCTTATGGTAACTTTACAAACAAAGTCAGCTTGTTCTTGTTCTTCGACTATGTAAAAAGGGGCTTCTGTACGTATGCTTTTCAACTGTATATAATGTTATTTTTCGAATTTAACCACACAAAAAAAAAAAAAAGAAAAAAAAAAAAGCATAAAGACCATCTCTCTCTCTCTCTCTATCTTCAATTTCTGAAAGTTTTAAAATTTTTGGTAATTAGAATTGATTTAGAATAGTTTCTGCAAGAGAAAAGGATAATTTTAATTTTTTTAAATGTCTTAAGATATGTAATATCTCTTCGGTTAGTAGTAAAATTCTTGCAAATTAAGGGCCCTTTATGTATGTCTCCAAAACACATTTTCAAGTACACACGCACGCACGCGTGCACGCACGCATACACACACATATATATATATATATATATATATTTCTTTGTATTTTCAATATTCACAACCTTAATTTTATTGTTTCATATTGAAATTGTTTTTAAATTGTAAGAATTTCAAGAAAAATAACGCAAAATCCATGATATATATTTTTTTCGAACTTTTTTTTTAAGGACAACATATTTTAAAATTTTATACTTTTCACTCCAATTTTTTTTTTCAACCAAAAACGCACATACTCCATTCAAAATATCTTCAAAACTCCGTCTTCAGTTGTCCTCCAAACTGCCCCTAAGTTTTAAATCCAAATTACATTTTAAGCAACATAAATTTATCATAATATCCTTATTAAATTTATGTACCAAGAGCCAATTGCACCTCAATTTCCGTTAGATTACCTAATAGAAGGACCCTTTTTATTAGCTTTCCATCTTTTACGTTTCAAAATTTCGGGGGTAAACTACTACAAGGATCATAATTTGGAGAAATTTTTTGTAATTAGTCCTATTATATATTGAAATGGAACTGTTGGCCTTTGGATCAAAAGAGATAAAGTTATTAATAGAAAAAAAAAAAAGTGTAAATTGCATGTTCGGTCCCCAACTTTTTTATAAAGCTGCAATTTGATCCTAACCTCTTTTTTTTTTTTTTTTTCCTTGATTAAAAGCTATCTGAACTTATAAAAATAGTGCAAAAGCATCCTTTTTGTTGACAGCCTTTAAACATCAGACTGTTTTTCATCATTTGGGCTTTGTTTTCAATACCAACTTATGTGATATATGAATTGTCATTTTCTATTGATAAATGTTTAAAGTAAAATTATCACATCAATTGATTGTTTCTACTAATGTACTTATGATAAGTAAGTTAGTACTCAAAAAATTAAGATTATAGTTGGTATTCCTAACACTACTTTACATTATTTGATTTTTGCTTCCCTTATGATGAGAGCTTCTAGAGCTGAAGTGCTTTTTTTTTTTTTTTTTCCCCTTCCTTTTTTGGGGTTAAATTTGGAATTTCAGTAATCTTCTATAGCTTAGCTTTAGGCCCTCTCGTAGGATGTGATGTTAATCTTGTGCTATCAAAATCATTTTTTAATTCTAATAATAATTAAATAGTGTAAAAACTTGAAATGTGTACAAAAAAAAATAGTAACATGGATCTTGTTTTATATCATGAAAGTTATGAATTTCTATAGTTTAAGTTTTCTAAAAATGAAGTGGGAAATTTGGAGATATAAAATTGAAACTGAGTTTCTCTAAAAAATAAAAAAATAAAAAATAAAAAAATTAGAAATTTTTTTTCAAAAGTCCCACTTTAGTTGGATTGCGAAACGTCTCCTAATTTTCATCAACTTGTAGACGTGCCACTGCCACTGCCACTCATCCATCAAAAAGCCAAAAACTTACTAAATATGATACAGTTTTTTAAAGACACTAGGAATATATAATCATAGAATGACCGTAAATAAATTATATATCGGTCTATTAATTATATTATTTCTCTGTAATTGCAGAGACGAGTCAAGTGGGGCTTGAGCCGTGTACCGTTGGCCCATTCTTGGGCTTAGCCGCTGAGTCAACTCTTGCATTTTGTTAGTCACGACCTGGTCTGACGAGGCTCTTAATTAACAGATATTATTTTAGTACATATTTACATAGTCCAAATTGTATTGTCAAGTAATTGATAAATTATTAACAGATTATTATACTTTGTTCCATAACAGATTAATTAATTATTAAGAGATTATTATATATACATAGTCTAAAGTAATTAATCGTTAACAGATTATTATATTTTGTTCGATAACAGATTAATATAATAAATTTCAATTCCAAAATTGGTTTTATAGCACAACAATTCAATAAAAGCTCCCATATCTGAAACTTAAATGTGTTTTATTATTATTATTTTTTAAATAAGAACCATAAGATAAAATTTGTCTCTGAAATCAATTAATCAATTATCCTGGTCAACTCTACTGGTATTTTACCATCTTCAAACCAGGCACATGCTAGAGTGCTTACCAGCATGAAGAGCAAAGGTTTAAATAACTTCATTTGGGCATCTACAATTTTTTTTTTTTTTTTTTTTAAATATAATGATCTTTGAAAAGTAACATGTCTCATTTTGATCCTCGACATTTACTTTAGAGATCTAGCTACCCAGACAATTTTTAATAAATTGTACTCCTGAGGGAAAGCAAAAATGGAATGTAACAATCAAATTTTCGGGAAAAAAAAAATCTAAAACGAAAAAACAAAGATTAAGAAAATGAATTTCACGATAAAAAGTGAGATTACCCGTCGGTCCTCTTATATACTGTGAAATTACTAGTTGTAATAAATATCTACTAGTTCTTAGATTTGTTTTTAATTTTGACACGCACATTATTTTTACTCCTTACATAATTAATCATAAAAATAAAAGTATATATAAATAATCATTTAAGATATCTAATGTCATCCCGTAGAAATTAAATTGGTTTTCATCAAGTCAACTCATGACTTCTATCAAGAGAAAATGCCACAAAATAAAATTAAGGTTAATATATTCATTTTTTCTCATACAAATAAATAAATATATACATATATGTATTTCAATATATACGGATTAGAACCGTACAGATAGAGATCACATTCATAAAACATGGAAGAGCTACGCCTGGCCGCAATGGCCTACTACAGAAACAGCTCAAGAGAATTCCAAGACCTAGCCGCCAATTTCTTCAAAGCCATGGACACCAACGGCGACGGACGGGTTAGCTTCGATGAGTTCACCTCGTTCCTCCGCCAGCACGGCTACAATTGGGTCAAAACCGACATGTTTTCGCAACTCGACGCCAACAACGACGGCAGTCTGGACTTCTGGGAGGTCATGACCTTCTACTACATCATCAAGACCAGGGCGGTATGGTGCGACGGCTGCCGTATGCAGCTCCACGGCCTTCACTTCATTTGCGTCGCGTGCTTCGATGGCGGCCACAACTCCTACGATCTCTGCGCCAGGTGCTACGGCGGGCGAAATTTTAGCCACCACCACAACCTTTTCTTGGATAGCTATGTTTTGCTGCGGAGCAAGAGAGGGATTTCTCCCGGCATGAACGTGGATTTGGTATGTATTGCACAGGTTCAGACCGAATTTTTCAATTTGAATCAGACTCGATGTTTTTTATTTTTTCTTTAAACAAAGTTATTACGTACCCTGTAATTTTTTCAGGCAGTTAGTCAACCGCACACTGGTAATCACTCTACCGGCCGGGTAAGTTTTATATATCTTTCTCTCCTTCCTTGCATTGTTTCTGAACTAGAATTGGAATGATATGTATTTTCCTCAGAAAATTCAATTAACACTCTCAAAATGAGAATATGGATAGAGAATTGTGATATTTTGATCCAATACCAAAAAAAAAAAAAAAAAAAGGATTAAAACAATATTATTAAAACTTTATCCTCTTCATGAAGTGATTAATTTAAATTTTATAAATTTTGTCCTATGAAATAGAAATGAATCCGTGCAGATCCGGCACTAAGTTTATCTCGCTCTTTGATTTCGTCTGAATTTGGTTGAAAATAACAAAAAAATGCAAATTTAGTTGTTTAGCAGGGCTACGGCTTAGGTATTTAAATTTTCACTTGTATAAAATATGGAGAGTTTATTACAAGATTTTTTTTAAAGGTCTTACAATCTGAAAGTATAAGAGGCCTATAAAAGGAAAAACAATCAAAAGAAAACTTTATAAAAATTAAAAGATGACAGAAAATAGGCAACCTAAGAGAAAGTATTAATTAGATGACTTTTTCTTTTACACCTCGTCAATCAATTTTTTCCTTATTTTCACTTTTTTGAATATATTCTATATTTAAGTTTATAATAAATCGAAACATGTGAACACAAATTAGGACACACCCCAAAAAAATTGCCACCATCATATATATTGCGACTAAGATTCAAGATCTGCATCAAATTAAAAATGGTCCCCTTGCTTTTGAGTAATCTAGCCCTTGGTTCAGGCTGAGAAGAAGATTAATATGGCTCGGAATTGAAAAGGTAAGTCCAATTGATGAGGGCATTACATCAATATAGAACGTAAATAAAGACACACACATATACAATGTCCGTATAAGCATGTACAGAAACTTCCCCATAATTAACCGTTTTCATGTTTGATATTCTGCTTTTAATTAAATCGCCTTTTTTAATCAGCTATGTTAATTTTTCAGAACCGATGGTTTAGAGCAATGGAGTTGGCGGTTAATGTTGGGAATTTGCTTAATGTCGGAAATGTAGTTGGATGCAGCGTAATGTAACATATTATTTTATATATATATATATATATCCGCTTGTTAAACGAACACCTAGAGATTTTTAATTACGTTTTTTTTTTTTTTAATTTGAGGATAGGGTATTTGAACTCTACACTTTAAGACATGGATGGATGTAACTTGTTGACAGTGAGGGCAAATGCCCCCTGAAAAATAGATTAAACCAATTATGTATAAAGGTCATTTTGAGAATGAGCCTTTATTAGTTCCCCCACAACCCCGCGAGTGCCCCCCACTAGATAATCAGCAGAAGGCTGTCTTGAGTGTTAGGTCTTCGGGCTTCTTTTAAGTTTTGTTGAGCCTTTGGGCTTTCTGTTTGAGACTTTATTTTAACCTTTTTTTTTTTCAATTGTTATTAATAACAGTAGACTTTTTATTTTTTTTATTAGACACCACTTTAGTTTTATTTTTCATTT
The DNA here is from genome assembly GCA_009761775.1 of Ficus carica. Taxonomy (NCBI): domain Eukaryota; kingdom Viridiplantae; phylum Streptophyta; class Magnoliopsida; order Rosales; family Moraceae; genus Ficus; species Ficus carica. Next base: position 1,737,371 of record CM019746.1, read on the forward strand.
TTAATTTTTTAGTTGAAGTCTCTGTCTTTTTTTTTTTTTTTTTTTTAATTATTGTCTCTCTTTCTTCACTTTCACTCCCTTTCCCCCCTTTTTTTTTTTTTTTAATATATTCCTCATCAATTTCCATTACCATTTTTTTCTTTTACTTCATCTTTTTTCCTGTGGTTTTCTTTTCACAATACTTTTATGTCATATTATTCCAATAATTGACAATTAATGTGTTGAGGTTCTAAATTTATATTTAATTCCGAAATATAGCTTATGAATGTTTATAACTTTTCAAAATTTAGTTTTAATATCTATATACATTTGTAACTTTAGTTTTGTATGGTGAGAGTTTGTTGTCTTCCGATGAATGAAGAGATGTGTAATGAATGGCGAAGTTACTTTTAAAAGTTTTGGTAATAAAGGTATCATGTAACGATTTGAAAATATAAAAAGGCCTACTTAATAGATACTTTCAAGAGGGTTAATATTTTTTTTATTACTAAAACATATTAGAGGTGGTTTACTTGATTTTTCAAACCATTCTTAATGAATAATTTTATCTTTATTTGTGGCCCCACTGAATTGAAATCTTGGATCCGTCACTGTCTTTAGATGGAGTTATGTATGATATTATTGTGAGACTATGCCCTGCAACTACTACATTTCTTTGAGTTTCCATTAATTATGCTGCATAATTTTTTTACTTATATAAGAGAAGACAATCGACATCAGAAACCACACTAAAAGAATTATACGAGATTTAATCCCTTCAACAACAAAAAAAATTGTCGAAGGGTGTCAAATTCTTAACACATTCTGCATTCTCTAACCGTAGTGGTGGAGACAAAAATATATTCTAGTGGGGGTGTATATCAAAAATTTTTTGCAAGATATAATAAATTTTAGTCGGAACTATGTGAAAATTTTAAATTTAGTCGGCTTATGTGAGAATTTTTAGTTTTAGTGAGGGCAAAGAGATAAAATTATTAACATAGAATTAATTTTAATAAGGATTATATGATAATTTTTTTATTTTAGTGGAGGCAAAGTAGAAACTATATGAGAACTATTTATTTTAGTGGGGACAATATTGTATAAATTATAAAATTTTTGGGTTAAATTTAAAACAACAAAAAAATTCAATGGAGTTGCCCTTTCCTCCTCCCCCGTCTAACCGGGACGGGGTGGTGGAAACTTGATAGGAGCTAATGGCAACCCGTCTTGTCCCATGATCCCTTTATTTATATATTTATTTTAAGGAATTTTATTTGATTATTCTGATTTTTTTAAATAAATACATTCTTTATGTTTTTTTTTTCTCGTAACGTTAAAAGGAACATTTTTCTTCTCCAGCATGGACATGTACAATTAATAACTAATTGTTTAATCTATATATTACGTGCATGACCCGAACCTAACTAAATTCCTCACACGTTAATATATGACTCCGCGTAAGTATTTTTGTCAACTATTTTTTCCCCAATTGGTTTCCGTAAACCAAGCTTCTGCATGAATAGAATAACATGTGTACGACGTCAATAAATAACATTTCTTTATTTTTCTTTTCTCGAAGTAAGCAACGAACATTGTTTTCAGTGGGGAACACTTGCCCACTAAATTCCTATTCTGTGAACAAATTTCTCAAAAATATTAATTGTAACAAGAAAAATTATTATACCCACTCAGTTATTGAAATATATTTTGATACCTAAATTTTACTAGAAAATTAGAAAATTTATAATAGCGCTCCCACTAAACATTAGAATATATATAATTACGTCTTCATTCAATTAAATACATTATATACATATGTACATGGATGCTAGAGTAATTCAAATTAGTACAAGGTAAATTATATGCAAATTAGTACAAAAGTTTTGATGAAATTAAGAGAAGACTTTGCAAATTACGATTGTTTTATCCCTTTTGTTTTATTAGTATATGACAATGAGTTGGGAAGTGCTTTGACATTTGGATCAATTATTTTATTTATATATCTATGGTTGCATTTATTTTAAGTTAATTGACTAAGTCGTGGGAGAATATTGTTAATTTACATCTACGAACATTTCTAATATTCGTACAAATATTGAATTTTTCCGTGTCCCAATCCGCACGACAAAGCAAAAAACGATTAACATCATAAGTCACTGAACTTTGCCGATATTAGCACATTCTATTAGGTTAGGTGATATCTATAAATTAACTCGTCTTATATCAAATCTTCACTAAGTATTATATTAACCAAAAAAAAAAAAAAGCAAGAAATAAGAAATTCAGAATCCATATCCATAAAGGTTAACCAAAAAAAAAAATTAAAGATAGCACAAGAAACAATTCTACACAGAAGATAAAACCAAAACAACCAGAATTAAAAAAATACATATGATCTCTTAATTAAAAAAAAAATCTAAGAGAGGCCTCGTTAAAACCATCTACTAGTAAAACACACGAGAAAAACTGACAAAGAAAAAAAAAAAAAAAACTGAATGGTCTAAACCCGTCTTATCTATGCAATTTGAAACTCTTCTCACTCCGAGCACAAAGAGTAAGAACTAGAAAATAATATGGTATCATTTCACTTGTATTCAAATAGTGATATACAATTTTTATATTTTGTTAAAATATGACGTTATTCCAAGTGACAAATAAGAGGGTAAATGTTGACACCTACTAAATGGCTTGTCTTGTATCAAACCCGACTCACTACTTTAATTTATTGAAAAAGAAAAGAAAAAAAAAAAAAAGAGAGAAAGACAAACCAAGAATAATTCTTCACATAAAGCAAAGAACCAATAACCGAATAAAAAAAAAGAAAAAAAAAAGAAAGGAGAAAGAAAAACAAAGAATAGTCCTTCAAATAAAGCAAAGAACCAATAACCGAAAAAAAAAAGAAAAAAAAGAAAAAAAAGCTCAATCAAAACATTCTGGGAGAATTGTCCTTAAAAACCATAATATTCGTATTAAAATTTTGTTAAATAAGAAGAACCAGCTTTTTGTCAAAGAAAACTTTTCCTTGGAATCTTTCCCAACAAAAAGACTCGTTTGGTTTACCAGTTTGGTTTAAATTAAACTGTACTTTTTTCATCATGTTTTTTATCTTTTTCCCAAAAATTTTTTGTTTTTTCTGAAAAAGTCAACAAAAATTACTATTCAAACTTAAAAATTTTAACTCAACTCAAACTGAACTTGTGCACCAAACAGGCCCAAAGACAAATATTGACTTTCGCTTTCTCCCACAACCAAGTCAATCAAAGGACCCTGTCATCCTAACTGGTACTCATGGACTAGCTGCTAGTTGGCTGGAAGACATTTATATTTTTGACTACTTCTTACCCTCAAATATATATATATATATATATATATTTTTTTTTTGAGGAAAATAAATATTAATTTTTTTTCTTTATTAATTAGAAAATGGAAAATAGTGTTATTACATATGTTTTATTGACTTTAGACTTTTTCTTTTTCTTTTAAAAAAAGATAAAAATGAAAAACGATATACGTTAATATATCATCTTTTAAATGTGATTAAAAGAACTTTTTAGACATTCACATAAATTTCATTAAAAACTATATATTTATTGACAAGAAACATGTAATCATCACAATCTCATCAAATATATGAATATTAAAAATACACAATTTAAATCAAAGTATTAGATTGATAGAAACAGGTCTCTCATAATCCCGGTCATGATAAATATAATCTATTACTAAGTCTCTCGCTTAGGCATATTGACTTAAGACTTCAATTTAACACGGTATATCAACTATAAAAGCCTTATATATATATATATATATAGATATATTCATACATATATATACATATATAACTACAGATCTAGTCTCATATCGATCTCAGACACAAAAATTAAAGAAAATAGTAGAATTAGACAAAGCAATGGAAGATCTACGAAGGGCGGCGGTGGCTTACTACAACAACAGCTCTCCAGAGATTCAGGATATGGCTTGGAATTTCTTCAAATCAATGGACACGGATGGGAACGACCACATCAGCATGGCGGAGTTTTCGCAGTTCCTTCACGGGAACGGCTACCACTGGGTCGACCACAACTGGTTCCGCCACCTCGACGCCAACCACGACGGCCATCTCGACTTCTCGGAAGTCCTGACCTTCTACTACGTCCTCAAGACCAGAGGCGTCTCTTGCGCCAAATGCAGCATCCAGCTCCTCGGCCTCTACTTCACTTGTGTCAACTGCTTCGACGCCGGCCACGCCTTCGATCTCTGCTCCAATTGCTATTCCAACCGCGATTTCCAACACCACCGGAATGCTCTCTTCTTGGATAGCTACGTTCTGCTCAGGAGCAAGTTGGGTTTGCGGGGAGAGGATGTGAACTTGGTACGTTTATGCGTAACATAGTAATAATATTCTGAACATTTCGTTACCTAAAATAATTTCATCTTTATTATTGAATTATACGTCCAATCTCATTTTAGTCACTAGAATTTAAAACATCTGAGAACCTGTTTTTTAATTATTTATTTGACATCTAATAATTATTTTTCTCTGAAAACTACTAAAAACTAGACTGTAACTAACACATGAAGCTCAAGTGCGTTCTAATCAAGTTTAATCTTATTGTTACAATGTTAAAGGAACAGAGTTAATTTTGTCATTTCATTTCATTTTATAGATTTCAATTTTATAAGTTGTATCCATTTTTACCGATATATTTTGAAGGAAAGAATTAAAATGGAACAAATTAATAAGTCAACTACTGATTTGAAGACTTTTTAAAATTTAGGAACTAAATGATATCACATTTATAATTCAAGGATAAAAATAAAATTAATCCTAACGATTATAAATTAAAGGGCTTTCTTATGAATCCAATTTTAGACTTCTTTTATTTTTTATTTTTATTTTTTACGACGACTACGTGGTTAACACTTGAGATGGAAAATTTAATATGCATTGCAGAGAAAATATTAAATCTGTTACAACGTGTAATCTATATAAACCATGCGATTTCTACTAACTTCTGATTAATTGCATTTTCTTCGTTTTTTTTTATCAGCGCGGAGATTGAATAGTACTTGCCCCCACCTTGTTAAATTCCGGGCTGATTTTTCCCCCCCTTCCCTTTTGTAATCTTTATTTGTTTTAATAATATTGAGTTAGGAATTGGATAAATAATCAAATTTTTAGTGGGTTCCAACTTAATTGGTATGTGACAATAATTTGCTAATCATTTATTGTCTCTCTTATTTTATTTTTCTATTTCAAGAAAAATACATGGCATAACTAGTAAATTCTTAGAACACATTGACACCCTCTAAAAAATTCATTCTACACTAAGTCCTTACTTGACAGACTGTCTTAAAAATGAAAATTTTCATTTTAAAATAATCAGAATCTAAAATGAATATGTTTAGAATAAAGAAAAATAAGTGTAATACAGATTTTGAAAGAAAGAAGGAGTGATTTTGAATTTGAAATGAGATGATTTTTTTATTTGAAGGTAAATAAAAAATAAAAATTTTGGATAACTTATAAAAAAAAATGAATTTTTATTGACATATATAAATTATAATTTGTTGCAGGCAATCACTCAACCCCAAAATGGATTTAATGACAATCCGAGGGTAAGTTTTTTTCTCTCTCTTCTCTCCTTAAATTAGTTATATGTAAGTAAAGAATGTATAAATGATATTCAATACCATAATTAATAAATAATGAATCAGATTTACAGATCCCAAAACATTTTTCGGCTGAAATGTATAATAGAACGATTGAGAGACACAAATTTATTTATCGTTAATCTATCTGCTATATCTGTTAGAATAATGCATAACTAACGGCATTTTAAAGGAATATTCATTCGCAAATGTATAAATAATATGTAGATATGCTACATTTATATGAAGCTAGTTTCTATGATATTAATTTGCTTTGTTTAAAAGTATAGTCGAGGCCTGTTTACTTTGGAAAATATGTGCTTCCAAAAGGATATATTTTCCAATTAAATTTGTTGACTATTGATGACTTAAACACCAAATTTTTTATTTCAATAATTTATCTTCCGAATTTTTTTAATTATCCTAATATGTTTTATTTCATTAACTTTTCTTTAAATTAAAGATTCAAAGTTAGAATATTTACATTATGATTTGAACTGAATTTGAAAATTTTTGATTGAATATGAAACCTTTTTTTTTTTTTGTTTTGTTTTTTTACCTTAAATGAGGACACACGGGCTTTCCACTCTCCGTCTAATGGAAAGCTAAGTAAAATTGAGCACTTTTGCGATTTTAAATTTGACAGGTAAATTATTAAAATTAAAAGTTAAGATAGTAAGTTGTTAAATATCGATAAACTTGAGAGACAATAGTATCAAGAATCCTATCTATAGTTGTGTATATGTGCATATATATAGCGCTTGATGTAAACTTTTTGGCCCTAGTATTGGTTTTGTTTTCTTGAATGTAAACTATATAATCCTGCGGTTTGAATATTTTATTTATTATTTTTTTTCCCCAGTATCAATGGCTTAAGGCACTGGATTGGGCCCTTAGTGTTGCGAATATTGCAACAACTCTCGCTGCTGGCTGTAGCATTATGTGATCATATACAAGACCATAAAGATTATTACTACAAGCTCCAACACTGTGGACCCCACTATAATTTTTGGTTTCTCGTTGCAAGATAATAATGGTTTCGCACACTTTTTATCTTCTTACTAATCTTGTTCTCCCCCCCCCCCCCCCCCCCCCCCCCCCCCCCCCCCCCCCGTTGCCTCAATACTTGTGCTATTGCATGAAGCTAGCACAAGCAGAGTAATGTTATATTTTTTTAGAACAAAAATCAAAGAGAAGAAACGACTTGTATCAAGCAGTTTAAGTATACCTCAACTAAAATCGAGATTTGTATCCAATCAAACTATTTTATAATAAGCTTTATATTAAATTTCTAATCTGTGCCTTGTATACAGACATTTTTTCTTATTTTGTAGTTGGTAGAGAATTAGAGAACTAATGAGCGTTTCTAGAAATAGAATTCACTCGAAGAGAAAACTAAGGGACAATACTCAATTGGATTTTTCTTTGGGCACTTCTGATTCTGTCAGTGCTTGAAATAGTTTTGTCTTCTTTATATTGCTATATCACTAGAGTAAATAATTTTGTGTGAGATAAATCTACCTTCAAATTTCATTTGCTCTATTTCAATTAGGTTTTTTGGCGATTGGTACAATTGTGTTCTTGGAATTCTAAAAGCTAAAAGTAATTTTGCAGTACTATTGTATTGTTTAACACCTTGTATTAGAGCCTTGAATCACATGCAAATATGATTTTGGACTGATATGCAGATTAAGATAAGGGCTCTTCTAGTGCAAACAGATGATCAAGGAGGCTTGTGAGAGGAGAAAGCTCGCTCAAAGATCAAGCTCATAGCACCATTCTTGTGAGTCTTGGAGATCGTGTTTTGAAGGAAGTCTAAAAAAACAATAACTTGAGAGAAATTGGAAAACATCCAAACAATCTTCAGATTTTTTTTTTTTTTTTGGTTGCTATATACACTACATTTTTCTATTTACAAGTGCATGCTTCTCTCCCTCTTCTCTTTTTATTAGTAGCTTTCTTTCTTAGTTTTTTTTTTTTTTTTTTTTTTTTTTTTTTACCACTATTCTTAGTTCTTTTTATTTTAGAATGTGCCTGCTAAACTAGAAATTGCCAACTACTATCTCCACCCTTTTTTTTAAGATTGTGAATATTCAAATATAAAATTTTAAAATATTGAGGTTATCATTCAACGGTTTTGAATATCAATTTGTTCAAAATAATGTGTTACTTGATTAACAAAAATAGCAGTGATTTTACTTGATTTTTCTATTGTTTCAGCCTATAATTTTATCTTTATTTCCAGCTCTGTTGAATTTAAATATTGGATCTGTCATTTGTATCTACGAATGTTTCTAGTCTTCTTATAAATATTGACTTTTTTCATGTTCCACGTTGCACCACGTAGCCAAAAATGATTGAATCATAAATCACTGAACCTCCTTGATGTTAGTTTTAGCATATCACATTAGGTGATACCCACAAATCAATTCGTCTAGTAATTACCTTAACAAACAAATAAAATAATTAGGAAATTAAAAATCCGTCCACAATGTTGATGAAAGCAAGAAATTAATAATAAGAAGGATAGTAGAAGAAACAATTCTACACAGAAGATAAAATACAAACAAAAATTATATATAATTAAAACATATTTGAACTCATAATTTAAAAACTAAGAGATACCTCATTAAAACCCTCTACAAATAAAATTCATGAGAAAAAACTAAGCATGCATATGGAACACAAATTTAAACACGAATTTAAAAGGTAATTTTTAAGAAGATGAATAGTAGTAATGTTAAAGTCTCATTAAATAAACTTCATGTCGTTAACTAGTCTCACAATAAACGACTAGAAAACATGCAACTCTTCCCCTTTGTAAAATTTGGTATATGTTAGGATTTGCAAACAATTTTATTCTTATTATGTCCATTATTTTATTTTGTAAATTTCTTATTTACCTTTTTATCCAAAAGTTTCGGCCTTTTCCTTAATTATAACTTTTTCCAATTCACTCACTTCCGGTAGTTTTCGTACACGAATACCGGCTTTCGTAGGTCGAAAGCTATCCATTTTCATTCTCCTTTGACAGCCACGTGTGGCTGGGTTTGTTCCCCCCGCCCCCCCCCCCCCCCCCCCCCCCCCCCCCCCCCCCAAAAAAAAAAAAAAAAGATGTGCTGGTTTATACAAAAAGCCCCTTTAAAAACAGTCATATATTTACAAAATTCCATCATTGAACATTTCAAGTCGACCCCCTATAACCGGTTTTCATAAGCAGTCCTTTAAATAAAATAAAATAAAGGAAAAAGGAAAAAATTTGACAACCTTTGGCACTTTCCAACCCATTCCCCTGGCTCTTTTTTTTTTTCCGTTTTAATTTTAATATAGTGTTTTTTTTTTAATTTTAATATAATATGTTATGTACATAAATTAATCTTAATCCCGTTTTAAATTAATAATTCACTATATTTTATTAGATAAACAATTTAAATTTTAATAAATAAAAACTATATATATATATATATATATTAATACAATGTTGATTACATTTTTTTTTTAATTACCTTTTTATCATTGTATTCTGGCTCCGACTTTCAAACAAGCAAAACCCCACGCGTATTTAAAGTTTCAGTACTACAGGAGTACATAGTGAACTCATAACTTTTTTGCCAAAGAAAACTTTTCCTACGAACCCTCCCCGCTAAAGACAAATATTGACTTTCCTTTGTCCCACAACCAAGTCAATCAACTCTAGCTATTCTCTAGTTGGCTGAAAGACATGTTACACTTCTTCTTTTTCCCCCAATTTTTTTTTTTTTTTTTTTTTTTTTTTTGTCCTCCATTAGTTAGTAAATATTAAATAGTAGTTACACATGTTTATTAACTTTAGGTTTTTTTTTTCATTTTTTTCCCCTAAAAAAAATCCCGAGAGAATCACAATGGACGAAAACATATCCTTTTTAGCATGATCAAATTAAAGAGTTATTCAAAGGTTGACAAGAATTTAATTGAAGATTGTATTGTGTATAGCCCTAGCATGCCATCAGAATTTGTGTATGGTGGAAAAAGTAGGATAAGAAAACAAATCGGCTGTAAACTTGCAGTATCTGTGGGTTCTTTGCTGAGCATCACCATTGATCAAAACTAATAACATCAACGTCCCTTATTTTTAACTCAATTCTTTGCTGATCACCACCTTCCGACCATCTTCAACGTCGGCGGTGTCCCAGTCGTTGCCACCTTGACTCTACCCAGAGCGAGATTTTCTCTCTCCTGTGGGTGTAAAAGTTCTTGGTTAACCTTCTATATAGCTTCCTCTCTCAGAGTTCCTTGATTTGAAATTTTTCTCAATTAATTTGTTTCATTTTTCTATTGGATTGGAAAATTGTTTCGAAATATATACACAATATACATATGTATGAATGCAAATCTCGTGTAGCACTTGAGGTGGTGGTCCGAGATTGTGGCTGAAGGACATGTTAGACTACTTCTTTTCCCTCAAATAGTTTTTTTGTCCTCCATTAGTTAGTAAGTATAAAATAGCAGTTACATATGTTTGTTGACCTCAGATTTTTTTTCTTTTTTTCTTAAAAAAAATCCCGAGAAAATCAAAATGGACGAAAACGTATCCTTTTTAATATGATCAAATTAAAGAGCTATTATAAGGTTGACAAGAATTGAATTGAAGATTGTATTGTATAGCCCTAGCATGTCATTAGAATCTCACCAAATGTTTTACAATAAAAATACACACTCTATATCAAGTATTTGATTGAAAGAAATAAGTATTCACATTTAAAATAAATAAATAAAAAAATCACCTAACACTCAAACTTTTAAGCATAAACCCATTACGATAACTTATATATTACTAATTCTCTCAACTCAACTCGGTGGTATTCACTTCAGACTACAAGTTACCATGGGATATCAACTACAAAAGCTTTATGTATATATATATGAGCAGAAATCATGTGCCATGCACAAGCACGGATCTACATGGTGCTTGAGGGGGCACATGCCCCCATCCATGAGGAAATAAAAAAAAAATTGATATACCAATTTTATGTTAATTTCCTTTTGTACCCCCACTTATTTGATCTCTTTAGTATTTTTTGTTGGGCTTTTTGTAAATTAGATTGCGTTACCTGATGAGCTTTTTATCCAAAGCTAATTAATTGAAATTTTTTATTTTACTTTTTAAAAAAACATCGAAGCATCAATATATTTATATTCCTTTCTATTTTGTCCTTTGTCTTTCCCTCTCTCCCGTACTTTCTTTTCATATTTTTAAGTAAAATTTTGCTTATTCAAAAAGAAAAAGTGTGCCCTTGTTTGGCGCAAAAGTTTGGAATAGAAAAAAAAAAAAAAAAAAAAAAAAACCAATATCTAAATCCAAATTTTCATATTTAATTTCAAAATACACATAACATTTAGTTTTCTATCTTTCAAATACCAATCTAGTTTAGATTCTCATCAGTTCGAATTAGATTTTTCCAGTTCGAATCCACGCTACAAACATCAAGTATACTATACAGAGCACCAAACATTTTTATCATCAACAACTCTAATTTTGATCCTTCATGTGTTGGTGTGCGTTCAAGTAATGACGAAGGGAGCCAGTGCGTAGCCGTAGATCTCTCTTAACTTTTGTTTTTCTAAAAAATACGGTATAATTTTGATTAAATTTCGTAAAAGCCCCTCATAAAAAAGAAAACATTTATTAGAATAATGTCTAATTACTTATTACATAGTTATTAGTCCTATTGATAAAATGTTATGACTTCATGGCTGAGCTTAGAGACACCTGCGCACACTGCACCACGTCAAATACGTATGTAGACATTTGAGTACCGTTGATTTATGAGTCTTCTTGCTTTGTTTTTCTTGTTTACAACAAAGGAAAAATGTAACTAAAACTACAAATGTCACTCTCACTTACAGCAAAAAGTAAGAAGACAATGTTAAAAATTTAAGGCCAGGTAGAACAAAGTGCCAAAAGTAAGATAAAGAAAGAATTTAACGTTATCTGCCGCCAAAGAATTGGAAGTATATAAATACAGTTGTTATAAAAAAGTATTGTTATAGAAAAGTATTAGATCGCTACTCAACTAATTGTTTTTCTCTCCCAAGTTGGTGAAATTGACGCTAGCTTGAAGATAGAAAAGATGATCATGTGCATATCCCAATTGATTCCTTACTAACGCGGTTTGGAACTCACGCTTGAAAATATTGACACATTCAATATACTTTGATACAAAGAAAATAAACAAGAAATTGCTCTAAATTACAAAGAAATAAAACAAGAAATTGCTCTAAATTACCTTGTTATGATACCAATTATCTTCTCTCGTTATTTATTTAAAAGATTAAATCGTTTTAGTTTATTACATACGCAATTTCATTGGAAGATCACGAAAAGCATATGAAGCCATTTGTTCGTTTCGTTTCAATTGTTCATCAAGATATGTTCAGGAGGAAATCCCATTTGCCAATAAAATATATAATCCCGGAGATTGGCAAAAATGAGATGGGGCGCTTGAATTTGAGGAATTTCTGAGCATATAATTTACATTAACGTGGCCAAATAAGGCATCATTGTTGTGATGGCAAATGTCGACGTTACATGTGGCCACATGATCCAATCCCAAAATAATGTTGATCATATTTTCATATTTTGGAAATTAGTCTTCTTTGTTCCTGAACTATCAAGAGCCTATTTAGCAGAACTTTTACTCTATATTTTTAGCCGGTTAAAATAAAGGAGTAATTAAAAACCTTGGTTTCTCAATGAATATTTGGAATAAAAAAACTTATGAGATTAAAATAATTTTTAAAGTTTTCTAATAAGTAATAAAAATATTAAAATGAATTTTATAGTATTTAACTTATACTTTGTTATAAGTTTTAAAGTATACTAATAAGTGCTTTACAGGAATTCATATTTTTGGATTTGACACAAAGCACTTCTAGAAACTGGAACCTCTTATGATAGATTATCCAAACACTTGCAGAAGCTTCTTTTAGACCTAGAAAGCCAAAAGTAACTTCTAGAAAACTCTACCAAATAGGTCCTATAACATTCATTCATTTTATTATTTAATTTTTTTAATTTTGACAACTTAATCCTTGAATTCAATAACATGGTTTCTAATAGTCATGACTAGTATCAAATTTTATTGTGACAAACTTTTTGAGTATGTTCGGTAAGAAGGAGAGAAAATAGAAAGTAGGGACTGGTATTAGGTGAGAGAAATAAGAAAGGATGGATGAATCTTTTCTCTTATGATGTTTCGTCCGAAATCTCTTTTAAAATTGAGGTGTTTTGAACGATTTATAGGGCATGTTGGACAAAGCTTTTCTAGAAGATGCTTTTTGGCTTTTCTTGAAGCTGATTGTGACAGTCATCAGTCCCTAAAAGGAAAATGGTAAGTTGTGCAGTTCCACATCGCTTGAGAAGGGATATATGTGATTGTTCATAAGTAAAGAGACCATCTCCTAAAGGTCTGAGGCCTTTTGGCCGGGGTTAAGCCCAAGAGCAAAACCATAGCGGAAAAAATCATATCAAAAGGAGGCATGAGTCTTTACAGGCTATATAGTCTCTCTTCTAATTCCTTATCTTTTCTCTCATACCAAACAAAATAAATGCCAAAATCTTTTCATTGATCCCGTCATGTGCCTTCCATTTTTCTGTCCTACTAAGCACATTTTTATTCGCAAATTTATAACCTCACTAAAAGTTTTTAGTTGCAATACTTGTGTGAGTAAAAGTTTTTTAGTCACCATACTTTATCGTAAAAAGTCTTCCAATTATATTACTTCCTCTAGACTGTAGTTTTTATCCTAATAAAATTCATATTATAATATGCGTCTGTCATCAGAAAACAGTTTAATTAACTGAAAAAGAACAAAATTTTGTGATTTCAATGTTAATGAGTTTTTCATAAACTGTTATTTTTAAATAATAATACATAACTCTGAGACGTGTCACGTACACAATTAACGTATTAAACCTGTTTTCTATTCTTCTTACAGAAACAAAATGAGAGAGACTCCTCGTCGGTTTTTCATTTCAATGTTCATGAAGTTGAGACATACGAGATTTCATACAAAAGAATTGAGATATATATTTTAAGACACATGTGGAACTGAACAAGTGAGCAGCACTTTACAATGTTGTTCATGAAACTTAGGGGTGAACATTGGTTGGATTGGATTGGGTGGGATGGAAAAAGTTTTAGCCCACTTAGTTAACCAAAAGTTTAAAATCAACCTATCCAATTAAAATCGGATTGGGTTGAGTGTGTTGACCGGGTTGAGCATGTACTAAGAACGCAATTTTACATAAAAAATGTGCGGAAAAAATAATAAATTCCTATCACATTTTTTATATCAAGTTGACAAGATCAAATCGAGTTCAAGTTTTTAAAAATCATAATAAACAAATAAAAAAAATAGAAGATCAACAATACAAGTTTAAATATATATGTCATAAACTATAGTAAAAACTAATTGATATATAATTGAAAAATATACGGAAAAAAAAGCTTGATTAGATGGGTTGAATTTCTATTGGGTTATTAAATTTGAATCCATTCCCACCCATTAAAAACTCAGATTGAGCGGGTTCGATTAATCTTAAGATCGGGTTAATTCGGATTAGGTCGGGTGGGTCAATCGAGTTATGAATTTTTTGTTCATCCCTAATGAAACTGATGAGAAATAATGATAATTTATGAAGATACTTTTGCAATAATTGCAATATTCAAACTCTATATTTTATAATCGAATTCAACATAAAATTTTTGTTAGATTATTATCTCCAATAACAGTACACAACATTTCCACCCGCACAAGAATAAAAAACCAGCTGCAACTGTGAGTTGGGCTAACTTTAGAGCTACTTACTCAACGAAATGGACCAATGAGCCCATGTTCTTTCCAAATCTAATTAAAAACTCTGTCGTTTTTGTTCTTATTTTTGGGTAATTGGTAAACTGTCCCTGAATTATTTAAAAAACATTACTTTAGTCCTTACATTTTTTCTTTTATAACTAAGTCCTAAGATTCTTTATTTTTTTCCTTGTACTATTGGTCAGATTGGTGACTAGCTTTAAATTCTTAAAAGAATTCACCACGTGAGTAATTCATGACCTAAACTTAAATGGGACTTCTTAATAAACTCTCATATAATTTAAAGAAATTAAAAAAATATGAAAACTCAATTTAAAAAAATAAAAATCATATTATTAGTTTAAAAAACCAAAAACTTTGAACTTGTTGTTAAAATTACGAAATTCAAATCTTAAATTTGATTACTTAAAAAAATATTGAATATGAACTTTTTTATTTAAAGAAAAATGCATGCAAGTCGAAAATAATAATGCTAAAGACACAGGGGTCCCCCCCCCCCTCTTCAATTTTAAGTATTAATTTAAGTGAACACATAACATGTTCCCATTTTCTCTAATTTTTGGCAGAATACTAACAGAGGGATCGTTTTGGTAATAATAGAGAAGTTTAGGGAAACATGATGTGTAAAATGGGACCTATTTATAAAAAATAAATATTAAAAAAAGGAATTAAGGGATTTAATCGTCAAAACATAAATTTAGAGACTAAAATGTCACTACTAAAACACTATAGGGACTAAGAATGTGAATTACTTTTTATATAATATTTATAACTAAATTGGGCTGGGATAAAATTTAATAAAGATTATTTTCATTTATACCCCGTAAAATTTACTGGCACTTCTATTTTTTCACATAAACTTTCAATTTAATTTTTTTTATACATTATGTAAAAAATTTAATTAAAAATAGACAGAGAATAGAAGAATTAGTCTTACTAAACCCATTATGTTAAAAACAAACAGAAAAATCCACATGATTACACTTAACTTATTTCTCTCTCTCTCTCTCTTTTAACTGAAGTTTTGATTTAAGGAGTAATTTAGGGCAATTTGGGACTAGCTCAAGTGGTCGGGTGTGTGCGTGTGTGAATGTGAAATTCAAAGTTTAAATTCTGGACTTTTCATTTCTTAATAGTAGTAAAAAAAAGAAAGGGGGGGGGGGGGGGGGGGGGGTTGTTAAATTAGGTGTAAAATGAGAGTTTTTAGAGTTTAGGAGAAAAAGTGAAAGAAACCTTGAAGTTCAGGCGTTAGATGAGAATAAGGCGAAATATAAATGAATGGGGGTGGGTGTTAAATTAGGTGTAAAATGAGAGTTTTTAGAGTTTAGGATAAAAAGTGAAAGAAACCTTGAAGTTCAGGCGTTAGATGAGAATAAGGCGAAATATAAATGAATTGGGGCTGAAGTGGGGTACTTTGTGTCGTCTTTCTGCTCTGGTTCCGAAACCATGGCAGCCATGGAAGGACTGGTAGCAGCGAACCAATTAGCTCCTCAGCCCCAACCCCCACAGCAACAGCAACCACAACCACAACAAGCAATCGTCGTAGAGAGGCTAAACGACGCCGTACAGCAACAGCTGAACTTGGAGTCGGTGAAGACCCGAGCTCTCAGCCTTCACAAAGCCATCTCTCGCATTCTCGAAGACTTGGACGTCTTCGCTCGCACCAACACCTCCCCCAAATGGTCTCTCTTTCTTCAATTTTCCAAACTTTGAATTTTTGGAATTGAATTCGAATTTGATCGTTTTTGTACCGAATTTTGCTTCGAATTGATAGGCAAGATATTCTGGGGCAATATTCGATGGTGAATATGGAGCTTTTCAACATTGTCGACGAAATTCGGAAGGTTTCCAAGGCCTTTGTGGTGCAACCCAAGAATGTCAATGCCGAAAATTCTACAAGTATGATTTTTTTTTTCAATTTTACCCACAATTAACAAAATGCATTTTTTATTTTAGAATTTTCTTAGGAATTTATTATATTTATAATGTGCTCAGGAATTATATTTTCGCTAATCTTATGAAGATTAATGAAAGTGTGAGCTTTTTAATGGCTTGTCTGGATAGTAGGATTTGTATAGGAAATAAGTGAATGCTTGGAAATGTGTATTCGGTTGAAATGTGAATTGAAAACGTACTGTGATATTTATGTAGTGTGAAAATTTGGAATGTGTGGGATTTTGATGGGTAATATGGACATTGTTTTATTTTCCTCGTTGCTGTGAGCGTTTAGTTAAAAAGAACATTTCATTTTGACTTGAAATAAGAAAGTCTAAGTTTGAGGTTCATAGAAATGAGAGAGAGAGAGAGAAATGTTGATTTTTATGAGCTTTTGGAAACCAACCTCAAAACTTTCGAACGAGCTCTAAAGGTTGTTAAGTGTTTTTTCAATTACGTATGTCATTGAAATTAGCTATCAAGACTTTTGAAGTGATAGAATGTGTTGATGTGGTTACAGTACTACCGGTTATGCTTTCATCGAAGCTTTTGCCAGAGATGGAAGCGGATGAAAACTCGAAGAAGGAGCAGTTGCTTCTCGGGATGCAGAACTTACCAATAACTTCACAGATTGAGAAGTTAAAGGTGATCTGAAAGTTGTTGTGTATTCGGTTCTCCGTTTTCCATCAATGTATCATTTTAAATAAAAGATTCAAGTGTGTTTATCTTTACAGGCAAGGATTGATATGATTGGGGCAGCTTGTGAGAGTGCCGATAAAGTATTAGCTGACACTCGTAAAGCCTATGGTTTTGGAACTCGGCAAGGGCCACCTATTGTTCCGACTCTGGACAAGGGTCAAGCTGCAAAAATCCAAGAGCAAGAAAACTTACTCCGAGCTGCTGTAAATTATGGTGAAGGTACAACAATGAAATGGCACTCTACCCTTTTCTCTTTCTTTTTGTTATTTTGATTTTGATGCTTCTGCTTCCTGTCATTGGTTTTCTCTCTATGATTATTTACTTTTATATTTAAAATATAATGTTCTTATAAATGATTGCTTATTTTTGCGTCCAATGACTAATTACTAATTGGTAAAGTAGTTGGTCGGGGACCAACTCCATTAAAAGAATTGCATATAACATGCTATACCCAGCTTGGAGTTATAATGCTTTCGATGTTCTTCCTGCTAAAAAACTTTCTAGTATGATACTTCCCTTGGAATAATTTTTAAGTCCCGTAATAACCTTGAAAATGCGAAGTGCGAGCTTGCTTTTATATGTTGATCATTTGGATGGACTCGTTTATGAATGCAGGACTGCGATTGCCTGTGGATCAGAGGCAGGTAACGCCTGCGCTTCCAATGCATCTTGTAGATGTGCTTACTACAAGTGATGGACCGCAAAATTTCTCTGAAACATCTGGTAATAATCATTCACTATCCAAGGATAATTACTCATCAAGTTTGTTTACTTGATTGTATCCTATTTTCTGCTTGAGTAAAACTTGAAGTTTCTTGCAGGTATGTATCTAAAGAATAACCCAATGCCATCAAATAACTTGACGGGTCAAAGTCCCATGTTACAGGTTGGATAGTAGGCTTCTTGCTGAAAGGATCACTGTTTGGAATTTTTTTAGTCGAATTTTGAAGTAATGGTTCAAATTCCTTGTTGAATTGCACATCAACAATGATTATTGGATTTCATCCTTCATCAAGATTTGAATTTAAAACTAGTTGTGTATATTTTTACATATTCTGTCCGTCAACTTTGTCAAACAGGCTACTGGATCGCAACTTCTTGGAAGATCAGCTGCATCTCCCGGGGCTGCCAGTACCACTACTTTTGAAAACACTACAAGTTCTCCCCTTCCGTATGCGAACTCACCAAGGTCTGGTACAACAATGATGAACACACCATCTCCGCAGCAACAAAGCCAGCAACAGCAGCAGCATCCACAGCAGCAGCAGCAACAGCAACAACAACAGCAACTAACGAGGCAAAAACTGATGCAAATACCTCAGCATCAGCAGCAACTCCTTTCTCAACAACAGTATAGGCAATCTGCAATGCAAGGACTAGGACAGGCAAGATCTCTTTCACAAATAGGGAATAAGTTTTGCTTTTCTGGGTGGTCATAAAGAGATTGCATTGTTTAGTTGATGTGAAGAAATATAGATGATACTTTCAGTCTTCCATTCAGCTGAGGATATGCATGCCTGTTCTTCTTATTGCACAAGTCACAGAAATCCATGTTGGGAATCGTTTCAATTGGGGGGCCCAAGTAGTTTATTTCTATTTTTTTTTTTTTTGCTTACACAAATACGTATTTAAACATACATTACGCAGAATCAGCTACCCCAACTTCATGATTTACAAGGCCAGACCCAGCAAAAATTTCAGCAGGTATATTGCATAACTCTGTTTAATTTATTTAGTTATCTTTTTGTTCTGTTATTGTTGTTGTAATGGTTACTTTCAAAAGTTCCAAAATATGCAGTTCCCAAGATTGTTTCTACCGTCAGAATTAACGTGAGAATCAAGAACATAAGCACTTGCATGACTGATTCACCTTTTAATTTTTTACCCTCTTGACAAAACTCTTTCCTACTAGTGGCTTTTTTTTTTTTTTTTTTTTTTTTTCTTCTTCTTTCAAAAACTGTTTTGTTTCCCTCCAGCTACATGGGCAACATCAGATGCAATTTTCACAGCCGATGCACCAGCAATTTCAGGGCAGGCAGCTGCCGTCAGGGCATGTCCAACATGGAATTGGACAAAGTCAACTCAATCAGGGAAATCAATTAAATCGTCACTTAAGCCAGTTTTCTAGCGCTGCCAACAGTGCATTGTTTAATGCTGCTCAGACGACAACAAATCCTCAAATGGTCTGTCTTTTTTTCGTTTCCTTTATCGTCTCTTTATCCATAATGACATGATTGGTTCCATCATTGAATTTTGTTCTTTCCAAGTTGACGTCTCCTTTTGTACATTTGTTCCTAATTAGTCTGACATCTCCAGGAGAAGATTTTGTCAACTTGTCACCTTGTAGTCTGTGTGTTCAACTAATCTAAGATAATACCTGTTTTTCCTTTATTAGGCGCGTGTGAAATTTTTTTTTGTCTTTTTCCTTTTCAGATTCCAAACATGTCGGCTACAATGCCATCACCATCACTTCTGCCACGCATGTCGCAGGTTTGTATCAGATTTGTCTTGCTTTGTTTGATTTGTGAATGTACTGGGAAAAGGGGATTTGAGTGACGGGTGTTGTGTGACGTCCTTGTGCTTGAACTGAAACACGCTAGATTCCTGCTGGCCTGGTAATGGGGTTTCACCAACTTGGTGGGTGGTCCTAGGGAGAGTATTTGCTGTGTAAAACTAGCTATCTAATGAATACAATTTCTTAGTTGCTAGAGTTATGGGTTACGGCGCAGAGATTCTGATGGTTTTGTGGATACATTTAATCTTTTAGATGCCGAAACTGTCTACCATTATGGAGGAGTTAAAGAACATACAGCAAAATACATCTTAGGGAGTTTGTAGAGAACTTGAATACATTTGACATAGTTGTTGTACAGGGGAAAGATGGGCTACATTATTTATAGTGGCTAAGCTGTACATGAATATCATATCTTGTTGTTATCGTTCTTATCGTTTAAATTTCACTTCCTAATTCTGTTTTTCTTTATTTGCTGCAATTCAACAGTTTGGATTACCTGGCAACAATCCTCAGAGAACTCATGCCTCCCAGATTATGAATGATCAAAGTACGAGCCAACACCCTAGTTTCCTATTGTGTCATTGAACAGAGAGATATGTTGCAATTAGATTAGCTCTTTGCTCGCCTCATCCTCGTCCACACTAAACCAAAAATGTAATTTTCGGTGTTTTCCTTGCAGTGTTTAACATGGGAGCAGGAAATCCCGGAGGCATGATGCCAATGCAGCAGCAGCAACAGCAACACGGCACGCAAGGCGCGTTTGGTAACATGGCCCCAAATGCTCAGAATCTTCAGTCGGGTATGGCAGCTCTCCAGGGAAATCCACAGACTCATTCCAATTTCGGTCAACAGAGACAGCAGAATCCACAATAACGTTGCTCTTTAGTTGCTTTTGTTTTCTAACTGAGTTCTGCAAATTGCAGCTTTTTAACAAGTTCAGATAAACTTTTGTAGCAAGTTGTATATTCAGATTGAACCTGCCCTCAATTATAGTTTTTTGAGAGCTTGTTATATGTCTACTCATGTTTTGACAAGTAAATGAAGCATCTATTTTGTTTTTTTGTTTTTTATGTTTTTTGTTCTGTTTTTTTGGTTTTTGTGTTATTTTAATTTTTAGCTTTATATTTTTTAAGAAGATGGATCCAGTAATGCTATGTTTGGTAGGATGAAAAATAGGAAGGAATGAAGTGGATGGAAGGAAAATTAGATGGAAAATGATATCGTAATTTGTTTGGTAAAGAGGAAAGAAGGGACAGTACAATAAGATGACAAAAAATAAAAATAAAAAATGCAGTGCGGCCCATCAATTTTTATTTCTTCATTGGGTGAAAAAATAAAATCCACTCAATAATGTTTAAAATTACATTTTTGTTCTTATTTTAAAATTAAAATAATATAAATATGTGGATAAAATAGTAATTGTACAACTTTCGTATTTTCTTTCTATTATTTCTAATCCTATTAATCAATCCAATTTTCTATCTTTTATAAATTTTCTTTTCATCTCATTTTCTTTCCTTCTGACCAAACAGAACCAGATATTGGGCTGCTACATTACCAAGACGAGGGGAGTGATTCACAATAGAACAACTGAACTCTGAACGGAATCAAGCTGAAGCCCGTTTGATCCTTGCTATCTGCAATCAAACTTTGTTCTTTTCAACTCTCATCTTTTGCATTCTTTTTTGGAAACATGAAAAATAAATAAAATAAAATAAAGCTTTTAACACTTACATCTCTAACACTTGTAAATTACATGACGGTTTTTGAGCAAAGGTAGCATGGACTAGAGTATGCACACGAAGGAATCTGGAGTGAAGATATCTAGACACAAAATTTTGCCTCTATATTTCATTACTTAGAAAAAAAAAAAATAGAATGAAACTTTAGTTGATTTTATATATATATATAGATATATATATATATATATATTTTTAAGTTATGCACTTCTATGATTGGACCTCCTATTTTACGAAGAACTGCTTTTGAAACAATAAAATGCTATCTAATTCACATAATAAGGGACATGATATATAGCTGAAACCATGAAATGTATTCAAAATAATTAATATAAAATATTTGGCCATATTGTTGCTGATTTTGTATAACTAATTAAAAAAAAAAAAAAAAAAAAAAAAAAAAAAAAAACATGAGTGGTGCTACCAAGAGAATTGCATGAAAAGCAATTGCCACCTTGATTAACGAACTACCACGTACCTGTTTGCAATTCCTTATAAATTTTTTTGCGCCGTTTGGCACCAACCAAACTATATGCTCTAAATATATATAATCACTATATATAAATACCTTCGCCACCGATCGACTTTTATCATAACAAATACTAATATAATAATATTATATCGTCAACTTCTTTTTGAGTCTTGAGATAAGAAGAGAGAAGGATAGCTAGAGAGTGCCACTAATAGTGACACAAGGAGAAGAAGTCCACAATGCAAGGTGAAAGTTGTAGCAAGACTTGGCAAAGGTAAGCTAAAGAAAAAGCGCACTTATGTTCAAATTATTAGAATATTTATCGTTTAAAGTTACGTTCCTGAATTAAGTAGCAATTATGAGAAGCTAATTATTACTATAATTATTTAGGATGCCCGTAGTTTTGAACACTACTGGCTTGTTTGGTATATCGGTTCAATCCAATTTGAATCACAATTTTTTTTTCCCCTCTGAAAAGTCAATCAACTTTTACTACTCATAGTTACTATTATAGCTTTGTAACTAAAATTTTAAAAGCCCATAACTTTGCATATACACAAATTAGATTATTTTTTTTAATGTATACAATTTCGATACGAAGCTCCATATTGTTTTTTTTTTTTTAATTCCAAATACATTTCAAGTTTTTGCACTTTTTTATTCCAACAATTCAAAATACTTCACCAAATGTACAATTAAAAAAAAAAAAAAAAAAAAAAAAAAACACTCGATTCCAACTCGTGCACAAAATGCATGCATATGACAGCCTCGATATCCACAATCGGCTTTTGGATAGTATCACGTTTGTTTCCTTTTCCAATCATGTTAATCTTAGAACTTGTTTGAAACAATGGTTGGGGTTAGAGTTTTGTAGGTTGGAATGATAGGCGTGTTTAGTTGAAGTGTAAATTGATAATAAGCTGTGATATAAGGAATAGTGTAAATATGTTCTTAAAAAAAAATGCAAGATGAATTTTATTTTGTTCATCTCGTTATTATGAACATTTGGACACGTGTATCATCTCATTTTAATTTGAAATAAGAAAATAATGCGCATCTAAAGTTTATGCATTTGTTGGTCCATAGGTTGAAATTTTTTTGGGTTGGATTTGAGTTGAATTGAGTTGTGCGTTTAGTAAGGTGTTTGAATTGTTGGAGTTAAAAAGTGTAAAAACTTGAAATATGTTCGAAAGAAAATAAATCAATATGGAGTTTATTTCTTTTGTCTCTAAACTCTGTACCATTAAAAAGATAAAATAATCCTATTTGAACTTGTATATGCAAAGTTATGAACTTTTAAAGTTTGAGTTATAAAATTGTAATAGTAACTATGAATAATGAAATTGAGGTTGAATTTCTATTTGGAAAAAAAAAATGTTAGTTGCATTTGAATCCAATTCATGCACCAAGCATGCTATAAGTTTCATGAAAATTTAAGAAAAAAAATAAAGTAGGATGCGATTTAGGTGTTTGGTAATTGAATATGCAAAATTCTTATTCCAAAAGGTCCTCAGACTTATTATTTAACCTTGCATTACACCTAATTATGATGACTTTATAGGTATATGATTTTGATAAAATGATTGTACTCGTAGAAAAGTGAACCCATATATAATTATATCCATGCGTAAAGGAATATGATTTTTTCCCATCTTTTCCTTTTACTAGTAAGGTTAGAAACTGGAATGATAAATAAGTAGAAAATTATATCCCTATAAGAATTTCCTATTACATTTTATCAAAATTTATGGTCACCCTCAAATAAAAAGAAAAGTAGTTTTTTTTATTTTTAATTTTTAGAAAAATGCAAATAGAGTAGTTAATAAGGAAATGAAAGTGAAAAAAGAAAACATTTTAAAATAGGATAAGGGAACGGATTAATTTCATTCTCTCTTTTGGTGCTACAGAAATATTCTATTAAAAAATAAAAAATCTTGTATTAATTAAGTTCCTTTCATGTTTACACCCACAAGGTGGATGAGTTGGCAAGGGTGAGTGTTTTTATTAGCTTCTTCCTTTTGTTCATCCGGATTTAACTCCCACTATCTTCTCTTAGACCTTGCTTTAGCTTCAACTGTTGAAGCATTGGTTTGGTGATGGTAGGGTAGATCTCGAATGACCGACTGAGAGAAACTAGTATAAAGAACTCATCTTC
This sequence comes from Ficus carica, assembly GCA_009761775.1. Classification (NCBI taxonomy): domain Eukaryota; kingdom Viridiplantae; phylum Streptophyta; class Magnoliopsida; order Rosales; family Moraceae; genus Ficus; species Ficus carica. The sequence goes on from CM019746.1 coordinate 1,761,376, forward strand.
CTACCATACCTAAGAAAAGGGGTTCATGCCTATAGAACTGAAAACTTGAAAATGATAAGACCACTCTCAGATCCTATTTATTCACAAAAAAAAAAAAATAATAATAAAAAGTTCAGTTTCTTTCATGTTTTATAATCTAATATATAAATATTGTTATTATGCATACGTTCTCTGAAACTCTGCTTGCTTTCAATAAGTTTGTTTACTTACCAGAGATTTGCTTCTAATAAATTATAAGATTGTATGATCAGTACATTATTTTTAATTAATGAATAACTAGCGTACCGCGCACTGTTGAATTGAATCAATCTTGTTTTAAGCTCTAATGTTTATAATAATAATTCTTAATTAGAACTAATTAATCTTCCCAGAATCTCCAGACAATAGATTTAATAGTTTAATTTGGCTAGAAATGTATGTTTAGACCGTTTCTTGTAAGTATTAATGATATTTTTGCACAAAATATCACTTTTCTGACATTTGATTGTCAATGAGACAAAGTTCAACCCCTTAATTTCCTAGGCAATTCTCGATCTCTATATTAACACGGTTTAGACACAATTATACATATTATATGTGTCTATATATATATATATATATATATTTATAGACGCGGGTATCTCTTTCGTTACGTCTACAAAAACTACAAAAACTTAAAACTATGCAATTGCGTTGTGATCTAGCTATTTATAGATGAGGTCAGAAATTTCATAACCTAATGTTATATGTATACATACATACATACATACATACATACATATATATATATAGATAATAACAAATAAACTAAATAAGAAAAGAATAAATGAAATAGGAGAGAAGAAGAACATAAAGAAATTTAATATCTCTACGGATTAAGAACAAAAAATTAATGAGTAAGGAGCACTATAAATTGGCTCATATATATATAAATACAAGATACAATATATACAATTCGGTAAGTTTCCTAAAACAAACAAATCACTTAAATTTAATACATATCTTAAATTACAATAAATACAAAATTTCTAGTAAATATAATTACATACAAAACAATAACTTTCCATAATATTAATACTAACTTTTCTAATATGTCCTAGCAAGATGTAGCTCTAATAGAAGGTCCAATATTGGATTATAACATAAGAAACTTGAATATACATATATATTTATTCCTTCTATCTCCCCCCCCCCCCCCTTCAAAATCTATAGAAAAACAAAAATAATGGAATACGGTCGACAATCATGAGAACAGGAAGGAGAAGGCAAATGACACTTAAGTGTAGGGATGACAATCGTCAGAAGAGGAGGGAAAAGGCAGAAGGCGCTTGGGCATAGGGATGACAATCGTCAAAAGAGGAGGGAGAAAGCAGAGGGCACTTGAGTGCACCGTCAAGGAGAAAGGGCTCATGGACACTGAGAGGATTAGTGACTCTTTTTAGTATAACCCCTCCGATACCATAACGAAATCAAAAAAATAATAATAATAAAAGTAAAGATGGAGGAGTAGAGAACACACAAATAATTGTCGATCTCCATTTCGTTTCTTTTTCTGAGTAATTGTCGGTATATTTATTTCCTTAGATCCGTCCTTTATCAGTTTTGTTTTTCCTCGATAAATCATGAGAGATAAGATATAACTAGCATGAAAAGAAACTAGCACATTTTAATTAGTTAACACCCAACAAGCAATCTTATGTTTCCCTTAAAACAGAATATATATATATATATATATATATATATAAATATATAAATATAGAAAGCAATCGTGAAAAAGTACTATATATTCTCCGGAAATTATAAGAATCTATTTCTTACTTAACATGAAAATTAAGAAAGGTCTGTTAAAACCTGATCTTTCTAAGGAACATAACATAGTTGAGGTAAGGAACATAACATAGTTGAGGAAATAATCTCATCTGACAATTTGAAAATACTTATGTTTTCTTTAATTATTTCAACTTTTTTTTTCCCCTGGAAGTAATGTTATCAGATTACTATGTTGGTACGAAAGCCCAATGCAGACTATACGATTCTTCTGAGGAACATAACGTAATTGACAAAGTAACTAATCTTAGCTAAGAATTCAAAAAATATATCTTCTGTTTCTTTCACTCTTTTTATTTTTGTTTTTTCTGTTTTCCTGGAAATTACATGATAGATTTCCGAAAGTTTAAGCTTTAAAATATGTACCATTTATGTTTACAACTTTAAGGATTAAAAATTCGGCTCTTTTTTTTTTTTTTTTTTTTTTTTTGTGAGTGAATTCAAATTTGAGATTTCAATATTAGAAATGTTAATTTAAAAAAAAAAAATTAAAGCAGGAGTTCATTAACAAAAAGAAACAACAAAAGAAAGCCCCACAAAACCGAGCAAATTAATGAAGACAAAGTCTTGAAATAGACGAAGATAATTATAAAAAAAAAAAGTCTTGAAACTTTGACACACTCATCCAAACGACACAATAAGTTAAGTTCACACTCACAGATCCAAATATCTAGCAAAATATACGCTTTAACATTTTTACAATTTTTTAGTTTTTACAAATATCCTAAACTAATAAAAAGAGAAATTACGACTCTATAATAACAGCAAAATCCTATCTAGTACTGATCTCATGATCAAGTATTTAAACGGACTAAAATGATCGAAACTAGCTAACATATATACGTACGTAGGTGTATATATATATATATAGGTATATTATAGTCGAAAGTTTAATTTGGTATCCTCCCCACGAAACCTCCATTTACTATAGATTTTAAATGACTAGAACCATATATTATAACTACCAGATAGCTTTATTTGCAGATTACGACCATATATTATGAGTACAAGAAAGAGTACTTATCTTATGGCGATGTGGTGACTCTTTTGTACATAATACACAGCGAAAGGCCATTCTGTGAGGAGTGCAAAGGGATTGTAAAGGGAACGTATTTCACTTGCATGCAATGCTTTGAGGCCGAGAGTGACTACTCCTTCAACGTTTGCCCTTCTTGTTTCTATGCCCGCAGTTATCGCCACTGCCACAAGGAGTTCATGGATCCTTTTGTGTTGCTCAGGCTCAAAAAGAAGCAAATTCAATCCAAGGAATCCACCCTTGGCCATACTAATGGGAAAAACTAGACAAATTTATATACATACATACATACATACATATATACAGATATATATATATATATATATAAATATATAAACTATTATATTCAAATATTAAGACTTTGTTTGGCGTTTAAGTTTAACTCCAATTAAACCGTATTTTTTCATCTTAATTTTTGTCTTTTTCTGAAAAGTCAACAAAATTTATAACTAGTTTTTGAAAAATCAACCAACTTCAACTTAAAAATTTCATCTCCAATTGACGAACCAAACGCAAAGCTAAGAAAAAAGAAAAACGTGATGAATTTATTTTTTCGCTCATTTCTAATTATGTTGTTAATATTCAACCAATTACGTAGTTCCAGATATAATCTTGCGATAATTTCACATCTAACTTGAATGTAAGCTGTATTAGAATTTAAATCCTCCTACCTCCATGCTCAAATATATATATATATATATGTATGTATTTAACCCATGATCATTAAATTTTACTAAAATCTTGTTTTGTGCAAAGATTCATCACAACAGGAAGTTCTTGTATCATTAATTTTATTTTTTAACTGTGAATTTATAACCGTACGTGAAGGAAATACTCCGATTTCCTAATTACGCCCACCTCTCTTTTCATGAATTTTCTAAATTTTTGGACTCGGCTAGATAATGAAACTTATGTTACAATTTGATAGGTGCAGCCAAGTGTTTCTAATTATCCAGGAATTTGTTCATCAGATATTGCGACTGAAACCTCGTCAAGTAGTTCGAATGCAATCGTGGCTGTGCAACTAATTTCTTGTTAACTCTTTCCAGAATTAAATGCACGTACCGTACGGCCAACTAATCAAGCATGGTTTCCATATAAATTTTGGTTAATTAAAAACAATGGTAAATTTTCAGATTCCATTGGAAAATTGAGTCAGTTGATCAATGGACTGTTGGTGGTAATGGTAATTGCCATGGAAATCGAAAGGTCTTTATGTATCATGCCGTCTTAATTAATTATAAGCTGGCCAATTTCTAATTATAAAATTAGATTGTGTTAGAGAATTTTTAGAACTCAAAATGGATATTGGGAAAAGTTATTAAATTATTAAGGGTAATTTATCCGTTTACTCTATGAACTTTGAATATTCTGTCATTTTGGTATCTGAACTTTTAATTTTGATAAATTAATATTTGAACTTTTGATATCTGACAGTTTTAGTCCCTGAGATTGAAATTGATGAAATATTTTTCTAATTTGGTGTATATAATCATGTTTCAATTCCATGCTAACATGAAATTTTATAAAAAATAATTACATTCAGTATAAAAGTTTCTTTTTTATTCTTATTAAAACCTTTGAAAACTAAAATATTTTACATCTACTATAATAATTTCTGTAAAATATCTAGTTATTATGTGATAGGGATACGATTATTTATTAAATTTCAGAAATCTTCCCTCAATTTTAGTGTTAGGGACCAAAAAAAAAAAAAAAAAAAAATTTCAGAGACTAATTTATCAAAATTAAAAGTTTAGAAACCAAAATGATAGAATATTCATAATTCATGGACTAAACGAATAAATTCCCCAATTATTAAGCTTAAAGACCACTTCAAAGTAGTTAATCAATGCTTCAAAAGGAAAATTACCACAAGACATATAAAAATAAATGTAACTTGCACTCTAGAGACGTTGTAAATCTTTCTATCATTATTATTAATTTTTTTTGAAATATCCCTCCAATAATTTCTAACAGATTTATATGAGTGATCACTACTTACTTGGCTAGCTATTTGTTTATTTGTTAATGCTTATAGGATTAAATCGAAGTACAAGGCCAAGATTAGGAATGAAAAAGGAAGGGGAAAAAAAAAAAAGTTACCAAGCATATATATTCACTGCTCTAGTTATTTAAAAAGTTGGAACGCCGGTATGATAAAATAAGGGGGTGTTTGGTGTGTAAGTTTGAGTTGAAATATTTTAGTTTCAATAGTAATTTTTGTTGACTTTTCAGAAAAGACAAAAAACTTTTTCAGAAAAAACAAAAAACTTTTTCAGAAAAAGATAAAAAAAAAAAGTATAGTTTCACTTGAGTGAAACGAAAGTACCAAACAAAGCCTAAAACTTTAGAAATCCTTGAAAGTTGAATCTAGTTCATTCCAAGGAATTCGATAAATGACCAACTAATTAAGACGCAAAAAATTGATTTAAATTACCTTTGTTTTAGTATAGTTTGCTCATATATAAATTCTGTATATAAGTACTAAGTACTAACCCTTGTAACAAGAAAAAGAAAAATAGAGAGAGAGAGATTATGGAGGAGATAAGGAAAGCAGCTTTGGCCTATCATGATAATATGGGCAATCGCGAAATGCTTTCTGCAAGTGCTTCGTTCAAAGGTTTTGATACTAAAGGGGATGATAAGATAAGTTGTAGCGAGCTCATGAGTGAAACTTTTTGCGGCTATGATGTTCAAGAAGGTTTAGCATTGACTTCTGCAAAAAGCTCGATGACGACAGGGACGGGTTCCTAGAATTTGGGGACTTTATCGTCTTCTGGTACTTGGTTAAGAATAAAAGATTGGTGTATTGCGATGGCTGTGGTGATTTTGTGGATGCAGTTCACTTTACTTGCGTTAAGTGCTTCATATCTGCCAAAAGGGACGGAGTCAAAAAAAAATGTTTCAGTGGAGACGTACACCGAATTTTTTGTTTTAGAAAAAATAAATTTTAAAGAGGACTGTGAGAATTTTTAATTTTAGTGGGGACAAAGTAAAAAAACCGTAAAGTTTTTTGATATAATTAATATTAATAGGGATTATGTGATATTTTTTTTATAATATTTTTAATGGGGTAAAATAGAGATTATGTGATAATTTTTTATTTTTAGTGAGTGTAAAATAGAAAAATTATAAAATTTTTAAGATATAATTAAAAGAATAAAAATTTTCAGTGGGGACCCCACTTGTCCCCATGTACCAAGCGTTATGACTAATGCTGCTCTCGTGACCACGGAGATGCCATATTCTGTGATCAAATTGCAGTTCTTAAAGCCTTGAAAGTCAAAGTGGGAAATTTCCAGGATAAGGTTTTAAAGGTAATATAACATGATATTTAAAGTTCTGGGTTTTCTTTTACGTTAACTAATCATCATAAAATTATTAAACAAGCGGCCTTTTCGGGGGGGGGGGGGGGGGGGGGGGGGGGGGGGGGGAAGGAGAAAGTCATCTTACAAACTTGGAGCTCGTTGTGAAAAGGATTCTAGATTGAAAAAACCTTACCAGTATATATATATATATATATATATATATATATTTTTTTTTTTTTTGTCAGTTGCTTCTTCTTCTTTTTGGCTTACTTTGTATTTGGTTTGTTTTACTATATTATTTTTAGGCATTTCTGACTTATTTCTATTATAAAAAAAGTTGGAGCATTGCTAAAATTAAGACCTTAAAAGTGCATATAGTTGTAATATAAATGCAACAAATGTACTGTTTGTATATACTAATTAGTGATTATGGCATAGCGATTGAAGAGTACTCATCTAAGACTCTTTCGTATATTTACAATTCAGATTCGATTCTTACTCGTCCCATTAAATATTTTCCATCCATTATGGTATTGTACATTTGGGTGTGTGCTCTAGGTCCACTCCCGGCCAGTTGTGACATGTTTCTACTTAGGAAATAAAAAAAATTAAAAAAAAAAGAAAGGAAAAGAGGTGTCTCTATATATTGCATAAACACCACAAAATCAATAATGCAATTGGACTAATCTACTGTTTATAACAAAATACCATTTACACTCCAGCCAAATTGATTGTGCACTTTAGCATTCTTTGTTACAATAGTTGCTTCTTTCTTACTGTTGCACAATATATATATATATGTATTTATATATATAGAGACACAAGTGACATCAATTTCGTTCATAAATATATCTAACTTTTATTTCTGTCACTTTTGGTTACGTACGTTTCGACTTCAGGTAATATTAGAACAGGATGAAATGATTGACGTTCTTTTTGGTTCGAGAAGAGAAGATGTTACTTCTGTTGAAGCTCCTTCAGAGTGCAGCTTGATGAAGTTTGCTGGTCTGTGTAACACTTAAGTCATGAGTTTAATTAGAATTAGGGAGCCGCATAGACGTGACTGAAGCTCTGTTTTATTTTTGTTTTTATTATTATTATTTTTTTCCGTATGACATTTATAACTCCCACTTATTAAAGAGAAATGAAAACACTCTTAGATTTTCAATACGAGAACTCCTATCTAGATCTCTATCCTCTAATCCATGGTGGGATGAATTTCATCGATTGCACGCTACTTATGAGAAGTAGAGAAAAAAAAAAATGTACTGTTTTTTCAGTTTTTTTTTTCCTCTTAAGGATTTTTTTTCTTACTTTATGGACATGCATAAACAATTTGGGCGCTACACTCAATTTACCATAATTTTTCTTCCTTAACCCATCCAACCGTTATCAATTGAGAACACACCTCTTACAAAAAAATAAAAAATAATAAATAATAAATAAATAAAATAAAATAAAAATAAAATAAAATCAAAGGACATGCATAAAAAGGTTGAGGTCTTTAAGATCTTGGTGCGCTATCGATAGTTAAGAGATTAATCATCCAGAGAATTCAAATCTATTGTCCCCATATTTGACTGCCCCCTTAGCTGTCCCACCATTGAAATATTGACAACTCATCATGATTTGTCACGTCAGTGTTTTTTTAACTCTTAAGAAAATGAAAAAGCACACCAAAGGCTACAACTATTATCTAGCATTGAGAGCTTGACTTGTCATATGAAAAACTTTCTTATTTTTCTTATTTTCGTTTCGCTGAGAATAGATAAGAGAGAATATTTACATTAAAAAAAATACGATGAAAAATAAAACAAAAATAAAACGACTCATACTAAGAAACTTCAATCTCTTAAAGCATTATAAAAGAAGAAACAAAGAGAATATTTCATATAATAATGTATTTTAAAAAGGACAAATATAAAAAAAGATTAACAAAGAAAAAAAATTAAAAATATAAAAGAGATAATACCTTGTGCAGCAGATTTGGGAAGCTGGATGTCAGAGAAAAGAGACCAACTTTTGTGAGGGAAACACTCTTGTTTTCCTTTCTTTATCTGACGGCGACTTTGGCTTTCATAAAACCCTATATTAGGTTTTTTTTTTTTTTTTTTTTTTTTTTTTAAGAGGAAAATGGTTGTGCTTACGGTGTTTGGAGAAAGAGTTAAAAAACAAAGCTGACATGACATGAGTTATCATTATTTTAATGGTGAGATAACTAAGGGGACATCCAAACAGAAATAACAAATCTGAGCTGATCATCCAGATCATTGAATAATTTTAAGGTGGAAATGCTAACGCTTGAAATATATGTTTTTTTAGTGAGAGAAAGTGAAAAATGTAATTTAGATAGTATTGATCAGATAAATTAGTAAGTTACAAAAATTTCCACTTAAATTGAAGCACTTGTAACGATATGTGCCCCTGATCTTCAAAACGTATATTTTTCCCCTCTAATCTACAAAACATTAACAAGAAACTCAAATTAGATCAGTTTTTCAGGGAAAATGACAAGAGATTGTCTTGTTAGATAATTTGAGAGTATTTTGGTAACCCTTTTCTATTCATAACCTAATTTGATTTAAAACTTAACTTAAATTTAGAATTCTACTTAACTTAAATTTAGAATTCTAACTTAATCATAAGGAAAAACTTCTACTAAATTAAGAGACCTTACGTTTCAAAAAAATAACCTCTCCTTCGGGAAACCTATGGTATACGTACTGTGTGAACGACAATAGTTCTTGTTTTCCATATAATCTGTAGTGATTTTCAAATTGATCAGGATTTGAACTTGTTCTAAATGATTTGTCACGAAATACCCAATTACCGAGAATCTGAACCTTAATTGAAAGCAGAAAACTCTTCAAAGAAAGGAAAAAAGAAAAAGAAAAGAATAAATACACGCATAAAACTCAAAAGTCTTTCCGATAGCTAAACCCTGAAATCACAAAACTTCTAAAGCTACAAATATCCTTAAAATGAGGAAAACCAATGAATCAGAAGCAATCGAATTGTGCATCCAACAAGTACCCAGACGGAGTCATAACAGGAGATTGAGAGGCGATTGGGCTCAACAATCCTCCATTTAATTAAAACCCTAACAGAAGGAGATTTTTCGTTAACATTTCGTAAATAAAGGAAAACAAAAATATATTTTTTGAAGATCAATGGGCACATTTACATGGGCTATAATTGAGAGAAAATTTTTGTAGTTAATTTTTAAAAAAACTAATCTAGAGATTCGAACTAAGAAAACTAATATATATTTGATCGTGAGGAGATATGAATCCTGACCTTAACATTAAAAGTGAGTGAAATTATCACAAAACTAAACATGCTTGTAATATATACGCAGTATATACCCACATGCATAGACCCACAAATAGTTGGAGAAAAGTCGCTTGGAATTATGTTTTAGTACCAAATAAATGAATACAGCAACCCTAGAGCTTCTCATAACTGAGATTCCCAAATGACGTTTACATTTCTCCATGCATGAGACTCTTCATTAGCCAAATAACGATATCATCCACTTCCTCCTTGGAAACTTTTGTGGTCATTTATTTGGAGATTTCTGTAGTAGGGCTCGAAAAAGTTCATTATCGGTATTTTTTTTCAGCCAAAAGTCTATCAAAAATTATCTATTTTGTATACTTTATTTATTTATTTTTGGTGTGATTATGATCATTCCAAACTGTCATATGTGCACTACTGGTATGAGGCAAGACATATACATACAACTAAACTTTTCCAACTCATTTTTTTTTTTTAAAAATCTGAAAAGTCCATAAAAACTTTAACTAGTTTTTAAAAAGTCAAACATCTCCAAATTAAAAAGTTTAGTTATAACCGGTAACTAAATCGGTAACTAAACGTAAGCTTATATTGAATTTTGTTTATGGGTTAATGTTATCTTTTGCGTGTTATTTTTCTTATTAGTTAGAGTTCGGTCAAGTTGAATTATGCATATATCAGTTATACATATATATATATATATATATATGTACATCATGCAATATATAATGTGTATTTTTTGTTGCTGGTTTCTGACTGCTTGCATTCCTTAATTGATTAGGATTTCAGGTCTTCTGCGACGTTATCTGAAGAGGCTGACGAGAGGCGAAAGAATGAAGAAGATGAAAACAATGTGCAGCTAGACGAGCTTGCAGAGCTGCTGCGGCAAAGACAGAAGAAACTGGAAAATAAGAAAGGCCGGAGGAGACTGGCAATATTATAGAAAATGCTGCCAAGAAGCTGCAGAAAAGAACCCTAAAAAAAAAAAAAAAAAAGTAAAAGTCAAACACTGAACAAGAGACAAGAAATATTAGCTTCTGAGTTAAGCCAAGCAGTATCTGAGCTTCGTTCTTCTAGATGCGCCAGTCGCTGCCGCTTCGGTTGCAGGTGCTGTGCTACCACCCTCCACGGGAAAATATGTTCGTAGGTCCTATCCAGAATCGGCTCAAAGTGTGTGGAGGCCTTGTAATTAAGCAAAAAATTTTAATTTTAGACACCTTAATAGTAATTGAAATTGTTTTGTTTTTTAATTTATTTTCGTAAATTTTGCATCATATAGAAACTTATCCCACCTCGCACAAGGGAGATTGGTCTCCGATGGTTCAGATTTGCTCATTGCAATATATCCATTAGAGAGAGAGAGAGAGATAGATTGGTCACGGCCTCTGAATCTAAGCTTGTTTACAAAACCCAGCCCCAAAAGAAATTTTTTATTATTATTTATTATTTTTTTATTTTAATAAAAGACTTCTATTTCTCAGTGTGTTGTGGTAACTGAACTTGTGCCAGCCGAAGCAGAGAGAGATATATGAGATTTTTACTTTTTAAGAAGCTAATTAAGATTTTAAACTACATTTTTTAGCCAACGTTTTAATCCTTTAGTTTTCAACAAAATAAGTTTTTATCCTTTAGTTTATGAAATTATCTAAATACCCTTAAGAGTTTTTAAATGGCCGTTAGCAAAAAAGATCAATTTGGACTCTTTTTAAGAGCTCATGGACCAATCAATAAAAAATAAAAAATAAAAAAAAAATCAAATAAAAGAGTTCAAGAATTATTATAGCAATTTTCCGTTTAAATTATTACATATTAGCTACTACATTTTTTTTCATTAAGTCTTCGTTACTTAAATTTTAATATTATAAACAAACGCTATTGTACTAAGCAAATGATATTATACAATTAATTTAAAAGTCAACGTTTGTTTTCTAATTACTCCTTGCACTTTTTTTCCTGAAATTAATATTGCCAACGTTCATATATTATCTAACTATTTTATATGTAACGACCCGCCTAGCACAGGCCGTTACCATACTTGCATACATATGGGCCCTTTGTAATAACTTAATTACATGAAAAACAGCATAAATTTTTTTTTATACTGTGCTAACTCGCACATACTGTAACTAAAAGAATGATATACAAATATCAATCATATACGTAGAAAGAACGAAACGCGTATCGGAATCTTTTCCCACATTTCACAGTGCGCCCTACCATGCTCCTCCATCTTGTATCAGCAACTGCTTGCAGGTTACTTACCTACAGCATAGACGTAAGACAGTGAGCTTTCGCTCAGCAAGTACAACTAACTATACCGCGACAATTAAAAAAAACATGACCTTGCATCATGTACATAACATACCCATTTGTAACATACTTAACTATACCGTTCGTATCCATTTATTATGTAGCATGACATACTATTTCATAACTAATCTTAATTTCTAACTCATAACATGGCATAATCATCCGTACTCAAGATAACATACTCATCATACTTGACATAGCATAATTTCCATACATAATATCACACATCATAACATATCATGTCACACTGAAATATAAAAGCATAATGTATGCATGGTCCGGTTATGCTCATATTATGCTTTTCTTATTCATTCTATCTTACTTTCTTAGCTTATCTTACTTATGGGCCCCTTACTTGAGTGTACGTACCCGGCGCGCAACTATGGACTTACTCTTGCCATAGCTCAACCCGACCTCGGGCGGGGGGCACGACACAGGCGACTTGTCGCCAGACAACTTGTTGTCTTCTTTCTTTCTTTTTAACATGTCATTCTTGACTTGTTATTCTTATTAGAATTAGTGAACATGCATCGTGATGCCAACTAATCTTACGTCATAATCAAACCACATGCTTCATATTTCAATTATCATAACATGACATATCATACATCATGAACGTACCTTGGAATAGCTTGCATCATAACTTGGCTTCACATAAACCATAACTTGAACATATCATAAACACATCGCTTCACATATAACAACCAATCTAACATACCACATGGCATACAACAAAGCATCGAATCACATAACATTGCAGCAATACGGCATACATCCCTAGCATATATCTAACATACTTGACAGTATACATTACATACTTAGGCAAGTATCAACACAAAGCCTATGCTGTAGGCGGAGTTGTACTTACCTCTCTTGCTATGTCCCACGTAATGCTGCTCCTCTTCCGAGTACAGCTGTAGGTTACTTCCTGTTCGATGAAGGACACAGTCTAGTTAAACTCGTGAAATGTTGGTGACCTAACCAACATGCTTACACGATCCTGGTTGTATGTCCCTTTGTGCATAAAATCTTACTTGGTTACACTTAGTAACCCTATGGTTATGAATTTGTTTCTTTAAAAGGTTATATTGGGTAACCTTATATGCTAAACCCACAACATACCGTTAGGGTTAAATCATCTTCCAACCTTAGGCTTCTTCTTTAATCCACAACTAACGGGTTATGTCCATTAACCCTTTATCTTAACTCAATGGGTATCCTTTAGGGTTGCATTAGATAACCCGTAAGGTTAACTAAGTCAATATTGTTAGTCAACCAAAGTCAACTATGGTCAACTATGGTCAACCCTCTTTGGGTCAACCTTTGGGCCTTGGGCTTGACCCAGTAACTCGGGTATCCTTCCCGGTTACCATGCGTAATCGCTTTACTTACTAAACTTTAGCTTGAAAATCTTATTTTTCCTTAGCTAGGAAAATTTGGGGAAATTAATCCCAAAACTCTTTACTTGACTTGTAAAAAAATCCATATTCTTAAAATGGGGTTTTGTAAAATCATTTGAGGTTGAAAACTGTCGTTGGAACAGTCTCCATCGTCAAAACAGTGAAAATTAGAAAAATATAGTTTTTCTGAAACAGTTTTTAGAAAATCCTGTGCAGGAATTTCATGTTCCCTGCACCGACTTCAGAAAACCATGTCAGTTAAAGAATTCATTTAGAATTTGAAAAAGTTATCTTCACAAAAGTTGTAGCTCTCGAAAAATCCTAAAACTTTTATGTTTTGTGAAAAATCCAGTTCCGCTTGTATCCTTGTCAGTTTTCATTTGAAACTGGCTAGACGTGTAAACTAGGTCTGGGCAGACTAGTCTAGGATTTTTATAGAAACGGAGGCCATTGGAGCCTCATTTTGAGAAACCGTCCAAGTTGCCCCCTAGGAAAAACTCTTCCGAACAACTTTCATGTTTTACGTTTCACCCAATTCGGCCCCTAAAGGCCTTAAATTTCCACTTTCCCGAAACTGGCCAGTTTTGAATCTGAACTAGCAGTTTCGGTTGTTAAGTCCGGTTTACGTCCTATTCCGTGAAGTCTAACTCGACCGAACACGCGGGAGCCTAAATAGCATACAAGCAGCGTATTCTAACGTCCCACATGAACCATCATGTATCTCTAATGTCTCCATGCAAACCAAAACAGATCAGCCCTAGCTTAGGGTTTGAATGATCTAGATTTGCATCACATTCCATTCATCCAATTCATGCCATACTTGGCTAGCACTAGCAACCTAGCATAATTGCCACAACCGGCTTGCACAAAACAGGGCACATACCAACCATCTAATCATGCAAAATCCTAGCATGCAAGCAAGCATAAACATATAGCAAGCAAAGCATAAATAAAGCCATAGCCAAACCACCCTTATAATCCTAATCAAGCTCCATACCTAGTTCTAGGCAATTGAAATAAGAGCTTGAGCTTATGCTCTTACAAACTTTTGACTTAAAATACAAATAAATTTCCAAATGAAATCAAATGGAAAAAGGTTAGGGTTTATGGGAGATTTTACCTTGGCTAACCCTAGAAATGGGTTAGGGTTGGTGGATCTAAATTTCTCCCTCCCTTGGCTCTTCCTTTCCCACGGTTTTGCCTTCCAATTGGGCACCAAAATTTTTCACCTAACTTGGTGATTGTTTCAAGCCAAAACCGAGCTCCCTACATCCTAATTCCCTCCAATTTTTCCTTTCCCTTTTCTTACTCACCCATGGCCGAATTCACCTTCACCTAGAAACACCAAAATTTCTTTTTTTTTTTTTTTTTTTCTCTCTTTCTCTCTTCCAAGGCTGCGGATTTTTCTGATGAAAAATGGCAAGAGTTTGGCTGTTTTTCCCAATTTTTCAGCCCCAAAAATCTGCCCATCTCATGGGTATTTATAGGCAAATGAAACTTTATCAAAATCCCAAAACAACCCCTTGAAAATTAAAATTCACACTTTTGGCATGCAAGGTGGCCGGCTGCTACTTGGAGAGCAAGGCAAGATGACCACATCTTGGTGACATCATCTAGGTGACATCACATGCTTACATCACCAAATTTCCAAAATTTGCACTTTGGACCCAAAAGTTAAAATTCTTGCATTTATGCCCTCTAGGTGGCCGGTCCCTTACTTGGAGATCAAGCCAAGCTTATCTCACCTTGATGACATCACTTCGCTTACATCATCAATTTTCCAAAATTTTCACTTTGGCCCCAAAAGTTAAAATTCTTGCATTTATGCCCTCTAGGTGGCCGACCATGTCATCTCTTCTAGAGCATTCCTTGCTTTCTTTCCAAGCTTATTTAATCCAATTATGATGTCATAAATTGAGGATAGGATGATGACATCCATATTAAGCCCCGTTTGACTTTTCCTCAATATTCAGTCCATTTTTTTCGCTACACAGATGTTTCTAATACTGTGTTTGCTTAAACACAATATTTTTTTATATTGTACTACAGTCCAAAATTCATCTGTGTAAAAACGGACAGTATAACATTTTTTTTTCTAATTTTACAAGTCTTTTTGCCCTTGATCTATACTAGGTGTGCTTGATTTTCTAAGGTGGTTTTAAAGTCTATTTGAGCTATCTTGCCCATTATATCGAGTTTTATAGTATCTTTTCCATACTGCATCACGTAATACTGTAAAATCAACCCGTTGACCGCTCTCGGTCAAACTTTGACTTTCTTGGTCAAATTTGACTTTTTCGGTCAAACTTTGGCTTTTCTGGAATTACGTACTTTTTCATCCTTTTTGACTTAAAAGGGTGTTTGCTAACCTTAGCAACTTATTTTGAGTCTTATTAAGCCATAAGATCTCATAAAAAGTGTGAAAAACTCTTAACTGAGCTTTTCCGTAAATACCTCCATGGCATGCATATAATTCCTTTTGCAAAGGAAACAGTAACATAGAAATTCTAGGTATTACATTATATGACAATTCATATATATATATTGAATTATTTTTATGGAAAAGCGGAATTATTAGCAAATATTGCATATACATTTACTTTGGAAGTCAACTCTAATGCTATTTTTCCTGGTTTAAAAAACATAACCGACTCTGTCTTAACAGTTTGAATATTGCAAATGATTTTTATTCATTTCTGCGATATTGACCCACCAACAGCAATTAATATATTAAATAATTGTTTTTCTTGTATTTCTCCATTTGCTGATATTGACCCATCAACAGCATATATATTCCATACCAAATTAATATAATAAATAAGATAAATTGCTAGATTGATATTTAAACTTTTAAGTTTTTACAATTTTGGTCCCTAATTTTTTTTCCCCATAATTCGAGTAATTTTATACTATTAAAAACATTATTATATTAGTCATTTTTATTAATTTTTAAACGTAATTCGTATATGTGCATCACTTTTTGATCAAATTTACTTATGAATTACATTAAAAAATTAATAGAAATGACTATTACAACAACTTTCTAATAGTTTAAGATCATTCAAATTATGAAATAAAGAACTGGATCAAAATTGTACATATTTAAAAGCTTAGGTATTAAACAAGTAATTTAGTCTCTCTCTCTCTATATATATATATATATAAATTTTCTAAGGGCCCATTTGGGAGGACTTTTGGAAAGAGTTTTGCCATTGGGACTTTTGGAGTTGATATGAGTTTTGAAAATGTGGGTTTGAGGTAAAAACTTTAGGAAAAAAGTTGTTTTGGAGTATCTGTGTATTTTGTGGAAGAATAATTGGAAAAAAAGATGTTTTGAGTTGAATATTTTGTTGATTTTTATACAAAAAAAAAAAAAAAAAACGTTGGAAATTAGGATTTGAACATAAGTTTTTCATATCAGTTTTTGTTTTTTTTTTTTTTTTTAGTCAATAAAAATTATAACTAATTTTGAAAAAGTCAACTAATTTCAACTTAATAATTAAATTTCAAAACTTTTCCAAACGCAAGCTTTTTGAAAAAGATTTTTGGAAACCCAAAAGTCTCCCAAATGTCTATTTGCAAACCAAATGATATTTCACCATTTCGAAAAGTGCCCCAAACGGGACCTAAGAGCTAGAAGAAAGGTTCATCATAAGTGTCCCTGTTATAGCTTCTCTTTTGTTAAGTTCTTGCATAGGAGAGTCCATACATTATAATTTCGTCTTCTTCCTCTTCTTCTTTTTATTATTATTTTTTAACTTCCTCTTCTTGTCAAACTCTGGTTCTTAATCTTCTTTAACTTCCTCTTCTTGTCAGACTCTGGTTCTTAATCTTTTTCTTTAACTTCCTCTTCTTCTTTAACTTCCTCTTCTTGTCAGACTCTGGTTCTTGATCTTCTTCTTTAACTTCCTCTTCTTGTCAAACTCTGGCTCCTCCTCCTGCTCCTCTTCCTCTTAGATGGATAAGAATTAATTGATTAATTTTCTTCTTCTTCTCCTTACTACTATTATTATTATTATTATTATTATTATTTTTTAACTTCTCCTCCTCCTCCTCCTCCTTCTTCTTCCTCTTAGATGGATAAGAATTAATTGAATTAATTTTCTTCTTCTTCTTCTTACTATTATTTTTTTTTTAACTTCCTCTTCTTGTCAAACTCTGGTTCTTAATTTGCTTTCTTCAGTAACAATTAGGACATGTCTAAAATTAGATGGATAAGAATTAATTTTCTTTCTTCAGCAATAACCAGGACATGTCTAAAAATAGATGGATATGATCCTCCTCATCCTCCTCCTCCTCCTCCTCCTCCTTCTTCTTCTTCTTCTTCCTCTTCTTGTCAAACTCTGGTTCTTAATTTGCTTTCTTCTGTAATAACCAGGACATGTCTAAAATTAGATGGATAGGAATTAATTGAATTAATTTTAGCTTCTTCTTCTTCTTCTTTTATTATTATTTTTAACTTCCACTTCTTGTCTAACTCTGGTTCTTAATTTGCTTTCCTCAGTAATAATCAGGACATGTCTAAAATTAGATGGATAAGAATTAATTTTCTTTCTTCAGCG
The DNA here is from genome assembly GCA_009761775.1 of Ficus carica. Classification (NCBI taxonomy): domain Eukaryota; kingdom Viridiplantae; phylum Streptophyta; class Magnoliopsida; order Rosales; family Moraceae; genus Ficus; species Ficus carica. Next base: position 1,779,098 of record CM019746.1, read on the forward strand.
ATAATCAGGACATGTCTAAAATTAGATGGATAAGAATATTTTTGCAACTCCTCCTTTTTCTTCTTCTTCCTCTAGTCAAACTCTAGTTCTTAATTTGCTTTCTTTAGTAATAATCAGGACATGTCTAAAATTAGATGGATAAGAATTAATTGAATTAATTTTCTTCTACTTCTTCTTCTTATTATTATTTTTTTTAACTTCCTCTTCTTGTCAAACTCTGGTTCTTAATTAGCTTTCTTCAGTAATAACCCGGACATGTCTAAAATTAGATGGATAAGAATTAATTTTCCAAAAACCGTCTATTTTTATAATCTCATTTTAAAATATGTCTATTTTTTTTATAATATTACATAAATATCCATTTATAAAGAAATACAGCCGCCTATAGTACCCAGTAACATAGCCACCATGGGCCCGCGGAGGCTGGTAGCCCATTGAAATTTTTATAGAAAAACGATAAATTTTCTTTATTATTTTTACTTTTAGCCGCTTCAAAAAAGCCCCAAAAAAATTTTTTTTGAAGCCCCCTAGCTTGTCCCTAAGATTTGACTCAATTCAAACTCCCCCTAAGTAAATTTCTTGACTTCGTTACTGGTACATAGTACTCATTTTGTCCTTTTATTATTTTTAACATTATTTCCCTCATTATGATTCAATTTTTCCTTATTTGTTTTTATCATTGTTGTACATTTATCTTAGTAACCAATTCTTTATTATAATGATTGCTTGTTATTATGATTTATGTTTTTAATAAACATATTTCTTAAGTATGATTTAGGTTTCTTAAAAACCCATTTTTTTCAGTAAGATTTAGGTTATTTACTATAATTGGAACATTATTATAGTAATTTCTTTTTCTATTCTTATTGGTCTTGTTTTAATAGTTAGTTTCTAAAGTTTAAATGTGGTTTGAAATTACATATTTCTTTATGATAATTACTATCTCATTATTATGTTTTTAAAAATGTGATATGTTTTTTTTTAATGATATTATTGTATCATAATGATTTTTTTTCTTTATGATATTTACTATAACATTATGATGTTGTTTTTAGGTTTTAAAGCAGTATTTTCTACTTCTAAACAATAACTATCTAATTTTTTTTATATATTGTTGTGACCATTTTCTTAATGACAAATAATTTATTATAATGATTGTTTTTCATATACCATAAACTTATATATGCTATGATCCTTTTTTCTTTATAGTAAATTGAATGAAATGATATTTGTTTTCCTTTTATAAAAGATTTGCTTGACCTTATAATTTTTTTTTTTGGATATTTTTTCTTTCCTTTTTTATCAATTCTTTATTTGTTTATTTTCAATTTTTTTTATGAAATGGTAACCGATAATGTGATCTTTATAAGTATTAATTTAGACATTTACGTAAATAAAAAGAAAAATGGACATTTTTAAAATCATAACCTCCAATTTGGACATTCATGTAAATAATAAAAAAAAATTGCAATATTAGTTCTATTTTTTTATTTGACCGTTTTAAAATATAATGAAAATTTTAAGATTTTTCTATTAAGAAATAATTTTTAAAAATAAAACATCTCTTAGAGAGTATTTTTGCCTTTTCGTTCCAATTTTTGTCCAAAAATGTGCAATGAATAAAATTGAAACATATTTCTCAATTTAAAGGATATCCTTATAATTTCAAAAATCAAATTGATAAACTGATTTTAAATAATAATAATAATAACAACAACAACTAGGAGGTATATTAATATAATTACCCCTAAAAAATAGTTATAACTTATATATATATATATATATAGATATAAACCAAAATAAAAAATTCGAAACATATTAGTAATATTAGAATTTACCTATGATAGAAGGCTCACTTTTAACTTAGTCAAAGAACTTTCTTAAATACTAACTTCACATAAAATGAAATTATGTATATCTTAGAATCAGTCATATATAGAGAATCCTAACTTTCTTAATTAAATTCACGGCCTACAAAGCTACCATGCAAGCGAACCTTGTAGTGCGAAGACCCCCTCTCTCCGCCACATTCGAGATCCCAATGAACACACGACCGCCACGCAAGCCGCGTGAGAAGTCCCCCAGATCTATCGTCGCAACTTGCCCCTCACTCCATATCTGCTGTCAATGCCTCCCTAACATTAGATCTGATGTTGCTACCTGATTCAAGGCTTCCAACTATGGAGCATCATCAATGAGAAAAACAATAAACGTTTGACTCATTTATTTTTCATTAGTAATTAACTTTATAAGATTTTTAGATTTAGATTACATTTTAAACACAAATTAGATTTTCAAATAGGTGGGACTATTCGTTTCTATCAGAATGTTATTTTTGTTAACATGTCCTTTTTCAAGAAGAAGAGATATTTTGTTTTGAAAATTAAGTGAGAAAGTGTTATAAGAGTTATAATTCAAAGAAAATATTTGTAAATAATCCAATACTTTTTGGTCACATCAATATTATTCGTTCCCAAGAGATAAAGTCTCCCCGAGAAATTGATATAAAGCTTTATATATATATATATATATATATATATGTAACTTTGTAACGTACTCTATTAATATTTCTTTTGCAGAAGTCGGCGGTTTCATCAAGTGCTAGTAGTAGCACTAGTACTATGCGGACGTTGTTTCGTAGTCAATATCCGGATTTCCGTCGCGATCATTCCTCCGATGCTGTCTCTCGTTGTAATACGGTTACTTACTTCATCTATTAAATATAAAAAATCAAAAACCACAGGGTGTTGTGACCTAACGATAAATCATTATCATATAGTATGTTTATAGTCAAAAGTACGAATGTTATGTGGCTCTTTTAGAAGTCTTATATATAAAGATTTACTTTCTTCAAATTATAACACATTTGGTGGGGTTAAGGCTAGGCCTTTATGGACTTTTGTTTATAAATTAAAAAAAAAAAAAAGAAAAAGAAGTCAAATATGCATGTATTCTTCTCAAATAAATAATACTAATTTAACTGATATATTAATATATAAATCTACTTGTCTCATATATATTTTAAGATGATCATGTGAAAGTGGTAAAAATAAAATTTCAATTTAAATATATGGAAGATGACAAAATTAAAGCATAGAATCAGAACATTTTAATATGTATTGAAATATGTTTTCAGTTTTCAGGTGCGTTTGATATCTCTTGGAGGACCTTTTTTTTTTTTTTTTTGTTTTTTTTAAAATTCAAAATGGGGCCTTTTGAATGCATAATTATGACATTCATTAGTTATTATGTTAAAACTTATTTTTATTCTAATTTTTAAGTTAAGATAGTGCCTAAAAAAATTAGGCTATTATTGTTCCAAACTTTAAAGGTTTCTACTATTGCCTTTTGTTCTCTGAGTTCTCCATAATTTTTGGCTGTTTAGTTTCTCTCTCTCCCTCTTTTTATATTAATACAAAGCAAAAATTAATTGGAGATCTTAATTTAGAGTCGGGCCTCAAGCAATGGCCTAAATGGCCTTGGGAAGAGCAGGTATTGTGTGGAGGTCTTAAATATAAAAGTTTATTTTCTGTCAACCTAGTAGTTGATGCAGAGTATATGAGACCATGTCCATACGTATCGTTACCGTTGACACAGTCCGTTGTGTTGCAGACTTTTTTTTAAAATTATAATAAAAATCAAATGTTTAGGAAAAAAATTGTTCCATATATGCTTGTATTCTTCTCTTATTGTTTTATAATATAGCAACGGACTGACTTTATTATGCAACAGCGGGCACGTTCGGAAGTTACAGATAATTTTGTACCTCCGTGGAAAGAGTTTGAAAATGTGAGAATAATATATCTTTTATTCTTTTTAGCTAGTATTATAATTGTTGTTATTGTTATTCTTATATAGCCTTAAAACAAAGCAAAAACAAATAAATAAATCAAGATAGAACTAGTTTCGATGCAGAATGGTTACTTCTACTTGAATGAAAAAACTTTAAACAAAAAAATAAAATAAAAATAAACTCAGATCTTCAACAAACCCGCCAACCGCCGCCTACCCCTGCCAACTTGTGCAAGCAGATCTAGTGTCACCCCCACAACTCTAGGGCAGATCCACCTCCAACCCCATGCTGGCACGGCAAACACTCTCTCCTTGCAGCCAGGGATGTAGGCAAGTAATTTAGGTCTTGGGGGCAATTTTTTTTTTTTTCCGTCTAATTTACGTATGTATGTATATGAGAATATATATAGAGAGAGAAATCAAGCCCCCTTGAAAAATGAAAATCTAATCCATATTTCTTAAAATTTATCTATGTAGTTATTAGCCCGCTCACAAATTAAACTTTCTGGTTTCCTCAGTGCTTGCATCCTTTCTTGTGGTCTCTACCCTCGCCTTTCAACACTTGATATATGGTTGATCTTTGGTTTTATTTGATCTGTGTGGTATTTTTTGTGCTTGATTATGGTTATTATTTCTTCAACCCAAAAAAAAAAAAATTGTGATATTAGTTTTATTTTTCTTTATTTAACCTTTTTAAAATATTATGGAAAATTTAAGATTTTCAATTAAGAAATATTTTTAAAAATAAAACATCTCTTAGAGAGTATTTTTGCCTTTTCGTTCTAATTTTTTGTCCAAAATTGTGCAGCATTGAATAAAATTGAAACATATTTCTCAATTTAAAGGATATCCTTGTAATTTCTAAAAACAAATTGATAAACTAATTAAAAAAAATTTAGGAGGTATATTAATATAATTACCCCTTAAAATAGTTATAATTTATATATATATAGATGTAAACCAAAATAAAAAATTCGTAACATATTATTAATATTAGAATTTACCTATGATAGAAGGCTCACTTTTAACTTAGTCAAATAACGTTCTTAAATACTAACTTCCCATAAAATGAAATTATGTATACCTTAGAATCAGTCATATAAAGAGAATACTAACTTTCTTAATAAAATTCACGACCTAGAAAGCTATCATGCAAGCGGCCCCCGCAGTGCGAAGACCCCCTCTCTCCGCCACATTCGAGATCCCAATGAACACACGACCGCCACGCAAGCCGCGTGAGAAGTCCCCCAGATCTACCGTCACAACTTGCCCCCCACTCCATATCTGCTGTCAATGCCTCCCTAACATTAGATCTGATGTTGCTACCTGATTCAAGGCTTTCAACTATGCGAGCATCATCAATGAGAAAAACAATAAACGTTTGTTTCATTTATTTTTTCATTAGTAATTAACTTTATAAGATTTTTAGATTTATATTACATTTTAAACACAATTTAGATTTTCAAATAGGTGGGACTATTAGTTTCTATCAGAATGTTATTTTTGTTAAAATGTCATTTTTCAAGAAGAGATATTTTGTTTTGAAATTTAAGTGAGAAAGTGCTATAAGAGTCATAATTCAAAGAAAATCTTTGTAAATAATCCAATACTTTTTGATCACATCAATTATTATTCGTTCCCAAGAGATAAAGTCTCCGCGAGAAATTGATATAAAGCTTTATATATATATATATATATGTAACTTTGTAACGTACTCTATTAATATTTCTTTTGCAGAAGTCGGCGGTTTCATCAAGTGCTAGTAGTAGTACTAGTACTACGCGGACGTTGTGTCGTAGTGATCAATCGGACTTCCGCCGCGATCCTTCCTCCGATATATGCTGGCTCTCGTCGTAATACGGTGAGTTACTTCATCTATTACCTATTAAATATAAAAAATCAAATACCACAGGGTGTAATGACCTAACAATAAATAATTATCATATAATATGTTTATAGTCAAAGGTTGGAGTACTGCATAGATCCTTTTAGAGGTCTTAAATATAAAGACTAAAAAATGCACATGACACTCGTTGTAAGCATGAATTGTGGATATTAAATAAAAAATTCTTATGATTGAGTTAAAAGAATAAATATTTATGGCTGATTGTCATTTTTTCTCATAATTCTCTCTTACAAATAACTTCGTAATTTCACTCTTAATATTAGTAACGGGTGCATAAAGTGCTATCAGTTTGTGTCATTTCACAGTTTTAAGCTTAATACCCCAAACTCATGCTTTCAACTAGTGTTGTGTGCATTTTTTCATCAAAAATTTAAATAACAATATTGCTAATATAGATATATATATAAATTTACTTTTCTCATAAATTTTAAGGTATGATAGTTGAAAATATAAATTTTAAATTTGAAAGAAATTGAAAATAACAATATTGTTGTTATTAAGAGAAAAGATTTTCAATATATCAATCAATAACACTACCTGTCGAAATTATGCATATGTTATATATTTTGATACAAAATTTATGCGAAATTTTGGCACCAACTTTAGTCTATGCCAAGTTGTCACTAAATATAACATTGCAGTGGCGTGGTATTCTACCCAATGTCAAATTTTGACATTGCAGTGGAGATACTCTTACACTTAGAACTAAATTTAGCATAAAAAATAGTAGATGCTAAATTTTAAACAACTCATGATTGCGTTCCCTTGGAGAATAGTTTTTTTTTTTTTTTTTTTTTTTTAAATTTAAATGTCAAAATTTTATATTGGCATGGAATTAATTAACCTTGCAATAGAGTACTTGCTCTTAGTTTTGATAACGATATTTGATAAAAACAACTGACCAATCACATATCAAGAAAAAATCTCAATCAACCAAAAGTTTGGAAAAATGACATCATGAAATCACTTTATTTTCATGTATTAACCAAATTTGCGAAAACCCTTTACGCAACAGGCCAGCTCAAGGCATTGGAACAGTTCTGGCCTCCGACGACGTGGCCGCAACAGATTCAGCTCCGAAGCGGCGCAAAGGTTTGAAATTAAAGGTATGGCTCTTTTATACTTGTAAATTTTAAGAAAATGCTATATGTTTCACGATTGATAATGCAATCATCAGATATTTGAACACTCTACTCTCCATCATTTCATTAGCATTAGTATTCGTCCCCACTCATCATCACTATTGAGTACATGGACATATTTTAGCTTATATTAGACTTGATTTTAGCACATCAGATGTTGATAAATATTACATTTTAATTCAACATCTGCGCTTAATATATATTATTTGTTCTATATGTGTATAAGATCGGTTATTTTTTTAATCGATTTCGCACTTTATTTAGTCCATAATTTAATTCTTGGACTAATTTTTCTAGTCTTTTCTTTTTGGAATAATATTCTGGATTGAAAAATAAATAGATAACACTCTATACAAATCTCCATCGTAAAATCATTGCCTCTTCATACACGAACTAATATAACTAAACTTGTATATAAAAATTGAAAAATGTTTGTAACTCCACCATTAATAGAAGGTGAGACGTACGCACACACTTTCTATTAGTGAATGGTACCTAATATGATCGGTATTTTTTAATACTGTTTAAATTATAGAGAGAGAGAGAGAGGGAGAGAGAGTGGATGGAAGAAAGAGAATGAGGAAGAGAAAGAAGGAATTTAGAGAGAGAGAGAGAGAAAATTTGGAAAAAGAATTTTCTAGAGGAAGGAATAAGGAAGTGTTCGAAATTTAAAAAAAATGGGAGAAAATTTCAAAATTTGTAAGGTGAAAAATGAACTGATGGGAAAAAAAAATCCTTTTTTTGTTTAAATATTTACTTTTGATGACAATGTTTAAAAACTAGTACAGCAGAATGGGAGATATTTATTTCATGAAGAAAATAAACATGAAAAATTTTCAGATGATGAATGCTTATTGAACTGAAACTATTTGAGATCTTCCTTCGGTTCACGTCTTTACGTGGTTTTTGCTTCTGGACTCTCTTCTTACCATTCTTGCCCAAAATTAATTTTTACCCTCTCCTCAAAAAACAAGATGAAAATAAAAGAATGTATTTCTGTTTGATTAAACGGATGCTTGCTATAAAAAAATAATTAAAAATAATTAAAAAAAACTACTTTAAAAATGAAAAAATGTACATAAAAACATGGTTTTATAATGTTTAAACATAACATACCTGGGTCTATATTTCAAATTTTCATTTTCAATATATTTCTAGCCGCTTTGAATTTATTATATATTATGAAACTTCTTTTAACTCTGATCCGTAATAGTTCTAACATGTTTTCAGAAGATTGGCAAGAGGGCGATAAAAATTCTTTCGGCCGTGAAGCTGGCCATCGGCTTGGCGCATCTGATAACCATATTAGCATAAGAGCTTGACTCCATAATAAGGTGTAGAGTTTGAATCCTCCCACTTTCAAAGAAAAAAAGAAAAAGAAAAAAAGAAGAGTATAGTATAATATAATTCTCAATAAACTTGTATTGGTTGAATACAAATGTCTTGTGTGAGATTCCTAATGATATTATATTTTTATATAAGAAATTGTAGTAATTAAATCGCATTTTTACGAAACTAAAGGAATAGTAGATATTATGATTTTAAAATATTTGAAATAAATATATAGTAGTAAATGAAAAACTTAACTTACCTGGTAAATTTATTTACCATAAATATTTTGAAAACTTGCTATTTATTATTTCAATTATTTACTGTAAAAATGCTATCTACTTCTTTCTCCCTTTTAATGTTTGGTTTTGCATGAAAAATCATTGTTGTATCTTCTATTTAGTATGATAAAAATGCCCTAATAAAAAAAAAAATCTAAGAAACAACAAAAGGAGCTTCAAATCTTCATCTCAAAACCAAGATTTATTCTATGACTTTAGCAATATCTTTATCCCGTCCATCCAATTTGAAATAAAATACTAAATTCAACAACTAAATAAAAGACCCTCTGTATCAAATTGCCGAATTCTGGAACTAAAATATTTTCCAAAAGCACCCCTTTTCTTAAGATATAATGCATTCGTATATTTGGAGAAGTACTATTCGTTAAGCAAGGATCTTCTTACAGATCAATTTAAATAAAAACATACAAAAGTTGATGAAACTTTCAGATGAATAAGAGCACCCAAAACAGAGAGTAAATTACAATTTAAACTTGAATTCCCAATGGTTTAAAATGTTGTCTGATAGCACCAAAATATGCAAAAATGTTCTGAAATCAATGTATAAAATAGAGTCCAATTCTTCAGCCTTAAATCAGAAGTTTAGAATTCACACGCAATACTCAAAAACTGTGAAAATCCTATATTAACAAAAAACAATAGATACACGGAACTCTATAGTTGGCATTCAAATTCAATTTCTTTAATTATTCAAACTCAATATCAAGACTTTTCAAGTTCTTATCAAAATATTTTCCCCCCTTTTGCTTTAACCACTTCAAAACAAAATTATCTAAACTAAAATATACCCAAAAGAGAAGAAAAGTCCCCCATTAAAAGCCAAGTCTAGATTCCCCTACCTGAAAATCCAAGAAATTTCTCTAGGACCATCAAACTTCATAAATTAAGCAATTACGACACAAACTCCTTTTTGAAATTCGTTGGTTAGCAACTTCTACCAAAAACATTCATAATCAAAAATCAAAACCAAACCCACAAAAATGGTCAGTTCATTTTCTTTAATTGAAAACCCCGAAAATTACAAGGAAACATTAAGGAGAGAAATCCACTCTCACTAATTAGAAAGAAAAATCTCAATGAAATCAGGTTTAGCCCAATACCTTCCTTGAGTCTTAGGGATAGGAGGAGCACTTTGAAGTGTTTGGCAGCAAAGGTTAACACGTGGCTATAGATATCAACATAGATATTTTTGCAAAAAGATTCAATTTTGAATAAAATTCTTCCAATTTCAAAGGAAATGAAAATTTCACAATTAATATATATTTTGGCACACTGAATAATCTCAATCTTGCATCATATTCGTCAATTTATCTTAATAAACTTTTGTTAATTAAGCAGGCGTTAATAACTTTAATTCCAATTTTCTTTTTCTTTTATACTGAATCCGATGTTTATCGTAACACACCGAACGAGTCCAGTCATGATCATATACATATACAATAAACGTTCATATAAGAAATATATTATTAGAGCTGGGAAAAACAATACAACATATCGAAATCCATTAATATAAACTAGTCTACATGATTAATCTCATAAATATAGATTAGCAAAAGAGGACATCACAGTTTTTCAATGAGATTGATCCCTTCCTAAAAAGAGTCAATTTATGATGTAATAATTTTTGAACATTTTAAAGGTAATTTCACACGTAAAATTTTGTCACGAGAGGGAGAGAGTAGAAAGTGACCCCTTTCTGTTTCCCATTTAGCTCCTCTTATAACTCAATAATTTTTGTCATACTTCCTTCTAATTGTTATTCTTAGAATTAAGATTTTCAAAAAACATATTAAACTTATTGTCAGTCATTAAGGTATACACCTTTATATTTGATACTTTGAATTCTACATCACCATCAGTATTACGAAATCTTTCTTACACGTAATCTTATTTTAAGTAAAAATAAATAAATAAATAAATAAATAAAACCTATATATTAATGGAGCATATGATCATGAAATATATATATGTATATATAGTTTTTCGTTTGACACATAGGAAAAACGTTCAAAATTATAGTCATGCTTATGTCATTATAAAAAAATATAAAAATCTAAATCTTGATTATTTATACTTATAAATCCTTCGGAGATTACAATATATATAGGAATGATCTTTGAGATGGTTAACGAATGTGCCCATTAGACGAATCGTAGTCATTAGATTGGGGTCCCTCGCGGATGGACGGCAAAGATGAGTTATTGCAAATGAACGGGTATTCAAGAAAAATTCTGATATGGACGGGGGGGTAGGGTTCAGATGAATACAAGGTCCAGAGGCAAAAAAGACTTTAAAACAGAGCCATTTATTGCTGTAGCTATTAATGGTGGTGGTTGGAAATGTGAAATGTTGAGTTTAGTGATTGTAATTGACAACCGTGTTCACGAAATATTAGTAAATATTACGATCATACATAACATAAAACTTTGAAATTATTCCCGGCAAGATCACACAACCTGAGTAGATAACAGATAAGAATTTACTCAACAATATTAGTAAATCATATTAAATTAAGTTCGTGGTTAATGGTACACGTTTCTACAATGGGTTGTTCTCACCGGAAAAGTCTTGTAAGCCGCTGATTTAAATTTGAAGTATATTTTATTTGGTGCAGGAAAGTGCTGCAGCAAAAAGGGAAGCAAGCAGCTAGTACGGAATCTAAGAATGTGATGTGAAAATTTAGCAATGCAAGTATACGCTATCATAACAACTAATATAGTAATGAATAGAGTTATTGTTCCTTCGAGGATTGTTGTTACTACGTACCGAAATTATTTTAACCTTAACTTTGTTTCAACGATCCGAAAGTTGAGAGATTCAAGAAAATATCAGGAAAAAAAACACAAACTAAAATTAACAGAAATTAAAAGAACGCAAAATACCATCAAGAGTTTAATAATCAATAAACTAAAGTTTTAGGGATTCCGATTTCACTGGATTATGCCTATTTGAATCCTCTAGCCTAATTAATCAACGTCTATATTTTATGTTACCAGCGAATCTCACTAATATAATTATTAATCTTTCTTAAACATTAACAATTTATCTCACAATAAGCTCGTCATCACCTCTCGGTCTCAAACTCTAAGCCTATCACAATTCATTAAGAACAAGAAATTCAAAGTATTGCACAAGTTTCATAACTATCTCTAGCTTATGACTGTCTCTTGGTAATTTAAACAATAGCTTATTCAATTATCACTTCTCAGTTTTAAATTAAATGTCAATTCACGCAAAGTTGGCCAAAAATTAACAAGTATTAAGCACAGATTAAATTACTTCACCATAAAACTGGAGTAGACATCGATTGATTAAATTTAGGAAAAATTCAAATATTTATAATCCGGCTACATCGTAACCCTAGAAAAGAAACTTAGAACATAATTGAAATAAAATAAACTCCTAATCGTGGTCTTAGACATGGTGAAAGAAAGATAGAAGAAAATTAGAATTTTGAAGTTGAATCACGCCGTCTCTATTTCTGAGTCTTGCAATTTTTTTCCTTCTCTAACTAAGTTCTCCCCTTTATTTTCAGCCATAGATGGTTCTATTTATAGGCTCCAAGTCTTAGGTTCAAATTAGGACTTTTATTAGAAAAATCGGCCTTTTAAAATTCCATTCCTCACATTCGAGCACCTAGATACTTCTCTTTAAGCACTTAGATGCTCTACCATTATGGTTGGGACGCTGCATTTGCAAGCACCTAGGCGTTCCCTTTCGGGCGCCTAGGCGCTTTGAACTTCTTCTGTCAACGCCCTGGTGCAGGCTTATGAGTGCCTAGGTGTCCCAAATTTGTGGTTCAAAGACTAAACTGAGGCATAGCGCTATGGCGCTTCCACGAAATGCGGTGGCACTCCACGTGCAAAAAGGATTTTTTTTTTTTTTTTAAACTATTTTCTTATGCTTTATGTCTCTTACTTTAACCATGAATGCCAATTTTTGTCCTAAACTGCAAAATAACACAAAACACACATGAAATGCTAACAAAATGTCCAAAACATCAAGCTAAACATATTCAATTCATAAGTACAAACTCACTTATCAGAATGGTATCAAAAAAGTAAGTAATATATATGTAGTTACGTACACTCATGACAAAGACACACACACGTAAAATAGATGCACATTTAATTCATCACTCATGTTTTAATGTATTTTTCTTCTATTGTATGGACGAAAATATTGTTTTCTCAATATATATATACATGTACAGCCAAAACATTGGCGTTCTACATCATCTGTTACAACGGCTTTCATTGAGAAATCTCCTACATCATCTGCATCGTCTTCTTCCTCTTCTTCTCAATCTCGCAAACTGGCGGAGACAAGCAGTTCTCTTTCGTGCCGTCTGTGAATCAGCAATCCAGACAAGTAAGTTTTTAATTAATTCAAGTTTTTCTTATTCTATTCTAATCAACAGATATAATATTAGATTTAATCAAAGTAAGAGACTATGTTACTTTGGTATGGTTGTATATTTATTTTACGGACTTTTTATTGAATTAAAAGCTGTGAACTTTTGTTGCCGTGCCCAGGCTAAGATGCGGACAGCCATACAGTTCGGACAGCTGCTAGCAAGCATTGGAAGTATAGTTATTGCATCCTCATACCATTCTCTAAAAGCAACAAATAAAAAAAAATTTAAAAAAAAAAACTGCAGAAGAAGAAGTGTATCGCTATAAAATATATGTCGGAGTCGTCTTTACACGTCCTATGCTATAAATCTAAATATCCTAGATTCTAGTCTCATTAGAAGGATTTTCGGACTTGTGCTTTTTGCTTGTTATTTATGTTTACTGTTGTTAATGAGTACTTGGTGCTTGCTGTCTTGTTTATTTTAAGTAACCGATAATCATTGTTACGTCTGAATTTTAACAAATAAATAGAGAGCACAACTATAGCACGACTGTTCGAAAGCAAAAGAACAATCCAAGAATTAAAACCTCGTTGAAGCTAATTCAACGAGTAGGAAGGGGAGGATTTAAGTAAAAAAAAAAAATTATTCCAAATTTAAAAATGTTTTTGTTTTATTTATTTATTGAGATTCATAAGCTAAAAAAAATCCAAAAGCAAACAAGATTATGCAAATATATATATATATATATATATACCTTATCTTAATCTTAACTATATTAAAAGGGTGGATGAATCTCCATTGTTCATCTATCATCGTAAAAACGTGTTGTTTAGGTGCTTACTGTATTTTTTTTTAAGTGATTGGCCTAAATAGTCCCTGAACTCTTTTAAATGTGACGGTTTGGTCTCTGTTATTGTTTTTTTTTTTCCTTTTTTTAGCCAAGATGACCCTAAACTCTTATTTTTTGACCATTATGGTCTTTTCTGTCTAAATCCGTTATTTTTTAATGGAATCTTATTGAAATGAATAATTTTTATACTAAAATAACTAAAACCCTCCATCTCTCACCCTCCCCTTCCCTTCTCTGTCTCTCTATTTCGCCCCCCCCTCTCCCCCCCTCCCCCCCCCCCCCCCCTCTCCCCCCCCCCCCCCCCCCCCCCCCCCCCCCCCCCCCCCTTCCCTCCTCTCACCCCCCCCCCCCCCCCCCCCCCCCCCCCCCCCCCCACTCTCTCTCCTCAACCTTCTCTCCCTTTTAATATGATCTCTCTCTATCCTTACTTTCCTTCTGCCCCACTTTCTCTCCTCCTCAGCCATCTGATTGCCGCTATCCCATTTTCACTATCCATTCATTTCTTTCTCCTATCACTCTCAACCATCAATATTGTCTCTCACTCTCTTTTCATCTAGCTATCATCGTTAACGTTGATCTAAGCCTCGTGATCGCAATCTTGTGATCTCAGCCTCTCGATCGCACTCGGCTGCACTGGGGTTTTTCAATTTGGGGTTTGTTTTTTATTTTTTTCCTCTAATTTATGAGGTGCGTTCACATATACAGCCCGACTCTTCTTTTATGTTTTTTTTTTCCTTTTCCCTTGTTTGGTTGATGAGAAAATGAAGAAAAATAAAAAGAAATCGTAAAAATCATGATTATTTCATTTCTATTTAAAAACACCTGTTCTTGCACATGAAAGCATAATTATTTGATTATGTTAGAATAACATTCCTCATGTTGATTTTAGTACATACATTCATGTATACAATACATTACTGGTATATTGTTGATGACAGATTTCGTACTTGTAATCAAAACCCGCAGATGAATCTTGATGACTCCTCGACAAGTCAAATCAGCTGATCAAGTAGACTACTCTAGGAGTCGAATCATGAGTTGATATATGACCTCCTTCTGCAAGGTCAACAAAGAATATTCTCAGGATCTCCTTTATTTGAGGAATCAACAGTTAGATCACCTAAATCGGGGATGTAATCAATCGGGAACAAATTGTAATAACCAAAATTTTACGGACTCATGATTTCCTTGTATATAAAGAAACTTAAGTCCGTGTTATGTGTTTATGTGATGTTTCATGAAAATTATGAATATCAATGTGAAATTCATAATTTTATCAGTATATGTTTGAGTTCTCGATTAATTAGCTACGAGACTCAATAGTAGTTGTTTAGCCATGCAGGAGGCCTTTTAAGGAAAAAGGCATAATAACAATTTATGATTTTATATTGGTCAAAGTTTGACCAAGAAAAGTCAAAGGTATGAATATGACGGTACTGCAATATAGCATGCAGTATAGGAATTATATTGCAAAAAAACCGTCATCACAGATAAAATAGTAAGAATAAGGGTCAAGACCACTGTAGAAAAATCAAGCACATTATTTAGGACAATAAGGGCTAAGTAGCTTCAAGTCATGAAAAAAAATTTATATGCAATCAAATAATACGCAGATGAATTTTGCACTGCAGTCCAGTATGACAGTACTGTTTTTAGTAAAAGCAGTATTTGTAATATCTGCATTAGTATGAAAATGGATTGTATTTTAAGAGGAAAGCCAAACAAGGCCCAAAGGGGAGGCCACCTCACAGGGACTAAAATACAAATATTTTGTCCTTAGGGGTCAAAGTGTAATTTTAAGAAATATGAGGTAAGCTTAGTAAGGTAAGCTTGGTGAGGTAAGCAAGGTATTACTTGAAGCCCAAGTAAGAGAAGATAAATATGTGAATTTTGGGATTTTTGGAAAAATGGAATAAATTGTTGGTAGTTTTTGATTGGATGATTAGATGCATGAACATGAAAGGCTCACTTGGCCTCCAAGGACCCCTAATGGCCGGCCACATCAAGGACTCTTTAGCAAATATTTTGCTTTTGAGGTTAGATATGAAAATTTTAAAATAAAAATAAATCCAAAAAAAAAATTATTATTCACCTATATATAGGTGATGGGGGGTGGTTTTGGGTCACTTTTGTGTGATTCTACCAAAACTATGACAAAATTTCATCTCACCCTCTTTCCCTCATAAAAGCCGAACCCTAAGGAGGAGGGGAAAAAAAAAAGAGAGAGAGAAGAAGAGGGATAGTAACCGGTTGTGAGTGGGAGAAGAAAGGAAATAAAATTTGTCTCAATCCAAGGTTTAGATCCACCTTCCAAGACATAGAGGTAACCCTCTTAACCCCCTAAGTTTTCAATTAAGTTTTGATTCAAGATTTATGTGTATTTGTAAAGTTGGATTGTAAGAGCATAAGCTCAATTTATTTCCTTATGCCCTAGTTAAGATTTTTAGATTTGTGCTTGATTAGGTATTAGGTGGTTTTAAATTATGATGTTATGCATGATTTTGTTGATATGGTTCCATGATCTTAGGGTTTGCATGTATGTTTTTATGATGTTAGTTGTATGTCCCCATGTGCCTAAGAAGTTGTAGGGTACGGATGTTGATGAATGAGTTAGGGTATATGCTTGAATGATATATGGCTATGTAAACCAAATTACAAACCCTAGCTTGGTGCAAGAACATCATAAGGTTTATATGTGTATGCATGGATGTATGTCGATGGGAATTTACGTTAGAAAGCACTGCATGTTTATCGTAGGCTCACGGTTGTGACCGTTTGAGGTAGTGTGCACGTAGAAATTTCGTAAAAACGGATTTAAGGAAAAACTGTCAGTTTCGGGTAAAATTGGACAGTTTACTGGAAAGGTGATTTTGAGGCCCTTAGAGGCCGAATTTGAAGAAACTTAAAACATGAAAGTTGTAGAGAAGGGATATTCCTAGGGGGAATCACAAACAATTTTCAAAAATAAGGCTCCAATGGCCTTTTTTTTTTTATTTATAAAAATCCGAACCTGGTCATGCTCAGACCTCATGCACAGCCAGGCAGGTTCAACAAGGGAAATGAGTAGGTTAGAGACCGAACTGGGTTTTGAGTAAAACATGAAAGTTGTAGAGTTTTTCAAGGTCTAAATCTTTCATGAAGAAAATTTTTTCAGATTTAACACAGATTCTTAAACAAAATTGGATTCCAAAAGTTGTGCAGGAAACAGGAAATTCCTGCACAGGATTTTCAAAACACAGTGCAGGAAAAAGGAAATTTCTGCACAAACACTGATTATTGGCAGTATGAAACTGTTCCAAAGACAGTTTCCAACACTTAACAATTTTTACTATCCCTACTCAAAGAGTTACAATTTTGGTAAAAAGATTTAGTGTTGAACAAAGATTTTTGTACACAAAGAAAAATGGACAAGGAATACTAGGGTTTTTCCAAGACAAAGAAAAATAAGTATATGGACCACAAGTTGTCTTAATAACTTGGTAACAGAATGATGACCAACGGTAACCGGGTAGGATACCCAAGTTACTGGATTGGGCCCAGAGCCCAAGGTTACCTATAGTAACCCGATAGGATATAATTAGTAATTTGGGCTTTAGCAACCCAAAAAAATTGACCCAAGTTTGACTTAGGCTCACACCAAGGGTTACCCAATATAACCTAATAAGATACTAAGTATGTCAGTTGGGCCTAAAACCCTAGGGTTACATTTAGTAACCCAGTAAGTTGTCGTAGGCATGTGTGGGGGACACATAACTAAGATTTCTCAGGGATGTTGGTTAGGTTACCAACATTTTATAATTATGATTTACAGGATCCTTACCCTATGTCCTTTTAATAGTAGGAAGTAACATGTTGTTGTGACCTGATTTGGAGCAACAAAACCTAAGACATAGCATACCGGGTAAGTACAAACCTCACCTACAGTATGAAAAATAGTAAACTATTTTCAAGTATATGACATGTTTTCATGTATGCCATGTTATGTCAAGTCATGTTATGTCATGTTATGCTATGTCAAGTCATGTTATATCATGTTAAGCCATGTTAAGTCATGTTATGTCATGTTATGCTATGATAAGTCATGTTAAGCCATGATATGCCAAGTTATGCCATGATGTATGGTTATGCCATGTTGTAATAAACAAACATGCCACAAGTTATTTTATGCTATTCATCTTTAAATCATGTCATGTCTATGTCTCATGTGCATCATGACTAATAAGATCACACTTAAAGATTCTTAGTCTTGAAAAGTACAAGACTGAGACTAAACCAAGACAAGTAAAGTGTTGTACTAACCTCCCGCCAGATCGTGGAGGATTATGTGTGTTCATGAAAATTCTCAGACATTCCATTGATGCGTGAAGGGTTATTATCAACCTCCTGTTGAAGCGTGAGGGTATAATCAACCTTCCATTGATGCGTGAAGGGTTATGTTTCAAGATTCCCATAATTGTTAGGGACCTCGCAAATCTTAACTTTCTGTGGATTGCGCACATTTGGTACGTACACAAGGGGCCCACATGTTAAGCAAAATAATAAGTTCAAGTCCATAATTGATTATTAAATATTTATAATTGAACATAATTGGTTCATGCCTAAGTTGTACTATACTTGTTACGTTTTGTGAGATTATGTTTGTACTTGCTGGGTGAAAACTCATCAGTATATTTCATACTGTAGGTAAAAAGCCTGCAGCTTAATTGGTGGGCCGTGTGGACGATGCGGAGAGTGAAGGACGGTGTGGGATACCACTACGCAAGTTTTCCGCAAGCTCTTTTGAGTTGATATGTATATATATATATATATATATATATATATATCTCAAAATAAATTATGTTATACAAAAAAAAAAAAAAACGAGGGTTTAAAGACTTGAGTGAATTGTAAGGAATATGTATGTCTTTTTATTTCAATATGTATGTCCGGGAAGTTTACTTATATGGACTAGTGTATTTATATATGTTTCAAAAAAAAAAAAAATTTTACCCTGAAATTTTCAAGTTTATATTATTGAAACCATGATGTAGTTTAAGTATGTACGGTAACGGCCCTATGTAGGTCGGGGCGTTACATAAATGATGCCAATCACGATCAAGGTAGTCATTCCCATTATGGAAAGGGAACACATGGCTGCAATCAAGCACTGAAGGCTCAAAGTCAACTCCAAATCAGTAAACAAATTAAGCCACCCACAAAAGGAAAGTCAACTGATCAAATAGAGGAAATAATTTCCTTAATTCAAATGCTAAATCAAGAGTATGATTGGGAAACAATGAAGCCTACGTCAACTATAAATAAGAAGGCTATCTACACACAGAGGGACACATTTTGAGACACAAGCATTCGCTCACATTCACAAGCATATACTCATTTACCAAGACTCCCTATAGACATTGTCTTGCATATCGACTCATCGAGCACCCGTCTAACTCAGCCACTCCTAAACTCAGTCATTGGCCCTTCGATTAACAATTGTAGAATTAACCCTCTACATATATGATGCTTACTTTTAACTTTTCAATTGCTAGACCTTTGATGCTGTTGATGGAAGTCAAGCAACACTGACAATTTCTTCTAGCCCGTTGGGGAACTTTTGGACGGTGGTAATTTTCTTTTACAATGCATCTCTCTCTTTCAGTACTATCTCTTCCTTACATTGACTGATTGGATCGTGTTGATTTATTAAGTTTTTGTATTTTTCTCTATGTTGAATGTTGTGATGTGCTTTCATAAATAGTATATGCATTGTTACTCTTTCCTTACATGTTATTATGAATCTCTGGAGAACTAATTTGATCTCATTAATAAAAATTAAGATTTATTATTTCTGTTTATGACTAAAGTTTAAGGCCATTGCTTTTGGGACTACTATATTGACACATAATAAGGTTAGTTTTGTCACTTTTTTTTAACCAGGTACGTCATTTGGAATGACAACTAAGTTATTGAAATATCAAATTTCTTACCTTTTTTTCTCAGTTGATCAAATTTATTAGCATGAATGCTATTTTATTTTTGTTTATTTTCTTGTGATAAGGAATCATTAACAAGTTTCCCTCAGTGGATTTTGCTTCCCATGATTTGGATGAAATCATCATCCTTTAATTTTCTTTTTCGGTTCTCAATTTTGGAATATTTTTCAGAGATATGTTTGGTCACATAATAAAACAGGTAATATATGAGTTCTCTTAAAATTTTGTGAATTTTTTTTCCTGATAATAAGTAAAGCATGATCAATGTGTTTCTGTATTTTCTTTGTTCCAAATGTATATTTATGGTTGGTCTTCCAAGTTCTTCAGTGGATTATGGTCAAATCCAAGATTTTGTTTGATTCTTACTTTCTTTCTTTCTTTTTTTTTTTTTTTTTTTTGCCCCCTTCTAAATTTGGTATTCAAAGAAACAAAAAGAAGGCTAACCAACTTCTCTGAGAAAGCTATTCACTTTCTTAGTTCCTTTGGTAGTAGGCGTGGGAGATCTCTAGCTGCCTTTAATGTAATTAAGGAATCGATTGCGATCTTCCATAAAACCATAGTTTAATCTTATTACAATTGTCGTTTGCACATATAGAGCTCTGCTGTACAACAGGAAAAAAATCGTGAGTTCATTTTTGTTTCTCAAGGTGTATTTGGTAAGAGAAAAAGTGTAGGACGAAGAAGGGTGAAGGGATTACTGAAAGAATTTTGGCACTTATAGTTGTTTGGTAGGGGGGAAAAAGTAGAAGGGAGAGATGAGGGGGGAGACTTAAAATCCTTCTAAACACTCCAAATTTTGATCTCTCTTAAGTTGGAAAGAATGTTGGAAGGATTGCATATCAAACATCTGAAGAGCGATCCTTCCTCTTTTCTCTCACTGGCGATCGACACATCTTCCTTCCTTTTTTCTTCCTTTCCTATCACACCTCCGCTTGGTGTTTTGATGAAAGGTGTAATGTCACATTGGTAATTCACGAAATTGCCTTAGATGATATTAAGCATGCACTGAAAATTTATATATCCTCTTTGACTTCCTTTTTGGATATCTCATAGTGATGAATATGATATTGTTCTTCTAAAGATACAAAAAGATGTTCAAATTTAAGTGTGGAAGTTTTTGGGCAGCTTCCAAACACATGAAATCTGCTCCTTTACCAAGATATGGAGAGAGCTGTTTTTATTCCTCTTATAGCTCTACTCTACTTTGTTCCGTTTACCATTATTTTTAGTTTTCAGTTACAACTCTATCTTTTCACAGCCTATTTTAGTTGGATTTGTAACTAGCTAAGAATGCCAGTGCAGTTCTTTAACTCTTCTATTTTTATTATTATTTTGTCTTTTGTAGGTTTATTTCTGTTATAATTTCATCTTTCTCATTTTAGATTACGAATTTGATAACTGTCTAATCGATTGTTTACATGCCTTTTTTTTTTTTAATAATTATTTTGCCTACCAGTTGCCGGTTGAGATGCAAAAGTTTTGATGCAATTGTTTGAAGAAACAAAAGCTTCAAAATTGTGGTATGATTTCCTTTTGTCCATTCTATCTCTTAATTTCTTCTTATAAATATATTAATGAGTGCATAAGAGATTGTGTGAGTGCCTAAATAATTAAAAACTCACATTTGTTATCTACACAAGTGATTGTGATTGTGGACTAGAAATATTTGTTAGTTTTAAGTTAATTTAATAATATTTGCATTGCATCTCTTGCTTTTGTATATTTTATTTTCTTTTGTAAATTTCCTGTTTCTTGCATTACATCTCTTGGTCAAACCCTTAAATATTTTTCTTTTCTATGTCATTTGTGATCTATACAAAAAATGGACATCATGTATGCTTTATATGTCTAATGGACCGAACTGAGGTAGAACCCTGTCTTTATTCTTAAAGAATTTACTATTGGTCATTGTAGGTTGCTGATTACTGGCGCTACAGAAATGATTGTTTAGGCTTGCAACCATGTATTTAGTTTTGATCTTGCTCAAAATTGTTTCATAGATTGAGCTTTCAATATATTAGGCTTGTATATATAGCTGTCAATATATTAATCTCAATTTGATTTTTAGGTATTTCTTTCATCATGTAGGTTGATTTTGAAATATTGTCTTCAATTATTTCACATTGAGGTCTCATATTGTTCTTATTAGTCACATTATACAGATAACAAAATATGGAAATTTAGTTTTTTATCCTCAATTGCCGCAACTTAAAAAAAAAAAAAAAAGGTGACATAAATTAATGAGATAAGAAAGAGATTGGTATCTATATTCAATGTTATGTGCCATGAGAAGAAGCATAACGTAAAAATGAATTGTGATTAATACAAAGCTCTTGATCGCTCGAAAAGTTCTTTTATTTTTAATACACTAATGTCTAATATTTTTAATTTAAAACGAGCTTGAATAATTTATATTTTATGCTATTATATTATTCTTATTTAACTTTTTTTAATCTTTTATTTTTTTGTGGTTAATGTTACTCAATATTTAGCAATATATTTTTTTTAATGTTCCATCACTGTTTTCATCTGTTTTTATCTTCTCTAATACCTTACACTATTGTATGTAAAAATATTGTCATTGTCGGCTATTATTTAGGGATTTATGCAAGAAGTAAGACATCTCGACAACTACAGAAAACCAACTGTAAAGTACAATTGAATTTAAACTCAACATGAATTCCAAATATAAGCTTACTATTATTAGTCCTAAAAGATGTGACGGTCTACAGTTTATAGAAGGATACATCATCTTGAAATTAATAAAACATTGACTTAAAGACGTCACAAACACCAGCATATAACAAATTTTTTGTTAAACCTTGAAAGCTCTTTCTCTTTACCCTGCTTCCTTCATTTCAATAGTACACTTGTCTGCACTTTTTTTAATTTCTCATTATCACGTTGTAAAGCTTTCGCGTTTCGATCGAATAAAATTCATCTTAATTCTTTAATTATTCAGTTTAATTCAATTATTTCTCAAAAAAATAAGTTTAATTAAATTATCTTTTGCAATTTTAATTTCTATTAGATTCCAACAGAATTTTTTTTTTTTTTTTTTTAGGTTCTTTCTCCTCCTTACCGTATTGCGAATCTGATCCGATGGGTTCATGCATAGTTGATTTGTAGCAGTCATTAGACATGTGTAGGGTCCAGTCCAGTCCCAAATCATTAGGTTTGACAACTGTTTTTCGTGGTATGAAAAAACACAGACTAGACCGAAATTTTTTCTACAAATAGAATTGAGAAAATTAAATGAGAACCATGTTTTAAATTTTTTTTATAATTTTATCCACTCTAATATTAAAATTGATAATTTCAATTTTAATATTAAAAAATGATAAATTATCCACTTTTATATTATGATGGATATAAATGTAAGGAGGTATCAAATTTATGAGATTCTTGCATATAACCCAATAGAATTAGATTGTTTTACAGCAGTTTGATCCAGTTTAAATCCTGGTTTGTATGCTTTCATTGGGCTTTGTTTTGGAAAAAAATTAAGAGTGATCCAACACTTTTTTTAGGGTTTTTGGATTTTTCTTTTTGTGATTATTTTACTTTTTAATTTTTATGGTCATTTCTAAGTTATTTCAACTTTAAAAAATTTAAAATTCAAATATGGATATTAATAAATACTATAATTCAGATTTTTCTGATTCAAAGTTTAAATCAAAATTAAAATAACAACAATATGTCCTCCAAATAATACAACATAAACATATATCTAAAGCCAAATGATCCCTTCAAACTTTTTCATATATGTTAATTTCTTATATGATGAAAATAAAAATACATATAATTTAGAAATGATCTAGTTCGGTTTAGACTGTTTCTCAAAATTCAAAGACTAAACTATATCATTTTTTAAAAGGTCTAAACCAATTTTAAGTTGATTTTTTTTACTATTTCTATGCAGAAACAGACCGGCAATCTAAAAATCACTGGATTAGTTTATTCCGACCATTAATTCATATTTTATTATGCAAACTACCAACACACTATACTAATTATTTACTGGAAGAATGACATGCGGTACTAATAATTGTCCAAAATATTTTATCCAACAAATTATAAAAGAAGAAACATAAAAATAATTTTCAAACAATTAATTCTTTTTAAAAATTAATTTATATATATATATTGCTAATGGACAATGATAATGGCATTAGGTTAGTTTCTCTATCTGGAACATGGAATAATAATAAAAGACTTCTGAAGTCAAGAAGCAAGCTTAACAACTACCACGTAAATATTAAACTAACAATTATTAACTTAATTAATCCCACCACCCATCCAATTAGGACTAAGCATGACTTTGACGTACGACAGTAAGTCGGCCAAGTCTACCTTTAATATTGCAATGTCCACAACACTTTCCACGTAAAATATGCACCGTCCAATCATCCCTCTCAGCTATTACATGCACGGTAATGACCACTTGAACCTGAATCCTCATCATGCCCTTGTGGATCAGAAGGGGTGGGTGCGTGGCGGTGGGATTGGAAAGGGCTTGGTTGTTATGATGGTGGGGTTGTCTAAATTTTTTATTAAGAAAATTGAAAGTTTTGTTGTTTTATGATTTTTCTTTTCATGGGTATTTTGAGTATTATTATGTCAAAATAAAGTGTTAATTGAGAAAACAGTATTGACATATTTATTAAACGTGATATAATAATATAAAATACATGACTTCAAATGCATGGTATACTTTTTAAATAAAATCATAATATAGGGTATAAAAAGATAAGTAAATCCAAACTGTAATTTTTCTTTTTAAGGATATTTTGTGTATTTTTAAGTCAAAATTATGTGTTGATCACCAAAAAAAGATATAAATATGTTTATTAAATATAATCTGATGGTATAAAAATATAAAATTTCAAAATACATAGTATATTTTATGAAAACAAGCAAAATACATGATATAAAAATATTAATAACCTAATTATAATTCCAATACTAATTCCATTGTTCAACCAAACATTGCAATTAAAATAATCATTCAATCTATTCATTCGTTTTTAGAAATCATTATTCCAATGTTCATATTCATATTCTTATTCCACTGTATTCCTATTGCTATTCCAATGCCTATTTAACTCTTGCATTCTATATATTACAAGATAGGGCAATAAGCTGAAATATATATATTTTTTTAAATGAAATGTACGTCAAAATTGAAACTTTTGAAGAAAAAAATTTCCCTGAGTTTTTGAATATTTTATGGAAATATCCACAAATATCCTAGATATTTACAGATATTGTGGATATTTTTGGATATTATGGATATTTGACGGATACTCCGTAAAAAAATATCATTCTCCCCCTTATCCATGTCGAGAACATAGATAATGTTGTGGACATCTTAATCCATCATGATTAGAAGTGCGAGTAATTTTTAAAATCAGTTATTCCCTCTCAATTTATTAACCAGAAATTAGTGCTATTTTTCTTTAAAAATTATACACAGCTGATGGTTATGGCAGTAGGTTAAGATTCTCAATCTGAAAAAGGAATGATATTAAAAATTAAAAAAAAAAACTTATGAAGTCAAGAAGAAAGATCAACGACTAGGTCATCATACAAATTTAGTATGCGTTTTGATTAGTAAGTTTGAGTTGAAATATTTAGATTAAAATTATTTGACTATTTAAAAACTAGTTAAAAATTTGTGATCTAAACCTTGGTGTCATGGATTACTTGAATTAGTACGTGGACGGTGAGGATCACTTGAAGTAGAATTCTCATTAGTTGGAGCATGCACGATGAAGTCTTATAAAATATCCTTTCAACCACGTGATTGCATATTTTAGTTGCATATATAATCTAACGATAATTTTATATCAGATCTAATTTTTAAGTACAAAAAAATAAAATAAAATAAAAAATAGAAAGATCAACCATCATAAAGCAAGAGGACAAAAAAAGCAACATCTTTCAAATGGAAAGCCAAACAAAATAATGTTCTCTCCAACGACGGATTCAAGGGGGCACTAGTGGGAAGCGCATGTCCCCCTCACTAATATCCAAATTAAATGGACTAAACACAGGAAGCAAACAAGCCCCACCGAGGAAAAGCATCTAAAACACCTATGTTCACACCATTCACCAACCTAAAGAAAGCTTCAAGTATATTTTCCTAGGAAACTGCTTTTAATCTGATAGGTACTCTAACGATGAGATGATTTGAAGGTGTTGCAGAACAACTTGGCTTGTTTCTTAATCAACCTTTCCTTTTTATTTATTTATTTTTTTTTTTTACTCAACTCCATTTCCACATTGTGAATGCATTCTCACTTAGCGTATGACTCCAAGGTGGCCATCTGTTTTAGATGACCATGACATCAATAATGGTTTAGCAGCAGATTCGACAATGAATGTAATGACGTTACCTTTTACATAGTGGGTACGGATCATTTACTAAAATCTTTAAAGGATTCGGTTGTATTGTCTCTGATAGTATCTTGAAAAATAAAAATAATAAAATAAATAAATAAGAGAATAAAAGGTAGAAGAAGGAAACAAATGATTAATGTGATTTCATTCATGGACTAGGAACAGAGAAAAGACTCACAAGTCAGGAGCACTATAAATGGGCTTCCATATTAATTTAAGTTTACAAGTAATCAAGAATTTTATTTCTTAATATAAAAATTAACACAAATAAATATAAATCTCCTATAATACAATCATTCAACCTATAAATTGAAAAGAATCATAAAGAATATTTTCAATCAATATTTGATAATCAT
Source organism: Ficus carica (assembly GCA_009761775.1). Lineage (NCBI taxonomy): Eukaryota > Viridiplantae > Streptophyta > Magnoliopsida > Rosales > Moraceae > Ficus > Ficus carica. Next base: position 1,805,509 of record CM019746.1, read on the forward strand.
ATCAAATCTCAACAATGTTATGTTGCTTTTAACAGTCAACACTCAAGACTTCCAAGTCAACTATCAAAGAAAAAATAAGACTTATAAGTCATCATAAAATATCTAACAAAAATGAAGAAGAAAAGAAGAAGAAGAAGAAGAAGAAAACAACAACAACAACAACAACTTCTATGTCGCCACAGAATGGAAAGCATCATCTTTAACAACTTCGGTCAGCAATGACTGCTTAGTGCTGTCTTGTTTTGATTTTTGTACGTCTGCAATCCATATTGAAAGAAAAGCGACTAAAAATCAACAAATAGCATATTAATTAGATACATAAATTTTTGTTCTACCGACCACATTAGTATAGAATTTTACTACAATCCATTGAAAGAAAAGCAGGTAAAAACCAATTACCAACCTAAAATCTTCAAAACTCTTCCCCTTAATTATTTATATATATATATATATATTGAAATCACGTGCCACGTAAAGTGCATATATAATAAAATTATTAAATATTTACTTTATAAACATAAATATTAAAGTTTTCAATAATATAATATTTTTTTATGCTGGTTCAAAAACAAAATTTCTGACATAGATTAAGCTATCACAGAAAAATTGAAATCAAATATATATTTAAAAATACATTTTGATCGGGACAAATTTAATTAAGAAAGTAAATCTTTAAAAAAAATTATGTAAATAAAAAATAAGAGAATAAAAAAAGACAAGTTTAAAAAGTTATAAAAGAAAAAAAAAAAAAAAAAAAGACATTATCACAAAATGATAAAATAATTTTACTAGATTTTGAAATAGTATTTTTGAGTAACTTCACTCTTTTAATATATTTATAAATATATGTATATAGAAAAATTATTCAGTAAATTGAGTATATCACGTCATCGTGTTTACGTGGTATACCCATCCAATTAAAATTTGACATTTAGATAATTTATTCATTTCATCTTTTTGTTTTATGTTTTTCTTTCCTTATAAGTATTACCTTAATTATTAAATTTGAAATACAATAAGAAGGTATATATATTTCAACACCTATCAACATAGAAACTGAAAAGAGAATAATAATAATAATAAAAAGAAATAGAAAAGAGCATGCTTTTAAAATCTATTGAAGTTTTTTTTTCCTTTTATTTAAGATAGAAGGTTTTGATTAGTTGTTTTCATGATATTAAAAACAATTTTTTTTTTTTTTTTTGAGCAATTTGGTTAGGATCTTATCGTGTTTTCATAAATGAAGAGTTCTTTTATTATTATTATTATTTAATTTGTATGAGGAAATGTCCTCATTTCAAGCAATAAAGTTTTCGTTTGAAAACAACTAATCGTTCAAGGTGGTTTCATATGTATCATAAACGAAAAGAACTAAAAGAAAAAAGTTTCTTATATATAGTATAAATGAAAACAACTAAGATGAAAAAACATCACAATGTTTTTTTTGTTTTTTTTTTTTTTAGGTGATCGCAAGTTTTTTTTTTATTTTTTTTATTTGCAAGGTTGTTTCAATTTTAAAGAAATTTAAATATATTAGAATAATTTTAAAATAATAAATGAATTTATTTGTAGTTAATCGATTCTTATAAATGATATAAATGAGATATTTACTGTAATTTTAATTTAATTATAAAATGATACTTATTAAAAAAGAGAAACATAAAACAAAAAGATGATATAAATAAAGTACTTAAATATCAAATTTTAATGAAATATCCGATATATTAAATAATTTCTCACGTATATATATCCTATCTTGTTGTCCGCAGTCAAGAACTTATGGTCTTTTTAGTGTCACTACCGAAAAGACCTTTATTCGGTGTGTATTTTCACAAAAAATCATGGTCACAATGATCATCTCTTGTCTGCTCTTTCTCGCAATCAATTCTTCTCCACTATTTTTTGCTTCAAAAAAACAATCTTACTTTCATTGCAGGATCATCTCTCACTGTTATCATTCAGTACACCAACATTTCGTTATATATATTTTTAAAATAGAGTAAATCACTGATAGCACAGAAATTTAATTTGTTTTAATTATATTGAAATCTATTAAATAACTATTTTTTTTATCAGACACAACTCACTGAAATAAGAAATCAATCACAAATATTAGCAAAATAAGAAAAGAGAAAGACAAATTACAAAGAAATCTCTTCACAAAAGCAAAGAACCAATAACCGTGGAAAAAAATCTACTGTGTTTATCATAGAAAAAAAAATAAAAAAAAAAAAAAAAAAAAGAGAATTATCCTTGAAACTTTAATATCACATCACAATTTAGTTAATAGGAATAACGAGCTTTATGCCAAAGAAAACTCCTTCTCGGAAGCTTCCCTAATAAAGACAAATATTGACGTTTGCCTTGTCCCACAACCGAGTCAATTCGTTTGCCTTGTCCCACAACCGAGTCAATTACCCTAGTCGTCCCCCACACACGCACATTTCCACCGACACAAGAATCGAAAACCATCTAAAGTTACTTCTTCTTCTTTTTATTTTATTTTGTTTTTTTTTTATTATTATTTTTTGCTGAAGGATGGGACAAATATTGACGTTTGCTTTGTCCCACAACCAAGTCAATTCCCTAGTCGTAGTATTTGTTTAAAAAAGAAAAAAACCAAAAACTTTGAATTTCTTGTTGAAATTATGAAATTTAAATCTTAAATTTGATCACTTTAAAAATATAAAACCTCGAATTTGAATTTTTTAACTAGTTTTTGAAAAGTCATACTCGAAAATAAAAATTCTAAGTATATCCGTATGTAAAGGAATATGATTTTTGTCTATCTTTTCCTTTTATCAAAAAGATTAGAAACTCGAATGATAAATGTGTAAAAAAATTATACCCCTAGCTAAAAAAATTTCCTATTACATTTTATCAAAATTTTTGGTCACATGAAAAAAGATAAAGTATTATTTATTTTTATTTTTTTTAGAAAATGCAAAAAGAGTAGTTAATAAGGAAATGAAAGGGGGAAAGAAACATTTTTAAATACGATAAGGGAAGACTGTGAGTGCCAACAATTAAGTGGGATTAATTTCATTCTCTGTTTTGATTTCTTGTACTGCATAAAATTCGATTAAAAAAATAAAAAATCTTTTACTAAGTTTCTTTCATGGTTTATAGTCTAATATATAAATGTTATTCTTATGCATACGCTCTTGGAAACTGCTTGCTTTCAATAAGTTTGTTACTTACCAGAGATTTGCTTCTAATTAATTATAACATTGTATGATCAGCATATAATTCGTAATTAACGAAAGACTAGTCAAACATACGGCATACTGTGGAATAGAATCAATCTTTTCTTAATCTCTAATTTTATAACTAATAAGAACTAGTTAATCTTCCCAGAATCTCCAGACAATAGATTTAATAGTTTAGTTTGGCTATATATGCGTGTCAGACCGTTTCTTGTAAGTGTTAATGATAATTTTGCACAGAAGATCATTTTTCTGATATTTGTAGTCAACGAGACAAAGTTCAACCCCTTAATTTCCTAGGCAATTCTTGATCTCTATATTAACACGGTTTGGACACAGATATACATATCATACGTGTATATTATATGTGTGTGTATAGACGCAGGCATTTTTTTCATTACGTCAACAAAAATTTAAAACTACTAATTGATTAAGTGACAATGATCTAGCTATTTATAGACGAGGTCAGAAATTTCATAACCTAATCAGTGAGTTATATATATGTCTTTTTTTTTTTTTTTTTCTCAATCTCTATTTCATTTCTTTTTCTGAGTAATTATCGATACATATATTTAATTCCTTATGTCCGTCCTTTCTCAGTTTTTTTTTCCTCGATAAATCATGAGAGAAGCTATTGGCATGAAAATATGAAACTAGCACATTTCAATTAGATGTTAACACCCAACAAGCAATCTTATGTTTTCTTAAACGGAAAATTAAATAGAGAAAGCAATCATGAAAAAGTACTCTATATTCTCCAGAATTAAATTAAAATAATCTACTTCTCAGCAAAACACACGAGAAAATCGATCTTTCTAAGGAACATAACATAGTTGACAAAATAATCTCATGTGAGAATTTGAAAATATATACCTTTTATTTTCTTTAATTATTTGAACTTTTTTTATTCTGGAAGCAATGTTTTCAGGTTACTACATTACTACGAAAGTCCAACGCAGACTGTACGATCCTTCTGAGCAACATAACATGATAAATTTTTGTTCTACCGACCACATTAGTATAGAATTTTACTACAATCCATTGAAAGAAAAGCAGGTAAAAACCAATTACCAACCTAAAATCTTCAAAACTCTTCCCCTTAATTATTTATATATATGTAAAGTGCATATATAATAAAATTATTAAATATTTACTTTATGAACATAAATGTTAAAGTTTTCAATAATATAATATTTTTTTGTGCTGGTTCAAAAAAAAAATTTTCTGACATAGATTAAGCTATCACAGAAAAATTGAAATCAAATATATATTTAAAAATACATTTTGATCGGGACAAATTTAATTAAGAATGTAAATCCTTTATAAAAAATTTATGTAAATAAAAAATAAGAGAATGAAAAAAGACAAGTTTAAAAAGTTATAAAAGAAAAAAAAAAAGACATTATCACAAAATGATAAAATAATTTTACTAGATTTTGAAATAGTATTTTTGAGTAACTTCACTCTTTTAATATATTTATAAATATATGTATATAGAAAAAATATTCGGTAAACTGAGTATATCACGTCATTGTATTTACGTGGTATACCCATCCAATTAAAATTTGATATTTAGATAATTTATTCATTTCATCTTTTTGTTTTATGTTTTTCTTTCCTTATAAGTATTATCTTAATTATTAAATTTGAAATACAATAAGAAGGTATATATATTTCAACACCTATCAACATAGAAACTGAAAAGAGAATAATAATAATAATAAAAAGAAATAGAAAAGAGCATGCTTTTAAAATCTATTGAAGTTTTTTTTCCTTTTATTTAAGAAAGAAGGTTTTGATTAGTTGTTTTCATGATATTAAAAACAAATTTTTTTTTTGACCATTTTGGTTAGGATCTTATCATGTTTTCATAAATGAAGATTTCTTTTATTATTATTATTATTATTTAATTTGTATGAGGAAATGTCCTCATTTCAAGCAATAAAGTTTTCGTTTGAAAACAACTAATCGTTCAAGGTGGTTTCATATGTATCATAAACGAAAAGAACTAAAAGAAAAAAGTTTCTTATACATAGTATAAATGAAAACAACTAAGATGAAAAAACATCACAAAGTTTTTTTTGGTTTTTTTTTTTTAGGTGATCGCAAGTTTTTTTTTTTTTTTTTCATTTGCAAGGTTGTTTCAATCTTAAAGAAATTTAAATATATTAGAATAATTTTAAAATAATAAATGAATTTATTTGTAGTTAATCGATTATTATAAAGGATATAAATGAGATATTTACTGTAATTTTAATTTAATAATAAGGTATTACTTACTAAAAAAGAGAAACATAAAACAAAAAGATGATATAAATAAAGTATTTAAATATCAAATTTTAATGAAATAGGTGTATCATATAAAACACGATGACGTGATATATCAGATATACTAAATAATTTCTCACGTGTATATATCCTATCTTGTTGTCCGCAGTCAACAACATATGGTCTTTTTAGTGTCACTACCGAAAAGACCTTTATTCGGTGTGTATTTTCACAAAAAATCATGGTCACAATGATCATCTCTTGTCTGCTCTTTCTCGCAATCAATTCTTCTCCACTATTTTTTGCTTCAAAATAACAATCTTACTTTCATTGCAGGATCATCTCTCACTGTTATCATTCAGTACACCAACATTTCGTTATATATATTTTTAAAATAGAGTAAATCACTTATAGTACAGAAATTTAATGTGTTTTAATTATATTGAAATCTATTAAATAACTATTTTTTTATCAGACACAACTCACTGAATTAAGAAATCAATCACAAATATTAGCAAAATAAGAAAAGAGAAAGACAAATTACAAAGAAATCTCTTCACAAAAGCAAAGAACCAATAACCGTGGAAAAAAATCTACTGTGTTTATCATAAAATAAAAAAAATAAAAAAGAATTATCCTTGAAACTTAAATATCACATCACACTTTATTGACGTTTTATGCCAAAGAAAACTCTTCCCCGGAACCTTCCCTAATAAAGACAAATATTGACGTTTGCCTTGTCCCACAACCGAGTCAATTACCCTAGTCGTCCCACACACGCACATTTCCACCGACACAAGATTCCAAAACCAGCTAAAGTTACTTCTTCTTCTTTTTATTTTATTTTGTTTTTGTTTTTTTTAATTTTTTGCTGAAGGATGGGACAAATATTGACGTTTGCTTTGTCCCACAACCAAGTCAATTACCTTAGTCGTAGTATTTGTTTAAAAAAGAAAAAAACCAAAAACTTTGAACTTCTTGTTGAAATTATGAAATTTAAATCTTAAATTTGATCGCTTTAAAAAAATAAAACCTTAGAATCTGAATTTTTAATTAGTTTTTGAAAAGTCATACTCGAAAATAAAAATTTCTAAGTATATCCGTATGTAAAGGAATATGATTTTTGTCCATCTTTTCCTTTTACCAAAAAGATTAGAAACTCGAATGACAAATGTGTAAAAAATTATACCCCTAGCTAAAAAAATTTCCTATTACATTTTATCAAAAATTTTGGTCACATGAAAAAAGATAAAGTATTATTTATTTTTATTTTTTTTAGAAAATGCAAAAAGAGTAGTTAATAAGGAAATGAAAGGGGGAAAGAAATATTTTTAAATACGATAAGGGAAGACTGTGGGTGCCAACAATTAAGTGGGTAATTTCACTTTTAGCACTTGTAAAAATTTTATTATTAAAAATAGTATTACTTTTTTTCCCTTCATTACTAGCACTTAAAGTGGGGCCCAGCAACATTTAATGTATATCAAATTACCGGTTTACCCTCATCTCCTTCAGCTCATATATCTCTCTCCCTCGCATGGTCCAAAAAAATTTTATGCACAGACCAACATCTACAATGTTTTAGAGAGAGAAAACTGAAATCTAGAGAGAGAAAGAGTTACCACTCGCCGGAATCTTATTTTTTTTTTTCACTTTTTCGCCTAGCCCCCCACCCATTTTGAAACCCAAATCTTCATATAATAGAGAGAAACTTCCATTTAGAGAGAGAAACTTCCATCGAAAGTTTTTTTTTTTTAATTTAACATTTTTAGCCATTTTTGAGTAAAGCTCATTCCTGTTATGACCATCGAAAGTTTTTTTTTATGACCATCGAAACTTCCATTTAGAGAGAGAAACTTCCATCGAAAGTTTTTTTTTTTTTAAATCTAACATTTTTAGCCATTTTTGAGTAAATGTCATTCTTATTATGACCATCCGGTCATAATAGTTTTGACCTATGTTAAAAAAAAAATTTAAAAAAATCTAATATTTTTTGTCATTTTTTAGTATAGGTCATAACAGTTATGACCGGATGGTCATAATGGTTATGACCGGATGGTCATAATAGTTATGACTGGGTAGTCATAACAGTGTGGTCATAATGGTTATGACCGGGTAGTCATAACAGTGTAGTCATAATGGTTATGACCGGGCGGTCATAATGGTTATGACCGGGCGGTCATAACCATTATGACCACACTGTTATGACTACTCGGTCATAACCATTATGACCACCCGGTCATAACCATTATGATCGTCCGGTCATAACCATTATGACCACCCGGTCATAACAATTATGACCACACTGTTATGACTACCCGGTCATAACCATTATGACCGCCCGGTCATAACCATTATGACCACACTGTTATGACTACCCGGTCATAACCATTATGACCACCCGGTCATAACCATTATGACCACACTGTTATGACTACACGGTCATAACCATTATGACCACCCGGTCATAACCATTATGACCACACTGTTATGACTACCCGTTCATAATCATTATGACCATCCGGTCATAACCATTATGACCATCCGGTCATAACTGTTATGACCTATACTAAAAAATGGCAAAAAATATTAGATTTTTTAAAATTTTTTTTAACATAGGTCATAACTATAATGACCGGATGGTCATAATAAGAATGACATTTACTCAAAAATGGCTAAAAATGTTAGATTAAAAAAAAAAAACTTTCGATGGAAGTTTCTTTCTCTAAATGGAAGTTTCTCTCTATTATATGAAGATTTGGGTTTCAAAATGGGTGGGGGGCTAGGCGAAAAAGTGAAAAAAAAAAAAATTCCGGTGAGTGGTAACTCTTTCTCTCTCTAGATTTCAGTTTTCTCTCTCTAAAACACTGTAGATATTGGTCTGTGCATAAAAATTTTTTGGACCATGCGAGGGAGAGAGATATTTGAGCTGAAGGAGATGAGGGTAAACCGGTAATTTGATATACATTAAATGCTGCTGGGTCCCACTTTAAGTGCTAGTAATGAAGAGAAAAAAAAAGTAATACTATTTTTAATAATAAAATTTTTATAGGTGCTAAAAGTGAAATTAACTCTTAATTTCATTCTCTCTTTTGATTTCTCGTACTGCATAAAATTAGATTAAAAAAATAAAAAATCTTTTATTAAGTTTCTCTCATGGTTTATAGTCTAATATATAAATGTTATTCTTATGCATACGTTCTTGGAAACTGCTTGCTTTCAATAAGTTTGTTACTTACCAGAGATTTGCTTCTAATTAATTATAACATTGTATGATCAGCATATAATTCGTAATTAACGAAAGATTAGTCAAACATACGGCATACTGTGGGATAGAATCAATCTTTTCTTAATCTCTAATGTTTATAACTAATTAGAACTAGTAAATCTTCCCAGAATCTCCAGACAATAGATTTAATAGTTTAGTTTGGCTATATATGCGTGTTAGACCGTTTCTTTCTTGTAAGTATTAATGATATTTTTGCACAGAATATCATTTTTCTGATATTTGTAGTCAACGAGACAAAGTTCAAGTGTTCAACCCCTTAATTTCCTAGGCAATTCTTGATCTCTATATTAACACGGTTTGGACACAGATATACATATCATACGTATATATTATATGTGTGTGTATATAGACGCAGGCATTTTTTCGTTACGTCAACAAAAATTTAAAACTACTAATTGACTAAGTGACAATGATATAGCTATTTATAGACGATGTCAGAAATTTTATAACCTAATCAGCGAGTTATATATATGTAATTTTTTTTTCTCAATCTCTATTTCATTTCTTTTTCTGAGTAATTATCAGTACGTATATTTAATTCCTTAGGTCCGTCCTTTATCAGTTATTTTTTTCTCGATAAATCATGAGAGAAGCTATTGGCATGAAAATATGAAACTATCACATTTCAATTAGATTTTAACACCCAACAAGCAATCTAATGTTTTCTTAAACGGAAAATTAAAATAGAGAAAGCAATCATGAAAAAGTACTCTATATTCTCCAGAATTAAATTAAAAATAATCCACTTCTCGGTAAAACACCAGGGGAAAATCGATCTTTCTAAGTAACATAACATAGTTGACAAAATAATCTCATCTAAGAATTTGAAAATATATACCTTTTATTTTCTTTAATTATTTGAACTTTTTTTCTGGAAGCAATTATTTCAGGTTACTATATTACTACGAAAGTCCAATGCACACTATACGATCCTTCTAAGCAGCATAACACGATAATTGACCAAGTAATTAATCTCAGATAATTAAGAACTAAAAAAAAAAAAAAAATACTTCTGTTCTTTCATTCATTTTTTTTTCCCTGGAAATTACCTGATAGATTTCCGAAACTTCAAGCTTTATAATAGGCCCCATATATGTTTACAACTTTAAGGATTAAAAACTCGGCTCTTTTTTTTTCTTTTTTCTTTTTTTTTTTTCTTAGTGTGAATTCAAATCTTGAGATTTTTCATAGTAGATGTGATGTTTGAAAAAAAAAAAAAAATTTAAAGCTGGAGTTCATTAACAAAAAGAAACAACAAAAGAAAGCCCCACAAAACTTAGCAAATGAAATCAAGACAAAGTCTTAAAATAGACAAACACAAAAATTAAAAAAAGATAATTGCTAGAAACTTTGACACACCCATCCAAACGACACAATATTCTAAGTTCACACTCACATATCCAAATATCTAGCAAAATATATACGCGCTTTAACATTTTAACAATTCATTATTTTTTACTTATATTCCAAACTAATAAAAAGAGAAATTTCTAAAATGTGTACGCATAGATTTTTCATATGCAAAATTCATATAAAATGATTGGAAAAAAAGCCAAAAGAAAAAGACAAAAGAAAAAGAAAAAAGTTCTTGTAAATTAGTAAGTTAACAAGAACCACTGCAACCTATTTATACACAACTTCTTGCCTCTTTACCACCACACCAACAAATAATAATACCAATCTCCAAATTTTCTGAGCTAACAGTACAAGCTAGAGCAATGGAGGACTTGCGCCACACAGCGTACGCATACTATGAAGCCGGTAAGAAACACCTTCAGGAACCCGTAAAATTGTTTTTCGAGGAGATGGAAAGCAATGGTGACGAGAAAGTTCGGTTTGAAAAATTCAACCGCTACATGAAGACGGTGGATTGTGCACAGTTCGGCACAAAATACTTCTTCGACTTGCTTCGTGGCGACAAGAACTCTCGTGGCGACGAGGAAGAGTTCTTGAGTTATGGCGATGTGGTGACTCTTTTGTACATAATAAACAGCGGAAGGCCATTCTGTGAGAAGTGCAAAGGGTTCGTACAGGGAACGTATTTCACTTGCGTGCAGTGCTTTGAGGCCGAGAGTGACTACTCCTTCAACGTTTGCCCTTCCTGTTTCTACGCCGGCAGTTATCACCACTGCCACAAGGAGTTCATGGATCCTTTTGTGTTGCTCAGGCTCAAAAAGAAGCAAATTCAATCCAAGGAATCCACCCTTGGCCATACTAAGGTGAAAACCTAGTTAAATCACACACGCACACACTACATGCAATTTCTCACTCCTTTCTAATTATATCGACAATATTGTACTAATCACGTGACTGTAGACATTTACTTGATTTACATCTAACTCAACTATAAAATGTAGAGTTTAAATCCTCCTAACTCTAAATTCAAACTATATGTATATATTATTATACTAATTACGAAACACATGATCAAAGTTTACTACTAAAAATTTCTTTTTTTACTACTAAATTATATGGATAAATATTGAAACTTGTTTTACAATTTTTGACACTATTGGATAAATAGGCGCAGCCAATGGCTTCAAATCCAGGAATCCCTTCATCACAGACAGCTAAAATCAAGCCAAATAGTTCGAAGGCAGTCGTGGTTAAACCAAATCCACAGCATAAAACCGTGAGTTCCCATCTTCTTCTTTATTGGGATAAGTAGAAAATTAATTATCTGTTATTTTCATCGAAATAATCTTATATTGTTGAAATTAAGTAACAATATAAAAATAAAAACATGAACTATACATATTTTATTTTATTTTTTTTGAAAAAAGTATGCGCAAACATATACATAGTTGAGTAAATTGCCAATTTCGGATGTTGTGTATGGTCAAATCACCGGTAGCTAGATATTAGAAACTCCTTGGATCTCGCCAGTCTAGGGTGAATCGCGTAATATACGAGGGGTTTGTTATGGCAATCACGTGTTGTTTTCATGATATTAAAAAAAAAATTGAACAATCTTGTTAGGATCTTCTCGTGTATTCATTAATGAAATTTTTTTTTCCCTATTTCTCGATTTTTATCTTCTTTGTATGAGGAAATGTCCTCATTTCAAGCAATAAAGTTTTCGTTTGAAAACAACTAATAGTTCAAGGTGGTTTCATATGTATCATAAACAAAAAGAACTAAAAGAAAAAAGTTTCTTATATATAGTATAAATGAAAACAACTAAGATGAAAAAACATCACAAGGTTTTTATTTTTTATTTTTTTAGGTAATCGCAAGTTTCTTTATTATTATTTTTTATTTGCAAGGTTGTTTCAATCTTAAAGAAATTTAAATATAGAAGAATAATTTTTTAAAAATATATATATGAATTTATCTGAAGTTAATTGATTATTATAAAGGATTTATTTGGGAAAGATTACTATAAAAAAATTTAATTGAAATATTTTCAATAATTTTAATTTAATAATTAAGATAATATTTATCAAAAAAAGAGAAATATACATAAAAAGATGATATAAATATAATACTCAAATGTCCAATTTTAATTACATTATGTAATTATGATGACATGATACACCAATATACTAAATAAGTTTTCATATATAAATATTCTGTCTTGTTGTCTGCAGTGCGTTTTCATGTATAAATTTTAATTGTTTTCAGTGCGTTAAATATCCTGTCTTGTTGTCCACCGACACAAGAATCAAAAACCAGCTGTGACTAGGGGTTGGGCTAAAGCTACTTCTTCTCTCTCTCTCTCTCTCTCTCTCTCTCTCTCTCGGTGCTGGAGGTTGGGCTAGAGCTACCTAATCAACGAATTGGACCAATGAGCTCATGTTCTTACCGAATCTTATTAAAAAACACTGTTGTTTTAGTTCTTTTTTTTTTTTTTTTTGGGAATAAATTTTTATTCTTATTTTTGGGTAATTGGTAAATTGTCCCTAAATTATTTTAAAAGCATTACTTTAGTCCTTACATTTTTCATTTCATAACGAAGTTCGAAGATTATTTTCTTTGCTTTTTTTTTTTTTTTTTTTTTTTCGGTTGTTGTGCTATCGATCAGATTGGTGCCTAGCTTTAAATTCAAAATATGTTTTATTTTAGAATTGAATGAAAAACTTTTATTAGGCTATACTTGCAACTACAATAATCTAAATTTTTGGTCTCAGATAAATATTGAAACTTGTTTTACAATTTTTGACACCTATTGGATATATAGGTGCAGCCAAGTGCTTCAAATCCAATAATCTCTTCATCACAGAAAGCTGAAACCAAGTCAACTAGTTCGAAGGCAATTGTGGCTGTGCCAAATCCACAGCGTAAAACCGTGAGTTCCCATCTTCTTCTTTATTAGGATAAGTAGAAAATTAATTATCTGTTATTTTTATTGAAATAATCCTATATTGTTGAAATATATCTTTCCAAATTAAGTAACAATACAAAAATAAAACAAGAAATATACATATTTTTATTTTTTGAAAAAAAGTACACGTAAACACACACGTACTTGAGTAAATTGCCGATTTCGAGTGTTGTGCATGATCGAATCACTGATAGCTAGATATTACACGCAAATTAAATAAACTTTTGTTATTCAAATAGAATAACTATGCCCTTGTTTGGAGTAGAAAAAATACCAATAAAGCAAAATATTCATATTCAATTTCAAAATACACATAACATATATTTTTCTCTCTCTTCCAAATATCATTTTAATTTGAGTTCTCAATTCAAATTAGATAGGATAAGGGAAGACTGTGGGTGCCAACAATTAAGTGGGATTAATTTCATTCTCACTTTTGATTTCTCTTACTACATATATATTCGATTAAAAAATAAAAAAATTTAACTAAGTTTCTTTCATGGTTTATAGTCGATTATATAAATACCGATCTTATGCTTACGTTCCTGGAAACAGCTTGCTTTCAATAAGTTTGTTACTTACCAGAGATTTGCTTCTAACTAATTATAACATTGTATGATCAGCATATAATTCTTAATTAACAAAAGACTAGTCAAACATACCGCGAATTGTGGAATAGAATCAACCTTGTCTTAATCTCTAATGTTTATTATAACTAATCAGAACTAGTTAATCTTCCCAAAATCTCTAGACAACAGATTTAATATTTCAATTTGGCTATATATGCATGTTAGACCATTTCTTGTAAGTATGAGACAAAGTTCAACCCCTTAATTTACTAGGCAATTCTTGATTTCTATATTAATACGGTTTGGACACGAGATATACATATTATACGTGTATATTATATGTATATATATACATAGACGCAGGCATCTCTTTCGTTACATCTACAAAAATTTAAAACTACCAATTAAGTCAATGACAATGAAACTACAACAACAATTTATAGGCTATGTCTGCAACTACAACAATCTAAAGTTTTGGTCTCGGATAAATATTGAAACTTGTTTTTACAATTTTTGACACCTATTGGATATATAGGTGCAGCCAAGTGCTTCAAATCTAGTAATCTCTTCATCACAGACAGCTGAAACCGAGCCAAGTAGTTTGAAGGCAATCATGGCTGCGCCAAATCCACCGCGTAAAACCGTGAGTTCCCATCTTCTTCTTTTTTGGAATAACTAGAAAATTAATTATTTGTTATTTTTATCGAAATAATCCTATATTGTTGAAATATATCTTTCCAAATTAAGTAACAATACAAAAATAAAAACATGAAATATACATATTTTTATTTTTTGAAAAAAAGCACACGCAAACACACACGTACTTGTGTAAATTGCCGATTTCCGTTATTGTGCATGGTCGAATCACTAGTAGCTAGATATTACACGCAAATTAAATCAACTTTTGTTATTCAAATACAATAACTATGCCCTTGTTTGGAGCAAAAGTTTGGAATAGAAAAAATACCAATAAAGCAAAATTTTTATATTCAATTTCAAAATACACATAATATCTATTTTTCTCTCTCTTCTAAATATCAATTTAATTTGAATTCTCAATTCAAATTAGATAGGATAAGGGACGACTGTGGGTACCAACAATTAAGTGGGATTAATTTCAATCTCTCTTTTGATTTCTCTTTCTACATAAATATTCCATTAAAAAAAATATTTACTAAGTTTCTTTCATGGTTTATAGTCTAATATATAAATGCTGTTCTTATGCTTACGTTCTTGGAAACTACTTGCTTTCAATAAGTTTGTTACTTACCAGAGATTTGCTTCTAAATAATTATAACATTGTATGATCAGCATATAATTCTTAATTAACAAAAGACTAGTCAAACATACCGCATACTGTAGAATAGAATCAATCTTGTCTTAATCTTGTCTTAATCTCTAATGTTTATAATGACTAATCAGAACTAGTTAATCTTCCAAAAATCTGTAGACAACAGATTTAATAGTTTAATTTAGCTATATATGCATGTTAGATCATTTCTGTAAGTATTAATGATATTTTTACACAGAATATCATTTTTGTGATATTTGATTGTCAACGAGACAAAGTTCAACCCCTTAATTTACTAGGCAATTCTTGATCTCTATATTAACACGGTTTGGACACGAGATATACATATTATGCGTGGATATTATATGTACATATATACACATAGACGCAAGGCATCTCTTTCATTATGTCTACAAAAACTTAAAACTACCAATTGAGTCAATGACCATGAAATTACAACAACAATCTATAGGCTATGTCTGCAACTATAACAATCTAAATTTTTAGTCTCGGATAAATATTGAAACTTGTTTTACAATTTTTGACATCTATTGGATATATAGGTGCAGCCAAGAGCTTCAAATCGAAGAATCTCTTCATCACAGACAGTTGAAACCGAGCCAAATAGTTCGAAGGCAATCGTGGTTACACCAAATCCACAACGTGAAGCTGTGAGTTCCCATCTTCTTCTTAATTAGGATAAGCAGAAAATTAAT
The DNA here is from genome assembly GCA_009761775.1 of Ficus carica. Lineage (NCBI taxonomy): Eukaryota > Viridiplantae > Streptophyta > Magnoliopsida > Rosales > Moraceae > Ficus > Ficus carica. The sequence goes on from CM019746.1 coordinate 1,821,172, forward strand.
TATTTGTTATTTTTATTGATATAATCCTATATTGTTGAAATATATCTTTCTAAATTAAGTAACAATATAAAAATAAAAACTTGAAATATATATATATATAAATATTTTTTTTTTTTTTTTGGAAAAAAAGCACACACAAACACACACATAATTGAGTAAAATGCCGATTTCGAGTGTTGTAATACATGGTCGAATCACCGGTAGCTAGATGTTAGAAACTCCTTGAACCTCGCCAGTCTAGGGTGACTAGCGTGATGTATGAGGGGTTTATTGTGGCAATCCTCAACGTATGCAGGCCATATAGGGTTTTTTTTTTTTTTTTTTTTCCCTTTCCTATTCCTGAAACACTTTCTTCTTTCGGAGAAGAAAAGGGAAGGTTGGGGTTTTAGATGGAGAAGAAGTTGAGAACAAAAGAAAGTTATAAACCCACGGAGCCTTTTATTTTCTAATCCTTTTTTAAGTTCGAAAAGAAAAGAGCAGAAAATATTTGACAAAACAAATTTTATACCAAATAACCAATTTTGGTATAATATTATACCCTAATCGCAAGTCAACTTCTAATTTACAATCCTAAAAATATAACAAGAACAAAGCAAAACATATACTAGAAGAACAATTAAAGCAAACAAATTAAAAAAAAAAAAACAACAAAGAGATTCCTCAAACACTTCTTTTAGTATTATACTAGGGTATAAATGTAAAATAATCTAGCTTAGACATTTTCTTTCCCATTCTCTCTCTCTCTTATATCAAACAATAAATATGAAAGAAAAGCTCAACCATTTCTTTCCCATTTTCTCACTACTATGGATATATTGCTTCTCTTCTTCTATATTTTCCATCTTTCTTACCAAACATAATATAAGATTTTATGTGTAGTTTTGTTTGTTAGTCTTTTAATAAAATTTTTGACCACCTCAACACAGGATGGAAAGTTGTATTTCGACAATATACAAGGGCTATATTGCAATAATCCCTATGTATCACCCCCCTTACCTTGCCTATTGAAATTAGTCTGAATTTGATGATTGTTTATATTGGATTTTAACTTTATGTATTAATGTTGGCAAACTCGATTCCTTGGATAATCTCTCCAATGGGAATAACAATTTCACTTCATTAACTATCTGCTTCCAAATTCTTTTTCCTGCAGATCATATATATACTTTGATAAGCGGTTAGTCAAAATTATGATATAATAAGACTATGTTGGTCTCTGTGTAATAATCTGCAGGAGGTTTATTTTAATTATCAATTAGTCAAAACCAATAATAAAACATATATCTCATTACCATTTCCACATTAATCATACATTGTATAAATTCATGATGTGTAAATTATCTACTGATTCTGGTCACCACCATTTATATAAAAAAATAAATCCTGCAGGTTAAGCCGAACGATGCGGTGCAGCTAATGCAGTTGGCAGTGGCCGTGGGAAATCTTTTGGTCGCTGCCCAGTTTTGCACCATCATGTGAACCAAAATGCTTGCAGATGCGCTTGCTGTGTGTTCTCCTTCCCGTGTGGACGCCTTAATATTGCGGATCAGATATCTTTCTTAGGCCATATTTTTACCTTTTGCTTTCCTTCAAGTTCTAGAAATAGTATTACTATATCGTTGTAATGATTCCTAGCTAGCTATTTATTTTGATTAATGTTAGGTTCGTAATTTTGTCATCCTTAATATACTCGCAGTTGTGATCGTTTAACTTCACATTATTATTATTATTATTATTATTATTTTGAGAAGAAAAAAAATGATTAATGATGTCCTCAAACCCTTTATCTCCCATTTATTTGGGAATTTAATTGACTATAAGTGGAACAGTACTAGAATTTGACATATTCTCTCATTAGCCCCGGTTAGGTTACCTAATTTATGTTTAGTTCTTTGTTACATATGTTTGAACTATTTTGTTTCCCTAATGGTCTTTTCGAATTAATTTTTTGCAATATTACTCATAAGGAATGTCTAAAGCTTGAGAGTGCTACTTGGACCTAAGAATGATAATATTCTCCATGGAGACAGCATCCCATCGGGCTTTTATCTCAATAGGACATAAATGGATAAAGTCTTTTCCTTGAATAAAAAGCAGGATGTTGACCGAGGAAGCATCCCCACACCACCACCCCTTGACATATATATCACATAAATTTATATTATAATATTATATTATCATTATTTCACCTTAGATTAAACCTAATTATGATGATGACATCATAGGTATATTATTTTGATAAAATGATTGTGCTCCCATCTTTGCAAATCTTTTCCTTTTACCAATCAGGTTAGAAACTTGAGACAAATATGTAGAAAATTATATCCCCATTAAAATTGCCTATTACATTTCCAACAAAATTTTTGGCCAGCGGCAAAAAAAAAAAAAAAAAAAAAAAAAAAAGGAGAGAGCCACAAAACACAAAAATAAAAGAAAAAGAAAAAGAAAAAGAAAAAGAAAGAGTGGTTAATAAGGAAATGAAAGGTTGGGGAAAAAATTTAAAAATAGGACAAGGGAAGAGTACTGTGGGTGCCAACTAATTAACTGGGATATTGTTTCGTTCTCTCTTTTGATCTCTCTTACTACATAAATCTTTAATTTTTAAAAAAAATCTTGTTCTAAGTTTCTTTCACGGTTTATAGTCTAATATATAAATATTGTTCTTATGCATTCATTATTGGAAACTGTTTTCTTTCAATAAGTTTGTTTACAATACCAGAGATTTGCTTCTAATTAATTACAGCATTGTGTAATAAGTACATAATTTTTAATTCATAAATGACTAGTCGAACATACCGCATACGTATAAAAAAATCGATCTTGTCTTAAGTTTTAATGTTTATAATAATTAATTAGAACTAGTTAATCTTCCCAGAAGCTCCAGACAACAGTTAGAATAGTTTAATTTGGCTATTAATGATATTTTTGACAGAAAATCATTTTTCTGATATTTAACTGTTAATGAGTCAAAGTTCAACACCTTAATTTCCAAGGCAATTCTTGATCTCTATTTTAACACGGTTTGGACACAGATATATATATATATATATATTTATATTTATATATGTGCATATTATATATGTATATATCACATATATATAGATGCAGGCATCTCTTTCGTTACGTCTACAAAAATTTAAAACTACCAATTGTGTTGTAATCTAGCTATTCATAGACGAGGTTAGAAATTTCATAACCAAATCAGAGAGTTATATTGATATTTATATGTATATGTATAGACATATATATTTTTTCTCAATCTCCATTTCGTTTCTTTTCTGAATACGTAATTGTTGGTATATTTAATTCCTAAAATCCGTCTTTATCAGTTTTTTTCCTGGTAGCAATGTTATCAGATTTCTATATTGATATGAAAGATCAATGCAGACTATACAATCCTTCCGAAGAACATAACATAGTTGACAAAGTAATTAATCTCAGCTTACAATTTAAGGGGGGGAAAAAAAAACTTATGTTTACTTCACTCCTTTTTTTTTTTTTTTTAAACTGGAAATTATCTGATAGATTCTCAAAACTTCAAGCTTTAAAATATGTACCATTTATATGTTTGTAACTTTGAGGATTAAAAATTAGGATCTCTATCTCTCTCTCTCTCTCTCTCTCGCTTTTTTTGGTGAGACGTAGGGCAACATTATTTAAACCATACGTAGATAGTGGAAATAAAATTGATCAGATGCTTGATTCGCTAGTACTTCACATAATTGAGCAACTTCCTAAGCTGGAAGAAACCTTCGCCAGTTTGATTGCGGCATCCACCGCTGTAAAGGCAAAGTTCTATTTACGCTAGGAAAAAAAAAAAAAACAATTTGAGCAAAATAATTTACCATTGAGGGATTAACGTAGACAAAGTAAATTGTCATTGGCAATTCTAGGTGTGTTATCATTCTATTTTAATTAATAATTTTCATTGTTACTAGTAGTCATTACCATCATGCCCTATAACCGACAGCATAAAAGTTTTAGTATTGATTGTTTTTTACCGAATGTTTACTATGTGAGGAGACTTTTGATGAAAGTGGCTGTAATTTTGATATTGTAACAGTTTCATGATTGACCTTTCCAACTGTATCATGAATCAATTTTATTAAGTGATTTTCAGTAAAACTATAAGTAATTAAGGGCCCATTTGGGGAAACATTTGAAGATAGAATTTTGGAAATTGGATTGGAAATATGTGTTTAAAGTGAGAACTTTTGAAAAGTGATATAGAAAATAGTGTAAAAATTTGAAATGTGTTAAAAAAAAATATGCAAAATGGATATTGTTTTGTTCTCTTATCGTTGTAAGTATTTTGATATAAGATTCATCCAATTTCGATTTAAAACGAGAAACTTATAGACTTTTAAAGTTTGAAGTTTTTGAAAAAGGAAAAGAGAGAGGAGGTGAGATCTAGAATTGAGAGTATTGGATCAGACAGTAAAATACCGTTTGGAAACTTCCGCCCAAATGAAACCTAAAATCATGTCTCTTACTATTACACTCTAAAAACATTTAGAGTTATGAATGTTTTTGAAAAAATTACATTAGTATTGATAGTCATTGATTGTTGAAAGTTGGGACAATACTCTTTGATCATATGTTAAAAAAAAAGAGAAAACATTTCTTCGGTTTTCTTGAGGAAAAGAAATACTTTATTAACAAATTTCGTCTTTATATAATAATTATGAGAATTATCTCTATTAATTTCTGTTATATATGATCCATAAAGTAATTGTGATAACTACCACTAGTAATCATAATATTAACCAATAATTCATATATAAAAATATGAGTTTCTACTAGAATAAATTTAGTTCTATAAGAATATAAGATCTTCAAAATCTGATGGGTTGATAATAGATATGGAAAAGTATCGGAAATAAATTTTTTCAGACATGCCTTTATTGGAATTAACCCTTACCATTACCACCAATGGTCCATTCAACTGACTCAATTTTCCACTGGAATCTGAGAATTTAACAAATGGTTTTAATTACCAAATTTATATGGATGCGAACCTTGATTAATTGGCCGTACGGTACGTGCATTAAATGCTGGCAAGAGTTTCAAGAACATTTCAACGTGAGTTGTACTTCACGAATGGATATATATCATACCCCATCAAGCACTTCAATATATTGCCTCAAATTCCTCAAAAATATATTTCCATTATATATATTACCTCATTTACTGCACCATTAATTTCAGGTTTTTATAACCATAACATTTTACGGGAGCTCTCATATCCGGTGTCCTATTTTTGCTGGACAAGAGCAGTAGTCTCCCCTCCCCTGAAACGAATGACCACAAATCTCCTTGTTCTCTCTATCTCAATTTCGTCGGAAACCATCATCGATAGTGAGAGAGTTTGAGCTTTTATCTCTGCCATTATCTTTGTTGTCGATGATGTCGGGGTTCGTCCTATCAAGCCTGTTCGAAAGCAAGAGGAAGGCGGCGTCGATGTTCACGTCGCAGTGCTCAGCGAGTGCAATCATGACAAAGCTAGAGAGCATGGTAAAGGGGCTGAGTTTCAGGGTGGTGAAGGTGAAGGACGCTCAGGTGAGGTTGCAGGGATGCTTAAAGGAGAGGAAGGGAGGGCTCTCTACCATTGTCTGCAGGTTATATCGCTCCTCCTTTCAAGTTGTGTCATGCTCGTTTACGACTTGTCCTATTGGACCGTACGGCTGCCGGACCCGTTAGCTTTCCTAACATTTTATGTAGACAAAAAGAAGAGCTATTTGGAGACTTTTTGTTTCTACGTCCATATTATCATGTAGAGGTTTTGCTTTTAGTCAGTAGAATTGAAACAGTGACTTTTCAATAGTGTCTGGAATCAAATTTTTAAAATTACTTTTGAAATCAAAATAACTAAAACTGTTAAAATAAATATTAAAATATATAGTTTAAACCTGACAAGTTTTAAAGATCGTTCAAATAAGCTTTTCCCAAATGCCCATAATTTCTGGTTTCAATGGGAAGTTCTTTTTGAGATTGGATCTTCAAAGAGATTACCTATATACTTCAAAAAACAACATTTGAACTCATGATGCTAAAAGCAACTTCTAGAAAACTCTGTTAAATAAGCCTTAATATTTGTCTTGGAAGAGATCTACATTATTATTATTTTTTTATGCTAGTAATTTAGAACTTATCTCAATCTTTAGCGCCTTTGAGCAGTTTAGTTTTATGCTTTAAATCCAGTCTCCTCAACTTGAAGATAGATTGCCAATAATAGCTTGAATCAGAGTTCTATTTGTTAGAATATAGATAACTAGGAATTGCAAAATTTATTTAAAAAAACAATTTTAATAAAATAAAAATAAAAATAAAAACGTTAAGAAATTGGATTAAACCCTATTATAAGTATCGTTATTGAGAGGGGCAACATCAAATGTACAAATAGATAAAAGAAAGTAATAAAACAAAGACTTTTGTAATTTTTTTTCCTTGTAAATATAGTTCTTTTTCAAAGAAGAGATGACTAAACATTTATAATGTGTCCAATTGTTGATAAAACTTTCTTAATTGGGAAAAAAATTCATTTATCTTTTTGCAACTTGCTAAATGAATAATACCGGACTTGTCATGACTAAGTTGAATTAAAGACGAACTAGTCTAGAAGCTAATTACTGGCTAGAATTTTAGATAAGATATAAATTTGAGTTAATTAATTAAAGGCAACATTTTATATACTTTTCAAATAGGGGTTTGACAATGTTATTCCTTGAAGTATTATTTATAACGGTTTGGTTTGGTTTTTTTTTTTTTTTTTTTGCTCCTTTTCAAATGCTGATCAACCACTTAATCTAAAATTTTATTGGGTTTCAGTCCTTAGCTATAAAGTTTACGATGCATTTTAATATTTAATAATTACTAACTTAATTCATGATAACTTGATATTTTATAGAAGCGGACACATAAGCTATAATAGGTTATCTTCGATATGAAAGAGTTTGATAACCCTTTAAATTAAATTTTGCTCCTAATGTGATTTTGTAGTGAAATTTCAATCCGTACATGAATATTCTAGAGTTATATTATGTGACTACTTCAATTATATACCAAACACCAATATTTGTCAATTTTTGGATTAGAGACTAACACACACACACGTAAAATAGATGTACATTTATTTCGTACCTTCTAATCCCATATATATAAGACTACTTTCTAATATGAATAATGCTAGGGAATATCAATGGGACCAAGCTCTCTATTAATGTGATATTTAGTATCACTGATATTCTAAGGCAATTTTTATAACTCTATAAAATAGAGTTATTTTACATCTTTTACGCATGTAAATTGACTAGGTTCTTGAGCATATTAATTAATTTTAAGTTAATTGTGCTTAGCTTTGCTTATTTTTAATTTAGAATAGTTTTTGTTATTTATTCAATTGTGTAATTTTATCTAGGTTAATATTAAATTTAATATGTTGTTATTGACTTACCCTTCTGAACAAATAATTTTTTAATTTGTATAGGTTAATTAGATGAAAATGTACAAAAAGAGAATTTTCGACTCAAATTGGGGACAAAATAGTCATCAAAATAGCCTTAAAAAGATTAAAATTCGAATTACAATGGCCACTAATCAGAGAGCGCCACATGTCCCCTACAACAGTGCTAGTGATCTACTGCTGGCGTTGTCGCCAAGCCAGAAGTCACCATCTGGACCGCACTACCAGGTGGTCTTCTTGCCTCACGCCAAGTGTTCAGTTGTGGCAGTGGTGGGGCCCACGCCAGTAGCTGCTGAAGCAAGAAAGGAAAAGGGCAAAAAAAAAAAAAAAAAAGAGAAAAGAAAAGAAAAAGTAGAAAAGAGAGAGAAAGGGTATAAAGCAAGGAGATGTTGGCCGGGAGACTCGAAGGCCAAGAACAGAGGCCAAACCCGGCAGCCAAGAAGAAAGAAAAGTGAGGAAGACAAAGAAAAAAAATAGAAAAAAAAAAAAAAAAAAAGCCAAAAAAAAAAAGTAGTTTAGGATTTAGTTTTTATTTTTAGTTTTAGCCTTTATTTTCAATAAATTCCAAAATAATTTTGGTAATTAACTCAAATTTAAACACAATTTTCGTGCAATAAACAACCTTATTTATCATTTTATTATTTGTGCGATTTGTACACTTACGAGGTTTCACGTAACAGTTTTACTTCTAAAATATGTACGAAAATATTGTTTTACATGTGTGTGTGTCTACAGCCCAAACATCAGCATTCAACATCATCCGTTACAAGAAATCTCCTACATCATCTGCATCTTCTTCTTCTTCTCAATCTCGCAAACCGGAGGAGACAAGCAGGATCTCTTTCTAGTGCGATTGTGCCGGCTGTGAATCAGCAATCCAATCAAGTAAGTTTTTAATTAATTCAAGTTTTTCTTATTCCATTATAATCAACAGATATAATTGTACATTTAATCAAAGTAAAAGATTATGTTACCTTGGTATAGTATATAAATCTTATTTTACGGACTTATTATTGAATTACAAGCTGTGAACTTTGTTGCAGTGCACAGGCTAAGATGCAGACAGCTATACAGTTCGGACAGCTGCTAGTAAGCATTGGAAGTATAGTTATTACATCCTCATGTACCATTCTCTAAACAAATAAACAATAAAAAAAAATTTAAAAATTATAAAAAATAAAAAAAAATTTAAAAACTGATGAAGAAGAAGTGTGTCGCTATGTATATATATATATAAATAAGTCGTAGTCGTCTTTTCACGTACCAAGCTATAAATCTGAATATCCAAGATTCTAGTCTCATTAGAAGGATTTTTGGACTTGTGTTTTTTGCTTGTTATTTATGTTTAATGTTATTAATGAGTATTTTGTGATTCTGTTTTGTTTATTTTAAATAACCAATAACCATTGTTAAGTCTTAGTTTTAATAAATAAATAGAGAGCACAACTATAGCACGACAGTTCGAAAGCAAAAGAACGATTTAAATTCGGAAATAAAACCCCGTTGAAGCTAACTCAACGAGTAGAAAGAGGAGGGATTTGAGTAGAAACTCTTATTCGAAATTTAAAAATGTTTTTGTTTTTGTTTTTATTTTTATTTTTTTTTTAATTGAGAGCTAAAAGCTAAAAAAAAATCCAAAAGCAATCAAGATTATGATTATATATACAATATATATATATATTCTTTAAAAGAAGTAATGACTCTTTTCATCCCCTTCTCTACTTACCACATGTCATTTTATGTAGTTGTCACATCATTATCACATGTTTTTCTCTTCTTATATATAAATCTTTGTTATAATGTGTAAGCGACAAGTAATAATAATTGTTTAGACAACGAAAATTAAGAGTAATATAGGACAAATTATACTCGTTTTATATAATGAATCAGTTACGCAACAGTTTTATCTTGTGGGTCGAAGTCGAGATGAGTTATTACCATTATTAGTCCTAAAAGATGTGACGGTCTAAATTTCATAGAAGGAGATACATAATCTTGAAATTAATAAAACATTGACTTAGAGACGTCACAAACACCAGCATAAAATTTTTTTTTTAATTATTTTTTTAACCTTAGAAGCTCTTTCTCCTTGCCCTGCTTCCTTCATTGCAATAGTACACTTGTCTGTGGACTTTTTAATTTCACAGTATCATGTTGTAAAGCTTTCACTTTTCGATCGAACTATTCATCCCAATACTTTAATTATTCAAAGTGTAATCCAATAATTTATGGGGGGAAAAAAAGCTTAATCGAATTATCTTTTTCACTTTGAATTTCTATTAATTTTTAACAGAATTTTTTTTATTTTATTATTTTTTTATTTTTTTTATTTTTTTACTTTCACTTCATTGGTCTTAACTTAATCACTGCCATATCGAGAATCTGATCCAAGGGGTTCGTGCATGGTTGATTTTCAGTAGTCATTAGTCCGGTCCCAAATTGTTTTTTGTGGTTTGAAAAAGCACAGACTAGACCGAACCTATTTCTACACATAGAATTGGACTGTTTTAGAGCGATTTGGTCCTTTTTAAATTGCTGTTGTATGCTTTCATTGGGCTTCGTTTTAGGCAAAAATTAAGAGTGATCCAACTTTTTTTTTTTTTTTTTTTTTTTTTGGCTGAGGTTTTTGGGTTTTTCTTTTTGTGATTTTTTTTACTTTTTAATATTCATGGTCCTTTTTAATTTATTTAAACATTAAAAAATTGAAAAATTCAAATATGCATATTAATAATATATTTCAGATTTTTCTAATTCAAATTGTTTAAATAACAACAACATGTCTTCCAAATAATTAAACATAAACATATATTTAAAGCCAAATGATCTCTTCAAACTTTTTATATATGTAAATATTTATACTTCCTTCTAACTTTTTTTTATATATGTAAATTTCTAATATAATGAAAATTAAAATATATATAATTAAGAAATGACTTTTTTTTTTTTAAAACTATTTCTATGTGGAAACAGACTGGCAATCTAAAAATTACTGGATTAGTTTATTCCGACGATTTGCTGTTTTTCCTGCCCAACCCTTAGTCTTCATACAGAAAATTCATAGGGTAATTCTAAAAGTTAAAAGTGGAATTTATAAAATTTTCAGTTAGACATAAGAAACGTACGAGAATAGCTTTACCAACAACATATCATTTGGGAAAAGAATAATGTCAATTTGAAAAACGAGAAAAAAACTTCAAAAGAGTATACAACTAACTATTGTCCATGAAAACGATGACGTGTGTGTGTGTGTGTGTGTGTGTGTGTGTGTGTGTAGGGTATACTTAGGTACTCCACCTCAAATTTGAAGAACAAAAACTCCATTGCAATCTTGGCCGTACGTATGAAATCCAACGCTTGAGAATGAATAGATGACAAAGACTAAAATTGTAACCGGCAAGTCTTCTTCTAAATGTGTTTTTTGTAGAAGAAGAAGTCGTATGGGGAGCATTGGTGGAGATTGGAAGGGACGGCAAGTCTTTTTTTTTATTATTATTTTTTTGGGGACTGAAACGAATGTAGCACAAGTCCACCTGGGTTTGAGGTAGAGTAAGTTTCATGGTTGAGGATTGATTTAATAAGGTAGAAAGAGGGCAACGAATTGGGATTTATTTTATTTTATTTTTTGACACAGTAAAAAGCCGGAGGTTATTTATATAATTGTCTAAATTAAAGACTATAATTTTAAAAAATATCTATTTTTTATTTTATTTACATGAATGTCAAAATTGATTTTTATAAAAACCACATTATCCTTTCATCAAGAATTGAAAATAAATAAATAAAATCATTGGTAAAAATGGAAAGAAAAAATCTTTAAAACATTTCAGATTAAGCAAGTCTTTTATTAAAGAAAAAAAAGATCATTTTACTGATTGAGGGACAGTACTTATGTGCCTCTATAACTTTGCCTTTGTTCATGTAATTGTTCCTCTTTCCTTTTGGGGGTGGCTGATACTGCGTTTCCCTTTGTTCTTTGTGGTTGTTTGTCTGCTTAGATATTTAAAAACAAAAAAAAAACAAAAACGAAAAAACAGAATAGGCAGAAAACGAAAAGGCAAAATTAAAATTTAAGGAAAAAAAGGGAGTGAATTTGGAGATAAGCGACTAGACAAATGTGGGATTGACAGATGTATTCGCATTTAAATTAAATTTAATAGTTAGACAAATGTTTCTTAAAAGTTTATGGATTTAACAGGAAATTTGAATACGAAATTTGTTGGGGAATTACTTCGTGACCTAATTCAACACCTAAGAACGAATAATAATCAAAAAAGAAAATCACATACAAAAAGACACAATAATTTTGATACATGTTCACTCAATTGATGATAACGTCCTGTTTTTACCATCGTTGCAGATTCCCGCTATGATGATGATTGATAAATTACAAGAGATTTCCAAGAGATTACAAGAGATTCTCAATCCGGAAAAATGAATGATATTTTTTATAAAAAAAATTATGAAGTCAAGAAGAAAGATCAACAACTAGGTCATCATGCAAATTTTGTATGCATTTTGATTAGTAGGTTTGAGTTAAAATATTTACATTGAAATTATTTGATTTTTTAAAATTAGTTAAAAAAATTTGTAAAAAAAAAAAAAGACAAAAAATGAATTAAAATTTTTTTTTTAAATTTGAATTGGTCAACTAAATGGGGGCATATCGCACCGCCATCCAATTAGGACTAAGACTCATGTCTTCTAGAACTTCTGTTTCAGTCGGCTCCCCCCCTCAATGGTCAATTGTCCCTAATTTTATTGCAACAAATTTTTTTTCTCATTTATGGCTCGTAATATCTTGCTAAGTGTGATCCAATATTGGTTCTAAATACTTTCTTTCTTTCTTTCTTTTTAGGAATTTCTATGAAGTTTCCGGTTATTCATTTTTTTTTTTTAGGAACTTCTATGAAGTTTCCAATTTATTTTGATTCTCAAGGAATAACATCACACTTTGCTTTTTACAACTCAAAATGTAATAAAATATCCCTCTCGGTTTATCATAAGCTGTACTTTCGCCATTAAAACGTTTGCTTATCTTAATGAAATGTTTTTATCATGTGCAATTATAAGGTTACCAACAATATGTGATTAGAATTGTTAAAGAACATTTTCACTTGCCTAGTCATATGATTTGTATGATTGAAAAAGTATTAAAATTGTAAGAAGGATAATCTAAATGACTAATTTTGTACCATCTTAAATTATATAAGATAATGTGAGACAACTAATATTTTTTATGGATCAAATTTAAAACTATCCGGAAGTTTCTCATCAATTAATCATCAAAAGAAAGAGAAACCAAATAAAAACAAAGCAAAACCCGACTTTGACGACCATAAGTCAGCCAAGTCTCTGACTCTTATATATTGCAATTTCCATGACACTTTCCATGTAAATTTATCTACTGTAACCTCTACCTATGGTCGAGCTGGCTGATTGAAAGAAGACGGATGCGCGCACTTTCCATTGAATTAGTACGTGGACGGTGAGGATTACTTGAAGTGGAATTCTCATTAGTTGGAGCACACACGATGAAGTCTTATATAATATCCTTTCAACCACGTGATTACATATTGTAGTTGCATATATAATCTAACGATAATTTTATATTAGATCTGATCTCTAAGTTCAAAAAGAAAATAGAAAGATCAACAATCATAAAGCAAGATGACTAAACTAGCAACGTCTTTCAAAAAAAAAAAAAAAAGTTCTCTCCAACAACGGATTCAAGGGGGCACCAGTGGGAATCACATGTCCCCCTCAAGTTTTTTTAACTTCAAAAAGACCTAAATATTTCTCTTAATAGTTTTAACGTGCTCCCATTTAAAAGTTTTTTTTTTTTAAACATACCCACACTTAATATTTAAATTATATTTTATGTTTTTAAACCATAGTTAAACTTAAATTATCTTTTACATTCTACTATCATAACTAGCATTGGATTCTTTTTTAATTTTCCCAATTTATTTATCTACATTCTTTTTTTTTTTTAATCAACATCAAGAATATTAATGCATGTAATTTTTTATTTATTGGAAAGAGTATTCATCGTAAAAGGAAAAAAAATGTGTGAAAAAATAAGAGTGAAACCTAATTTTAGTTTTAAAAAATAAAAATATACGTAATCAAGTATATAAAGCCGACCTAATCAAGTAGATCATAAAGGATTTATTCTATTGACGAAGAAAAAACAAAGAAGAAAGGAATTCAAAAAATGACAACACGAGGAATCCCTAAAATACTAGGGCCAGATATATAGTAGATGAAGACTTTTCGGATAATCGAAGGATAGAGGCAGATATGCTTGCTCATAAAGGTATGGAAAAAATTAAAGAAAAAGCCTAAAATTAAAAAGATCCTTACACATTTAGAGAAGGAAGGACTTTAAATTGAGAAAATCTTTTCTCTTTGATTCTTTCTAATTGCTTTTGCTTCTTTTTATTTTTTTTCTCTTAGATATTGAAATCTATTAAATAACTCTTTTTTAATCAGACACAACTCATTGAATTAAGAAATCAACCACAAATGTTAGCAAAATAAGAAAAGAGAAAGACAAATTACAAAGAAATCTCTTCACAAAAGCAAAGAACCAATAACCGGGGGGGAAAAAAAAATCTACTGTGTTTATCAAAAAAAAAAAAAAAAAAAAAGAGAATTATCCTTGAAACTTTAATGTCACATTACAGTTTAGTTAATAAGTATAACCAGCTTTCTGCCAAAAAAAAAAAAAAACTCTTCCTTGGAACCTTCCCTAATAAAGACAAATATTGACTTTTGCTCTGTCCCACAACCAAGTCAATTACCCCAGTCGTCCTAACTGTAAGTCATGGACCAGCTAGTTGGCAGAAAGACATGCATGTATTAGACTATTTCTTTCCCTCTCACACACACGCTTCCAACCACACAAGAATCCAAAACCAGCTGTGACTATGGGTTGGGCTAAATCTACTTCTTCTTCCCTCTCTCTCTCTCTCTCTCTCTCTTGTGTGCTAAGGTTGGGCTAGAGCTACTTAGGACCCATTTGGTACACAAGTTCAGTTTGAGTTGAGTTGAGATTTTTAAGTTTGCATAGTAAATTTTGTTGACTTTTTCAGAAAAGACAAAAAAAATTTTCAGAAAAAACAAAAAATATGATGAAAAAAGTACAGTTTAGTTTAAAATGAGTTGGTATGCCAAACATACCCTAAATCAACGAATTGGACCAATTAGCCCATGTCCTTACCGAATCTTATAAAAATAAAAATAAAAAAGACTGTTGTTTTTATTCTTTTCTTTTTTTTGAATAAATTTTTATTCTTATTTTTGGATAATTGGTAAACTGTCCCTGAATTATTTTAAAAGCATTACTTTGGTCCTTACATTTTTAATTTCATAATGAAGTCCCTAGATTCGAATTTTCTTTTTTTTTTACCCCCCTTCTTGTACTATTGGTCAGACTGGTACCTAGCTTTAAACTCTTAAACGAATTCACCACGTGAGTTATACATCACCTAAACTTGAATGGAACTTCTTAATAAACTATCGTATATTTTAAAGAATTTTAAAAAAAATGAAAATTCAATTTAATAAAAAGATTAATGAAAACTCAATTTAAAAAATGTAAGAACCCGAAATTTCGATGAACTTACGATTTCCTCAGAAATAAGGAAAATTTAAGTCTGAACCATATATGTCGATATAAAGCTCATGATCTGAGTTAAATATCGGAATATATTTGAGTTCTCGTTTAATTAGCTACGAGACTCAATAATAAGAGTTGTACTTATTATAATAGGTTGTTTTGTCAAGTACGGGACCTTTTGAGGAAAAAGGATAAAATAGGAATTTATGATTTTCTTCGGGTCAACTTTGAGCAAGTTGACTTTTGTTTTGCATGGGTGCGTTTGAGTTGCATGTTTGTTCATGTGGGACGTTAGAATACGCTGCATGCTTGCTATCTAGGTTCCTGCAAGCTCGGTTGAGTTAGTTCCGCGAAGTAGGATGCGTAAAACCGAGTAAGCACAAAAACTGGCAGATTCGGATCAAATCTGCCCAGTTTTTGGAAAAGTGGAATTTGAGGTCTTTAGAGGCCGAATTGGGAAAAACGTAAAACATAAAAGTTGTAGAGAACGATTTTTCCTAGAGGGCAACGTGGACGGATTTCCAAAATAAGGCTCCAATGACCTCCGTTTACCCCAAAACCCGTGGCTGATCCCCAGACCCAGTTTTCACTCAGTTTTTCGGGGTCAGCCAGTTTCAAACAAAAACTGGGACGAATCTAGGCCGAATTGGAATTTTTGCAAAACATGAAAGTTTTAGCATTTTTCGAGAGCTACAACTTTCGTGAAGGAAACTTTTTCAAAATCGGAATGGATCATAAGGAGAAGAAAAGAAACTACAAATGTATATATATATATATACATAATATGTGTGGTCAAAGGTCAGTCCACACGTACAAAGAAAAAGAAAAAAAAGAATTATATATGTATGTGTAGTGTGGTCAGTCCACGTACGTACAGAGAAGAAAAAAAAAAAAGGGGGAATAATTATCAGCCCATTCTTTGGCTTTTCTCTCTCTTTCTCTTCGGTCTCTCTCTCTCTCCTTCTCTCTTCTTTTTCGTTCTCTTTCTCGATGGGTGTCGCACGTTGCTGCCTTCACAAGAAATTCCGACGCCGGCCAGCCACCGCCCCACGCGCTGGTGATCCTTGCAGCTCATCACCCGAGTGTCCAATAGTCGGAGTTTGGCCGCGTCACTCGCCGCCGTTCGCCGGAAAATTGCTATGAAAGTTTCGGTACCATGAGCTTCCAAGTAAGATTCCGGTGTAATCCGACCTCTATTTTGCGAGCCGTTGGTTTCGTTGAGTTCCACTCGTCGAGAGGAACAAAGCCCAGTCCATCACCACTCCGATTGTTGCCGGAAATTTTCCGATCCACCGCCACCTTCAAGTACGTTTTCTTGCAATTTTTGAGAAAACCGAACGTCGTTTGAAGAAGTGGACACCAGAAATGGGTTCCTCTCGTCGAGATCTTCGAAGCGGTGCCCATCTTTGTTCCGTTTGCTGCCGGTCAACGCCGGTCAACGCCGGTCAAAGTTGGTCAACGCCGGTCAAAGTTGGTCAAAGCTGGTCAACGCTGGTCAACTGTCGCCGAATTTTGGAAGATCGCCTTTCCGACCTATTTTCGATGTTCCGGACATGTTTACAACCTCAGATTTGCGATATGAAATCTCGAAGGTTAAGAATGGCGATTAAAAGTTCAGTCGCTCGAAATTAAAAGGTGTTTGGAACGCCGACCAGGAATCGTTTTACTCACCCGAACGTCGTCGAACGATCTCGGTAGTAATCTTGACTACTTTAAGTCATTTATTGGATTGATAAGATTACATGCCTATTTATATGCTTTGAATTGAATATCAAAATATATATATGTATATATATTTGATGTTCAAGTTAATTAAGTGAAGTTGAATTATGTCGAGATATGTTGTATGTTAAAATAATGAATGTGTTATGGATGACACATCTTGCAGTTATGGTGTGCCAAAACCTTCTATAAATTGGTTTTATTGCAGGTTTAAATTTTGGGCATTAAGGAAAATAAGCCGTTATGCTGTCGGATTTTTATTAAATCCAACCATAATTGGTGATTGAACTTATAATTAGTTTTATAAGTTCCACTCTCAAAATAATTTTATAATCGAGAGCTCATGTGTTGAGTCTTAAGTGGAAATGATTTATTAAGGATGTGTTTTCTAAGTTCGACAGTTTTAACTGTCTTTATTTATAAGTTATGGTTGTGTTAAATACGGTTTGTATTCTTGTATAAGAATTAATGTAAAGGATAACCGTTAGTAACCGGTTAGGATACCCAAGCTATTGGGTTTTGGCCTTAGTAATCAAATGAGTTACCATTAGTAGTTGTAAAGGAGACATATAACTAAGGTTATTTATAAATGTTGGTTAGGATACCAACATTTAATAATTATGATTTATGGTAAGATAGAATATGACTAATTCTTATCTTACACCCTGTTAGGAAAACAGGAGTATGTGCTATGTTTGGCGATAGATCAAGAGCGTAGGACAAAAGGTAAGTACAATTCCACCTACAGCATGGACAAAACGTTTTTGTTGCATGTTATGTTTTTAAGAGATCATGTATTGATTTACATGATTTACCTATGTTTATATTATGATAAGCTTATGATATGTCATGATAAGTTTAAGTTATGTCATGATAAGTTCATGTTATGTTATCGTAAGTTTATGTTGTGTTATGATAAGTTTAAGTTATGTTGTGATAAGTTTATGTTATGATAAGTTTATGCTATGATATGTTTATGTCATGATAAGTTTGTGTTATGATATTATGCTATGATATGTTATGTTATAGTATGTTATGTTACGATAAGTTATGTTATGATGTATTATGATTGAGATTATTTAATGTTATATGTTTGCATATGTGACATCATGAAGCATGTTCACGAATATTAAATCACACGGTAAGAATAAATTAAGTCACGAGATAAATAAGACAAGTAAATGTTATGGTGTCGTACCGACTTGCCACGAGGGCAGGTTTAAATGGTTTTAGTCTATGGTTTGAATTGGATTGGACTGGCTGCCCCAATCACTCTATGTAAACGATTAGTTTCATGGTTTGATTTGGTTTGGACTGGCCGCCTCCAACCACTCTATGACTATGTACCACGGTACATGCACATATGACATAACATGTTAGATAAGATAATAGAACCAAGTTAATGAAAGCATAATTGGTTTATAAGAAAACATAATCGGCTCACGTATTCTTGTATGAAAAATGTTTTGTGGATTGAATATTGTACTTACTGGGCAATTAGCTCATTACTTACGTTCATGCTGTAGGTAATCAACCTAACGGCAGTACTTGATGCAATACTGTGGAGAGTTGGTGCTGCGGACTGTGAAATGTGGAATGGACACCGCCACGAGTTTTGAAAAATATGTTTTTGTAAAATACGTTTGTTAAATGTGTTTTGTTATGTTTAAGAAAAGTTTCATGTATGTATGGCAAGCAAGTTGCCTCGTGTTGTACCGATCCGCGTTAGGTCGGGTCTGGTCCACGATCTTGGTACTCAAGTGAGTACATATAAATATGTATGAAGATAAGTTAAGTTTTATGTACGAGAAAAAGTATAAGATTAAGTCAAGTTAAATTTCAAAGTAAAAGAGTTTTAAAATAAAGTTTTAAAGAAAAAAAAATTTTACTCCGAAATTTTCAGCAAGCTTAAAACTTTTTAAGAATTAAGTTAAGTAAGTAAGTAAGGTGACGACCCGGCCCACGTCTGCGTAGTCGTTCCCCTACGTAGATGGTGTAAGTCGGGGCGTTACAGTTTGAATTTTACTCCGAAATTTTCAGCAAGCTTAAAACTTTTTAAGAATTAAGTTAAGTAAGTAAGTAAGGTGACGACCCGGCCCACGTCTGCGTAGTCGTTCCCCTACGTAGATGGTGTAAGTCGGGGCGTTACAGTTTGGTATCAGAGCGAAAGTTTTCCTGCCATCCAGTTTCACAGTTCTGCCACCAGCGCCACAGTTTTGTAAGTTTGTTTTCTTACTTTATTTTATGTTTAGAAATTACGTGAGGTTATAATATTACTATGATAGAGATATGAACCTGGTGTTAAACCCGGGTTAGATTAAAGAGGACCGCAAGGCTTCGTTGGCATTCCAAGGAATGGAGGAAGAGCTATGCATCTTCAATAGGACCCAAGAAGTGATTGCACGATATGGAGACTCTCTTCAAATTTTGTCATGTAGGGACGCACCTTCAAGATATGATTGCCAGCCGACGCCTAGTCAAGGAGGCTCGTGCTCGTGCAAGGTGCCTTGGCATAGGGTACCTTGAGAGGAGAATTCCTAAATTTTTATGATACTTAGGACCGCCTATGTATTAGCGCGATATCGAGATGTACTAGGATATGTATATGAGATGATACGTCAGCTATGTTACGGCTTGGCGTGCTTATCCAGATGAGTCTAGGGGCTATGATTGTCAGTAGATCAGAGTTGCGCAGCGAAAGCGTGGAGGATAAGCTATGTTTACGATATGATATAATGAGATCGTGAGAAATCTCTAGTATGATATGATAAGATATGATGATTTTATGATATGATATGCTAAGATATGAATGAAAGAATAGGTGTTAGACATGTCGAGGATTAGAATTAGAAACTAGAAGATGGTTCGTTGCATGTACGACTGAACCAAATTTCGTAAGAACCTAATCTTGCAACTGTAATGGCTAAGTTGCAATGATAATTACTAGAGCAGCAATAAGAAATGAATAGGCTTCAAGATTAGATAGCCTATCGCCTTACCGTAATAGGGTGATAATCAGGAATAAGTTTGACGATGAAAGTGATGACACGATCCCTCAGTAAGGGAAACTAAGTAATGATGGGGAATTTTAGATATTCCTAAGAATTATGATTATGCACCTTGTGCTATCAAGGAAATGTTAGAAGCAATAAAAGGAACTTTTACTATCTAGCAAGTGGGTAGTTTATTTAAGTATACCAGTTATTGCATCACTCGAATGATATTAAGATTTTTCAAGATTGGCTTTGAGAAGATTCAAAGAAAATATTTTTTATAAAAGATCTTATGTATAATAGAACCCCCTCATTTTATGTAATACGGCCGAATCCTTGAGGAAGAAATTCCAAGATAGGGGCTGTCATGAAAAGTAAAGGTTCCAAGATAGGAGCCATAGGCCAAATCCTTGAGGAAGTAAATTCCAAGATGGGGGCCATAGGCCGAATCCTTGAGGGATGAGTTTCGAGAAAAGGACGAGTTCCAAGAAAGGGGCCATTATGAAAAGTAAAGGGTTCTAATAATATAAAATCAAGTTTCAAGAAAGGAACTATTTTCAGAAAGTATACTGAATATACGATACGATATGCTTTCCAAGTGTGGAAAATTATGTAATACGATAAACTTTTCAAGTATGAAAAAGCTATAAAATAAGATATGTTTTTCAAACATAGCAAGTTATATGATATACTTGCTCAGCTTTTTACGTAAATAGTTCTTGTGATGCGGTATGAAGGGACAGTATGTATGAAAGTATGTTAGTATGTAAGAAAGTAAGATAGTATGCAAGTATGTATGTATGCAAGTAAGTATGAATGTATGAAAGTATGATAAGATATGAAAGAAGATTATGGTTCTATATAAGAGACATGATCCCATTAAAGGATTAAAATGGGAACCTGATCAAACCATTATGTATTAGTGGTGGATTTTAAGAAGAGTTACCTAGAAGTAACTGAATTTTCGAGGACGAAAATTTTCTTAAGGAGGGTAGAATGTAAGAACCTGAAATTTCGATGAACTTACGATTTCCTCAGAAATAAGGAAAATTTAAGTCTGAACCATATATGTCGATATAAAGCTCATGATCTGAGTTAAATATCGGAATATATTTGAGTTCTCGTTTAATTAGCTACGAGACTCAATAATAAGAGTTGTACTTATTATAATAGGTTGTTTTGTCAAGTACGGGACCTTTTGAGGAAAAAGGATAAAATAGGAATTTATGATTTTCTTCGGGTCAACTTTGAGCAAGTTGACTTTTGTTTTGCATGGGTGCGTTTGAGTTGCATGTTTGTTCATGTGGGACGTTAGAATACGCTGCATGCTTGCTATCTAGGTTCCTGCAAGCTCGGTTGAGTTAGTTCCGCGAAGTAGGATGCGTAAAACCGAGTAAGCACAAAAACTGGCAGATTCGGATCAAATCTGCCCAGTTTTTGGAAAAGTGGAATTTGAGGTCTTTAGAGGCCGAATTGGGAAAAACGTAAAACATAAAAGTTGTAGAGAACGATTTTTCCTAGAGGGCAACGTGGACGGATTTCCAAAATAAGGCTCCAATGACCTCCGTTTACCCCAAAACCCGTGGCTGATCCCCAGACCCAGTTTTCACTCAGTTTTTCGGGGTCAGCCAGTTTCAAACAAAAACTGGGACGAATCTAGGCCGAATTGGAATTTTTGCAAAACATGAAAGTTTTAGCATTTTTCGAGAGCTACAACTTTCGTGAAGGAAACTTTTTCAAAATCGGAATGGATCATAAGGAGAAGAAAAGAAACTACAAATGTATATATATATATATATACATAATATGTGTGGTCAAAGGTCAGTCCACACGTACAAAGAAAAAGAAAAAAAAGAATTATATATGTATGTGTAGTGTGGTCAGTCCACGTACGTACAGAGAAGAAAAAAAAAAAGGGGGAATAATTATCAGCCCATTCTTTGGCTTTTCTCTCTCTTTCTCTTCGGTCTCTCTCTCTCTCTCCTTCTCTCTTCTTTTTCGTTCTCTTTCTCGATGGGTGTCGCACGTTGCTGCCTTCACAAGAAATTCCGACGCCGGCCAGCCACCGCCCCACGCGCTGGTGATCCTTGCAGCTCATCACCCGAGTGTCCAATAGTCGGAGTTTGGCCGCGTCACTCGCCGCCGTTCGCCGGAAAATTGCTATGAAAGTTTCGGTACCATGAGCTTCCAAGTAAGATTCCGGTGTAATCCGACCTCTATTTTGCGAGCCGTTGGTTTCGTTGAGTTCCACTCGTCGAGAGGAACAAAGCCCAGTCCATCACCACTCCGATTGTTGCCGGAAATTTTCCGATCCACCGCCACCTTCAAGTACGTTTTCTTGCAATTTTTGAGAAAACCGAACGTCGTTTGAAGAAGTGGACACCAGAAATGGGTTCCTCTCGTCGAGATCTTCGAAGCGGTGCCCATCTTTGTTCCGTTTGCTGCCGGTCAACGCCGGTCAACGCCGGTCAAAGTTGGTCAACGCCGGTCAAAGTTGGTCAAAGCTGGTCAACGCTGGTCAACTGTCGCCGAATTTTGGAAGATCGCCTTTCCGACCTATTTTCGATGTTCCGGACATGTTTACAACCTCAGATTTGCGATATGAAATCTCGAAGGTTAAGAATGGCGATTAAAAGTTCAGTCGCTCGAAATTAAAAGGTGTTTGGAACGCCGACCAGGAATCGTTTTACTCACCCGAACGTCGTCGAACGATCTCGGTAGTAATCTTGACTACTTTAAGTCATTTATTGGATTGATAAGATTACATGCCTATTTATATGCTTTGAATTGAATATCAAAATATATATATGTATATATATTTGATGTTCAAGTTAATTAAGTGAAGTTGAATTATGTCGAGATATGTTGTATGTTAAAATAATGAATGTGTTATGGATGACACATCTTGCAGTTATGGTGTGCCAAAACCTTCTATAAATTGGTTTTATTGCAGGTTTAAATTTTGGGCATTAAGGAAAATAAGCCGTTATGCTGTCGGATTTTTATTAAATCCAACCATAATTGGTGATTGAACTTATAATTAGTTTTATAAGTTCCACTCTCAAAATAATTTTATAATCGAGAGCTCATGTGTTGAGTCTTAAGTGGAAATGATTTATTAAGGATGTGTTTTCTAAGTTCGACAGTTTTAACTGTCTTTATTTATAAGTTATGGTTGTGTTAAATACGGTTTGTATTCTTGTATAAGAATTAATGTAAAGGATAACCGTTAGTAACCGGTTAGGATACCCAAGCTATTGGGTTTTGGCCTTAGTAATCAAATGAGTTACCATTAGTAGTTGTAAAGGAGACATATAACTAAGGTTATTTATAAATGTTGGTTAGGATACCAACATTTAATAATTATGATTTATGGTAAGATAGAATATGACTAATTCTTATCTTACACCCTGTTAGGAAAACAGGAGTATGTGCTATGTTTGGCGATAGATCAAGAGCGTAGGACAAAAGGTAAGTACAATTCCACCTACAGCATGGACAAAACGTTTTTGTTGCATGTTATGTTTTTAAGAGATCATGTATTGATTTACATGATTTACCTATGTTTATATTATGATAAGCTTATGATATGTCATGATAAGTTTAAGTTATGTCATGATAAGTTCATGTTATGTTATCGTAAGTTTATGTTGTGTTATGATAAGTTTAAGTTATGTTGTGATAAGTTTATGTTATGATAAGTTTATGCTATGATATGTTTATGTCATGATAAGTTTGTGTTATGATATTATGCTATGATATGTTATGTTATAGTATGTTATGTTACGATAAGTTATGTTATGATGTATTATGATTGAGATTATTTAATGTTATATGTTTGCATATGTGACATCATGAAGCATGTTCACGAATATTAAATCACACGGTAAGAATAAATTAAGTCACGAGATAAATAAGACAAGTAAATGTTATGGTGTCGTACCGACTTGCCACGAGGGCAGGTTTAAATGGTTTTAGTCTATGGTTTGAATTGGATTGGACTGGCTGCCCCAATCACTCTATGTAAACGATTAGTTTCATGGTTTGATTTGGTTTGGACTGGCCGCCTCCAACCACTCTATGACTATGTACCACGGTACATGCACATATGACATAACATGTTAGATAAGATAATAGAACCAAGTTAATGAAAGCATAATTGGTTTATAAGAAAACATAATCGGCTCACGTATTCTTGTATGAAAAATGTTTTGTGGATTGAATATTGTACTTACTGGGCAATTAGCTCATTACTTACGTTCATGCTGTAGGTAATCAACCTAACGGCAGTACTTGATGCAATACTGTGGAGAGTTGGTGCTGCGGACTGTGAAATGTGGAATGGACACCGCCACGAGTTTTGAAAAATATGTTTTTGTAAAATACGTTTGTTAAATGTGTTTTGTTATGTTTAAGAAAAGTTTCATGTATGTATGGCAAGCAAGTTGCCTCGTGTTGTACCGATCCGCGTTAGGTCGGGTCTGGTCCACGATCTTGGTACTCAAGTGAGTACATATAAATATGTATGAAGATAAGTTAAGTTTTATGTACGAGAAAAAGTATAAGATTAAGTCAAGTTAAATTTCAAAGTAAAAGAGTTTTAAAATAAAGTTTTAAAGAAAAAAAAATTTTACTCCGAAATTTTCAGCAAGCTTAAAACTTTTTAAGAATTAAGTTAAGTAAGTAAGTAAGGTGACGACCCGGCCCACGTCTGCGTAGTCGTTCCCCTACGTAGATGGTGTAAGTCGGGGCGTTACAGTTTGAATTTTACTCCGAAATTTTCAGCAAGCTTAAAACTTTTTAAGAATTAAGTTAAGTAAGTAAGTAAGGTGACGACCCGGCCCACGTCTGCGTAGTCGTTCCCCTACGTAGATGGTGTAAGTCGGGGCGTTACAGTTTGGTATCAGAGCGAAAGTTTTCCTGCCATCCAGTTTCACAGTTCTGCCACCAGCGCCACAGTTTTGTAAGTTTGTTTTCTTACTTTATTTTATGTTTAGAAATTACGTGAGGTTATAATATTACTATGATAGAGATATGAACCTGGTGTTAAACCCGGGTTAGATTAAAGAGGACCGCAAGGCTTCGTTGGCATTCCAAGGAATGGAGGAAGAGCTATGCATCTTCAATAGGACCCAAGAAGTGATTGCACGATATGGAGACTCTCTTCAAATTTTGTCATGTAGGGACGCACCTTCAAGATATGATTGCCAGCCGACGCCTAGTCAAGGAGGCTCGTGCTCGTGCAAGGTGCCTTGGCATAGGGTACCTTGAGAGGAGAATTCCTAAATTTTTATGATACCTAGGACCGCCTATGTATTAGCGCGATATCGAGATGTACTAGGATATGTATATGAGATGATACGTCAGCTATGTTACGGCTTGGCGTGCTTATCCAGATGAGTCTAGGGGCTATGATTGTCAGTAGATCAGAGTTGCGCAGCGAAAGCGTGGAGGATAAGCTATGTTTACGATATGATATAATGAGATCGTGAGAAATCTCTAGTATGATATGATAAGATATGATGATTTTATGATATGATATGCTAAGATATGAATGAAAGAATAGGTGTTAGACATGTCGAGGATTAGAATTAGAAACTAGAAGATGGTTCGTTGCATGTACGACTGAACCAAATTTCGTAAGAACCTAATCTTGCAACTGTAATGGCTAAGTTGCAATGATAATTACTAGAGCAGCAATAAGAAATGAATAGGCTTCAAGATTAGATAGCCTATCGCCTTACCGTAATAGGGTGATAATCAGGAATAAGTTTGACGATGAAAGTGATGACACGATCCCTCAGTAAGGGAAACTAAGTAATGATGGGGAATTTTAGATATTCCTAAGAATTATGATTATGCACCTTGTGCTATCAAGGAAATGTTAGAAGCAATAAAAGGAACTTTTACTATCTAGCAAGTGGGTAGTTTATTTAAGTATACCAGTTATTGCATCACTCGAATGATATTAAGATTTTTCAAGATTGGCTTTGAGAAGATTCAAAGAAAATATTTTTTATAAAAGATCTTATGTATAATAGAACCCCCTCATTTTATGTAATACGGCCGAATCCTTGAGGAAGAAATTCCAAGATAGGGGCTGTCATGAAAAGTAAAGGTTCCAAGATAGGAGCCATAGGCCAAATCCTTGAGGAAGTAAATTCCAAGATGGGGGCCATAGGCCGAATCCTTGAGGGATGAGTTTCGAGAAAAGGACGAGTTCCAAGAAAGGGGCCATTATGAAAAGTAAAGGGTTCTAATAATATAAAATCAAGTTTCAAGAAAGGAACTATTTTCAGAAAGTATACTGAATATACGATACGATATGCTTTCCAAGTGTGGAAAATTATGTAATACGATAAACTTTTCAAGTATGAAAAAGCTATAAAATAAGATATGTTTTTCAAACATAGCAAGTTATATGATATACTTGCTCAGCTTTTTACGTAAATAGTTCTTGTGATGCGGTATGAAGGGACAGTATGTATGAAAGTATGTTAGTATGTAAGAAAGTAAGATAGTATGCAAGTATGTATGTATGCAAGTAAGTATGAATGTATGAAAGTATGATAAGATATGAAAGAAGATTATGGTTCTATATAAGAGACATGATCCCATTAAAGGATTAAAATGGGAACCTGATCAAACCATTATGTATTAGTGGTGGATTTTAAGAAGAGTTACCTAGAAGTAACTGAATTTTCGAGGACGAAAATTTTCTTAAGGAGGGTAGAATGTAAGAACCTGAAATTTCGATGAACTTACGATTTCCTCAGAAATAAGGAAAATTTAAGTCTGAACCATATATGTCGATATAAAGCTCATGATCTGAGTTAAATATCGGAATATATTTGAGTTCTCGTTTAATTAGCTACGAGACTCAATAATAAGAGTTGTACTTATTATAATAGGTTGTTTTGTCAAGTACGGGACCTTTTGAGGAAAAAGGATAAAATAGGAATTTATGATTTTCTTCGGGTCAACTTTGAGCAAGTTGACTTTTGTTTTGCATGGGTGCGTTTGAGTTGCATGTTTGTTCATGTGGGACGTTAGAATACGCTGCATGCTTGCTATCTAGGTTCCTGCAAGCTCGGTTGAGTTAGTTCCGCGAAGTAGGATGCGTAAAACCGAGTAAGCACAAAAACTGGCAGATTCGGATCAAATCTGCCCAGTTTTTGGAAAAGTGGAATTTGAGGTCTTTAGAGGCCGAATTGGGAAAAACGTAAAACATAAAAGTTGTAGAGAACGATTTTTCCTAGAGGGCAACGTGGACGGATTTCCAAAATAAGGCTCCAATGACCTCCGTTTACCCCAAAACCCGTGGCTGATCCCCAGACCCAGTTTTCACTCAGTTTTTCGGGGTCAGCCAGTTTCAAACAAAAACTGGGACGAATCTAGGCCGAATTGGAATTTTTGCAAAACATGAAAGTTTTAGCATTTTTCGAGAGCTACAACTTTCGTGAAGGAAACTTTTTCAAAATCGGAATGGATCATAAGGAGAAGAAAAGAAACTACAAATGTATATATATATATATATACATAATATGTGTGGTCAAAGGTCAGTCCACACGTACAAAGAAAAAGAAAAAAAAGAATTATATATGTATGTGTAGTGTGGTCAGTCCACGTACGTACAGAGAAGAAAAAAAAAAAGGGGGAATAATTATCAGCCCATTCTTTGGCTTTTCTCTCTCTTTCTCTTCGGTCTCTCTCTCTCTCCTTCTCTCTTCTTTTTCGTTCTCTTTCTCGATGGGTGTCGCACGTTGCTGCCTTCACAAGAAATTCCGACGCCGGCCAGCCACCGCCCCACGCGCTGGTGATCCTTGCAGCTCATCACCCGAGTGTCCAATAGTCGGAGTTTGGCCGCGTCACTCGCCGCCGTTCGCCGGAAAATTGCTATGAAAGTTTCGGTACCATGAGCTTCCAAGTAAGATTCCGGTGTAATCCGACCTCTATTTTGCGAGCCGTTGGTTTCGTTGAGTTCCACTCGTCGAGAGGAACAAAGCCCAGTCCATCACCACTCCGATTGTTGCCGGAAATTTTCCGATCCACCGCCACCTTCAAGTACGTTTTCTTGCAATTTTTGAGAAAACCGAACGTCGTTTGAAGAAGTGGACACCAGAAATGGGTTCCTCTCGTCGAGATCTTCGAAGCGGTGCCCATCTTTGTTCCGTTTGCTGCCGGTCAACGCCGGTCAACGCCGGTCAAAGTTGGTCAACGCCGGTCAAAGTTGGTCAAAGCTGGTCAACGCTGGTCAACTGTCGCCGAATTTTGGAAGATCGCCTTTCCGACCTATTTTCGATGTTCCGGACATGTTTACAACCTCAGATTTGCGATATGAAATCTCGAAGGTTAAGAATGGCGATTAAAAGTTCAGTCGCTCGAAATTAAAAGGTGTTTGGAACGCCGACCAGGAATCGTTTTACTCACCCGAACGTCGTCGAACGATCTCGGTAGTAATCTTGACTACTTTAAGTCATTTATTGGATTGATAAGATTACATGCCTATTTATATGCTTTGAATTGAATATCAAAATATATATATGTATATATATTTGATGTTCAAGTTAATTAAGTGAAGTTGAATTATGTCGAGATATGTTGTATGTTAAAATAATGAATGTGTTATGGATGACACATCTTGCAGTTATGGTGTGCCAAAACCTTCTATAAATTGGTTTTATTGCAGGTTTAAATTTTGGGCATTAAGGAAAATAAGCCGTTATGCTGTCGGATTTTTATTAAATCCAACCATAATTGGTGATTGAACTTATAATTAGTTTTATAAGTTCCACTCTCAAAATAATTTTATAATCGAGAGCTCATGTGTTGAGTCTTAAGTGGAAATGATTTATTAAGGATGTGTTTTCTAAGTTCGACAGTTTTAACTGTCTTTATTTATAAGTTATGGTTGTGTTAAATACGGTTTGTATTCTTGTATAAGAATTAATGTAAAGGATAACCGTTAGTAACCGGTTAGGATACCCAAGCTATTGGGTTTTGGCCTTAGTAATCAAATGAGTTACCATTAGTAGTTGTAAAGGAGACATATAACTAAGGTTATTTATAAATGTTGGTTAGGATACCAACATTTAATAATTATGATTTATGGTAAGATAGAATATGACTAATTCTTATCTTACACCCTGTTAGGAAAACAGGAGTATGTGCTATGTTTGGCGATAGATCAAGAGCGTAGGACAAAAGGTAAGTACAATTCCACCTACAGCATGGACAAAACGTTTTTGTTGCATGTTATGTTTTTAAGAGATCATGTATTGATTTACATGATTTACCTATGTTTATATTATGATAAGCTTATGATATGTCATGATAAGTTTAAGTTATGTCATGATAAGTTCATGTTATGTTATCGTAAGTTTATGTTGTGTTATGATAAGTTTAAGTTATGTTGTGATAAGTTTATGTTATGATAAGTTTATGCTATGATATGTTTATGTCATGATAAGTTTGTGTTATGATATTATGCTATGATATGTTATGTTATAGTATGTTATGTTACGATAAGTTATGTTATGATGTATTATGATTGAGATTATTTAATGTTATATGTTTGCATATGTGACATCATGAAGCATGTTCACGAATATTAAATCACACGGTAAGAATAAATTAAGTCACGAGATAAATAAGACAAGTAAATGTTATGGTGTCGTACCGACTTGCCACGAGGGCAGGTTTAAATGGTTTTAGTCTATGGTTTGAATTGGATTGGACTGGCTGCCCCAATCACTCTATGTAAACGATTAGTTTCATGGTTTGATTTGGTTTGGACTGGCCGCCTCCAACCACTCTATGACTATGTACCACGGTACATGCACATATGACATAACATGTTAGATAAGATAATAGAACCAAGTTAATGAAAGCATAATTGGTTTATAAGAAAACATAATCGGCTCACGTATTCTTGTATGAAAAATGTTTTGTGGATTGAATATTGTACTTACTGGGCAATTAGCTCATTACTTACGTTCATGCTGTAGGTAATCAACCTAACGGCAGTACTTGATGCAATACTGTGGAGAGTTGGTGCTGCGGACTGTGAAATGTGGAATGGACACCGCCACGAGTTTTGAAAAATATGTTTTTGTAAAATACGTTTGTTAAATGTGTTTTGTTATGTTTAAGAAAAGTTTCATGTATGTATGGCAAGCAAGTTGCCTCGTGTTGTACCGATCCGCGTTAGGTCGGGTCTGGTCCACGATCTTGGTACTCAAGTGAGTACATATAAATATGTATGAAGATAAGTTAAGTTTTATGTACGAGAAAAAGTATAAGATTAAGTCAAGTTAAATTTCAAAGTAAAAGAGTTTTAAAATAAAGTTTTAAAGAAAAAAAAAATTTTACTCCGAAATTTTCAGCAAGCTTAAAACTTTTTAAGAATTAAGTTAAGTAAGTAAGTAAGGTGACGACCCGGCCCACGTCTGCGTAGTCGTTCCCCTACGTAGATGGTGTAAGTCGGGGCGTTACAAAAAAAATCAAAAATCGTAGTATTTGTGTTTTTTTTTTTTTTTTTTAAAACACCATGATTAGAAAAGTTATTTAATAGGTTTTAATCCATGATTAGAAGTGCCAGTAATCTTTAATATTAGTCATTCCCTCTCTCAATTTATTAACAAAAAATTAGTGCTATGTTTCCTTAAAAATTATATACAGCTGATGGTTATGGCTTTAGGTTAAGATTCTCAATCTAAAAAAGGAATTATATTAATTAAAAAAAAAACTTATGAAGTCAAGAAGAAAGATCAACAACTAGGTCATCATGCAAATTTAGCATCCATTCTGGTTAATAGATTTGAGTTGAAATATTTAGATTAAAATTATTTGACTTTTCAAAAAAAAGTTTAAAAACTTGTTGATTTTTAAGGAAAAAACAAAAATGAGTTAAAATTTTTTTTTCTTTGAATTGATGAATCAAATGGGGGCTTAATCCCACCGCCATCCAATTAGGATGAAGCATGACTTTGACGTACTGGGGGTAAACAAAAATGAGTTGAAATTTTTTTTTCTTTGAATTGTTTCTCATTTATGGCTCATAATATATTGCTAAGTGTGGTCCAATATTGGTTCCAAACACTTTCTTTCTTTCTTTCTTTTTAGGAATTTCTATGAAGTTTCTGGTTAATTTTTCTTTATTTTTAGGAACTTCTATGAAGTTTCCGGTTTATTTTGAATTTTGATTCTCACGGAATAACAGCCTAATCACACTTTGCTTTTTACAACTCAAAATATAATAAAATATCCCCTTGATTTATCGTAAGCTACACTTTCATCATTAAAATGTTTGCTAATCTTAATGAACTATTTTTATCATGTGCGATTATAAGGTTAGCAACAATATGTGATTAGAATTGTTAAAGAACATTTTTCACTTACAAACTAGTCATGTGACTTATATGATTGAAAATATATTAAAATTGTAAGAAAGGATAATCTAAATGACTAATTTTGTGCCATCTTAAATTATATAGGATAAAGTGACACAACTAATATTTTTTATGGATCAAATTCAAAATTATCTGAAAGTTTCTCATTAATTAATTATCAAAAGAAAGAAAAACCAAATAAAAACAAAAAACAAAACAAAAGCCGACTTTGACGACCATAAGTCGGCCAAGTCTCTAACCATTATATTGCAATTTCCACGATACTTTCTATTAATTGACGAAAAACGTGAAACGAGGACGAAACTAAGTGGAAATTTTTTTTTTAATATTTAAATAACATATATGATAAAAGACATGTTTGTTGTTTGCTTTCCTAGTACAAAGAAAGCTATAAATATATCTATATATTTGAACGAAGAAAGCTATAAATATTAGTCGTACTACCACACACAATAATTAAAAAAATAAAAAAAATTTAAACACAAGACTTTTAATTTCCTCCTTAAGGCTCTAATTAGAGAGAGATTAATGGAGGATTTGCGTCAGACCGCGATGGCATACCACATCGCCGCAACGGACGAAATCCGACAGTTCATCCAAGTGTTTTACAATGAAATGGATCCAAAAGACAACCGCCAAGTGGAGTTCAAGGAGTTCTCCAAGTACATGGAAACCATAGGTTGCCAGCACATGGCCTCGGATGAGTTCTTCAACGAGCTGAAGCAGCCTGGAAATGAAGTCCTCTACTACGACGATGTTATCACTTTGTTTTACATAATTCACAGTGGAAGGCCGTTCTGTGGAGGACTTTGTAAGAAGTTTGTGAAAGGAATGTATTTCACTTGTGTGAAATGCTTTTCTGATGATAATATTGACTCCGCTTTTAGTGTTTGCTCTCAGTGTTTTGGTGCTGAGACATATCAACATTGTCACGATGACTTCCTCGATCCGATTGTTCTGCTTCGTTATAAGAGAATAGAAGCCCTCAAATCAAACCTAAATGAGGTAAATCTTACTATATTCTACGGAAATTTTTAATAGTTTCGTTGAATTAAGTTTTTAACGATTTGATCTATGAACATCCACGTTAAAAGTTAGTATCACATAATACTAAACTAGTCTAATCATTCATAGATAAAATCGTTGAAAAATTAATCTAATAACTAAAATAATAGCATAATTTTTTTTTTTCTTATCTCCTTACTTTACTTCAAGAAAGAATTTTAATAGAAAACACATAATCAGAAGGGTTTTTAAGATAGAAGAATATTAAAGAAAATTATATTTTCTGTAAATAATTATTAATATTAGGAACTTTTTATTTAATTATATATTATTTTAATTTATAATATGTTTTTATTTTAATAGATTTGTTAGTATTAGATAACTTATCGAATTTATATACTGTAACATATATTTACATATGAGCCCATTCATATTGCTCCTTACTAATGAATTTTTTGTTCTTAATCTGTAAACATTAACACATCCACGTACGTTAAATTTCTGTGTTATCTTCTCTTATTTAATATCTATATTTATTACATAACTCCTTCTATTAAATGAATAGTGTTTTCTCTAATATATATATATATATATATATATATATATATATATCAGCGTTCGCCATCATCTGTTACAACGGTTCTCATGGATCCATCTCCATCATTACCGGCATCTTCTTCTTCCTCCTCTTCTCATCAATCTCACAAAATGGCGAAGACAAACAGTCCTATAATTTCTACTGCATTTGTGCCTGCTATGAGCTACCAGCAATCCAAACAAGTGAGTTTTTAATTCAAATATTTATTTTTCTATTATTACCAACAGATATATTATATTTAATCAAAGTAGAAAATGCTTTTTTTTTTACATAGAAAATATACGGTAATTTGTTGGTATGATTAATTTTATATTACTGACTTTTTGATACACAAATAAGTACATATATATTTTTATGAGATAGATCGACCTAAATATCTAAAAGATGAGGACATTTTTATAATACCGACTTATTAAATAAGCTTTCGATCGTTTGTTGACCTACACAGGCTAAGATGCAGACAGCCATACAATTTGGACAGATGCTAGCGGCCATTGGAAGTGCTGCTATAGCTGCTTCAGCCTCATCCTCAGCCTCATGTACCATTCTCTGAAAATATTATATATATATATATATATGTATGTATGAAGACAAATAAGTGTATCCCTCTATATATATGGAGTAAATTGCTCGTTATAACTAATATTTTTTCTGAGTTGTAATTCGGTCTCTAATTTTTATTTTTGTGGCTAATAAGCTCCCAAACTCTTTTAAATTGTGCAATTTGATTCTTTACAAAAAACAAAATGTTAAAATTAGATTAAATTAATCATGTATATGCAAGTTGAATCATATAATTTTTTCCTTAATTATCTTAAAATAGTATATCATATGTGATTAACTTGATATTTTCTTTTAAATTTCTAATATCTGTTAATAAAAAAGGAACATTTTGTACTATTTTAAAGAGTTTCGAGATCTTTTGACCATAAAAAAACATCGAGGCCAAATTGTAACTCCATAATAAAAATTCAGGATCAAACGAGCAATTTATCTTACATATTGTTGTTGTTGTTTTTTCACCACTAAGCTATAAATTTGAATATCCCAGATTCTAGCTAGTCTCATTGGAAGGAATTCGGACTCATGTTTTTGCCTGTTACTTATAATGTTGATTTTTTTTTTTTTAATGAAAGCTATTATTAAGGAGTTTCAATGAGTTGCTCTCTTGTTTATTTTAATTAATTAATTAACTACCAATGGATCATTGTTAGGGCACAACGACAGGAACAGAAAGCAAAAGAACAACCCAAAAGAAATCAAAGATTATTATTATTATATAAATACAGGGTAAAATATATAGGATCGATTTTGTGTCCGGTTGCCGGACTGATGTAGGAGACTAAAGAAGAAGTTGTAGCCATTGTTTTTGTGGCTTTCTTTTATTCTTGGCTGTTTTTCATTTGGATGTCGTTTAGTCTTTTTGGTTATTTTTCATTTGGTTGTCGTTTAGTCTTTTATGTTTATTTGGATGTCGTTTTGGCCCTTGTGTTTTTAGTGTTAATTAAACACATCGTCTTGTGATTTAGAGTTAGGGCTTAGCTATATATGTTCCTTGGTTGAACAAGGAGAGGAGTTTTTGAACATTGTGTTTGAGATACTAAAGAACAGAGGTGTGCCTCTTTCATCTTCCAGCCATGGATTTGGCTGTTTTCTGCCTTCTTGCGACATCCCACACTTTAATTATGGTCGTTTGATGAGACTTGGACGGTGAGATTTGATGAAACCAAACGAGGGTAAACTAGCTAGGGGAAATACTGACACGCCTATAGACTAGGTTTAAGAATTATAAATAAATAAATAAAATAAATAAAACTCTAAAAGGGGAGTAGAGTTAAAATAAAGGGAATAGTGTGGCATACAAATTTTTTTTTTTTTCATCATTTGCGATCACTTTTTTTTTCCTAGTTTGTTTGGTATTTAAACTTAACTATAATTATAAAGGGCAGCATTGTGGTTGAGGGTCTCTACCGGTAAAGTCTTTTTTTTAGCAATTAAAATTTAATCGAACGGTTGAAATATTATTGGTGTACCATACTTATCGTACACCTTATCTCATATTACCCTTCTCCGTCGCTGACGACCTTCCCGCCGCCGGTAACCCACCCCAACCCCCCCACCACAGGCCCCAACCCCAGCCCCAGCCCCAGCCTCCCCTATCCAGCCCCTGCCCCCACTCCCCGTCCATCGGCAACCACTCCCCCAGCCCTCCCCCACCGGCCCCCTACCCCCCCCCCCCCCCCCCGGCGCCCCCCCACCCGAGGTCTCCCCTCCCCTGGCACCTCCACCCCAGGCCCCCCTCCCCTGACCTCCCCAATCCACCCCCCCCCCCAGCACCCCTCGGCGCCCCCCGATGAGGACCCCCCCACCCCCTCTCTCTTCCCCTTTCTCTTTCTTCTCATTTCTCTCTCTTCCCCTTTCTCTCCCTCCCCCCCCCCCCCCCCCCCCCCCCCCCCCCCAACGTG
Organism: Ficus carica; assembly: GCA_009761775.1. Classification (NCBI taxonomy): domain Eukaryota; kingdom Viridiplantae; phylum Streptophyta; class Magnoliopsida; order Rosales; family Moraceae; genus Ficus; species Ficus carica. The sequence continues at coordinate 1,856,449 of CM019746.1, forward strand.
AGAAAAGAAAAAGGGGGGATAGGGAGTCCCCATCGGGGGTAGGGTGGGTGGGGGTGCCGGGAGAGAGGGGAAGACAAAGAGAGAAGAGATAAAGGGGAGGAAAGAGAGGCCCACCTGGGAGGTGGGGGAGGCCGGGGGAGAGGACCTGGGGTGGGGGTGTCCCCAAGAGGGCTATGGCCAGGGGGCCAGCGAGGGAGGACTGGGGGGGGGTGCCCGGGGCAGGGGAGTGGGGTGGGGGGCCGGTAGTGGGGGGGTCGGGGGTGGTTCGCCAACTTCAGGGCTGTCTCCGAGGTCGGTCACTGGTGGCGGAAAGGTCGCTGGCGACGGAGAAGAATACGGGGTGGAAAGGATAATATGAGGTAATGCCTACAAATAATCATACACACCCTCAAATCTCCACCATCCGATTTAATCTGTGTGGCTTAAAAAAGGACTTTACCTGAAGTACCAGTAGAGACCCTCTATCATAGTGCTCCCCAATTATAAATAGTATTTTTTTTATTCCAGTTATGTTTTTAAAAAAAATCAATAAAAATTATAAATAGCTTTTAAAAAATTAACCAATTACAATTTAAAAATTTCAGCGACAACCGATAAATCAAACACAATTTTCGTTCCTCCACCCTTTAAAAATTGCAAATCCCATTAGATCTGCAAAATCTGCTAAACAAGAAATCGAAATTCAAAAACCCAGAAAATGGGTTTGAAAGTACGTTCCGATTTTGAGCTGTAGAAGAGCTGATGTTTTTCTTATCTCTGTGCATTGAGATTTTGTGTTTTGAAGAAAGCTAATGTTGATTCTTCCATTTGGTGGGAAAAAAAAAAGGGCTTGGAGGAAAGATCTTCGATGTAGCTGGTATTGTTGCAAAAGTCCCCCTTCTTTTGTTTTGGCTCGTTTGGGAATTGAGACAAGTATCATCGAATAATGTTACGTTATAAGTGTCATTATGTGTCATATGAAAGGAGTGCCATATATATATATAAGCCCAAATATCAGCAATCTATTTGAACGTTAACCCATCTCCTACATCATCTGTTTCTGATCCTTTCTCTTCTTCTCAATCTCACAAACTGGAGAGTTCTGTTCTAAGATCAAAAGGATCTATATTGTCGATTTCATATACAGCTATTCACCAAAATTAAAAAATAAAAATTTATATCCTGCTAAAAAAATATATTATCTAATCACATTTGTCTGTTGTTTGTTTGGAGGGTAACCGGTTTTGGATATTAATTGGTGAGAGAAAAGTCTTTACTTGAAAGGTTTTCAACTAAAACTTCCTATATACTAGATGAATTCGTACGTACTGATCATTGTCGAAAAAAGTTTTATTCAGCAAATTACAAAAGAAGAAAAAATTAAAAATTATTTTCGACTGCTTCTTTGCTATACGTTGAGTTGGGAAGTTGATAGAGGATTTAGATTTCTAGTGAGTTTCAACCTAATTTGGATGTATAAATATAGTCTTTGATATCTATTGTTTCCTCTTTCATTTTATTTTAAAAAATGGCCCTATTTCTTTAGGAAGTTATATACATATACGCACGCGTACGCATATATATATATATATATCGTTGATTTATGGCATTAGGTTAAGATTCTCAATCTGGAAAGAGAAGAATATTAAAAAACTTATGAAGTCAAGAAAAAAGCTTAACAAATAGAAAGTCATCATGTAAATATTAAAAATTTAATAAACTTAATCCCAACCATATAATTGTGACTAAGCGCATGACTTTGACGATGAATTGTTAGAATATATTATACATCTTATTACCTACATATGAAATGGAGGTCGTAAACAGAAAGCATCTCAATAACTTGGTTTATGATATGACTGTTGACTTATGTTGATTTTTATTTTTCTACAGGTTCGTTTGGTTTGTATGTTTGTTTTTAAAATGATTTTTTTTTTAAACAAAAGGTCATTTTATCTAGAACATGAAATGACATTTGGATGTGTAAAAAAAATTTCCTTTTCAAAACAAAAACTTGCAACAGAAAAGAGAAATTTTGAATTTGAAAATATACTGTACAAAACATATTTGAAACAAGAAATTCTCAAATTACTTAATATGAAGACTTTTCATTTTAAAAAAGGTTCCAAATATCATTTTGAAATCATTAATTTCAAAATAAAATGGACTAAACACACGAACCAAATAATGAATTTTGGCCTTCAAATTAGCTTGTTCAACCTAAAATTTAACATTACTCGTGCGTGCCCAAACAACCCTTTACATATATTTGATCTATTCTCTCTCTGTGTCTTCATTTCGTGAGCTTCATAACGTAAAAATACAAATGTGTGTGTGTGTGTATATATCAAACGTCGTCGGAAGTACTTTATTAGCATCATGGTTTGATCGGCAGCGAGGTTGTTTACACCATCACAGTGATGTCCTTGTCCGCAAAGTCCGGGTATCGGTGGTGGCAGTACACAGACGTATAAGGTTGCATCGACGTAGTAGACGCTCAAGTAAGTCACAAAAAAAAAAAAAAAAAAAAAAAAAAATCATAATATATATCTTTTATTTGATATAAATTTGGTCTAGAATTTTGATCCTGTTATATCTTGTTATATGTTTCTTAATTACTGGTCTAATCTAGATCTATATAGCGATTCAGGTAGTATTTTAATCGTTCTATTACGTACTGTATGTCCAGGTTCTCGAAGAAGTCATCGTGGTCCGAAAAGATTAAGTTATTCCAATTATTAGTTTTTTTTTTTTTTTTTTTGAAAAGCTACTAATTATTACTATATTTCTCAAATATATTTGCGTGACTAGCTACAAATTATAAACGGGTGCGTCAATTGATAGCCCCAATTTTATATTTTTCACCCATATTTTAAAACCACCTTACACATTAATTTTAAAATAAAAAATAACTTGTTTCACTCCTTAATTTTCTTAAAAAAACCCTTATAATTAATTTATTTGTTTTTTTTTTCTTAAACAGTTTTTTCTCTTTTGAAAGAAAAAATGTTTTTAAGTTAAAATTTAGTCAATTAATCGCAAAGTGTTTATAGTTTTAATTAGAGGTAAAATTTAGTCTTCTACATTTATAAACTATTTGTGATGTTAATTAGGTTCTCCTACACTTATTTAACTTTTTCCTACTGCTTTTATATATATATATATATATATTTATAAAATGGAGATAGCCGATATATATGTAAGGTTAAAAAAAATACATATCTTTCATCAGAATAATACGAAATTATATAACTTTTAGAACATTACAAAGGATTATATGGGATTTTTGAAATCATGTGTTTGTACTCTAGGTGGGTTTGTAGATCATTCAACAAATTTTTTCTGACTTTAATAAAATATTGTGCTACTTTGGTTTTTCCCACTTTTTCAAAGGGAGAGAAAGAGTAAAATAGCATATTTGAAACGAGAAAAATTTATCGAAATTTTTTTTTAAGAGAGTAAAAGTAAATTATAGCATAAAATTTTAAACATAGTAATAAATAGTGCATTTTATGATCACATAATATCAAAAAAAAAAAAAAAAAAAAAAACTTCATCATCTTCTTGTTCTAATATGAAATTATGTGCATAAATTTGTTGATAAAAATTACCTATAAATCCAAAAGTATTTTTAAAAAATCTAAGGAAATCTTGGGATTTATGCTATGATTTATTATCTTTTAAAAAATATGCTATAAACTTCAAAAGTATCTATAAAATATGCTATTTGCTACAATTTTCTTTTTCTTTTTTTAAATAAGTAAAAGTGATAGAAAAGTTATATTATTTTTAAACAAATGTGGAAGCTTATGAATTAAATTACTTTAAACTGACAAAAATTCTTGTTGTATATCTCAAAAACAAAACAAAAACAGAAAAACAAAAAAACAAAACAAAAAGAAACCTTGTGAAAAAAAATATTAAAAAAATAACAACAAAAAAATTGTTTTTTAATTTAAGGGAAAGTACATAGGGAATTTAAACTTAGTGGGCAAAGAAATAAGAAAAGCAAATAACTTAGTTGTAAGAGCTTTTTGAGAAACGAGTGGAACAAGTAATAAATTAATTTGTTTATAGGTGGTTTAAAATGTGGATAAAAAAAAGTAAAATAAGATTTGTCGATAAACCTATTCATTATAAATATATGTAAATTATTACTATAAAAAACAAAAAGACAACCAAACACCAACACACAAACACAATAATACACTTGAATAATGTTGAATAATATAAATGATAATATGATTTTTCTTCTTCTTTTGCTGATGTAAAAGATAGTTCTAGTACTTGGTTGTATTTATATGTCAACCTTAGTGATTGATTAATTCTTATAAAGTAGAAAAAAAATCATGAAGTTGATCGAGAAAGTTCGTCGTATTAGCCAATTAGCTAGTTGAAGAATTATATAAATCCGCTTTAATGCTTCTTAACTTCTCAAGAAATAATTTTATTAATTTGGTTTCATCATAGACAAAGAAGAAAAGTCAAAAATTGATGATGCTACCAAAAAATAAAAATAAAAAATAAAAGGTGGATGGTGTTACTAAAGTTGAGAGAAAAAATTGTTAAAAGAATAGATCATAAACAAACAAAAAAAATCCTAAAAAAGAAAAAGAACTTTTCAAAAGGAAATTACATTCAAGAACAATGAAGAGACTCTACCCAAACCGTACCAACTTGAATTTTGATACAAGTTCAATCCTCCTAAATCATTTGAGATGAGCCTGTTTGGAACGCCATCTGCACCGTCTGGGTTTTAAAATTTCAACTTTACATTAAATTTTCTTTTTTTTTTTATTATAAAAAACTCAAACTTTAAAAATCCATAGCTTTCTTATTTTAAATCAAAATGAGATAATTTTTATATCGAAATAGTAGGAAAGACGAGATCCATTATGCATATTTTTTCTGAACACATTTCAAATTTTTTCATAATTTTATACATTACATAACTTTTTGAAAAGTTTTACCCCCAAATACACATTTACAACCCAACCTTCAAACACCATTTGGAATAGAGTACAAAACTTATCTTCAAGCTTTACCTTATTCTGATCGTTCAGAGGGCGATCGCGGAGTCACTGAATGAAGTCCTCCGTTTCTTTCGGAGGTGCTGACCCGCAGCGAGGCAGAGATGACTAAGTGACATATGGAATATGGCGACGACAACAGCATGTCGTAGAAGGAGATAACAGGTGGAGCCAACGACCCACTAAGACTAACGTATCTACCCCCAAACGGGCCCCCAATTAAGTTAATTTACTATTATTCTAGGGTAATTGTCATGTTTTCCTTTTAGCATATTTATCTTAATCTAAGTTTTATAATTTCCTATAACAAGATCTGATTGAAAGAATATTCACATGCGGAACGATAAAAAGAAAAAAAAAATAATTAAAATTTAATAACTGAATACGCACGTGCGTGCATGGCACGTGTTATTTTCTCTTAGTAATTGTAACACCCTGCATGTTTTTTTTTTTTTTTTTCCTTCAAAATGTTTAAATATGAACCATTTCCTTACTGCTTTCCGTGAAAGAGTACTCCTAATTAATTTCAAGTCTATATGTGTTTTACAGAATCGTTTCAAGAATATCATCGAGATAGCTTTGCCCTTCTTGAAGATTGGTGCCTTGCTCACTAGCCTCATCATAGCTAACTAAGGCGCTACTGTATCGAATAATTTGTATGTGTACTCCTTTATGTTCAGGAGAATTTTTACAGTAGTTCCATCTATTTTATTCAAGCAGAATTATTGCTTAGATGTTGGATTCAATTTTCAACACTTTGATATATAACTAGAGCAGCTCTAAATCATGAACTACAAATTTTTAAAATGAGCATAAATTCATCAAACAGATGAAGAATTAATCTATCAGTAAAAATATGTAATATTCATAGTGCAAAATGAAAGGTCCTACTTTAAAACTCCCTCATGTTATATCTCCTGGCAGAAGAGTTTGAACCCGTAAGAGACTTAAACAAAGGTAGCCTTAATTAGTTGCCACCAGTTTTAGTAATTTTATTTGTTTTTCTTGAGAGATTAAGTTTGTACATTTTATTTCTATGTTTTCGTACTTTATTAAAACATATATGTAACAAACAAGGTTATCGATATCATTAAGTTTTGAATATTCTTCTAAATTTATTCTGGAATGGTTGTGACATTTTGTTTTTCTGGACAGAGATCAATGATACCTACAAGAAAAAAAATTATACAAGGGTGATAAAATAATAGATAGGGGATTTTGGTGCTTCGAATTCAGTAATGCAGTAATGCATTTTCTTAACAAATGACTTATACCAATTAGATTTCTATTATGATTTATAAACATTATTTTGAAGCTTGGAATTTGGTCTTCACAGTTGCTTTGATGAAAATTAATAATTATTTCAGCATCTGTAATATTATCCTTCTTACCAGTGATCTTCTTCGCCGGAGTTTCCTAAAATATATAATAGTGTGAATGTATATACTCTTTTATATCTACACACAAGCTATTAGGCCATGAATCAGGTAAGGATCCGTGAAGGTTTGCCATATTACAGCCCATTTCTTTCCTCGGTTCTTTCGGCTGTGCAATCTGAGATTACCATCAGAGTCAATCCTCAACATTCTCCGAATCTTCACACCATGGTCAGTGGACGAAATCAAAAATCCGTCCGACGAATTGAAATTGCCCAAGGATTACGTAGAACCATGTTGCCGGTGTCCTCGAGGTGCAACTGTGAAAGCGAGTGGGAGAAGGTGGTAGTTTCCCAAACGGTAGTACTGATTTGAGTAGCATCACTTAATACAAGATTATCAGTTTTTGAAGCAGAAAGTGGAGGAGCAGTGATTGCCAGAAAGAGAACAAAAGAGATGAACATTGTGACTATAATTTGGTGAGAATTGTTAGAGAATATGGAGAGATAGCATAGACAATGAACAAGTGATTCAAATAAAATATTACGGAAAATGATTACATCGAAACTCAACCTTAACTCGAAGGAAAGAATACAAAAAGAACGTCGAGGCACGTGAGACACGCTTTCCTTAAAACAGATTCGTCCCCTCCGGTAAGTGCACGAGGCTTCAACGGACGTCTGTCTCCCAGGATACAACGACGAACAACGGTAGTCTAGCACAATCAAAAACCGCTTCCGGCGAACTAGAAACCAATGCCCTCCCTCTATCACCAAACTCAAAACTCCGAACTCGACCACTACAAGGAAAAACCGAAAAACAAGAAACAAAAGAAAGAAAGCCTGTGCTAGTGCTCTCGGATTTTGTGTGTTCAAGGGTGTCTTCAATCTTGTAGAGGCCTCCTTTTATAGGAGCAAGAATTGGGTGTCACAAAAAACCAAAAGCCATTGGTTTAAATCCGATTAATGCACCATTAGTGCTGCCCAATTAATATCATTGGAATATGAATAGTTTCCGGAATATGAAAAGATGAAGACCATTCATATCTTAAAAAAAAATTCGGATTATGTTGGAAGAAAAAAAAATTCCAAAACAAAGCCCGCGCGAGGGCAAGCTAGACGAACCAGCATTCGCGTCGCCCACATTGGGCCCCTAACCCACCGGGGCTAGGATTTGCACCCCCCCTATGCGTGAGAGAGCATCTTGGGTTCACAATCTTACCCAAGTCCAAAAGTGCAAATCCTTATAAAGTCCATCATGCTTTCATGCCTAAGCAATGTGGGACTTTATATTTACAAGCAATTTTCCAACAAAATTCTATTTCAATGGGCACACTTTGAGCATCAATTTCTCATTCACCCGATTACCATTTTGAGTGTATAAATATATGATTTCGATCTCCTTGCGACGGAGAACGAAAATCCACAAAGACCCATTAATTTTACGAAGTGGGTCCCACTCAAATTTGGACCTCAAAATGGTTCCTTAAAATGGTTTGAAAATCATTTTTCCAACAAGAATACCATAGAAAAAACCTTTTATTTCTTTTCTTTTTTTCCTTTTTTTTTTTTTTTTTGGGAGTGGATTAAAAGACCATAAGTATTTGGCTGTACTGGAGAACAAGATGGGATATAATAAGGAAGATTTTTGAAAAGCAGTTTCCTAGGAAAATAGGCTTGAAGCGTGTGGGTTGATAATTGGTTTTTTGCCGCTTTTCTTTCAACGGATATGTAGAAAAACAAAATCAACGCAAGAAATGGGGCGACATTAGCATTGTCTGTTACAAGCAATACAGCGTGAGAAATGGGGCCATGGACGAATCCTAAAGAGGCCCAAGGAGGGGCTTGTCCCATTAAATTTTTTTTTTTTTTTTTTTTTTTTTTTTTTTTTTTTTTTTGCCCACATATGGATGTAAAATGTCTATATATAACCCCCTAAAATCCCACCTCAATTTTTTCTTTTCAGCCTATATATATTTTTGTACAAATTTAGACATAGGCCTCCACTCTAAACACCAGAGTATTATCAAATATGTTACTTTTATACTTTTAAAAAAAAAAACTAAATGTAGCATTGACATTAACAATTTTATCAAAAATAACGTTCTGAATATATTTTCCCTTGAATAAATTAAGGGCTTATGTTGTAATCCTTCTTAATTAAATCTTCATTATAATTAGCTCCCGCCATAATAAATAAGAGATAAAAATGGTTATTTTGACTATGACACTTCATAACTCTATTTGAAGGCATCCTATACGTGATCAACAATAAGAGAAAATTAAAGATATTCCTAAATCCTAACAGTATTGCTCATGAAGATGATCAATATAAGAATTACGTACAATGAAGATGAAACCAAGCTGTTAGTGCTTTAAAGTCGAAAAAAATGGAAAAATAACGAGATCTGATTGCTGCTAGTTTAAAGATCCAAAACCTAATTGCAAGATTAGTACTCCACAAGTTGAAAAGGGAACGTATAAATTAGGTCTTTACGTGATAAAGATTTACCTTATACATACTAATTACTTTTTTTTTTTAATCAAATAAAGAAATTTATTATCAAGCCACTAAAGGGCAAGAGATAGACACCAATAGAGGGACAAACTCACAAAATAGAACCCGGAATAAGCTAAGTAGCCAGCCAACAGACAGCTAGGGAACCACCAAATGGACTTAAAGTCCACAAACTAACAGGACAACACGCAAGTAATCAGGCCACTCGGGGAAAGCCGAAGCAATCCCCTATCCCAAACACGGAGGAAAACTCCTACAACGGGTGATGCGAACACAAGTTCTGCCCACCAAACAACACCCAGCCAAACAACGACTAAAACCAGATCAACACAAAAAACTACACAAGGGACCAGAGGGGAAACCTCCGCTCTTATTACAAACAAATACATAAAACAGACAAAAGAAAAAAGGGGAACCACTGCAACCTTCAGCAAAGCCACACCCATCAATGTCAGAGCAACCATTGGTGCAATTGGACCATTGTGAAAAGAAAGCCAACAACAAGGAGGATAAATCGGCTGCGCGTGAGGGACACACGCCACCCATGACGGGCAACCCAGGCCCACGCACCGACCCAACTCCCTCACCACCGCCCTGCAGCCCAGCTCTCGTGATATTCACGAGTCCTCGCGACGGAAGCGCCCGAATCCGAGGACGATGAATAGCGACCAACTCTCCACGCTCGACTCCGAAACAGCCCTGACCCACCCCTCCGACTGCACGAGCATGGTATCTGAGATCACGGTGAACTCCCCCGCAAGCGACGGAGGCCAGCAGCCCACCGCAAAACCGGACCACCGGCCCCAAATCTCAAAAACCTCAATATCTCTGAGAGCCTCTCTCTCTAAAAAATTCCTCGAGGTATCGTCACATGTTGCTCAGGTAAAAATTCCTTTTTTATTTGATTACTCATTCATACTGCTGGAACTACAAATTGTGAATGAAGAAATGAAATATTAATTATTACTCGACTTTTGTGAGAAATTGAGGAGCAAATTGATAAATTTATCAATGTTTTATATATAGTGTTATATATACATATATATATATTACCATGTCAACCTTACTATTTATAACACTATTAAATTGCTTCTCAAGCTAATAATATTTTTAAAACTGCAGTTTAACAAACGTTCAGCCTTTTTATATCATTGCCAGGAATTCTTCCAAAATTTTAGTCAATTAAAAAATATCGCTCCACAACCAAACGGGATAATTGTTTTTTGAATTTTGTCGTCGTATTTTAACAGACATATGCTGTTCATGTTGTTAGTAAAGTCATTGACGTTTCTAACTTATAAATTAATTGATCCTTGTTTTGACTAGATAAATAATTTTATTATCAATCCGGATAAGAGACAGACACCAACAGAGGGACAAGCCCACAGAACAGAACCCAGAATACCGAACGGCTAGGGAACCATCAAATGGACCTAAATTCTACAAACTAACGGGACAACACGCAGGTAATCATCCCACTCGGGGAAAACCGAAGCAATCCCTTATCCCAAACATGGAGGAAAACTCCTACAACGGGTGATGCGAACGCAAGATCTGCCCACCAAACAACACCCAGCTAAACAACGACTAAAACCCGATTAACACAAAAACCTACATGAAAAACCAAAGGGAAACCTTCGCACTTATTACAAACAAACACAGAAAACAGTCAAAAGAAAAAAAGGGAACCATTGCAACCTCCAACAAAGCGACACCCATCAATGCCGAAGCAACCATTGGCTCGATCGGACCATCTCAGAAAGAAGGCCAGCAACAAGGAGGAAAAACTGGTTGCGCGTGAGGGACCCACACCACCCACGATAGGCAACGCAGGCCCACACACCGACCCAACCCCCTCACCACTGCCCCACTGCCCAGCTCTCGTGGTATCCACGTGCCCTCGTGACGAACGGGTCTGGATCTGAGGACGACGAATGACGACCAACTCTCCACGCCTGGCTCCGTAACAACCCCGACCCACCCCTCTGACAGCACGGACACGGTGTCAAAGACCACAGCAAACTCCTCCGCAAGCGATGGAGGCCAGCAGCCCAGTGAAAGATCAGATCACCGGCCCTAGATTTCAAAAAGAGCCTCTTTCTCTTCTTTCTCTCTCTAAAAAAAATCATCAAATATCGACTAGTATAATGACAAATTATTCTGACGACTGCAAATCACACTCATATATATATATAAAAACCCCCCATTGGATTAAAAATAAGGACTAATTTTATGTTTATCCCTAAATTTTAGTATTCTTGTAATTAAATTAATAAAAAAATGACTGAAAAAAGTTTATCAGGTGTCCTGGTCAATTTATTAAAGTATTTGGGATGGATTAATTCGTTTGAAAAGTGAAAGTTATTGCTTGGTGGTGGGGATTTTTTTTTTTTTTAATAAATATGGTGGTGGGAAATTTAAAAAATTGCATAACAATTGATGTTGAAATAAGGTACGGGTAAAGAAAAAGAGTTTTAAGATAATAGATATTATATTTATAATAGAGCTATTTTCTATTTATAATTATATTATAACTTATAAGTGGGAATTCCACTTTTGTACTGTTTAACAAAAGAGATTGATGAGTTTTTTTTTTTTTTTTGGCGCTAAAGAAGAGATTGATGAAGTTATTCTGTTGTGTTGCTAGCTTTCTTTTTAACTTTTACTTTCACTTTGTCGTTTTTTTTATCCCCCTCTTCCTTTTATGTTTTTTTAAGGATGATTCTCGTATCGAAAAATTATTCATTGGACCGGTTTACAACATAATCACGACAAATATTATCATTTACTTTTTGAAATCATTTTATATATTTTAAATTTCTTCCTTACTGATTAAGAAGAAGACGACTAAGACTATCACTTACAGATTTTGAGTAAATGAACGACTCCCGCATTTTAGAAGGTAAGAAATTGTAAGAGACAAAAATTAAGCAAATCGATCAAACCTATAAAATTAATAAACTCACTAATACCAATCATTCTAGAAAGAAACGAATGAATTTTCGAAACAAATGGAGAACCAATTGAGTTTTGATGATTAGCACCAAAAAAAAAAAATTTGGGTGTACCACGTCATCATGCTTATATAGTACATCGGTCCAATTAAAATTTACATTTACCATATCTTGTCTTCATCATATTCATGTTATTATATTTCTCTTTACTAATAAGCATTACATTAATTATTTAGTCAAAATTACCATAAAATATTTTACCTAAATAGTAAATCCCTTGGTTTTTTTTTTTAAATAGTAAACCCCTTATATTAACTAACTAATTTGAGAATATCATATTAATTTTTAATTTAAAAATGTTGTATTATATTTAAAATTAAAATGAGAGTGAGAAACGACGGTTGCAAGGTGTGTTTTTATTATCTTAATGCTCTTTTTTAGAGAACTATTATAATCTACAAGGCTTTATATACTGATTAATTTTATTTTTCAAACTAAATTTGAGTTACTTATATTATTTGAATTTAAGTATGATATGCTGGATATTGAACACAAATGCATCCCCACCATGACATGCACAGGTCATATTTTTCAACATTTCATTCACCGGAAAGGGAAAAATAAGTAACATTCCCCAACTTAAATGTATAGAATAATGCTTTTTTCCCTTAAGAAATAATCTTATTTGAAGCTAATAAATTAATATAGGAAATTTAAGTAGAGAATTTGTGACACTTACAATGAAATAATTATTGAGTTTCATAATAGGAATGAGAAACATATATATTATTATCGAAACTAATTGTCGTTTGACAACTAATGTAGGCGTCCTTAATTTAATTGTCGTTTTTGTGTGCATAGTTGTTACTCGAATTTGTCGTTGCTTCCAAATATGATACTATCAATGTTATATATATATATATATATATATATATATATTGTACTTTTTTGCAGTGTCACAACTTAACAAGAGGTCCAGAACAAAACAAGAAATTGTAGTCAACAAACTCAAGGCATCTAAAACAGGAAATATTTCATGAGTACACAGAAAATACACCACTCGATTTAACCCCGCTTAACCCAATCATTAAACACCATATACAAAGCTAAAGTTTTATGCAAAACATGAAAACTAAACCCCATGTTCTTTTAGTTATAATCTACCAATAATTCAACATTCGACTGCTTCACAGAACGTAGAATTCAAATTCATGACCTTCAAATTCAAATTAAATATAAAAATAAAAAAAAGTACTTAAAAGTATAACCAATGACTAATGACCTTGAAGCATTTCCACAACTTGGCTCATGGTGGGTCTTTGATCTTTGTCTTCCTCCACGCATTTCAGAGAAACTGCCAACAAAATTTCCATCTTCTCCTTATCATACTCACCTTCTATCCAACCTTCCATGATCTTTCCCACACAACATTCCATATTATTTCCATCAATTTCATTAACCTTCTCCCTCACCCAAGCAACTAGAGCTCTACTTTGAGTCTCCATAATCCCATCATCTTCTTCATTCACAATTGGGCTCCTCCCACTCAACATCTCCAACACAACAATCCCATAGCTGTAAACATCGACTTTCGATGTGATCGACTGGTTTGTAACCCACTCCGGAGCCATGTAACCTCTCGTTCCTCGAATCTTCGAGAAGCTCGCCTTGCAAAGCCCTCCTCTATTCAGTAGCTTCGACAACCCAAAATCCGCCACCTTTGGTTGGTAATCAGTGCCTAGTAGTATGTTCTCCGGCTTGACGTCGCAGTGCAGAACCCACTCCAAGCACTCTTCGTGCAAATACGCAAGGCCTCTCGCGGTTCCTAGAGCAATTTCGTATCGCTGTTTCCAATCGAGGACTTTCGTTGATAAGTTTGCGTTGAGGGAACCGCGTTCCTAGTACTCGTATACCAAAAGCCTGTGCCTTCCCTCCGAGCAGTAAGCCCACATTCTTATCAAGTTCATGTGGTTTACCCTCCTAATGATGTTAACCTCTGCTAGAAATTCGGCTTCTCCTTGGTAGGTTTCACCGAGTCGTTTTATTGCCGCGATCCCAAATCGGAGAGGGTACCTTCGTAAACAACTCCTCCCGCGCCTCTTCCTATCTCTTCCGCGAAATTGCGAGTAGCCTTTTTTAGCTCGGCGAAGCTAAATCTCCTGAATCCAGTCGCCGCAAGAGCTTGAGTTCCGGTGTCTTCACTGCAGCTTTGTTGCGCTCTAACTAGTAAACACCGGACGCAAATTACACAAATGAACTCAAGTATTCCGACGCCGCAAGCAAACCAAAGCATGGATTTAACAAACACATTGGCATGGCTTTTCGTGTGAGTGGTGATAGTATTTTGTTAGATTTCTTGAAAGAAAGGAGGTGAGTCTTAGGAACCCGCAAGTAGATGTTTCCGAATGAGCTTGGTGCTTGGAGTCCATTAAGGAGAATTGTCTTGAGGTAGCAGTTAAAAACGAGAAAACCTCTCCATTCATGAAACGAGTATTGAAATCCCACACAGTCACACAACTCTAAGCATAAATCAATGCAAGCTTGTAAGGTGTAGCTTGGGAAGAAGCCATAATCATACCCGTAGAAGTCGGAGTTGGATATCTTGAGGAAGCTAGACTTGTTTTTGCTGCAGGAGAGAGTAAATTCTGGCTCACATCCATAAGACCAATCAGTAGGATTTCTCATCCTATGTCCAGGAAGGCAAGAACATTCTCTACCAGAATCTGGACTATATCTACACAAGCTATTAGCTCCGCAGAGGCCATGAATCTTGCAAGGATGCTTAAAGGCTTGCCATGTTACAACCCAATTCTCTCCTCGGTTCTGCCGGCTGTACAATCCGAGATTACCATCAGAGTCAAGCCTCAAAATTCTCTGAATCTTCACACCATAATCAGCGGACAAAAAAATAAAATAGTCAGACAAACTGAAATTGCCTAAGGAATCAAGCATGGCGATCCTGCTGTCATTGGACGGGGCCCTTCCAGCTACATAGCTGAGAAGCGAAAGGGACGGCCAGTAAACACTTGAAATCTGATTGTTGTCGTAAATGAGACACAGTATGTTGTCGTTGTTGAAGAAAAGCTTATAGAAGCCGGAGGAAAAATTCGTCTGGCTTCTCGACGAGATAAGCTTTACAAACCTTGTGAGTGGTTGCTCTGGAAGAAGGGTATACGTAGGCGAATCAAAGCTCTGCCACAAAACGACATCGTCCGAAGTACGTAGAACCATGTTGCCGGTGGCCTCAAGGTGCAACTGCGAAGGCGAGTATGAGAAGGTGGCTGTTTCCCGAACAATACTGATCTGACTAGCGTCGCTTAAGACAAGGTTACCAGTTTTGAGTAGAGTTAGTTTCGAGCTTCTTCCGTTGACGGGCTTGCCGCGATTCGCCATCCAAACTATGGTGCGACTATGACTACGGACGTGAGATGGCTCGGTGAACCATATTGCAAAGCAATATGCATTTTCGCCGACGGGATGAAAACCGGCCGAGAAAATGTCGTTTGGCGAGGTCAAAACGTCGAGGTTTGGCTTCTTAAATGAGAGGGATGATCCTGCTGTGAGAGTAAGATGATCGCTTTTTGAAGCAGAACGTAGTGGAGAAGTGATTGCCAAAAAGAGAACAAAAGAGATGAACATGGTGACCATAATTTGGTGAAAACACCATAGAAAAGTCTTTTTTTGGTAGTGGATTAAAAGACCAAAAGTATTTGGCTGTACTGGAGAACAAGATTGTATATAATCATAACGAAGAATTTTGAAAAGCAGTTTCCTAGGAAAATAGGCTTGGAGTGTGTAGGTTGATAATTGGTTTTTGGCCGCTTTTCTTTCAATGGATTTGTAGAAAAACAAAAATCAACATAAGAATTAGCATTGTCTGTTAAAAGCAATACAGCATAAGAAATGGGGCCATGGACGAATCCTAAAGAGGCCCAAGGAGGAGCATGTCCCACCTATTTTTTCTTTTCAGCCTATATATATTTTTGTACAAATTTGGACATAGGCCTCCACTCTAAACACTCGAGTATTATTCAATATGTTATTTTTATACTTTTTTTTAACTTAATGTAGCATTCACATTAACTATTTTATCTGAAATAATGTTATGGAGATATTTTCCCTTAAATAAATTAATGTCTTATATTGTAATCCTTAATAATTAATTCTTAATTATAATTAGCTCCCCTCATAATAAATAAGAGATAAAAATGGTTATTTTGACTATGACGCTTCATAACTCTATTTGAAGGCATCCTATATGTGATCAACAATAAGAGAAAATTAGATATAATCCTAAATCCTAACAGTATTGTTCATGAAGATGATCAATATAAGATTTACGTACAATGAATATGAAACCAATCTGTTAGTGCTTCAAAGTCGAAAAAAATGGATAAATTACGAGATCTGATTGCTGCTAGTTTAAAGATCAAAAACCTAATTTGCAAGATTAGTACTCCACTAGTTGAAAAAGGAATGTATAAATTAGGTCTTTACGTGATAAAGATTTACGTTATACATATTGATTACTCATTCATACTGGTGAAACTGCAAATTGTGAATGAAGAAATGAAATATTACTTATTACTCGAATTTGGTGAGAAATTGAGGAGCAAATTGATAATTTATCAATGTTTTATATATAGTGTTACATATATATATATATATATTAGCATTTCAACCTTAAAATTTACTAACACTATTAAATTGCTTTTGAAACTAATAATATTTCTAAAACTGCAGTTTAACAAACGTTCAGCTCTTTTATATCATTGCCAGGAATTCTTCCAAAAATTTAGTCAAATAAAAAACGTGGCTCCACAATCAAACGGGCTAATTGTTTTTTGAAGTTTTATCGTCGTATTTTAACTGACATATGCTGTTCATGTTGTTAGTAAAGTCATTGTCGTTTCTAACTTATAAATTAATTAAACCTTGTTTTGATTGTTCATTGGTCGAGTCTTCTGACGACTGCAAATCACATTCAAAATTCCCTTTTCTCTTTTGTGATGAAATCAAATCTCTCATTTCTCGTTTTTGGTGGGGTGGTGATGTTGATGATAGGAAGATACATTGGTTACGGTGGGAGAAATTGTGTGGGCCTAAATCTAGAGGTGGTATGGGATTTCGAAATTTTTCAACTTTCAACCTAGCTTTGGTTGCTAAGCAATGTTGGCGGATCATTACCACACCTAATTCTTTGATGGCCAGAGTTCATAAAGCAAAATACTTTCCTATGTCTAGTATCTTGGAGGCTATTGAGGATCAAAACCCTTCTTATACGTGGTGGAGCATTTGTTGGGAACGGGACTTAATTGTTAAAGGTCCGAAATGGAAGATTGGATACGGTGATGATTTGCAGGTTTTTCAAGACCCATGGTTGCCGAGGCCTCACACTTTTCGTCCGATCACTAGTCTCCTCCCACTAGTCTCCTCCCTTATTATGGATACTAATTGGAATCAAGCTTTGATTAAGGAGATATTTTGGCCGGTAGATAAGGATAGTATCTTGAGCATCCCCTTGAGTGCCAGGAGAAGGGAGGATTGATTGATTTGGCATTTTAATTATAGAGGTAATTACTCTGTGGAATCGAGGTATAAGGTGGCAATGTGGCTCTGGATGTAACTTTGAGGTTTTTTGGTTGAGGAAACTATGGTCAACTAGAGTCCCAAGTAAGGCCAAAATTATGGTGTGGCAAGCTTTTCATAGAGCTCTTCCAGCCCGCTTTCACTTAGCTAGACGGGGTGTGACAGTTGACTTAAACTATCCAAAATGTGGAGATGTGGAAGAGGACTCTTGCCATTCTCTTTGGCTGTGTCATACGGTCTGGGAGATTTGGATGCAATCAGCCATTGATGGTATCTTGGAACATTTTAAGGGTAGGCCGATTAGTGCCTTATGTCTTCATGCTACAACTCATTGCCATAGGGATGATTTTGATGTCTTTTGTATGATCCTCTTGGCTACTTGAAGCAATCGCAATAGGTGCATCTTTAAGGGCAAATTTGATGAACCAAAGGAGGTTGTGGTTCGATCTAGGAGATTGCTTGGGGATTTTTTGGTCTGTAATGGTTTAGATGAAATTGATGAACCAAAACAAGTGGCTTCTAAGCATAAATGAAAAGCTCTAGAGCATGGATATGTTAAGCTTAATGTGGACGTTGCAATCGATGATGCTCCTGGTTTTATTGGTATTAGAGTTGTGGAGAAAGATGATCGAGGAGTAGTACTTGGGACTGTATCTAGGTGGATGGCTGGACTTTTCTCTCCTCACGTAGGTGAATGCTTGGCGGTTAGGGAAGGTGCGTGGTCAACTCTATCCCTTGGATTCTCGAAGTAGATCGTTGAAATGGATACTCTTAATGTTTATAAAGTAGTTTGCACTCTGATTTAATGTTCTGTTGAAGCAAATGTCATTGACGACATTCGCGATTCTTGTTTGCAAGTATGAAATGGTTCAGTTTGCTATGGATCTCGTGAAGGAAATTCAATGGCCCACTTTCTTGCTAGGTTGGCGTTGTCTAATTCTTATTCTCGTGTCTGGCTTGATGTAGTGCCCAAATTTCTGAGCTTGTTTGTTAAAACTGATATTATAGGTTTGGAATAAAATTGCCAAATTTTCTTTAAAAAAAATTAAATAAAAAAAAAAGCTAACGAACAAACTAATTTGAAAATATCATATTACTTTTTAATTTAAAATTGTTGTAGTAAATTTAAAATAATCTGAGAATGAGAGACGACGATTGCGAGGTGTGTTTTTATTATCTTTATGCTCTTTTTTAGAGAACTATTATAATCTACAAGGCTTTAACAATGAGGAGAAAAAAGTTGATCAAATGAGATTTTTATTCACTTCGATAATACCATTTTATCGTTCGAAATAGTATATTATCATGCTTATATTTTTATACTGATTAATTTATTTTTCAAACTAAATTTGAGTTACTTTTATATTTGAATTCAAGTATAATATGCTCAATTATGATATGCTGGATTTTGGACACAAATGCATCCCCACCATGACATGCACAGTTGATATTGTTCAACAATATTTCATTCACCGGAAAGGGAAAAATAAGTAACATTCCCTAACTTAAATGCATAGAATAATGTTTTTTTCCCTTAAGAAATAATCTTATTTGAAGCTAATTAATTAATATAGGTAATTTAAGTACAGAATTTGTGACACTTTCAATGAAATAATTAATGAGTTTCATAAAAGGAATGAGAAATATATATATATATATATATATATAAAGATTATGTAAACAAAATATTTCAATGTCAATTTTTAAATAAACGGGTATCCCATATAAATATGATGATGTAGTACATCCAGTTTATTAAATAATTTGTCCCCAAACAGATATACATATATGTGTGTATATATATATATATATATATCTATACATATGACAATTTCTCGGAGACCCAATATGAAGCTTCGAGTGGCAACATTGTCTCTCTATCTTCATTTCCTTTTTTGTTTTAAATAATAATAATAATAACAATTGGTTTGCATATAACAACCTTTTTTATTCTATATTTTCAAGAAGTTGAAAACAATAACCAACAACAACAACAACAAATTCTTATTATATAATTCTACCGACCTTTGCCCAGTAGATCGACTTTGAAATATTGCTTCCCTAAATTAGCACACGATATGATGCAGGTATTATTAGGGAAAGTTAGTATTAACATTAACTAGTAAAAACTAGTTGAAATCACGTGTAAAGTGCACAATACTAAAATTATTGAATATTTATTGTATAAACATAAATGTCAAAATTATCACTATATTGATATTGATTAAAAAAATATTTACACATATGTTAGTCTATCAAAAAAAAAATAAAAGTAAATACATATTTAGAAATATATTTTTATAGGAACAAATTTAATTAACAAATTAAATCAATAACAAAAGATTTTAAAAAATATATAAAAAATATAAAAAGATGAATTTAGAAAAATTTAAAAGGAAAAAAAAGGAGAGGAAAAAAAATTAATCATCATATAAAAACAAAATAACTTAACCAAGTTTTTTATAGTGTTTTTAAGCAACTCACTCTTTAAATATATTATCTCTATAATTAAAATTTTTATTTATCTATAATTATTGTAAGTTTTAATTTTAGTAGATTTGTACGTATAAGGTAACGTATGGATTGTGTATACTGTAACTTGTATTTATACGTGAGCCCATCTATAATGCTCCTTATTAATGAATTCTTTGTTCTTAGTCCATGGACAAAAGCACATCCACATTAAATAAATTTGTGTTCCATTTTTCTCTTATTGCTAATATTCTTTTTTATTTAATTTTCTTTAGGTATTGCTTGTTCTTCTTTATAATTAACCTGCGCATTTGCTTGGAGATTTTGTAAATTTTATTATGGACTTAACACAAGTGCAGATTCATCCAATATGTGCCGTAGGAATCATCAGGTACGTAATAAAAAACTAAGAAAATTACCACATTTTTTTAATCTATCAAATAATATGACACAAATTTCTTATTTTTGACCAACATAATACATAACACAGATATGGGTTTTTTTCTTATTATATGTTTTATTTCTTCCAATAACCTCATTATTCTCCGACGGAGGAAAAAAAAAAACCCCCCAACAACAACAACAAGTCTTCTTGTCTTATTCCTATTTAGTTTTGACTCTTAATGCAATCAATTAGACCAAAATTAAAGATGAAAGTGCAATCTATTTTCTGAATAATAATTTTGGCCTCCAAATTAGCTTGATCAATCCTAAATTTAACATTACTCGTGACATCCACATACACACACACACACACTAGTTTGGGATAGTGCCTACGGCACTTGTACGGCACTTGTGTGAATTTTTTTTTTCTTTTTTGTAACGAACTTATATGCTTTAATTTAACTAAGTGATTTGGTTTTTTTTTTTTTTTTTTATAAAAAAAGGAACATAATCTTTTATATTGAACAGATATAAAATAATAGTAAAAGAAGATATGTAAAGAAAATTTTCAAAACTCTAAAAAATTAAAGAAAAAGAGAATAGATACAGTTCATGCAAATATAAGCTTAATGAAAATACATATAATGTAAAATAATTAACATGGGTTACAAAAAGAAAATCTTATTTTTCATTTTTTTAGTAACCTTAAAAATATAAGTATATATTTGTCAAAGTGCTGGTAATTCTTGTTGTGAAAAGACTTTAAAAGAGTCCTATATTTTATAATATTTTTTTTCTTTTGCCAAGATGGAGAAAATGTTTAATCTTTTTACCTGAATTTTTGTTTGCCCTAATAAATTAAGGACCTCATTGAGAATGAAAGGCAAATTCACATATATTGGTAAATACTGAATAATTTAAATCTACTATCTATTCAAAAGTCGAAAAAAATACATTAAACTTCATTAACTCATCAGCTGTTAAAAAGGAGAGCCTCTCAAACATATAGTTTTCAAAAATTGAGTGCACAAATTATCAAGTCAACTCTATTTAAAACTGAATGTAAATTTTGGATATAATGCTTGAATAGTCAACATAAGATTTCATTAACTAGTTTTGATACGTTTGAGAAAACTATTTAGCGTGCAATTGGTGAAAAACGGTATCTAGTAGGCCGTAGGGTAATAATTTCAGGGGGGGTGTGGGGGTGTGAAGAAAAGAAAAAGGGGACGAATGAGTATGTTTTGAACTTCAAAATTTGGACTGATAAAAAAAACTCCAAAAGTTAAATAAAAAAGATTATCAGTTTTTGAAGCAGAAAGTGGAGGAGAAGTGATTGCCAGAAAGAGAACAAAAGAGATTAACATTGTGACTATAATTTGGTGAAAATACTATAGAAAAGAAATTTTCTTCTTTTTATTTTTTTGTTTTTTTGTTTTTTTGTTTTTTTGTTTTTTTTTTTTTTTTTTTTTTGTTTTTTTTTTGGCAGCGGATTAAAAGACCATAAGTATTTGGCTGTACTGGAGAACAAGATGGGATATAATTAGGAAGAATTTAGATAAGCACTTACCTAGGAATATAGGCTTGTAGCGTGTAGGTTGATAATTGGATTTTAGCCGCTTTTCTTTCAATGGATTTGTAGAAAAACAAAAATCAAAACGCATGCAAGTGCCAACTAAAATGCTGAAATAAAAAACTCAACTGAGAAGCGATCCAAAAGACCTTAGTAAAGCCTTCTAACCAAAATCTATTTGGGAAATATATTGGATTTTCTTGTGAGAAGCGCGCACACATTTTTCTTGTGATTGTTTTCTTTTTTTCTAAGCCTCTTATGCTTTAAGATCAGACGTGTACTTGTTAACCATGGGATCCTTACGTTTGTACTTTTTTTTTTTTTTTAAGCCCCCGTTTGGTTGGGCAGTTCAGACTCAATATTTTGAGTCCAAACTAAACTGAGAGCGTTTGGTTTTTCAGTCCATTTTGAACTTTCTACTGAACCGTTAGACAGTGAAACGGATTGCCTTCACTGTTCTCTGCCCACCCACGTGAAATTATTCCTGAACCTCGAGAGCTGGAACTGACCTAAAGCTTGTGCGCTGCAAGCTACCTTCAACTTGTGCCTTCTTCAAGTTAAAGCCTGCAAACTACTTCCTCTCTCCCCATATGTTAATTTGAAAGTTTCTAGCCCCTTGGCAACCATCCCCTCCGGTGAACCAACTCGGCCCCCACCCACCGAAAGAATTCTCCCCAACCGCCGTCGACCATCCCCTCCGGTGAACCCATCGACGGTGCCCCCCACGAACCCAGTTACGATCTACCTTATCTTCCCTTCCACGTTGAACAATCGGCTACCGCCCCCATATGTGAGTTAATTTTTTTCGCTTTCTCTCTCTAGTTTCTCTCTCCTGTTTCTCTCTCTAGTTTATCTTCCCTCCCCAGCGCAATCGGTTTTAACCTTCTCCTCTCCTCTCCCGAGTTTTGGTTTTGGTTTCACTGTTGGGAACTCTTCGGGAATATGAACATTTAAAAAAAAAAAAAAAAAAAAAAAAAAAAAAAAAAAAAAAAAAAGGCCAACAAACAACCAGATACACAGGCAAAAAAAATTTTTTTCCAGTTTATGATCTGACGGTACATGAAGCTGGCTGCAATGGCTGGCCTTAACCTGCAACAGCCGGCCGCCATGGCTGGCCTCAGTCCTTTCCCCCTGAAAAAGAAAATAAACAAATAACAAGAAGAAGAAATTATGAAAAGTGTGAGATCATCTGGGAGGAGAATAAATTTACCAAGATCCACAAAAAATCTACATTTCTGGGAAAACATAGGGGAAATAAAATTTTTTTACCAAACACACAACTCAAGTTAAACTTTTCAACTTAAACTTTTTACTAAACACTCAACTCAAACTCTCAATTTAACTTATTTCGAACTGAACTTAAAATTTCCAATTCAAACTGGTAAACCAAACGGAATTTTTTGCTAAGAAAAAGACCATAAAAAACCAGCGATGTTGATTTGTTTGACTTTAATCCCAGCGCCATCCAATTAAAACTAAGCATGACTTTAACGATAAAATGTTAGAATATTTGTACATCTATTGCCTTAATGTGAAAAGGAGGTCGGGAAGAGAAAGCATCTCCGTAACTTGGTTAACAATGCTTGCTGGCTTCTTGTTGATTTTTATTTATTTACGGGTCCGTTTGGTTCATATGTTTGCTTTTCAAATGAAAAAAAAAAAAAATTTTTGAAAAGTGAAACTCATTTCATTGGACATTTCAAATAAATTGACGTTTGGATGTATAAAAAATTTTCACTTGAAACAGAAAAGAAAAAAATTTAAATTTAAAAATATTACAGTACAAAACATGTTTGAAATAAAAAAGATTCTCAAATCATTTTTTCTAAATCTGAAGACTTTTCATTTTCAAAAGAGGTTCCAAATATCATTTTGAAATCAGAAATTTCCAAATATAATGGACAAAACACAGGAACCAAACAAGCCCACAGAGGAAAAGCGGCTAAAACACATATGTTCCCATTAACCGACCTATTGAAAGCTTCAGTCTATTACTTGAAATTGTGTATTGAAATAATTTTCATTCACAATTTGATATATATAAAGAGATGAATTACAATTAACAAACTTAAAATCAATCCTTACAATAATGCTAATTTATATGTACAATTTGCATGATATAAACAAGGAAAGAATCACAAAAATGGTAACTATAAAAATATTCAATAAATCAATTCCGCAAAATCTCAACACTTTAATCAATTCCACAAAAACTCTAACACTATTTTCTTATGAAACTGCTTTTCATCAAGAGATTTGAGTGATATACTAATTAAAATATTTCAATTCTTCATTCAAAAGTTGTTGTTCCATCAATAATCAGTATGAATTAGTAATCGACATATATAATGTAAATTATAATCACGTAAAGATGTAATTAATTAAATATTCCATTTTCCACAACTTGGCAGCAATCAGATCTCGTAATTTATCCCCTTTTTTTTTTCTTTTTCTTTTTTTTTGGCGACCTTAAAGCACTAAATCTTCATTGTAACTCTCATATTTGATTAACTTCATGTACTATACTAATAGGATTTAGGATTATCTCTAATTTTATCTGTTCAAATATACATAGTTGTGAAGTGTCATAGTCAAATATTAACCATATTTACCTTTTGAAAAAGTATCTCAATCACATAATACACCCAAACCATTAAATTTTTAAATTTATCAAATACTTCATATTTTGATTTATTCAGTTCTAATGAGTATTGAGCATCATAATTTGTCCTGATCAATGAATGAATTATTATGAGGGGGCTAATTATAATAATGAAGTATTACAATCTAAGCCATTAATTTATTGATAGAAAAATATCTCCATAAGATTATTAATGGTGTAATTGTTAGTGTCAATGCTACATTAATTTAGTAAAAATGTGTGTATATATATAGCATATATATTTGATAATTTTAAGTGTTCAGGATGGGGGCCTATGTGTAAATTTGTACAAAAATTTATAGACTTGAAAGAACAAAGAAAAAGTTGAGGAGGGATTCATGGGAGCTATGTATAAATTTGTACATGGGTTTAAAAAAAAAAAAAGTTTCAGAGACAAGCCCCTCCTTGGGGCTTTTCGGCTTTGTCCTTGCTCCCAATTCTTAAGTTTGTTGAGATTTGATACGATTATCAAATATTAATCGAAGTTACTCTTTATATTTTTGTTAATTTATATGTTGATTGATTGTAATATAGGAGATTTTAGATTTATTTTAGATAGATTTATTTGTGTTAATTTTCATATTAGGAAGTAGGATTTCTTGATTGTAGAATATTTGATATCTTCAGGTAACTTACCTGTATTTTTGTACTTGTAAACTTATATTTATATATGAGCGAATTAATAATGTTCATCACTAATAAATCTGCTCTTTATTCCTAATCTGTAGATGAAACCACGTTAATCCTTTGTTTCTTTCTTCAATCTTTTATTTTCTCATTTATTTTTATTTTTCAAGATGGTATCAAAGCCAACACAATCGAATCCCTTGAAAACTCTAGTGAATGATCCATACCCACTATATAAAAGGTGTCATCATCACATTTATTGCACAATCCACTGCTAAACTACTATTGATGTCATGGTCGTCTAAAACAGATGGACACCTTGGAGTCATACGTCAAGTGTGAATGCATTTATAATGCGGAAATGGAGCTGAGTCAAAAAAAGAAAATGTTGATTAAGAAACAAATCAAGTTATTCCGTAACACCTTCAAATCGTCTTATTACTAGAATACCTATCAGTTGCAGCTTTTGAAGGGTATTTTTTAGCTTATCAACGACCCTTTTTCCTGAGAAAGGAAGAAAAAAAATTGTTTTAAGAATGAAAAAAAAAACTATAAAAATAAAAAAATAAAAAAAAATAAATAAATAAAAAAACATAACTTTTAAAACAAATTTTTTTCTCCTTCCTCCGGAAAAAGGTCGTTGATAAGCCATAAAACACCCTTCAAAAGCTGCAACTGATTGGCACTCAAATGACGAGACGATTTGAAGGTGTTGAGGAACAACTTGGCTTGTTTCTTAATCAATCTTTCCTTTTTTTAACTCAACTCCATTTCTATATTGTGAATACATTCCCACTTGGCGTATGATACCAAGGTGACCATCTGTTTTAGATGACCATGACATCAATAGTGGTTTAGCAGCGGATTCGATAATGAATGTGATGATGGCATCTTTTACTAGAGTACGCCAACGACCGGATCCAGTAAAATATAATGCATACTCTGCTAGAATAGATTGGATATTCTACTAGAATTTTTTCAGTTTTCAACATGGATGGTCGGCTGTCTCTGGCTCAGGCCTCCGGCGCCAACCGTTAGAAAGCCCTAGTAGAGTATAATCCATATTCTAATAGAGTATGCATAGTAGAGTATAGTGCATACTCTACTATTAGAATATTTTAAATTTTTAACATGGATGGCCGGATGCCTTCGACTCTGACCAACGGTGCCGCTCACCAGAATACTCTAATAGAGTACAATCCATACTCCAGTAGAGTATAATACTACTAGAGTATAATACATACTCTACTAGAATATTTTAAGTTTTTAACATGAATGGCCAAATGTCTCTGACTCCGGCCGCTAGCATCGGTCGTCGGAATACTCTAGTAGAGTGCAGTCCATACTATAGTAGAATATAATGCATAATCTATTATAATATTTCAAGTTTTCAACATGGATGGTCGGATATCTCCGACTCTGACCGTCGTTGCCGGTCGCCGGAATACTCTAGTATAGTAGAATCCATTCTCTAGTAGAATACATTTCATATTCTAGTAAGTTTAGTGCAGACTCTACTAGAATATTTTAAGTTTTCAATATGGATAGTCGGATGTCTCCGACTCTGACCACCGGCTTTGTATACCATGTACTCTAGTAGAGTATCCAGCATACTCAACTATAATATTTTGGATATTCTACTAGAATATTTTCAGTTTCAACATGGATGGCCGGATGTCTCCAACTCCGGCCGCCAGCGCCGGTATACTTTAGTTGAGTATCCTGCGTACTCTACGAGAGTATAACTAGAACATTTTGGATATTCTATTAAAATATTTTAAGTTTTTAATATGGATGGTTGGGTCCGACTCTTACCGCCAGTGTCAGTCCCCGACGTACTTTAATAGAGTAAAGCATAGTAGAGTATGACGCATACTTTACTATAATATTTTGGATATTCTACTAGAATATTTTCAATTTTCAACATGGATGACCGTACATCTTCGTCTCCGACCGTTGACACTGATCATCGGAATATTCTAGTAGAGTGTACAGCTTATTCTTCCAAAATATTTTATATACTCTACAAAAATGTTTTTGAATACTCTTGTAAAATATTATAAATACTCTTCCAAAAAAAGAGAGAATATTTTAAATAGTTTTCTATTTTTTTTTTAACGAAAAGATTAACAAAATTATATCATTAGCAACAAAAAATCCAAATCCACAATACATTAACAAACAATACATGAAACTTCCATCCCAAATCACTCAATGACCAAAAACATATCAACTAGACGAATTTAAGATAATTTGTACATATGTACGCTTCGAAAAAGCAAAACCTTCAACTCCCTCGAATACGCCAAGAAAATTTTCAAGAAGTAGAACAATTAAATATAATTATATGATCAGTATTCTTTTTCTTTCTTTCTCTATTGTTTTTTTTTTTCCCCCTTTATTTGATTGAAAAGCATACCAATCCACAAGCAACAAACCTGGACAAGCCGAAGACACCACAAGTGAAAAACAAAACAAGCAGAGAAGGAGCACTATGGGTTTGTTTGGTGGAGTAGTTTGAGTTGGGATTTTTAAGTTTTAATAGAAATTTTTTTTGAATTTTCAGAAAAGACAAAAAAAAATTTTAAGAAAAAGATAAAAAAAAATTTGAGTTAAATGATTTGAGTTGGTGAAACAAACATGCCCTGTATACAGAGGATAAAAATTCACAATATCATCCAACACCAGAACAAATAGTACCGAAGAAACCAAAACATGATTTTATATATATATATATATATATATGTATATATATTCGTGAAAAAAAAAGCATTAATTAAAATCAAGAAATTCCAAATAATAATAATAACAGTAAAAGAGAAAGATAGGAAATCCTCGACGACCATACCGGTTAATTCAGAGAGGATCATCGCCAAGCCGCAGTATCGACGAGGAGGAGGAGAATCTATGGATCGCGAGATCTGATCGACTCCCGCGCCAAATCGTTTGATATCTGCTCGTCTCCGGTGCAATATGCCCGTGGATCTCCTCGCGAGATCTGGCCCATGATCTAATTGCGATCCGGTGGGATCGTGTTGCTCGTGCGCAGCCTAAATCTCGTCGAGATGTCGGGCGAGCTCCATTGCTCCATCTCCGGCGCCTTAGGGCGTGACCGAGATCGGCGTGATCTCCAACGAAAGCTCCGATGGCTCCGACGACCAAGACGACGCCGATCTCCTCTGTGAGCTCAACTTCACATGGAATGAGTAGTGAGAGAGAGAGAGAGAGAGAGAGAGTGAACAGAGAATGAGGAAAAAAAATTAGAAAAACAAAAAGCAAATTCCATCGTATATGTCAAAAAAAAAATCCATCGGAGACAAGGAAAAAGAGCAGGGGTATAAAAGACCAAACATAAATCAGAAAATAAACTTTTAAAATCCAAAAAATAGAAATCTAAAAATGTGTCAACATGGCATAAAGGGGGAATTTGTATTAGGTTGGTAAACGAAGGAGGAAAAAAAAAGTGGTTAGATGGGTAATTTTCTCTTTTCTTTGTTTGAATTTGAGGTCGTGAATTGATGCTGCTACGTGAAATAGACTATCTCTGCAAGCATAAGCACATGGAGGATTAGCTATCATGTTTTGCATAAAACTTTAGATTTGTATTTTGTCCAATAATTGGGTTAAAGGTGTATATATATAGGAAATGTCTTCCATACAGTGACCATTTCCGTCCGTTTGGTGAACTGAAGTTGTTGGATGCCGAAGTCATTAATACGGATGGCTCGCAATTGTCCTTCGAAGTCAAGGTGTAGTCAATTAAAAATCTAACGGTGGCAGGTTGTAGGCTGAGGAAAAAGTGTCGTCCAAAGGGAAAGGAAGAACACATTATACAAACCATATGTATTTATTGATGCAAGCATTAATTGTGGTTGTTGAAAATGGGTGAATCTGAGTTTCGAAAAGTATAAATTAGGACCCTGGGCATGCAACTTTACATTTGTGAATATCCGAAAGCACAGTGTTAAAAATGTTAGAAATAATATGGCAAGAGAGACATAAACAACGAACAAGTAAATTCAATTGAAAATAGAATATAACGAAAAATGATTACAATGAAATCAACCTCAACTCGAAGGAAACCAAACAAAAGCAGAATGTCGAGGCACGTGTATCACGCTTTCCTTAAAACAGATTCGTCCCCTCCGGTAAAGTGCGCGAGGCTTCAACGGACGTCTGTCTCCCAGGATACAACGACAGCAACGGTAGTCTAGCACAATCGAATACCGATTCCGACGAACTTGAAACCGAAGTCTTCCCTCTATCACCGAAAACTCAAAACCCCGAACTCGACTACTACAAGAAAACTCGAACAAGAAAACAACGAAGAGGAAACTAGTTCTCGGATTTGTGTGTGTTCAAGGTATTTTTCCATGCAAGAGGAGGCCTCCTTTTATAGGCTCCAAAAAGAGGTGTTACAAAACCAAAGGTCTTTGACTTTATTCCAGATTAATGCACCATTAGTGCTGCCCCATTTACTCCATTGGAATATGAACAATCTTTTCAGAATATAAAAAGATGAGGCTGTTTATTTTCTTAAAAAAAAATTCGGAATTATGTTGGAAAGAAAAAAAAAAATTTCAAAACAAAACCCGCGCAAGCCAAGCTCAACGAACCGGCATTCGCGTCGTGCGGGCGCACACATTGGGCCCCTAACCCACCGGGGCTAGGATTTGCACCCCCCTGCGCGTGAGAGAGCATCTTAGGTTCACAATCTTACCCAAGTCCAAAAATGCAAATCCTTATAAAGTCCATCATGCTTTCATTCCTAAGCAATGTGGGACTCCACATTTACAACTAACTTTCCAACAAAATTCCATTCCAATGGGCACACTTTGAGCATCAATTTCTCATTCACCCGAATACCATTTTGAGTGTATGAATATATGAATTCGATCTCCTCACGATGGAGAACGCAAATCCACCAAGACCCGTTAATTTTACGAAGTGGGTCCCACTCAAATTTGGACCTCAAAATGGTTTAAAACCCATTTTTCCAACAAAAAAAAGAGGATGAGGTTCTGTGAAATTGAAAGGGGGATTTAGGGAAATCCGTGGAGTGGAGAGGGGAGATTACAGTAGCAGAAAATGATTTAGGAACTGGTCGGAATTGTCACGGTTATGGTCACAACAGAGCCACATGCCCTATGACCAAGACTAGGCCGAGCACGTTGGTCCTTCTCAAGAGTTAACAACCCCTCCAAACATGTCACAACCTCTGACTGGTAGCCGTTAGTCGAATTCATAACCATACCTTTTTCAATGTTTTCTTCTTTGGATGCGGATGTCAATTTTCTATTTCACATTTCAGATTTTTTTTTTTTTTTTTTCTTGCCTACTCTTTTCTATTAAGCCTAGCATAGTCCTCACACAGCCATTATGCCAGTTGGCCCAACTTGTTCTAAATTTAAACATAAAAGCAATATCCAAATTTGTTGTCACTCGAACAACTCTACTTCCTTATTGATGTTTAGTTGGTGTTTCGAACACAATACATGTTAATTTACTATTTAGGGGTATTACTATATAGACTACTGTCTCAATAATTTGAAAACTTTGTACGGTTTCATTCTATATAGATAATTCATTATCTTACTTCGTCTACTTCTTTTTGACAAACTGGTTCAAACCAAATAACATTTTCATTGACTATTAATTTCTACTCAAATGCTTCCTTCAGATTATACATAACTAAAAATTAAATATATTTTCTTGTCATTGTTTAACATCATTCGCAGCAAACATCACTAAACTGATTAAGAAAGCTCTAACAACCTCAATTACGCCTTTGTGTATGAAATGAAGATTGAAGTTGTTTTTCTTCCACTACTATAGACATTTAAAAATCGAAAGTTACATTTCCACCCTGCCTTAGTTTTTTTTTTTTAAAACAAAGCATAATCTGATTAATTATATTGCTAAAATAACCGGTACAACATCAAACAAATTTATCTTTATCTCAAAAATATAAGCAATGATAAATTATTGATTCTAAACTCATAAACATTACAATGAGATTACTAATAAGCAATTTCTATCAATCTTGACTACTTGATTTCAACCTCTTAATTACTTGCTTCATTTCACACCTTTTTTTTTTACCGGACCCAAGTCAATATTGCATGACTTTGATCTCATTTACTATCATTGTATGAAAACAAAAATCAGATACTGCAAGTTCAAGTCCTTGTACCCACTTTAATATTGCATGAAATTTGTCTCATTTACTAGAACTTTATGAAAACCTAATAAGCAATATGATCCTTGGATGATTTGTCACTGTAATTACCTCAATGCTCTTGTGACAATTTCTATCTTCTTTCTCCAACTACTCCCTTGATTTATTTCTTCCAATCACACTGGTTTCCCTTCATTCTGCTTACCTGCACTTCCTTTCTTCGTAGTTATGACAGACCTAGGTTCAAGTTATCACCGCATTCTATCCGCTGGTGGATAGAAGCCTGGCCCTATATATATATATATATATATATATATATATATATATGTATATATGTATTTGCATTACTTCTGATGTAGTTGCTTTTGGTGATGCAATTCGGTTATCCTACACCTGCAGGCTGGGACTTCCCGCTTAGCAGATTATGGGGTATTTGGTGGAATAGTTTAAGTTGAGATTTTTAAGTTTCAATAGTAAATTTTTTTGAACTTTTAGAAAAGACAAAAAACTTTTTGGGAAAAAAACAAAAAAAAAAGTTTAAGTTGGATGGTTTAAACCATTATGCCAAACTCCCACATAAGCATTCTTAATGCCAAAATTCAGGTCAAGACTATTCATTAGCTTCCTGTTCACACCTAACGTTTCTCCCAAATTAGGTGAGACATGTTAGCTAATATGACTCTTGATATTAGTATTGGGTGACATTAGACATTGTAAATCACAATAATTTATGACTATAACAATATATATACAACATTCAAAATATCGTATATGGAAGCAAAGACAAGTTCAAGTAACAACAGTGCACACAAAAACGACACCAAAATTTAAGTACGTTAACAAGTTTACGTATAAACGGCACCAATTTCAGGAAACGACAACACATATGAAAACGACAACATTTTTCTCAAACGAATTACTGATAAATAATAACTTAAAAACGACAGATATTTTCAAACGGTACGGCACGACAAATATACTAAATAAGCCGGCAGGACACAACACAGCATGAAACATTAATAGACTTCGAAATAAATGAGCTGGATCAGGCTGATCCAACTCGTCTGATATCTCTGTATTAAGATTTTTTTAATTCAAATTTGATTTGACACATGAATTTAACGGTACATAGGATCTCCTTTTACAGGAAAGAAGCTGGATGTTTCCTTGATATTTAAGATATATATGTATTATAAATATATATATATATATGTACGCAGTATATATATATATATATATGTATATATGACCATTTCTCCAAGACCCCAATATGAAGCTTGGAGTGGCAGCACGCTCGTCTCTCTATCTGCATTTACTTTTTTATTTTTAAGATAATAATAACAATAACAATTGGTTTGCAAAAAGTTGAAAAAAATAAAAAACAATAACAACAACAGCAACAACTTGTTATTATATAATTTTACTGACCTTTTCCCAATAGACGACTTTGAAATATCGCTTCCATAATTTAGTACAAGATATGATGTAGGTATTGCTTGTTCTTCTTTATAATTAACCTAGCTTGGAGATTTTGTGCATTTTATTCTGGACTAGCGCAAGTGCAAATTCATCCAATATGTGTCATAGGAATCATCAGGTAATAAATTAATTATGAAACACAAAAGTGTACTTCTTCACATAATCTGCTCATGAATTTTTCAACTTTTATAAAATCGAAATAGTTTCATGTAATCTCTCGTACTACTGTATTCAACTTTTATTTTGGATGAAATCGAGTCGGCGTCATTTTTTTTTTTTTTTTATTCATTCCTGTCAAGAAGAAATAATTTGAGTATAAATTTAATTTATTGAGAGGTTTTTTTTTTTTTTTTTTGGTTATTTGTATTAATGTAAAAATCCGTTATTTGTAGGATATAATTTTTCACATATGGCTTACAACATAATTTATGGTTTGATCAATCCACGACATGCAGTAGTATATATCACCTTCCTATGCCTTTTATATGATCGTAATCTTTTATATGTACTCCGGTGCCGTTTTTTTTTTTTTTTTTTCCTTATTATATGTTTTATTTCTTCCAATAACCTCATTATCCTCGGAGAAAAAAAATATATTTAAAAAAAAAAAAAAAAAAAACAACAACAACAACTCTTCTTGTCTTTATTCCTAATTAGTTTAAACTCTTTAAGGACAATCAAGACCAAATTAAAGATGAAAGTGCAATCTTTTTTCTTTCCATAATAATTGTGGCCTTCAAATTAGTTTGATTTATCATAAATTAAACATTATTAGCGCATGCATGACAAAACATCCACATATATATACATACATATATATTTGTTCAATTTTATCTCTGTTTTCTCATTTCATAAGCTTCATAACATAAATAAATATATATGTATACCTATAAAACAAGTCCGTAAGTACTTTATTAATATCATGGTCTGATCCGCAGCGAGGTCGTTTACACCGTTACAGTGTCGTCCGGATAGTCCGGGTTTCTGTGCTGACAGTATACAAACGTGTAAGATCACATCGACGTAGTAGACACTCAAGTAAGTCACACAAAAAAAAAAAAAAAATCATTAATATGTTACGTTACGTTAATTTTGATTTAGAATGTTTATAGCGATTCAGGGAGTATTTTAATCGTTCTATTACTGTATGTGCAGGATCTCAAAGAAGACATGATCATGGTCCGAAAAGAGTAAGTTAATAATCCAATTATTAGATTTTTTTTTCTTTTTTTTTTCTTTTTCTTTTTTTTTTTTTTTTTTGTGTGTGTGTGTGGAAATTAAAGCTATTCTAGTTAATGTTAATAATTTATTAAATGTATTTATATGCCTAGCTATAAAGTATAAATACCTGTAAACTATTTTAAAAAAATACACACACAATAACTCATTTGAATGTTGTATACTATATATGATAATATTCTTAATTTTATTTATCTTTTGCTGATGTACAAGATCGTTATAGTTTTAATACTTGGTTGTACTTGTATTTAGTCGTCGACCTCAATTTGGTTTGTTGTTAATTAAATATTATTATACGTAAAATATATGTATATATATATGTGTGAAACTGATTGAGGAAGCTCGTAGTATACTAGACAAATAGCTAAATAAAGAACTATACATATCCGCTTTCATGCTTCTTCAATTCTCAAGAAATATAGTTTTTAATTTTTGGTAGTAAAAAATGGATGCTGCTACCAGAAAAATAAAAATAAAAAAATAAAAAAATGGACGGTATTACTAAAGTAGAGAGAAAAATCCTTCAAAAAAAAAAAAAAAAGATAAGTCAATAAATCTTTTTAAAAAAACCATTTTTTAAAGGAAATTGCATTCAAGAACAAAGAAGGACACTCGGCCACAAACAAAACCATCTAGATACAAGGCCAAATCATCCTAAATCATTTGAAGATAGCAAAAAAAAAAAATAACTTCAAACCTAACTAGGCCCTTTTCTTTTAAGGAAAACCTACATAAATTTTCTTATGTACTAATTTCTAGGGTAAATCAAAGGAGTTTGGATCTTTTTCTAAGCTATCTTTACAATTTCCTTAAGTGATAATTTGTTAAATATATTTTCTTCTTAGCTTATTTAATATTAATCTAAATTTTATAATTTTCAGTAACAAGACCTGATTGACAGGGTATTCACATATTTAGAAGGATAAGAAAAAATAATTAATCAAAAATTGAATACGCATGTCCGTGGCACGTGTTTTTTATTTTTATTTTTATTTTTAGTAATTAGATATAACAGCTCGCATGTTTTGTTTTTTTTCCTTCAAAATGTTTAAATGACAATTTCCTTACTGCTTTTCCTGGTAACCACTGATTATTTTCAAGTTTATGTGTGCTTTTTACAGAATCTTTTTAAGATGATAAAGTTGCCCTTC
Organism: Ficus carica; assembly: GCA_009761775.1. Taxonomy (NCBI): domain Eukaryota; kingdom Viridiplantae; phylum Streptophyta; class Magnoliopsida; order Rosales; family Moraceae; genus Ficus; species Ficus carica. The sequence goes on from CM019746.1 coordinate 1,891,659, forward strand.
TTGAAGATTGGTGCCTTGCTCGGTAGATCTTCTTGAAGATTGGTGCTCGCTAGCCTCGTCTAGCTACCTAAGGCCCTACTGCATCGTATACTTTACATATGTATTCCTTTATATATGTTAAAAGAAATTTATATATGTTAAAAGAAATTTATACAGTAGGACCATCTATTTTATACTTTCAGTAGAAACTGTTATTTTAGTTATCGGATTTAATTTTCAACGTTATAATATATGACTAAAATAATTATATATTGTGCACAACAAATTTTAGAAATGGACATCCATATATCAAACAGTTGAATAATTAATCCACGTCAAAAAAAAAAAAAAAAAGTTGTATTGATTTAAAAATAAATAAAAATAAAAGGTCGTACTTTTAAATCTCTTATATATGTTAAATCTCCCGACACAAAAGTTAGGACCCGTAAGAGTCTTTAAGCCTTAGTTACCACCAGTTTAAGCTTTGCTTTATCATGTAATTATATGTGATTTTGTTTGTTTATTTTTCGAGATTAATTCTTACTCTTATATTTGCATTTTATTTCTTATGTTTTGGTACTTTGTTAAAACCTATAATATTCAAAAAGGTTGTCTTAATATTACCAATATTATAATTTTTTAAATGATTCTTGGATGGTCGTGAACATTTTTTTGAGGGAGGTCAATAATCTACAACAAAAAATTATTTGACAAATTAAAAATAGGGGATTTTTGGTGCTTAAAATTCAGTTATGCATTTTCTTATCAAATGCTATACCAATTAGATTTCCATGTGCTTTTCTGATTTGTAAAAATCAATTTTGAAGTTCAGAATTTGGAGATCACAAGCGCTTTGATGAAAATTAATAATTATTTCAGTATCTGTAATATAATGCTTCTTACTGGCGATCTTCTTTTTGCCGGAGTTCCCTGGCGTTTTACAATTGGTTTCCTTTTTTTCGATATCCTGAATCACATGCATTTTTTTTTATTTTATTTTTTCAGATCTTTTCTTTGATAGTATTTTGGTGAGGAACGATATCCAGTTTGGATAGATAGATCCTATTGGATCCTATGTGGAAGAAAAATTTAGGTGATATGGTATCTCTCTCTTTAAAAAAACAAGTTGAACAGCACATATGCGCGTGATAGACAATCAAAACAAAGAAAAATAAAAAGAATTCGAAAAGCAAATTTTTAATATAATATAAAAAATTATTTTTGAAACAAAAATAATTATTTTATTTAAAATAAATTGCCACATCCTTCAAAAAAAAAAAGGGTAAGTTGTTAGACTGATCTGTAAATTTTTAAGTTTGTGTAATTTTAATCCATGATTTTTTTGTTTGTAGCCGAAATGACCTTAAACTATTAAAAATGTTGCTACAATAGTCATTTTCGTTAATTTTTTGACAGAATATATGTTAGTTAGCATTATTTTTTGATCAAATTACTGACGGATTCCGTTAAATAATTAATGGGAAAGACTATTGCAGTACAATTTTTATTAGTTTTGAGGCATTCCAACTATAAAAAAAAAAAAAAAAAAAAAAAGACCCTAAAAATTAACTAAAACGTTACTACAATAACCATTTTTATTAATTTTTGGAAGAAATCCTTTAATTAGAATCACTTTTTGACTAAAATGTTACTGAAGATTCGTCTAAATGATTATTGTAGTAACATTTTAATAATTTAAGGGTACTAATTACGGAAAAAAAAGCAGAACTAAAATTATACAAACTTAAAAATTTAGAAACTTAATGAGTATTTACCAAAATAAATAAATAAAATTTCCATATAACAGTTTAGAGGGGAGGACAAAAGGCACTTTTACATGGCCTTTCATCCTTTCAAGAGTAGTATAAAAAAAATTTGTCACGTGAATGGTTTAGAGCAAAGGATAAAAGGCATTGCTATAAAGCCCATCCTATTAAAAGTCCTACTTGATAGAGTTAGACAAATAAAGCAAATCATAAGCAAAAAAATAATAATAATGTAAAAAAATTAGTTTTTAACAAACTTATTTTTTAATGTCATGTGATTGGACCCGCGTGACGAGCATAGAGACTACAATGAAAAGATTGCTTTTAATATATATATATATATATATATATAAATTAATAATATGTTTTAAGATAAAATTATATGTATATATATAATATAATATATAGTAATATATAATCAAAATTCTAGCAAAAAGAACAAGCTAAATTGCATAAATTAATATTGAAATTTAACAAAATATCAGGTTTTTGAAAAGTGGAAAATTATAGTATATTGGCCTGTTTGGTGTGTAAGTTTGAGTTAAGCTTTATAAGTTTAAATAGTAAATTTTGTTGACTTTTCAGAAAAGACAAAAAATTTTTTAGAAAAAAGACAAAAACTTTTGGGGAAAAAGACAAAAAAAAGTTTGAAATAAACCTGTTGCCAAACAGGCCCGATATCTTCCCTAACGCCCATCTTCCCGGCTTAAGTCAGATTGATTATCATGCATCGCCGACTTCGGCAACGACGACGGTGAACGTCGTCATCAACGAAAATTCTCCTCGTCGTCGCTGTTGTCATTGTCGGCAACCAATTTCACGATGGCGAGACAAACAAAAATCAGAGAAGATGATCTTGCAAATCCACAGTGAAGAGATCCAAAAAACATCGCAATCACAACGATAAGGTCGATCGGAAAAACACAATGGTGAAATGACGCAACAATCAAGGCGACATCCAATCCAAATCGAAGGAGAATCGCGAGGGAAATTGTCGAAAATCACTGGAAAATCGAGAGGAAATCGTGAATCTCTCTGGCCACGGGACGACCACCACCACGAGCACAAATCTCCGACCTCAAGCCGCGACTCCTTTTCCAGCAACGAATCTGCTGGAGTCGTTGATGAATTTGCTACAAGCGACAGTGGTTGTCAAGATATGATTCTCAGATCTGTAATTAGGGGAGGGGCAGATTTAGGATTTTTAGAAATTTCGGGTTTTTTTAATTATACAAAATATAAAAAAGAGCATATAATTTTCTTTTCCTTCTCCCAATAAGAAAATACAGAGATTTACTTCATCTTAAAAAAATAAAGAGAGAGATTTTTTTTTAAGAGAAAAAAACATAGATTTACTTATAACAAAAACAATAAATACTCGTATTTACTAGTGAATATCATATTTACTAATACCGGATTTACTAGTAAATTCAGTATCTACAAAAAAAAAAAAAAAAAAAAAAAAAAAAAAAAGTAAATTTTTTAGTAAGTCTTGGTATTTACTATTTACTTATAAGTCTAATATTTTCCGACGAATCCACTATTTACTAATAAATATAGGAAAATAATGTATTTATTTGTAAATCTAGTATTTTACTAGAAAATATTATTATTTACATGTTAATAATGATATTTATCTGAATTCTTATAATTTGATATTTATCAATAAATAGTGATGTTTATAGTAAGTTTAGTCTTTTTTATAGTAAATCCTTTAGTTACCTAAATTTTTTACCATTCTTTTGTTTTTTAAATAATTATGTTACTTACATCTAAATCTATAAATCTAAATATTTTATGATAAGTCCAATAATCCTAATTTTTCACTTACATTGGCTTTAAGAACTATGAATTTTTTTCTTAGTAAATAAATTTATTTACTTTGAAAATATAGTATTTACTTTGAGATAATTTTAATAGTAAATCAATAAATCCAATTATTTACAGTAAATTCTGTATTTATTAGTATATTTAGAACTTGTAAATACAATATTTAATAACAAATCCGGATATTTACATTTTTTTTTATTTTTTTTATTATTAGTAAATATTTGGATTTACGGTATTTATACAATTTTATAAAATTTTACGTAATTTATAGAACTAGATTTACTAATAAATACCTAGATTTTCTATATTTACACATTATTCGTAAAACTTTTATATAGTTAATATGTCCTCTATTTATTAGTAAATTCGGGTATTAAATGATAAATACTTGTATTTTTTTTAATAAAAAATACAAGTATTTACTCTATATACATGATAAATTACCAAAAAAGTTATATTAGTTTACAATAAATCCCTCAAAAAATATAATTTCAAATCAGCCCCATAAAATAATTACCAAACTTCAAAACCCTAATTTCCCATCACTAAACTGCCGCCGTCGGAGAAGACGATAGTGATATTCATGGTGAGAAAGAGATGTCGTTGCGCGTGCTCCGGTGAGGACAGTGTGGCCAGATTTAGAGGCTCGGACCAAAACAAAGGTCAAATTGGGTGAGATCGGAGGTTCACAACAACGTTCTCTCGTTGGAGATAGAGAAGACCTGATGCAAGGAAAAAAAGCTGTGACGTTGAGCGAGAATAAGGATCAGAGAGAGAGGAGTTGAGACGCTGAGATCAGACGATCGTCGACGACGGTCTCTCGCCGGAGATGTTGAAGACATGTGGTGAAGAAGAGCTGCGATGTGGTAAGAGTGAAGTAAGAGAAGGAATGCATGGGATATGTAGATAGAGAAAGGGGTAAGATTGGAATAAAAATACAAATTAAGTAAAAAATATGCTATAATTTATCACAATTTCAAAATATACTATAATTTTCATTAGTATTTTTTAATTATGCTAGATAGTGCAATTACTGAAAAAATAATTAATCAAAAAAATAATTTTAATAAAAATCCAACAGGAAAAAGCCACACGTGTGGATGTTAGGGAACAGAAACTCCTTTGTACTCCTCTTGGACATCTTATCCAAACGTGGCTGTTGCTTCCGTCCTTGAAATTCCAGATTTGGGGTTAGAACAAAGCGCAATCCCATTCCAACATCCAAACACTTTCTCGTACACGACCAAGATTTGTCTTTTCGAATCCAAAAAAAAAAAGACAAAAAATAAAATAAATGGGTATATGGGTAAAAATAAAATAAAAAATAAAAAATAAAAAAAAGAGACAAAAAATAAAATAAATGGGAAAATGGGTAAAAAAAAAAAAAGGACAAAATAAAATATCAGACACCAAAAAAAAAAAAATAAATAAATAAATAAAAAAACATCTGCCGTGCCGTGAGTGCTTCTTTCTCTCTTCTGGCGGGAAGCTCAGAACAGAGCAGAGCTCAGAAGACAGGAAAGAAATGGAAAAGAAAATAAAAGAAAATCTTCCATAAACCCTAGAAAATCCTCTTGTCTCTCCCAATCTTCTGAGAAATTCCTGTTTCGTTTTAGAGATTTGGTAAAGTCAGTTCACTAGCACTATGTACTGGTTGGCCACTCGAAACGTTGTCGTTTTGTCCCCGCGCTGGCGTTCTCTCGCTCTTCTCCTTCGCTCTCCTCCTCCTAGATACAGCTCTTTCTCTCCCTCTCCAGTTACCCTGTAATCTCTCTCTCTCTCTCTCTCTCTCTCAAAACTGTGTTAAGGTTGTTAGTTTCCTACCTGCGATTTAGGTCTGTTTGTTTTGTCGGAAAATATTTCGATAGAATCCCAAGGAAAATGTTTTATCCATTTTCCATTTCTTAAGAGTAAGGAAGCTCGAGCACAATGTGCCTTGTTCTATATGCAAAAACTCTCTCTCTATATTTATGTGTATGCGTGTATTATTTACAGGAATTTTATTTCAATGGAACTAAATTTATAGGTTCTTTTTTTTTTTAATAGTTTTTGGGCAGATTTTGGATCTTTGTGTATTTGATTTAAAATCTTAGCTCACGTTTGGCACCTCATTTTAAAACATATAGTGTTTTCTCTCACCAAAATTTGAATTTACTATTTAAATTTTGAGTTTGAACCTATAAACCAGATGAGCCTAGTCATGACTTTTTACCCGATAATTTTTTTTTTCAAATTGTATTCTTAAATAAATTTAGATATACTACAAGAAAAGGCGCAGAGTTTGCACGCGGATCAATTTTTTGAGTTGATTGTATATGAAAAGAGAGAAATAGGGAGACTGAGAAGCATTTTGAGTGGATTGTCTAATTACAACGATAAACTGTAGCATCTGCAAGCAGACGTAGCATCTTTTTCGCCGCTTAAAGGGCAATGATGACTGTTTCTCCTTTAGTGTGCCTTAGTCACATACCTAATTCTGAAACTGTTTATTTGTGCACCTTGATGTTGGATTTAATGGTAAAAAATAAAAATAAAAAAAATAAAAAGAAAAAAGAAAAAACAAACAATGTAAGTTGCCAATGGTGCTTCTGGTTTACAGCTACACTTGAGTGTTGAATCTTCGATGTTGAAATTTAATTTTCTAACTTGTGGGTTTTTTTTTTTTTTAACGGATAATAGAAGACCATTTGGGCGGATTTCTTGTTTCAAAGATCAGAAGACTTTGAAAAGAAGCACAAGGGCTTCAAAGAAACTCAAGCATTCAAATGATGTCTTGACAGAAAAGCAGCTTTCTAACATATTGTGGTGGAAGGAGGTATGCTGGTAAACATGTTTTGTTAAGTTTCGAGGAAAGATTTACATCGTTTATACGTTTAATTTGATAGGATTTTCACCACACTTTCTTTTATTGCAGAGGTTGCAAAACTGCAGAAAGCCTTCAACTGTCCTGCTAGTTAAAAGGCTCGATTATTCAAATTTGTTGGGCTTGGATGTTAACTTGAAAAATGGGAGGTGAGCTCTTACTTAATTTGTATGTATATATATATTTATTTTATTTTTATTCTCATGACTAGAACTTTCCATAAAGGAAAGATGAAAATTTTATGCTAGTTCTTTTAGAAGTTTTCTATGTTTCTTATCCTTCAAATAATATAATAATAGTTTGCATGCTGGTCTGGTCTGTTAGCAATATGTAGCAAAACCAATTGATATCATTGTATAAGCCAACCCGATTGGGTATAGAAGTTAGCATTATTCACTCGTTCAGCTGGAAAAAAAGGCTTCTGTGTAGTTTTCAAACCTTAATGCATGTACCTATATACAAGTGCTGTGTGCTAGTTCCAATTGGTGTAATCGGGAAAGACCCTTAAACCAATTTGAACTGCTCACATCACAGTAATGCAATGGCTGTAAGTTGGGCAGCGGTGACATAGGTTATTGGTTTAACATCTTTTTGCACAATAATTTCAATGAAATGTGTGTGTGAAGCTTTCTTTGTTGTAGTTGGTTTTTAGTGAAACCTTGTTTCTTGAAAGCTTCACAGTGGATGTTTTCCTTGTTTGTAAATTATTTACTAAAGACTCGTATTCATCTTAGTCTGAAAGAAGGAACGCTCAACTGGGAGATGTTGCAGTTCAAGTCAAAGTTTCCTCATGAGATTTTGGTCTGCAGAGTATGTACTTTTTTTTTTCCTACATTTTGTTGGTACCGGTTTTACCTCATTGAATCCCTTTCTGGTTTTTGAGAAGTTAGCTATTGTAATTCAGTGATAGGGTAAAAAGTATTTTTCGTTTTTTTCAGGTTGGGGAATTTTACGAAGCCATTGGGATAGATGCTTGCCTCTTAGTTGAATATGCGGGTTTGAATCCTTTTGGAGGTCTGCGTTCAGATAGTATTCCAAGAGCTGGTTGTCCGGTTATGGTATTGAGCTTATTTTCATATGCATGTTATCTTTGATTTTATATGGTTCATATAGTCTTTTACTTAAGATTTCATTGCACCTAATGATCTTAAAATAGTGGTGGTAGAGTGTTTGATTTTATCAATATAAGGTTGTCTTTTTTCTTTTTTGGATAAAAAAAGGCTTGTATGGACTTTGCATTGAGGTTGCATGATTAATGAGGCTATGAATAGATTTCCTTAAGTTTAGGAATGGTATGCATCATAAGATCGGAATCTTTTCTGCTGAGGCAAAAAGAAATGAAATTTATGGAGCCTTTGTGGTAGAGCATGAAGCATAAGAGTGATTTTACTTATGATTTTTAATTAATTTTTTCTATTCTTTTTTGGAAGAATTTATAGTTTAACAATCATAAGAATAGTTCTTGTTAAGTTTTTGGTGGTGAACTCTTTCCCTTTTCACTTCTTAGTATGCAATTAATAAGGGGGATGGTTTTTTCTCTTCATCCTCTTTGATATTTTTTGCTTCATGGCATTTGATTTGCAGAATCTTCGGCAAACTTTAGACGACCTGACACGTAATGGATATTCGGTGGTATGTTAGCATTTTTCGCAGTTGAGATCATCAGTTTTTTTTTATGTCTATGCGAGCATAAGTGTTTTAACAAAAGGACTAAGTTGTTGACTGCTCATGTTTTGGTCCTTGTAGTGCATAGTCGAAGAAGTTCAGGGTCCAACAAATGCTCGGTCTCGCAAAAGTCGTTTTATATCTGGGTAATTGAATGGCAGATACAGTGTAATTTCATTTATTGTTTAGACTTGTTGTTAATGTTCTAGATGTGATTGATCAAAAGAGCTTTCTTTGGTTATTCTGAACAAAGAAATTAATTGATTATTGAATCCAGAAGCAAGTTAAGATTTGAGTTTTGCGGATTTTCTGCTTTGTACACCTAAGTAATAATAGCTTGTCACATTTCTTAACTTGACAGCTATTCATTTTATGAAAAAGAGCATCAACTCTAGACTTCCATACACATGTTATCTAGGAATTTGGAAAACTTCCATGTATCAGTTTTTCTTCAAAGATTGCTTCTTACAAAGTTCAACCACATGTGGTTTATACTTTTCTTAGAGTATGTCGTGATTTATACGTCATTTAATATATAACACCAAGGCTGCATGATTTAAAATTTATTTTTGTCTGATGGCCAGGGTTTCCGCTCAACTTTTGACGTGCAGATCTTGCATCTAACTTGTTTCCTTAAGCTTGCAGGCATGCACATCCTGGTAGCCCTTATGTCTTTGGACTTGTTGGTCTCGATCATGATCTTGACTTTCCCGAACCAATGCCTGTTGTTGGTATGACTAAAACACATCTTTAAACTAATGAGTTTATCTTGGTTCATTATTTTAATTATTGTTTCTCATTTTGTTTCCCATCGACACTTATAATTTTATCGTCCTTGACTTTTTGAACGTAGTGTGCTTGTGTTTTTCGTTGCCCGATAGTCAGGGCTATAAAATCTTTTGCACGTTAATCAAAGCAGTTTTAGTTGATCAAATAATTAACCATATGCGGCATTTTTAGGGATCTCTCGTTCTGCAAGAGGATATTGCATAAATTTAGTCCTGGAGACTATGAAAACATATTCATCTGAAGATGGTTTGACTGAAGAGGCCTTAGTCACCAAGCTTCGTACATGTCGGTACCATCATCTGTTCTTGCATTCATCACTGAGGCACAATTCATCAGGTTCATACAAATTTCTTAACTACTTGTCAAGGCAATTATAAGTATGACTTCTTTTTTATTGTTAGATAAGATGAAATGAAAATTGTTCATAAATGCTAATAGAACATCGACTTTTCTGTTTATCGTTTAGTTTTCATAATAACTACTATTAACTTGTCACGTCTCTCTCTCTCTCTCTCTCTCTCTCTCTCTCTCTCCCCTGTTTTTTGTTTTCTTTTTCTTGTTTTCATATGCTGTTCTCAACATTTGGAGCCGCCTTACAGGCACTTGCCGTTGGGGTGAATTTGGGGAGGGAGGCCTTCTTTGGGGAGAATGTACTGCCAGACATTTTGAATGGTTTGAAGGCAATCCCGTTACCGACCTCTTGTCTAAGGTTCATGCTTTTGGAGAATTTATTGATATCATCATTTCTGGTTATCAGTTTATGTTTTATGAATAAAACAAATAAGCAGTTACTCCATTAAGTTTTTAGGTTAAGGAGCTTTATGGTCTTGACGGTGAAGTTAAATTTAGGAATGTCACCGTGACTTCAGAAAATAGGCCCCGACCTCTGACCCTCGGAACAGCGACCCAAATAGGTTAGTCTTGTTTCAATTGGTCTTTTTTCTATCACTTATATCAAATCTGTAATAGTGATGATACCCAACAAAAGAACATATTCAACAAGTCTGCTGGTTTCAATGCTTTTCAGGTGCGATACCAACCGAGGGAATTCCATGCTTGTTGAAGGTGTTGCTTCCTCCAAATTGCTCAGGTCTTCCTGTGATGTGAGTTTACTACGACTTTCTCAACTCATTTTTATAGTTGAAACTAATTTAGGAATTATGTTGGGGCAAATTTCAAGAATGCTTTCACCACTAGAGCTAAAAACAAAATTGAAAACCTTAAGAACTGCTAGCAACTTTTTGGTTCATTAATGTGCAATTTCTTATTTTGCAGTTACGTAAGAGATCTTCTTCTTAATCCTCCTGCATATGAGATCGCATCCACAATTCAAGGTGAGTGGTAATTTCATTTCACCTCAATGAAGCCTTTTTATTTGAATATGATATGCATTTTAACTGCTTGATGCTTACTATCTGACCTCGTTATTTTGTTTTGATCAGAAAGTCTAGACATATATATATATATATATATATATATATATATGTATGTATGTGTATATTTAAGGGGAAAAAAAAAAACGAATGACTTATTTCTTGTTGCATGTCAGATGCTAATTGACATTGCGGTTCAGTGATGTGTCTCTATGTAAGGTCTCTTTCGGACACACAACACAGCACAAAAATAAGAAAGATTGATGATCAGTTAAATTGATCCTAGGACAGGGCTAAAATTGTGTCATTGCTGGTACGGGTTTTGATATAGTTATACAAGAATAAATGTAGTAATTGAACCAAAAAGAAGAAAAAAGAAAAACAACGTTTTAATTTGTTAAGAACCATATAAACCAAGATGATGGGCGTTTAAAATGAGTCATAATATTCTCCAGATGTGAGTTGACATATTTTTGTGATAGTTAATGTCTGATTGTTTTGAATCACGGAGATGACTTTTATGCATTTATGTTACAGTTGTTCACTAGAAATAGCCATGTCACTTTTCTCTTTTTTTTTTTTTTTTTTCCTTTCTTTCTCTTTTTGTTCTTGAAGTTTGCTAATTTGAACTTCTTTAATTGGAGCAGCAACGTGCAAGCTTATGAGCAACGTGACTTGCTCAATTCCGGAGTTTACGTGTGTGTCACCTGCAAAGGTTCTATGCTAAGCTTGCTAATGCAATCAAACGAGTCCAGTTGCTCTTTTCGGTATCTAATTCTATTTGTTGAACAGCTTGTGAAGCTACTTGAATTAAGGGAGGCCAATCATCTTGAGTTTTGTAGAATTAAAAATGTAGTTGACGAAGTTTTGCACATGACTAAAAATCCAGAGCTCAGTGAAATCCTGAAGTTATTGATGGACCCTACGTGGGTGGCCACTGGCTTGAAAATTGATTTCGAGACGTTAGTAAGTTTCTTTTATTTCATGTTTTTATTCAGTTGCTCTTTTCTTGGTGATTCAATTTATTAATGACTGTACATTCTTGTCGGTGTCTGCTAGTGTTTGACTTTACGCATGTGCGCTCACACACGCACTCAAAACATGACTTGTTACAGGATTTCATTTTAATGGTTTTTCTGATCCTTCTAGGTCTTAACTGTTATCATGAAATTTTGAACGCCTTTGTTTTTCCCAGATTAATGAATGTGAATGGACTTCAGATAAAATTGATGAAATGATCTTTTTAGATGGTGAAAGTGATCAGAAAATCAGTTCCTCTTCTATTGTTCCTAATGATTTTTTCGAGGATATGGAGTCCTCGTGGAAAGGTCGTGTCAAGAAGGTCCACATAGAGGAAGAATTTGCAGAAGTGCAAAGAGCAGCTGAAGCTTTAACTCTAGCAGTGAGTCTTCAGAATTCACTTTCACATTCACAGTTGCTTATCTCAGTACTGGGCTTTGTTAAAATATACTAGAGAAGATCATATTACCTGAAATCGCATTTGTTCTTTTGTACTAATGCGCATTTGCTAAGAAAGTTAAAGGCTATAACCATCCCGTGTTTCTTCGTTCTCAATCATCCAAAAATTTAATTTGGCTTATATTTAGTCTTTTCTTATCAATGACTTGTGTTTACAGATTTTTTTTTGGCAACACCATGGGTACTAACCCCTCGGTTCGAGTTGCAACACTGTTCACTATTTCAGGAATTAGTTTTGAATCCAATAATTCTTGGGCTCATTTGTTCTGGCAGGTTACTGAGGCTTTCCTGCCCATCATTACAAGAATAAGGGCTACCACAGCCCCACTTGGCGGCCCAAAGGGAGAAATATTATATGCTAGAGAGCATGAGGCTGTTTGGTTCAAGGGAAAAAGGTTTTCACCTGCGGTATGGGCCGGTACCCGAGGGGAGGAACAGATTAAACTTCTTAAACCTGCTTTGGATTCAAAAGGAAGAAAGGTCGGAGAAGAGTGGTTTACTACGATGAAGGTGGAAGATGCTCTAACAAGGTGTCTTTTGTGTGCACTATTAAAGTTTCTTTGAATGCTTTATACACACGCAGGTTTGTATGAGACTGTGTATGTGTTATACTGACAGTAGTGTAATAATAATTTTCTCTCTCTCTCTTTCTTTTAGGTACCATGAGGCAGGTGCCAAGGCAAAAGCAAGGGTCTTAGAATTGTTGAGGGGACTTTCTTCCGAATTACAAGCAAAGACTAACGTTTTAGTATTTGCTTCAATGCTTCTAGTTATAGCAAAGGCGCTATTTTCTCATGTGAGGTCGGGTGCAAATAACTTTAGTAAGCTTTAAATCAGTACTCCGCCAAAACTCCGTACCAATATACCTAATGTTGTGTTTTATCTTCAATGGTTGGTTTGACAGACTCTAGAACTAGTGACATAATTATTCAAGTAAGACAATGCTTTTTCTGTCTTGTAAAATTTCGTATTCCAACTTGGGTTCATGCCATAGTTGTTTTGACAGCTTAATAAAATATTTTCAACAGTACTTTATGAATATAGTCCGGTTGTTTTTCTTGAACTCTCAAGTTGACAGTTCTCAGAATTATCAATTTATGCTACATAAACATATGCTGTCTGCCTTTAAACATTTTCACGTCTTTGACTTGGCTTTTTGGTTTATAGATAAATTTGGTTTTGTTGGTCATTTTCAGTGCAAACTTGGTCAATCTTTATCCCGTGATCTTTCTGCATTAAAGTCATTAATACTTTACTGTACTGTATTGTAAAAAATGATGGCTTACAGAAATTTTGCGTTTTGGTTATCTTGCAGTGAAGGCAGAAGAAGGAAATGGGTTTTCCCCACTCTTACCGAGTCCCCAATGTCTAAGGTAGAATTTTTTTTCCATGTAGGGAACGGTATTTTATAGGGTTTTTTTTTATTTTTTATTTTTTAACTCCACGAGGCTTTGAAAATCTTGCAATGTCATCAGTTTGTAGTTTCAAATAATGTTATTGATTTTTTCGTTGAAGGAAATTAGTCCTTTACTTGCGATATTGTCGAAAATTTAAAACCTGGAAGGATATTTACCTTCTCTATGCATTGGATTTGCAAAGCTTTATTAGAATGTGTGTCACCCCACTCAGGCTAAGATGTTCGAGTTAAAAGTGGGAAGACTAGATCGGTGAGACAATTTAATACATTTTCGACACAATATAAATACAAGTTTAATATTTTCTTGAAGAAAAAAATTGTAAACGAAAATGTATCTATTTCGAAAAATGTTGATTTAAATTTTCCAATTTTCATATATTGATGAACTGAATGCAGGATGTAAAACCATTGAGTGGAGCAGATGGAATGAAGCTAGTTGGTCTGTCACCATACTGGTTTGATGTTGCGGAAGGTAGTGCTGTAAATAATGCTGTCGATATGCAATCACTACTTCTTTTGACCGGACCAAATGGCGGTGGTAAATCAAGTTTGCTTCGATCAATCTGTGCTGCTGCATTACTTGGAATATGTGGTTTCATGGTGCCCGCGGAATCAGCTTTAATTCCTCATTTTGACTCTATCATGCTTCACATGAAATCTTATGATAGCCCGGCCGATGGCAAAAGTTCTTTTCAGGTATCATCCGAGGCATTTTTGTACTTTTCTATTCGTTTCACTTCTTCATAAATTAGCTTATTATTGGAAGTCATAGAATATCTTGAAACAATTGCTCTCAAGGCCAATGGTTTTAGCTCGAAATTCATTTACTGTATTCATTACCTCCAATTTCTTTATGTCAGGTTGAAATGTCAGAAATCCGATCAATTGTCTCGGCGACAAGTAAACGCAGTCTTGTGCTTATAGACGAAATATGTCGAGGAACAGAAACAGCTAAAGGGACTTGTATTGCCGGGAGCATTGTCGAAACTCTTGATAAAATAGGATGTCTAGGAATTGTGTCCACTCACTTGCATGGGATATTTAGTTTGCCGCTCAATGCAAAGAACACTGCGTTTAAGGCCATGGGAACCGTATATGTTGATGGCCAGACGAAACCCACGTGGAAACTAATAGATGGGATTTGCAGAGAGAGCCTTGCGTTCGAGACTGCTAAGAGAGAAGGCATGCCTGAAACAATAATCCAAAGAGCCGAGGAGCTTTACGCTTCAGTCTATGCAAAAGACGTGCTTCCCGGGAAAGATGATGCTAAACTACAAAACATATGCTCTTATACGAGTTTAAATGGTTGCAACGGATCCCACCTTCAATCAAACACTGGTGAAAAAGATTCCAAAAGTAGCAGACCGACATACCAAACAGAAGTCTTGCAAAAGGAAGTTGAGACTGCTGTTATGATGATATGCCAAAGGAAGTTTATAGAGCTCTACAAGGATAATACATCAGAACTTACCGAGATTCACTGTGTTCCAATCGGTGCCAGGGAACAACCTCCTCCATCAACTGTAGGCGCTTCATGCGTCTATGTGATGCTCAGGCCCGACAAGAGACTTTATGTTGGACAGGTACTTTTCGTAGAATTGATATTAATTGTTAACGACTGTGGCTGAAAATTGTTGTCGTCTTATGGTATTGGTATGCTAATTCGAAAAACAAATTTCCTTGTCCGTTGTTGCTGTAGACCGATGATTTGGAGGGCAGAGTCCGAGCCCACCGTTCAAAGGAAGGAATGCAGAAAGCCGGTTTCCTTTACTTCACAGTCTTGGGAAAGAGCTTGGCATGTCAACTAGAGACTCTTCTCATCAATCAGCTTCCCAACCAAGGATTCGATCTCACAAATGTTGCTGATGGTAAACATAGGAATTTCGGCACATCTTCCCATTCTTTGGAAAGCGTTACTGTTTGTTCATGAATATGCCGTCGAGCATCTACGATCCGTTTTCCTTGTTTTGTAAACCGAGCATCTTCCGGTTTTTTGTGATCTTCTCTACGCCGGTTAGTGAAGAAAAAGGAATGGTTTGTGCTATATATATATATCTATGTATGTATATGATTGTAATTTTGATTACAAAAGAGCAACACAAAATTGAACAAGCAGTGGCTGCAGCAATTTTGGTTTTTGCTATGTGCTTGCTCCACTTGTTGGCTGTTGCCCCTTTTTCACCTCCATTGGTGGAATTCGGAATTTTGTTGAAGTAAATGTATGCTTCTCCGCCGGAGAAGGCGGCCCTGTCCCCGGTGGGTGGTGGCCACGCAAAAGGACCAACCTGGGATTTTTCTCTGAAATTCCTTTTTCAATTACATCATTCTAATAGGAAAGCTCTTTCCCACATTCTTTATTTTTCTTTTGTTTTCAACTTTATCATCATAGGGTTTTTAATGAGACATATTTGAAGTCTAATTCCAAAAAAAGAGTTCCAACTCGATTCTATTAAACTTACTTCCGATTATCTTTAGTCTTTGATTAGGCGTTTAGCCTTATTCTTTTCATGGCTTTTTCTTTTCCCTACTTATTTCTGTCAGCATAATTTATTCAAAAAAAAAAAAAGAAAAAAAAAAAAGAAAGAAAAGAAAGATAGTCAGTTAAAAATAAAAAGATCAAGGCTCCGTTTGGTATTCAAATTTAACTCCAATTAAATTGTATTTTTTCATCCTAATTTTTGTTTTGTTTTTTTAAAAAGTTAACAAAATTTATAATTAATTTTTAAAAAGTCAACAAACTCCAACTTAAAAATTTCATCTCTAACTAATGACTAACTTAAAAATTTTATCTCCAACTAATTTACCAAACGAATGTAAAAAAATAAAATATAGTAGTTTGTCGTTTTAACTTTTACCGGTTTTACGAGCATTGATTCCGGGCCAAGAATACTTCATGCTTGAAATTAATTGGCATTATAAGTTGTAAAACGAAATCTAGTTATTTTCATCTGTGCATAAATCTTAAATGGACTATGGAGAAGTATGGCAAAATTATTCTAAAGAATAAGTGGAGCGAATATTAACCGACATGAAAGAACGACTGACAATAATGATAAAACGACAGTAAAATCAGAAAACAATAGGAATGCAGAAAAACAAACATTACAACAGCAAAAGAGAGGACGACTGCACCGGCATTATTGGAAACGACATAAAACTGAGCTACTATTGGTAAACCAAAATAAAAATGAAAGAAAGCCTACAAGTGAGCAAACGACGACAAATCAGACAAGACTAAATAATAAAAAAGTAAACGACAGAAACGTGCAAAAAACAACATTAAAAAAGAAAACGACACTCAAAAGGAAGGCAATGTCAGAAAACGACGATTAAGGAGACAACAATAAAAGAAAACTACACTCAAAAGGAACGTCAATATAAGAAAACGACGTATTAGACCCTCGCATTATCGGTTTCTTCAATTTCGAGTAAACTCCGACGCGAGAAAATTTATTCTCGGAAGCCAAACAGAGCGCCAACTGGCGATCCTTGTCCTCCTCTGTCATTCTTTCCTACGTTGAGTTGATGATGGACAAGGTCGAAGAGGAGGTGGAGAAGGCCAAGAAGGAGTGGGACGAGGCATACGTCAAGCTGGTCGAACAAATTAAGGCCATCGAAGGCTATGGCAAATCCAATTCGACGGACTCGGAGGAGAAGAGGAAGGATTCTCTACCCAGAATGAACGGTGTCGCTCAGGATTGCTTGGCTTTGCTCAATTCGCTGCAGTTCAAGATCGATCTGCTCGCTCCTCAGTTGCCCACCGATGAGCAGGTCCAGTCGGCTAAGTCCTTGCTTGAGTCGTGGACGAATCGGTCCCAGAGGTACGCGTTCTCGGAATGTGCTTGTGTTTGGTTGCTGAGAAAGTGGAGGGAAAAATGTCTGGAAGTTTGGAATAAATTGAAAGATTGGAGATTGGAGATTTGAGGAGTTATATTATCGAATTTTGAATAGATTAAAGTTTGAGAATTGGAAAATTTGATGCATTGGAATTTGTTAAGTTGAACTATTTTTATCAAGCTAATCAGATTTCTTCTCAGATATTTTGTTTGTTTTGTTTTTTTTTGTTTTTTTGTTTTTTGTTTTTGTTTTTTTGTTTTTTTTTCCCCCATTTTTTATGGTTTAGATTATGTTGTTAATGCCTTTTTTTTTTTTTTTAATGAAATTTATGTTATCAGTTTGAGGTTGAGTTTAAGAAATGCCAATTTACAAGCAAAGGCTAACATGCGGAAAGCTGCTCAGGAAGAGGTAATTATAAAGTTGTTTTTTTTTTTAATTTCTTTTTTGTGATATAGCTTTGTTTCTTTACATGTGATGTCATGTGAAAAAATGGAATTGGAGTAAAATTGTGATTCGCTGAGACGATTTGGTGCAGAGAGAACTCCTTCTTGGTGGTGGAAGCGACTCCACGATTCGCAGGCGCAACTTACAGTATGTCTATGTTTTTGATTGTGGTTTTCCTGAAACGACATTCTTACGATTTAGAGGTTTTGTTTCTTAAAGATGAAGATCCATTTCCAAGGTTGGCGATTTAAAGCTTGCATTTGATTCGTCTTTCAGGACTAAAGCTGGTATGACATCTGCTGCAGAAAGCATCACAGAGAGCCTTCGCCGTACTCGTCAACTGATGGTTCAGGTTCAGTAACAATTTGTTCTCTCTTTTTTTCGTTACTTTATTTCGATAAATTTACTTTTCTACATACTCATATCTTTTCTCATAATTATTTGTGTGTTTGTATAGGAGGTGGAAAGAACTGCTAGTGTATTGATGACCAATGGTGAGTTCTTCTCATTCGAAGATAGCGTATAAAATTCTGCATAATCACCTCTTTTGGGAACTATAAGCCATTCTTGTAGATTCTAGATTCGTGACTCGAAAAATATTACCTGATCTGAAGTACTATCCATGTTATCGATTCTGCAAATAATTTGGACAGGGTTATACTAGCGTATAATTTGGACTAGCGTATATGGACTCAGATAATTTTGAGTCCATATAGATACAGATAATTTGCACAATAAGTTTCAATCTCTTTATGCTAGCCTATAATTTGGACTATATGGACTCAGAACGTTATGGCCAAAGGATATCGTATACATGGCACAATGAACCATGGATCTATTTGTCAAGTTGCTTGCAGAATGACTTGGTGGTTTCTTTTTTGCCTTCCTTTCCAAGTTCTTTCTACTTGTCTAAAATGAATATGAATGTGGTGGATTCTGCAGAGGATTCAACGGGAGTACTAAAGAAGGCTGAAAGTGAGTACAGAGGCCACCGATCGTTGTTGATGAGAACCAGAAACCTACTCTCCACGATGCAACGGCAAGATGTACTTGACAGGTAAAAAGAGAAAGTGGTCTCAAGTTTCCTATAAACATTTTCGTATAGACATTTATCTGTATCTGCCAAAACTTATTGTGGATTCTATCTGGACAGGGTTATACTAGCTGTAGGATTTCTCTTGTTCTCTTGTGCTGTTCTTTATGTCTTTTCAAAACGTATTGGATTGCTAAAGTTGCAAAGGACAGTCACTGCTGCAATTAAGGCTGGTATGGTCAGACAAGCAGAACATGGAGCAGGAGCTGTTGTGGATGGTATAAATCAAGCCCATGTCCGAGACAACGCAGTTAATAGGTTGGAGGTTCCATTAGAAAGAATAATGCGTGATGAGTTGTGAAACTCTATACTCTCTCTTATGGCTACAAATGTTCTATGATATGGCTCTGCAAGCTAACCCGAGCCCTTATGATTAGTGTGTTATAATTATATACTGAGCCCACATTCTTCTTTATCCTCTTGGCTCTCACCCATTCTCTCTCTCCCTCTCCCTCTCCCTCTCCCTCTCCCTCTCCCTCATCGAGTGTCAATGACTATTCATTTTCAAAGGATAAAACTGGAAAGGAAAATGGAAAAGTTCACTTCCGTAGCGAGCAAATATTTTCTGGTCTGTGAATGGCATATTCCTCTGGTTGGCTTTTATGAGTCAGCCGTGTTCAAGTGTGTACAAGTACACTTAGAAATGAAAAATATCATTTTGTGGTTCACTACATAATCAGAGAAAATGAAAGAATATCAATCTCACTGGATTACCGAGCCAACTTAGCAGATTCAGGCATTCAATTTTGATCTGTTCTTCGTCTCCACAAAAACAGGTTAAGCTTGAGAACCGAAGTGAGCATACTGATTGTGACCGTGGCATCTAGAATGGAGGAGTGGCGAATCCGAGCTAGATTGGTGGTTTAAGCTAGTAGCCAGAAGTTCTTGTGGGTCTTGGAATTGAGAACAAAGCCTGCATTTTGGCCCTTTTTCTGCACTCCAACACAGGTGCACTTGCTGTTCTCAATCAAGTATTCCGCTATGTCTATTGATTTTGTCCCTCTCAATGACCCTCCTGGTCGCTTATATCTGCAAGCACAATTCACAAAATATCACAAAGGAAAATAGTACCCCCACAGAAACAGGAACCGGAGGGTTGTCCAGAATCCATCCTGACGCTAAAGCTTGTGATCCGAATTTAGGCAACACGAAGTTAACTATGTGATAGAAACCTTTTTTATTTTTCTAGAGAATACTCATTCTTGTGGCAACAAATTCTGTGGTGTCTGTGTTAAGAACATCATCAACTAGTAATCCAAGCTAAATCCGCAACAAATTAATCGTTCTCTCTTTTCTCCGTTTTTTTCCCTCCCTCATCATTTGTTCTATTGCAAGTGGAAACAAAAAAAGGCGTAGAAAGTTCATACAGCATCACAGATAAATTCCTACACACGAACAACAGTTTCTTGCTTGTGCTACAAGAAACATCCCCTCCCTCGTTAACTAACGCCATTTTTTTGTAGCATTTGCATGGTGAAATACCTGTTAATCTTGTTTTTTTAGGACAAAACTTACCCCAATATTGAAGAGGAGAGACTCCGGCGCTGCCCGATAACCAGGACATCAACCCCAAGAGCCATGCTTTGGAACAGAATAGTGGCCGCCTTTTCTCTGCCTTGCAGCATTGGCACCTTCTCTACACGCACACGTACCTTTGGCTGTGCAACATTGCAAGCACATATCATTTCCTCAAGAAAATCCACATGATCCCCCGCACCACCTTCTAAGAAGGTAGCCACGGTGGCGGAGCTCACTGACTGGCTTGGCCGTCTGAGGAATGTCGATAACGTGTTTCTCCACGAGCACGGATTCTCAACATGGAGAAGGATCAGCTCGTCCTGTTCAAGAACTGCATGAGAAAGTGCGTATTGAAGTGCACCGGCAGACTCTCTTGTTGGATCTGCCACTACCATTACTCTGCGTGGCAGCGCATTCCCACCCCCTTCCATTGCCCTCCGCGGCGGCCACAACAGCCAGTACTATCCCCGACTTCACGCCACCTGAGAGGGCTCTGGAAAGGAGGATTGGAGAGGAACGTAAAATGCGTGGTCATTATTTTGTTGTGTTTGTCCAACGAAGTAAAACTGCATTAACAGCTTGTTGCTTGGTTTTTGCTCTTAACAAACTTGTGCATTTTTTGGAAATTTATTCTAAATTTAGAGGGGTCTCGCTTTGCTGGAACCATCTTTTAGACTTGGTCAATTCCATTAACCTCAATGGTTCATGATAGAGCCACTTTTATCCTAATTTTACATGTCATTGCCACAAGTAACACCACCCAGTAATTTTTTCCCCCTTGTCTCGAAACACGGGAGTAATAAGTAATTAACAGTTTTCGAAAAAAAAAAATTTAAGTAAATAATAAACTTTAACATATTCAAAATAAATAATAAACTTGTCATGTAAATGATTACGTCTGGTGAATAATAAATTTAGTATTTACATAGTAAATTTTTCATTTGTCTAATAAATTTATTATTTAAAGATGTTAAAACCTTATTATTTACTTCAATCATTTTCATAATTTTATAAAAAAGATTATTTTCGTAAAAATGTTATTTACTATAATTTCCAAAAAAAATAATTAAAAAAAAAAACACATTTCAGAACAATGAGTGGCATGTACCCACTCAAACTTTTAAAGTTAAACTTTTGCTTCTAATATTTTCTTAAAATTTCAGTAATGCCCCAACGTATAAAAAAAAATTGTATTTATACTCAATCAATAATTAAAATCTATTCAGTATTCAACTAAAAGTTATCTCTAATTCTTTTCATGGTGCCCAGAAAATTTTTTCCAGAGAACAATGAAAGTTATTACCCAAGTGCTTGGAATCTTGGTATACAAATATGAAGGCCCTCACAAAATTAAATAGCACTGTTTATTCTCCCCAGCAACTCCATGCTACCTTTATTTAACTTAGGGAAATAGAATTTTTAATTGCTATAGAAATGTTGTTAAGTCAACATGCTAAACTAAAACAAGCTTTTACCGGCAATGGCGAAGACAATTTTATCCACAAGCAGAGACCCCTTAGCTTCCCGTCGGTTACCGACGCATATAATCAACACCTTACTGGTTTGCCTGGTATGTGATGTTAATTATGACTTAGCAGGATCAAATCTTTGATGAAACTTGAAAAAAATGTGAGCCGTGCGAATCTGAATGAGCCCGAACGAGGGGAGACAAGCCTTTAACCATATCAACTCTTGGCATTTAATTTCTCAAGGAGGATCTTGTTCAGAAGCCCTGGATTTGCTTTACCTTTGGATAATTTCATAATCTGCAAATAGGAAAATATTATCACTAGGTAAGGGAAAGGAGCTAAATATAGAAATAAGGCCAAACACTGAATTCTGTAGTACCTGTCCGGCAAAAAAACCTTGTAACTTGGTCTTTCCACTGCGATATTGCTCTAGCTGCTTTGGATTCTCAGAAAGCACCTTGTCTACCATTTTCTCGATTTCTGCAGGATCCGCTATCTGTAAACGAAACTCATGAGAGAACTCGACCAACTTCAACCAATAATATATCTTATAGATGTAAACATATTTCTGCTCTATTATGTTTGATCCATATATGGTGCCTCCTTTTTACTAAATATCTAGCAACATATGATATCATGCGAACCAAGTTCAAGCAAGATCGAGATTTTTTTCGGTAATCATAAGTAAGATTCAGTTCTAATTTGCAACTGTTTTTTCAAATTTTAAGACAGTAGTACGTATGTATGAAAATTGCACCTACAAGACGACCATTAAAGAACCTGACACCGGAACGACCTTCAGCAATAAATTGAATAACTTGCCTGAACCAAATTCTTTTCTTTTATGATTCCCTTGACGGTTCCACCTTTTGCCAGTAGCTCAAACAATATCTGCATATTATACGGAAAGAGAATTTAGAAAAAATAAATAAATAAACATATAATACGTCAAAGACTACTTGGTGAAAAACCCGTCACAAGGTGTTAAGCAAATTAATGTAATACTATTATGCAAAAGGCCACCACCTAAGAAAACTCAAACCCCACCCCAAGCTACAATAAATGTCTCACTGGCCCACTAGATACCGAACTAGAATAGGTCTGCGGCCAATTTTGTGGGGGCCAAATATTGGACATGCCTAAAACTTGGATATTAAATTATAAGTCTGAAATTTATCATAAAGCTCAACACGTAATGGCAATTTAAAGAGTGCAATTATAGGAGTTTGAACTAAGAACTTCCTGACACCATGTCCCAAAAGCTTTTGCCGTCAGGAGGTGGGCCAACATCAGTTTTATATTCTTACAGGGTGGGCATTGTATCTCATAGAAAATGCCAGACCCATTAATATCCAAACCAGGATGCAAAGGAAGGAAATAAAAGAAAACGTATATATATATATATACATATATATGTATTTAGGGAATTGTTGAAGATGAAAGATTTTTGAGAAGGTGAAAATTTACCTGTTTCCCAATCTTCCCACTAATAGTTCCACCTTTTATAGAACCTATCAACTCAGACAACTCTTGGGGAGTAAGCTTAACCTCCCTGATAGTCAACTTTTCATTTTTCAAATAGGCGGCAATATCACCCATTATCCAGTTGGCGGCGAGCTTCACTTCCGCACCATTCGCTATGGTTGCATCAAAAAATTCTGCAACCTAAACATAAAGTCAGCACTAAGCTTCATCTCAGACCAATTACCATAACTTACTTGGGGACTTCAAAATACAAAAAAGAATTATATCAACCAGTACAGTAATTCAGCATATCATTTCAGGCGACTTACATCAATGTCATTTGTGAGGAACAGAACGTCTTGCATGCTTAGACCCATATTTTCGTACCTCCGTCGTTTCGTTTCCGGAAGTTCAGGCAGAGAACTGCAAACATTATCAACATATTCTTGAGTGAGGGTAACTCCTGGGAGGTCTGGTTCTGGGAAATATCGGTAATCGGCAAGGCCTTCCTTTTTCCTCATTGTAACAGTTTTCTGAAATATAGAAGAAAGGTTACTCAGAGCAAAAGTAACTTATACAAAGTATATTTGTAGAACTTGATACAGCAACAAGATTCAGCAATAACCTGAACACCTTCTTCCCATTGACGAGTTTCCTGAACGATTTCATCCTCCCGTCCCTGACTGTAAAGAAGTGCCTGCCTTGAAATTTCAAAATCAATTGCCCTGCTCACTGCAGAGAACGAATTTACATTTTTTATCTCAACCTGCCAAAACATAGTGCACTCAGAATTCACACGAAAACAAATATAACAAAACCTCAAAATGTCAATACAGATTATCTTTAGTGCAGACGACTATAATTGTAACAACAAATAATGTCAAAATTTGTAGTTAGAATTAAAAAAAATTTAGTAGCAAAAAATTTATTAAAAAAAATTAAAACGTATGGTTTCCTTCTTTGTCAGGAATTGTGGCATCAGCGTACATGCATCCGCTCACACACCATTACCGACAAACAATTGTGCCGCATAAAATAACAACATGGAGTTAATTTACTTGTTGGAAAATAGAACCAATGGCAGAAACCTTTTCAATATCCGTTGGATGAAGCATTTGGATAAAAACTAGTTCAATCCTCAGAGAGAGAAAACAAAAAAGAATTTACTTATGCCAAGAGGGAATACTCATGCCCCTTCTTTATAGACAAATTTAGCCTCAAGAATAACCACAGGCTGAAATATTAACATCGTACCTTCGGAACGTTGTATTTCAAAGATCATGAACCACTCACAAGCTATGAATGACATTTTCACAACATAAGAATTAGTGGAAAGTATCCACGACCTCCAACCAAATTCTACTGTCTTTTCCTTCGATGTTTCTATTGTAATTATCAATGTTATTTCTTTTGGATTCCTGGTTCCCTAATTCTCACGAAGAAAGGGGAGAAAACGTTAGTTACCTTCGTCCCAAACTTTGATTGTCCAATTGGTCTGATTGAGACATTCACATCACAACGAAGTGACCCTTCTTGCATATTGCCATTACTAACTCCCAGATATCGAACCAAACGCTGCAATTCTGCACCATATTCTGCGGCCTCAATACCTGTTCTCATATCAGGTTCCGAAACAATCTCAAGCAAGGGCACTCCAGCTCTATTTAGATCAACCTGCAAGTAGAAACAATTGAGAGCAGGAAAGTTAACAAATCATACTCTTGAAAATGACTACTTTCCCCTATGGACAAAGCAATAGCCTTTGTTTCTCACAATTTGGAATGCAGCATAATTCATTTTCCAAATTTCCAACCATGGTTCTTTCAATCTGTGATCTTCTGAATTGGATCCCATTACTAAATGGAATCAAAATGATCTTTAGACTGGCCAAAAGGTCCTTTCAATTGGTCAAAATCCCTTATTTGAACGAAACCAGATCTCATGGAACCATATTGCACGATACATTTTGTTCCTGTCTAAAAGATCAATCCTTGTTTTCCAACCCCACATTGTCTAAACAAATCCAATTCTCTCTCGAGATGATCCTGAATCAATCCGATTCATGTGGATTCTTCCCCCAACTAAAGAAGGGGACCATGGCGGAATCCCATAAATGAAATAGAACTCAATATTCCAATGTTTGCCCTGTCTTTTCTAGAGTTCCTTTACGAAAATGCTTCTAAGTTAACATAAAATAAAAGGAGAAGCCCTTTTGTTATACAATTGGATATTAGTCAAACAAAAGGACTCTCAAACAATGGAC
The DNA here is from genome assembly GCA_009761775.1 of Ficus carica. NCBI lineage: Eukaryota > Viridiplantae > Streptophyta > Magnoliopsida > Rosales > Moraceae > Ficus > Ficus carica. The sequence goes on from CM019746.1 coordinate 1,916,908, forward strand.
TTAAACCTTACATCCTATCATCACCAGAGAAACAGGAAAGCACGTCTATAATAAAAATCTAGTTCAAAGAGGTTGAAAATAGTTACTTCAGAAAAACTTCCACTTTCTGAATGCATCAGCTTCCCTGCATCCTCTTCCATGTGCACCCTTGTAATGCCAAACCTCCTATGCCCACCTCCAAACTCCACCGGAAGGTCGACATCAATGTACCCGCCACTCGCGATCGGAACATCAAACTGAGATATCTGGTACCCTTTTGGAAGGTCCGGGTAGAAGTACTGTTTCCTATCAAACTTGGAGTTCAAAGACAGCTTACAATTCAGTGCAAGTCCCAATTTGAGTGCAAACTCAATGACCTTCGAGTTCAAAACCGGCAAAGCGCCGGGCAGGCCCATACAAACCGGGCAAACAGTGGTGTTCGGAGGCGTGCCGTAGCTGTAGGCACAGCTGCAAAAGGCCTTGGTGAGAGTTGAGAGCTGCACATGGGTTTCTATGCCAATGACTGCCTCATAGTCCTTGAGGATTTTCTCATCAATGGTTTTGAAGTTGGCAGGGTGGGAGAGAGTATTCTTGACCTCAGGTGAAGCGGGCTTCTCTTGTGTAGCTGTTTGGGATTGTGTGCTTTTCATTGCGCAACACAAAATCCCATTTTTTCTTCTGAATAGAGCTTTTGGGTGGAAGCAAAAAGGGAGGGTTTGGAGGCTTCTGAATATTATGGAAGCCATTAAAATGTTGGTAATTCAATTGGGTTTCAGTCAGAATTTACAAGACCTGTGTCAGGAAAGTATGAAACGAGTATAAGAATTTGAGGCTGAAATCAATACAAACAAGTGAAAATATTGAACACCCAGATGAGATATATTACCAAGCAAGAAAACTTGCTATCGAAAACCAAACTTGATACCAGTTAGAATAATTTACTTGAAACCAATTATAGAGAGAGAGAGAAGAGTGAGAAAATATTAAGAAAAGACTCCATTTTTACGTACTTGAGGAAGAAGAGGTGGTGATAAGCGGTAGAGAGAGGCAAAGGAGGGGGCTTCTGACAGCCTTCCAACAGTCATCCATAGCACTCCACTTCAAAGAACGATTTTCACTGCAAAATTTTTTTTGAGCAGTCTCGATTCCAATCAAAAAATTTAAATAAAATGAGTGACATTGAAAACAACAAAGCAGGTGGGCGTGCCGGAGTGGTTATCGGGCATGACTAGAAATCATGTGGGCTCTGCCCGCGCAGGTTCGAATCCTGCCGCTCACGCTTTTTTTTTTTTTTTTTTTTCTTTTTTCTTTTTCCTGCTTCTTTTTTAATTCTTTCTTTTGCTATTTTAGGGAAGAGGAAATTGGTCATCTGGGCTGCAAAGTTTGTCAAGGATCATTTTGGGACCCAATTCATAGCATCAAAATGTTGGAATTGTTCACATTATTTTTCTTTCCAAGTTTGTAAATATATCTGCTATGTACTCATCATTAACTGTGTCAGTATTGTGTAAGTTTGATTTTCTCAATTTTATGTCACAATTTCTTTTTTCAGTTTATGCCATCTTGATGTAAATGTTAATATCAATATCATCTTATAATGCATAACAATATATCTATACTTTGTCATCAGTAATATGTTTTTTTAATAAATATAAAACTCATATTTAAATAATTTAAAAATGGCAAGTATAATGATTAAATGAAAAAAAAAATCAAGACATCAATTAATAGTAATTAAATGCCAAAATTTGGTCCCATTACATACTTCTATGTTATTCAAAGGAACCAAGGTGTCAAATTTTACGTTGTTTTTTTTATATTTGGTGGTAAATGTACCATCCAGAACTAATTATCGAATTAAATATTATATCAGAAAAGTGATTTTCTGATTTAGGTGTTAAAAATTTAATTTAATCAATTAACAAAATGACGCATACACTTTTTAAAAGTTCTCAAAATTTTTAGTAGCAAAATAATTTCGAAACATCCTAATTTTTAGATAGTTGTTTCTATGTTAAAAAAGTAAAAATAAAAAGTACATGTTTATCATTACGTGGAAAATGCTCTTAGTTGAACTCCTCTCTATCAAAATCCTAGAAAAAGCACGAGAAAGAAGTCTATCAAAGTTCTTATAGAAAAGTTTGTAAAAGAAGTCAACTTTTATTGGAGCATTTTTGTTTTAGTCACAGATAAATAGACGAAAAAAATTATCTTCCTATAAAATATTTCCTGAAGTGAGATTAATTTGTCAAAAGCAAAGACGACTTTAGAGAAACAAGTGAGGTTGGGTTTTCAATCGGAAACGGTGGGCCATAACTAATTTAGCTGTGGTCCTTCTCCTCTGCCTTATACATCATATAATTGGATGATACAAGTATTTTAACATGCTTAAAAGAAGAAGAGAGAAAATCTTTCATTTTCCACACACAAGAAGAAAAAAAAAAGCAGAAGAACAAGAATAAGAAGAAAATAAAAGAACATAAGAAGAAGAAGAAGAAATGGAGGGACAGCAATCATGGAAGCCAAGGTTGTCGTTTAGGAACGCCACCATTGTGCTGTGTTTGGTGAACGTACTCTCTGTCCTCCTCTTGCTTCAGGCCTTTCTCTCCTCTACTTCTTCTCGCTCCAAATTCCCCAACTCCCAACTCTCTTCAGGTCTCTCTCTCTCTCTCTCTCTCTCTCTCTCTAAAAGATTCCTGAAAAAGAACGAAATTTGAGAAAATTTGCAATTCATGCTGACCCTTTTCTCTAATTTCAATTCTCTCTGTGGTTCCATGAAAAAAGAACGAAATTTTGGAACTTGGGTGTCGAGAATATTTGCTAATCTTGCTGACCCTTTAATGGAAATTTCACTTTTTCTCTGCATGCCGTTAAACAATTTTATGAAAAATCACACATTTCGGCACTTGGGTATTGTGAGAATTTACGAATCATGCTTACCCGTAATGTAAATTTCAGGCCTTTTGTTGAATTTGTTTTGGATTCTTGATATTTTCTTTATTATTGGACGAAGAATCCTTAGTTTTCATATGGGATGATGGGTTTTGTTCCTTGTTGAGAGCTGGAAAATGATTTGATTTGCTTCTGTTGATATCAACTTGCCTGATTGAAAATGACAAAAATTTGGTCCTCATGTGTAAAATAGGAAACTTAGGTTTCCACAAACTATAGAATTTAAGAGATGAAACAACAATTTTCAGGTGAAATTCTAATCCATAGATTATGGTTGTGTATATTTTGGTCGATCATATTTGCCAAAATTAGATTAAAATTTCACAGATCCCTTTTCAAGAGTAATGCTATTATTAATGTTATTAAAAAAACTACTTAGAATGCCTTCATGATTATGAATACGAGTCATGATAGCCAATGATATGGATTTCCAAAACTCACTGCTTCAGACATGGATTACGCTAAGCGTAACCGTGATGTAACGATTTCTTGATTTTATTTTGCATTCTTTGATCCTTTTTTCTGTGTATATGGTATATAATCTGAATTTTTGAACATAATGGGAAATTTAAATTGCAGCCCAACTCAGATACATCAGGGAATCTGAAGAGATACGTCTTGCGATGCAACCTTTGGAACTGATAAAAAGGGTATGTCATTAGTACTATAATTGCTTTTGTTCTATTTGAGAAGATTGATATCCACTTGAAAACTTTATGCATATAATTGTTTTAATACGCTTCCAAATGAAATGCCATTTGGAAGCTGATTTATTATGTTTTAATATCAATTAGTGGTTCAAATTCTGGAAATTCAAGGAACGAACGCATTTGCATTGATATGAATGTTTCTTTACTTTTTTAGGTAAAAGAAATTCAACAAGAGGCATACGCAGAACCAGAAAAAGTCCAAGAGAAGGACGCGAAGCAAACTGCAGCAGCTGATCTTTCTAAAAGATTGAAAGATTTACGCTCCGTTAATGATGCAAATAGTATGAAAGGTCAATTCACTTCCATTGCTTTGAAACCTAATGTCCTCAGCATATAACTTCCTAGATTATTAACACATAGTAGTGGATCTCTTTGTTGTGTGATTTTTTACTTTCATTTAACGAAGGAAGCGTGTTATAATGGCTAGTAGAGGCTTTTTTTCTTTTAATTTTTTGAACAGATAAAAAAGCCTCTTTAACTGAAAGATGTAGGATGTTAGTCCCGGCCCTGGTTCTGTTTGTTATTTCAGGCCACTATTTTATTGGATTGCACCTTAATGTGTTAATAAATTGATTTAAGTTGCATTCCGAGTCAAGAATACGTGTCAATTTGTGTGAGCTGGTCTGGTCAAAAGACGGTAAATTTTTTTCTTTGATCTCTTTTCATGTCATGAACCAAGTATAAAGGACTTCCATGCCAAACAACTCTTTACGATTTTAGTATATCTACAAAAATCTTGACAATATTCACAATATAATTGTATCACTATATGCTATGGAATGCTCCACAATCGAAATTTTCCAAGCTAGCATAACGCTTCTTAATTGGGTACACAGCATGCCAGCATTAGTGCCGAAAATACGCCTGTGGCTATTTGTTTGTATTGAGATTAGACGTCTTTCACCTCGAATGTTGTGAGAACACCAGAGGTATTCAAAATACTATTTCTATGATCAACTTGATTTTACTGATTTGTGTAATGTTTGGCAGCTTTGGAGGAGTGGCGTAAGCGGAAGATGGAACGAGCCAGGCTGCGCCAACTAGAGAGAAACGGAACACTGACGGCTCAAGCTTGACAGAATGTCCTATAGAAGATAATGATGTGAGGTTGGTTCTCTAAGTCAGATCCCAAAAACAAAGGAACTCCAAGTTGTCTGAAACCTTTTGTTTTCCCTTCCTTCTATACATGTAAATAACAGGATAGTGACTTGAACTGTGTCCATGTAATGACAGAGTGCTTTTTCTAGTAACAAAAGTTCCAAGGCTTTGCCTATTTCTCGTTTTATTTCCCGTTGTTCCATAAGCTAAACTGTTTATTAGATTGTTGATTATTTCTTGGTCACAAAACCTTTGCACGCACCACCTCGCCTAGGGAGGCAACCTGTTCGACGTTAGAACTGATCTTTCAACTTGCTTGATGAGCAATCCGTGCTTAGAAGCAAAGTGGCGATAAACCGTGTTTGCCTTAGGTATGGTGGCTTTTGTTCCCCAGCCTTTCTTTTTTAACCAGAAACACATTTTATCGACTATCTAGGAAATCATATCTTGCAAAGGTACTAGTAAAATGCGGAATGGAAGCATCTCAAACATAATAAACAATAGTAGATATAGTGTAACTGGCAAGGAAGTGGGCTATAGTAAAGATATCCCGGAATGGGGTGTAGAGAACAGAGTCACTTGTAGCACCACGAACAATATCCGTCATGTCCTCCATGACTGCTTCTAGACCTCAAGTGGAAACTCTTTTAATGGCTCGTACCACATTAAGCGCTTCCAACTCAAGAATTCAATCAGAAAAACCACAACGCCTCGCAGGCTTCAGGCCTGCCCTAGCCGCAAGGTACTCTGCAACATTGGGGGGAAAAAGGCCAAAGAGTCGGAAGAAGAGAAGTAAAAATTTTTGCTTTTTAAGTTATGATTTAGACTTTAAGAAAAAAATTGAAAGAGCTTTCAAAACATAAATAAGATTTTATTTTTTTCGTTTTATAAAATATTCAAAAAAAGACAAAAATATGTAAGACGTTTTGTTGTAACTTTAAAATGACTGCTCGTAAGTTTATGACTAATGCAAGACTTTTTATTAGTTTTGATCCTCTGCTACTTTAAAAATCGTATCTAGGTCTCCAAAGTTCTTAAATTGATTCAAACACTATTTGACATTGAAAAAGAAACTAGAAATTTCAACAAAAAAAAAAAGAGCTAGAGCCAAATTGTACAAGCATAACTTCCATTAAATTCCATTTGGACCCTATATTTTTTCACCTTACATTAATTATTTTAGGTGTATTGATTCCTTTTTAAATTCGGTATGTGTAAGTGGTATGGATTCCATATAAATCGATGGGTTGACAGACATTGTGATGAGTTTCGGCCTCTCATATAAAAATAAAATAAATAAATAAATAAAAAATCACCACATGGTACATGTTCTGATCATGTCGAAAGTGATTGGAGTTGCATAAGAGACTAAACATTGGTGGTTTGGTGACAAAAGAGACGTGCATATCGTAAAACCACTATAAATCTTTGATTGAACTTGTTCTTTTTCCTAAAGTTCTTTTAGTTTTTGTTGATTGGTTAAATTTGAGAATCTTGCTTTGATTTTTAATAACTTTCCAATAGTTTTGTATAAAAAGTTCCAAACAGATTTTAAAATCTCAAATCAACCTCATTCTCGGGTAGTCATTTTTTGTTTTTGTTTTTTTTTTTTTAATAAGCAAAATAACAAATAAAAAAATACTATTCTAATATTTCATCCAAGTACCTCTAAAAGTCATTACCTTCTAAAAGCTCTGTCAAATAAGTCTTAAATCATCCGGAATGATCAATAGATTACTCGTTGATTTTTTGGAGATGCCATGGTTTGTATTAATTTACAAACATGAGAGTCAGAAAACTAAAGCTCAGCATCAAAAAACTACAAATAAATATTCACTTACAGAATTTGGTTTACTTCATGAGGTACCCTTTAACAGCTGGCCATTAAAAAAGTCATGGCCTATAAATTGAACAAACTTTATACTATATTTGGTAAGAGGGAGGGATGAAAAATAAAAATGGAGACATAAAATATCTATAGGAGGAAAAAAGAAAGATTCTCCTCCTCATTATTGGATAGAAGAGAGAGAAAAGAGACAAGAAAACATACAATCCAATATATTTTACAATTATATGAACAAAAATCGAGATTAAAATAGTTCCTTTGCATATATCTTTTTTTTTTTTTTTTTTGGTTAACATTTTCTCTCCCATTTTCTTTCCAAAGTTGGAAGTACTTAAAAATGATTGGGTCCCACCAATTACAACTTCCTTTCTATCCAATTTCCTCTCTACAAAACAAAGATTCTCTCTTTTATAGTCCCTTCTCTGATTTCCTTCGTCACCCTTTTCCACACTACCAAACATAGGTGTGATGAAGTTTTCCAGCCCATAAATAGGAAAATTAAAGTACAGAACTAATAATTTACTAGAAAAATTGAAGGGCATAAAAAGAAAAAAAAAAAAAAGATGGTTTTTACACAAACAACACTGTTTTTCTGATGAGACATCAGTTTCTATACAAGTTTTACCCAGTTTTGTACTTCATATATATACAAGCTAAAAGAATTTAACCCAAAAAAAGACAGAGAAAAAGAAAGATAAAAAAAGTTATCAGACGAGTTAGGCCTACATGCTTGAGAAGGCTTCCAGCAGACTGGTCCTCTTAGCATGTGCTGTGCAAATGCTTCATCCTGAAAATGGAAAAAAAGAGCACTCCTTTCACTTTTTTCCTCAGTACTAGGAACATTTCATCTCTGGTCACTTTTACTTGGCCAATAAAAGTGAAAAACCATTGCCAAAACACAAAAAAAAAGTCTTTGCCTTTGATATCACACTTGAGCACCCAATTTCCCAAAAAGGATGAGGACCAGAAAATCCAGGTAAGCCAGGTCAAAAAACTTGGTTTCTAACATAAAAAGTAAGAGTCCCATCTGCATAACGTAAAAGAAACTAATGAGTATTGATACTATGCAAGTGCAAAAAAACTGGCACTTGCAGTGTCAATTGTTCTCAAAGGATGAAATAGCTATTAGGAAAAATTTATGGTTCCAACAGGTACTGCAGTTTTAGCCGTTGAATTGTTATGACTAGAAGCAGTTTTGTGTGCCGGGTTGTTTAACGAGGCACTTACAAATCAAACCGTTGAAAAGTTAATCCAATGGCTAAAACAGCAGAACCTACTGATAAGGTAAAAGTACAATTCCTATCATATGTTTTGCCTAGTTATTCGGGAAGTAAAAAAGAAGCAAGCAGAAGCACGAACTCAGAACTCATAACTAGTCTCTGGTTGTAAAAGACACAATTAAGAACTTACTCTAGAATCAATCAGATTCAGAATGGATCTAGGCTATTGTTTAATCAAATTTCTAGAGGGAAAACGACAAGTTTTCAAGCAGCATATATTGTTCAAGACAATATTCTAAATGTTGTGAAACACGTGATTTCCAAATGGGACTTGTTTGGTTTTTCATTCCTGCGTTTCAATTTTTAGAGCCTAAACAAAGAGGGATGCTGTTTCAGGGTAACTGATCAACTCAAATACACTACTTCTGCACAGTAGGTGCATCAACAAATTATCTGAGCCAGTTAAACCAAGAACACACTCAAGCACGCTCGCCTCTCAAAATAACTACTCAGGAATAACTACTTAGGAACAGCATAAAAGTGATAAGATCATCTAACGAACTACTGGTCTTTCTCAAGCAGTTGAAAGAATAAAACAAACCAATTAACACAGATGCACTAATGAATCTACAAAAATGCCCACGAATGACATGCATTTTCACAAATCGAGACCGCTAATTTATAAGTTTACTACATATTATGTACCTCTGCCTATGACACTTTTAAGAGCACTGACTGCTCTCAAGGAAAAGTTTTACAAGAACCGTCACCTCTAATCGATATATAGCGCAACAACAGGATCCTAGTTTCTAGAATGGAGAAAATGTCATCATAATTCTTTACCAATGGAAAGAAACAAAGGGATACGATGAACTGAATGCCAAACAGCTTTCAATCAAAGGAAATGACTTTTCATGAAAAGAATCAGAACACTGGAAACTCAACCGAAGAATAACTTGTCACGCATACTAAAAAAATAAAAGAAAAGAAAAACTTCTCACACTGTTAAACTGTTAGGTACTAGAAAGTCACCCTAAGTGAAGGATTGTAGACAGGTGTTTACCATACTTATGCCGAAAGAAAACAAAAAAATAATAACAATAATTAGTATGTCTCAAGCGTTTGAACAGAACGTGATCTTTTTTAAACAAGAAGATTACACTTAAAATTTTGGGGGGGGGGGGGGGGGTTTGGGGGGAGTCACAATTAAAGCTATAAGGTCAGACTATAAACATCCTATCAACCATAAATCGCAAGTTTTCTAAATACATTTCTACTTCCTCATAAAACAAGTACTAGTATTTTAAATACAAGTGTTAGTTGTGTATATTTTCAGCTTATTGATATCAATACAAGTTAGCTTTCAGCCCTGTCCATGAGCTTAGAACAACGTTGTTACTTTAGCAGGAGAGGAAAACCCAGAATCAGGTTGCAAGCCATGTGCATTTTCTATTAAATGTAGCACGATGAGTCGATGACCACTTATTTTACGTAAAACTCCCATTTTATAAAAGCATTGCCATTTAGTGAAATCCATGTATATGAACTCAGAAGAATCCGAACTAGCCCAAACACTGTTTTGCAAGTTATTGCAAGAGGCATTTTATTTACTTTATTTCTCTACGCTTCTTGCTGTCGCTGCCGCTATAATGTTATCTTTATCTAACAACAAAAACCCTACCTTATCCTCTAATGTCAGTAGTAATATCCAAATTAAAATCTTGCTAGGTATCCAAAACTTATCAATAAGATTGACCAAACTTAGTTGCTATCTAAGAGTTCTGAGAGATCTACTCAACGACTGCAGAAGTAGAACTAAAACTTCTGAGACCCAATGAATGTCCGGACCAGCCTCAATGTTCACTTTACATAAAACCAAATTTAATATCACCAACTACGCTAGCATCTTAGGGATGCATAAACATGTACCCATTACGCATGAAAGCAAATTTAACATCTAAAGCATGATCTCTCCACAAACTCAAAAAAACCACTCCTGAATGTGTAAAAAAATAACAAAATAAGAAAAGAAGATGAATTTCTGATGATTGAATTGAAACCAACAAAAGGATCTCAATCCATAATAGGGTGATTGACTCATGTGAATATAAAAGAAGTACAATCATAAGCTTTAAAGTAAAGAGAGAAAGTAATCAATATGAATACCAAAGAACATATGATCAAGCGTTAAATGGTAAAACATGAAAAGGGAAAAACAGTAAGACAGTATCTTTTAGATCCCGATATAATTGAAATCACCTAGCATGTAAGTGTAGAAGGAATAAATTGATAACCGAACAAAATTTGCATTGCTAGCAATTCTACAATCACGAGACACATGCACTCCTTCGTCTCGCCAAAATTTTTAAGAGGTCTGATGCTCTGAACTATACTTGAATTTCTGATATCAATAATGGTTACAAAATAAATAGTAAGATCACCTAGCACCTATGACTAAGACTATATAGCTCTCATTGGGCTAGGGATACAACAAAAGAACACTGGAAGATAGATATCGAGTGAAAACATTCTCATGATGAGAAGGCAAAAGGTGCAAGAAGATTTGATTATGAACCAAGTAAAGCAACTATTGCTGAGATCAAAGGTTGAGTTTACCTCTGTTAATCATGTCTCCATAACTCCACTGCATATTCAGAAGTACACCGTGCCCTTCAAAAATCACTTAGTTGCAAATAGAAAGTTTTGGTGTCCATTCCTCAGCCACCCCGTAGTCAAGGCTGAGCTCCCTCAGAGGAGGGATGTTTTCCATCGCAAACAACATCAGGTGGGGAAACATTAAATTGTTGTGGTCATATAGCACAAACTGCACCAACACATTAGGAGTCGAACTGTGGGTCATATAACAAGCAACATTCCTCATTTTCGACACATCAATCGCAAAATCCAATGGTGGCATTGGGGGATATCCTGGCCGCGCATAGTCAGAGAAAATTTGAGACAAATCCCCCCATTCCGCCCATCTATCAGAGAACCGATGTGGATAAACCAAGTTATCACCATTCATCGAAATGACATGTGCCTGTTCCCTTGTGAGCACAACCCCAGTATACTCACATATAAAAGAACCGGCATTTATCAAGTCCAACGACCTAACTCCCCAACCTGTTTCCCTTGACCTAAACACCTCCAGTCTACTCTTCAGCCCATGCTGCGAAACCCTATTCCGACACTGGGGCGGACAATGGCAAAACGGCCCACATTCAAACACCACAGGCTTGCCTCTCAGGAGAATCCCATTATGATCATAAGCAAACTCACCACCGTTCTTCATAGCACAGAAGCAATCCTCTCCGCAACCCGAAGTGCACTCACACCCGGTACCGTTCCCCGACTGGTGAAATGCAAACGGCGGGAACACAGTTCTCACAAGATAGTCATAGTATAAAGGCTCCTGATCAGAGTCTATATCATTGAAAAGCAGAACCGGGTAATTCTCCTTCTGCCTCGAGATATCCAAACTCAGATAACCCACAGGTCTCAACGCCAACGGCTTAGTCCTAAGACTCGCCGCGAACCTGAGAACAGAGCTACCCATCTCGGGTTGCCCCTCGATTCTCACCAACTTATACTTATACACACCAAAACCAGACTTGCCCACATCAAACCAACAATCCAATATCTTATACAAGCCGTCATAAACATAAACCTTAGCATTAGTTGTAATACTACCAGGATGTTTGATTCCTCGGATAACCCTTACCTCAATCCCATAGTGCATACTTCTCTCCAAGGCCAGATTCCCACCTTCCAGCTTCTGATGAACACATTGCTTGTTGAACTTGTCCTGTCCACCATGGCCAGTGTAGATTATCACATCGCCGGCGTCTTCGTCGTCCTCGTACCCGCCGGAGACGATGACACTGGTGGCGATAGGCTCGCCATTGGAGCTCTGGCTCGCCGGGACATAGTCAATCCCAGCTTGGACCTGACCATGCAATCCGACGACGCACAATTCCATTCTGAAGTAGAACAAATCGCCAATGTAAACCCCGGGGATGGAGCCGACGATCCTCTTGTCCCGGTTGAGCCACAAATCGCGGTCTCTCATGATCGACGAAGCCCTCAAATCGCCTCGCGCCTTCTTCATGCCAAGGCCCAGGCCCTGCTTCTTCTCCTCCGCCGCCGAGGATAAAACCCTAAGCGAGTCGAAGATCATCCTCGTCCGCCGCACCACGTTGCGGAAGTACCTCTCGTCCTCGATTCCGAGATTTGTGACTCGGACGAGCTCTGCCGACCGCGGGGTCCGTCGCCGGGGAGTCACGACCTCGGCGACCTGGTTGCTCTGCTCCGGATCGGGGACGGGGACGATTGCGCGCGAATTGGGGTCGCAGTCCGGCACGACGCCGTTCTGCGAGAAAGCCGTCTTGAAGAGCTCCGAAATCCGGAAGAACTCCGAGTAGACATTGTTCTCGTCGGACTGAATGACGGCAAGAGGAGCGTGACTAGGAGTGAGCTGCTCCTCCTGCTGCGGCGGCGGCTGCTGGGGCTGAGAATTAGGGCTCGGGTTGGGGAAGAACGGTTTTTGAGGAACTTGCTGCGGCTCTTGGAGCTGGTGTGTTTGAGTTTCGTGGTGGTGAGAGGTGAACGTCTCGTCGAACGGCTCGCTCTTCGGCTCGCGCTTGGGGACCTTCAAGGCGGCGATTGCCGTGGCCTTCGCCGCCGCCGTCGACGAAGCCTCTGGGAGAAGATTGAGATCCTGAAAGGGAAGGAGAGAGCCCATTTGGTAGTCGGAAACGAGGTTCGGAGGCAGAGAATACGGGGGTTTTACATGAAGATTTGTGAGATTTTTCGTCAAGGTTTTTCGAAGAGCTTGGAAGGTGATTTCATGGCGGATTTTGAGCTCTGAGAGAGAGAGAGAGAGAGAGAGAAGGAAGTTTTTGTTTTTGTTTTTTTCTAATTTTCTTTGATTTCTTTTTTATTATTTTTGGTGTTTTTGCTTTTTGTTTAGTCGGAGTTTCCGAAAAGTGAAAAAAAATAAAATAAAATTTGAACAAAATAAACCTGTAAGAAGTTAGGCTGTTTGGACGGAATTGCCCGTGATGGACCGAGTTTGAATATTTATTACATTCTTGAGAAGGAGGTTGGGACAGACCCAAAATCGCGAAAACGGTAAAAAGTTTAAGTAATAGTGAGGTAATGTTTTCTTTTTTTTTTTCTTTTTTTTTCTTTTTTTTTTTTTTATTTTTTTGCTTATCATAGTGAGGTAATGTTTGAAACCGTTCTGCTCTATTTAGTTGGTAACCAATAGAATCATTCCACGTCATCGGGGAAAAAATTAATTCCAGAATCTGTGTAATCCTAAAAATTTTGTTAAATTAATACCCAATACTGTGTATGGTTTCGTGTTAAAATTTAGATCCTAAAATTTAGATTTAGATTGATTATACATTATTGAGATATTTGAATTATTTGAGTTAAAAAATGTAAAAATTTAAAATATGTTCGGAAAAATAAATCAATATGTAACTTGTTTCACTTTCGTTCGTTTAGAAATTTTATGTAATTTATTAAAAAAAATCATCTCATTTAAACTTGTTTATTCAAAGTTATGGACTTTTAAAATTTGAGTTATAAAATTATATAAATAGTAAAATTAAAGAAAAAATGTAAAAATTGAATTGTAATTATATGATTTGAATTGTTAGTCCAAACAAACCCTAAGCCCTACCCTTATTTAGTACATTGTTTTGGAATTCTCATTTTGAAAAGTTATGAAGTTTGCACACCATTTCAAATTCAAAAAATTTCATTATATTTCAAATTCAAATATATCTTTTAGTTTTTCGAATTTTGCACCACATTCATTTATTATATTCTCATTCATTTTTCTTTCTTATAAGCATTATATTCTCATTTCAAAATGAATTATTTCAAAATGCCAATCATTTTGGACTTTTGTTTGAGTGAGAGAGAAAATGAGTGGGTTTAGATTATGAACAGTGAAAATGTGTTGAAATTAACACTCCGTTTGGTGGAGAGAAAGAAAATAGAAGGAAAATAAAACTTTTAAAAAATGAAAAATTATAATGATAGAAAAGAAAGTTTTCTTTTATGATGATTGGTAGATAAAAATGAAAAAAAATGAAATATTTGTATAGTTACTATTTTATCCATGTAATTTATATTGTCTCTCTTTAAAAATTAAAAAGTATCATTAGTTGTGACAGGGTGGATTTGATTTTCCTCCCACTTTTGGAATGATTAAATTAAATGGGTCTCACTATAATTTGTTTCCACCATATTTTCTTTTCTATTCTCCTTTCCTTCATACCAAACAACCTACTCCACTAATTTCCGTCCAATTTTCTCTCATCTCACTTCCTTCATCCCTCTTTTCCATCTTACTAAACATAGCATAAATCTATCTTTTTTAACTTTCCTTTAAAAAATAACATACTTTTTTATCTTTATTTTTATCTTTCACTTTTTTCAATAATTATTGGGAGAAAGAGCAAAATAACAGTTTTGAAAAAAATAATAGTAAATAAATTAAAACATAAAATTTTATAACAAACAACTTAATCAAATTTATAACCACACAACAACAACAAAACCCTCATCCTTCCTCCTCTCTCTTACTCCTCCTCTCTCTCTCTCTCTCTAACATGAAACTATACACACAATTTTATTATTAAAATTAATTATAAATCCGTTATTTAAAAAAAAATTCAAAGACTTTCCTGAAAATCCAAGGATATGCCCAGAAATCTACATTATAGTTTATCATCGTTTAAAAAACCTGTTATAAACATCAAAATACCTATAACTATTTACTATAATTTTATTATCTTTTCCTCTATTTTCTGAATTTAGAGAGGATGATTTTAAACAATTTGAGCCATTAAATTTTGAGGAGTCCATGCAAATCTTATAATATGACCCATGTGAACAAAAATATTTTTTGGTAAATATGTGAACATACAATTTGGATCATACATCGCATAACTCACAAGTGCATTTAATATTTTATTTATATAATGGTAAATTTACATTCGGTTAAATCTGCAATCATTATACGATTTGTTTTTTGTTTAGTTGGAAAGGTTAATGATAAATCATAAAATGTAATAAGAAAAGACATGCTTTTGGGGTAAATCATTAATTTTTTTTATTAGGATTTGAGCCTAAACCTTAGGAATTATTTAACTGCTAAAAGTTTATTTTTATGGGTTTTAATATTTATTTTATTACAGGATTAGATATGAGAAGACAAAAGTGTAGGATGAAAGTTATTTTTACTTTGTTTAAAAATATAAAATTGGTACAACTTCAAACATATAAAATTGGAACCAAACCACTCATTTTCCTTTAAAAAAAAATTATAGCTAAATAGCCTTTTTTTTTTTAAGAAGTTTTTCAACAAATGACCGAAATTTTTAAAAATTAGTTTAAAGACCCTCTCTTTTAAACGTTCAATCAATTTTCTTAAATGATCAATCAGTAATTGACCACATAATCTAGTTAATTTGATCGATTAATGATTGATTAATAGTCAATCAATAATTAACCGAATTTGAAAAAATGACAAACTGTTATTTTGCTAAGTAAAAAAAAAAAATAGATCATCTATTAGATTGGGTAACTAAAAACAGGTCAATCAGCCTAATTTTCTTTCAAAAAAATTACAAAATCAAGATAATGACTCAATTTTATGAGTTTGGTGATGAATTAAGGCAAAAACATAGCAAATTCTTAATAAGATTTTTTATCTTTATTTTTTTTTAAATCACATCTAGTGAAAAAAAAATTAAAGCAGTATCACATTTTTCATTTTAATAAAATGCGAAATTAGTTTGATATCCCGCAATCAATTAGTTTTTCAAATTTAAGTTTTATCAAAGAACAATATTTAAGATCTCAAGTGGAGGTACAACTCGGATATTCGCGAGTGCTTTAAATATTCCTCAGATATTGAAGGTGGCGTAAATTTACGCTAGATTAAATCTGCAATCACTTTACTTTTGCTTTTTGTGTAGTTGGAAAAGTGATAAATAAATCTTAAAACAAACATGCTTTTGGGACGAAATTATCATAATAGGCCAATCTTTTCGATAAGGACCGGAGGACAAAGGCAAAACCTTATAAATAGTAATGTGAAGAAATAATGTAATAATATTTGTAGGGTTGCAATCGGAGTAGGTGGGGTCGGGAATGCTTTCTTTTCCCTGTCTCGTCCTTTTAAATAATCTTCATTCCTGCTTAAGGACTGACCGGGATGAGATTGGAAATCTCCGTTAGAGATACCTTCCCTATAATCTGTCCTAATCCTCATCTTAATATTCATCATCGACAATACTTTCAACCAGTTAGTAACAAAAAAAAAAAAATTCAAATTTATACTAAAATCAATATTATCACCAAACAAATGGAATTTGAACAAAATAAATATAAAGAATTATATTAAGATTAGGACAAATACTAAAATATATGTTAAAAAAATTAATGATATACATAATTGTTTCTTAAATATGCATATCAGAGTGAAACGTGGAATGATCCGAGAATAAGAACTTGTCATTATTCTCTCCCCAAACTCTATTAACAATCCCCATCCCAAATTCTTGGGGAATCTTCCCTAAATATAAAGATTCCAACTCTTAGTTGAACCAAACCACTCACTTCTACCCCAAAAAATAAAAATAAAAATAAAAATAAAAATAAAATAACAACT
Source organism: Ficus carica (assembly GCA_009761775.1). Classification (NCBI taxonomy): domain Eukaryota; kingdom Viridiplantae; phylum Streptophyta; class Magnoliopsida; order Rosales; family Moraceae; genus Ficus; species Ficus carica. The sequence continues at coordinate 1,933,405 of CM019746.1, forward strand.
CAATTTATGAGTTTGGTGGTGACGAATCAAAGAAAAAATATACCGCAATGTTAACAAAGTTGATAAAATAATAATGATCACATAGATTAAAAAGATAGTAGAAGTAAGATCGTAATTTTCTTTTAAATGAAAAGTAAAATTTCTCTAGATGAATTACTTTTTCCTTTTCAAAAAAGTGAATTACTTTTTCAAGAGTAGGTTTTATAAGGACAATACTCTTCTTTTTTTTTTTTTTCCTCTCTCTCTCTCTCTCAGGGATATAAGAACAAATCAAAATTTTATATCTTAAACTTAAGAAGGGTGTGTACTTAAAAAGTACGGGTGTTCACGGATTGGTTTCTACGGATTAGGCCTCAATCTGTAAATCAATTCGTGACATTCGGATTGGGATTTTCCCAATCCGTGAAGCTTCCAATCTAATATGTAAACCTCGATTTACACGGATTGGATTCACGGATTCAATCCGAAAAATTTAGGAACTAAAATATAAAAATATAATATTTAAATATAAAATAGTTCAATAAAATTACAACACAATTAACTTCAAGAAGTCTTCAATCGTTAGCTAAATTGTAACTTACAGTACATAACAACCACCAAACTTAAATGAAACACAAAATAAATTGTTCATACTAGTCAACTTAACCAATACTACATCAAAATAATTCAACGGATTAATGGATTACACGGATTGAGAAATTCTCAATCCGTTATCCAATCCATAACATTCGGTTTGGAAAAATCTATATTTGTAACCAATCTATTAGTCTTTCAACCCAATCCAATCCAACGGATTGGACTAGATTGAGCGGATTAAGCAGGTTGGTGGATTCCGTGAACACCCCTATTAAAAAGTGTCAAGAGCTAAGATAGACATGTCAAGAAAATTACTTTTCTTTTAATTGTAGCTTAGTATAATTTTGTGGCAGTATTGGTCTCTAATTCTAAAATTAATGATAAAATTTTGAAAATTTAATGGATATAATAATCTTTTCATCCCTTGATAACTAATTTTACATAAACTATTTAAATGTTTCCCTCAAAAATGTTAAACGTGAAGGGCTCATTTGGAAGTGTTTTGAGAATAATTTTGTTTTGGACATGAAATAAAAATGAGAATGTTTTAAAAATGACTTTGAGATATTTTTTGAGATAGTGTTTTATAGATAATTGGTTTGAGTACAAGAAAAAGTAAAATTGTGTTTGTGTATGTTTTTTAAAATATTTATTGAGTGTGTAAGCTTTAGAAAATGAAAACGAAAGTGAGAAAACAGCTTTATTTCATTTTCAAATTCCTTGACAAAAAATGAAAATGATTTTTTGTCTTCTGATTTTATGCAAAACAAACACTATTTCAGAACCAATTTCAAAACAACTTTATTAGAAACCGTGAGATTACTTTACAAAACGTTTTGTAAACCAAATCAAAAGGTGCAAAAATATTCTATTTAATTTCCTATAAAAGATCTAAATAGTTATAACATTTTACCGAGTTAAAAAAAAATATAATATTTTGAACTTTATATAAATTATTTCTGTGAAATTACATGTTATTCAGCAAATAGCACGTAATCACAATTCACATCCATTAAAAAAAAAATGTTATAAATCACATGTTTTGTAATTACATGTTAAAAAAATACATGTTTCTTCTTAATTTAGTTTAAGGACCAATATTATGAAATATAAGGGCCTGTTTGTTTTTTCAACTCATTTTAAACTAAATTGTATTTTTTTCATCATGTTTTTTGTTTTTTCTGAAAAAAAAATTTTGTCTTTTCTGAAAAAGTCAACAAAAATTACTATTTAAACTTAAAAATTTCAACTCAATTACTACATCAAACATGCCATAAATTAAGTTAACATATTCAAGGAGTAATATGTAAAAAAAAAAAAAAAAACCAAATTATCACCATGCTAATAATACTGGAAACCAATTAAAAAAAAAAAAACTGAAAGCCCGCATGATGTAACAAATGATTAGATTTACAAATGTTGCATCCCATCGAATTCAATCAATCTATGTCAGTGATTACTATCTTTAAAATCAAATATTCTATTATCATATTCTGTCGTATTTATATATTGTTAAATTCTTATTTAATTTTAGATTCTGTTTGAAACTCAAGTTTAAATTTAAGGTTTAAACTTTAATTTTTATTTTTTTCTGAAATTTTTTTTTGTCTTTTCTAAAAAGTCAACAAAAATTACTATTCAAAGTTAAAAATTTCAACTCAACTCAAACACTAAACACCCCATTGATATAAGTATTAGATGTTTTCTACCAAAAATTAATAAATATTAGGAATCTCTATCTCTCTCTCTCTCTCTCTCCCCCTCTCCTTCCATGCGAAGTCAACACCTATCATCAACAAAATTGACAATTCGTTGAGCAATTAAATGGTAATTTCTACGTTACTATATTAAATATGATTAATATATTAAATATGATTAACTTTATATATTTTATCTTATTTTGATCAAATTTAATATTTAATATTTGTTTGGTTCAATGATTTAGATTGTAAAATTTAAGTTTGAATTAAATTGTTCGTTTGGTGTAGCATTTGAATTGTTGGAATAAAAAAGTGCAAAAACTTGAAAATTGTTATATAAAGCTGGTTTCGTTTGTTTCAAAATTTTATGAAATATAAAAAAATAATCTAATTTGGACTTATATATACAAAGTTTGAATTATAAAATTGTAATAGTAATTATAAATAGTAAAACTAAAATTAACTTTTTAGAAAAATACAAAAAATAAATTGTAACTAGTGATCCAAACTATAGTACTAAACACATACTTAGACTCTGTTTGGTATTCAACTTTAATCCCAACTAAACTGTACTTTTTCATATTAATTTTTATTTTTTTTCTGAAAAGTCAACAAAATTTATAACTAGTTTTTAAAAAATCAATCAATTCCAACTTGAAAATTTCATCTCTAACTAACTTATTAAATGAAGATTTAAAATTATCACCGTAGTGACTGAGGGGTCGAAAACTGAGAATTTAAGAACCCTTTAAAAAAATATTAAATAATAAATTTAAAAAAGGACTCCTGACATGAATCTATCTATCAATCCCACTCAATGACAATTGACAGTAGAACAACCGAAAACTTATCATAATTGGAATTTCATATTGAAATAGTTTAACTACTATAATAAGCAACTGGTTCATATACATTTACACATGTCCTGGATGTTTAATTATGAAAAATTGAGAGGTCAATGTAACTTTCAAAATGTGTGTGTGTGTGTGTGTATTTTAGAACATATATACATAATTGATACATGAATAGATTCAAAAAAATTAACACATGAAGTGATTTTAAAAGAAAATTCACGACTCCATTAAAAATATCAAAAATAATTAGGGTACTAAAAAAAAAAAAACGATCAAAGTGGAACATAGATTTGAGTTTTTGGTGCATAAGGAAAGTACAATATTCAAACTCACTGGTAATTCAGTCACAAAGGGCTTTTAAGAAGAGAAATTATATAGACTCATAAGTGAATCTCACTAAATTACAACTTTCAGACAATTACTGACTGAAATAGAACCCATGAACCCTTATAAGCCGTTCTATCTCCTTACTTACTGTCGATATGAGACTTACTAAGTGACTACCATTTTTTTTTTTTTAACTTAGGGATTTTTAAGATATTTAATTTCAATTAACGGGATCTCAAGAGTTGACTTACCAATGTGGACATTTTTTCCCCCCTTTTTGGGTAGGACTATGTGGAACATTTTTTTTATACTTTATAATGTGAGTTTTATATCTTTCACTTATCAAAAGATATGGAGAAAAATGACAAGTTTTCATTCTCTTGCAAAAGATAAATATATAGTAAAGAATAAAAGTTTTCAATCGAACAACCAAATATAAATAACTGATATTCAGCGATATATATATATATATATATATATAATAAACTGACATAACAACATTAAAGTTCAACACAAAAAAAAAAAAAAAAAAAAAAACACAACATAACATAACATAAATAAAATCCATTAAAAAATAAATTGGTTACCAACCGCATCAAACAAACGCATTGTAAAAGACAAAGCCTATATATAAAAATGAATGTTATTTATATTAATGTCTAAATTTGGCATTCTACTTTAAAAAATGTATATTTTTCTTTTTATTATATGTTCTTTAATTTTTTTTTTTTTTTTTTTTTGAAAGCGGAATGGATGCTTATTAATAATCAATTAAAGCCATATTGGAACTTACAAATTTAGAAATAACTGAAGCATAAGCATCCAACCAAAAACAATCACCGTTAAGGACAAACGCATATTTTGGTGTGTGTGGACGGCCATCTTACAATGTCTAGGAATAAGACCACAAGAGCCACTATCGGCTGCCTCCGTCAAAAACTTGATGTCTTAATTGATACTTATAAAAATCGCATTATCTTTTTTATAAAGAATTGAAAACATACAAATAAAGAATTGATCAAAAAAATAAAGAAAAAATCTCTAAAAAAAATCAGATTAAGCAAATATTTTATAAAAGGAAAATAAACGAGTATTTTACTTGATTTATTATAAAAAAGGATTATAGCAAATATAAGTTATATGATATGCGGAAAAAATTATTATAATAAATAATTGGTAATTAAGATAAAGTATACAATGAATATATAATAAAAAATTTAAAATATTTTCAGTGTTTACTTACGCTAATAAGTGAAAATGTGAAAATGAGCACAATCCAATTCGGTTTGTAATGTTTACTAAATCGAGGAAAAGAAATCTAGTGAATATAATTATTTAAATATCTTTTTAATATAATTAAACAATCATTGACTTATAAGATGTGGATTTATCAAGTAATTCATTTTAACTAAGTCAATACACATTGTTATTATAGGCATAATTAAACGGTAATTTCAAACTTAACTCTACCAAAAAAAAACAAAGTTCAAATCCCCCAAAGTTAAAAAAAAAAATCAATAAGCATTCATTTTCTTTTCTTATATTAAATGATATTTATTTTTAATAAAGATATTAATTATGTAAGATTATTACGTCAATCATCGTTTTGAGCTGGAAAAAAAATTATTGTTGATATTTTAAACTTTATTTTTCTTTTTTCTAATTTTTTGAACTAGCATATTATCTATTTTAGATGTATCTAATATATATATATATATATATATATATATGAGAACTTTCTCAAGCGGCACTGATTGATTATCGAATAAGAAAGTTCTCCCTCTCTTTGTCTATCCCTCTCTCTTTAGTAGGTTGTACTATGCTCTTCCTTAGATTGTGCCAGTCTTTGCGCGGGTTATACTGCCACACACGGCCGTTTCGTTGGATGTGAGACAATTCTAATAGATATATATATATAGAAAAGTAAAAACATATGCATATCAAAAACCTCAGTTCTCGTCTTTGTCCCCATGTAATACCTTTCATGACCGTCCTATTAGGTGGTAGATACCCATGTATAAATATCTCATCACCATTTGTGTCTTAAAAAATCAATTATAAAGCAATTCAAACTTTTTAGAAAGATGTAACATAATATTATTGATTAGATACTATTTGAGATATTATAAATTGAAGTAAGATTTGAATTCTAAACATTGTTATTAGACTTCTAAATTTGGGGCTCCGGGGCCTCCCCACAAACGAACAAGTGTAGGTCCAAAATTATGGGATCTAATTACGAGTTTGGTGTGGAGTCGCAAATTATTCATCTTCTTTTCCACTTTGCTGTTGGCTTTCGTTCTGTTTGAAGGCCATAATTTTGACAGAACAAAAATCATCTAGCTTCATTTAGAACCCAATAAAATCACATGGAAATATATATATATGTATTTAGAATTAAATGGCCTCCTATTATTAAGAAGAAAGGAACCAAGCAAATAGGAGGATTTCGACTTCGGTTTTACCTAAAAACTCCTTTACCAGATTAACAACGGCCATAGGGAGACAACAAAAAAAAATTAAAAAGGACGGAAAATGACATTAAAGCCTTCACATCTATTTTATGTCATTTTTTTAGTCTTTTTTTCCTTTTTATTGTCCTTTAGACTTCAAGAGTAAGGAAATTCGAACTTTATATATTTTAATATTTTATGAAAGAGTCAATTGTCAAAAACTGATAATTTAATAGCAGCAGAGAGTCAGTCTAGTATTTCAGTAAACATGCATACTAAACAATAGTTTAACTTGAGAAAAGGAAATTAAATTCCTGATTTTAATCTTCAGTGTTTATTTTTACATTTGACAATTAAATAATGTTGGTCTCACCTAAAAATAATAAATTAAATTCCTTGATAAATGGGAACTTATCTCGCACCTATTATCTATCGAATTAAATTGCTACAAAAAAAATATGAACTAAGTAACCTATATACCAAATGTACCCTTATTTTTATTTAACTACTTTTTCATATAAGGGTATTTTAGTTACTATAAGAATTATATTTTTAATCTTTCTAATTTCTTTGAAAGTACACAGTAAAATAGGAATTTAATTTCTCAAGTAACTCGATTACTTCACAATTTACTAATCGGAAATTTAAGGAATAAGAAATTAATTTCATGAAAACGGAATTAAATTAGACGAAATTAAATTTCATAATTTTTTTGCATGTGTTTACTAATCATTAATTCAATTTGAGAAAAGGGAATTAAATACCTTATTTAAATACCAGTGTTTATTTATTTTATTTTTAATTGAGAATGAAATGATGTGAGGCCTACTAAAAATAAATAATTAAGTTTCTTGATAAAGTAGAACTTGTATCTTGCCTACTACCTAGGGATAAAATTCATTCTCCTAAAGAAATAGGAACTAACTAGCCTTTTCATCAAATACACCCTTATTTTTATTTAATTATTTTTTCATTTAAGGTTATCTTCATATCTATAGTACTTTTATTCTCAATCTGTCTAATTTCTTAGAAAGTAAACAGTAGAATAGGAATTTAATTCCTTATGTAACTTAATAATTCCTTAATAAATTAGTAAACATTTTCACTGAATTAAGTTTCTTGATAAAGTGGAACTTGTATCTCACCAGCCTATGGAATAAAATTTCTTCTTGTAAAAAAATATGAACTAACTACCCTCCCTCCCTACAAAAAATACCCTTATTTTATTTAATTACTTTTTTTTATAAGGGTACTTTGTAACTATAGTAATGCTATTTTCAATCCTTCTAATTTCTCAAAACGTAAACGGCATAATAGGAATTTAATTCATCATGTAACTTAATTTCTTAATAAATTAGTAAACACACTCAAATGGAATTCTGAAATTTAGTTTCGTGTAATTTAATCCCTTCTTTCATAGAATTAATTTCTTATGCCTTGAATTCCTTATTAGTGAAGGTGTTCTAGAGGATAAAGATTTTTGAAAAACCTATATAGGAATAATCATTTTCTAGTAAGATAAAATGAGAAAAATGAAAAGTTTTTAAATTAAGGTAAAACTTAAAGGGCAAAAAAAAAGAAAAAAAAAAAAAGCTCACTAAGACAGAAGTCCCCCACTTAATCATGAGTGGCTCTGCCAATGATGATAAACTATAACTGCCAACAACAACAACAACAATATAGAATGCTTTTAGGTTATACTATTCTAATGTTCTGGGCATTATTTTGGAAAGAGTATTTCCATTCCTACTTATTTCATACTTCTTTTAAGTTGATATTTATTCGTGTGCTCCAATTTAAAATATTAAAAAAAAAAGGTGTAAACTTAAGGAATTTTACACATCAAAATGGAGTTATGACTCCCCAAGACGAATGAAAATGCTATTTTTAAAGAAGATCGCGTGACCCTTTTATTTTTATTTTTTTACTTTACCTCATGAATTATATAATGGAATACACTTTATTGATTGAAATGTCCGCAAGATTAATCCCCGACAAAAATAGGACGAAAAGTGTGAATTGGCAAGTTAAAAAAAAAAAAATGTGTAAGTTGAAACCACTTTGCATGCGTACTGTAAATCTTTTACATTTATGGCTTGTTTACTTTCCATGAAATAGGCGTCAATCTCATATTTATTTACCTATTTTTATTCTGGAATATGAGTGAAATTATGTGAGATCCACATTAATTCAGGATTAAATAAGAGGATTGGCAATCCTAAGTTCCCCATTGGATTGGATTAGCACTCCCACTTCTGATGTTAAAGTTAAATTACTACTTTACCCCCAACTTTACTTTCTTATATGAGGATTAAAAAAGAAAAGTAAAAGATTGAAAGAACCCTAATTTTTTCATGCTTATTCACTTTTCCTTCTACTGTGTTTTTAAATTTTTTAATGCTACCTTTTAGAAAGTTATTTCAACATTATGTCTTTTTTAAGCAAATTTAGATTATAAAAAAGGTTAAATATTTACTAGAACAAACTATTTATCTCAAATTTTGACTTTTTTATTTAAAAAATAATCTTCATAATATAATAACTATTAGTACATAAATATCTTATCTCAACATTATGTTTTTAAAGAAATATACATATGTTTTAAGAAAATAGTTCTATAATTAGTAGAACAAAATAAATTATCTCAATTTTTTTACTTTTTTTAAGCACAAAAAATAATCATTTTAGTATTAAAATAATTAGTATATAATCTACTTGTTTAAATTGAAAACACAAAATTAACTAAAAGGATACATAATTAAATTTATAATAACTGACTCTGATTCATATTTTAAGTAAACGGATGAATGAGATTGACAGTGATTCCGACTCTGATTACTGAAACCCAAATAAACAGCATTTTCTGACTCCAAATCCTGATTCTGAATCATACCCATTCCGATTCATGCCCACTCTGATTATGCGTAAGTAAACATGCCTTACACTCTAAAAAATGAATAGCAGATGTCAAAATATATCAAATAAATAGCATATTTAGAGTAAATAACTTATTTATGAATGAGTAAATGATTTACCTTGTTAATTGTTTTTGTAAATAAATCATTTATCACTAATTACTCATCTATCTTAGGAATAATAATCCATTATTTGTTACTTCACATCTCACACCTTTTAATTCACCATAAATATTTTAAAACCTACTATTTAATTCAAATATATTTTAAGAATGACCTATATGCTACAATTTTTTTTTCTTTTTTCCCTGATCACAAAAAAGCATTTAAACCTCTATCTTCATCTTGAAGGGGAAAGAAAAAAAAAAAAAAAAAAAAAAACTCGATACGATCGAGAATATATATTTTTCGTATGATAAGAAACATGTAGAGTTTTGTTTTATGATACCATAAGACCCATAATGTATAGAAACCAAACTTTTAAATTTGAGTAGACGATTTGTGAAAAAGAAAAATCTCCGGCAAGTTCTGAAAAATTCTCTTCTTCAAATTTTTATTTTTATTTTTCACATGGAACAAAATCAAAACCAAATTGAAAATGAAAATTGGTGGGTACCTTTTTTTCAAGATAGTGATGTGAATGTTACTAGTTTGAAAGATGATGCAAAAAAAGAGTTTGAGAAATTTGGACGAAAAAGACGCATTTGAAAAACATGAATGCAAGGATGGTCCTGGAGTGGCATTTTAAGTAATAAACGTACAAAAGCAGGCTTTGGTTTAGCGTATGATATTTGATTATTTAGATCAGTAAGACACGTATTGGCTGTTGAAGTTGGATGTCAAAGATGGTGCTCCTGGTTCAACATGCGTTAGGTAGGTTGGTTAGGTCTCGTTTTCTTTGTAAGAAATCTTGGATTTGAGTCACTTTTACCGTATTGATCTGATTGCCTTTAAAGTATCGACGGGTCATATAAAGTAACCTGGGATTATCTGGGGACTCTAACATTTAGCTTTATTAAAGGCTATAGTAACATCTCAATCAACCATTTGAAGTTGAAATTACGTTAAAGCCCTTTCTAAACCGATTTTATTGTAACCAAAAGTACAAGATGGGGATAGGATCTACTGTCAGACTAACTACAATCAAAATAACATCTGGCCATCCATGTTAAATCTATGCAATATGTTAATCGTTAGATGGAATACTATCAATAGTACACCTCGGCGAGGATTCTCGTAGTTGTTCCCTTTTAAAAAATCATTAATTGTAATTAAAAAAAAATATTGTGATAGTAGGTCCGATTACTTTCAGGATGTCGGTGGGTCAATAAAGTGATATGAGATTATCAATTGTAATTTTTTTTTATAAAAGAAATTTAGTAGTATATGAAATAGTAAGCAACCATCAAATTTCATTAAATTGTGATCCTTTTCTTAATTTAAGGTGTCAAACACTTAATATAATCACATAAAAGTTTGGGACCGCATTACACCTACTCTCTAAATTATTTAGGCCCATTTTTAAATTGTGGTTGTTGTACTTTAAAGTACCTTATAAGATAGTTTCAACGGTAAGAAACATATCATTTTAATAGGTATAATTCTGAACCATAAAAATGTCGTCATATTTTGTTAAGTTTTATAATTATTTTTAATATAATATTATTTTGATGAAATATGATGGCTCGTAACTGTATCTAATTATTAAAGTTAGATATACCCTACATGGTTCATCAATTTATTTAGGTCACATGGTGTAAAGTAAGATAATGATAAAAGAAAAAAGAAAAGAAAAAGAAAAAATAAATTAGGATAAATATTAAATAATGAGTAAAGGGAGATATTGAGGAGAGAGAAAACAAACATATAAATGAGGAATGAAGAGAGAAAGAGAGAGAACAAGGAGAGACAAAGTTCAACTCGGGAGAATGAGAGGGAAGATAAAGTTTATAGAAAATTAGATGAGAGACAACCTTAAAAGAAAGACTGATCAGTATTTTTCTGGAAAATAAGAGAGATAAAGTCCAGAGAAAATGAGGGGAGAATAAAGTAAAGTGGGAAAGTGAATGAATAGAAATGTGTAAAGAGAGGATGAAGAGATAAAAGTAAAGAGAGAAAAAGAAAAAAAAAAATTTAAAAGAGAAGGTAGAGAGACAAATTATTAAAATGAATGTATTGGAGACGATAAAAGAAGAGAGTAAGAAGCAAGGAAAAGAGAGGAGAGAGAACATATATAAAAAAGAAATATGGGGACAATACGAAGAGATAAGGTAGGAGGAGTAGGAGAACTAATCAATACGAAGGAGAAATTTTAAATAAAATAATAAAATATACTAAAAACGAGTTACATTAGTTAACAAAGATGGGTTTGAGTTGTATTAATTTTCTATTCATATTTTATTTGGTATAGATTTTCTAAGTTGTTCACCCTATATTGCATAATATTAGTGTGGTTTGGTGTTGTTATGCATTTATCGTTTTTGACTGCGGTTTAAAAAATTCCTTTAACCACACTTGTGGTTTAAAAATAACCGTTCCAAATCATACTACGGTCACCCCTAGGCAGAAATTGAGATTAGAGACGATGGTCATGATTTGGGTTCAAGATTGAAATCCAAAATAATGTTTAGGTTTGGGACTAGGACTATGTTTGGGGTCTAGGATTGAGGTTGGACTATGGTTTAGGACGAGGTTGAAGTAGAAGTTCAGGACCGAGAGTGGGGTTGGGATCGGGGTCAAGTTTTGGGACCATGGCCAATTGTTTTGAACAAAACTAAGGTTAGGGTCGGAGTTGGGGTAGAGACTGAGGCTAACACCAATCCCCCTTTCCTAGCCCTTAACCCCAGTCTTGGTTTTGGATCCCAATCCAATCTTGAATCCCGACCCCAATGTCAATCCCAAACCAAACCCACTCTCGATCTTGAATAGCGACCTTCGGTTTCAGAACCCATGGGTCAATTCCGATCCCAAATCTCGACCTCGATCTTGGATCCCAACTTCAACACTGATCGATTTTCGATCACGAACCCAACTCTAGTGCTATTTTTAGATCCCAACCCTGATTCAGGTTCTAGACCATTTCGTTTGAGGAAAAGTACCTGAATGATTTAAAAACCATTACATCAACATGACATAAAAATAAAAAAAAAACAGTAGACCATTACAACACAAATTAAACTAAAGTTAACTAAAATTTATCATTCTAAAAGTTTTACAATTTATACTATATGGTGCAATGGTAAACAACATGGTATAATGAAATATGTATAAAACTTAAACAATCCAATACGATAAACCAAACACACACACACACACACACACACACACACACACACATATATATATATTATCATCATATTAAGTAAAGGTTTGGGTACGCAAAATTATATCTAGAGGCTACAAAGAAGATTTGCAAGTGATTGGATGGTATACTATTTTAGTCGTTAATTAGTTTGATCTAACCAGTAGTTTTGACACCCACAATTTATACTTTTCCCAAATTACAAAACTTTTGTGTTCTAATACGTACATTTAGTATTCAACTTTACCATTATTTAAATAAAAAAAAAAAAACCCCTCCATTTTGGTTTAAAGTTCTAGATATTGTCGACTGCAAAGAGTGCTCTAAAAGAGTGTCTAATCTTGCTCCGTTTAGGGATGTCTTTCCAAAAGTTTTTTCTCAACATATTTTTGTTTTTTTCCTCCAATTTTACTATTAATTTTTCCAAACATTTTAAAAAAACTCAAACTTTAAAAGTCCATAATTTTATCATTTTAAGTCGAAATGAGATGATTTTTTTTTTTTTCAAAATGCATATAATTTTGATAGGAACGAAATAAGATTTATATTGTTAATTTTTTTTTCGAACACATTTTAAATTTTTAGACTTTTTCACTAAAAATAATTTATTTTTACCAATCACATATTTTTAAAACTCAAATTATCTTCAGCTTCTAAAATATCGTCTTCAAATATGTATCCGAACGGGACATTATATTCTGATAATTGTGAAATGAGCACTCTAACTCAACTTGTCGGTTTATGTCGGGCGCAGCTTTCACAGAGAGTGGACGCCCACTGGTGCATGTGAGAGGGCCCACTCAATCCCAGGGATTGTCCATTTTTCCCCCTCCGTAGAACATGTATCCGAATCTCTCTGATTCACTTGTTAATTACATATTTCACAGCCCAATTATCCAAGTGATTTTCAATAATCAAATATCAGTATCAAAACAGCGACCAATTGGATTAATAATAGCAAAACAATTTGATATCTCTGTTGTGCGCTGAGCTATCTAGCATTAACATATCAATACAACAAATTTTTCTTTTTTTTTTTTTAGATCTTCAATGCCCTTAGCCTAAGAATTTTTTTTTTTATTTATTTTTATTATGCAATTTTAATTCCAGAAATCACGTTCTCTATATTCTTCGTTTCTCCTAAAGCACATATTGCATGGGCGTAGCTAAAATTGCAACAGGTAACACATGCATATTGTCTCGTATTGAAACTTATGATAAGAATTATACTTTTATTTTATCAATAGGTATTGTTATTTTAATCGTTTACTTGCTTTTTCAATGATCTAATCAGTGAGTGTTCGTGTTAAAAACTTGAAACACGTGATTTAGATACTCTTCTAATTGTAGATTAGACTGTTAAAAAATTAATTTAAATATTATAATAATAATAACTATTGAACCAAAATATAGTTCCTATCATAAGTTTTTTTCGCACTTTAATATAAAATAAGTTCCATAATGTGAAACTCACTAATAAGACTCATTGCTTATTAATTGCAATGGCCAACACCAATAGGTCATGGTCCCAAAACATTTATTGAGCTGCGTTATCATAACAAATAAAAAAAACAAACAAATAACTTCTCGGAAAAGATCTTAAAAAATTGTAAATAACAATAAGAAAACTGTACTAAAAAGAGTTTGAATCAGAGTAATATGAGTTAGAATAGTCAAAAAGAGGTGGAAGATTTTCTTTCATATTATTTCGTAAGGAAAAAAAAAAAAAAGAGAGAGAGAGAGGAAAGGAAATGTCTAAACATCACTTCCCAAACCAAAACCGCCTTTCCCAGATCTATGAAAGGTGAAACGTTGAAGGTCCACAACGGGTAACATAAATGAACAAGTTTCTTTTTTATTCGACCTACTAAGAGTTGGAGTTCGTATGAACATAACTTAATTGTAGCCATCCTATGGTATAATTATACTCTTATGTAAATAAGAAGATAATAGAGATTAAAGTTAAAATAGTTATTTTACATTTTTTTTTTGATGTCAAAATCTTCCCTTTTATTTTATTTTTCAAAGTTGTAAGGTTTTTACAACTTCATCAGTTCTCAATTTCCTCTTTATCAGACAAAATAAAATCTCTTTTTCTTCTCCAAAACCCTTCCACTAACTTTCTTCCTTTTGTTTGCCCCCACTCTGCCAAACATAAGACAAAGGAAAGAGACATTGTTTGAATCACTAAATATTTTCTGTATGCTGCAACCCAATTCTAAGAGGGTTGGGTATATATTCCAAAATTATAGAAGTCGATTAAATTAGATTATTACACAAGATTTTCTTTTTTTAAATCCGAAACTACATCTTTTTTTTTTTTTTTTTTTTTAATCTTTTCTAAACATCTATTGAATTCACAATTTCAATTTAAGCCTTTAAATTTTTAATCCTTTAATCTATTTAAAAAAGAATACCTGAATACCGATGAACATAAGAAGTCCCACTATATTTGAGCATAACCTGAATTTCTTTCTCTCTCTTTTTTTTTTTTTTTTTCCCAATTGAAAGACAAATCAATCCTAAAAGATTGTTATCTTGATTTGATTGAACAACTAGAGCATGTGTGACATGGCAACCTTTCAGCATGAGATTTGAATTCATAATAATACAAGATATATATCTCAATAATAAATATTATTGAATATCGAAACAAAACGATGCTATGAAGTTTACAGCTTCATTGATATAGGCACTACATCAGATCAAGATTGGCTCCACATGGAAGAGAGTCTACACGGAAAACCTAAAAAATATGAATATTCATATACTATCGATAGAATTCTGTTTTTTAGCCATAAGATTTGCATATCATAATTTATTTATTTTGTATATATATATTTTAATCTTAATGTGCTTTTGACTAGATCCAATCGTAATAATAAACATGTATTATTGGTATGAAGTCCTACTATTGAAAAAAAAAAAAAAAAAAAGATCATTTTAATTCATTTAGCTAATATGAATATTGTTGATGGTGGAAAAAAGAGCTGGACTAGCAAAGGGAAGAAAAGTAAATTCGACTGTTTACTAAATTATTTTTTGGAACAAAGATTTGGATTGAATTCCAATCTAAATCAAATTAAACTTTGAATTTGTTTTTTACTTTTCGAGATTCGCACTATATTGTTTTTTTTTTTTCTTCTAAATATCAATTTAATTTAGATTTTAATTCCAACTAGTTGTATTGCTTGCATTTCACTTGTGTGTAATAAACAAACAAAGCAAACAAAACAAAAATAAAGCAAAAGAAAAAAAAGTCATGTAGAATTAACTAGATTACTACGTCAGCATCATGTGATGCTGACGTGACTGTCACAAGACATTCATTAAAGACCAAATATATTTATATATATATATATATACACACACACATAGGTAATAGATCCATGCTCCAAACAAACGCTAAGCCTACATCCGTTAGTTACTTCCATTGACGATGGAGGAGGAATTACTCTTTTAATTCCTTTCTCCCCTTGCTCATTTTCAACCATTTCTTTTGGGCCAAAAATGGTCTACCTTCTCTACCTATGAGGTTCTATTTAAAGATCATTACACCTCAAGGGTGGTATAACTTTTTTTTTTTTTTTTTTTTAATTTTAGTTTCGTATTTTGAGATGATGGTTGGCCTTCCCCTATGGCCTAAGGTCTAGGAGTTAGTGGAGTGCAACGTATTGTACAAATGTTGTTTCTGAAAGAAAAAAAAAAAAAAAAAAACTTTTTTATTGTACTTTAAAAGCTTGTATTAGATTTGCATCAGACATTATTAAATTTCATTCATTTTTTTTTGCTAATTACAAATTTTTGTAATCATTATGAAGCATTAAATTATTTTCAAAATGTGATTTCAAGCACTTACCGAAAATTATATATATATATATTTTTATCTAAGGGTTTGTTTGCCTAACCATCTCATTTTAAACTAACCATCTCAAATCTCATCATGTTTTTTGTCTTTTCTGAAAAAGTTTTTTATCTTTTCTGAAAAAGTCAACAAAATTTACTATGCAAACTTAAAAATCTCAACTCAACTCAAACTGAACTGGTGTACCAAACGGGCCCTAATTATTCTATTGACTAAAAATAAAAACAAAAATTCCAATAAACGGGTCCTCAAAATCTATTCACAAGATTTTTTTTTTTTAGAAGCCACGTTTGTGATGTTAACTTCGGATGCTTTTCTAAAAAGTAAAAAGCTCTCATGAAAATCTTTAAAATACTTTCACAGGAAACTTTTGAACCTAAAAAAGTCAAGAGTGATTTCTAAGATACTATGAGAAATAAATCCTACTTGTAGACATAACATAGTACAAAACAGTACAATAATAAATAGATTTTAGAAAATTTATAATCAGAAGAAACTCTTCTTTTTTTTTTTTTTTTCTCAGAATTAAAAGAAACTTGTTGAGATGGTTGGTATTAATTTAGCAGGGAGGTTTATATTTGAGTAATCGTATTCAACATTCAACCTTCAACCTTCAACCTACTCTCACAATCAATGAATCTCATCATATAAAGGTCATTTAGATTGCCATCATCAATATCTAATATTTAACTCTAATATAATCTATATATTTTTTTAGGTAACGAATATAGAATTAAATCCAAAATTTTCACTTTTTAAAAATTCACACCATACTCATTTTCTACATTTACTCTATTTAAATATTAGCTTTCGCAAAAATTATCCAAGTATATAGTTAATTTGAATAAACAATTCAAATAATTCAAATTCTACATTTGAATATAAACATTTTTAAATGAATAGTTGGATACAATCTATGACTGATACTAAGACCCCGTTTGGAGGCACTTTTCCAAATGTTGGAGCACTTTTTGGTTTGCAAATGAGCGTTTGGGTAACTTTTGGATTTCGAAAAGTCTATTATAAAAATTTACTATTTCACAATTTCTTTTATAAAAAAACCAACAAACATGTGCATTCCAAAACTTCTCTTTTTCTAAGTGTGTGTTTGGTAAAACGGTTTGAGTTGAAATTTTTAAGTTTAAGTTGGTTGACTTTTTAAAAATTAGTTATAAATTTTATTGACTTTTTAGAAAAAAAAACAAAAATTGAGATGAAAATGTACAGTTTAGTTGGAGTTGAACCAATGAGCCAAACGCACCCAATTATTCTTCAACTAAGCACAAAACTCTAAAACAATTTTTTTCCCAAAAGTTTTTACATCAAACTTACATTATCAAAATTTATCTCAACTTCAAAAATTTCAATGACAAAACTCTATCTTAAAAAGTCCCCAAACAGGTCCTAAAGTTATCAAATGGGATCTACTAAAATTGTGAGTATAACCCAACTACTCCCTCGGTTTTCTAAAACATTTTCCTTCAGTTCCATTTTCTTGGATTTATAGCCGACACCGACAAAACGAGAATGGGCGCCTGGCGGGAGAAAATTTGTCTCTTCCTCCCAACGCGGGAAGGCCAAAACTGGTTTGTATTTTTGAAACAAGTGACGTCACTCTCACGTGATGTGTTTTTTTTTAATCCTTTTACGAGAAAAAAAAAAAATACGAGTAACGAAAGAATTAAAAAATATATATATATACACTACCAGTCTTTTTCCTTTCCTTTTCTTTTTTAATTTTAAGAATAATACTATAAACGATTGTGAGTTGAGAATAGTTCTTCAATTCTATCTATTAGAACAATAAGTTTGTTTTGTTTTTGTTTTTTGTTTTTTGTTTTCATTCTTAGATATCGTTTATTTTATTTCGGATAAGATAAATAGTCATTTACACAGTTAAAGTTTTAAGGATATCATTGTATCAATTACTAAGAGTCTAAGGTCTTATTTGGCACTTTCGTTTCACTCAAGTGAAACTGTACTTTTTTTTTTGTCTTTTTCTGAAAAAAAAATTTATCTTTTCTAAAAAGTCAATAAAAATTACTATTGAAACTAAAATATTTCAACTCAAACTTACACACCAAACACCCCCTAAGACCACCTCTAATCCATAAACCATAACTTTATTTTACCATAACTTTTACACCAAACTTAAAGTTCATATCCAACCCATTTATTTCAAATTTTATTCTACAAAGAATAGTTCCCTGTTTATTCCTTTTTATTCTATATACAATAATTACTTTATTTCATCAACTATCTACTTATATTTATTAACATTTTAGTACAACAATATTTTAATAATTTTGTTGAAAAATATATAATTGGGATAAAAATATAAAATTTTAAATTTTATTATGGGTATTATTGAGAAAAAATAAATAAATAAAAGACGATAGTGCAACTATCCGCAAATCACTTGTTGGAGAGCTTCCCCAGTGCCAACTAGGCATTTTGCAACTTGGCATTTTGCGTCAAGTTGGCACTCGGTTGGAGAGGTTATAAATAATGCTCTTTATAATATGTAACTAAAAGCATCTTAAATAAGTGATTATAGGTATAATTTAAAAATAATTTCATATCTATTATTGAATGTAGAATTTAAATCTCATCACCCCCAATTAATAGATACTTTTCTATGTGTACTTGTTCCAAATTATTAAATAAAAAAATGGGATTTAGAGGTAAATAGCATTATTTTAATAAGTTTTTGAATTCGGAGTTTTCAAAAATTAGTTAAAATACTCATTTTAATAAAATGATCAATCAGTGATCGACTGTCAATTACTGATTGACGATAACATAAATCACCAAATTTCAAAATCAAATCGTTGAGTGACAAAGTCTGGAAAAATAACAAACGATCATTTTACTAAATAAAAAAAGTTCGGCCATCTACGATTAGGTGACTAAAAAAGATTATCCAGTCTAATTTTTCATAAAAAAAATTCCATAAGATTAAACAGAAAGGGGATGATTATTATTTTTTTTTTTCATATAAAGTTTGAACGGTCAAATGGTAACAATTTTAAGAGCAATAAATTAGTGAGTTTAAGAGCGATAAAATATTTACTTTAACAAATAAACTATTTACTTCAAATATTTTTAAAGTAGATTATTTAATGAATTATTTTGCCTTAAAAAAATGGGGATAACTTATTTCCTTCTCCATTTCATTATCTAAGAGCACGCCTATGTTTTTGAAAGTTTGACATGGACATTGCTCTCTCGTTGTCTCTTTCTATTGAAGGGGGCTTTAATAGTGACTTTGTCTTTGGTTTGTGATCCAACAAGCCGATGGAGGTGGGTGGGAGTGATAATCTCTTTTTGTGTGTTTGTGGAGAGCATTTCTATGCAAAGGTCATGTGGTTAATGATTTCTTTAGTTTATTTGTATAAAAAGCATGCTACAAATCATTTATACCTCTTTCATATATAAAGTCGAATTTAAAACTTCAATAACAAGTTTAAATCGTGATGATTAAAACGTTTGTCCTTTGAAAGAAAACTTAAGAACAAAGACATTCGAACTTTAAGATCTTAAAATTAGACGAGTATCATACCTTTTTTGTTCTTTCTTTTCCATATGATTTAATTTAATATCTTTTTAGGCCTACTCAATATTCCTTTTTTTTTTCTTCCAATAAATTAGGGATGTGGGCTTCGAAACCTACATCTTATGATAAAGTTATGTATGAAATTACCGATAAATAATACTTGTAATCACCTCAATATTCAACTTTAAAACTACTGAAAAGACACCGAATTTATATATCCCACACGAAAGCTTAGTTCAAAAGGAAAAATCTTTAATTTAATATGGGAATTGAAGGATGAACTAGACGCATTGGCATTTGTTATAATCATCACTATGAGTTTTTTTAACCTAATTTACCTAAAGCCTTTGAAAATGTCCATTTGTATTTGACACAACAACAGTGATGAAGCCCTATGTTTTTTATTTTTTTAAAGACACGTTGAGCTATTCTAATATCTTCGCTAGGTGTTTATGGAATTATCATAGCAGATTGGTCTAGTAATTAGGGGGCGACAGTTCGGTCGCCTATGATATATGGATCAATAGGTCAAAAAAATGGGTTTGTGCCGCAGGTGTTGAACGATCTATTCTACAAAGCTGTGGGCATACAAGGCTAGGAATTCATGAGAGCAGCACCTTACGATGTTCATGACCAATTGGATCCTGACGTACCAGTAGGTACCAGAGGAGATCGCTATGATCGTTACTGTATCCGTATTGAAGAGATGCGACAAAGTGTTCGGATCATTGTGCAATGTCCTAATCAAATGCCTAGTGGCATGATCAAAGCCGACGATCGTAAAGATAAAGGCTTTTTTGAATCCTTTCAATTCATATATATTTTTGAAAAGCTCAAAATTCTACTTGAGCATCTAAATTGGGGTCACTACCAGCAAAAACATCTCTAAACAAGATTTATAAGACCATGTCAAATAATGTATGCAAATAAGGAAAGCAAAGTATGTTTAAAAGTAAACCTACCCCTTGACTGCTATGGAAAGTACCATCGGATTGAAAAGTAACACGATCTGATTCTCAAAGGACTTTTCTTGAATCTGTTGATAAATATATGTTTTTCCAGGTTGAATGTAGAACGAGAATAGCACTTGACGGTTTTAACAAGGATAAAATTGTTGAAAAAAAAAAGTTTTGAAAAAAGAAAAATCCGATCTCAATTGAGTGACACAGTCTGGTATATGTTTTTTTTTTTTCTTACCATGATGTCTCTTAAAACCCTCATTTACCATAGTCCTGCTAGAATTTATCTAAAAATATAGTCTTGTTAACAAAGGGTTTGAAATTATATATCTCAAACCTCTACTATAAAAAAGTTAATACCGAAAGGTAACGTGAGACAAGTGAAAATCCTCGTGTTGGAGCCACCGCTGATAATCACCCTTATAATAGGAAAAAAAAAAAAAAAAAAAAGGGCCAACGGTTGCAAAGTAAGAGATAGCTGAGCTTTTTTTTTTTTTTTTTTTTTTTGTTTGTTTTGTTTTTGTTTTTAAAGAAAAGAAAAAAAAAATATTCCAAGGTTTTCATAGGAAGGTTTTCTATATGCAAGTAAAAATGGTTACAAGAAATGCGGTAGAGAAATGTAATTGTTAGGCATACGCCAGTATCTGTTTGGAAAGATAATTTATAACATCAAAATACAAATTTCTGGCCAAGTAAAAAATAGAGAGTTCAATTTCCAATGTCTTTCACGAAATAAAGAAGAGAACCATCAATGGTGGATCGGTCTTCCAATTCATTGCTATTAATTATCTCACAACTACTTAACGTGATCCTATATAAATATATCCAGATCTTGTATCTGGAACAGATATTTGTAACTTTTTATTTAAAACCTTGTAATAAGTAATTAATTTATATGTAAATTCCAATTAAAAACCTTATTGTATAAATTAAAAAAAAAATTATATTAGTACGTTGTATTACAAAAAATTACAAGTATCGTCAATCATGTAAGAATAGTGCCGGATAACATTTCCTACTTATATATATATATATAATTTATAAAATAGATAACAAATTGATAACTCTATAAAATAGAGTTATTTTATCACTTTTATGCATCTAAATTGACCATATTCTTGAGTATTTTACTTAATTTTAGGTTAATTTAGTTTGATTTTGTATAATTTTGATTTAGATTAGTTTATTTTTATTTTGTGTAATTCCATTTAATTTTATTTAATTAGTTTAATATTGATTTGAATATGTTGCTACTAATTTGGCCCCCCCTAAAAAATTAAATTTCTCATTTGTGTATGCTAATTAGGTGAGAATGGACAAAAAAGAAATTTTGGATTCAAACTGGGGGCAACAAACGGTCATTAAAATGCCTATAAATGAGACAAAATTTGAAATTAAGCCAGGTTCATCCAGAGACTGAGACGTGTCCCATTATTGAAAGAATCCGGATCACTTGCAGCATGTTCCACCAAGTTTGTGTGCACCTGTGGGTTTCATCCAACCTCGAGCCGCCATGTTTTGCCTAAAAAAAAAAAAGTGTGTCACAGCTGGACCCATCACTAATAGTCCGTTTGGTGAAACGGTTTGAGTTGAAATTTTTAAGTTTGAGTTGGTTGACTTTTTAAATATTAGTTATAATTTTTGTTGACTTTTCAGAAAAAAAAGACAAAAACTGAGATGAAAAAATACAGTTTAGTTTAAGTTAAATGGGTTTACCAAACAAACCCTAAGAGAAAGAAAAACAAAAAGAAAAGAAGAGAGGTCTGGGGGGCGGCGTGGAACAGAGGCCAAAAACAGAGAAGAAGAAAGAAGAGAAGAAAATGAAAAAGAAAAAGAAAAAAATAGAAAAATAGAAAAAAGCCAAAAAATAGTAGTGTGGGAGTTTTAGGTTTAGGAATTAGTTTTTATTTTTATTTTTAGACTTTATTTTCAACAAATTTTAAGGGAGATGATATTTGAAGAACAAAATGAGAAGATAAGAAATTTGTGAAAAGCCTGAATATTTGTGGAAACAATTATTGAGGCTGTCATTTCTTTTCCTTATCTCTTTTATTTTTGTTGTTGGATGATGTTTAAATTCTCGATTTACTTAATTTTGTGTTTAATTTCATTTATGGGTTTTGTGTATTTTGTTGGTTTTAGGATTTGATTTACATCTACTTGAATTATATTTTGATGATTTGGTTAATTGTTAATGAAATCTCTATTCAATTCACTTATGTTTTTCTATGCTTAATACTCCTGATTTGTTGGGAGATTAACTACTTGATTTGATTTATGAATTTTAATGCTCAGGAGAGATTAATTCATTTATCAGTTTGGGAAATACAATCTTAGTTGTTGTTGAGTTTAGGAGGTCGATGATACTTTGATAATCATAAAAGGGTGTGCTTAATGAATGTGTAGGTAAACAAATTAGATAGGGATATCAATTTGGACACTTATGCATATTATCTAATTTGACACTTGGGAGATGTAGTGAGGTTAATTTTGAGCCTTTGATTAATGAATTGATTGAAACTAGTTAGCAATTTCTTAATAGGAAGAACATATGAAGAATAGAGTGAAGTCAAGACCCTAGTACCTTGTTTGTTTGTATCTTTTTATTCTTTTGGTTTTGTTTGATTATTTTAGTTTACTTTATTTAGTTTAATTTGCATTTTTGCTATTTTTCAATCGATCGTTCAAATAATCCTAGCGTTAATGAATTTTAGTAATTAACTTAAATTTAAATGTAATTCTCATGAGATCGATAATCTTACTCATCACTTTATTATTTGTGCGACCTATATATTTGTGAGATTTCACGCAACACAAATCGTACAAGATATTATATGGTTGTTAAGAATCATATTTTGACATACAAATACAGGATATTATATAGTTGTTAAGAATCATATTTTACTATAAGAAGTTTTAGCCATAATTAAATGCATCGTAGTTGAGCCCATACGTGTACAGTTGTATTGATATATATATATATATATATATATTCTTACGATGTTATCACCAACGGATAACTCCCATGAATGACACTGGTAACCAAGCACATATCATTCTAGAATGCACTAAAAACCATGACGTACATATACGGCTAATTTATCTTGATTGATGAACATATGTATCACATATGTTTGCCACCGTTTATCAGTGGGCCCACATGCTGCACTTGAAAAAAATTTTGGCGTCTAACTTATAAGTGTGCTATATTCCGTACAGGATAACAAGCACCGTCTTTTTTTTTTTTTTTTGCATTTTCTTTTTCTGAGAAAAAAGTTCGAGAATTAGACTACTGACCTTAGTACATTTTTCTTTAAAAAAATTAAAAAAAATTAAAAAAATAGAAATTAAAGAAAATAAATTCTAGAAGATCTATAAAAAAAAAAGAAAAAGAAAAAAAGAAAGCAATTCTATATAAGATAAACGAATCTAAACTAAACATGAATTCATCAATATATTTTAAAGTTCTTTTCAATTACGAAGCTTATATGCAATTTCCTTTTCTGAAGCAGTAATTATATGTTATTGAGTTTCTCCAATATATTATGAGATCTTGACATCATAATTAATCTCTATTTTTTGTTAAATAAATGTATAATTGTCGAGTTTTTTTTTTTCCTAACATGTCATTCATGGTGTTTAAAATCTTTTTAACATCAATAGGTGAAGAGGGTACAAACATAATTTGATTATTGTTCTTAAGTTTTTTTAATTTAATGGGTGTGAATTATCATGGTATATTTTCTTTATGTGTCATCTAATGGACTCTTTAGAAGCTGATAAAAATATTTGATGAAGGGGTATTAGATGATCTTATTGATCAATGAGGAACACGCCATCTTAACTCTATTGAATACGTCAACATTAATGTGGTTCTAACATTATATCAAGTACTAAATTGACAAAAAACAAGCTTTGATATTTAAAACCTCTAAAATAAATCAGACACTTAAAAGTTTATTTTATGATAGTTCCGTTATAGTAATCAAAACCTCTAGGTCACGCACCGTTTGACACACACACACACACATATATATATATAATGATGAATATGAACTTCGAGATTGCGAGAGAGAGAGAGAGAGAGATTTTTCATGGGAAAGATAGGGCAGAAAATTAACAAGTGTCCCACCACCTGTAACATGCAGAACAAAGCTAAGCAACACGTATCAAGTATCTACAACCTTTAGCTGTTGTATATAATAATATCCAATATTTCTCTCTTGGCTCTCCTATTAGAGGACACACTTGCATATTTAAAAGACTAGTCTAGTGTTCAAGAAGTGTTGAAGTGGTGGGTGTTCATTATTAGTCTTTCAAGAAAGTTGAGAAGAGGAAAAAAAAAAAAAAAAAAAAACTTGATTGTTGTTGGTTTGTGAATTGGAAAGAGAGAAAAAAATGGCTCAGACGGTTGGAAGGAATATAGCAGCTCCATTGCTGTTTCTCAACTTGGTTATGTACTTCATTGTTCTCGGTTTTGCTGGCTGGTGTCTCAACCGCTTCATCAATGGCCAAACCAACCATCCTAGTATGCTCTCTCTCTCTCTTACACCCATATATATTCCTACACACACACACATATATATATATGAGTATCACTTTATAAGAACTTTGCACAGCTTTACTGGTTAGAGATTTCTGCAGTAGACTACGAAAAGTCACTACTAGTTGTGTACCGTCTTTCAACCGAAGATCACTATTAGTTGTGTTCTGCCTTTTCAACCGTCTAATCTGTATTAAAAACTAATCTGTATTAAAAATTGTCTGTTTTGCATTTTTTTGAATACCGTCTAATTTGTATTAAAAATTACCTGTTTTGTTTACTTTTTTATTTTGATATGATATGATTCTGTTCGGATTTAACAATTAGAAAAGTGTTATTTTGATTCATCTTTTTAACTTGAAGATACCGTATGGATTCATCTTTTTAACTCAAGAAACATTGTGTTCAAAAGATGTGGTACCATATTCGTCCTTTTTATCTTGCACCTAGAACTCAAAATAGTAAGCCAAACTTTTGTTTTTGTTTTTGTTTTTTTTTTTTTGGGACCATTGTTTGTTGATGTTTCAGGTTTTGGAGGAAACGGTGCAACAATGTTCTTCCTGACCTTCACCATACTGGCTGCTGTGCTCGGCATAGTCTCGAAATTCGCAGGTGGCAACCATATCAGGGCTTGGAGAAACGACAGCCTCGGGGCAGCTGCCACCTCGGCACTCATTGCTTGGGCCATCACTGCTCTAGCCTTCGGGTAATCACCCATGTTTTAAACCGTCATATCTGTCTTTACAATATTTAGTCAAATTTTGACTAAATTTAACGCTATGGAAGCGAGTCATATAAAACTTTTGATTAAATTTAAAAACTTTTGATTAAATTTCACGTTCAGAAATAAACGCAGGCCGCGGGCCATTGAAAGTTAGAGCTCCGACATTTAGTAACTAATCCTAGATACATGTTATGTTTCATAGGTTTGCTTGCAAGCAAATAAACATAGGAGGACATAGAGGGTGGCGACTGAGGGTGTTGGAGGCCTTTATAATAATTCTGACCTTCACTCAGCTGATATACGTGCTGATGCTTCACGCCGGCATGTTCAGCAGCAAGTACGGGCCCGGCTACCGGGACTCCGACTACGCCGTCAGAGAACGCGGAGTAGAAGATCCCGGCCTCAAGGGTGGCACTGCAGCTCCAGGCACTAGGGTGGTTTAAATTAGACTACCATGGTTGCATGTCTGTGATATATACACCTATATCTATGTCTTTGTTGTATGCGTTTCTATATTATTATGTCTTTGGTTGGTTTCTTTGTAAGTAAATTAGATTTGACTGCTGGTTGTGTTGTGCATTATATCATGTTGTTTTGTGGAATGCTGGTCCTTTTTTTAAGATGTTTCAAGTGTATTCTGTGTGCTAATATGTGGCAATAACTTAAAAGAGTTCGACGAACAAGCCTCTGTCAATATCTCATAATTTCTTTATTTTTGTAATTTTTCGGTTTTTGGAAAATTCATAATTATTAGAGGAAAGTATTTGAAGTAGTCGTGCTTGTAAAATTTATAGCATCTTGAGAAAAACACACAAGACTGGACTAAGGTTTTTTTGGCTTAAAGTATAAAAAAAAAAAAAAAAAAAAAAAAGAAAGAAGAAGAAGAAAGAGCGTTAGTCTACTCCATATGTCGATTAACGTAAAGAAAAAGGTCTGTCCATCGATGAAATGAAAAAGGATATGATAATATAAGTTTTATTAAGCTTATATTTGGTTTATATTTGGTTTATCGGTTGGAGATATGAAAATTTTAAATTAAAATTTTGTTGATTTTTAAAAATTAATTATAAATTTTGTTTTTTTTTTTTTTCAGAAAAAAAAATTGAGATGAAAAAATACAATTTAATTAAAACTAAATTAAAACATTAAATAAAGCCTTAATTTCTCTAGTCATTTTTTTTTTGTCATGGTTTTGGTTTTGCATAGTTTAATAATCAGATGATTAACAAAAGAGGTCTGCCTATCAGCACAACAGAAAATGGTCTTTTCATTGAAAGAGGTATGCCTATCAGTACAACAAAAAAGGGTCTTTTCATAAATATAATGAAAAGGGGTATTCACTGATTGTCGTTAATATTTTGATATCATGTTTTTGATGTAGTATAATATGGTTCACTTGATATTTTAATTTAATTTTTTAATTTTAGTTTTTGTCTTTTTTAAAAATTAATAAAAATTATAATTATTTTTTTAAAAAATCAATCAATTTTAATTTAAAATTTTTATCTTTTGAATCAAATGCAAGTTTATTAATGTGTCCGAGGAAAGGCATTATAACAAGTATTACTCATTGGTGATTTGCCAAAAAAAAAGGTATTAGCCCATCAGTGGCGATGGTGAATGGGAAGACTGGGAGAAGTTAGAAACTGGTCTTAACAAAATCTAGTGGGAATTTGGAAACTTTTTGTTAGTACTAGGAATACTTAAATGAGAGCTAAATATACATGATACTCAAAACAAATGGGACACAAAAACATTCTCTAATGTCATATGGTCCAACACCAACGCATAGGCTTTTGCTAGAGGTGTAGGTGGCCTGTTACATGCAATTCAGATATATCTTTGATAAAAAAATCTGTCCTTTTCAGATTCCAGATTTATCTGCTCGAGAAACGTATTTAATAGTGCTTGTGCCCTTTCTACCAGTGGCATATATTTGGGTTGACACCATACATATATACACACACTCATACATACATACATATATATATATATATATATATATATGCACATCTTGAAGTCACTTCTGGGGAAGCTTTTACACATGCTCTCTGATGGGTTAAACATGGAAGTGCAGGTATATATTTGTTCCCTTGGAATTATGTCATTAGAGAATGACAACGTGCCAACAAAACAACTTATGGGACCAACCAAATAAGGGTGGTCTCCTACAATCATGTTAGCACTTAACAGCATATGTTTTTAGCCCCCCCCAAAAAAAAAAAAAAAAAAAAAAAAAAAATAGTTTGCAGCATATGTAACATCGACACAGTTTTACCATGAAAATCTAGTGGTATGTCACAGTTTTTGTATGTTTTTAAAATTTTTTTATATACCACGTTGATAAAATTTATTAATAAAGTTTGAAAATAAGTGATAACATATACACATAGGTATATGAATGACAGTCATGAAACTCTCTCTCATACATCAGTAAACATAAGGTAAAACTGATTTTGGTACTGTTATTTTTATCGTTGAACTTTTCAACTAGTATGAATTTTTAAAAGTCCCTACTAATTCTGCAACGGGCAATGCAGAATCGCTTCCGGCTATAGATCAGATCATAGAAAAGTTATACAAGAATCATGTCAGGGTCTACATTTGAACTTGAAAGAAAGGAGAGCAGAAACTTTATCTAAATGGAATAGGGAACTTGTTTTAGATTATAAGTTACCTTATTAGTACCATAAAATTGTAATCAATCCAAACCTAATCGTACATTTTTCACTTCAAAATAAGAACAAACAATTCTCTTTTATAGAATTCATGCATGATTTTTACTTTTAACAAAAAACAATTTATAATCAGCAGCATTACTGAGATAAGAACAACCAATTCATAAAAAGTGTTGGTTTTGAGCTCAGAAATAATAGAATTTTAATCGACTACTAAAAAACTGGGGAATGGAAAATTGTTGAGTAGATTATAAGATAAAAAGTAATTTTACACTTTCCCCTTGAGCTCTATTGTGCTGTTCATATCAAATCTAGTGAAACTAAGCGGAAAAATTGCAGAAAATGACGGTCAATGTCGATCGATCTCAAGCCGTATCTTCATTGACGAATCCTTCCTTGCGACCTTCAAATCCGGGCCTCATGAGCTTCTTTTCCCTCTTTGCAATCTTCCTCATCTTCTTATCATGTTTCTTTGCTGCTATATTTTCCGACCTCTTTTGCTGTCTCTCCGCTTTCATCTTCTGTGTGGTTTGAACCCTCTCCTTCCATCTTTGAGCATTCTTCTGTTGCCTCCTCTTTTCCTTCTGAATGCTCTGTTTCAACAACTTGGGATCGTCGTGAACCTTGATCCCGGCGGCTCTGCTCGTTGCAGCCTTCCACGAATGCTTCTTCGAGATAACGTCTCCTTTCTCTGGATCTTTCTTCGCTTCCTCCAACTTCTTCGCCCTCTCAAGCTCCAGCATTTTCGAAAGCTTCTTCTTTTTCTTCTTCCCGTACTCGTCTTCATTCCCGAGCTTAACATGACTGAATGTGAGCTCCTTCGAAGCTTCTATAACATCTCTCTCTACTTTGTCATCTGAATTACCAGCTTTAGCCTCCTTTTCTTTCGATTCGTTGTCCCTTTTGCGTTTCTTTTGCTCAATCCCTTTCTTATCGTTTCTCTCATTCCTCTTGCTCGCTTTCTCCGAGCCTCCAGTGTTCCGAGTTGCCCGAAACTCTTCAATTCTGCGATGTAGCCGCTGTTTAAGCTCCTCATATGTCACCGACCTATTATCATCATCCAAACCGGTGAAATTAGGCCTAGTCTCTGTCTCATCATCATCATCACTCGCATAATCTTGCTTCTCCTTTTCCAAACTCTGCTTCAACAAATCAAGGGTTGTTGTGGACGACTTCTCGGGATCCAAACGATTTCTTCGCGCTTTCTTAATGTTCTCCTTCGTCTCCTTCTTCGCTGAAGCTTTTTCGGCCTTGCTTAAACCCTGAAACCAGGGCTTGTCCTTGTCGTCGGTGGGTAGATAGAACTTCGCCGGAATAAGCTCAACTAACTTGTCAAAGAATAAGGAATGCTGATGAATTATAGACTTTAAGTCAACAACGGGAACGGAATCCTTATCGACTTTCACATTCTTCTTCTTCATCTACACCAATATTTCAAAATTAAGACAAAAACACAAGATTTAGCACATGTTTGGCATCACGGTTTGGATCACAAAATACAACTCAATTCTTGTCTTTTTCTGACTAGTCGACCTCAGTTTCATTATTCGTAGTTATTATTACAGTTTTGTAATTCATACTTTAAAGTCCACAACTTTATATATACAAGTTCAAGTTCAAATGAGATAAATTTTTTTAATTTACATAAAATTTTGAGACAAACGAAAGAAGCTCCATATTTATATATATATATATATACATATTTTTTCCCATTAACACATTTCAAAGTTTTACACTTTTTAACTCTAGCAAATTTAAGGCCTCACGAAATGCACAACTTAATTCAAATCTAAATTCTACAATTCAAAGCATGCACACCATCGGAGTAACATTAAGTTTCGAATTTATTTTTTCCCCGGAAACAAAACAGTTTATCTTTATCAATTCTGTGTAACAATGATTATATATAGCTATAACAACATAGAATTTATCTACAATTTAGCATAAACAAAATAAATTGGAAATTTTATTTGCACATAAAAGTACACCAACTGCAATCGAGAAACATATTTTACATGAACAAAAGCTGAATTCATATATATATATATATATATTTATATAAATGGAAGCTACGCAGATGATATTATATAACGAAGAATTATAAGCAGAAATTAAACAAAATCGTAATTGATTCGGAGAAAACGAAGTGCAATCTTTACCTTGACGACGGAATCGGCGAGCTGCGGCGCTGAGTGCGGTGGCGGTGGCGGAGAGGCGGCGGAGGTCTGACGGCGGAGGGGGAGGGACGGAGGCGCGGGGGCTAGGGTTGAGGTGAGGAGGAATTGGGAGGGAGGGGCTGTGGCTTTTTGTTCAAAAACACCTTCCAAACGACAAAAAGATGTTGCGTGTTTTGGCCTTCATTATTTTTTTTATTTGTTTTATTTGCTTTTTATTTATTTTTTAATTCAAGGATTTATTTATTAATTTTATTATCATCATCATCATTATTATTATTCTTGCATCTATGCCCCCTAAGAATTTGTTTTGCATCTATGCCCCTCAGAATCTTTGTGGTTTGATAAATTCTTCTTTAAACTTGTTTCTTTGCAGTTTAGTCTTTATATGTACCAAAAAAAAAGAAAAAAGAAGCAAAAAAAAAAAAAAAAAAAAAATTGTTCTCTTAATTTAACACTTTCATTTATTTTGGGAGTAATTAAACACTTTAATTTTTTTTTGGGTTTTTTTATTTATAATTGTAGTCCATGAAATAGTTATAAAGTTCCTTGAAATTTAACTCTAGTTAACAGTTTGAGTTATTTTATTTTATTTTATTTGAGGGAGTTAACAGTTTGAGGAAAAAAAATTATGGAATGAAAATTATAAGGACCATTTAGGAGGACAACTGCAGATAGAGTTTTGGAGATATTTTGGTTGGAGTTAAGTTAAGTTTTGTAAATATACGTTTGGTTAGAAAAAAAAAACTATTTAGAGCGAAAAAGTATGAAATTTTTGAAATGTGTTAGGAAAAAAAATCAATATGTATCTTGTTTAATTTTTCTCGAAATTTTGTGTGATCTAAAAAGTCATCTTATTACGATCTTAAATAATAAAGTTATGGACTTTTAAAGTTTGATTTTTTATGAATATTTTTTTTTCTTAGAAGTTTTTAAAAGAAATTTATGAAGATGCAAATAGTAAAAAATAATTTTAAGTTGAAGAAAAAAAATCTTTAAAAATGTGTTTTGGAGAAATCCCGGACGGGCCCTAAAATTACCCCAAAAAAATTGAGGGGCACGGGTGCTAAAATCCCCAGACCCCAAGTAAAAATAACATGTCGTAGATTTTTTATTTATTTATTAGAAGTCGTAGGGCCTGTTTGGTGCACAAGTTCAGTTTGAGTTGAGTTGAGATTTTTAAGTTTGCATAGTAATTTTTGTTGACTTTTTCAAAAAAGACAAAAACATGATAAAAAAATATAGTTTAATTTAAAATGAGTTAACCAACCAAACAAAGTAGACTTGTACTTTTCTTTTATTTATTTATTTATTTTTTTAAATAAGAGTCGTAGACTTGTACTTACATTATTGAAAAGTCCGAAACGACATGTGGTTTTCTAATATAGCCGGGTTACTTATAATATAGTCATGTATGAGTATATGATTTTTTTTTTTTTTTTTTTTTTTTTTAACAATGATTCTCACTTATTAAACAAAAATAAAAATAAAAACACTTTCAAATTTTGAATATAGAAATTCTTATTCAAATCTTTCCCTTTCCACCTATTGAGTTAGTTCTATGAGAAACAATGTTTTGTTGTTTGAATCTAGACGTGCTGTTTTATTTTTATGTCTCATTGGACAACTTATTAATTTGTTCAAGAATTTTAATATTTAATTTTTTTTATGTAGCTAAATTTTTAATTTAAGATGATATGATACAACACTATTAGAGGGAATTTGAGACAGCAAATCTTGATTATTTTTATAACTTAAAATCAATTTTTCATTTAACATATTAACAAAATGTTGTAAACTCTTTTTTTTTTTTTTGTTTATTTTTGCGAAAGACTTGGCAATATTATGCATACACATTTCAAATATATATATATATATATATATATATAACGTAGTTGTTGTTGTTTTTTTAAAAAAAAAATTATACCGAGGACTCGTATAATTTGTTAATCCAAAGGAAAGTCTCTTGTCGTTTGTGTGTTTACTGCATTAAAAAAAGGACCTTTTTTTTTTTAATCATGTATGCATGTTCTAATAGAAATTTCACATCTAACTTTATCATAAGGTGAATAATTCGAATCTTCTCTTTTTATTTTATTTATTTTTTTGTTTTACTGACACTAACAAAAACTTCATTTTATTTCCATTGATTTTGATCTTTTTAATTCAATAAATAATGATTTTTATTTTAAATGAGTTTTCCAAATTTTAGACCTCTATTAATAGCCTCGTTGTAAACGTTGCTAAAATATATATTTTGCAATTTACTACAATATTCATAGTAAAAAAAGAAAAACTCTCTTTAGTATTTGTAGCAATTAAAAGAATTATATTAAATTACAAGAACATATATTCAGAGCCCCAAAAAAAAAAAAAAAGAAGCATATAAACTAATGGGAATAATTTTGCCTGGAATATTTTAATTTTTGCTGTAAAATGACAAGCAATTCAACCATGTATACTCAAGTTATTCACCCACCACCCTTAACCTCAATCCTGTAATCTTGATCCTTAAATTAAACATGCTCGATGGTTTTTTTCGTTCCTAGATCCCCGTCGACCTGAAATCCACCAACACACATCTTTAGACTTTCTTTTCTCTTTTTCCTCTTTTACCTTCACTTTTCCCTCTAAATATGAATTTATGATTGGGCTACATTAATCTTAAGGGTCCGTTTGTGGGGACATCTGAAAATTGTGTTTTGAAAATTGGGTTGCAAATATGTATTTGTGGAGGGAAAATTTTTAAAAAAGTTCTGTGACAGTGTAAAAATTTGAAATGTGTTAAAAAATATATATAGTATTTTGATATTAAAATCATCTTTTTTTTTAATTTAAAATGAGAAAGTTATAGACTTTTAAAATTTGAGTTTTTTAAAAATGGAAGGGAAAGAAAATTTGATGTATAATATGAATTTTACCACGTGAACTTCTGCCCAAGGTTTAAAAATGAACTTATTTTTAAAAATGAGTTTTTTAAAAATATGAATTTTACCTTTAAAGGCCCAAGGTTTCAAAGACTAATGACACAAGTAGTAAAGGGGGAAAGAAGTAAATATCATTTATTTTTATTTTTATTTTTTTTACATAAACAATTAAAATAAAGGGGGAAAGAAGTAGTAAAGGGTGAAAGAAGTAATGACACAAGAATTGAAGGGAGGAAGAAGTAAATATCATTTTTTTAAAAACTAAATAACACTTTTATTAGATTTACTTCTAATGAATATATTATTTACTTCACAAATTTAGTAGGTAAATTTTTTATTTATCTAATAAATTTGATATCTAACTCAAATATTTTAAAAAATTACTTTCTATTTTAATTATTTGCATATATATGTATTTACTACAATTTCTAAGTAATAAATGGTTACTATTAAATTTGACAGTGACTCGAGAGATATTATTGATTCAACTAAATTTTAATTTGAAAATTTGAGAAACCAATAAATAATTAAATCATGTCGTAATATTTAGGTATTTACATTCATATTTTACATTAATTTATTTTATGTTTTTCTCCTACTATAGTCACATAACATCGAGGATATGGATGCTATTGAATCGAATTGAATAAAACTTTAATTGTAATGAATTAAGAGAAAACTAACCGAGACATTAGAAAACCAGAGATAAAATTAACTGAGAATAACTTGAATTTTTTCTCTATGACCCCCCTTTGTATAGGGCTTGGAGATGGCTAAGCTTTCATTTCTTTCCTATGTGAGACAAGAAATTTTTCCTTGTATTTTTCCTACTTCATTGGTGTATTTTAAAAATCAATTTCTCGTTTATCTATGCATCATTTTGAGTCTATGAAAAATACCAAATTCATAGAGGAGAACAAGAATCTACTTTAATCTGTTACTAACACATAATGGATCTCACTCAAAATTAAACATCAAAATGGGTTTTCTAAGCCATTTTTCCAAACACATTGTCTGGTGGATATAGTATAGTAGAAATTTCGTATCAGTTTTTATCTTTTAAGATCACACATAGTTATTATTTCTTTACTCGCTCAAAAATTTGTGATAAATTTGGAATTTGCCCGAGACATGGAGTCTAGAGAAGATCACTGTGGTTGCATCTGATAAGCATTATTGTTTGGACTTTTTTTTTTCTCCCTTCTTTGGGTAAAATTACAAGCAATATTTATCATAAGCTTGCATATATTTGGAGTTCTTGAAGCGAAAAATGTACCCAATTTTCATCAAGCAATAGAGAAAGTTGAAGTGAATGGAAGAAGATTATAGAAGAACACCAAGGAAAATAACATAATTAGGCCATCTCTTTTGAAAGTAATCAGCTAAATGATTAAGCGCATTAATTGTGTTCCATATCCACATTTGTTAAAGTAATGAAAATGAAATATGCCAACCATAACTTTGGACTTTCGAATTTCACAATTCCATATTAGTCCAATAATATTCGTTTATTTCCACCAAAACAATCCAAAAACCATTAGGGAAGAAAAAAAACGTGAAATAATATATGGTTTTATATTCATTTTGTACAATTAATACAAATAGTCAATTTAGTGCTAATAATCAATTTTCTGTTCTATAAGCAGAAGAAATTAGATAATTCAATTTTCAGCAATGTGTTGTATGATTTGGAAACATTCTAGAAATTTATCACAATAATCAAAATTCCATAAGGACCAAGTAATTCATCCACTTCATGGGAAATCCCATGAGAAACACCCCTTTGTTTTGTTGTCCATATTATTGCAACCAAGATACACATATAATTTTCCCAAAAAAAAAAAAAGATAATTACGTGTAATAATGCTAAGTTTTATAGCATGATGAAGAAGAAATTTATGTTAGAGAAAACTAGAGAGTATTCTAAACAAGGTTTCTATATCTCCATGCATGGAAAAGGAATAGTTGAAACAGAGGAAGCCAATAAAATTTTTAAGCTATGTTTTATCGCATGTTTCTAAATATTATATCTGATTAAAATTATATTAAAATCTAAAATATATACAAAATTGACTTAATCTAATAAAAAAAAATATGATGGTTTAAAACAAATATATTATAGATAGGGGTATTAACTTTTTCATACCCTTAAAGAATTCTCATGTATTGTATCATTTTGTATTATATTTTTATTTTTCTTTTTGAAAGGTTAATATTTTCTGTAACAATATTGGTTATTGTGCAATACATTATAGAATTAAGTTGTATTGTTTTGAATTATTTTTTAGAGATAAATTTTTTTATTAAGGTGGTTACTGCATAGTACATCGTATGATCTGTTTTTATGTAAATAATGAGAGAATATAACCAACATTAGAGAAATCTTTGTTAAGTTGTGGAGCATAAGTGATGTCCTACGTAGAAATGCCTTATGTAAAAACACCTTATGCAGAGACATGGTATGTTGGGGGTATTTTGAAGTTTTAATACTTTTAATATCATTTGGCTTAGTTTTTCTTTATAAATACGAGCGCTGTCATTAGGGATTATCATTAGAAACGTTAGAGAGAGAAACACTGAGAATTTTGAGGGTGTGCGAGTTTCTCTTGTAAATTTATTGATCATCATAGAAAACAGAACATAGTCTCATATTGAGATGAATTTATTAAAAAATTGCATGTTTGTAATGTTTAATTTCTTTGACAAATTTTCTTAATTTTGATGGTATAAAATGAGGACGCTAATTCTTAAGAATCTAAGACGTTGACCCAACTAAGTTGGCATCCATCCAGCGACCACTCAGGTAATACATTATAGGGTTGATAATTTCAACATCTTTCCCGGAAAGAAAAACTTTGTGATGATGCTAGAATGGTAAACAAAAAATAAACAAGCACATAATGGGGGGTGAGGAGAGACTTGATCAATATTGATGGCAATGTGTGCCTACCCAAGCGTGTGACAAGCGTGTTAGAAAGCGAAAGAGATCAGAAGACTAAATAACATGAAATCCAAAAGGCTATACATATTATGTTGTATGACTGAACCAAAAATAGACCATAATCCAAATCCTTGGAACTTTGAATGGTCAAAAAGTAGTTTGCTTAGGAAAGGTGTTTGGATTTTTTTTATTATTATTTTTTGGGGTCCAAGTAAAGAGAAAGTACTTTTGATTAATACAAGGCACTTCAAATGAGCAAAAGATAAGGATTAGTAAGGCAATTAACAAATATATCTGTAGGAGTTTTTGGTACTTTATGATATCATATATGCTGAAGTAAAACCCGACATAAGCTGAATTTAGTCGGTCGTAGTGCCTTACAACCATAAGCAATTAGTAGTAAGTAGTTCAGTGCCAAAGTTAAGTTAGACGACAACAAGTTTGGTCAATACTTTCCAACAAAAAGTTTTTGACGTTGATACCTTAAGGATATATAGACGGTTAGTTTATGAGTTTGTCTCACATCATTAAATTACTGTATTGTTATAGTGTGTATATATATATAGATTGGACTCTCTTCTTTCTTTGAGTTAACTTTTGGAGATAAGTTTTATACAAACCTTTTTAACATGGTATCAAAGCTAGATTCTGCAAACGATATCCTGAGCTAGCTTTTGGGGGAAAACTGAAAAAGAGGAAAAAGTACTGCATTATTTGGGCATTTTTGGTAGTGTTTTTCTTTTCTTTTTTCTAATTTTTTTCTATTTTTTTTCCCTGTTTGAAAAAGATTTTTTGGGTAAGATATGTTATATAATACTCATTTCAAAATGTTAAATTTGAATAAAATCACATTAAAATAAAAGATATTGACAAAATTGGCAACATCTAATAAATATATGATAGTTTAAAACATTGTGCAACTGATACTAAATAATTTTCATTCTTTTTATAAGGAAAAAAGAAAAGAAAAGAAAAGCAGAGAGATACCCTTAAAATCCTACTAAAAATTCCTTTTTTTTTTTTTTCCATAGTCTGAAATTTCGAATTCTGACTTTTTTCCATAGTCAATTTTGAAAATTTTTTCTGAAAAATACGCGTCTTTGTTTATTCCATCTATTATTTTTGCTTAAAAAGAAGAATATATCTTAATGAATTTGAAGGAAAATCCAGCCAATACACAAGTATATATGTGTTTGTGTTGATTTATATCGATTGAACATTTAAGGGAAAAAAAATCTAGCAATTAAATTCGACTTATAATATACTCAATTAGGTTAAACCGAAAGTTGATTTCATGATTAAAAGAAAAAGCAGCACAACAATGTTGGAGGAAAACATTGTGCGTACGTCATATGTATAGTTGTATCGAGTAATAATATTAAATTAAGAGGCACCAATGATCATGTGTTTTTGCAGTTGTTAGGAGCAAAAATTAAGGATATTTGTGGAAGGTATGGTCAAAGAGAAAATGAGAATAAATTTGATCCATCCGATTTGCACTTTGGGGTTGAAGTCTTGCACTCTATCATCAATCTCATCTTATTGATTTGATTACTTTTTACCGGCCTAGATAGCTACGGTCAACGCCATTGACTTGGAGTCAAACATGTAGATCCAATTCCAAACATGGCTCATATGTTTCTGCTCTACAGCCATGATTATCACTAATCTTGCATGTTGTTTTAGATATCAGCCCCTCAAAAATATCTTTCTTCGAGAAGGCTTTTCTGGTTTTGACCAGTCGTGCAATGCTTTTTCAGACGTTGGATGAAGGTTTATAAAGTTTTGGATAGTTATAACTTTTTTGTTATTGAATCCCCGCATGATAAAAATAGTTTAAATTTCGAGTATTAATTCAAGTATGATGAATTGCAAGTATAATATGATTAAAAAAAGACTAATTTGTATAATGTTTTTTCAGTTGTTAGATGATGGTTTATAAAGATCTGGATCTTAGATTTTTTTTTTTTTATTGGGTCTCACGTGATAAAAATAGTTTAAATTTTGAGTAATTCAACTTATGATAGATAGTATGTATTGTTTGATCATTAAAAAATAAAAATAAAAAAAACTAGTGGTACCCACTTTCTGGACTCGAAAAAGCTTTAGTCATCTGATGTTATTTCATATGTTAGATTATTTACAAAGAACTAGAACTTCGAATTTCTTTTTGTTGGGTCTCACAAGATAAAAAATAATTTAAATTTCGAGTAATTTAACGCATGATGTTATGATTAGAGAGAGACTAGTTATACCGTAATTCTGCCCTCAAAGAAGCTACTTATAGTTTTCTGCGTTTTTGGCGATTTTACGCAGTGTAAACTTTTTAAGGCGCACATGAAATATATTCTTTCCTAAGTGCTTTTCCACCAAACATATATGCTTATGTATAGAGCAATATAGCATGTTTTAATCTCTCATACACAGT
This sequence comes from Ficus carica, assembly GCA_009761775.1. Classification (NCBI taxonomy): domain Eukaryota; kingdom Viridiplantae; phylum Streptophyta; class Magnoliopsida; order Rosales; family Moraceae; genus Ficus; species Ficus carica. Next base: position 1,972,326 of record CM019746.1, read on the forward strand.
GAAAATTAGACACGTTAATGAAAGAGATAATTCAGATTTTTCTAATAAAATAGAGGTGAAAATCAATCTTATCTATGGGAAGTATTTCATCATTATTAACTCTGCACTTTTAAGTTTATTTTGATAAATTTATTCTGCACTCAGTAGAGATTGAGACTACTATATACATGATACTTAAAAATTAATATTCGGATTAATATTCTGATAATTAGAATAATTGATGCAAAAGAACTTAGAGAGAAAAAAAAACATGTCCCTTTTTCATAAAGGGCAGGATTGTATCAGCAGAATACTTGAAAACAAAGAACATACTTTAAATTTTTATAAGCTTTTCTTTAAGCAAACCGATTGTGCTTTCATAATTGCTTATTTTTTCGTTTTGGAAGTACTTTCCTTCTATAGTACTTTTTTTATTATTTTCCCCTTCTTAAATTAATTAGAGATCTTTTTACGATAGAATCTCATATTAACTATACACATTTTATTATTATTAAATCTAGTCAAAATCCTATTAAAATCAAAATCTATATTTAAGATAGACAATTTTTGATATAGAACTTACAATTAAAAATCTGAATTCTATGGGTAGAACTTTTTTTTTCAGGTCCTACAATCATAAAAATCTTCGTGAATGAAAGTTTTTTGCAGGATGAAGCCACCTATGATTGAGTGGAGAAAAATTAAAAAAAAAAAAAAAAATCTTTATGAACTTTATAATTTTTCTCATTTTACTCCAATTAAATTATATCCTTATAAGATATGTCTTTATTGGAATAATATACTGATTCCGCTACTGGGTTCCTGTGTGAGTGAAAGAGACTGCACCAACTTTGTCCCCAAGCTATTAAAAATATATATAGAAAACAAAATACAAAAGAAAAAATATCTTTAATTATCATCATAAACAAGAGGAAAGATTGGTGTGAGGCAAGCCAGTTGAGTGTTAACTAGTGTAAATTAACCCAAAGCCGCACTAAAGCTGGCCAAAGTTTGTAAACTATACCTCTTCTGTCACACCCTCCAATTCTATTTGTACAGCAAAGTCTTAGAATTTTGAGCTTAAAGCCTATGAAAATTATATACCAAGGTAAGTAACAAAAGTTGAACCACTCACCAAAAGTAATAATGATCAAATTAGCCATTATAAACAGATTAGTTAAAAGTCTAATCCATTATGATAAAGACAAGTCCATTGAATCAACTTTTTATCAGTCTCATCTATGACCTAAAGCAGTTCAACATGTCATGACGTAAATATTTACGGGGACATTCATAGAGCAGACTATTAAAAAGTTAATCTCATGATTAAAACAATAATACCTACTAGTAAAGTAAAAAGTGCAATTCATATAATAAGTTTGGTCATATATATTTTTATGATAGCATTTAAAAAATCCATTGCTAGTAGGATTATTTTTTCAATCATTAAATTTGTATCAAAATTGTATGTTCTGTATAAACATATTTATTTCTTATTTTTATGTAATTTTTATCAGATGTAATGATCAAAAATGTATACTATTAATATAAGGTCCTATCATAATTATATAAAAAAAGAAAAAAGAAAAACATAACTAAAAATAACATATTTGAGCACGTACGTACTATAGGGGATTTGTCTTCGATCATTCACGAAGAATTAATCTTACACTGTTTTACGTGTAAAAAAAATAATGGTTAACGTGATGTATATTGTCTCAGATGGTACCTTTATAAAGAATGAAACTTTATTTTCCATAATATTGAAGTGTCATTTTATATCTTTTATTATTTCTACATGTTATATATAAGACTGATTTTTCGTCAAGAACTAAACCTTTACCTAAACAAATAAATTAATGCCAGTTCCATCATGACAAGGACTATCTAGCAATATACATGATTCGCATGCTTATCCTACTAGCTGTAAAGATTTTATTTTAATAAATTTATTAATATATGTATATAATATGTTCTCTCAAGTGCCATTTGGGATACAACTACGCAGACAAAAATCTTAACCATAGAACTAAAACTTCTGTAAGACCAAATATATATTTGCTTTGATCTTGCAAATCAGAAATCATACTTTTAAGCATTTTTTTAAACATACTTCAACAATAAACAAGTTAACAAGATATACGAACACCCCTTTTTTTTTTTTTTTTTTTAATCCTTGGTGAAGCTATATATAGATGAGTTTGGCTGCAAAAGAAAAAACTATATTAACATTAATTTTTTATATATATATATATTTGTATAGGATTTGGATATGCATTTGTCACACAACCTTAGTAAAAAAGGGGTTAACCAATTGAGTGCTTGTACTCTCATTGCACAGCCAGAGAAAGCAAGATAACACAAATCTTACTCAGGCCAAAAAGAAAAAGTAGCTTTAGAAAAAGAACCTGTATTTTACAATTAGTTTAAGGAAGATTATATAATATTATATCACAGCTGACGCCATAGAAAGATCACTACTTAAGATCATAGTTTAACCTCATTTGAGAGGTTAATTACAATAACCAAAGAGAAACCAAGGAACAAAACTTGGATCAGTTCGGAGAAAGGGGTGTCTGGTTCCACCACATGCCAATGACTAACCACATGCCAACTAGTCATTGGTTGCGGTCATCACGCACACGAACATAATAACATGACATGTCGGGTAATGGCGAATAATTTCTCATTAAGTTGAAAAGAAAGTGGAAAAATCTACAAGAAAGGGAAATTTAGCATGTGATTTAGAACACATAATATTTATCAAAACATAGACCTAATTTTCATATCTTAAACTTAAAACACATTATAATTCTAAATCAAGCTTCTAGCACTATTTAACAAGTTTTGCAATATTTTTCTTTTCTTGGCTTGAAGTCTCTCAAGGGATGTGATTATAACTAGATTTATTTTCATTTCTTGAAGTGCAAAAGGACAAGATACATATGAGTTTCAAATCCTTAAAAATAAATTAAAAAGAAACACTAAGCATATATATATATATATATTCGATGATCGTGTTTTTTTATCATTCGTGGTTACCATCCAAATTTTAATTAATACACACCTTATTAATTATCAAAAATGTAATTGCCCAATTTATTACAGCCATAAAATAATACCTACTGATGTATATTTGAGTAACTATTGAAACTGTATCCTGAGAAGAAATTAAGCTTATAAGAATTGAAAAGTAGGGCATGAAGCAAATTGCATAGATTCTATATATCAATGAATCTTATTTGATTTTATTGCTTTGGGAAGCAAATCTTCAATTGTGATATACCATAGTATGTGTTAAGATCATGTGATCATACTAATTATAGTATCATATCAAATTCCATCCAAATAAACTACATAAAGTTAGCATATTAACATTGGCTATCTTCCTTAGTGAGACTCCTACTCAACAAAATATTGATGACGAAAATCATGAGCTTCTAATTAAAAGTGATTCATGAATAAGACAATAGACTCCGTGTCCATGGCCAGCTAAAAAACAAATCCAAGGGGGGAGAAAATATAATCACACACCAAATTCCACACGTATCATCGAATTAACTCATGTTTGTAAAAAATATACTTTAAAATTAAATCTATTTATATTATATATATAACTTTCTAGAAACTCGTATGGAAGCATGTAATGACACAACATTTTCTTCACCAATAAAATAAAAAAAACAAAACAAAACAAAAACAAAAAAACTAAACAAAAGTGTTAATGAGTTAAAAAGAGAAATGGTACTTCTAACCCCACATCATCTTCAAAATTTTATCCTAATCTGCTGTGAAAAAGACATCCAAAAATAAAATAAAGGGGAAAAACAAGGAGATATTTTTCCCCCCTAGCTAGCTTTTGAAGCCACAAATACATGCTTAGCTGTTAAACAAAGTTTAAGCAAAAACAAATATTATATGGTCTCACTTTTCTTGATTATCCGTACTAAACAAGGATTAGTAGTATCCAGTACAAATTAATAATTTATTCTAGGAAATCTGAAATGATACTATGACAAACAAATTTATGAGATTCTTCATGCAACTAGGCTTAATGACCCTAGATAGTTCTACAAAAACCAAAATTTGGTCACTAATTTTGCAAGAAGACGAAGAGCAAATTAGTAGCAAATTTGGTCACTCATTTTGCATGGTCTTGTTTTTGTCTTTGTTCATGAACTTCGTGTTATACATAGCCAGCAAAAATAAATAAAGAAATTTATAAATAAATAGCAAAAAATAAATAAAAAATGATTGGTCAAGTCAATTATCTCCTTCACTAGAGTCTGGAATTGAAGGGTAAATTAGCATCACACCATAGCATAGCCCACTTAGGCTTACAAAAAAAAAAAAAAAAAAAAAAATTTGTAGCATGCATAGAAAATCCATGCCTCTTGTCGTCACAAAGCATTACCATTTTAAATAATAATAGGAATAGAGAACACGTGTCCCTTACTGACGCTTCAAAAACCATCAATACCTTCAATATTTTAATACCCCCAATACCAAAAATGGTATCCAACAAATCATTTTTTATTAAGATTTTTAGAGGACTACATGTGGCAATCTCCTTAATCAGCAAGCAAATCCAACACCTGTTGAAAACCCATTGGTCCTCTTGTAATTTTCACCTAAAAAAAATAAAAAAATACCACCACCCACTTAATTTCATATTTTTTAATATTATATATGTGTGCATTTTCTTAGGTTATGCTATAGGGCTATTAACAAAAGAACTCGTAGTGACCCAAATGCACAAAAATGTAGCTAATACGTGGCGTCATATTATATGGATTCCAATTTCTCTTGTCTCACCGTAGCATCTTACAAATTTAATAGTAATAGATTTTGGATCCTTTGTTAACTTATGTCACCCAATGTCTTGGCAGATTTTTTTAATTCCCTAAATGGCCTTATGAGAATCAAATTTTTGTCTTGTGAATCTTCACCCCTTCTAAGCCGCTTGATTGAAAGTTCTAATGCAAAGATCAACGGATCAACGACTCGGGTTCGTACAACACGACGCGTGCTTATAAAGTTGTTAAAACACTAGCAATTGGACACCACGGGAAAAGGAAGAATGTGGCGAGCATGTTTTGGTCATTTCAACAACTTGGGGCATGGTGATGGAGTTCGAAAGATCACCCGTACCTTAAAACAGTAGAAAGGATAGAGGGATGATTTGAAAACGACAGCAAAATGACTGATGGGAAAAAGCTTAGCCTTTGGTGCCAATATAAATATGCAACAAACACTCGCACAGATTGCCATAGAATTTGGAAGACAAAAAGAGCAAAAAAAAAAAAAAAAACACTCTTTACCTAAGCATTACATACATAAGAGCCTTTTTCTTTGTATTTTTACCTTTGCTTTTACTACATGTATTGGGGGTCAATGTCTGGTCATATGGGTTGGGCTATAATAGAAGATGAAGGTTGGAGGAAAGGACCTTGGACTGCCGAGGAAGACAGATTGCTTATTGAGTATGTCAGACTTCATGGAGAAGGCCGATGGAACTCCGTCGCTAGACTTGCTGGTAATCTAAGCCTACACACACTAAACTAGTCATATATGTTTGTATGTATATGCAAAATATAGGAATTAGACCCTTTGAAGAGTTGTTATCGTCAAGAATCACACCAAAACATAGACAAAACAAGAAACAAAAATACAAAAATCGGACCCCTTGGTTGAGTGGGAATCATAGCAAAAGATGGGGAACAGTCCAACTCCAAATATGATAAACATGTGGGACTGCAACTTGGACTTTTAATGGCTCTTATAAAATATTTAGCTAGTTGCAAAAGTTTGTTTATTGCTTATTTTTTAACATATGGTTGTTTTTATCTTTTTTTTTTTTTTTTTTTTTTTTTTTTGGTGCTGCTTATGCAGGGCTGAAAAGGAATGGAAAGAGCTGTAGATTGAGGTGGGTGAACTATTTGAGGCCTGACCTGAAGAGGGGACAAATAACTCCCCATGAAGAGAGCATAATTCTGGAGCTTCATGCTAGGTGGGGAAACAGGTAAGCATGTGTTAATATTGTCTAACTTTATACCTTTGTTTGTTCGTCATGACAAGGTGAGCTTGAAAGGCCAAGTGCTAAAATATTGTAATGTTTTCAGATGGTCGACAATCGCGAGAAGCTTGCCGGGAAGAACCGACAACGAGATCAAGAACTACTGGCGAACCCATTTCAAGAAGAAGCAAGCGAAAGCTGCTTCCGATGCCTCCGAGAAGGCGAAGGCCCGCCTTTTAAAGAGGCAGCAATTTCAGCACCAACAACAGCTTCAACAGCAGCAGCAGCAGCAGCAACAGCAACAACAACATGTTCAACAACAATACCAACAGCAGTTACAGCAGAACCAAATGGACTGGAAAAGGATCATGGCTTTCCTGGAAGAAAACGAACACAAGTACTCAACGCAACCCGCGCCTCAAGTCGGGGCGGAAATGGCCGTTGCGGCATATCCTCAAGCAGTTGATGAGCAGAACTTCCTCTACTCCATGCTCAACGTCAATAGCAATGTGTCTACCGTGCCTGAGGCCCCCATTAACGAGGACACTCTCTGGGATTATGGGCTATGGAACATGGAAGATTTCCATGGCCGTAACAACATTAGCTCGGCCTGTTTCACTACCAAAGCATGCAGAATCTGGTGATGCCCTTTTGCTAAGTTTCATTAAGATCACTACTTAGTTTTAACTTTCTGAAGCCTAATATTACTATTGGGAGAAAAAAAAAAAAAAAAAAACGTACAGGCTCTAATAAGTCAGGAGCTTCGGATTATGTGCTTTGCAATATTTTGTGTGAAAATCAACGGGTTGTGAATGATACAATCCGGTAAAAAATAGATGTTAGTACTTTTAATTATGTTCTATATTTCAATAAATTTGTCCAATTTTGCATGGAAAAAGTAATGTATCTCAAGATTCCAAAGATTTTTAACAAATTTTCGGTAGTTATTATTTAGACTTGTCCTTAATTATTTTTTAAACCACGCTTGCATGAGGATTTTACTACTCTAGACCTCTTAAGATAAGATTTTACTTTATTTTTGCACTTTTCTTTTTGCCTCTGGCTATTATTTTCCTCCATCTTTTTCTCTAAAATCAATAATCAAAGAGATGTTTACTGTAGGAAAAAAAAAATTTCTCCGAGTGGGAACCATTATTGCAACAACGTATTTCTGATTATTGCATTTTATAAAAATCACACATCAACTATTATCAAACAATTCAATATTTTAATGATTTTTTAATGATGAATATTTTTTGTTGATAAATGTAAATTACCATTAATAAACCAAAATTAGTTATAAACATCAAAGTAATTATAATAAATATAAAATATTTACTATAAATATGATGGTTCATACTAAATAATAAACACAACACAAAATATTAACGATAAAGATTGATGAATATTCAAACTTTTCACATAAAAAACCAATGAATTTTTTTTTATGAAAAAACCTATTTGTTTATGTAATCCACTATAAATCAAATAGTTATTATTTATGTCTTAACTAAACAAATTGAATAATAACATAATAAATGGAATCAAATTCTTTATGAATAAAATAATATTATTTATATAAATTAGTAGAAATGAAATCGAATATATATTTATGATAAAAACAGATTCATTATACGAAATTTTTTTTTTGAGATTTTTCTTTTCTTTATAACTTTTTTTCATTTGATTTTGAGAAAATATTCTCTTTTTTTTTTTTTTTTTTCATTATGAATATTTACACCTTCTTTACAATAAATCAAATAAAAATTTTAAAATTTTATTTTCTATCAATTCTTTTTGCAATTTCATTAAATCAACTTTAATCTTATTAGGTAAACATCTTAGGTTCTTTTTTTTTTTTTGTGTTTTTTTTTTGGTTAATTCTCCATTCTTTATAAATAGTAAAATTGTATTTATAATTACTCTTTTAGATGTTTATGTAAATAAAAAGAAAAATGAACATATTTTAAATCAAAACCTTCAATTTAGACATCTATGTAAATTATTTATTATACTTTATTCTAAATATTTTTACAAAAAAAAAATTTACTTCAATTATTTTTTGAAAACTCTTATTTATTTCTTTTTTCCTTTTTCTTTTTTTCATTTTATACCTTTGCGTTTAATTCTCAACCAAATCTAAGGGAAATGATACTTTGAATTGAAAATAAGCAAGATAAACAAAGTTTTGGAATCTTGCATCTCCTCGTGGTGAAAAGGATGTCGTGTTCTAAGCTCGACGGTCTAATTTTTTTTTTTTTTTTTTTTTTTTTTGGCTTTCTTTATGGTTTGTTTATTTATTTATTTTTGATGAATTTCTTTATGGTTTATGATTCTCTGAACATGCCTCAAAGTACAAAATTACGGAATACCTTTTAACAAATGTGCAACTCTTTTTATGCTTTTAATCATAATCTTTGTCGCCATATTCTTTATGCTGGTTCATAAAATATTACAGATAATTGTATATGATGTCTTATTTTATAATTTATTTCTATCAATAATATCTCACATCAGATAAGAACTAAGTTAGATTCTCTTAATAGTGCTTATTTTATGATTTAACTTCTTTAAGTTCAATTATAGCCTTCCCTGAATTTCTTATGTTCAGACTAGTCCATATAAGGACAAACTAATGTGTCACATTTGGAAAAAAAGTAAAAATTGATTGATTGATTTTTTATTTAGGAATAAATTTATTGATTTAGTTGCATCTTATTCCAAGTTTGAATCGACTGAGTTAATACCACAATCAATTTTAACAAATTCAAATTTATGAATTTTGTGATAAAGTATGAAAAAAGTACTCCGATCAAAGTATATCTAACAATTTTATAGAATTTGATTAAGATATGGTAGTACCCTATCAAATAATTATATCATAATTCTAATCCAAGCACAAATCAAGATGAATAAAATCACCCAAAACGAATCCCAAACTTATTGCCTTTTTTTTTTTGGCTCACTATCTTTGTACTCTAGATTTGTTTGAAAGTTAAAGCTTTAATATAGTTTATGGCTGGTTTGATGATATGACTATAGTGATGGAATGACAATTTTTATACATGATTATTTTTATGTTTAGTTGAGCAAAAGAAATATATGTGTGTGTGTGTATATATTCAGAATAACTATTCTTGCAGTTTGTTGCTTTATTTTTTTATTTTTAAGAGAAATAGTAGTAAATAAATTTTTACAAAAATAATTTAAGTACATAACATGTTTTTAAAATATTTAAAATAAATAAAAAATTTACCAAGTAAATAAAAAACTTACTAGGTAAATGACATATTTACAAGATGTAATAAATAATTTACTTAGTAAATCTGACGTGAATAAATTATTAACCTTATAAATCTGTTATTTTTTTTATTGAGCAAAAAAAAAAAAAAATCTTTTATTTGCTCTAAATACTTTAAAAACTTGTTATTTACATTAATTATTTTTCTCAAAACTGTTATTTACTTCTTTCTTCCTATCTTTAACATTTAGGTGGGGTAATTTAACCTATACATTTTGTACTGTGAGAGTAGGTTGTTGCTTTCTCACAATTTGACTTTTTTTTTTTTTTTTTTCACTCAAGAATGAAAAAAAAAAAGAAAAAGAAAAAAGCCTTTTATAAAAGGTTATTCCATAAAATATATATATATATATATATATGAATGTGTATTCCTAAAATGAATCAGTGAAACAATTATTTCATTCTAACATTGATATTGACTAGATCTTTCGTTTTTTTTTTTTTTTTTTTTTTTTTTTTTGGCCAGTTCAAAACTTTTATTTTTAATCTTAAACTACTTTTTTTTTTTTTTTTTGAAATGGTTAAACTACCCTTCTTTATATATAGATTTACCTTAAATTACATTTTCCACTGTCTAAATATAAAAACATTACACAAATAATCTTTTTTTTTTTTTTTTTTTCAGAACAGTTTTTATTATATTAATTTATTTTCTTTTTTTAAATGATTATATTAAATTCCAATGCGGTGTTTAAATAATTATGATTCTGGAAGGATAAAAAAAATAAAAATAAAAAAATAAAAAAACTTTTTCTCTGTCGATTTAATAGCTTCAATGGTTTCTTTCCGGGATACTACTTTTCTCAGAGAATTCCGCGCCAAATTGAAACTCCCTTTCTTCATCATCTCTCACCAGCTCGGATGAACTTCTGCTCTGCGGGCATTACATTTACCCTCCTATCTTCCCGTTATTACACTTCTGCCACTTCCTCTGACCAGGCTCTGAATCTTCTCCATTTCCTCAAGCTCTCCATCACCCACCAATCTCCCAAACTCGCCCAGCAAACCCACGCTCGGATTCTCGCTCTGGGTCTCCACCAAAACCCGTTTCTCGGCACAAAACTCATCTCCGCATACTCCAACTTCAAGAACCCAACTTGGGCAAGGCTCGTTTTCGATTCAGTCGAGCTCAAGAACGTGTACTTGTGGAACACACTGGTTAATGGGTACGTGAAAAATGGTGAATACGTTGAGGTTTTTGAGTTTTTTAAGGGAATGTGTCGTGGTGATCTGTTTCCTGATGATTATACACTGGCGAGTCTCGCGAAAGTGGCCGGCGAGACGGGGGACTCGGCGGCTGGGAAATTGGTTCATGGGAGGAGCATAAGATCTGGGTTTGCTCTTGATGTTGTTGTTTCGAATTCGTTGATGTCTATGTATGGTAAATGTGGGAGCTTTGGTGATGTCAGGAAGGTGTTCGACGAAATGCCGCAGAGAAATGTGGGGTCTTGGAATGTGCTGATAGCAGGGTATGTGGGTTGTGGGGATCATGGTTTGGATGAAGGAATGTGGAAAATTGTGAAATGTATGCAGATTGATGGTGTTAAGCCTGATGGGTTTACCCTTTCGAGTCTTTTGCCTTTGTGTGGCGTTGATGGTAGAAAATGGCCGGATTATGGAAGGGAGTTTCATTGTTATATTGTGAAAAGTGAAATGGAATTAAATTTGGATTCTGATGCTCATCTGGGATGTTGTTTAATCGATATGTACTCGAAGAGTAATAGATTTGTTGTGGCTAGACGGGTGTTTGACCAAATGAAGAGTGGAAATGTGTACACTTGGACAGCAATTATCAACGGTTACACAGAAAATGGAGCTTCGGATGAAGCCTTGAATCTTTTTCGTGAGATGCAAGTGAGAGATGGAATAGAGCCCAATAGGGTATCCCTTGTGAGTGTCCTTCCTGCTTGTAACTCTCATGCTAGTTTAATTGGCGGGAAACAAATCCATGGATTTGCAATCAGGAAGCTATTGAATCATGATGTCTCCTTGTGTAACGCTTTAATCGATATGTATTCCAAGTGTGGGAGCTTGGACCTCGCAAGGCGAGTTTTTGAGGATGATTCTTTTGTTAAAGATGCAATCTCTTGGAGTTCAATGATTTCTGGCTATGGATTACATGGACGGGGCAATGAAGCTGTTTCATTGTATGATAAGATGGTTCTCGAAGGAGTCAAACCTGATGGGATAACACTTGTTGGGCTCCTTTCCGCTTGTGGCAGGTCAGGTTTGGTGGATGAAGGCCTTAATATCTATAGCTCGGCAATTAAAAATTACGGAATCAAACCAACAGTTGAGATCTGTGCTTGTGTCGTTGATATGCTTGGCAGGTCAGGCCAGCTTGATCAAGCACTAGAGTTCATCAAAAACATGCCTGTGCAACCTGGACCAAGTGTTTGGGGGGCTCTTGTTACTGCTTCGGTTATACATGGGAATTCTACGATGCAAGATCTAGCTTATAGATACCTTATCGAACTAGAACCTGAGAATCCCTCGAATTTCATCTCGCTGTCGAATGTGTATGCCTCGTCCAAGCAGTGGGATGTCGTGGCCAAAGTGAGAACGATGATGAAAGAAAAAGGGCTGAGGAAGGAACCCGGGTGCAGTTGGATTAGCGTCAACCGCACTACTCATTGTTTCCATGTCGCGGATAAAGCTCACCCTTTTTCAAACTCAATCCATGAGATGCTTGAAAACCTCATATTTGTAATGAAGGACGCAAAATGTTCTTATGTTGAAATCCCATCATAGATGATTGGCCATTTTGATGAAGTTAGAGAAAATTTTGACCAGAATTTCATTTTTAAAGTTCCAATATGCATATAGATATACACCATTCACATTTTAGAAACGGATTTTCATTTTCATTTTCATTTTTCCTGTTTTGTTTTGTTCTGTACGTGACGATTCATCTTGAAGAAAGTCCATTCATCTTCCCTTTCTTGACCAGAAAAATAAAATATAAAAAAATCTTCAACTTATCTGTTAAAGTTTATATTCTTTCATTAATTACTACAGTTCAACAGAAACTTCACAAATGTTAATGCAAGTCTTGCCTTCAACAAATCCCTTTATTTTTCAAGGGTCAATGATAGATTAAGCTTCCGTTTGGTATTACAATTCCAACTCAAAATTTTAAATTCGAATTAGTTGACTTTTTAAAAAATTAGTTATAATTTTTATTGACTTTTACGAAAAAAGAAAATTAATATGAAAATTTTGAGTTGGAGTTGTAATACCAAACAAAATCTAAGATAAATAAAAGATATAATTCAAAATTTAACAGTTAAATTTAGATAATTATGTTTGTAGTGTATGTATAACGTTTTAACGTGATTTTGATTAAATCGAATTGGATTCAATTGCTGGCTCATTTTTCTCTCTCTTTAAATGTTCAACAATCAATTTTTAATATCTCATATTATTGTTGTGTTTTGATTATTTGGTTCCTATTCATCTACTCAAAAATTCAAATTGTTATGTTTATACAAAAGGATAAATTAAGGGAAAAATCAAACGGAAAAACAAAACAGCATATACGAACTCAAATCTAACATACCTAAAAAGTTCATGTAATTTCTACTTGCTACATCTGACGTTAACTAATTCCAACTTCTCAACCGGAAACGACAAAATTGCAGAAGGCAACAATGGCAGAAGAATTTTTTTCCGTCACAATTTCTCACACTTTTTCCCACCAACCAAACAACGTTAATCAACTCAACACCACACCATACCATCATCTCACACTCTGTCTCTCTCAGCTTAACCCAAAAAACTTTCCCATTACCGAAAAAAATCAGACCCCCTATAAATACTCTCCACATCTCTCTCCCTCTCTCTCTCTACTATGCCACTCCACTTATCCAAAGCCATTCTCTTCCTCCACTCAAAACCAAAACCCCCAATTCTAATGGCGAATCTCTCATCCAAATCCAACCTCACAGCGCTGACTCCGCCGCCCAAAGCTCGCCTCCGAGGCGTCGTCTTCGACATGGACGGCACTCTCACCGTCCCGGCGATCGATTTCCCGGCGATGTACAGAGCGGTGCTCGGCGACGACGAGTACGTTCGGATCAAGGCCGAGAGTCCCTCCGGAATCGATATCTTGCACCAAATCGAGAATTGGAGCCCCGATAAGCAGCGCAAGGCATACGAGACCATCTCCGATTTCGAGCGCCAGGGACTCGATCGCCTCCAGATCATGCCAGGTTCGAGAATTTTATCGGTTTTTTCGTTCTTCTGGCTTTGTTTGGTTGTCGAGAAAGTGTACCAGAAACCGTGCATTTCTTGTTTTTGGTACTTCGCTTTAGAGATAAGATAATGACTGACTTTGTGGTTCTGGTTTCCGTTTGTTTGCTGAGAAAATGTTTGGATGAGAATGTGAAACCTACATTTTTCGTTTTCATCATATTGTGATTCCGGTTTCTGTTTGTTTCCTTGGAAAATGCTGGATGAGAAAATGGAAGATGAGAGCTTTACATTTTCATTTTTGACGATCAATATAGAGATGGAATAGCTGAAGTTGTTCAGTGGTTTTCGAACGCAGGTGCTGCGGAACTCTGCAGTTTTCTCGATTCCAAAAGCATAAGGTCAAGCACAATCTTTAGCTCTTCTTACATATTCATTTCGTGTTTCGTTGTAAGTTAATTAAATTCGCCGTTTTCATCGTAAATTAGCAAGTTTTGGATGCAAAAATGTGTCGGTGTTCGATTCATAATCTTTTATTGCCAGAAAAACTTCTCAATGCATAATTTATCATCTTTTTGTGCCGTTGTGATATCGAATATACAGCTCGAGTGATAAAAGGGTACTTAGTTGAATGTGTTTTTTCAGGAGAGGGTTAATCACACGGAATGTGAGCGCTGCAGTGGACTTGTTTCATGAACGTTTCGGGGTAATGCCATTGAAGTGCAAAAACTAATAGCTATACAAATGCTGTTTTACATGTACTTAAAGTAACATTTCTCCTTATGTGTGATGGAATTCGGGACCTACCATTAGAGTTGGGGATGGATGGAGTCCAATTTGAAGAGCAAATCGCACTAGCGAAGCTGGGAAACGGTTACTCATACCCTTTGTCGAAATTTGTTGTGGCTGCAGATAACATTTTCTCCAGCTCTAAGCAGGGAGTTTCGTCCTTGTAAGCCTGACCCAGCTCCGCTACTTCATATATGTGCAGCTTGGGATGTTCAGCCTAATGAAGTTATGATGGTCGGTGACAGTCTTAAAGATGATGTAAGTAATCTAGTAGGTATAATACTAAGTTCAGTTTGGAAAACCATTCTTGATCGATCACTGTTTATCATCTTTCAATATAAAAACAAGTAGATTAAAATAAAACTTTGAACTATCTCGACATGTAGAACATGAAACTCTCATTCTGAAGGACTGTGTTCGTGATATAATACTTGAACCAGAACCGGAAATAAATTGTTACACATGCTTAACCTGTCGCAGGTATCGTGTGGCAAGCGAGCAGGAGCCTATGCATGCTTGCTCGACGAAGAGGGAAGATACGACTCTCCTAAATACGCCAATGTGGATCACAAACCAGATTTCAAAGTGTCTTCCCTTACTGAAGTTCACACGGTATTGGAAACATGTTTTCATCTTGCACCTTGATCTCCATTGATTAACAAAAAAAGGAAAAAAAAAAAATCAAATGCTCAACAGGAAGCATTTAATGGAAGAACCTTGTGGTAGTACAGAAACCCGCCAAGGTAGAATTAGTCTTTTTTGAATTTTTTGGTGGGACTATTCTATTCATGGATGCTGCCCTAGTAAACAAACTTATCTGTTGATGCTTTTGCAGCTTATAGGGCGAACTTTGTTGTTGTACTTGTATATATATATTATAGAGACATCTTTTTTCCAGTTGGTTTTATGTTTGTCCATGTTGCATGGTTTTACTAAAAACCAAACCCAGAAAAGGGAAAGATTAAAAAAATTAAAAATTAAAAATGAAACAAAATTAAAAGAAAAATTTTATAGATGAAATACGCCCACCGTGGGGCTCGAACCCACGACCACAAGGTTAAGAGCCTTGCGCTCTACCAACTGAGCTAGACGGGCTTCTTCGTATTGTGCTTGTAGTTCGTATTATATTTAGCACTACTACCCTCTAAACTTGTTTAACACCTTACCCCCAAATTTTTAATTTTGATAATGTTAATTTTACACTAAATAAAAGTGTTGAACTTAGAATATTTGCATTAGATTTGAAAATGATTGGATGGAAATGGGTTTTTCCGTCTTACATGAGACATGTGGGATTTTTTAATAGCTAATTTTTTAATACCTCATATGGTGTATGTTGCAACAATTAAGCAAGTTCGGAAGGTAAATTATCAAAATTAAAAGTTTGGGGGGTAAGTTGTCAAAATGTGACAAGTTTGCGGGCATTAGTGCTAAATGGAACTTATACTTTAATTTTGAGATCAATTACGATTTCATTTTTATGTCTCAAGGACTATTTTTCTATTATTGTGTGATGCACAAAATTTGACATAATTGAGAAATTTTTTTTAATTAGAAAAATTATTTAAATAAAGATAGACAAAAAAAAAAAAAAAACGAAGAACTTGAAATTTAAAAAAAAAAAAGTTAGGCATCAAAGAAAGACCAAAAAGATAAAAAAAAAATTAAAATGTTAAAAATATACCAATACAAAAATTATAAAGATTAAAATGTTAAAAAATTCCAATATATAAAAAAAAAAGACTAGAACAAAAAAAAAAAAAAAAGTAGGCTGAAAGAGATGGAAAAAAAGAAAAAGAAAAAACTGAAGGACCATAAGAATAAAATAAGTTTTTTGCCCAAAAAAATCAACAAAGTACTTGAAAATTTAAATAAATAAATAAGACAAAGAATTGAACTGACATCCCCTATATTTTTCTAAAATTATAGAGACACCCCTGACCAAAACTAATAACACTAACACCACCTCTCCTTTAACTTTGTTAAATTTTTGTTTAAAATGACTAAGATACCCCAATAAATCTCAGCCATTTTTTTGATTTAGAGTAAATCATAACCCTTCATTTGGTAGACCTCCTTTAGAGGGGGAAAAAAAACCCTAGAGCCATGGGAAGGTGAATCAACATCCTCTATTCAATTTTGGTGTCTAACCAATTATATTTTAACACGCCATTGAAATAAATTAGTTTTTAAGGTAAAAAAGTCAGTTATAAAGCATTTTAACATTTTTAACATGACGTAGCGTAATATTACTGATTAGATACTATTTGGGACTCCTAAAATTGGATAAGAGGATATGGATCCTAGGAAGGAGGAACGGCCACAAGCAAACAGCACCTCTCAGCCCCTTTCCTCGGCGGATCTGGCACCCTGCACCGCTGTGATTGCATCAAAATTCCCTTGTGCTGCATTGGAGCCCCTGCGTCGAACTTGCAACATCGAATCTCTATGAGTCACGAGTTGTGGTCACCTTGGCTGCACCATTCTCTGTGCACGAAGTGGTTGTCCTGAGCCATCGACCTTCCACCGTGAACCCGTCAACCCCTCCGTGAGCCAAGTTTCGCCAAATTGCTTTCGGCTCCCCCAAGTTCCACTCTCAAAAAACATCTCTTTTCGATGGAGAATACAAAAAGTATGATCTTGCCACTCAAGATTATATGAAAAACGTGTATTATAGCTAGTAGAAATCAGGAAGGAAGTATTCAGTTAGAAAGATCCCCGATTTTGTGGGATTTATTTGTATTCTTCTTTGTGTATAGGTTGGGTACGGGGAATATTTGCCAAACAACCTCAAAAGTTGAAGTTAACAAACCAACCTCCTTTCATTTTAACCTAAGAACAATCAAGATTGGTTGTTCGAGATTATTTTACTAATAAATTTTTTTTGATAACTTTTAATAAGGTGGTTGAGTCATTTTTGGATAACTTTTTAATAAGGTGGTTGTTTGAGATCATTTTACTAATAAAATTACAAATGTATCACAAATATAAGCAGAAAAAAATATAAACAAATAAAAAAATAAAAAATAAAATAAAATAGAGTTTTACTAGGAGTCAACTACGTTTCCAAGGGTTCAACAAAATATCCGTTTTAACTTCATTTATTTATTTAACCTTTTATCTCTATCTGTTTCTTGACCAAGTCCTAAATGATGAGTAACACGTAAACGAAAATTTTTGACAGAACCCCATTTTTATGTCAAGAGAGTGATCAAGATTTCAGCTTTCAGCTTTAAAAAAGAATTAGGAGTCCACCTTTGTGCCTTGCCTCGGGAATTACGATTGGTGGTGTGGCGTTGGACTAGGATTTGTTAATTGACGAGTTTTGACTGAGGGAGTTACGAGTTTTTGATTTGTTATATTTGTAGGCACATGACATACACGGGCTTAGCTTAATTAATTTGTAAATAAAAGGTCAAATTAAAAAAAAAAAATTTGAGGGAGTGACACATAATGAAAAGATATAATAGACTTTCAGAAGTTTTGACTCTTTTTTATATCTTAAGATAAGATAAGAATATATATATATATATATATATATATATATATATTAGATGGTTCTCAACTATACTATACAAATATTTTATATTGGTCTCTAATTTTTTATTTTATGCATCAAATTCTCATGAATTTTTATATTTTTTTTGCCGACGGTCCTTTTGTCAATATTTTGAAAAAAAAATTACAAAAATTAAACATGTTCTAGTCGTATGAGCTTTATTTATTGGGAAAGTTATAATTAATTATTTTTTAGAGAGAAACTGTATCTTCATTAGAAATGTTTTAAAATAGAATTGTATTTTCATAAAGAAATATTTTAAAAGTCAAAAACATTTATTTATGATTTTAACCTTACTTAAGGCTCATGCAACCTAAACGTATTCAATTCTCATATCATTTTTTTTACAAAATACCCACATAGGGGGACCATCCATTTGCATAACAGTAGATAAAATGTGAGATAATTTAAGGTGTAAAATTAAAAATCAGGAACCGATATTAGGCAATGGAAAATTTAGAAGTCATTTTTGTGAGAAAAAAAAAATCCATTATTTATTGAAAATGTTATAACGTAATATTTACTGAAAATGTTCATGCATTTTGTGGCCTCTATGGAGTTTTTTTTTTTTTTTTTTTTTTGGGGGGGGGGGGGGGGAGGGGGAGGAAATCACCTAATTGTGTTTCTTTCTTTTTTTTGTTTTTTGTTTTTGTTTTTTTGTATTTCAACAAAGATGATCAAACGTCTTTGGCTCCATTTATCGGCACTATTCGTGGAGAGATTCTGTTAGAATCTTTTATAAATTCTAACGAAAATTTTTTTTTATGTCAACAAAGATTGACCAAATATCTCTGTTTAAAATTATGTTCGGAATATTAATATTTATATGCACATTCAAATAGCAGTTTAATTGTTTATGTTCGAATTTTTACATTAAAATATTTTCATCTCAAATGCTTGTTGTCTTTCATATGCTTCCACAAACGATTAATCCTTAAATATAATTAAGAACCCGTTTGTTGTCTTTCGTATGGTAAAATACTATATGGTTTTTAAAATCTCAACTTTACATCAAATTTTTTTTCTCTTTATTTTCATAACTTTCTTATTTCAAATCAAAATATGATGATTTTTATGTCAAAATGCTCGTAACAACAAAACGAACAAGACAATCCGTTTTGCATATTTTTTCTCTAACACGTATAAGATTTTTATATTATTTTCTATATAATAAAACTTTTGTAAAAGTTTTTTTTTCCAATAAACACATATTTTCAATCTAATTTCTAAAATACCATCTTCACATGTCGTCCTAAACATGTCCTAATTACGAAGACTTCCATTTTCAAATATATATATATATATATATATTACCCTTTCTTCCACCGCTCTATATAAGTTCCTCTTGACCAACTACTTTCCATTTTGCGCACTATTTACATTACACCTCTCCGCCAAAAGCACAAAGAAACAAACTCCTCCCGGAGAGAGAAAAAAAACAAAAAAGACAGAAAGAAAGAAAGAAACTTTCACAACCATGGGTGATCAACAACAGCTTCTTCCTCGACAACCAGACGTGATACAGCAAAACCCAAACGAAGCTCCGCCTGAGTACTCCACCGAGCCCCCGGACTTCTCAGTCCTCCGCCTCGAGGCCGACGAGCACCGTCAGCTCCAATCTCCCTGCGCCAACTGTGGCTTCGCCGGCGTCAGCAATGGCAACGGCAGTGGCAGTGGTAACAATTCCCTGAAACGCTCATCGCCGAGCTCCGTCAACTCCCAACAGCCTAAGCCCAAGAAGCTCTTTCTTGACGAACCAGCCAACTACCCTTTTCTCCGCCGCTGCGTCTCCGACGCCTACCATCTTCCTTCAGTCCACTCGCCGCCGGAATCCGTCCCGGGAATTTCGTCGAACACTTCTCCGACGCCCAAGATCACTCCCAATGTAACTGACTCGTCCACGCCGTGCTCTGCGAAAGCCTCCGCCTCCGCCAACGACGGCCCTGCACTGCCTCCTCTCCCGCCGAAGCTCCGACGGTCCATCTCCGCTCCCTCGCCGTCGCCGGCGAAGTCGCCGTCCAGGACGTCGAGCTCTAACGACCTGGACAATTCAAAGGTAACTTCTTTTCTTTCGCGCTTCTTTTGTATTGAAAAAATTGACTAGTTTCTTGATTTCGTTTATGTTTCCTCATCTGGGCTACTTTATATTTTCCATTTTTTGGTCTCTAATGCAAAGTCTGATTCATTAGAATCTCGTATCACCATCAAGCCATTGTTGTGTTTCTTGTTTTTCACATTGGTAGTTCTTGATTCTTTTCTGTCGTTTCATTTCTTTTACGTCACTGTTCTGCTTTTAATTGTCGTTCATATTTATATATATATATATATATATATATGTACGTATGTATGTATATTGTCTAGGCCATAAAGTTCATTATTTTTGTGTGCGTTCTTGGTCTTGGCCGTTACATAGACAATTCTTTATTTTTATGTCGTTTCATTTTTTATGCCACTGTTCTGCTTTTTAATGTCGTTCATTGATGGATATAATATATATATATACACACACACACATATGAAAGTATGTCTGTATATTGTCTAGGCCATGAAGTTCATTATTTGAGTGTGTTCTTGTACTTGGCCGTTACATAGATAATTCTTGATTTTTTTTTTATATTTTTAATTAAATGGAATGAATTTATGTGCAGAAGCTGACAAAGATATGGGATTGGTGGAAGGAGATGAACACTTGGATGGAAGAGTTCATGCGAGTTGAAGAATCAGATCAGGACCAAGAGGACCAAACCGAATCGCTTGTAGAACAACAACAACAACAAGAAGTAGAAGAAGAACTCGCAGAGAACGGACAAGTAACTGAGGTCAATAATACCGCCAATGGTATCATCAACAATGCCACTGAGGTCTGTCAATTTCTTGTCTCAAACGTTTAGATTGTTTACCGAAACATAAAACAATGTCCGTTTTAAATTAGCCTTCTTTTGGATCACCGTCTCGAGATTGTTTTAAGGCGCTGTTTAAAAAGTTTTCTACGGGGTTTTTCGTCACATAACGAACTTAATGTTTTATGTCAATTTCTTGACTCAAACGTTTGAATTGTTTACCAAAACAGAAAAGTGTCTGTTTATTTTAAATTTGGCCTCCGTTTTGGATCACTGTCTCGAAGCATTTAAAAAGTTTTCTACAGTATTTTCTGTCACGTAACGGACTTTTAATGTTCTATGTTTTTGCAGGACTGTGGAAAGGAATTTGAAGAGTCTCTGAGCGTGGAGAGAGATGGGAAGTGCCTAAACGTTCAGTTCAAGTGTCACTGTGGAAAACGATATCATTTTCTTCTTGCTGATGGGAGTTGCTTCTACAAGCTTATGTAGATTCGGGTTTCAGTTAATTTTTGTGAATTGTGAATCATATTTTCTATACTTCTGTTTGGTTGGACCATTTTCTTTACTCGTTTTTTTTTTTTTTTTTCCTTCCTTTTTGGTTTAGTAGTAGTTTTGATAGGTCTGGAAGCAAATATGTGAACTGGAATCTGTACACCGTGATGAATGAGAGTAAAACTACTTCTGTAGATATTCTTCAATGAATTTCTTGATGAAATAACTTTTCTTTTCTTTTTTTCTTTTTCTCTGTTCGACTTTTGTTTATTGTTCTACACGAAAAATTAGTTATAATAATCTGAACACCTCTTGTTTCGTTGTTTGTGGTGTTTGTGTCATTGAGGAATATTGTCGTATATGGAACTGTCGTTTTTAGGGAATGTGCAGTTTGTAAAGTCATTGTCGTTTCTAAGGAAGAATATGCAAACAGCAAAACTTTTCAATCCATCAAATGATTGTACACGAAATTTTAGCTGCAGTACTTGTATTGTACTCATCTTGTTCCACTGTCTCAACTGAACATCTTTTTTCTGTCGTTTGCAGCGTCATTGTCGCTATGAAGAGTTGTTGTCGTTTATTGATCGGTGCCGTTTTAAATGTAGGAATGGCTTATCGTCGTTTATAACAAGCCTTGTAGTTTTTCAGCTACTATCTTCGTGTTAGACCGTGTCGTTTGACTTTGACCGTTCTTTCTACTGCACTTGATGAGTTGATGTCTCTTGACGCTTACAAACGTTTCAATTTCATTTCCAAATTCGGTTACTTATTTAAGTTGTTGTTGTTTTTTTTTTTTCCCTTCCTCCCCCTTCTTCTTCTTCTAGCAGGTTGTTTATAAATTCGATATCATTTTTTTTTATTAGGTTGTCGCTTATGTTAAATTGTCGTTTATAACTAAAAATATAATTCGTAAGGATGTTGTTGTTTACAAAGTAATCGGAATAGGGCTATGCATGGATGAGTTCAGTGGGTGGCAGGTGGATGGTGGGTGAGTTGGAAGATAACGATTTTTTCAAAATCCCAAACCAGCTCCACTCATCATGAAGGCGGGTTGGTGGCGGGTGAGACGGGTGAGTAGAGAATTTTAAAAATAATTTTGTAATTTTTTTATTCTCTTTTTATTTTTTTTTAATGTTTTTTTTTAAACCGAAATAAGCTTGGAACTTCAATTCAATTATCAAACCTGTTATAATGTTAAGCTTGTAGAGATGGAAAAAAAAAAAAAAAAACAAAAAGAGTAAGATTGATTCCAATTTCAAACACAATATCTAAACAACAACAACAACAACAACAACAATAATAATAAAATCCAAAAAATAATTTAACTACTAGTAACTTTATCAAAGAGTCTTATATTCTTATTAAAAAAAATACATTTATTTTTAATTAAAAAATGGTGGGTGGACAGGTTGAACCCGCAAGCCAAAAGGTGAAACCTGCACATAAGTGATGGCGGGTGGATAGAAAACCCGTAAAAAACAAACAGGTGATGGCGTGGACCCGTTCAAATGGGTAGGGTGAGACAGGGCAAGGCGGGGCCAAATGGTTTGAGTGGGTTTGCGGGTTTCATGCACAACCCTAATCGTGGCTTCTTAAACTTTAGTAGAAGAAGAAGAAGAACCCAATCCTTCTCCTTTTCTCCGTTTGCATTTCAGCAATTGCTGCGTACAAAATAACCCCCCCCCCCCCTCTTTTTTTCCTCAACTCTAAAATTAACATCTTTTTTGTTATCGAATTAAATTTTAACAATTCGATTAGTGGTAGAATTTATATATAATATTGTGTATTTTTTTTAACGTGAATATTTATTTATACATGTGAGTGTTAAAAGTTTAATCCGATAATTAAAATGAACCTATGTAGAAAAATAAAAACATGTGTTTTTAATTATCACCGAAAAAAACAACGGTGGAAATTAAAGGAAGCCAGCCCTTAACTAACAACCGTCCACTCCCTCGCATTGATTTAAAAGAAGAAGAAGAAGAAGAAAAATAAAAAAAGAGGTCACACTCACACTAAACTCTATATGTTTGTTTCCGGGGAAAAAGAAAAAGGCAAAAACTGACGGTGAGAATATCCCATGTGGGAACCACCGGCTGTGAATGTGACACAGGTTGTTTTTTCCACCAAATATTGTCATTTTCTGTCCTAACCCAAAACCAATAGTGATTTTCTTTTCTGAAAATGGTTCTCATATTCCAAATTGAGGTGGCTCATTTTTTTTTTTTTTTTTTTTTTTTTTCAAATATGGTGTTTTACTGGAGATGTCGTTTAAAAGTCATTGTCGTTTCTTAAAACACGTTGTTCGTCTTATTTTCCTGTCGTCTTCATTAAGCTTCATTGCCTCTTATTATATGTCGTTTACAAATCATTTTAGTTTCTAATAGATGCTCTATCGAACGTTGTTGTCGTTCTTTCAACTTGTGATGTTTCTCTGTATCGTATGTAAGCGATGTTGTCGTTTAAAAAGTCATTGTCGTTTCCAATTTAAATAAACGCCAAAAAAAAATTCATTAAATCACGTTAAACAATGCAACGACAGCGTGCAACTCTCAGAAGCTCCACGCGCCAGCTCCGCCGTTCAGTCCAATCGCTAAATCACCCGACACCATACGACGTCGTATAAGGTGTTTCCTTTCTCGGCGGCGGACAAACCGCTTCAAAATCTCCAAATAAAGGAAAAGTCACCATCGTCGCCGGCGCGATCGGATCAAGAAAAATTAACGTTGAGAAATCCCTTCACGTGGGGCCCATCATTCTCTCTTTCTCTGAGTCCAGACTTCTTGAGAGCGTGTTGGCGCGTGTGCCGTTGTTGACCCCAACAAATCTCTCTTTTTTCTCTCTTTATTTTGCATAGACACCGCCGAACTTTTTAAATTTACAATTTAGTTCCCAAATTTTTTTCGTGACAATCAATCCCGTGAACTCATATTGTTTGATGTGGACTTGGACAAGTCCAACTTCCGGAACTAGGTATCATGGAGTAATGGAGTATGGACTGGAATAATCTCCATCTCTCTCCTCTTTCTCTCTCTCCCTCTCTCTCTCATATATATTAAAAAAACTTCTAAAAAACACACTCCAATACACTCTTCTAGATTTCTCTATTATCACTCTTTGGTATCTTTAATATGAGGGATAATAATATTATTTCTTGCTACATTAGCAATTAACCAGAACACACCAAGTTTGGTTTCCTTGGTGATACCATTCTTGCTTTTGCAGCTGGTCAACACTGTTCTGTTTTGCCTTTCTTACAAAAAAAAAACCTTCAAATTCCAATTCAAACTCAGAAGCCCATTTGGGATTACTTCTATGATTTACCAATTGGTGTCTTCTGAAAATCCTTCATGGATCTCAAAACTTCCTCCATTGGAGAAAAATCACCAACCTTGCTTACACTTGATGAAGAAAAGCTCAATCCTTTGTTTTGTCCCTCAAAACCCAGAAACAAAACGCGGAGCCCAACTCAAAACCACCACCTCAAGACGAGATTTTCCCGGGAAAATGGGTGAGAAAAAGAGGAGGGGTTGTGAGAAGAAAAGAGATGGTGAAAGTCCTTCTCCCACTCCACTTGTGGGAAGTCGAGAGATGTTGGTTTTGTGTGGAGTTGGGTATTGGGTTCAGGGGTTTAGGTGCTTTCCATGGCTGGCTCTGAACTTCCACATGACTCACTCGCTTAATTTGAACCCCTCCGTTTTGCAGCTTGTTCAGAACTCTGGTAACTTGCCCATGGCGGCCAAGCCTCTTTATGGGATCCTGTCTGATGCTTTCTCCATTGGTGGTGCTCGTAGATTGCCTTATGTTTCCATTGGAGGTTGGTTTTTCAATTGCTTCCTATATTGCCATGTTGATCTTTCAATAAGTAAGAATTTTGTAGATTCTAAGGTTGTTATTGTTAATGTTGTTGTTGTTGTTTGTTTTTTGTTTTTTGTTTTTTTTGGGGAGATTTATGTTGTTTTTATTAGATGTTGTTATTGTGAGTTAATGTCATCTTCCTTATGTTAGTGTGTTAGGATAGTGGTGTTGTTGTTTGTATGTGTGTGTGTATATATTCTTTTTACTTCGCTTCTAGTTGTTTCCTGATTAGCAAAATGACTCAAATATTTTCTTTTCATGTTAAGATGAAAGAAGATTATATTATTAATTTTAATTTGTAAGGTTGTCATTTTGACAAATATTCCTTTTTTCATCTGCTTGGTTTTATTTTCATTCTCTTTCATATATGTTCTTTTTTTTTTTTTTTTAAAGTATCTCCACTTCATAATCTAGATTTAATTTTCAGTTTTATAGGAGTTCTTATTGTTGGTTCATATTGTCTTTCCTATATTAAGATTATTTTTATTGTGTTTGGTGTTTGCATTCTGTAATCTTATAATTGTTTTATTTTCTTTGCTGTTTTATACATACTTGTTCTCTGTTTCCATTCTCTTTTGATATTTTTATATGTGTATATGTATTTGTTAAGAAAGGTATCTAAACTTTGAATTCTTAGATTTCAGTTTCGGTTTTAATATGTGTTCTTATTGTACATTCATATATACGAAATATTAGAATAGCTGCTGTTTGTTTTCTTGGCTTCTGTACATTCTTGTTTTCCATTTGTTATGGAAAGATATCTAGATTCTAGTTCTCCTTACTCTTCCTGAAAGTTGTAACTGTAAAAGTTCGAGTTTTTCCTTTTACGAGCTTTCTATGATAGGGATGTTTCTGAAGGTTAAGATCTGGTCAAAATAATATCAAAATGAAAAAGAATGTAAAACTGATGGAAACTTATACCTTTGATAAGAAGAGGATGTGAAACTTATGTCGATGAAGTAAACAAGGAGAGCCGATTAGTTGAACAACTTGATGGAATACCCTGATGGGGATCAAACTTGTCAGTTGTTTTGCAGGTCTTGTCTTGGGGATCGTTAGCACTCATCCCTGTTACTGGTCAATCTCTTATGACTCTTATGGCGTTTGTTCTTCTCAGTAACTTCGGAGCATCGATAACAGAAGTAGCAAAGGACGCGCTGGTCGCGGAGTATGGTCAAATACACAACATTAACGGTCTCCAATCTTATGCGTTGATGGCTTTAGCAGCTGGGGGAATCCTTGGCAACTTACTCGGTGGGTACTTCTTGATGAAAGTGCCACCTAGAACCATGTTCCTTCTGTTTACACTTTTGCTTTCCCTTCAACTCGGGTATTCGCTAAGAACAAGAGAGGAATCTCTAGGTTTAGTGAGATTGCCAGACCACAAACTGATGAAGAAATCGATTTCAGAAAGTATTAGCCAACAGTTTTCTGAATTAAGAATGGCGATCAGCGATGACAGCATCTTCTGCCCTCTTGCTTGGATTGTAGCCTCCATTGTCATGGTCCCAAGTCTTTCAGGTTCCCTCTTTTGCTACCAAACGCAATGCTTACAACTCAATCCTTCGGTCATAGGCATGTCCCGAGTTATCGGTCAGTTGATGCTTCTTTCCACGACTGTACTTTACAACCGTTACTGGAGAAAAGTCCCCATGAGGAAGTTGGCCGGCACGGTTCAGATGGTTTATGCTGGTTCTGTTCTTCTTGACCTTGTTTTAGTGAAACAAATAAACCTTAAGCTGGGGATTCCAAATGACGTGTTTGCCCTTTGTTTCTCTGGATTGGCTGAAACGATTGTGCAGTTCAAGCTATTACCTTTCTCAGTTCTATTTGCCCGTCTATGTCCAATAGGTTGTGAAGGATCTCTTACCTCCTTCTTGGCTTCAGCTCTGTGCATATCATCAATAATCAGTGGTTGTTTCGGCATTGGATTGGCTCTTACGCTTGGAATAACATCTGGTGATTACTCGAAACTGCCCATGGGAGTTGTGGTTCAGTTCGTTGCAGCCTTAGCGCCCTTACTCTGGATTCATCATCTGCCTATGTCACAAGGAACTTCTGGGGAGGAGAGGAAGAGAGGTATGAGTAAGAGAACTCGGCGAAATAGGCGAGTTGGAAGAGTGGTGCTCGGTTCGGTTTCTGTCTACCGTCGTGAGAGAGCAGCCGAAATGCAGAGATGAAGAAGTTGATTTGTCCCGACGACAAAACTTCTTCTAATGAGCAAGGAAAGATGGCATGCTTTGCAGTCAAAACTGGTGAGTGGTGACTTTGAGCCAGCTGAGTTTTATGTGCAAATGATTTCGAGGTCTGGAGAATGTAAACCAGTTTGTTGCAAAAACAATTTCGGCGTTGCAATGTAAATATCATCAATTTGAGCTTTGATTTTATTCTAATTTTTTACAAGCCAATCTCAATCAAGCTTAGATATATTTAATTTCAAACTTGAGCGCATTGTTCCTTTTTTATTTGAGCTCTAATTTTATTATGAATATGATTGACATTTTTGTGTCAACAAAAAGATTACATTTGTTTGAATTTGTTATGATTGTCTCTCAATTCTGTTGATGAAATCTTATCATTAACTGCTTCTATGCAAGAAATTCGGACCTAGGTTGTACGGTAATATTTCGGGAAATGCCTATCGATTCCTTCTTTGCGGTGTTCAGAACACAACCCTTTTGTTAGTGTGGATGGAG
Organism: Ficus carica; assembly: GCA_009761775.1. NCBI lineage: Eukaryota > Viridiplantae > Streptophyta > Magnoliopsida > Rosales > Moraceae > Ficus > Ficus carica. The sequence continues at coordinate 2,000,047 of CM019746.1, forward strand.
TTGGAGACATTGGTTGCTATTAAGTAATAACATATTTTGCTATTTTACTCGTATTCCCTCGTGTTTTTCATTCTTAGTTTACGAATTTGAATCGACACATAAAAAATGAAGAAGCAGCAGCAAGCGCCATGCATCGAGATATCTCAGATTGTGCCCTTCTGCTTTGGCCAAGTATGTTTGTTACTTCTTATGTTCATGGGCTGATATTAAAGGCCAAAACGAACAAGGTTTTGAGCAAGAGATCGAAGATATTCGACGTCGAATTATCGCAGCTGATAATTCACTTGCTAGCTTCTCCGATAAGGCACTTGACGAGCAAAAGCACAACATCAGGATTGCACATGAGAAAGTGGCGTTGGCTGCTCGGTCTTCTGATTTCGTAAGCATTCCCCATACTTTAATTCTACTCTCTGTTCATATGGTTGCATTTACGCAATTTAAGCATATTTTTAAAGATACACCACATTCCTAGTTGTAATCGAATCAACGAGAAATAATCAATATAAATTGTGATGAACTGAAGAGAAAATAGAATTTTGATCGACGGTCGTAATCTCTGGTTCACCTTGTGCTGAACCTGTTGACGCATAATCGTGCTTTCATATTTCCTTGTGCTGAATGATGTGATGAACAAATTACGGCGCCGAAGATGTTCCTATGTGCGGTATGAATGCAAGATCACTTCATTTCTCTTTCATGGCAACTCTTTCTATTTGGTCTAATAACTATTGAAAATTAAATTTGTTACATATCACTAAGTTACTCGATTGTTGTGATGTTCATATCTGATTTAAAAAAGTTCCGTGCTTCACAATCTATTAATATCAGTATAGTACACATGTTAAAATCAACAAATTGCCAAAGGGTGCCTAGCAACACCTATTAGTTCTAACTTCTAACGTACGGATGGTCCAACAACTTCTGAGCCGACCACCTTTTGCTCGGATCTCTCTGCAAGCACTTGCTCAAGAAATCCTTGCCGATTTCCGACATGTCTTTGGGTGTCTCCGGCATCACATCCGTAGAAGCCAACAACCTAATGATCTCCTCCGGGTCTAAAACCTCACCGCACGTGCCCCGCCACATTTCTTCCCCGGTAAACATCACCAACACAACGCATCCCAAAGACCATATATCCATCGCAGTCTCGATTTCACAACGCGGCGGCACAGACTCCGGAGACATGTAATCCGGGGTTCCACGATAGTTGTACTTCTTGCTCTCTGATGCCGCCTCGCCGGCCTCCTTCGCCAGTCCAAAGTCCGTGATCTTGAGCTGATATCCATCTTCAGAAGGAAAGGCGAGAATGTTTTCGGGCTTTAGATCACAATGCACAATTCCTTTCGCGTGGATATAACTCAGGCCGTTCAAAATCATCCTAGTATATCTTCGCAGGACGATTTCCTGCGATATACGACCTCCATCTTTGTCGATCAAGTCTAACAGATCTCCGCCGAGTGCGTATTCGAGAAGTAGGTTGTAGTATCGAACCCCGTCTTCGACGGTTATCTCATCGCCGTATAACCCGACGATTTCTGGACAGTCGCGAAAATACTCGAGGATTCTGTTTTCTTTGACAAGATTACTGGACTTTTCTAGTCTTGCTGTTTTCACCGCTAGTTTATTTCTGTTTGTGTCAAAAGCCAAGTAAACTGATCCAGAACTACCTGTTCCAAGAGTTTTACCTCTATGCCATGTTGAACGAGAACTCATGACTCGAAAAATCTGTGGACAAAATTAGTTTTTTGACGTACTGAGAGGTGTATACATACATACATACATACATATATATATATATATATATATATAAACCTTTCGAATACAGATCCTATATGTAGTTTATGAGATCATCTTTAAAGCATGCAGAGTCCTATTTGTTTGGTAGATTTTTCTATTTGAACTGGATTATGTTTATCCTTATAAACTTAAAAAGAGAGATTTTTGAGGGAAAAAAATGAAATAAAAACACAGAAGAAAGAATAGTTATCCGATTTTTAGATTTTTCTATATATATATATATATATATATATATAATTGAGTTTTAATTTCAACTACATTATCTCTAATTTCTGTTTTGGTGATTCTTGTGTTTATCTTGATTATACTCATATGTCTTCATTTTATCTCTTATTTTTAATCCTTTGATTGAAAAATCTTTTCTTTCCCTACTAAATTCTTTTTTTTTTTTTTTTTTTTTTTATCAATTTCAAATCTTTCTTCACCCCTACCTTCAATTTCTTAACTTTGAAATTTTTTTGATTTTCAAAACCATAATTCACAGCTATCGTTTTAATTTCTATACGTCAAAAAAGTAATAAAAAATACTAATAAAAAAATAACTTTAACCCAGATACACCGTACCGTACGTGAAAGACAATATAGGAAATATATATATATATATGTCCAAAACACAAAAAGGAAGTACCACCTTCCATAGTTGATTTCCATGCATCACTGGCCTAGTCACCAAACTGCCGCAATAACTCATCGTTGCGCTGCCACGAGCCGCCACATGCCCCACCGCCACTTCCCACGCTCCACCGCACTGTCATCATGTGCCACCCTTTTAAAAAATTATAGTAGTAACACCGATTCAATCCAATTTAAATCAAAATATTTTTGTTTTATTATTAACTAATTTTCAATCATTTACTATTTACAGTTACTATTATAATTTTATAACTCAAATTTTTAATTTTGTATATACAAGTCTTAATGTGCTATTTTTTTATTTCAAATTATATAGAATTTTGAGATAAACGAAACAAGTTCAATATTGATTTTTTTCTCAGAACACATTTCAAGTTTTTATACTTTTTAATTTCAGCAATTCAAACGTCTTACCAAATACACAATTCAATGCAACTCAATTCATCTTAATTCTAATTCAAAAAACTCAAGTCAAACCCGTGCCCCAAACACATGCTTAAGTGTATTCAATAAGTTTGCTTGGATCCACGTGTCAGTCTCAAATTAAGATGAGTTTTCACAAGGGAAAATTCCTAATCAAACAACCCTTGTGCAGTTTAAATATCACTTTCGTCTCTTTTATTGTACACAATTATCCAAAACACCCCTATATTTATAAAGCGAGTCACAAAATACCGGGGAAATAATTAAATTTTTCATAATTTTACAATTCTCAACCTATATTAATTATAATTTAAAAACAATATAAAATTAAACTCTTAAATAAAATCAATGTTAAAGATTAAATTTTTTTTAAAATAATTGAAGTCTTTGTCTGATTTAGATATTTATTTCATCATCTCAATTTTACTTCAAATTTTTTTTTTTTTTTTAAACTTTAGTGAAGTCAAGTTCAAAATAACATTTAGGTAAATAGGAAAGGTTATCGTGACACATTTTCAAAAATTTAATTGCTTCCAGACATTTTATCTTTGTTCTTTGTTGGAAAAGCATGGTGACAAGTTTTTTTGTTCACACAATTATTATTATTGGTACAATGAAACGTTAATTTTCCTTTTCTTCTCTACTTCTTGGATTTTCCATTGTCGAGCCTCGATTAACCAAGATAAGCCACTAGAGCTAGCCTAGTGAGAATGGGATGGGTTAAGGACTTAGAATGTCTTAGTCTCAGGTTTGAATCTGGGTATGCGCATAATATTAAGAATGTAGTAATATTTGGGTTAAAGGGACACATGTGATGCATAAAAATAGAAAAATAAAAATAAAAACCTATTCAGAAGATGGAGGGGGATCACAAGCAAACTACAAGAAATTCTTGGAGCTTTAAAAGATGGTGGAAATTTTCACAATGGGTCAATGTTTTCCCCTTACATCACGCCACATGTTGGAGTGGATTTAGCAACATCAATTTTCCTCTACTTGCTCCTTCACACTTTACTCGTAGAAGATACTTGGACTCTAATGAAAAACAATAAAGAGAAGAGAATAGCATAATTTTTTTAAGAGAGTAAACGATGCTCAAGAATTGAGCCAAGAGTCTTTCAAAAAAAAAAAAGAATTGAGCCAAGTGCTTTTATTTATAGGTGAATTGATTGATCAAAATAATATGATAGATGCGTATTGATAGATGCACACATGTCATCTGTTATTAGGTTTTGGAAATATCAAGAGATTCTCCTTTTCATAAAAGACTAAGACTTTGTTTGGTATTTAAGTTTAACTTCAACTAATTATACTTTTCATATCAGTTTTTATTTTTATTTTTAATCAACAAAATTTATAACTAATATTTGAAAAGTCTACCAATTTCAACTTAAAAATTCATCTCTAACTAATAAACTAAAATCAAGCTAAGAAAACTCCATGATATTCCCTTTGTAATACGATATTTTTCGTAATTTCCCTCGATTGATGTATATGCTACTAAAATCATTAATCAAGAAGTGTCACTTTGATAATTGGGATCTCGATTTTAATCAACTATTTATCAAAATTCTTGATTTATTTTATCTTTATCTCAATCTCTATCGAGGTCTGGTTTCAATCTTGTTCCTTATTAGATTTTGTCTTCGATCTTGATATCGATCCCGACCTCGACCTTGGGTCTTTCAAGGTTTGATTTCGATGCTGATTTGACCTCTTAACATAAACCGGTTATTTCCAATATGTTCAGAGCACACATGGCATGCTCACCATCTTCAAATATTAACCTAACTGGAAGGCGATCTTCATATCCAATTTTGACCAAATCTTGTATTTAGGGTGTGTGTGTATATATATATATATATATATATTTTTTGACCAAAAATTTTGTTTTTTAATATTTCGAAATTTTTTTTTGAAAATTGGTAAACTCAAGGATTATTTTAGAAATTTTTAAACTGGTAAACTCAAGGATTATTTTAGAAAATTGATGAATCAATTTTGAAAAAAAAAATTATTTTGTAAATTGGTAAACTCATTATTTTGACCAAGATTTTTTTTTTTAATATTTCGTAAATTGGTAAACTCAAGGATTATTTTAGAAATTTTTAAGAATATAAAATTGAGTATGGAATTTCAATTAAATTCAGGGGAGGATTTTGTAATTTCCCAGTACTTTCAAGAGTCCAGTACTAAGTGCCCACCCGCCGTTCTCTTCTCGTACAGTTGTCCGCACAGCCATGGCTTCCGAGCCAAACTCAGTGTCGAAGAAGAGAGCAAAGAGAAAACGAATCCAACAACACGACGCCGAACTCGAGCGACTCGACTCGCTGCCGTGGAACTCGTCTCTCTCCGGCGACGACCCCTTCTCTTTCCTCGCCGGCTCTAACGAGCTCGAAGGAGGTTCGGAACCTTTTTTTTTTTTTTTTTTTCCATTCTAGGGATTTAGTAGTGAATTAGGAAAAAAGCTTTTGTTTAATTTCTTAAGCTCATGATTTCCTCCGAAAATTTTTGCTTTCTAGGAACGAAAGGTTATAATTTTCTAACAGTGTTGTTTGTTGTTGTTGTTGTTTGTTTGTTTGTTTTTTATTTATTTATTTATTTTAAATCTGTTTGGTTTCCGAGAAAGTTGACGTAGAGAAAGAGAGTAGTGACTAGTGAAACTCGTTTCTTTTGCATTTGGTTTGTGTTTTGGAAATGTTGTAAAAAGATTAACTATTGTTCAGCTTCTATCAGATTAAGGATAATGTAGTTATAATTATGCTAATAGGATTATTAAGAATTAGACGTGTTAATTTTTTACTTCTAACAAAAAACAAACAAACTGTTACACAGTAGTTCACCTTCGAAGAGCTATGTCTACTTTTGGCCGTTTTAGCTGCGGAATTTCACTACGACAAAGAAGAAGATTATAAGGGAAAGTACAAATACAATTGTGAAACCTTAAGTGTCCGTATTATAATTTGTAATCCCGGAAATAATTAAACTGCACGCACTCAACAAAGATAACCATAGGTTTATGGATTGTTAGATTATAACAGTTCTTCTTCTTTCTTTCTTTTTTTCGGGGTTAATTACAGGGTTTCTTTCACTTGAAGAGGTTGATGAAGCCGAATACGGTTTGTTACTTCCTAAACCCGAAAGAGAAACTGGGAAGCAAAAGTCTAAGTCAACTAAACAATCTAATAAAAAGAAGGGTGGTGGTGATGGGGTTGAGGCTGAAGTTGAAGAGAAACTGGAAAGTGATGAGAATGTGAAGGCCGAAAAGAAGAAGAAGAAGCAGAAGAAGAAAAAGAAGGGAAAGAAAGTGCAAAAAGCTGAGGGTGGTGAGGGCAATGGTGGTGATGGGGTTGAGACTGAGGTTGAAGAGAAAGAAGAGGATGAGAATGTGAAGACTGAACAGGGGAACAAGAAGACTAAGAGAAAGAAGAAAGTGAACGAAACTCGGGAAAATGAAGAACCCATGACCGGTTAGTGTCTTATGTTAATTTACCTAAGTTTTACTGTTGCCAGGCAGCTGTTTTCCTGTGTTGGTGTCATGGTTTTCGTTTAATTTATTTTGATTTCATCTTGTATGTTCTTTAACTGCCTATAATAGTCGATGCTGAACTTGAATACATCCTCAGTGAACAGTTAATAATTGAACTCAAAGTTGGAGTTGAACTTGATATGCCTTTCTAGCATTTCCTATTTGTCAATTATTACTTAACTCTTTTCTTATTATAATTTGCTGATTTCTTGTTGATCATAGTCTCTTTGAATTGTGAAAATGACAAATTAGTATGCTGTCAAAGGCCTGGATCAGCCTGCTGCTAGCCCTTTTTTCCTCTCGCTGAACATATCCCCACAATTCAATGTCAATATCTTTCATTTTTTTGGCCTTTTTTTTTTTTTCAAATGATATTAAGTTTTGAAGTTTGGTTTTAAACTGTTTATGGTTTTTTTTCTTCTCTTTATTCTTTTTTCCAGCTTCACCTGAAATTTTTCAACACATTGAATTTTGTCTTTCTTTTTGGAAGCCTAAACTCAGTTTCTTGTGATTGTAGTTAGTAATGACAACGATGATGCTGAAGAACAGCCTGTCGCTGAAGAAGACTATTATGCATGGAATGAACTGAGGCTCCATCCTCTGATTATGAAATCCATATACAGGCTTGGGTTCAAGGAACCAACACCGATACAGAAAGCTTGTATTCCTGCTGCTGCTCATCAGGGGAAGGTTAGTGAGGGCACTTAACTGAAGTTTTTTTATTAAGAGACGAGAACATTAGGTTCCTAGTAAGTCTGATTTGTTTACACGACAGGATGTTGTTGGTGCTGCGGAGACAGGGTCTGGGAAGACACTGGCTTTTGGTTTACCCATTTTTCAGCGCCTCTTGGAGGAACAAGAAAAAGCCTCAAAGATGCTTGAACAAAGGGGTGAGGAAGCCGAAAAATTTGCTCCGAAAGGACTTTTGCGGGCTCTCATTATTACTCCTACAAGAGAACTTGCACTTCAGGTACGGTTGTTATTTTTGTTTAATAGCTTCTACTTATATTATTTCTCAGGTGAATGACTGGGAAGGTTCTAGATGTACTGACACTTCTAGCAATTTAGAAAGGTTAAGTCGTAACTGTTCCCTACATATTTAATCAAAATCAATAATAAGTAATTACCAATATGATTATCATACACCATTATGTGGCATATGGCCTTCTTGTTTCTTCTTCTTCTTTTCTTAATAATGGTTTGACTGTATTTACTGGAAGAATAAACTGATGACCTTTTTTGGATTTTAGCGAAATAGTGAAACTTCTATTTTTTAGGGGTCAAGAAATCTCCTCGAGAGCATTCAGACGAACTTTTTTTATAGTTTTGGTGACTTAGGAGAATGTTGACACTTATCATGTCGATCTGTTTGATTAGACTTTTGACTTATTTCTGCAAACAAACTTTTAGGAGCAGGACAAGATAGGATAATTACATCTATCATGATACTTGCAATATTAGATGTATTTTCCAAAACTATTATTCTATTGATGATTAAGCTCAATTAACCAATTTCAAGTCCATGAAACTTATTATGCTTAAACAAGTTTCACTTTCAGATTATATTATGCTTTTCCTTGGTTTTCATGTTTGGAAAGTTATGTATGTTAGGGAAGAGTGCTTAAAATTCTCTGAATTTATCTATTGGTCAAGTTGCTTAGATTATGTATATGCTTGTACCAACAGTTAGCTCATTTCTGGTTCAGTTGCTTGTGGGGATCAGGATTACTGGTCTTTGGATGTGTGGATTTTGGCTTAGTTGATCTATTTTGAATACATTGGTGTGGATTTCATTTTCCCCTTTTCCAGGTAACTGATCATCTCAAGGCTGTTGGCAAGGATACCAACATCAGAGTTGTTCCAATTGTTGGAGGGATGTCAACTGAAAAGCAGGCGAGACTTCTAAAATGGAGGCCTGAGATTATTGTTGGAACTCCTGGTAGACTATGGGAACTTATGTCTGGAGGAGACAAGCATCTTGTTGAGGTCAGTGTTAGAATTTAATATTAAATCTCCCAAGAAAAAAATGCTGTCTCCAAAATGTAATTTCAGGGTCTGGAGGTCTAACCTTGTATTTCTCTGCAGATGTTTTCAGTGTCGCATCATTTATCTCCTTTATTCTAGGTGGTTGTATTTGTTTTAACTCCGATTATTTGCTTTGCAGTTACATTCATTGTCTTTCTTTGTTCTGGATGAGGCTGATCGTATGATAGAGAATGGACATTTTCATGAATTGCAGTCAATAATCGACATGCTTCCTTTGGCAAATGGTCCTACAGTAGGACACTCGCAAGATTCACAAACTTGTGTTACAGTTTCAAGTGTCCAGAGAAAGAAAAGACAAACATTTGTTTTTTCTGCTACAATAGCACTCTCTGCTGACTTTCGGAAGAAGCTGAAGCATGGTGCCCTGAAACGAAAGCAACCAATGTCCGATGGATTCAATTCCATAGAATCTCTTTCAGAACGAGCGGGGATGAGAGAGAATGTTGCCATCATTGATTTGACCAACGCGTCCATTTTGGCAAATAAGCTTGAAGAATCGTTTATTGAGTATGTGCCTTTTCATCTATTGTTCATTTTCTTTTTCCTTTTGTCTTAATGAATCCCGACTTCCTATTTCTTATATTGTTCTATAATTTGTTGCTCATATGCTGACTTTATATTTTTTGTCTCCCTTTTCTCTTTCTTTCTTATTCCCCCATTAAAAGACACGCTTTATATTTGAGGTGTATCAGTTTGTTCTGGCACGTACACCATTTTAGTCTATGGGTTCTTCTACAATTGAAGTCATGTAGTTTGCTTTATTCGTACACCAACCTCATTTAACACATGTACTTTTGCAATCTGTAATTTTTTTTTTTTCAACTTGTATGAAAGAATGGTTCTTATTTTTGCCAAGAGCCATTGTATTTCTTGGACACCAACATCTATTTATGGAGTGAAATTTATGGTCGCTTGTCTATAGATGGCTTGTATTTCTTTCTGGATTGACATTCTGCCTTCGTCTTTGATCAAGAGTGAGCATATGTAGTCAATCTTATTATGATTAAATTTCTTATTAGATAATGAATTTCTGCAATGAAGCATTGCTAACACTTTGTATTGCAGGTGCAAGGAAGAAGATAAAGATGCTTATTTGTATTATATATTGAGTATGCATGGACAAGGCCGGACAATAGTTTTCTGTTCATCAGTGGCAGCTCTGCGGCACCTATCTTCTGTTTTGCGCATTCTTGGTATCAATGTTTGGACACTTCATGCCCAGATGCAGCAGCGTGCTCGATTAAAAGTTTGTTTTTCCTTCTTACTTGTTTTTCTTTTCTTTTCTTTTTTAGCATATCTTTTGTTTATTCATTTGGCATGAGAATCATAGGACAAGGATACATGTCATTTCATTATCTGTTTTTTTATTCTTTTTAACAGCTCTGAAATTTATGAAAGAGGTCTGTATACTTGATTTCTTAGCTTTCTGGCTTCTAGCCATATTTTGACAGCTCCTTCCCCCAAATTCCCAACGCAAATATCCTGCCATTAACCTCATGCATTTAATGCAGGCAGTCGATCGTTTTCGGGCAAATGAACATGGCATACTTATTGCAACTGATATTGCAGCGAGAGGCATTGATATTCCTGGTGTGAGAACCGTTGTTCACTATCAGCTACCGCATTCAGCAGACGTCAGTTGAAACCCGAATGCTTATTTACATTGTTTTGTTATGGTTCTTATGTGCTGCACTTTTTTAGGTTCCATCAGTTGTTCCTAAACAATATTTCATTTCCCATTCTTATTAGGTATATGTTCATAGAAGTGGGAGAACTGCAAGAGCTTCTTCTGATGGGTGCAGCATCGCACTAATTGCACCCAAAGAAACATCCAAATTTGCTTCTTTGTGCAAGTCATTTTCTAAGGTAGTTCTTTCTTCTTTTCTGCAATGATTTATATATATATCAAGATTTAAAATTGCGCAATCGGGTATTAAGGCGTTTTCTGTTTGCAAGTTAAGGCATAAGCCTTAATGCAGTTTGAGGGGTAAGCCTCAAAATGAAACCATAAAATAAGTCGAAAAAATATGAAAAATCATATAGTATGTAGAAATCATAACATGACATCGAAATTTTTTTCTTCAAATATCTATCTTTCAGCCTCTTGTTGAACATTATGTGAACCAATGTGTTAATCTTTATGGTAGCCAAGCGATTTCTTTGGACTGAAAAAACTTCAGAAAAATTGAGGCTACAGCCTCAATATTGCGCAATTGCGTGTGTTTCTGAGTACACCTCAATTCATAGAGGCGTACGCAATTTAGAGGGCGATTGAGGCTTAGGCCTCATCACTATTTTTTTCTGCAATTCACTGAGGCGCACCTCAAATTGCGCAATTTTAAACAATGATATATATATATATATATATTGTTTCTTGACTGAGAGAAGTAGTTAATTGAGTTGGAAGATTGAGATTGTTCCTGCAGAAATGCATTATTTACCTTTCTTAGTTTAGTCTTAGTATTGAACATTTTTTGCCTTCATGCAGGAAAGTTTTCAGCGTTTTCCTTTGGATAGTTCATACATGCCTGAGGTCATGAAACGCTTATCTCTTGCACGACAAATTGACAAGATTGCGCGGAAGGACTCCAAGGTATTAACTTGGGTTTGAATTAGCCAATATGAACTCTAGTAATTTGTCCTACTCCCTCACTTTGAATGTTTATGGTAGTGGAATTCATCCTGTTGTATCCAAAAAAAGAAGAGGAAGATGTATGGCCAGCTAAAGAGGCCTTGTGATTCCCGGTGCATGCCTGAATCTCAAAGTTGACTTTGGTTGGATTATGATTTTACTCGGCTCATCCCAAATTTTGGTTCTTATGGATCAGCTGTCGCAATGGCAAATGTTCTCTCTCACCCGTAATTGTGAAAGAGTCACCTTATTAAAGAAATGAAGTTAGATCTTGCTGTCTTCAATTTTATTACTTCTGTGGAATCGATATATTTGAAGGTTCATAAGCAGGATGTAGTAATTGTTTAGTGTCAGCTTGTGTCATACTGTTATTTTGTGGCATTGAGGACTGATCCCTCTTTATTGAATTCGTTTCTTTTTTTTTTTTTTTTTAATGAGATTATTGAATTCGTTTCTTGTCTACACATAAAGTTCCCTTATTGTTTGATAGAGTGTGCTTTATTTTATTTATTTATTTTCCCTCTCTCATTAGTTTCTAACTTATGTTGCTTCCCTTTTCCTCTTCATTCTTTAGGAAAAGGTGAACAAAAGCTGGTTTGAACGAAATGCAGAATTAATTGACTTAGATATGGACAATGATGAGAGTGAAGACGAAAGAGCGAACAATTATAAGCAAAAGAAAGCCACCTCCACGAATCTAAAGAAGTTACAGCAGGTTCTATTCTTTCTTGCGTAAAATATTCTTGTTTCTATCCATTAATTGCTTCACTATTGGCTATACAATGTATCTGACTATGATGATCTCAAATTTTTTTGCAGGAGTTGAATGAAATGCTTTCACGTCCACTACAACCAAAGTCTTTTTCACACCGTTATTTGGCAGGGGTAATTGTCTCCGAAACTTTGTTACTCTTGGCAAAATCATTTAGCAGACTAAGTCATTCATTTATTCTTATCACGAGTTAAGAGAATGTAAAGTATTGTTTATAATACAAGCAACCAGGTGGCAATATGTCCGTCTTTTTTTCCCTCTAAAATCCAGGGTTCGAAACCAGGCATGAGAGGTTGTTCTTAATTAATCGCAAGGCTTAACTCAAATTTTGTCCTAAATATGATGCGCCTCTGTTTCCAGGCCGGGATTTCACCTCTCTTGCAACATCATATCAAGAATTAGCCAAGCAAAAATTGGGTGATGTCAAAAACTTGGGAGATACCAAAGGAAGGAAATTGGTTGTTATAGGTCAGGATTGTGTAGAACCACTCCAGGCACTTCGGACCGCCGGTCAAGAGGTACTATCTGTAGTACATATTTTATGATCTCTCTATGATTTGATGGTGATATCATAATTGATGTGGTCAACGTCAATATATCCTATCGCCCATCGGTATGCAGCTGTGCACAAGTATATTCTGCTTGTTGCTTGTTATACCCTTATGTTTTAGTGTTTTTTTTTGGCTGAAATTCTTCAATTTTAGTTAGTAAGTCTATCTAATTGATCTAGTCCGACTGGTTCCAGCAAATATTTTTTTGTTTCTTGCATAAGAATAACTGAATAAGAAAATAGAAGGAATTGGTTGACAAAACAGTTTATCCTTAAATATCGGTGCAGCAACCGAGTGCTGAATTAGGTCAGGTGTGTCATTGTGAGTGAGACCGAGAGAGACAAGGATCTGAAGTAATTTCAGTCCTGTAAATTGTTTTTTGGTTTATCAAGAAGAAATTTCGCTACACACCGGGAAAGGTTAACCAATGAGAAATGAATGGTCATTCTTGGACAAGGTTCAATTCTAAATGGTTTTGTTTTATCATTCTGCTGTACTCATCGTGCGCCAATTCAAAAATGCTGGAAGATTCTGTCTGTTTCTGATTCTTCATCGTGGAAGCTAGTTATTAGATAAAATAATTTTTTTTTTCCAAAATTACAAGCTGGCATATGATCAACTAATGATATTGACATAGACTATTCATATATCTCCTTTTCAAGATCTAGTCATTCATACATTTGTTCCTCATTGTCTCACAGGTGCACATGGACGTTAAAGAGACAGCGCAAAAACGGAAAAACATGGAGAATCTGAGGAAAAAAAGAAAAGAAGAGAAGAAACGTATATTCCTTATTCCTTATTTCTTTTTTCTTTTTTCTTCTCCTGGTTCATGTATATTCCTGTTTTGTTGGAGGCACGTTTATGATTATATATAATTTCTTCTAGGTTTGCGAGATCAACGGAGAAAGCAGAGGAAAAAGCTGAAAGCGGAGCGATAAGAGGTTCCTCTGCTTCAAACATATAACTGAGAACTACCAAAATATATATATATATATATACATTCTCCATATTTACGGAGTTTGGAAATTTTTCATGTAATGGAGTAGACTTGCATGGTTATAGGAATGTTTTTAGTGGAATTTATAATTCCGTTGTGTATATTTATAATTTAAAATTTTTGACAGATTATATCATTCACTTGAGAGTTTTTGGAACGTCATTTTCAAAAAAATATAATTTAATTCAAGAGAAGATACCCTTTTGTATTTTGGTGCCAAAGTTTTATACCGTTTAGGTACGGTATTGTTTCGCATCTTGGAAAAGATTTGTCAAGCAAGAAGCTTTTTGCAATTTCAACCCCTTGAATATTTATAATTTGGCAAGCTGTAGTGTAAATTTTAGTTTTGACTAATTACTCCCTAAATATTATAGAATATTAAATTGATCGCTGCGAGCAAAATCTAGGCAAAGACATTCAAAAGTACACACGTTGTGAGATTGTTTGAAAGCAGAAACTGATATTTTAGATAACAATAGAGAACATGCATGATTTTAATAAAGCATTTAGTTTGTCGGTTGGAGATGAAATTTTTAAGTTGAAGTTGATTGATTTTTTAAAATTAATTATAAATTTTGTTTTTTCTTTAAAAAAAAAAAAAGATAAAAACTGAGATAAAAAATTATAATTTAGTTTGAGTTAAATTTGACTGTCAAATAAAGCTTAAATTTTAAAATCCTACATCGAATTAAAAGTACTCTGTATGTAACTTGCTGGTTCAAGTACCAGAATCATTACATAGTCGACAATAGTTTAGTTTTGTTTGTTTTTGCTCGTCTCTGTATGTGTGTGTGTGTATTTTTTTGGCTAAATTCAATCGATGTAGATATAACAATATCTGTATATTTCATCATGAGGACGTAACTTGTTTGCAGGTTGGACTTGTAGGCCTTGATTGCAAGCCACCCAATCTTTTTTTCCGTAAATAAGGAAAAGGCGTCATGTGATGTTTTCAAGCCTGCGGCCCCACTTGTAAAGGATAAGTAGCAGTTAAGATAATCAATAGGATGACAAATGATTTTTATTTCTAAGTCATGTCGGGAGTTTATAGAATCCATTAATAAATAATTACCAAACTAGCATATCTACATGATACATAACTCGAATCCTGATCCGATAGAAACGAGGTCCCACACAATTAGCCTCTTCATAAATGCATTCCCTTATTTAAATCCCAAAACTCTCAATTTGCTTTTAACATTAAACGCCTTTCAATTTTACATAAATATATCTCCCTCTTTGTTTCATTGACTTTTTTTTTTTTTATTTATTTATTTAAGCTCTGACCTCTGAGTAATATAACATCAATGCGAAAACAATGGGCCATAATTCGTAAAGCACACCCCAAACGCGTTGACTATCACTCTTTGAAGTTGTCATTTGCGTAAATATTAGCCTGAAATTTATGTGAACTTACAGTTGCTTAAGAACTCAGCTTCTTGTTTTGACTTTGGCTAAAAATACATATATGTATGTATATATATATATATATTAAATATTTTGCACATTTGCAAACTTGTTCTCTAAAGTATTAATTTTGACAATTTACCCCCACCTCCTCTCCAACTTCCTAGTTTCTAGGCTGTTGCAATGTGGCCCATAATGTGTGGTCGAAAATTTCAAAATCCCATTTGAAATCCTAACATAGATCCCTTAATTTGCTAACTTCCGATCTTTTTCGATCCAATTAAAATTCAAAAAGAGGCTACATTTGCAACAATTCAGAAAGTTTTATGGATGAATTATCAAGATTTAAAATTTTAGAAATAAAATATCAAAATTTTGAAAAATTTATAGGGAGTTTAAATGCCAAAACTTATATGTGAAGAGTATGTATATTGTGTATTAAAATGTGAATATAGTAGTTCTCCCGAGTACCCACCAATAGATCCTAGAAAATTCATGGGATTATAAAATGTTCTCCAAGCACTGAAATAAACCCAATAATTTGCGTGATGCAATACTCTTCTTCCAGTTGGATTTATTTATTTTTTCTTTGCTGAAGAGTTGAATTTAATTATTTGACTTTATTTTAAAACATTAAATATAGAAATGACAAAGCATGACATATGAATACGTCATTGCTATTTGCATGATTAAGAGAATTTTGTTACTTGATACAATCACTTTTGCTGAAAAATATACAACTCATGCAAAGTTTTCCACCTTTTTTTTTTTTTTTTCCTCCTTCAAAAAGAATTTCTTTTCCCCTTCATTTTTCTCAAAAACCAACCATTTCCAAGGCCATGTCCCTTTAGTAAGTTGCTTGTTTGACACTTAAAAGTTTTTTTTTTTTTTTTTTGAACTTCCTATTTGAATTACTTCACTTCGTTTTCTTTTGACTTTGGCTTTGTCAACCATGTTAAACGAATGAGAGCAGGAAGCGTGGGAGCTTTTGTTTTTACATTTTATATAAAAGTTTTTTTTTTTTTGGATGAATTTACATTATAGAAAGTTGAAACTGCTTTATTATAATTATTAGATTAATTTTTTAAGTATTATATAAAAAATTTATAACATGCAGTACAAAATTATTTCAGTCATAAATCAAATTATAAAAAATTAATCTAATAAATAAAATAACAGACTCTTTTCAATAATTTATAAATACAAGATCCTATGTTAGAAACTCTCGTACACGTAAACTATTTATCCGGCTACTAATTGAGCTGTCTTTATATATATATATATACACACACTTTCAACTCTCTGAATTTAAGTCCATATTTTTTTCATTGGTAAGTAATTTGGGTCTGGTGCTATGATTTTTTTTTTCCTAGAAAAAGAGTTGACTTGTACATATTGTACTTGTTATCTAAAAAAATAATAATAATAACACCACTAGGGATGTTGGGAAATATCAATTTCTCATAAAATATACTGTATAAGTTTTCAGTCTAACAAATATAACTTTTTTCTAAAAGACGCATGTAACTACTAGTTGATTTGTATATAATATAATATAATTTTATGCATAATAAATTTTTTTTTTAGAACTTATACTATAAATAACAATCATTAATTGAAAATATTACAGACTAATGATGTTAAGATTTCTTGTGAATAATTAAAAATTTCACATTATCAGACTTGTGCAGTCATCAGACTAAAGATTTTATCTAAACATATATATTGGTTTAGTCTCATATCCGATATTCATGTGGAACGGCACTTATGACTTTTGTGATAAACTTATTTAATCATCAATTGATTCTATCTTAACTTTATATGTAACCAAAGGAATCTGTAACTATGTGTGTTAGTGCTACCTGTAGATGTAATTAATTTTATAAACATGAAATGATCTACGTTAAAAGTGTTAACTTCGATTGTTACATGTGTTTCACTCGTGATTCTGCCCGATCAAAGACAACTTATGTTTATTTATTTATAGTGATTGTCTATATATGATGCTTTGCCTAGGATCATCTTTCACAGTAATTTAAAGATGAAAGCGATGTAACATAATTTATTTAACATAATAATAACGTTGTGTATGAGCAACATCAATAAATTTAATTATTTAAGATATTATTATTTTTCAACGTTATTTTAAAGATAAATAAATGTTTCGTATAATATTATGTGATGTTATGTTACGCCTTTCTAACTCCGCTATGTAATCTTCTCAATGAAAAATGAAGTTCGATTTTCAGATCAGTTTGGTTGACCAATTGTTCTTTTGGAAAATAATTAAATGGTTAATGACCTATCAGCCATTGACTATGAAAAAATAACACAGAGAACTGAGTGGGGAAAATACCGTTTGAGTTTCTAAGGAAATCTGGAGACATTTATTTTGAATAAAAAAGGCTAAGGGGTTAACGTGAAGACAAGTACAATTTTAGGAATTTTGTATAAGCTTCTGACTAGTTCAAAATAGGTCAGCCATTGACTATGAAAAAATAACACAGAGAACTGAGTGGGGAAAATACCGTTTGAGTTTCTAAGGAAATCTGGAGACATTTATTTTGAATAAAAAAGGCTAAGGGGTTAACGTGAAGACAAGTACAATTTTAGGAATTTTGTATAAGCTTCTGACTAGTTCAAAATAGATGTGTCACATTCTTGACATTAAAAAAAAAAAAAAAAGAGATTACTTTCATCTATATCTTTTAATTTTACGATTATTCTTGTTTAATCCTATAAATTTTAAATGCTCTCATTTTGGACTCACATATTTTAAAGGAAAATTATAATAAATAACATATTTAATAGGTATTTCTGAAATTTATGACATGTTTTTTAAAATATGATAAATTATAATACATATTCTTTGGTAAAATCCTTGAATTTTCTGGAAAATCCTCGAATTTTCTAGAAAATAACGGATTCGGTTAATTTTTTAATGACAAATTTATGTGCATAGTTTCATGTTAGAGAGAGGGAGAGGAGGAGGAGGCTTGCGGAGGAAGGATGAAGGGTTTTTTTTGGTATTGTATGATCATAAATTTGATTATGCTATTCATTATTACATTTATAATTTTAAACTATATTTACTATTACTCTCTTCAAAATACTATTTTACTCTCTCTCCCTATTTTAAATTAGTCCCACTTAACCTTATTTGTTAGAATTGTTGTTAAAAACAAACAAATTAATTACGGAAGTTAAGTGTGGTTGTGCGTGTCTGTATCTTTTTTCTTTTTCATTTTTTAACTGAAATTCTAAGTTTTAATAGAAATTCTAATAAAAGTGGTTAAGTGATTAGTGAGACCAATTTCTTTCTTTTTGTTTGTTTTTAATAAAATTTCAACAAAAGAGGTTAAATAAGACTAATTTAAAATTTAATTAACAAAGTAAAGTTTATAAGCCTATGTTTGGTAGTGAGGATAGGAAAAGAAAGGAAATTAGAGGATTTTTGAGAGAGAAAAAGAATCTAACTTTGGGGGAAAAAATGATATATAGAATAATTGTTTTGACTTTAATCCCTATCCATCTTCTTATTTATATAAAGTAAAATATAATTGCAAAATATACTAAATTAAACATTTCTTTCCTTTTTTTTTTTTTTTTTTTTTTAATTTCATTTCTACCATACAGAAAAGAAAAACTCCCCCATTCCTTCCTTTTTTTCACACCTTAATATTGTACTTTTTTTTTTTTTCCCTATTTCCTATTAATTCTTGTGTTTGCAATTGCTCTTGGCATCAGCAAAAACGGACTGTGCTATTGAGGGGAAAAACCAATAAAATTGAAGTTGCCAACTTGCATTCTATTTTTTTCTCAAAAAAAAAAAAAAAAACAAAACAAAACAAAAAAGGAAGGAAATATTATATTTGGCTGTTTCTTTCTTTCTTTCTTTCTTTCTTTATTTTTTTCATTAGTTATTTACTTATTTTTGAGGGATCTCTTTGACAGTTTTCTCTTCATTATTATTATTAATTCATTTGTGAGGTATGCCTTTCATAGTATTAGTTTATTTCCTACCAAAAGTAGCAAATTCTATTTTTTTTTTTCCTTCCTTAAAAAAAAATATTTTTTCTTTCCTCTTTTTTTGCCCCATTTTGCTTGGTCATTTTGTATCTTTGACCTCCAATTCACCGTGAATGTACGGAGGTAGAAGGCCGTTTCATTAACAATGTTTAATTTCGGTTAATCATGCCAGATCATAATACTCAAAATGATTAAATAAATGAAATATTCCATAAAATAATGCCAATTTGTTAATTAATTCTAGGAATCTTTTTTCTGTTCTTTGAATAAAATATATTTCTGGAATCTTTCAGTCCAATGTTAATTAATTGTTTAGTCCATTGAATATTCATAATAATGGTACATATGAACATTCAGATGTAATATTACTGCTAAATTATACGTACAATCACAATTACAAACATGTTTAGTCTTTAGTTTAACGGAAAAAAAAAAAGACTGCTAAAAAATTAAAAGATATGTACGAAATGTATCCCACGTTAATAGAGGAGAAGGGATAATAAAGTATTTCTTTTAATTAACAAAACAAATATTAAGTATTCGAGGATTTACACTCTGTATCATTTATGATAAAATTAAACGATAACTTATTATTTTACTTATACCTCCAATCGTTATACACTTTTGTTTTATTTGTTTCAGAAAGGTACTTAACTTTATTTGCACGCCTTAGTAGTACTGTTGTATTTACTTAAGGGCCGTTTGGAATACTTCCACTTGAAATTTTTCAACAAAATTTTAAATTTATATTTAACTCTCTCTCATTTTAAAGTTGATAACTTTTTTATTTAAGTCCAAATAAGATATATATTTTTTTAAATCGCGTATAATGACAAGAGTAACGAAACAAAATCCATATAACATTTTTTTCAAACATGTTTCAAATTTCTACATTACTTTTTATATAACAGTTCACTTGCAATTCACATTTTACGCATACACATATTTCAATTTCAAACTTATATAATTGGAACTCCAATTTATAAAACTCCAACTCTAACCATTGTTTTAAAAGGACTATTGTACTCAGTAAATAAAGTCACAAATTATAAAATAAAAGGAAGTTCAACAATTAGCCCCTACAATTGTTTTCTTGAACTTTCTTGTTTGTTTAAAAAAGTTAGGTACCACCAAGTAAAAAGAAGGTTTTATTTCAAAAATAGCACATGTGGGAAAAATATTATTAAAATTAGTACTAGTTTTGTTTCCTTTCATTGCTAGCACTGCCACGTCATTTTTTTTAATTTGTGGGACTCAGAAGCTTTAATTAAGGGATGCCAAATTCTGGGATTATCCACGTCTTCCCACCCGCCCAAATCTCCATCCGATGCCCTAACCTGATTTTCAAACCATTTTCAATATTTAGAGAGAGAAACTCACGAATAGAGAGAGAAAGAGAGCAGATTAGATAGAGAGAGACATACCATAACAAAACCATTGGAAACCGCTCCAAAACGACTTCGAAACGTCTCAAAAAACCGTTTGAAACCGTCTGAAACCACCACTCACTCCCTCTATATAGCTTTTCGAACTTTGTAATGGGTAAAGAATTTTCAAAAACCACTCAAACCCAGTCGAAAATTCCTCAGTCTCCCACGTCCAAACCCACGAAGTTGGCGGAGAAAAACATTACTCCCGAAATGAGGTCTCCTCAACTAATGGATTCAGTAGAGAAACGCCCACTAGCGGAGAAAAACACTAAAAAATCGGATGAGAAAAACCTTAAAAAATTGACGCCGGAGAAAAAGAAAGGCACTAGAGGAAGGGTTGAAGAGAAAGCATGGGAAAATGAATCCAAGAAGGTGAAAAGAACCCTAGAAGAGAAGAACGTGGATGTTGAAAAGGTAACAAGTATGCATTTTCAATTGATTTTTTAAGAAGTTTATATTTTTAATGGACATTTGGTAAAAATGTGCATTTTTAATTAGGATGTTTGCATAAATTGATTATATATATATATATATATATAAGGGAGGCATGGGTCGTTTACAAATGGTATCAGAGCCTGTACCAAATTAAAAGTATGGCCAACGAGAACGTTGGGCCCTAGAAGGAGGGATGATTGTGACAGTCAACAGTCCTTACAAGGAATAGGGTAAGCTGTGCAGTCCCACATCGTTTGAGAATGGATGGTTCATAAGTAAAGAGATTACCTCCTAATGGTACAAGGCCTTTTGGAGTGAGTTCAAGAGAAAAACCGTACTGCGGATAATATCATACTAAAAAGAGACATATGTCATTATAATTTGATAATAGCCTAACTTTGAATTTTCAGAACCCTCCTCTGTGTTTCCCCTTCTATCAATAGTTGTCCACATGTTTGATCCTTTTGAATCGCAAGATGAGAGATTTACAAAAAAATAAAATAAAATAAAATAAAATAAAATAAAATTTCCGGACAAAAGATATCGAGCTATTATGAGACAGTTAACGCTTTGTGAATTATACGACGTCAAGATGCACTCAAACTTTTCCAACTTACGTCTTGATGGCTCGACGGATTGACTTTGACTATTGTGAATTGTGGTGTAAATTAAAACTTTATTCCTAGTACTGTTGTATTTTTACTTATTTGAATGGTGTGGTATTAGGTTAAAAATAAAATAAAATTGAGAGAAAGAAACATCATAGAGCAATTTGTTTTTAAGAATAATTCCAATGAAACAAGACTTCACCATTAAATGAAAGCTGAAGTCAAGGGTAATAGAGTTAAAAGGTAGACCAAATAGATTCTAAGTCATGTATTACAAGTGTAGTACAATAGCAATCAATAGAATAGGAGATAAGGTTTTGAGAGTATTTTGACACCACAAAAAAAAAAAAAAAAAATATATATATATATATATATATATATATTACCACCACAGAGTTTTAAGGGGTTTGGGATTCCAAAAATTTCTCTCTTTTTTTTTTTTTTTTTTTTCAGCGAAGAACACATGACGTGATGAAAATGATTACTTTTATTTATGCTCCTCACCTTTTTGTTACCATTCATTTCATTGTCACTCTAGCCTCTAGATCATCTGCACTTTCACATTCACGTGATCCATACCAATTCACCTTTTTTTTTTTAACAAAAAAAAAATTTAATAAACGTGAAAGGTTTTGTTAAATTCAAAAAACGATAATTATTTTAAATGATAAATCATTAATTAATTAATATCAATATATGTTTTTATTAGTTAATCACCGATTAATCTAGAATCAATCAATATTTTTATCGGTCATATGTTTAGAAAAAAAAGTTATCTTGACTTTTTTTAAAAATAAATGTTCAAAAAGTATCGAGCTACTTAAATTTTCCTAAAAAGAAAGTTTTTTATTATTTACAATCTTTTGAACGAGGCATTTATTAGTTATTTAAACAAATTAATTTAGTGGTTATAAGTATAATTTGGTGGTTGTTTTACCCATAACTCTATTAAAAGTGTAGATTTTAAATTCCTCACCCTCAATTTGAAAAAAAAAAATCAATTAATTTAAATGCCTGATATCTTACCTTTCATTTTAAAACATGATATCTTATATTTCATTTAATTGCTTGGTGATTTAGTGGGGTTCACTTGACTCCTTCTCCTAAAAGCCCTTGTGGTCGATCTGTCCCGTGAAAAGTGTGTGTGTTCTTGCTTGTATATATCAAAAAAATTGGTAGTCACTTGACGAGTCTCACATCAACAGGAAATGAGGACTTTGAGTGACATATAAATGCCCACAAGTTCTCTTCTAGTCAGCAATTGCCTAGAAGTTATAACTTAGTGGGGTCGATCTGCTTCATGAGAAATGTGTATGTTCCTGTTTGTGTATACCAAAAAATCATAAAGAAAAGAAAACTGAGATCAACTATCTGATGCTATGTAAATTGAATCGTGTGTTTGATTTTAGGCTCCATTTGGATTACGTATCCATTCCTGAAAATGAAATTTTTTTTATTTTAAATGAAAAAATATTTTCATTTTGAGATAAGATGGTGTTTTGATGTGTAAAAAGTTTCTTTTTTAAAACAAAAAGTTATTTAGAATAAGAAAAAAACGGTGTTAAGAATAGTATCTTGTGAGAAGATTTCAAAAATACTCTTTTTTTTTTCAAAAAAGTATTGTATAAAGTAAATTTGAAATTATATAATTTTTTTTTTATTTTTTTTAAAATAGGAGAACAATAAAAAAGTGAGACAAATATTTTTTTGTAAAAATTTTTTAATTTCAGAAATTAGATACTCTATCAAATCAAAGAATTAGTGTAACAAGATATTTTTCGGTTATGGATTCTAGTGATATGCCTTTTCGTTTGTGTGTCATTAATACTGTAAAGACTAATTTCTATGGAGGGTTGTACTTATATTTGTATCTTTTTCTTGAGTTGAATGAAATTTTCTATTTCAAAAAAAAAAAAAAAATAAAAAAATAAAAAGCAAATCCTGAGATTAACTCTCTTAAAAAATAAAACTAATCAGACTTTCATCAAAAGAATGAGATTTCGAAACCTGTAAACGGAATCCCGAAGTTTATAAGAAATGAAACAGAACCCAGAGTGGGCGTGCCAACTAACTGCCAATGGATTCCGAATCTCAATGATACCAAAATATATGTACATTTAAATAAATAATATAAAACTAAAATTAAATCGAGGGATTCCTTTTTATTTTTTATTTTTACTTTTTTTTTTCTTTGCAAATCATTGTTATATTATACCCGAAATAGCCGTACTGAAATTTAAAAAGAAAAAAGAAAAAAAAAAATACGGCAACGAAAAGTCATTCTTCTCCACTATTTATGGAGAGTTATAGTCGCGAACGGAACGTACGAAAACTCTCCATACAAACACACACACAGTCTCTTTCTCTCTCTCTCTCTCTCTCTCTCTTTCTCTCCCCTATCGCAGTTTCTCTTTCTAGACTCTAGAGTCATGGCGGCCGAGCTATCCTGCTCGGCGGACCTATTGGCCGGACTCCTGGGTCCGAACACGACGAACGCCACAGCCGCCGCGTCCCTCATCTGCGACCAGTTCTCCGTCGTGTCCTCCAAGTTCTCCGACACGGCCTTCGCCATCGACACCACCTACCTCCTTTTCTCCGCCTACCTCGTATTCTCCATGCAGCTCGGCTTCGCCATGCTCTGCGCCGGCTCCGTCCGTGCCAAGAACACCATGAACATCATGCTCACCAACGTCCTCGACGCCGCCGCCGGTGGCCTCTTCTACTACCTCTTCGGCTTCGCTTTCGCCTTCGGCTCCCCCTCCAACGCCTTCATCGGCCGCCATTTCTTCGGCCTCAAGGAGATCCCCTCCGAGGGCTTTGACTACTCCTTTTTCCTCTACCAGTGGGCCTTCGCCATCGCCGCCGCCGGTATCACCAGCGGCTCCATCGCCGAACGCACTCAGTTCGTCGCCTACCTCATCTACTCCGCCTTCCTCACCGGATTCGTCTACCCCGTCGTCTCCCACTGGTTCTGGTCCGTCGACGGCTGGGGCGGCGCCGGGAGAACCTCCGGCGACCTCCTATTCAGCACCGGAGTCATCGATTTCGCCGGATCCGGCGTCGTCCACATGGTCGGAGGCGTCGCCGGACTCTGGGGAGCCCTAATCGAAGGTCCGAGAATCGGCAGATTCGGCTCCAATGGCCGAACCGTCACTCTCCGAGGCCATAGCGCCAGCCTCGTCGTCCTCGGAACCTTCATGCTCTGGTTCGGATGGTACGGATTCAACCCCGGCTCCTTCACCAAAATCCTCAGCGCCTACAGCTCCGGCGGGTACTACGGCCAGTGGAGCGCCGTAGGCCGCACCGCAGTGACGACAACCCTCGCCGGCTGCAACCGCCGCCCTAACCACTCTCTTTGGGAAGCGAATCCTCTCCGGGCACTGGAACGTCACCGACGTCTGCAACGGCCTGCTCGGAGGGTTCGCCGCCATCACCTCCGGGTGCTCCGTCGTGGACCCGTGGGCGGCGATCATCTGCGGGTTCATGGCCGCCGTGGTCCTGATCTCGTGCAACAAACTGGCGGAGAAGGTGAAGTTCGACGACCCGCTCGAGGCGGCGCAGCTCCACGGCGGGTGCGGCGCGTGGGGGATAATTTTCACGGCGCTGTTCGCGAGGGAGAAGTACGTGAACGAGGTCTACCCGGGGAAGCCGGGGCGGCCATATGGGCTGTTCCTCGGCGGCGGAGGGAAGCTCCTGGCGGCCCACGTGATCCAGATCCTCGTGATCTTCGCGTGGGTCAGCGTTACCATGGGCCCACTGTTTTACATTCTCCACAAGCTCAAGCTCCTGAGGATCTCCGCCGAGGACGAAATGGCCGGCATGGATCTGACCCGGCACGGTGGCTTCGCCTATGTGTATCACGACGAGGATGATGCTGAGAAGCCAAACAGTTTTCCTCTCAGGAAAGTTGAGCCAAACAATGTCACTCCTTCAGTTTAGT
The DNA here is from genome assembly GCA_009761775.1 of Ficus carica. Lineage (NCBI taxonomy): Eukaryota > Viridiplantae > Streptophyta > Magnoliopsida > Rosales > Moraceae > Ficus > Ficus carica. Next base: position 2,025,279 of record CM019746.1, read on the forward strand.
TTTTCCTTTTGTCTCTCTCTTTCTCTTTCTCTTTTTTTTTTTAATGCTTGTTAATAACTATTATCTTTAGTTATTAATATCATTCAACGGCACATCGTTTTGAAATGAAAAAATTCATCATGAATCAAGAATTTAAATTAAATTGATCTTTGGAATAAAGAAAAATTAGAACACAAAATTTGGGTGAGAAAAATGAGTGAATTATGGATTTCGAAAAAGATTAAAAAGTGGGCTTGAGTTTATATTACGAATTGAAAATTTTCATCTCAAAATGATGTGCAAAACAGTGAGGAAGAATATTATTTTGTAGTCGTTATGGAGAACTTCTAGAATATGTGGAAAATGTGGATATATTGGTTGGTGGTGGTGTGTTTGAATATTGGATGCTGATATGGAAGATGATTATGAAGACCGTGAAACTAGCTCCTGTTTTCTTGCCATGTAATTGGTTATTTACTTATTTTAATGTATTATAGGACATTCTTATCTTTAGGGTAAAAAAAGAAGAAGATATTACTATATATTTATTTTATTGAGTGCGATTTTGTTTTGTTTTCTTTGAATTGTGGTTGTTAATGTTGATAGTCGAGGGATATGGAAGGAGTGGTTTTCCGAGATTGTGGGTTGATTTCCTTTTTTTGTTTTTTTTTTGTTTTTATAAGACAGTGAAATATATTATATATATATATATATATGTGTGCATATATTTAAATTATAATTTGCAACTTGGAATTTGAAGTCGTCCAATGTCTAGTTGCCAGCAGTGGGTTGTTTGGAATTCTGGAAATTATGAGTCTATGGCTGCTAGTTACTTAGATGGGTCCCAGTGCTTTTTTGGAGGACTTGGGGGATTCCTGCGAAATTCAACACCAGGATACTTTGTATCTGGAAAAGTATGGGGTTATAAATTTTAAAAGAAAGTGGCAGAAAGCTTTTAAAAAAAATTAAAATAATAAAATAAAATAGAAGTGGAAAAAAAAAAAAAGAAAAAAAAAAAAAAAAGAGAGAGAGAGAGAGAACTTTTATCTAGCCACGTGTGGAAAATATGAAAGGTTTAATGACAGATAGGTCCTCGAATTTAATACTTGTCACATTTTGATCCCGAACTAATTTATGAACAAAAATCTCCTCAAATTAAGGTGGTTGTTGGCAAATGAGAGAGCATTGGAACCCTTTTTTTGCAATTTGAAATTTATGAATTCAAATAGGAGTTTAGAAGATAACAAATATGTATGTGTTATATAATTCGAACTATAAAATTCCGAATCGTGTTTTATTTTTTCATATTTATTTATTTTTTTAAAAAAATCAGTATGGTTCGGAATTTTATATGTTTGAATTATGTAACCCAAATGCCCCCTAATTTTTTTTTTACTAGTAATTCAAATTGTTAAATTTATCAACTTTTAAACAGAAGGAGAAATGTGCATCATCACACATGATTGGTAATTGATAGGCAAGTGCAACAATAATCTTAAGGATTTAAACTTTAAAAAAAAAAAAAAAAAAAAAAAAAAAGATAAGAAAAAATTGTTAGATCAATCTTAAGTCTTGATATCATATTATTTGTATTCTTTCTCCAAACTTACTGAAACCGTAAATTTTGATAGCCTTCCATGATAGTCATTCATATCCGTAATACAGTCATCACTCCCTATAAAAGAATCGCCACCCATGCGTTACTCCGCCCTTAATTGCCCTATTCAGACCCTCCTTGCACGAGCTTTTCTCACCTTGACCCCCCAACGATGCAACATCCTCCTACCCCGAGAGCTTCTCTCCCCTCAACTAATCGGCGATGCAAGGACCTGCCACCTTGTGAGATTTTTTACCCTCGACCTCACCATCACCTTCCAATAACACAAGCTCCTCTCGCCTTTTACCTGTGGAAAAATTTCACTTTTAGCACCTGTGGGGAAAAGATTATTAAAATCAGCATCACTTTTTCATCCCTTCAGTTCTAGCACCGCCACGTCATCAAAACCCATGATCTGTGGGGCCAAGCTGCAATTAATGTATGTCAAATTACGGGTTTGTCCTCGTCTCCCTCGCATGCCCCAGAAAACCAGTATCTACAGTATTTTAGAGAGAGAAAAATGAAATCTAGAGAGAGAAAATGAAATCTAGAGAGAGAATTTGATGCAGTTGCGCGGAACCGCACGGAAACCGTCCGTAACCACCACGAAAGGCCACCAACTTAGGAGTTTAAAAAACCGGAACCAGAGATCGAGAGAATGAGGGTTGAGGGGAAATCGAAGTTAAGGAATCAAAGATGACGAAAATAAAAAAAAATTGCTTTTTCGTTTAAATGTTTAAAAAATTTTCCTCATTTGAATAGTTATTATTGAACAGTATCTCTTCTTACGGGTTCGGTCATTTTCATAATGACCGCCTGGTAATTATGAAAATGACCCATGTAACTGTTATAACTCTCGCATATAATTTTGGTCATAACGGTTATGACCATGTGGTCATTATAAAATGACCCGCTTTTTAGAACTCAACAATCCTTATACCGGATCGGTCATTTTCATAATGACCCCATGGTCAATATCTTTGTGACCCCTGAAATTGTCAATACGGTGACGTATTGGTCAAAGTGTTAGGCCATCGGTCATAACAGTTATGACCGTCCGGTCATAACAATTATGACCACCATGTTAAGCCATCGGTCATAACTGTTATGACCAACGTGTTAGGCTATCGGTCATAACTGTTATGACCACACGGTCATAACTGTTATGACCTACAGTGTTAAACCATTGGTCATAACTGTTATGACCACACGGTCATAACCGTTATGACCTCTGTGTTACATCATCGGTCATAACAGTTATGAGTATGGTCATAACCGTTATGACCCCGTTGTATGTAGTATTTCGTTCATTTTCGTATTGACCGCCTAGTCATAACTGTTATGACCCGTTTAAATGACGATTTTTAGCATTTAACCTTGGTCAAAAATATATTGACCGGATGGTCATTATGAAAAAAATGACCAGTGGCTTTTGGAATGCCAGCAGTCATTGATGTTCGGGCCACCCTTCATTTATTTCTAAATACCATATTTGCCCTCATCCCCCCTCCGTCTAAAGTCATTCTCCCTCTAATTGCCCTAACAAAAATTTCAAAAACAAGCTTCTACAATATTTTTGAGAGAGAAACTCCGGTTCTAGAGAGAAAGTGTTATAATCAGCAGCCACCGACCCATAACCGCTCGATAACCGTCCCAAACCGCAACGAAATTATTGTATAAACTGCTTAGACGTCTGTTAACGTCGTGTAATCCTTAAAAATATACCGGTACGAAATTATTTGGACACACACAAAAATGTCTGCAAAAAACACTTCTCTCTTGAGGAGGTCAGCCCGACTTTCGTCTCAGCCAACGACGTCGTCATCGGCTGACAAAAAAACCGGTACCAGAGATGGAGACAATGGGGTCCGATGCTGGTTTGAAGATAAAGCAGGGGGAAATAGGTGTAAATGATGCGGAGGAGTTGATCAGTTCCTTAGAAGCTAAGTTATCGAAAGCCGAAGAGGTAAAAATTTTGTTGTTTTTCTGCTTATAAAGTATATATTTTTATTTTTATTTTTATATTACTCTATTTCATCAAGAATGTGCATTTTTTATCGACTATATAATAAAAAGTTTCCCTTTTTACTATTGTTAAAAAGTTTCCATTGTTAACAACCAGTTGGTTTTGGGATAATGTACCATAACCAACATTTTTAAATTTTTCATAAATAATGTGCAGTGTTGATTGATTATTTTTGTAAAGGTTTAATTTTTATATGTGTTATCGTTTAGCCATTTTAAGATTTTAAGATATGTTAAAAAATTTCACTTTAACATTATTAAAGTTCGTATTTTTATCTGATTTTCTACCATTATCCAACCGATTGTATAATTTTGTTTGACGGTTAATATATATATATATAAAATGTAACTATCGGTCATAACATAACAGGTGGTCATAACTGTTATGACCACCGTGTTAGACTATCGGTCCTAACTGTTGTGACCAGGTGGTCAAAACTGATATGACCGTGGCCTGTCACGGTGGTCATAACAGTTATTACTAATTGGTCATTACTGTTATGACTGATAGTCTAATTTTTATTTAGTTGGGGATAAATGGTATGAAAGTATCCCTTTCCTGGTGATATCGGTGGCTGTTTAGTACTAATTTTGCGATCAATTGGTAATATTTGGTGAGGTTTTTTACGATTACTTGAAGTTCGTAAAGTTAATAACTTTATTACTGTTACCATCAACGCAGGGTCAATACGTCCGCCTTGTACCGGACAGTCAAATTTCCAGGGCGAAGATAAATACTTTCGTAAACATAACGGAGACATTGAAAAAACTTCGTGGGTGGTTGTCTCCGCGACAGTACGAGTCCTTGAAGATTCAGCCATGTATTCAACAGCTCATGCATTTAGATACTCTTGGTTGGTCTGGGCAGGTATTCCACAACATCGTGATGCGCCTGACGACTCATTCGGCCATGGGTGACGCTCTATGGTTTGAGCTTGGTGAAGACTTGGTCAGATTTTCCATCAACGAGTTCTGCCTAATAACCGGCCTGAATTGTGTAGGGTCTACACATCTCCCCGTTGTGGAAAGCCGATTAATGTCAAAATATTTTCCGGATGTTAGGGGTGTTACGAGAGAATATTTGGAGCTGCAGATGTCGAATTCTAAGTTTGACAATGACGACGATGCGGTCAAGCTTAGCCTACTGTACATTGTGTTTAGCATCCCTTTATCGAATGCAAGCTCCGTTAAGATAGACCCAAAGTATTTTGCCCTGGCGGATAACTTAGATGCTTTCAATGAATTTCCTTGGGGTGTGCTATCATGGGAGGCAACGCGGACTGCAATCTGCAGTACTGTGGAAAACAGGATTTCTTCGAAGAGAGGACCAAAAAAAAATATTGACAAATCTCGTTACAGTGTTGCGGGGTTCCCCCAGGCCTTGCTCGTTTGGGCATATGAGACCAGCCCAGTGATAGCTTCCAAGTTCACTACCAATTACGAGCATGCCCTTCCGCGTATGATGTCGTGGACCACCGCGGACAATGTGAGGTTTGATGATGTATTGGCTGCTTTTGCGACGGTTGGCGAATCCAAGGTATTTTAAAAAAAATTTACGTTTCATTTTTGGGCCCAGCCGCAATTACAATAGGTGGTCATCACCATAATTAGCAGGGGGGTCATAACTGTTATGACCGTTGACCACAAGGTCATAACAGTAATGACCGTGTGCAGTCATAACAGTTATGACCGTGTGCAGTCACAACTGTTATGACCACACGGTCATAACTGTTATGACCGTGTGCCGTCATAGCTGTTATGACCACACGGTCATAACAGTTATGACCGCTTGGTTGGTGATTTATTTGAGAAATGACAATTAATTTTATGTAATTTATTATCTGTTGTGTCAGTCATTAACATATTATGACCGATGTTTGTGTGCATCTTAAGTGTGTTGATTTGACGCCAACCGAAGAGGAGTTAAAGAACCCATGCGTTGCGCGCCTATTTTTGAATCTTCCCCAGGCCCAGCCTCAATTACCACATTCCAAGTCTTCCTTCCCCCGACCGAGCACAGATACAAACTCCGAGTGGCGGGAGTTTCAAAAAGAGATCCGCACAGAGATTGCCTCACTGAAAAAGGAACAGAAGCAATCCAACAAACTCTTGAGGCGGGTTCTTAAAATCTTGTCCGCCAACAGTAATGTTAAGGGACAGTGTCAGCCACATACGGCTCATGTAGATGCCGAGAACGAGAATAATAAGGTAATCCTGTAATTTAATTTCAGTCTTCCACATTCAAGATCATGATAATTTTTTAACCACCATATATGCAATGAACCTATCGTTTATGTCACGTTGTGAAACCACACAGGTAAATATTGCGGAGGAGGAGGTTAATGAGGGAGAGGCGAATGCCAAATCCGAGCCATCTGTTGAAGAAATTGCGGAGGAGGCCATGCCTGATCTGGAGAAAGGCGTAATAGAGGAGGATGATGGTAAAGAAATCATCCCGGATCAGGATCCATCAATTCTTGACGAGCCAGCCAACGAGGTTAGCATCGGGCCCCTGTTTGTTCCGCATATCTGAAACTGACATTTTACTCTTCAAAAGTTTCATCAGTATTATTAAATGTGTATTACATCTTTATTTGTAGATTCCTAAGAAGAAGAGGGCCAGACTATCAAGCCTTCGCCAACGGCCGTCCGGTCGTACGACTGATATTGGATCTCCGTCGAAGGCTCCGACTAACCTTATTTACGCCCTCCCACCGTGTCTCGCAGATCAACCTCCTGAACAAACACTAGAGGAGTTCAGGGAGTGGATCAAGGCGGGAGTATTGAAGAGGTCTCCTCCAGGGTAATTGAATTTTACACGAGTTATTGATAATCAATTTGTTGTAAACATTACAACTTTGTGTTTTGACAGTAACTAACCTTATTTATGTTTAGTAAACGGCCTCCCCGATACGTTGCCAAGCATGATACATTGAGCGAACCCCATGATCTCGGCCTCATGTTGGTAGAAAAAAAAAGCTGGTATTATGAATTAGCTACCTTCCCTGTTTGGTTATGGGACGAAGTAAGTATCTTTCTGTTGTATTTTTTTTTATAAAACAACGGTACATTGTTTGATGCCCTGTCGAGTTTTACATTACATTTGTTAATGTTTATTTGTTAATGTTTTACTCTTGTAGCACATTGACGTTGCCTTCTACTACTTGAGGAAGAAGAGCAGGCAGTTCACCGAATTGAAACAACGAATGGTGACAACAGTTGACACTTTTTTTACATCAAAGATTCGTTCATTATGGCGTATACACCAGAGTTCACCAGCCAACTTCGATTGGGGCTCCTGTCAATCTATACTCAAAATCATGACAGGAGTTAAAGTACAGAGTGGGTCCTCCTGGTTTGATGTCAACACTTTGCTAATACCAGTTCACTTAGCTGATCTTAAACATTGGGTATTAGTAAAGCTCGAGCTGACAAGCTGGACCATTGAGGTATATGACTCTCTGCAGCATGAAGGCCGTCACAATGCAAGGGTCAGAGAAGGACTTGAATGTTTAGCAGTGTTCATTCCAATGCTGGCTGAAAGAATAAATTTGTTCGACGTCAAGAAAAGAGATCCCCCTGGAATTCACCCAATACCAGTCACCATAATGAAAGACATCCCTAAACAAGCCAATGGGTTAGTACAATCAAATTTATGTCAACACTTTGCTAATAGTGACTGTTATGATGACACGATTTTAATTCATCTTTATCATTCGTTCAACAGGGGTGACTGTGGCATGTTTACCATTAAATATGCTGAATGCTTGCTAGAAGGGAGGGATGTCCGTTATTGGGTCATTGCTGAACGTATGCAACTATTTCGGGAGTGGCTAGCATGTTTCTTCTGGCTCCATGCCAAAAGAAAAATTGAACAAACTTACAAAAGTGATGATGATGTCAACATGGACATTGGCTAACAAATTGTAATTCTTCATTCTAACCTTTGCAATCTGTTTATAGGGACATTGTTTAACAAATTTTTTTATTATATTCGTCAAACTTTACCATAGTGTATATAGGGACATTTTTTTCATAATATACCTTAAGTATTTTATGACCAGGTGGTGTATTGTTCTATGTATAAGCCGTGTAGAAAAGGCCCAAAAAATGTGCCATTCATTACCAGTTTTAAAACAACAATTTCAGCAAATGTCATAACAGCCGAAGCTCCCGGTCATAACGGTTATGACCACACTTCTGTATAATATTAAACAAAAACAAAAAAAAAATGAACATTTTAAGGCCCTTTTTCGGTAAAGGTCATAACAGTTATGACCATGTGGTCATAACGGTTATTACCTTGGTCTGTGTAATATTTAAACAAAAAAAAAAAACGAACATTTTTGGGCCTTTTCAGTGAAGGTCATAACAGTTATGACCATGTGGTCATAACGGTTATGACCTTGGTCTGTATAATATTTTAAAAAAAAAACGAATATTTTAAGGCTCTTTTTCGGTAAAGGTCATAACAGTTATGACCATGTGGTCATAACTGTTATGACCTTGGTCTGTATAATATACAAAAAAAGAAAAAAGTCATGTTCGACGCCTTTTTCAGTAAAGGTCATAACTGTTATGACCAGACGGTCAAAACGGTTATGACCGCTGGTTTGTAACAAATTTAAAATAAAATTGTGGTCATAACGGTTATGACCTCTCGTCCAAAAAAAATAATAAAAATTTAGAAAAGTCATGTTTCAGGCCATTTTCCACCTAAGGTCATTCCTGTTATGACCGTGTGGTCATAACAGTTATGACCTCTCGTCCAAAAAAAATAATAAAAAATTAGAAAAGTCATGTTTCAGGCCATTTTCCACCTAAGGTCATTCCTGTTATGACCGTGTGGTCATAACTGTTATGACCTCTCGTCAAAAAAAAATAATATAAAATTTTTTAGTCATGTTTCAGGCCATTTTCCACCTAAGGTCATTCCTGTTATGACCGTGTGGTCATAACGGTTATGACCTCTCGTCCAAAAAAAATAATAAAAAAATTTTTTAGTCATGTTTAAGGCCATTTTCCACCTAAGGTCATTCCTGTTATGACCGTGTGGTCATTCCTGTTATGACCGTGTGGTCATAACTGTTATGACCTCTCGTCCAAAAAAAATAATAAAAAATTAGAAAAGTCATGTTTCAGGCCATTTTCCACCTAAGGTCATTCCTGTTATGACCGTGCGGTCATAACTGTTATGACCTCTCGTCCAAAAAAAATAATATAAAATTTTTTTAGTCATGTTTCAGGCCATTTTCCACCTAAGGTCATTCCTGTTATGACCGTGTGGTCATAACGGTTATGACCTCTCGTCCAAAAAAAATAATAAAAAATTAGAAAAGTCATGTTTCAGGCCATTTTCCACCTAAGGTCATTCCTGTTATGACCATGTGGTCATAACTGTTATGACCTCTCGTCCAAAAAAATAATGAAAATTTTTTTTAGTCATGTTTCAGGCCATTTTCCACCTAAGGTCATTCCTGTTATGACCGTGTGGTCATAACGGTTATGACCTCTCGTCCAAAAAAAATAATAAAAAATTAGAAAAGTCATGTTTCAGGCCATTTTCCACCTAAGGTCATTCCTGTTATGACCGTGTGGTCATAACTGTTATGACCTCTCGTCCAAAAAAAATAATGAAAAATTTTTTTAGTCATGTTTCAGGCCATTTTCCACCTAAGGTCATTCCTGTTATGACCGTGTGGTCATAACGGTTATGACCTCTCGTCCAAAAAAAATAATAAAAAATTAGAAAAGTCATGTTTCAGACCATTTTCCACCTAAGGTCAATCCTGTTATGACCGTGTGGTCATAACTGTTATGACCTCTCGTCCAAAAAAAATAATAAAAAATTTTTTTAGTCATGTTTCAGGCCATTTTTCACCTAAGGTCATTCCTGTTATGACCTCTCGTCCAAAAAAAATAATAAAAAATTAGAAAAGTCATGTTTAAGGCCATTTTCTACCAAAGGTCATTCCTGTTATGACCACTGTATTAAACATGCGGTCATAACAGTTATGACCACCTGGTTAAAACAGTTATGACCGACGCAACTGGTCAAAACGGTGACGTATTGGTCAAACCCTAATAAATTGTTTTCTCCATTCTCCCGCCCAAATCCCGACTAAACTAACAGTACCCAAAATATTGCAAAATTTGTCTATCCTATTTTCGTCGTTTTTCTCTAAGTGAAGCCTCACCAGTATTTTCTGCCCGATTACCCACTAATCGAAACTCACTGTAAGTCAAACAAATCTGATCACATCTTCTGCGGGCATTCTGTTAAAACTGCCCCTGACCATCCTCGTCACAGTTTAAGGCCGAATCTGCCAGATCTGCTTCTACTCCAGCTGAGTAGATATCTTCACACTTCCTATCAGCCAATCTGAGGTAATGGTTCCTGTTATTGTAGTTTTATTTGTTAATTTATTATTTAATGGGTGTGCTTTTTGAAATTTTAGTCAGCTCGCTATATATTACAAAACTGGTCATAACAGTTATGACCATCGTGTCACTATCATCGTGACCAATTTTGAGGTTTGTAATGCAAAAAAACTTTGTAATTCAAATAAATTATTGGATATAATCAACTCGCTATATATAAAAATGGCCTTATACCACAATGTTTCCTTCCTTTGTAATGCAAATATGTTATTGGATAACTTGATAGTGTTTCATTCACGAATGGATGCGGTTTGTGTTTTTGTCAATTATAATGGTCAATGGGACGGCACATCATCGTCATATGTTGGTGGCGAAATGAAGGGAATATTGGTGCCCGATAACTCAACATATGTTGAACTTGTTGAGTTGGTAAGAAGTGTGATTGGAATTAGAGGCCCAGACAAGAATATAGTCATGAGATACGGTGTTGAGCCTGGATTGCCTCTTGTGAGGATACAGTGTGATGCTGACGTTAAATTCTACATACAACTGAAGAAGAAGGATGTTCATGTGCTTAGCAAATTTCCAGTTACCATCGATGTATTGGATGAGTCTGCGGCGGAAGCAATGCCAGCAGAGGTTGGGGCAAGCAACCACATAGACGTTCAACGTTCTAGGGATGGGGGACAGAGTGATAAAGCCATGCAACATGTAAATGACAGTAATACGATCATCCCTCCTCCTCGTCAGTTCCCTTCTCCTACAGTAGGTCTGGATTTGCACAACGAAGATGAAATTGAAAAACAATATGAAGTTATGCACAATGATTTATGCACGGCCCATGATGATTGTAATGCCGGTAAAATGCATGATGCGGATGATTCGCATCGGTCAAACGAAAAGAGTATCGCAGCAAGTATTGGAGACCAATCTATTGTCAATAACACTAGATATGAAAATGACAAAGTATCCAGTAGTGACAGTCTATCCGACGGCGTCATTGTTGCTGATTATACACCTGTCACAATTCGCATAAACTGCATATTTGAGAACAAAAAGTTACTGCAATACCACCTTCATCACGATGCAATGAGTAAACACTACCAGTTCAAGGTGAAAAGGTCGAACTCTACTCTATTACACGTGATATGTATAGATAATGAGGGATGTCAATGGCAATTGCGTGCGACTAGGATGAGAGGTAGTGAAATGTTTGTTGTGAAGCGGTTCGACGACGTCCATACTTGTTCAATTGAAATCGTGCAAGGGCATCATCGTCAGGCGAAGAGTTGGATGATTGGGGAGTGTGTTAAGGCAAAATACTTGGATCCGACCAATACCTTATATAGACCAGCCGAAATAATGCGAGACATGCAGGACGAATTTGGAGTGTCTTTTAACTATCTTAGAGCATGGCGAGGGAAGGAAGCTGCACTGAACAGACTGAGGGGGGATGATGCTGAGTCATACAAAGGTACTTTCCCATATATGCTTATATGTTCTTGACTAGAATTAACACTGTTATACTTACGACATGGTATTGATAATTTAATAATTACAGTTCTGCCAGCGTGGGCTGAAATGGTTATGCGGAAAAATCCTGCATCCGACATTCAAATTGAGACAGACTCAGAAAATTGTTTCAAATACTTTTACATGTGCTTAGCTGTTTCGAAGCATGGTTGGCCGTATTGCCGTCCAGTCATTGTAGTCGATGGTTCAGCACTAAAGGCCAGGTTTGGAGGAATGTTGCTTGCAGCCTGCGGACACGACGCAAATGGCTCCATATTTCCCCTTGCATTTGGTATCGTTCCGTCGGAAAGCAATGAATCATGGAAATGGTTCTTCGAGAAGCTAAGGGATTCAATCGGCACAAGAGAGTCTCTTGCTATTGTGGCCGATAGGCATAAGGGTATCGAATATGCAGTCAACCATGTCTATCCAGATGCTGCATTCGGGATATGCGTCCAACACTTGGCTGCAAACTTGAAGGCTAGGTACAAAGATTTCAAAGGCCCTTTGAAGACCTATTTTGATGGTGCCTCGAGATCGTATATTTTAAGTGAGTTCCATCGTCATATGGAATCCATCCGTGGTCTTAACCCCGACATGCATCGATACCTTGTTGAGGCCGATCCTACAAAGTGGTCGCGAGCATACTTCAACGGTCGGAGATATGCAATCATGACAACCAACATTGCTGAGTCATTTAATAATGTGGATCGGAAAGCCCGATTAATGCCAGTTGGATTCTTGGTGGAATGGCTGAGGGCACTACTACAAAGATGGTTTGTCGAGAGGCGTGAAGAGGCCCTTAAAATAACATATAAACTGGCCCCAAAGGCTGAGAAATTGATTCGAACACATTTCTCGGTAGGCCTATCAGTAACGGTATGTGATAACGCCCACATCATACACACACGCATTAAAAAATAAAATTTGTGTTATCCTTCTTGCGAGCAATTAAACTAATATCTTCGTTGTTCTATTTGTTACAGCCTCGGTCAGCTGATCAGTTTGAGTATGCCGTCACCAGCAATGATGGCCAAATATGGATTGTCGATATGAGCGAAAGGACATGTACATGCAGACGATTTCAGGTCGATCAAATTCCTTGCCCTCATGCAATGGCCGTCTGTAACTACCGTCGAATTGATCCTTATAATTATTGCTCTAATTACTACACGAAAGACTATCTGTATTCTTGCTATGCAGATGTAGTCCATCCTATTGGCAGCGCCGAGGGCTGGGACGTATCTGAAGAAGTAAGCTTGCAAATTGTTAATCCTCCCACCACAAAGCGTGGGCCCGGAAGGCCACGGGTTCGTAGGATTCCGTCCCAAGGTGAAGAACATGAGCCTATTCGGTGTGGTAGATGTAATGGTTATGGACACAACCGTCAAACATGTACCAACTCAGTACCCTTACGAAAACGTCCAACAACAAGGACAGATACATAGTTGATAACAGGCAGTTTCAAAATTTTTTTAAAAATTATCATTCATTTTACTTTACTTTTAGAAGAATGTTGTATAACATTTTAGCACAATAGTTGAACACTTCACATTAAACAATTACATTCTTTTATGATAACAGTTATGTATTTTATATTGCAATAGAGTGATATTTGTTAAGTGACCAATTTCGCTTATGTCTGAAAACAAATAATAAAAAATTACACGAACATTTTTAGAAAAAAATATAAATAACTTGTTATTGGGGTTGGTGAAATGGAGGAGAAGATATAGGGGACAAGAAACAGTCGTATTGTTGCAGAAAATGGTAGTTGTTTTTTTTTTTTTTTATATTTGTTACAAACCAGCGGTCATAACCGTTATGACCTTTAGTGAAAAAGGCGTCGAACATGACTTTTTTTTTTATATTATATATACCAAGGTCATAACCGTTATGACCACATGGTCATAACTGTTATGACCTTTACTAAAAAGAGCCTTAAAATGTTCGTTTTTTAAAAAAAAATATTATACAGACCAATGTCATAACCATTATGACCACATGGTCATAACTGTTATGACCTTTACTGAAAAGGCCCAAAAATGTTCATTTTTTTTGTTTAAATATTATACAGACCAAGGTCATAACGGTTATGACCACAAGGTAATAACAGGAATTACCTTCCCTTGAAATTGGCCTGAAACATGACTTTTCTAATTTTTTATTATTTTTTTTGGACGAGAGGTCATAACAGTTATGACCACACGGTCATAACAGGAATGACCTTAGGTGGAAAATGGCCTGAAAAATGAATTTTCTAATTTTTTATTATTTTTTTTGGACGAGAGGTCATAACAGTTATGACCACACGGTCATAACAGGAATGACCTTAGGTGGAAAATGGCCTGAAACATGACTTTTCTAATTTTTTATTATTTTTTTTGGACGAGAGGTCATAACAGTTATGACCACACGGTCATAACAGGAATGACCTTAGGTGGAAAATGACCTGAAACATGACTTTTCTAATTTTTTATTATTTTTTTTGGACAAGAGGTTATAACAGTTATGACCACACGGTCATAACAGGAATGACCTTAGGTGGAAAATGGCCTGAAACATGACTTTTCTAATTTTTTATTATTATTTTTGGACGAGAGGTCATAACAGTTATGACCACACGGTCATAACAGGAATGACCTTAGGTGGAAAATGGCCTGAAACATGACTAAAAAAATTTTTTATTATTTTTTTTGGATGAGAGGTCATAACCGTTATGACCACACGGTCATAACAGGAATGACCTTTCGTAGAAAATGGCCTGAAACATGACTTTTTTAGTTTTTTAATATTTTTTTGGACGAGAGGTCATAACCGTTATGACCACACGGTCATAACAGGAGTGACCTTTCGTAGAAAATGGCCTGAAACATGACTTATTTAGTTTTTTAATATTTTTTTGGACGAGAGGTCATAACCGTTATGACCATGTGGTCATAACAATGACCTTAGGTGGAAAATGGCCTGAAACATGACTTTTCTAATTTTTTAATATTTTTTTTGGACGAGAGGTCATAACAGGAATGACCTTAGGTGGAAAATGGCCTGAAACATGACTTTTCTAATTTTTTATTTTTTTTTGGACGAGAGGTCATAACAGTTATGACCACACGGTCATAACAGGAATGACCTTAGGTGGAAAATGGCCTGAAACATGACTTTTCTAAGTTTTTATTATTTTTTTTGGACGAGAGGTCATAACCGTTATGACCACACGGTCATAACAGGAATGACCTTAGGTGGAAAATGGCCTGAAACATGACTAAAAAAATTTTTCATTATTTTTTTGGACGAGAGGTCATAACAGTTATGACCACACGGTCATAACAGGAATGACCTTAGGTGGAAAATGGCCTGAAACATGACTTTTCTAATTTTTTATTATTTTTTTTGGACGAGAGGTCATAACAGGAATGACCTTAGGTGGAAAATGGCCTGAAACATGACTTTTCTAATTTTTTATTATTTTTTTTGGACGAGAGGTCATAACAGTTATGACCACACGGTCATAACAGGAATGACCTTAGGTGGAAAATGGCCTGAAACATGACTTTTCTAATTTTTTATTATTTTTTTTGGACGAGAGGTCATAACCGTTATGACCACACGGTCATAACAGGAATGACCTTTCGTAGAAAATGGTCTAAAACATGACTTATTTAGTTTTTTAATATTTTTTTGGACGAGAGGTCATAACCGTTATGACCATGTGGTAATAACTGGAATGACCTTAGGTGGAAAATGGCTTGAAACATGACTTTTCTAAGTTTTTATTATTTTTTTGGACGAGAGGTCATAACTGTTATGACCACGCGGTCATAACAGGAATGACGAACGTTTTAATTGGTGTAAGCTAACATTTTGCTGCTATATAAGGTACAAAGATAATATCATTGCTAATTCCTTTTATTCCCATCTGATCAATAAAATTATGACATTGGCCAACAAGATTAATGTGTAATGTTGAACTTCACAATCTACAACAATATACGATATAAAAAAAAGAATTAATTGTTACCAAGAATCAAAGAATGACACTATTTACAGTGTGGTTAAGTGAGATAACAACATTTGCAATGGTTTGGGAAAAAAACTAATAAGCTGTCTCATCATCCTCATCACTCTTATAAGCTTGTTCGAGCTTACGTTTGGCATGGGCCCACAAGTAACATGCCATCCACTCCCTGAAGAGTTTCATGCGTGCATCAATTACCCAATAACGGACATCCCTCCCTTCTATCAAGCATTCAGCATATTTTATTGTAAACATTCCACAGTCACCCCTGTTGCACGAAAGATTGAAAAAAAAAAATAAAATTATAAATAAGGATCACACATTCCACAGTGAATTTAATTAAAACAGCAAGCAATGATAGTACTAACCCATTGGCTTGTTTAGGGATATCTTTCATTATGGTGACCGGTATTGGGTAATTTCCTGGAGGATCTCGCCGTTTGAACTCGAACAAACTATTTTGTTCCGCCACAAGTGGAATGAACTTTGACAGTCCTTCCATTCCTTCGCGGACCTTAGAGTTGTGAGGTCCTTCGTGCTCCAGAGAGTCATATACCTCAATGGTCTAGTTTGTCAGATCGAGCTTAACTAATGCCCAATGTTTTAGACCCTCGAAGTGAATTGGCATTAGAACTGTGTTAACGTCCCACCATGAGGCCCCATTCTGAACACGGACTCCCAGCATTATCATGAAGATAGAATCACAGCAGGCCCAATCGAACTTATCGGGAGCTGACTGGTAGACAGTCCATAACGAACGAACTTTTGAAGTAAAAACTGTGTCTACCGTTGTCACCTTCCGTTGATTCAGTTCGGGGAACTGCCTGATCTTGTTCCTCAGATAGTAGAATGCAACGTCAATGTGCTACACAAACAAAAAAGATGCAAATTTATTGGAAAAAATTCATAGTCTGCACAGCCAATATGATTGACATTTGATTTTACCACACTTCTATAACATTGAGAATAAAAGATTGTTGAACGGTACTTACTTCATCCCATAGCCATACAGCTGAAGTAGCTAACTCATAATACCAACTTTTTTTCTCCACCTGCATGCATCCGAGGTCATGTGGTTTGTCCAACGTATCATGCGTCTTAGAGTATCGGGGAGGCCGTTTACTAAACAAAATGTACCGTCTGGTTAATTGGTGATGACATTGTTAATATAATGTAATTTTCAAATCGAACGTATAAGTATTATAAAAATAATTACCCTGTAAGATTCTTCTTCAATAAACCTTTTGGGAACCACGCCCTGAACTCCTCAAGTATCTCTTTTGGGGGTTCATCTGCGAGACCCGGAGGGAGGGCATGTATCAGCGTATTCGGAGCCTTCGATGGCGAGCCATCATGAGGCATGGAAGAAGAGGGCCGTTGTCCAAGCCTTGATAGTCTGACCCTCTTCTTCTTAGGGATCTATAAACGACAGATGTGAAACGAGTTAACATTTTACGATGACCATAATTGATATG
Organism: Ficus carica; assembly: GCA_009761775.1. Lineage (NCBI taxonomy): Eukaryota > Viridiplantae > Streptophyta > Magnoliopsida > Rosales > Moraceae > Ficus > Ficus carica. The sequence continues at coordinate 2,042,266 of CM019746.1, forward strand.
TAAATAAGTTAAAGATGATGAATAACAACCATGTCACCGATGCTCTCCTCGGATGCTGGCTCTTCAAGCTGTTTGACATCCAGCTCTCTCTTTTTATTTTCTTTAGCATCTTTATCCAAGCCAGATAAATTCTCCGGGTCAGGCATCATTTCCTCCTTTCCAACAGATGGATCGGATTTTTCCTTAACTTCTCCCTCGCTTTCTTCTAGGCTGGCTGTAATATGTTCCTGCGTGTTATCATAACATGTCATAATAAATAAAAAAAAATTATTATTTGTGGAAGACAGTTAAGATCATCTACATATATGGTAGACGCGATCGGAAAATAATTGTTTACCTTATTGTTATCAGCCTTGACGTCTTCACGAGAAACAATCACCTTGTTGGCGGTAAGGAACTCCATGGCTGCTTGAACACCCATATCCGCAACGGGACCCAAGTCAGAGTCCAATATGACATCATATTGCGAGCCGGTGCCAATGTGAGGGGGGGTAGTTTTCAAGGCATCCGATTCAGGCGTATGAACTTTAGTCTCTGGGCTGCTGCTGAAATGGAACGAAGTGTGTGCATCTCCTTGTCCCTTCCCTTGTCCCTTCTCATAAACGTTGGCGGCCAACATTTTTATCACCCTTCGCATGAGTTTGTTAGACTTCGTCTGACCCTTTTTAAGAGAAGCTAAATTTTTTTTAATGGAGACCACCTCTTTTTTAATGGAGACCACCTCTCCTCGAATCTCTTTTTGAAACTCGCGCCACTCGGAGTTTGTATCAGAGCTCGTTGGGGGGGCACGAGTCTTGGGAGGTAATTTAGGCACAACACTTGGGTTCTTCAAATATAGCCGCGCAACCCATGGGTCCTTCAACTCTTCTTCAGTTGGCATCATCACAAAACCCTTAGGCTGAACACATTTAATATCATATCATTAGTATTCATATTGATTAGATAATCAAATTAAATAACCACCCTTCTACTAAGTACAATGGCCAACATTGATATTAAAAAAACAAACAATTAATATTAACTGTATAAGATTACAGTATGGGTCATAACAGAATGACCGGACGGTCATAACTGTTATGACCGATAGTATAACGGTATCGGTCATAACAGTAATGACCAATTACTGTTATGACCACTAGTTAAAACCAGGGGTCACAACAGTAATGATCAATTGGTCATTACTGTTATGACCGATAGAGTCATAACAGTTATTACCACCTGGTCATTACTGTTATGACCACTGGTTAAAACCAGGGGTCATAACTGTTCTGAACGATAGCGTTATACTATCGGTCATAACAGTTATGACCAACTCGACATTACTGTTATGAACCCTGCTATATACTATAATATATAATTACTGTTATGAGGACAAGGATGATTTACATATGTAAATTGACCACCAATTGTAATTGACACAGCATACATAATACTCTGGGATAATATGTAAAAGACGAGCAACAGTTTTTTGTACCTGCTTTTCGCCAACCTCGGTAAAAGCAGACATAACATCATCGAACCTGACATTGTCCGCGGTGGTCCACGACAGCATACGCGGAATGACATGCTCGTATTTGGAGCAGAAATTCATTGCTATCGTTGGGAGGGTCTCATAGGCCCAAACAAGCAACGCATGGGGAAAGCCCGCAACACTGTAATGCACTTTGTCATTCTTTTTTAAGGGTATTCTCTTCGAAGTCACCCTGTTTTCAACTGAATTGCCGATTGCAGTCCGGGTTGCCTCCCATGAGAGCACGCCCCAAGGAAAATCATTGAACTCAGCAATGTTATCGGCAAGGGCAAAAAACTTCAGGTCTATCTTAACCGAGTTTGCATTTGACAAAGGAATGGAGAATGTCAAGTGTAGTAGACTAAGCTTGACAGCGTCGTCGTCGTTGTCCAAATTGGCTGCATTGGACAGATGAAGCTCCAAATGTTCTCTAGACACACCTCTTACCGTCGAAAAATATCTTGTTATTAATCGGCTCTCGACCAATGGGAGATGGGTAGACCCTACGCATTTCATGCCGGTAATGAGACAGAACTCGTTGATAGAAAATCTGACTAGGTCTGCACCCACCTCAAACCAAAGAGCATCACCCATCGATGAGTGATCCGTCAATCTCATAACAATGTTATGGAAGAGCTGCCCAGCCCAACCAAGATTACTTAATCCTAGAAACTGTTTAATGCATCGCTGATCGACGACGGCCGCGTACTGTTGTGGAGTCAACCACCGGTTCAATTTCGTACAAATATCTTTGATGTTAACAAAAGTATTTATTTTAGCCCTGGTAATTTCCGTATCCGGCACCCGTCGATTATATTGAACCTGCGGTCATGTTAATGGTAACATAACAGAATAAGTATACTGATGACAGTGAAGTAATCATACATATTACCAATCACAAAATAACAGCAATATGAAAGGTAACGAATTGATCACCATCAATTCCAAAAAAATAGATGTTTATGGTCCTAAAATGAGAAAGTCATCATGAAAATGACCGTCCAGAACAAACAGACAACTGTGTAAATATTGTGAGCAACAAATCATTATGAAAAAATGACATAATCACACACTTATAATATAATATAATGAAATGACCATCCTAAAATAAGTCAAAACTCATAGTAACTAATGTATGACCAACAAGCGTGGGCTGAAATGACCACACGAACATAACAGAAAAACTGAGGAATTATTATTTATTGTGACCAACAAGTCATAATGATAATGACCAGCAGTAAATAACTTAAGGCTGAGTAATTATTATTATGACCGGAGACTCATAACAAAAATGACCATTACACTTTTTTAAAAAAAAAAAAGACCCGATATCATATACACTTAGACACCAACATCGACGAAACCCACATATATATATATTTTTTTTATATATTATATAAACCAAACCACTAACTTTAACGAACGGATGCTTTATGGTTCAGAAACAGATAAAAATTCTAACTTTTTGTACATTATGATAAGAATTTTCAACAAACCAATTAGAAAGGTGGAATATCATCAAAAACACATATAAAAATGGAAACTTTGTTTTTACATGATCAATAAAAACTGCATATTCTTACTGAAAAATATTTAAAGTGTTAACTTTTTAAACACAAAAATCAAAACAACTTTTTCACCTATCCAGCCATGCATCGCTTATCTTCTACGGCACTTATATATAACAACCTCTGTAAATTTATTTTCAACACAAAAACAAAAATCAATATTTTTACCATTCCAGGGTCGGCTATATTCATTTCTGGTGAACTCATGAACTTCTTTGTATCACTTACTTCGATCTCCCCCTGCGTTCTCTTCGGCGAAATTTCGGGCGAACTGTTTTTCTCTGACATTTTCCTTGGCGTCGAAATGACTTATTTTTTTCCTTTTTTTAAAGATTGTTCGACGTTAAGGGACGTTCAAGCAGTAAATAACGGGTGCTCGCGGTGGTTTGGGACGGTTACTGAGCGGTTTCCGAGCGGTTGCAAAGCTTTCTCTCTCTAAAATCGGAGTTTCTCTCTCTAAAACACTGTAGAAGATGGTATGGGGTTTTGTTAGGGTATTCGAGCTAGAATGACTTTTGGGCAGGAGGGAAATGAAGGTAAATATTATTTTAAAATTGAAATGACTCTTGGTATTACCATGAGGACGGTCATTGTGAAAATGACCAGGTGGTAAATATACGGTTATGACCTCTGTGCTACGGTCAATATTGGTCAAACACGGTCACAACGAAATTGACTACGTGGTCATTATGAAAATGACCGTTATGTAATAATACTAGAAGTCATTTTAAATGAAATGAATATGAGAGGACGGTCATTTTCATAATGACCGTACGGTCATAACAGTTATGACCGCTGGTCTAATACAGAGGTCATAACAGTTATGACCACAAGGTCATAACAGTTATGACCGACAATCTAACACAGAGGTCATAACAGGAATGACCGTGTGGTCATAACTGTTATGACCGATGGTCATAACATGTTGACCAATACGTCACCGTATTGACAATTTACAGGGGTCACAAAGGTTATGACCGTTGTAAAATGACCTTTGCTGTAAAATGGCCAGAAATGTGAGTTTTTTAAATTTTTTTATTTTTTATGAACTGTAGGTCATAACAGTTATGACCGTGTGGTCATAACAGTTATGACCGATAGCCTAACACGTTGGTCATAACAGTTATGACCGATGGCTTAACACGGTGGTCATAATTGTTATGACCGGACGGTCATAACTGTTATGACCGATGGCCTAACACTTTGACCAATACGTCACCGTATTGACAATTTCAGGGGTCACAAAGATATTGACCATGGGGTCATTATGAAAATGACCGATCCAGTATAAGGATTGTTGAGTTCCAAAAAGCGGGTCATTTTTATAATGACCACATGGTCATAACCGTTATGACCAAAATTATATGCGAGAGTTATAACAGTTACATGGGTCATTTTCATAATTACCAGGCGGTCATTATGAAAATGACCGAACCCGTAAGAAGAGATACTGTTCAATAATAACTATTCAAATGAGGAAATTTTTTTAAACATTTAAACGAAAAAGCAATTTTTTTTTATTTTCGTCATCTTTGATTCCTTAACTTCGATTTCCCCTCAACCCTCATTCTCTCGATCTCTGGTTCCGGTTTTTTAAACTATCCTAAGTTGGTGGCCTTTCGTGGTGGTTACGGACGGTTTCCGTGCGGTTCCGCGCAACTGCATCAAATTCTCTCTCTAGATTTCATTTTCTCTCTCTAGATTTCATTTTTCTCTCTCTAAAATACTGTAGATGCTGGTTTTCTGGGGCATGCGAGGGAGACGAGGACAAACCCGTAATTTGACATACATTAATTGCGGCTTGGCCCCACAGATCATGGGTTTTGATGACGTGACGGTGCTAGAACTGAAGGGATGAAAAAGTGATGCTGATTTTAATAATCTTTTCCCCACAGGTGCTAAAAGTGAAATTTTTCCTTTACCTGTTGTGAATGCTTGCATCCATAGTGGTTGCTTTCTTTGTTTTTTTGTTTTAGGCGAACTTTAGGGATTCATAAATTATGTTGCTTGGTTTTCTATTTCTGCCCTTAAAAGTGAGTTATGTCCGAGGCATACAACGAAATTCGTCAAAGATTTAACGGTTTGGATCACCTTTACAATTTTGAATGACTAAATTGTTCTTTATTCAAAATCTGAATTTTCTTTCATCCAAATAATACTTAAAACATCGTAATTGTAAGGAAATTTGTTATCCAATGTATCTTGGTTAATTTTTAAAAACCATAAGAAAGGTTTATCTCATTAAAAGTAAATATATAAATATATAGTTTATACATTCAAAAGAAAAAATAAAAAGTGATTACGTAATCTATCGGTGATTTTGTACCTTATTCTATCTAAAATTTAAAATTCTAATTCTTCATCTTTAAATTAAAAAGAAAAAGAAAAAATTTAAGAGAAAGTTGCTACATGTTGGGCGTGTTAAGAACATAATGAAGAAGTTGTAACTATTGGTTTCTTAGTGATGGTGGCACGCAAGAGGAAAATGATTGGATCAAATTGCCACTCTCTCTCTCTCACTCTTTCTTTGTTTCATTTAAAAAGTTAACTTTTGCTATAAAAGATTGCACTACTATCTTATCAACATGTTTTTCCTCATTCACAATCATGACGAGAATCTGCTTAATTATTCGTCATAGTTACAAAAAAATATTTATTTGGATCTCGGCATCACAATATCACATGGTTTCTTAAGTACTTTAAGGAGGGGAAAAAAGAAACTTTGGGACTTGTATAGAGAGCTGCAAAACTTGAATTCAGTGACATTTTCTTTTGTTAGACATTTGATATATATATATATATATATATTTTTTTTTTTTTTTTTTTTTGGGGCGAAAGGCTAGTTGATATCCAAATAAGATAAATACAAGCATTAATGTTGACTCAAATAATGCTATAACATAAATAAATAAATAAATAATAAATAAATAAATAAATAAACCTACAATCACAATCGATTTTATCAATAAATTCAAATAAAGCACACAAACGAGTAAAATGTGCTTTGAATTCTAACGATAAGAAACTGAAAAGACATACAAATATCAAGTATATATGTGGTTCTCTCAACAACACATTACAATTGATAGAAAACTCTGATCGATCAAAACCAAAAGACACATAGCAAAATGGTCACCCGCAACATCATATAGAACTAACTCCAGCCAAAAGATGCGGAGACCACCTTTACCATTACAAAATAAAAACAAAAACACAACAACAAAATATAACACCTATATGGTGAAAATAACATCACATTTATTTTTAAACAAACAACTACCACGAAAAGGAGAAAAACCCCACCTCATCGGCGAGTAAGATCCGCGTGTCGTTGTTGCCGAATGCCTTATAGGAAGCGTACCCCAATCAATCATTTCACTACACTACGAAGACGAAAACCCTCAAGTTGCAGATCCATCAGAGCCCCAACATGCTTCGTACCGACGAACATCAGTGCAACAACACCTCCTTATGTGACTCCATCCCCGCTACCAAGGCCATCACCGTGGAGCCTTATCATGAAGCGACGCCGGAGTTCAACCCTGATAGAGGAACACAAATGGCTCAATCTCTAGCGCATAAAGGATAGGGAGTACTTTACCTTTAAAAAGAATGCTTGCCTTGTAAGATATTTGAGAAATCTAGTAGTGACTTTTTTTTCTTTTTTTTTTTAAGCATTGTTGATGGTAAATTACTTATTTTTATAAAAAAGAAAAACGGTTAGTTTTGAAGGATAAAAATACTCAATAACTTTTTTTTTTTTTTTTAATTTTGTGCTGTAACTTTCCCGGGATGCCCTTCTAATAGATGTAATTGTTTTTTTAATTTATTTTAATTTTATTATTAAAGTTTCTTATTTTTAAGGTCTTATTTATGTTTGGATAGCTATTATGAAATTATATCACCTAATTAAAAATTAAGTTTAACAGTTACTTATTAACATGATTGCAAAGTACAGCCAGTAATTACATACATGATAGTTTGATTCCTCATCCGAAGTTAAAAAAAAATTACTTATTAACGATTTATTATTAACCACACATCTGTTTACAGAATAAAATTATTACATGCAAAATGTTGGAAAATATTTTCTCTTTTTTTTTTTTTTTTTTTTTTTCTTTTTGGTTGAAAGAAAATATTTTTCTATTGTATTAATGGTGATGTCGCCCATAATGTATTCACGGATGCTGACGTTACTTATAATTTATGAATTCTCATTGTGCGGTGGTTGGAGTGAATTTAACCGAAGTTACAATCCGATCAATACAATTAGATCACGTCCTTCCGTTTTATTATTAGTTTTAAAATTTCTACAATAAACAAAGACTACACGGGATATAATAACATCAATAAATTTTTTTTTTCAGAAAAAAATAAAATCTTTCAAAATTTTAGCAATTATATGTAGACACAATATACGTGTCGCAAGATATTATAACACGATTTCTATCATCTTACCAATAATTTAGTACTGTTATAATTGACTTAAATAGGACATGAATCATTTTTTCATCGATATTATTGACACTAATGAAAACAATAATTTTTTCCCTTTGTTTATTTTGGCACGAGGGCATATGCTTTCATGCTTCTTCGGTACTATTCTTTATTCGTAATACTGAAAATGTTCTATACTTTGTGTGGAATCAACTCTACATGAAAGCAGACATGGGCCCACATATGCGTCGTTGGTTTTGTACCGAGTGAAATTATGGCTTATGCTCCGAAATTACATTTAAAACAAAAATCCATTTACAAGCATAGAAAATGATTTATGGATACTTTTAAAAAAAAAAAAATGATTTATGGGTAAAAGTATTCCACGAAACTTCTTTGATTTCCAATAAGTGGATTTATATGCATGGTTTGGGTTGTTTTCTAGTACACGACAACTCAAGCCAAGTGGGAATGGGTGGATCAAAAGAAGTGTGAAAGGGATCAAAAGTACCTTTGTTTTCAACATGTAAGAAAAATCTATTGTTCTCTCTCTCTCTTTTTTTAATTAGGAATATTAGTGAAGCCTCAAGGAATCAATGCCTTGGAAGTTTGAATGTCATTATTATTATTATTATTATTATTATGTATGAATAAAAAGAATCTGAGAGTGATTCTATCAATTTTAAGTTTTTAGTCTCACAGGTAAGATTCTCTTTCTAAATTTGAATGTCATTATTTGACCATGACCAACTTTGTTCCCTTTAATTCCATAACATTATCTTAATAAATATTTCCTGCAGAAATACATTTAATACAGTCAACTACCACGTCTGCCGTGTACATATAAAGTTAAACCCAATCAAACAAGTCTTAAAAAAATAAAATAAAAAATAAAAAACTAATCATATACTTGCTGTGAATATTATGTGGCACAAATTCAAAAATTTAAAGATGTAACATGGAAACTAAGTCTCAATTATTAGATGATTGGGGGAAAAAATCATATTAGCCGTTAAAAAAATGTCGACTATCATCGAATCGACAGAACTTAATATATATATTATATGTAACTGCTCTCTCTTCCAGTAAGGATTCAAGGGGTCAGTGGGGAACGTGCCCTCCTCAAGTTTTTTAAATTATAAAAAGACCCTCATATTTTTCTTAATAGTTTTAATGTGTCCTCACTAAAAAGTTTGTTTTAAAAATTTATCTAAACTTAATATTTGAATTATATTTTATGTTTCAATACCATAACTAAACGTGTATTATCTTTTACGTTCTAATATCAAAATCACATTAAATTCTTATTAATTCTCCCGATTTCTTTGTCTACAGTCTTTTATTTTTTTTTACAGACTTTTTAAATTTCTTTGTTTTTAAAAACATGGACTTCGTAAATATCGACATCTATATTGATGTGTATAATTTTTTATTTATTGGAAAGAGTATTCATCTTAAAAGGAAAAAGAATATTGGTGTGAAACTTAATTTTAGTAAAAAATGAAAATAATTTATAACACATTCTAAGATAAAAACTCTCATTTTACATCATAATTCTGACATTTGAGATAAAGTTCAAGAATAAATTTTGGAATACTTTCAAGATATAAGAGTTGTACCTAAAAATTATAATTCGTTGTTCAAAATTAAATAAAAATTATTAAACTCTTTATCCTTATAAAGTCATTGTTTTTTTAACAAGAATTGTTTCCTCTTATGTGTACTGAGGAAAACATACAAAGCATTTTTTTTAAAATATAAAAATTGTATCCTTTTATGTGCTCCCACTGAGAAAAATTTCTGGATCCGTTACTGCTCTCTTCTTCTTTTCTTTTTCTTTTTTTTTTTTTAAAGATTTTTATTATATGAATTGCCCTTTTTCACTATTGATAAAAGCTATAATTTTAGTTGTCAGTCAAATTTTTAACTATTTAGCATATAAATAAGAGCAATTTTATGTTACGCACTACAAATTTTTTAATATACATACTCATAAATATGACGGTTGAAAAATTAAATCTAATAGCTAAAATTGTATAAGTTACAACCGATAATGAAAAATAATGATTACTATCATAAAAACCCTTTTTTTTCATAATTAATAATTGAAATTAAGATGAATAATCCATCTCGAAAGAGAGGGGGAAAAAAAAAACTTAAAACAGATTTTAGAAAATTCTGCCGAATAAATCTTTAAACTTGTCTTGATGATGAACATTCAAATGAGTGAATTTTCCAATGTGAACGACTTCCACTTTTGAAGAAAAGCTAGCGGTGGTTGGATCAGTATTGTTTCAGTATAATAATTTATGATCGAAGACTTTGACGAATCCTGTTATGTTGACTTCAGATTAATTAAATAAAATAAACTAAAAAGCCTTTTTTGAAATTAATTCCTTAAATTTGTATTAAATGTACGGCAGGGCTATTTAGTACTTACACATAATTTCATTAAATTTATTTTGCAAGTCATATATGGACATGTCAAACTTATATATATTCACTAAAATGAAAGCAATCGACTTAACAAGAACTTTGAAGGGAGCAGTTACGCAAAATAAATAAATAAATAAATAAATTTAAAAGAAAAAAAAAGGGAGTGAAGATCAGGGGGAAAAAAAAGGATCGACTTATTCATGGCAAAAGCAAGTAATGAATTATTCGGAAACAAGTAATCAACAAAATTAGAGAAAAAACTCAGTATTTATCTCAGTAAAACTATCATTTTAATTTTTTAAGTTATATTAATAACAGAATAAAAATATAAAAAAAACTTCACATGAAATTCGTGAAAATTTGATATTTTTTTTAGCTTTGTGTTGTGATCCTTCTACTTTTTTTCGGCCTCTTGTTTCGATCATTGAGATTCTATATTTAAAAAAAGATAAAGTAGCCAATAAAAAAAAAGTTTTTAGATTTAAAATAGCTCATTATATATTAAAAAGTGTATAATTCAGCGTGGAATATATGTGAATATTAAATCTCAATAGAAAATATTAAATGAGAAAGTTTTTTTTTTTTCTTAGTCAGTGGGAGCGAGACCAGCTGACCTATCCTATTTAGCATGCATGTGCATATTCATATGTAGTGCTTTATTTATTTATTTATTTATTAATGTACTAATAACAGAGGTTTTACCCACGTGAATGGACATGTATGGGCAAGGCATGATAATACTTAAACAAAAAAATCTATTTTTAGAATCTTATTTTAAAATATGTTTGTTTTTTTTTTTTTTATAATATCATGTAAATATCTATTTCTAAAAAAACAACTTCTTATAGTACTTATTTTGTTTTTTTTATTATATTTAACATCATTTTCCTTTATTATAATTCATTTTTTTTCTTATTTGTTTATCAATATTGTATTTTTATCTTGATGACTAGTTCTTTATTATAATGATGACTTATTAGTATAATTAAGTTTTTTAGAAACATATTTCTTAAGTGTGATTTAGATTTCTTATAAACCTATTTTTTTTTTAGTATGATTTAGGTTTTTTATGATAATTGTAATATTATTGTGATAATTTATTTATTTATTATTATTGTTATTGTTTTAATAGTTAGCTTCTAAAGTTTAAATGTGTGATAAAATTATTTATTTCTTTTTGATAATTACTATTCATTATGATTTTTTTTTGGTATGACTATATCATTATGATGTCTTTTTATTTATGATAATTACTATATCATTATATATATATATATATATATTTTTTAGGTTTTATAATGTTTCATATTTCTTTACGATATCTATTTAATCTTTTTATCTGTTCGTTGTGAATTTTATTTTATTGATCAATTATTTATTATAATGAATGTTTTTCATGTACCATATAATTAATATTAGTTCTCTTTTTCTTTATAATAAAGCAAGTAAAATGGTCTTCTTTCTTTTTTATAAAAGATTTGTTTAATTTTACATTTTTTTAGAGATTTTTTCTTTCCTTTTTTAATCACTTCTTTATTTGTTTAGTTTCAATTCTTGATGAAAGGATAATATGATCTTTATAAGTATCAATTTAGACATTCATATAAATAAAAGAAAAAATGAAAATTTTTTAAATCATAGTTTTCAGATTAAATATTTATGTAAATAATCCATACTTAAATGCGTGAAATGCTTATTAAATACATTATATAGGGAGAGAAAGATTGCAAAACAAGCGATATGTTGCACTCTAATAATGTAATTATAATTCTTTCTAAAAAAAAAAAAAAAAGAATTGTTCTTCCATGATTATTTTCAATTTCGTTTTAAATATGTTATTATGCTAGAAATAATTTGAAGAAAAATTAATGCAAGATTGAGAAATGTATAGCTTTCAAGTGAGCTGATTTTAGTACTATGTTTGGACGACATTTCATGAATATTTAAGTCATGTGGTACAAAATATTGGTGAAATGTCTAAGGATGAAGGTAGGTCGTACAATCATACATATATATATATATGAGAGTGTTCAATATGTATATAAATATATATCCACACCCATATGTATGTATATATATATATATATATATATTTGTGAACACTTGTTAATTTATGTTCTCATTTATGAACGGCTAAGGTTCTAATTAATTATTTGTCACGGATCTAAAAACACGTGGCATAAGCTCCTTCCTAGTAAATCTACATATAACTAGTCAAAAAAGTTTTTATTTTTTTTATTTTTAATTTTGATATATAATTCAATGTACGTAATCCAATGAGTCAAAACTATATATTACCGACTCAAACCAGTATTTTTAGATTAATTACATCCATCTTTATACTAATAATCGTGATTTTTGATTATCTGTTTTATCCTACGTGATTACTGTCAACTGTTAACTTTATTTAGGTTTTTTTTTTTTGGGGTGCCTTTTTAACACAATTTTCCTAATTTTTCTTATTTGAAAAAACCGCGAAAATAGCATGCTTATATAGGTCAAGGTCTACCCGCACGTGTGGGGCAATGTGCTTCGTTAGCGACTATGAAAAGTTTTTTTCTAGAAATCTATTGATTGAAGTACAAGCGTGGACAGGGAAAAAGAAAAAAAAAAAGGCATATTCTACCGAACATTGTTCTATGTGCGGGCAGTCAGTCAAAATGTTCAAATGTGAACAACATGTGTTGATGTATGACAAATTGTTGTTGATGATGATTTTGACTTACGCCACACTTTGTTGACTGTTTGACAGAGTTCTAAGAGATTATTTTTTTTTTCTTTTTTTAAAGATATAAATATGAGCCGAACTAAATGGATCAGTCAATTGTCTGCATACACGGATCTAGATGGGTCCAAACATTGTGGCGGGTTTGGTCTAGGCTTCTGATGTACATGTTTTTTGGTATTACTAGTTTAAACACGTGCGGACAAAAAAATATTTAATAATATATATATTTTGTAAATCATATAAAAATAATTAAAATATCACATGATATTATTATATATTAATATTGTGATAGATTTAAAAAGAATGTGTTTTATTAAGTAAAAAATAATAATTTGTTTTGATAGAGGCAAAGAAACGGAAGAAAAAGAAAGAAAGAGGAAAACAACGAAAAAAAATTAAAGTGGCATGTGATAATTAAATAGGGTAGATAAAAATATTGTAGAAGTTCTATAATCTAATGCATTATTAAAGACAGAAGAAAGGGAAGAGAAAATTAAAAAGAGAGAGCTTTAGAGGTAAATAGCTTTTTTTTTTTTTTTAAGAAGTTTTTTAATAAATAACTGAAGTTTTTAAAATTTAATTAAAAAATCCTTTTTTTTAATGATTAATCAAATTTTTTAATTGATCAATCAGTGATTGACCATATGATATCATTAATTTAGTGAATCACTAATTGATTGTAACCAATTATTAATTAGTTATATCATAAATAATCAAATTTAGATTGATCAAATATGGGAAAAAAAAAAAAAAAAACCATCCATTTTACTTTAAAAAAAAAAGTATGACCATCTATTAAATTGAATGAGTAAATTAAGTCACCAAATTTATTTATTTTTTTTAAAAGACAGCCAAAAAAAAAAAGTTGCAGACCACAATAAAACATTTTAAACAAAAAAAAAAAAAAATCATAAAAAGAGAATGATATGGCATGGGGCCACTTCGGATCAGTCACTTGAAGTAGCTAATTATAACTCTTTGGAAGAATAAAATATAGGCATAGAGGTTGCTTCTTGTTGGTGTATGTTGTACGCATGGTAAACGTAAATAAAAAAATAAAAAAAATAAAAAGGATAGGAAAGGAAAAAGAAAGAAAAGTTGTTGAACCTGAAAGTAAGTGAAAAAAAAAAAAAAAAAACTGAAGTGATACGTGACAACAAAATAAGAGGGGACGAAATTACTGTATAAAAACCATTGGCACTTTAATTGTGGTAAAGACATGGAAGAAGAGAGGGCATGAAATGATAAAATAAGTGGGGGGAAAAAAAGGAAGCCAAAAAAACTATGGCTTGACACATATTGGAACGAGGAGACAATAAGGGGGTATTTGGTATTTGAGTTGAGTTGAAATTTTTAAGTTTGAATAGTAATTTTTGTTGATTTTTTCAGAAAAGACAAAAAACTTTTTCAGAAAAAGACAAAAACCATATGAAAAAAGTACAATTTAGTTTAAAATGAGACTAAGAACCAAAGAAGTCCTAAATTTTACCTCTTTTACATATGTTTAGATAAGATAAGATATTATCTAGGACAGAAAAATATACAATAATTTTATTATAAATATTCAAAATAAATAGTAGATTTTACAAATATAAAACAAGAAAATAAGTTCTTTACTTTAAATATTTTAAAATCTTACTGCTTACTTTCTTTTGTCTCATAAAAATATTATTTGCTACAATTTTCGTTATAATTTTTCATATAAAATATACTATTAGTTCTGAGCAGACATTTTGTTTTTAATGAGGCCGGACCTGACCAATCCATTTTCTTATGTGTTCCACCCGAGCCTGTGTTTTCCTATAATTCCACATGGAGGCCTCAATTTTTTCTACTTGGAATTTTGTATGTGTTTTCAACTCTAATTTATAAATAACCCCCCTAGAAAAAATTTATAACTTCATTTTTAGTCCTCTAAAAATTAAAATCTTATAGTCAGTAACTCCTTATCAAGATTTATGGCTTTGTCATTGCAATTGGTGGAAAAATTTTGCAGCAAAATAGTTGCATGTCCATAATCAATTTTTCCCCCTAAAATAAATTGAAATCTGATCAAACTGCAAATTTTTGATTTCCTTATCCTATTATTATGAGTCATCAATAGATCATCAAGATATCAAACGTTCACATTCCTAAGGTTCTTATAATAAATTCCAAGACTACAATAAATTAATAGAAATAGAATGAGCTCCTAAATTAAAAATAAAAAATAAAAAGGTGTTCTTAAAATCAAATTAACGCGGATGCAGCTTTGATTCATGACCAAAAAGTCCGCGGAATTAGGACAATCATTCGAGACCATAATGGATTTGTCATGGGGTCCATGTCGAAGCGGATTGAAGGAGTTTTTTCGACCCGTATTACCAAAATTTTAGCCATAAGAGGAGGACTGATTTTTTTAGCTTTCAAGTGACTTTGGTACCTCAATTTGTTGAAAGTAATTGTTTTGGGGCCATTAATACTAATAGGTGTCCTAAGGTTTTTCTGTATAATTATTTATATTGTTTGGGATTTATTATTGTCTGCTGGTGGTACCTTCTGTTGATTTGCTTCCAGAGATGGGAATAAAGCAACCCACGTATTAGCAAAGTTCGTCAGTGGGAAATTGTATGTGATGGATTATGTATAATACAATAGACTGTAACTAGACTAACTACAAGTTTTTACCCAAAAAAAAACTAAAAAAACTAAAAAAACAGCATATATAGACATACTTTCTTATCCAACTGCCAGAATTGTAGCTTTTTTTTTTTTTTGGTACATTATTGTATTATTTTATAATTTTATATAAAATTACAAGTAAGTCAACTAATTGTTACACGTAGTTAATTAGAAAATTATAATTATCGGATCTGTTTAACTATCAAACGGGAGACAATTTATGTACACTTATATACCATCCGTATCCATGTAACGCACTATAGAAGCAACCAAATTTAAAGTACTAAATTCACTTTTCGGTTGTCAAATTTGGATCTTATATGATGGTGTTGTACGATTGTTGGCGGATTATATTAGATGAGATTTTTAAAAATCGATTTTTGATCGAACCGGATGCAGTAACACCAATGCAGCAGCTTGTTTTTTCTTTCATAAGCTAACTTGGCCTCTAGGCAACTTAAAAATTCTACTTTACTTTTCACAGGCAAAGTTGAAAATAACTCCTATCCAGCATAAGTTTATGGAGATTTCTATAGTAAAACTTAGAAATATACATTAGCTGAAAGGTAATGTTAATGAAATCACGTTTTTGTTTACAATTTCTAAGTTATATTATCCATTTGTAATTGTTTTTGGCTAAATCATAGAAAATTAAAATAAATAGTCTATAATTTTCAAAATAACTAGACTACTACTTAATTGGAGTTTTTATTTTATTTTATTTCCTTCCTAAAAGGACAAATATCTATCGATAATAAAAAATATATATATATATAAAAAAAAAAAAAAAAAACCTATAGGAGTTGTGATGGATTGTTTAACCCGAATATCGAAATTTCATATTAGTAGATTAATTTGACACTAGATTAGATATGCTCTAATATTATCATTATCAAATTATTTTAAAAATATGTCTACTTTACAAATTTGAAAACTTCATAATTATAACACGAAATAGATATAGCATTTGAAATAACATGATACATTAAATTACATAATAAAATACCATGTTAAATACCATTAAAAAGAGTGAAATATAGCATTATATATGGTTAACAAACCTTGAGAAGGTCTTATAATACCGTTAAAAATGAAAATATATAACAGCATATTTTTGAAAACTAAAATAAATAAGTAACATATTTACAAAGTCGTTAAAATTAAAAACCTTTTTACTAGAAAATACATTAATTACTTAACTGTTGACCAGTAAATCATTCATTTACTCATAACAAAATAAATGTACATACTCGTAAATAAATTGTTTACTTTAATAGTTTTGTAAATTTCCTTAATTTTTTTTTTTTTTTTTTTTTTTTTTTGTAAGTATGCTACAATGTGTTAATGTTATTTACCTCCTTCTCCCCTTGAAATGATTCACATCTCTCGTCCAATTTTGGTATATCATATAGTGTCTATTTAATTATATTTTGATATATCATTGAAAGAAATTAGATTTTAAAATATTAAAAATCAGTTATAAAATATTTTAAACTTTTTTAAATGACATGATATAATATTATTGGTTAATGAGACGTCAAAAATTGGACAGATGGGGATCCCTCTTGAAAATGTGCTATTTTGCTTCCTCAGTCCTCGGCCCATTCTTCATATACGGCCCAAATGAGTGATTGGATTAGGGCCACAGCGTGTGATTGGATTAAGCCCATTACTAAGATTGGATTAGGCCCATAAGTGATTGGATTAGGACCATAGTGAGTGATTGGATTAGGCCCAAACAGGGAAAAGAGAAGAGAAGAAGAGAGGATAGAGCGTGGCCTCGGCAATTCTCCGCCAAAGCTTTCAAATTTTTTCATATTACTGATAATGAACCAAATTTTCTTCTTGCTCTTCTTCCAAATATAAAAAACCAAAATTCAAAAAAACAAAAAAATAAAATAAAAAAATAAAAAACAAAAGGAATTTCGAAATTTTGATCTGTCGGGACTCTCTGGATGGAGGTCCTTGCAACTTCTCGAGTACGTCTCTCTCTCTCTCTCTCTCTCTCTCTCTCTAAAATCCATTTGCAAATGCCCATTTCTCCTTATATTTAATTTGATGGAAAATTCGAGAAATAACGAAGTTAACTACGTTCTGGTTTTCCGCAATTTGTTAATCTTTTTTTACGAGAAATTAATTAGTATTTGGAGCAAACTAAGAAAGTTTATTAGCTCAGTTTAGTTTGATTTATGACCATTTTGGTGATTTTATTGTTATATAGCTATTTTCAAGCTTATTATCAAGTAGGATTTTTTTTTTCCTTTTTTTTTTCTTTTCCTTTTTGGGGTGGGGTTGTGAACCATATTATTATAGTATTGATAGCTTAGGATAAGAATTACATCCCAATATATGTACATATATATTTTAAAAAATTATTGTGATGAACCTGATAAAAATTTGGCGGTTAAAAATTGTATCCTATCAAAAATCCTTCTTTTTATTAAACAAATCCAATTGGGTAGCTTGTAACATTTTGTGATTGGGTTTCCGGAATATATATATATATATATATATATATATGTATGTAATAGTGATTGGGTGGTCAGCCTTCATCCTAGCGAGTTGATGTTTGAAAGTGGGTTGTAGGTATTGAATCAGGAAGGGAAGCCTTTTGATGGGAAATTTGAAAAAGTCATCCTCTTTTGCAGGTTTTACCATGGAAATATTGTCCTGAAAAATTTGTAAAGAATGAACTGCAAAGTTCCTTTAGGTGTGTAAGGACGGATTGCAGTATTAGTCCAAGGAACGGTAGTGATGGCAATGGAGCTTCTAAACATAATTTTTTGTTGCATCCGTTTTGGAATCTGAGAAAAAACTTGTCTGCCAAGTTCAGTTTGTTTTCGGTAAGCTACAGATTCTTTCCTAAATTTAGCAGGTATGATGGGATTCCCCATCGGAAGACAAATTGTTCAGAAGAAATTAGACAGAAAGTATACGTTCCGTTCGCCAGATTAGCTGTTGGAGTGATGCTGGTCATGTCACTTTCTGTTGCTATTAGCAATAGTCCATCTTGTAAGTTTTCATTTAGTTATGAATTAGTGACAAGAGTTGCTGGTCTCTAATGATTTGAAGTTTTAATTTTCCACTTTACTTGTAATTGTCATGGCAGGGGCCTTATCTGAGGAGAATCTACTCTTCTTGGAGGCATGGAGAACAATAGACCGTGCATATGTCGACAAATCTTTTAATGGACAAAGTTGGTTTCGATACAGAGAAAATGCATTACGAATGGAACCAATGAACACACGAGTAGAAACATGTAATTGTTCTGTTCTTCTTATTGGTTATTTACAGAATACTGCTGTTCTTGTAGTTTTGGAGTTAATTTTAAAACAAGGTTGATTGGCATGTAGTTGTTACTGAAAGATTAGATTTTATTTGTTCGCTTGACTAAGATGTGTGGATGCGTTTCAATATACTATCTTTTACTTCCTGATTGCATATATTCTTTCAGATATGGCAATAAAGAAGATGCTCGCTACACTCGATGATCCTTTCACTAGGTTTTTGGAGCCTGAGAAATTCAAAAGTTTGCGGGTACTAGGCTGTTTTCTTCTGAAATTTGTTGTCTATCTTGCATAAGATGCACTCTACTTCACGGGCAATCACAAAAGTTTCAGATATAGCGATTTAGACAGAAGCATTGTTCACTTGATACAATTTACCATAAGTATTCTCTCTAAATATGCGAATATCTTTTTTGAAGGCAGTCTGGAACTCAAGGTGCTCTTACAGGTGTTGGGCTTTCGATTGGCTACCCTACGAAACTTGATGGCTCCCCTGCTGGGCTCGTTGTTGTCTCAGCCGCTCCAGGAGGTCCTGCAAATAGAGCAGGTATTTCATCTGGCGATGTTATTCTGGCAATTGATGATACGAGTACTGAGACAATGGGCATATATGATGCA
The DNA here is from genome assembly GCA_009761775.1 of Ficus carica. Taxonomy (NCBI): domain Eukaryota; kingdom Viridiplantae; phylum Streptophyta; class Magnoliopsida; order Rosales; family Moraceae; genus Ficus; species Ficus carica. The sequence goes on from CM019746.1 coordinate 2,061,511, forward strand.
GCAGAAAAGTTGCAGTAAGTTTCTTGCACTACCAGCTTGCTTAACTGCTGAGCTATGCCCTTCATTCAGGATAATTAGTTAATATTTGCTGGTCCTCATATTCAATGAACTGATTCCTGGGTTACTCGTTGATGATATTTGCACCTAATCTCTTAAACAGGGGACCTGAAGGAAGTTCAGTGAAATTGACCATTCGTAGTGGGCCTGAAATTAAGAACCTGGACTTGATGTAAGTTCGGTTTTTATCTTTCTTTCTAGTACTTTCAAAGACATTAAAATTTTTTTTAATCACACTTTTCGAATGTTCTTCTGGATATATTATCTACTGCTTCAGTGATCGGGATTGGCACTGATTTTTAAACATGGAATTTTATATTTGTCTGCTGACTGGAGCCAATGCTGATGTTCAAAGTTCGTTGTTGTCTTAAACAAAATCTGTACTCTGACTTTTGTTTATTTCTGAGTTGTTTAGGCGGGAAAAAATTTCATTTAACCCGGTGAAGTCAAGATTTTGCGAGTTGAGCAGCTCAGGGAAGGATTCCTCAAAGATTGGTTATATCAAACTCACATCATTCAATCAAAATGCATCAGGTAATATTCTCAAATCACTTGTTTCTGTCAACTGTTTCTTTGGCCTACTTTCATCCCAGGACTTCTACATGATTGTTTTGTTAGAAATTTCAAATTTTTCTTGGCTAGATTCATTCGGTCTCTATCCGTTTATTGATATTTTAGATACTGGTTCTCCGTTACTTCTGGAACTTCATTTGTTGTGAATTCCGGACATCCTGTGCAGGAGCTGTCAAGGAAGCAATTGATACTCTAAGGAAAAATGGTGTCAATGCCTTTGTGTTGGACCTTCGAGATAATAGGTGATAGCTTCTCAACCTTGGTACATCTTAAACTTGGCCCTTTTGTAAGCCTTCTGAAAGCATAATTCTGGTGCAGTGGTGGTCTTTTCCCGAAGGAGTTGAGATTGCAAAGATTTGGTGAGCTAAGTTTGAGTGGTTGTTTAGTTTTTTTTTTTTCCCTGATTGTTTTTTAAAAGGATATTGTAAGAATATTCTGCTTTTGGAGCCTCAAGTACTTACAATCAGATGCTACACTGCTGGCTTCTATAATTTGTAACAGATAATTAGCCCTTAATAATTTAACCATTACTCTTTTGTTTCTAACGATTTGAACGGAGCTGAATTCTGGTCGTTACATTTTTTTATTCAGGCTGGACAAAGGGGTAATTGTTTACATATGTGACAATCGTGGTGTTCGAGACATATATGACACAGATGGAAGCAGTGCAGTAGCTCCCTCTGAACCCCTAGCTGTTCTTGTATGGTTTCTACATTGTCCTCTTAATCTTTTATATTTCGCTCCTTTAATCCTCTTGATACACTGAATATATGGTGATTAATTTTTCTTGCATATCTGCAAATATTAGAGTTAATGTGCAAGAATTGTGATGAATTTGGGATGTTTCTGATCTTCCTTTAGGTGAACAAGGGAACCGCTAGTGCAAGTGAAATATTAGCGGGTGCACTGAAAGACAATAAACGTGCCGTGTTGTTTGGAGAACCTACATTCGGAAAGGGGTAAACTATTTTGCTTCTACGGAATTCATGCACATGAATAACAAAACATACTTCCTCAAACATGCCCTCATTTCCCACTTTGCAGCAAGATTCAATCGGTTTTTCAGCTCTCTGATGGCTCCGGCTTGGCTGTTACTGTTGCCCGCTACGAGACTCCTGCCCACACTGATATCGACAAGGTTTTTCTTCTCTCTGTATAGCTATCCATCTATAGGTAAAAACTATGGTATATCCCAAAATCACTGGTTGATAGAAAGAAACGGTCTCAAAAAGTTCTCGGCATTGAAAAATTCATATCATTTCTTTTCATCATTCAAATGATTGAAATCGGGTTGTGCGGTTGATTCCGAAAGAACGGGATGCACCTGTACTTCTTCCCTATCTACCTAAAGTTGACTATTGTATTTTTAGGTCGGAGTTATTCCAGACCATCCCCTACCGACATTGTTTCCAAAAGATGAAGAGTCCTTTTGTGGCTGCCTAGAGGATTCTGCATCTGCTTGCTATCTGAACAAACTCCAGCTATTTTCAAGATAACAGTACAGTTGGGGTCTTTCATGAAAAATTACTGGAAGACGACGTTTTTGTTTTTGTTTTTGTTTCTGTATTCTTTTGAGGGTTCACTTATTTACAAAATATAAGACCTCTCATTTCAGTTTGGCTGAACAGACCCCCTCGGAAAGGAGGAAGCATTGAAGTTTGGCTGCTATTTTTTCATCCATAACAAGATTATTTCGATTCAAATTCTTTTTTATGATAAATTGACTCCAATATTGTGACAGAAACATATATTAACCAGAAACTTTGATGAGAAAAATAATTTTTGTTTTTGTTTTTTTTGGCACTGATGTTCGTAAACTTATTGCATAATTGCATTTTTTTCCTTCAATTTTTAGTTCTGTGAATTTGTCTCCTGATTTTGAATGTGTAGCAAACACTCCAAAATGTTGATGATGTTAATTTTCGATGGAAATTGACTTGTGGCTTGCATAAAAGTCACTGACTAATAACATGAATAGTCATTTTTATCTATTTTAATCAAAATTTGATAGGTTCTGGAAATTTTGAATTGAGTTTGTTTTAAGTATAAATTTAGGTTAACATTTAATTTAAAAAGACCTCATGTGCTCTTAATTAAAGACTCGTGCAAATCAATTAGAGATGTTACGCTACACATATGGAAGTTCAAGGGCAAATTACGAAACTCAAAAGTTTAGGATGTACAAGTTCAATTGTAGTCAAGTTCAGGAGCACTAGCGCCCAAAAAAAAAAATAATAAAAAAAAAATGAAGAAGATTACAAGGACAACCAAACCAAATGGAACTCAGAAAAACAAGCAAACAAAATGGAAACAAATGAATGGGAAAGGAGAGAAAAATAAGCAAATGCTCTTTCTTTTTTTTTTGGGTAAAAGATATCAATATCAAATTAGCACAGCAAAGTTGTATCTTGTAGAAACGACTCTCTCAATGGTTGCAGCGCCTTCTCTTTAACTGTATCCTAAATTTTTATTCCATACATGAATAATTGTACCTAAATTTAATGTTTATAAATTTATACAGTGAAGACAAAAGATTTTCAAAAACAAACGCCGCCATCCAAGTCGAACTTGGGAAGAAACAAGCTAAACGCAGGCTGCGAAAAACATTTTTATTCCTTAAGCTGTTTTGTGATTTCTTGATCCCAAAATTTAGCAATGAAAAGCTAACGCCATCACTTGGTTAGAAAAGGCTCACCAGTACCGTGACTTGACCATTCAAGAAGAGCACAAATCCAATAATGTTATCATCCAAGTTCTCTTGCTATCCTCACCATAGCATCTTAGTCCAAGATCCCAGAAAAGGGAAGAAGGCAATCAACAATCTCAGCAACAAAGGCGTGTCGCTTTTGCTTTCTCTCCTACTCAGCTTACCCTTCTCTGTCTCAGTTCTTCCTGGTCCACCTGTCCTTCTTGATTGTCTTTGTGCCGATTTAACCCTTTCAAGATCATCCCATCCACCAAAAGTGGTTGCTTTCTGGCCACCCTTCTTAACTGAGCCTTCATTCCCAACGACCCATGATTGGTACCCCATTTTTGCCTTGCCGGGTTCCCGGAGTTCATCTTCTTCTTCCTCAATTGCAGCATCGGTTGCAGCACTGGCAGATTGTCTCTTTCTCATCCTGCGCCTGCGCTTGGGCCTACTTTGTGTCCCTCCCCATAGCTTGTCGAATGCCAGTGACAGTGCTGACTGACCAAGTGGGAGCGCTAACGCCATGAGAAGGGCTTTTGGGCCAGGTAGCCAACAACCAAGATATAAGTATAATCGGAAGCATCCAACCATACGACTTGAACACCTGCTGTGACCAAAAAGCAATTAACATTCACAGTTAGCACAGTAAATCTAGCAGCAGGTATAAAAACAATGAAAACTTGCAAAACGCATAACTTTGATTCCTTAGTAAGGCGACGAGAAATTTTCGTAACTAACTCTCATAAGTTAACCCTTTTGGTGAAACTCCTGTCAAAACATTCATATCCAGGGAAAAGCGAAACAAAACACATCAAAAGATTATGTTGCTGCAGAATTTCACTAATCACACCCCTCTCGCCTCTCGGACTTGCTGTATTTCTCTCTAATCTCATTCAAAAACCAAACCATCAGCAAGTTGACATCGAATAGCAGCTCTCTCCCAATATTATTACCAAAAATTTGAACTTGGAAATTAGAACCCGCCTATAGAACCTATGACCATCACCAATGTTAGATATTCCACGATATGCAGAGTTATTTTCATCTAATTGCCGATCCAAATGTTAGAAATCTTTTGTCTTTTGATTCCAAAAATAAGCTGAAGTTGACAATATGCTAAATACATATCACACTAGAAGGAGCTATGACTATTATGATAGCAAACTAACTAAAGAATCAAAAACAGAAAACGGGCTAATTCCACTCAACGTTGTATATATATGTGTGTGTATGTGTGATACAAAAGTAAAGCTAAGCATATATACACAATGGAAATGAAATTTGTCTTATAATCAAAAGGAAACAGGAAACAATTTATGTATGTATACAGTGTGTGTTTGTGTGTGTGTATACACTCTCATCACCAAAGATAAACAGAAACTAGCTAATAGGTAGTATATCATCATATCAGACCTAAATATGTGTGTATCTATATATATATATATCTGTATATAAAGAAAGTATACAGTTTGAACCTTGAAAATCCAGAAAGCATCAATTAAGTCCTCGAGGGCCCCACCAGGAGCGTCGTCCATAGCCGGCAAATCGTCAGACCACCACCGCCTCTTCTTTCTATTAGTTCTGTAGAACTCTTCTTCTTCTTCTTCTTCTTGATAGTCGTCATCTTCGTCGTCGTCGGGTTTGGGTTTGGGTTTGAAACCGAAGCCGAATCTTGGGGTGTCGGTATTGGAGTCCCAACGGCGGTAGGCGGCGGAGTAGGAGCGGCGAGAAGGGAAGGAAAAGGGAGGAGGAGGTGAGTTTAGAGAGAGAGAGTGGAGAGAGAAAGTGGGTCGCCATGGAGGAGGCTGTGTGAGGACGATGACGACCACACTCGCCATTGGAGGAGCTCACCCGGAGCTTCCATTTGCCACGTTGCTGTTATCTCCTCCACTATTTATATTCTTTATTTTTCTCTTCTTTTCGTTTCTTCTTTTCTTATATTTCTATAAGAAGGAAAAATAAATTACTTACATTCCTCCTCGACGAGGTACAAAATTGTTAATATTTTATTTGATAATAACCATTAAAAAAGAAAAAAAACATGTTCTATGGATAAAGGGAAAATAAAATACCGTAGAATTTCACTTTTTCTAACAATTGTTAGTTTTTGTTAGAAAATTGTAATTGACTATTTTTTTTTGTTTGGGGGATGGTGGTTTTAAATTATGCTCCGTTTGGTGTTTGAGTTTATCTCAAATTAAACTGTATTTTTTCATCTTAATTTTATTTTTTTTGAAAAATTAATAAAATTTATAATTAATTTATAAAAAGTCAACCAATTTCAATTTAAAAATTTCATCTCCAACTAACTTATCAAATGAAGGCTTAATCTTCTATTAGTTTCGAAACAATGTCATAACTCATATTATGAACCTAACGTGCAGAGAAGTCATACCTCAGGAGATGAGGATTATATATATGCAAAAGCAAAATCAAGGCCTAGTCATAGAATTGAGTCCAAAAAAAAAAAAAAAAAAAAAGCTATAAATCTAGTTGAAGAGGAAAGAGGAGGTTTGGTCTCTCTCTCTCTCTCTCTCTTTCTGTAGCTTAGAAACCACAATGGTCCAGAAAACGACAATATGTGTGTGTATATCTCACAAATGACAGCATTCTGTAGAAACGACATCTCTTAAAATGGACAGTAGTATGTAAAACTACATGCTGAAGAAGCTAAACCAAAAATGATAAAAAAAAAAAAAAGATAAATAAAAAAAAGTAAAATAAAATATGCCACGACTACTTTTCAGACGACAACATTCTTACAAAGTGGCATTTTTAGTTAAAAACGATAAACATAAGCGACAACCTAAAAGAAATGGACATCCAATTTATGAACAACCTACTAGAAAAGGAAAAAAAAAAAAAAAAAGAGAACTTTAAATTTGGAAATTAAAATTGAAGCCTTTCTAAGAGGCATCACGGTCTAGTACGGAAGGTAGTAACTGAAAAAACTGCAAGTCTTGTTATAAAAGACGATAAGCAATTCTAACTTTTTATAAACGACAAAAAATCTGCAAAACGACAATGATCTTACAAACGACAGAAACAAGATGTTCATCAAACAAAAATCCTGAATATTGAAATTAACTTGATTGAGACACTGGAACAAGATGAGTACAATACAAGTACTGCACCTAAATTTTCAAGTACAATCATTTCACGGATTGAAAAGTTTTGATGTTTTTCTTTTCCAGTCTAGAAACGACAGTGACTTAACAAATTGCACATTCCCAAAAAACGACAGTTCCATGTACAAAGAGGGTATTTTGGTCATTTTAGTATAAAAATTAATCATTTTAATAAGATTCCATTAGAAATTTAATGGATGTGGACGAAAAGAACCAAACTGTCACCTTTTTAGAGAGTTTAGGATCAGTACGGAAAAAAAAAGGGACCAAAATGTCACATCTTTAAGAGTTCAGAAAGTATTTAAGTCAATTACTATTATTATTATTATTATTATTATTGGTGTGACAAACATACAAACTCGTGGTTCTGAGTGCCTTTTGTTCAACATTATTATTATTATTATTATTATTATTATCTAATCCTCCTGTAGCCTACATTTCGTTTTTTTTTTTTTTTTCTTCAAGAATTGATTTTATTAATAAAGTATCTCCGGAGCTTAATCTTGTACATACACACATATATATATATATATATATATATTATCTAATCTTACTAAGGAAGTAAATTGAGCGGGTAGAATGATAATTAGGCGCATTCAGCTTCTTGTAGTTTCCTTCCATCTTACCAAGGACTTGAGGAACTCCAGGACCTGCAATGTAATTCGAAAAGTTTTCTAATTAGACACAGACCAAAAAGTATTGACCATAAATAATAAGTAATAAACTCAAAAGATATGGGGTTCAAACCTCGGATGGATCTCTGAGAGAGTAGAATGCTTTGGTTTCTTTTGGGGCTGAGGACACAAGAATTCCATAGCCGTTATTTCCTTCTCTTAAAATCTGAAGAGATGTTGAGAATTTTTCCTTATTAAATCATTTACCAAGTTATATAAACATATCAACTTGATTACATAATCAGAATTAAATACTTCAATAATAAGAGGATAGGAAAAGAAGACAACAAATATGAATTCAATAATACTATTAGTGTTTTCTATCGTTTCTGCTCCTTCTTCTTCTTTTTTGAAATATTTCTCTCTCTTCTTTTTGGAAAAAAAAAAGTTCTTTTTTGAGATTATTAAGCTCTTTTATCTTTATATGTTAAATAATGTATTACAAGACCGGTGAAAAAATGTATGCTTAACATGGCGTGCTTAATTTGTAGTGTATAAAAGTATACTATAAATTTTGCATATATGTGTGTGTATATGTATATATATATATACACGCGTTTTCTAAATATAAAAAACAATAAGTAACAATATATATATATATATATTTAACATAGAGTGGATGATTCAAATCTATACGTTTTATTAGAATCAAGTATGATATTGTCATTAGTCTATGTTTAGAACCACATATAATAATTATTATTATATGTTAGTAAACGTGAAAAAAAAATAATAATAAAAATAAAAATTTTATGTTAAACTTTTTATTCATATAAAGTTATTGTTTTAATTTAAAAACTGATATATTCAAAATTTGAGTAGTGATGGTACATCTAAAATTTTAGTTAAAAATTAATTTATCAAAATGTGAGTGAGGGCAAGCGCCCCCACCGAGTTACCTGTAGCTTGAGAATCAAGAGGCTTACTAGCTAGTGGTGCTGCGAGAGGCATAGGCCAATGGCCAGAAGACGGAGACGGAGACGGAGGAGGATTTTCTGTTTTTTTTTTTTAATTCGAGTCACACTCATTTTTTTTTCCCACTTCGAAATTCTTAAATTGAATTGAATAAATTTAAACCCACGTATCAAGACCTATATTCAATAGATGACAAATAAAAAGACAGATAAATATATATATATATATATATTTATATAAAATGTCTTATATGTGATATTGTATATTATACAATATTTGTATGTGTAAGTACTGATACTTAATAATTCGCATTCATTTTTGGGATAAAGCTGTGATCTTTATATGTCTTTTTACTCGTAGTTCAGACGTTTACAGAATAGAACTTATTTTCCAGTTTTATCAGGCTTTCATTCGAGGCATTGAGAGTTGTTGTTCTTGGTAGAACTTAAAGGCCAATGCATATTGACCAACTTGGGTGTCCATATCCATTCTGATTAAGTAAACGGGATCTCTCTGGGCTTTGAGAAATCGTAGGAGCAATTAGCTCTCTCTGTTATAGTTGAATGATCTTATTGGGGTTGAACCATCTAGTGGGGCTTTGTTTTTATTTTTATCATTACCATAAATAGATAATGACCATAGCTTAATATTATACACGAATATGGTTGACCTTTTTGAATATCTATCTAAACTCATTATCATAAGTAGCAGTATATATACTTTTTTTTTTGTCGATTAATCATGAATAAGATATAACATTCACCGTGATATCTGAAAAATAAAAACTAATTAATATAAGTATGTATGAAAACCAATTAAAGGAAACTAAATCCAAGTTTTAGGACTTATATTGAAGTATATACTACTTGATTGTCTCTCTTTCGTTAATTAGATAAAATCTCATATTTCTTTGGGAGACGGGTTGAGCAAGGAGCAAGAACCGGTCTCCCCAGTCGAGCTTTTCTCTCCTGAAGAATCGAACAACAACGAACCAAAGGAACAGGAAGAAGCGGAAGAGCCAGATGAAAACGAGGATGAGGATGCCGAATAGGACTTGGAAGCCTTGGAGACAGAAGCAAAGCCTCTTGCCGTTGTGAAAAAGACCAAATCCTGCTCTGTTGAGAAGGAAATTATTACGTGGGATGGGGAGCCTGTCGGAAAAATGAGTTCTGGCGAGCCTACTATCATCTCAAAAAAAAAAACCCACCAAGGGTAGTTACCCACTGAGCAAGGCAGTGGACTTAGCCCACTGCAAGGAATAAAAAAAATAAGGGGGGTGGGGGGGGTTAAGGGAAGGGGTGCCGTGCACCCCTCCCCTTGCTTAGTGGGCAGCGGCCCACTGAGCAATGCATGAAGGTAGTAAGGTGCCTACCAGTTGCAAGTAAACGGGCATAGAAAAAAAATTAAATAATTTTTTCTCACTTCTTTAGAAAATATGTTGAACAAGAGGGGGGATTTTTCAACAAAGATGACAAGACAAGAAAGAAAAATTGATTACAATGTAAGATGATGGACTATTTGAATGACTACTCACTAAAACCACTTTGAAATACATGAAAAACCACCAAAACAATAGCGTGAATTGAAAAATAATTGTGATTTTTGATTAGCATAACGAGGAAAAAAAAAAAAAAATTTCATTTCCACTTGAAATTAAAAAGGAAATTTTGGACTTTAAAGTGTGAATTTTCTGGAAATCAAAGAAAGAGAAAGAAAAATGTGGATTTATACTGTAACTGATTAAAACAAGAAAGCAATCTACAGAATTTAATGCATTTCCCCATACCCCGTACTGCAATTTTTATAAGTTTTATTATTTTTAAATATAATCATTATTACTATTACAATCACCTTGTATCTCTTTACGAACCTGGGAAACAGAGTTGTAAATGACCTCTGTAGCATCTTAAGACGCACGCCAACGATGTATTATTGGTTGACAACGATGTTTTCTTCGATATTATCAAAATCATATTTATCAATATTATATATCAAAATACGACAAGTTTGCTCATGCACATGCAATTGGAGAATTTTATTACTTTTGAGAGTCATTTCAAAAATAAAAATTTTGAATTAACTTTGTATTTGAGCTACCACTGAGTTACAAAAAAAATAACGAAATAAAGGAGTGCCCTACCGGAACAGTACTCCCAATATGCCGGACAACAAAGGAAGATTTGTTAAGGGCGAGCACAGCTAATTTTATCCGCGACAATGTATAAATAAACAATGTTCTTTGAAACAATAATTTGTAATTAGCACTACTATAAAATTTTGAATAAATGACAGACTTTAGATGACAGTTTGATAAAAATTGTTGTGTAAAGTTCGTACAAAAACATGGCATGGTGGCAGTTTACTAAAACCGTTGTTGAAAAGCCAGTGAAATGGTAGTTTCAACGACAGTTTTAGTAAACCATCGTTGAAACCCCTAACGGGAAGAACTTGTCTGATGCCGGACATTACAGTACGTACCTAAATATCGTATGTGCAATATTCTTTATGATTTCTCAAATGAAACGAACACCACAAATAATGAATCAAGAGGCGTACAGATTACCATAACTAATTTTTCATGTAGAACAGTAAACAAAAATTGTACACAGAAAAAGAAGAAATGAAAAGAAAAGATATTTCATCAAGAAATTCATTGAAGAATATCTACAGAAGTAGTTTTACTCTCATTCATCACAGTTTACAAATTCCAGTTCACATATTTGCTTCCAGACCTATCAAAACTACTACTAAACCAAAAAGAAAAAAGAGTAAAGACTCTCTCTTCCTTGTGACACATTTAACTTCTTTTTTTTTTTTTTTAATTATTGGCTTTCATTCTTTTCCTTTCCCTTTTCTTTCTTTATTTTTCTTCAGTTGCTAAAATTTTTCTTTAGTTGCTAAAATTTATTCAACTTTACTTCATTCAAAATATTATCTCAAATAAATACATACTCAATATTTATTTAATGACCATCTTAGATTCTCAACTAATATTTTTCATAATATTTCATAAACAAATATATTATATTCTTTTTACTATTCTTTATTTTCATCCACTTTGCTTTCTTTCATCGTTTTTATTTTTTTATTTTTTCATCCTTTTTGGTCCATATTGAAATAAATTTTTGTAAATGTATCCTACTATCCTTACTCAAACATTTTTTTTTTTACCGTCTCAATTATTATTTCTTAATAACACCATCCAATTAACTTTATTCTCGCATAATATCTCATAATTATTTTTTATTTAACAAATTAATAAAGCACATGCGTGGCACATGCGTACAACTAGTATAAATTAAAGGAACAACAACTTCTGATCCGACAACAATTTTTTCCATCTCAACCATCGACTCTCATCCTATTACATTTACATCATATGAAGAAACTTTTACCACATATACCTTTAAGGGAGAGGCTGCGGTAGAACTCCATTGATTGAATGGGCTCATGTATGTACTATATACCCAGATTTGTTGTTAAATTTAGAAAAATCATAACAATTCACTCATAAATCCAAATAAGGCAAAATATAAGTCATTGGAAAGCTTATAATGTCTAGTTTACACACCAAGAACAGTGCAGAACATTATAGTTTACTAGCCTAAACCATACAAAACACGTGGTTAATACAGGGTTTCAGCAAAAACTATCGGTTCGTAGTCTAAACTTGTAAAATTCACCAAAACTTGCATATTTAACCATTTGAGGGGCATGATAATCTTGTTGGAAAGTTAAGAAATTTAGTTTTTAAACATACAACTTATGATCCAAAATTTTGAATTTAAGAGGTTCGGATTTCACAAAACCCATGGCTATACTATACCCTAAAGATTCCTTCTCTCTCTAGTTTTGTGTCACAATTCAAATGCACACAACTTTAAACATACAAAAGCAAACCAAGTGATTCCAAAACCTAAACTGAAGCTTATTCTCTGTAGAATCTTACCATAAACTTTATTTTTCATGTCAAAATTTCTAACTTATGCTATATCATCATAACAACCACAAGCTCTAACAAAGTTCGAAGATCTTACCGAAATGCTCAATGGATCCTCTAAGACTTCAAACCTTCGAAGTTCTTCTTGAAACCTTTTCCTATGTAATAAGAAGTCTAACATTAAGATTCTAACTAAACAACATGCTTTAGTTCTCTAAAAATAACTAAAACACAAAGAAAACCACTAGGTTGCCTTTAGTAACATGTCCTCTAACTTCGCTTTACACTTTTTCACACTTCTTCAAACTTGGTAATGGGGTTGCTTGGAGCTTTAAAATTGAGGGGAAAGGCTGCTAGAGGGGTTTTGGAGATTGGGGGGGGGGGGGGGGGGGGGTAGTGTTTGTGGTTTTTGAGGCTTGGTGGTGGCTAGAAATGGTTAAGTTTTTTAGTTTAAACTTTGTAAGAATTAAGGTGAGATGCTAGGGCTTATGTTCAGTCAATATATGCTTTAAATTGGCTGTTTTTTGAGGGGTAAAAGTGGAAAATAATGGTTGATTTCCTCCTTGGATTGTTGCCACTTTAAAGGGAGGGTTGATGTGAAATTTTGCTCTACAAAGTGGAAGACAGATGGTCCATTTTATCTTGTACCACCTTGTCATATACAAGTATTAGTTTTGCTCAAACAAACCATGCCATCTCTTACATGGGTTTGCATGCATGCGCCACATCCTCTTTTAATTTTTTGTTCAAATTTCTTCTTGTTTTTGACTACAACAATCCAGATCTCCCCCTTAATATCCCTTTTTTAATTTTTGTTTCTTTCTTTCAATTTTTCAACCGTTGATCAAAAGTTGTCATCTTTTATCTCACTTATTGGATCTTCCACCACACCAATCCTTGACCTAAGCTCTCATGGTCACTTAGTATCCAAAACTTTGCCATTGATTTGCCTAGGATCCATTCACATCAAATCTACACCATTAATTTCAAATCTCATCAAACCCTTGATCTGTTGATCAATCCTCTACCTTTGGATTTACTCCTAGTAAATCTTAACCATTTATTTCTTATTTATGTAACACATTTAATTTTCCCAATTATACTTTCAATACTTAAATATTGATATGATCAAAATAAGTACTAAGGTCATCAAATCGACCTACTAATAGTAATCGGGATTCCTTCTCAAAAATTGACATTTATGCTTGCAATACAGCATCATAAATTTTCCACCGAAATTTAGATGTCGTTCGACCTATTTCCGTGTATTTATTATTTCTCATTTGGATAGAAAAATCCAACTTTGATAGAGCATCAACATAATCATAAGGATGATACGTATAAAATCATTCATGATCTTGAAATTTTATATTTATTAAAATAATTCATTAGAAGTAAATTAATAAATAAAATCCATGATAATAATTCATGAAATTAAGTTTAGAAATTTCTAGGGCGTCACACCAGTCCCTCCCCCCCCCGGCCAACAACCCAGATCTGGTCACCCCCCCCCCCCCCCCCCCAATGTCGATAGGTCTAACCCTCCCCTACCCATGCCGACAACTCAACACCCCCCCGAACCAATGACCCAGATCTAGTCGGCATTTGGATTAGGGAGGGGGGACCTGGGTCGTTGGCGCGGGGGGCGGAGGTGACATGGCTCGTCAGCTGGGGGGGGGGGTTAATTTATTTTTTTATATATTATTTTTTAATTTTTTAGTCTATACTAGTATGAGGTAAGGTGCATTATAACTATCATGCACAAGTAAGATCTCAGCCGTTTGATTACATCTAAATGGTTTAAAAAGGGACTCTACAGATAAGGTATATTAAAAAGGTTTACCACAGCCTTACCCATTATTATATTCTCTTTTTCTTTCATGCACAATAGACACGCCCTAAGTATTATTGCACTTTAAGTTGTCATGCACTCTTCCCATGTACTCTTTAAAGGTCCATTATGTTAAGAGTTAGCGTCCAAATTCTAAATCACTAAGAACAATAAAAATCGCATAAGAAAAATAAACAATCGCAGAGCACACAAATTTTTATACATATTCGTTTCAATATAAGGCTACGTCCTATTTCAGCCACTACATTAATTCACTATGATGATCGAGAAGTTTTACAAGAGAAATTCACACCTTCACAACTCTCTGTTTTTTTTTTTTTTTTGTTTTTTTTGTTTTTCCTCCTCTAATCTCTCGTAATGATAAACTTAATTACGGCGCCCCTCCCTTTAATAAAGAAAACCTAGGGGCAACCGAAAAAAGAGAAAAGAGAGAGAGCTTAGGGAAGTCATTGTTTCTAGTCCCATATCAACAGAGCTCGAGGACTGTTGTTCTATTCTGTAATTGCTTGTATTGCTGTTCCAATTTGTGCTTGCAAGAATGGTCTTCTCGTGTAAGGTCGAAGACCAACATTCAAAATCTGTAGGAGGCAAATTTATTATTTTATGTTCCCATAACTAATCATTATCAAGTATACAACTACCACTTCTTGTACTGGTACTGCGTGTAAGAAAGAGACCTTTCTTCTTCTTCTTCTTCATTTTTTTTTTTTTTTTTTTTTTTGAGACTATTGCTTGAGATTTTGGTCGCTCAATTACCAGTATTTTAGGTCGTATCTAATCTGGGATAGCTAGAAGAATTAATTAAAAAGCTTAACTTCAATTTCATGATTTAGCTGACCAATGGTTGAAAATATCCCCAGATTTAAATCAGTACAACTCCAAATATCGAATTGGAGCGAAACGAGTAGTAATAAGTAGTTAAACAATAACTAATTTAGAACTTGGTTGTATACGTGTTTTTTTTTTTTTTTTTCCAAATTATTATAAGCAATTTGGTTGTTTACGTTTCTTTTGAAATAGAAGTAGTTTGTTTTTATATGTGAAAAAAAGAAATGTGTTCGTCGTTATAGTAATTTATACGTCCTATTAGAACCTCCTATTGTGATTCAAGAGATGTTTAGTCAGAATTTTAAAATTGAAAAAAAAAAAAAAAAAAAAAGGGGGGGGAAAAAAGGTAGAATCCAATAACCTCGTTACAACAAAAGGAAAACTGAATATTGAAAGCGAAATTGAAAATCTTCTCTTTGAATCATGTTACACGAAATCATGAAGCAAATTTCTGATCATAATAGGTAGTTCTGAGAAGACAGCAAATTCAATGGTAGTTATAATACTAAATATATATTGCGAATGGATGATATGAGGCAATTGTCATGGAGACCGTTTAGGACATTCCAAAAAGCCTTTCCTTTATATGATCTCAACTCAAAATCTAATTGTAAAATATAATAATAATAAGATAAATTATAGAAGTTTTAAATAAACTAAAAGAGCAATAGAGAAAATAAAGATGGCTACAACTAGACTAAACTCTCAAAACCATTGGCAAATTATCACAAACTGAAGCATACTAGCAAAAGCAAGTAGTATTTAGTAAGATCTACTCCTCTTGACACCAACTGCAGTAGGATATTCCTTTAAAAACTCTATATTGCGTAAACTAAAAGGACTAACATATGGATGATCCAACAACTCTGAGCTGACCACCTTTTGCTGGGATCTCTTTGTAAGCATTTGCCTAAGAAATCCTTGCCTGTTTCCGACATCTCTTTCGGTATTTCTGGCATCGTCTCCGTAGAAGCCAGTATCTGAATTATCTCCTCCCGGTCTAAAGGCTTCCCGTCCGTGCCCGACCAAATGCTCTTCCCGGTAAACATCACCAACACAACACATCCCAAAGACCATATATCCATGCTAGTCTCATATTTATAAAACAAAGCCACAGATTCTGGAGGCATGTAATCCGGAGTGCCACAAAATGCGTACTTCTTGCTCTCCAATGCCGCCTCGCTAGCCTCCTTGGCCAGTCCGAAGTCTGCAATCTTTAGCTGACAACGACATCCATATCGATCCGAAGAAAAGACGAGAATGTTCTCGGGTTTTATATCGCAATGCACAATGCCTTTCGCATGGATACAACAAAGACTATCCAATATCATCCTAGTAAATACTTGTACGGGGCCTTCTTTCGGTATGCGACCTCCAACTTTATTGATTAATTTTAATAGGTCTCCGTAGCTTGCATATTCAAGAAATAGGTTGTAATATTGAATCCCCTTTTCAATGGTTATCTCATCGCCGTAATACCGGACGATTTCTGGACTGTTCCCAATATGCTTGAGGATTTTTTTTTCTTTAACAAGCGAGTTCGAGTTTTCTAATTTCGCTGTTTTCACTGCAAACATAGTTCCATTTTTGTGTAAACCTAAGAAACTGATCCATAACTTCCTTTTCCTAGATGTTTACTTCTAGACCATGTTGAACGAGAACCCATGACTGCAAAAATCTCTCAACAATTTGTATTCTGAGCCGAGTGAGAGCACCTATATACATATATATATATATATATATAGCATTAGAAGTCGAAAACCTGTCGAATGAAGCATTCAGAATCCTTTTAGGTTTGTTCCTTATCTGGTGCTAAATTTTTTATTTGAATTGAATTATATATGGCTTTCCTTATAAATCAAATTAAAAATATATATATATATTAAAAAAGAATAGTCCTAGACGAAAAGCATTAATTGAATTTACAATCCTTCGCTTTCCTTATCTGGTGCTATAATCATTAAATTTCACGGAAAAAAACAAAACAAAACAAACAAAACAAAACAAAAGCAAAAGCATTTAACAAGCTTTAAAAATTTTATAGGAAAAATAAAAACTAAAAGCCGTTATTTGATTATGGTTTGAACACTGGAAAATTTTGAATTTACAATTCATCTTCCAAACCAGAAGAGAAGAAAGAAATTTTTAGTAGGATTGATGCGGTTCAAGTCCTAAGATAATTAGGATTATTATTTAAAGTTATCTTTATTTAAATTATTAATAGATTATCTTTATTTGAATTATTTTAGAATTATCTTACGAAGATTAAATTCTAGAGTTAAAAAGATTCAAATTAGAATAGGATTAATAGGTTACTAGTATTCTACATAAAGGCCTTATAATGTTATTTAATTACTTAGTTTATGATCATCCTTAATAAAATCCTTTTGAGAGTTCTCTCAAGTGATCTGCATGATTTTCGGTATTTTACCTTCATTTATTTATTTAGCTTTATTATCTCTATCTGTTACTTAGATCGAGTTTTAAATTCTAAGTACCACTTAAAATAAAGCATTGACAGAACCCATTTTTATGGCAAACATCTTGGAATCCTACTAACATGTTGGCCAGTGAGGCCTAGACTAGAAATCAAGATTTCAGCTTTTAGAAAACGGGTACGGGGCTTGATCGAAGAGGAGTGAGAGGTAGTCGATGGCCGATGGGATTCATAATCTAGGGTTTGGAGTGGAAGTTGAAAAGAATTGGGAGTCCACCTTTGTGCCTTTCCTCGGGAATTGGGATGGGTGGTGTGGCATTGGACTGGGATAATCCTGTTGTTGGTGGGTTTTTGACCGAGGGGACTCGCTATCATAAGAGGATTCCTCTGCTCAATACTAGGAAACATCAATTATGTTAAACATAACTCATTGATAATAAATTATAGGACCCATCAGTATGATCTACCCTTATATTATTAGTGGATGTTTAACATCACTAATATTCTAAATGTTTTTTTCTTTCTTTTCATCCTCTTTTTCTTAGGAATATAGAGGTTATATATATGTTATTTTCATATAAAATGGCTTTGAACTATGAACATATCTTATATTGGTCTCTGATTTTTATTTTACTAGTTGTATGTGCGTATTTCGTATGCCTGGATTTAGTTTATTACCTATATACGTATATTATTTTTTAAGTTTTTTATTTAAAAGGAATGCATATATAAAATTTCTAAATGAAATGAGCAAATCAAAAGTATTTTTCATAAAGTTTAGAGCAAAAGATGTAAACAAAAAATAATAATAATTAGAGTAAAAATAAAAAGTAAAAAAGTAAAAACTTTTTAGCCCAAAGATAAAGAATAACAGTAAATAATGATTACACTAAAGAGTAAAACGCATCAAATGATTTCATCCAGAAAAAGGGGAAAATTTGTGAAAAAAGCCCACAAAAGGACAAAATAGAAAGACTAAAATTTTGAATAGTAAAAAACTTGAGCTTTATATAATAGTAATAAATATTTCATATTCCTATGAATTTTTCTATATTTATGTTGACGGTCTTTCTGTCAATGCTATGAAAAAAAAAATGTAATTAAATTGAATGCATTCTAATCACATGAGCTTTATTTGTTGGTAAAGTCGTAATTATACATTTTTTAGAGGGAAATTGTATCTTCATTAGAGATATTTTAAAATTAATCTGTATTTTTGTAAAGATATGTAGTATCATCAGATATATTTTGAAGGTATAAATTTCATTCCAAAAACACTTACTTACGATTTTAACCTTAATCAAGACTCATTTGTCCCAAACATGTTCAATTTTCGTATAATTTTTTACGAAATACCCACACAGGGGACCATTTGCATAACAATATAAAATTTGAGATAGTGAAAGGTGTAAAATTAAAAATCAAAAACCAATATTAGACTGAAGTCATTCATAAAAATAACCCAGTATTTTTTTTTTTTTTTATTGAAATAACGTAATATTTAATGAAAATGTTCATGCATTTGTGACGTTTTTATGTTTTAATGGTTTATTTTTATTTTTATTTTTATTTTGGACAAAATTCACCTAATCGTGTTTTAGTTATCCATTGCTAATTTTGGTCTATAGAGATTTTTTTACTTATTGAATTGTCTTTTTTACCCTGCTTAAATATAATTTTCTAAACTATTACTCTATTTTTCGAACTACTGAAGCGTCTTTGACTCTCTATTTCTCTCTCCCCCATTCCTCTCTATATATGCGTGTCTTCCTTAATTCCTCTCATTTTCGTGGTTTAATTTCATTTCATCATATATATATATATATATATATATTTCGTTGAAGTGCTTCAATGTAAAGGTGTGACAGGTTTTCTTTCTTTTTTACTTAGGTCTGAATTTAATATTATTATTCCTCTCGACACGTGGGAGTTTGCATTTTGTTTATCCATTTTGAAGATGGAAGACTACCTTCTATAGTCTCTTATTTAGCTTATACACTTATTCACATCACATTGTTCTTTATTTATTTTTTAGTTATTATGCCTAGAAATCCCTAAACTTTCTAAATTTGGTCTTTAAATTTTTTCTTGACAATCAATTCCTGAACTTATGATTTTTGACATTATCATTCCTTCTTTTTCAAATCCATAAATATTTGGATGATTTTCTACACATGGTTTGCATAATAATCCTAAAAAGGCACTACTGAACATTTTTACTTAATTTCAATACAAATTCTTTCAAAAGTTTTCGTTCAAATTTGAGTTATAATAGAGTGAAGTTTAAGTTTTTGAAGAAATTTGTAGCAAAATTAAATAAAAATGATTATCGATGTCCTTCTTGGACTTTAAAGTTTAGTTTTTAGTTTAAGTTACACTTGAATTAAGTTTTTAAAGAAATTTATTTTGGAGTTAGGAAAAATGATTATTGATGCATTTCTTAGGTTTTATTGTGCCAGTCACGTGCAAAAAAGTTCAAACTTTAACAGCTTTTAGTAAGAATGACTGATAATAAAAAAAATTATAAGTTTCCCAGAGAATATATTCTCCTCAACTTTTACAAATTTTACACAATTTCATATTCATTAAAATAGGTTGGGAAGAGATCAACAAACATACCTATTAACATGTTTACAATTATATTCAACTCTATCCAAATAACATGTCATAACACTAATTTTGTTTGAATTATGATAGCATCTCAACCATGTTTATGTTGGAAAAATCGGATCGGTAATCAGAGTTACGGCGCAGCGGAAGTTTTTAAAAATTTTATGTCGTTTCCGAAAAAGAATCTCATGATGCATATAACAATAAATTAAATTTATGATCAAGCGTACCTTTATTCTTGGATTCCGGAATTACTAGAGCGTTTGACCAACGTGTCTTCTCTATTATTCTCGAGTTCCACGTCTCAGAGTGTGTGTGGGCACACGTTCTATGAATCCAAGCGACCGGTAATGCTTTTCGATGTCTAGATCCCTCATTCTCAATTCCGATGTACCTCGTTGAGAATATGATCAACCTTCTTCCTTCAAAACTGCAAAACAGGAACCGGTTAACCTTCTTATGAAAATAATCACTCGGTTTAACCTTCCTCTCAGTTTTGGTTCAATAGAATTTTCTCTCTTTTTTTTTCACAAGATAGCCGAATTTTGATGTTCCGGAAAAAACTAAATTTTTTCCTTTTCTCCAAAAACGTTTTTTGCTCTTGAAAAATTACCAAAATTTTGCTTTTCATGAATCCCTAGCCTTTATATAGAAGTCCAATCCTTTTTCAAAATTCATCTAAAAAAAAAAAATTATTATTTTTCTGGATAAATTTTGAATCAAAAGATCATACAACTTTAGGGCTAGATTCATTGAATCCTAAAAACGTTTTTCAAAGAGGAAATCTTCCTCAAAAAATTCGGCCACATTGAGTTTGTTAAGCTAGATTGGTGATTCAAATTTTAAATCAAGAATCTGGACTAGTCAAAAGATCCTAGTCCTATCTAGATTCAAATTCTTTTAAACCTTTTTGAATTTAAATAAGATTCACTTATTTAAATTAATATTTTCCATAAACATTAACCATATTAATTAATTTAAATCAATGAAATATTTCAAATTTCCTTTCCTAAAAAAAAAAAAAAACGTGAACCACTTTTAATTAGGAAAGAAAAATACATGAAATAATCTTCATTATTTAAATCAATTAATAATTTAATGTTAGGAATTTATTTGAATAATTTTGAAACAAAATTTTTCTTCCCTCCACCTATCTAAAAACCGTGCACCTTATTGAGATTATGAGAGAAAAATTTGTTTTTCCAAAATTAAATAATCCAAACACAATCTTATTTCCAAAATTCAAATTAACCAATCTCATGTTGACAAATCATTTGTCTACAAATTTTACATGTCCAATCCTTTCTGGATTGCATGTTAGAGAGTAACATGTCTTAATAGACATTACTAAATTCTATTTAAATTTACCGATCTCATAAGGAACAAATCCCGAGACGCTTTATGGAACTATGCGAGCTAATAGAGGGACCCGATGGAAATATGTAAAGAGGCTCCTATAATTGTGAAAATTAATCTTAGATTAATTATTCATCAATTATCAACTTCAAAACTATTCCACTAAAAGTTTGAAGCTGAACTCCTGTTTACATACCGTATCACGAAAGCTCTCTCACTTAGTGCTTCTTCCATGATTTATTCATCGCTTGCTTAATCCCCATATGTCATCCATGATTCAATTAAGGACTTTTTCCGTTTTACCTTTTCAATCATTTTAACTTAAAGTTCCATTATTCTCTATTGAAAGAATCACCAATTATAAAACCATACAATTGGTAAACCACCAGAGAACACAAAGTAAACCGATGGCCAAGATCTTGTTATACTATCTTTCAATCCCCGAATAATGCCTTTAAGTAGATAACATTTACTATCGTTAAGATAGCTATGGATTCCGTATCTATGAATCTTGATTTTTCCATCCATAAGTCGTGCACCCAAAACACAAGTATATTGACCATGAATTAACAGTGTCTCACCTGTAGTGCATTAAAGTACAAAAGTCATGGATGCGAATTCAAGTAATCATTTCAGGATTAAGATTAATGCAGGATGATAATCAAAGTGTCATTGATTCTTATAAACGGAATTATTAAACCGAATCAATTAACACTTTAGGTCCAGTCCAATGTCATACCTCAATACTGGTATACATTAAAGTTTCTACTCGGAACATATCCGATGGTCAAGACAAACCATCCCTCCAAGGAAGTAGACAACTTGTACAATCTTATCATGAATAAGATCCCCAAATCTTATTTCATCGATTGCGGACTATTTATTTAGACTGTTATCAAATTACCACGTCTTCTATGTATACCCCGTATACATATGGTAATCTGATATATTACCAACAGTCAAGGAGTATTTTAAGTTTGCTCAAAATAACCATACAATCAACAAATGAAAGTAAATAGGACACATCTTATTAAACATGAATAACCTCCTCTTATTAATATCAAAATGTCACATTTACAGAAAATCCCTAATATTGATTTTCTATCCTTAGGGCACATTTAGATCCCAACAGTTTAAACTTCATAGGACTTCTTTTTGTTATTAAGATACATAAAATATAATACATTCCTTGTGTAAAACTTGTGTATTTATGTATATTTTAATATTTGTACTATACTAAAATGTTAATATTATATTTTAAAGCATATTTCAGTAACTTCCATAATTTTTTCTGATATTTTCATCGATATCGATAATATTTCCGAAGCTTCTATAAAATTGGACTACCGAAATTTTTGTCCATATCAATATTTTTATCCTTAAGGACTATGAAGCTGTTTGTCCGCATCCGAGAGAGGAAACACCTCAAACGACGTCGTACAGTGTCGGGTGTTTTGGCGATTAGACTGACTGAGAGGAGCTGGCGCGTGGAGGTTTTGAGAGATGAGATGTTTTTATTGCCTTAATTTAAAATTGAAAACGACAATGAAATTTACAAACGACTACATTTAACGATACAAACAAACATTACAACTTGAAAGAATGACGACAACGTTCAGCCAGTGGAGCGAAATTGTCTCCTAAAATGACTAGGAAACGACATAAAATAAAAAAACAAGGAAGTTTATTGAAAGCGACGAAGGTCAGTTTTGCAGAATTTTTGTTTTTCCTTCTAGTTAGTGGAAGAAAAGAAGTAAAAATTGTGGATTCTCAGTAAGTGTTTAGAATCAAAAAACTTTTGAGATCAAAATGATCTTTAAAATATTATAATAAGTACTAAAAATATCAAATGAAGTTTATAATATATAATTTAAATTTTGTTACAAATTTAAAGTTTACTCATAAGAGCTTTTGCCAGAAACTATATTTTTTAGTTTTAACATAAAGCACTTCTAAAGACTGGAAGCTCTTCTGACATATTATCTAAACATTTTTAGAAGCTGTATTTGAATCTAAGAAGTCAAAAATAACTCGTATAAAACTATGTCAATCATGTCCAAAGAAAATAAGACGTACAACGTGTTTTTAAGAATCGATGATGACTTTTCAGACGACAACTTAGTAAAACACCAAATTCAGGAGAGAGAGAGAGAGAGAGAAAGTCACCACATTCTTGAAATTGTTCCAGAAAAGAAAATCACTTGTTAGGACAGAAAAGTGACAACGTTTCATGGGAAAGAACGGCCAGTGGTTCCTGTTGGGATGTGTGCTCATAAACAAATGAGATGTATTATTTTGCTAATTTAATTTGAGGAATTTTTTCAATATTATTTTTGCATGCATGTTTGGATGTTTTATAAATATCAAAAACCCTAGATTATTTAAATGTGACTTTAATATTGTATGTAAGTGTTATATACAGGAGGATAATATTTAAGTAAAATAATCTAAATTTGCCCGTAATTAAAAATTAAAGTTGAGATATTTAATTTAAAATTACTAGCGCAGTTCATTACATTCTGAATGAAATGATCTTATCCGGATTATTAATAATGAGATTATTGGAATGAAAGCGTTTTATATAATTTGATTATATAGGACTGGAACACGATTATTTATGAATCTCTAATAATTTTCGTTGTCATATAAAGCATTCAAAATTAATCAATGATGGTCATATATGAATCGATCTTAATTCTGAGTAATTAATAGACTCCTATTTATTGTATTATGTTTTTTGACATATCGAGTAATGACACAAATGAATAGTATCTAATTCTTGGTATATTGGAAATATAATATAATAAGTAGCCGGGAATATTAATATACAAGATAAAATTCATTCCTTTGTAAAGAAGTTAGATGGACGATTCCCTTAAGTGTTGACTCGGGACTTGAATAATAAGAGCGCTCAATTTATGATTAGATCATAAATATATTATTCATTAGAGAATCAATGATACTTAAGGAGAAAGATATAATTAAAGAGGTTAACGGAAAATACCTAGCTTTAATTATGAACCGTTTATGGAGGATTGATTTATATGTAGTGACTATATCAATGGGTAATTCAAATCTTTTGAATATAATTAGTTTTATAATTTTAAGAGTGCAATTCCAAATTTTTAGTGAAATAATTTGGAATGAATAATTTTGATATTTTAATTAAGGTGTTAATTAATTGTCAAAATTATTGGAGCTTAAAATTATAAAGTCCATAGTTCCTCTCAACGGCTCCATTGAATCATGTGAACATTATTTTATGTTGGGTTAATTTATTAATTTAGAATTGAGAATTCTATATTAATATTCACACAACAAATTAATTGGCTTAACCTGTGTTTTTAATTATATGATTATTTAAAATAAATTTAAAATAGTTTTAAATTGAAGATTATACAGTGTGGTAAGGACCACACCGTAGTTGTGCACCACAGGGTGGTTCACGTTATATCCACAAAGTGTATGTGGAGTTTTGAATGTTGAATTAATTAATTAATTTAAAAATAAAAATAAAAGAGAAGAGTGTCTCTGTAATATTAAAAAGGGTACACACGATGTATCTAAAAAAGGAGTAAGAGATATTAATTCATTTTTGACAGATAAAAAAGTTATACGTAATTTTTGATCTGAGAGTTTCTTCTCCTCTTATCCTTCACTTTGTCTCATGAGTTAAGAACGCAAAGTGCATCAAAATTCAAGTGTGTGATCAAACCCAAATTCAGAAACGCCCACTCGTTTCCTGTTCATCGTGATCTGGAGAACGCTGAGAAAGAACCATTGGTGTTTCGAAGGATTTGGAGTTCTCAAGAAAATTGGTGTTTCCGAAAGATTTGAAGTACTCAAAAAGGTTCTTAAAGGAGTTCAAGAATTTCGACATAATCGGACAATGGTCAATTTCTAAACTTTTTTCTTAATTTATTTTGTTAAATTAATATATGTATTTTCGCCGAAAAAATTTTGAGAAAATTTTTATATGTGCGATTTAATCCGTACCATACTTCCGTAAAATTTTAAAAACTGGTTTTTGAAACCAACAGTTCCCACATGGGATAATCTCACCATCAGTTTTTTTCTTTTTTTCTTTTATTTTTTTATCATTACTTTTAATTTGATTGGACTCATAATCATAATCGAGTTGTGTCGTGTTATGTGGTGCAACTATTTTATTTTATTTTTTCCTCCAAACAAATGTAGTGTGAGTGACTTTCAAAAAAAAAAAAATCGTAATGTGAGTGAATAAAATAAGATTTAAATTGGTCCACAGGTAAGATTCAGGTTCCATTTGAAGTCATGTCTTGGAAAATACTTTTTCAATTTTGTCTTTTTTCTCTAGTTTTATTTTTCATTTTTTTAAATATTTTTTAAAAATTTAAATTTTAAAAATCCATAATTTTATCATTTTAAGTCGAAATGAGATATTTATTTTGTTTCAAATTGCATAACATTTCGAAAGGAATGAAATAATATTCATGTTGCTAATTTTTTTCCAAATATATTTAAATATTTGACACTTTTTCACTCCAAATTTTTTATTTTCGCCAAACGCACATTTTTAAAATTTGAACAATCTTCAACTTCCAAAACACTATTTCCAAACGTGACCTCAAACGGGCCCTCAATTGCGAATGTGATATGCAATTTCAGAATCCAAAAAAATATGTTTTCTGGTTTGTGATTTCTAAGCAACACGAGAAAACAAAACTTGTGTCAAATTTGTGGTAGACAAGGATGAAAATGTCAAGATTTTGATTTACGGATAATATCAACAGAAATATTAAAGTCAATGGATATCCCAGAAAAAATGGATATTTAAAGAAAAATTTAAAATTTTTTACTGAAATTTTACAAAATGTAAAACAATCAATATTTGAACTAAGAACAGAAAATAAATGAATACATGGGTTATGTTTGGTTGGAATGAGAGATGGAAGAAGGGAGAGGCATCGTCCCTTGTTCGGTTGGAAGGAAGAGGGGAAGGAGAGGAGAGGTGAGGGGAGGGAGTCTCCCTCCAAACGCACAAATCCACCATTTTTTATGTTAAAAATCTTTTTTATCCCTAAAGAGAATTATTAAAAAATTATACCAATTGATTATATAGAAATTAAACAATTAAATATCATCTATCATTTTAATTCTTCATCTCTCCTTCCAAATAACATAAGTAATTCTTATAATATTTTCCATCTTTCATATTCTTCATCCCTTCTACCATCTTCATCCTTTAAACCAAACATAACCTTAGAAAAATGAAAAATCAATGTAACACAAATTTCGAAAAAGAATGCAAAAGTATAAAATTGAATTGAAATTTTTACACTCAAAATGGTGTTGGTGTTAAAACACACCATTAATGCAAAATATCAGAATACATGAATTGAAGAGTTATCATTTGAGTTTGTGTTAATTGAGATCACATAACATGGTATTTGTTAATTTATGAGGGTGACTTTCTTTTTTTGGGTAATTTATAACAATTCGTCTTACTAATGGGTATCTAAATCTCTTGGGTCTTTATTTTTTTCCCCTAAAAATAATCCAGAATTATTTTATTTCTAATAGAATTATTACTTATTTCAAATATTTTTAGCTTGTTACTTATTTTAATTATTATTATTCAAACATTACTTACTTCTTTCTCCTTTAAACAATAGTAAAGAAACATTCTTCATCCAAAAAACAATGCTATAGACAATAGTTCTTTAAGGGAAAGCGCTTGATGCATGGAATTGAGTTTTTTAGGTTGGGTTTTTTTTAAAATTAGTTAAAATTTTTATTGATTTTTCAGAAAAAAATAAAAAATAAAAATGAGATAATAGATTATAATTTGAACGAGAGAACAAAACGGGGGCTAGAAAGAAAAAAAAGAAAAAAAAAGAAAAAAAAAGTTTTGATCGATCTAGTCTTTGGGGCTGCTATAGATTTATCAAGGACGAGATTGCCACACTATTTCAAATTAAGGACCAAAGTGTAGAACCAAAAACATTAGGAGTGGAAATGGGAATATGCAAGATCCCTATGTTTGGTACAAAGATTGTAATTTTTAGATTACCTGGAAAGTCAATCTCATGGGATTCACTTTACCTCATTGTTATTTAAATTCATGAGAAATTCAATAAAACAAAAAACTCATTAAAAAAAATTCAACCCATCAATATTCTATAATCAACACTCAGACCACCGACCACCACCACTACAGCAACCCGTGCTTGCGGCTACTTCGCCGGAGCTTAGTTGCAACCCCACCGGACCTCATCGCCGCCTACTACCCCGTCGCATGCAGCCCACCCACGACCTAAGCTTTGCAGCGTTGCTGCCCTCCACCCCCACAAAGTTTGCAATCACATCACTCCTGGAGGTCGGAGGAGAAGGGGAATCTCTCGTCGGTGACGGGGTTTAAGGCTAGGAGGGGAAGGAAAAGTGCCCGGCAGCGGCAGAGAGTTCTTGGAATGGCTTGGAGGAGAAGAACCGGGAGATGATTTTGATAGCGGCGGATCCAATGGCGTAGGCGGCGAATCGGTTTCGACTCAGCGGGAGGTGAGGGCGAAGACGGCGGCGGAGAAGGCAGGAAATTCCGACAGCGGCGATGGTGAAGGCGAGGCAAAGGTGTTGGGTGGTGGAGGCGATTTTGTTGGTTAAATCTGGACTTTGTGTTTTAAACCCATATTTGTTTGTTTTTTTATTTTTTTTAATTTTTTTTATGATTTTTTTTATGAGATCTAATTAGTTAATGAAAAAATTAATTGGTTTTTGAACGAAATAATAAAAAAAAAGTTTAATAAGAAAAAATTAATTGGTGATAATTATCTAATTTAATAAGATTTAGTTAGTTTTAAATTATTTAAATTAATTAATTTAATAAGAAAAAATGCATTATTTCAATTAATTTTTAATAAGAAAAAATACATTATATTAATTTTTTAATATTCGTTCAAACCCGACTAATTTTTGAACGAATTAAACGACACCCCCAAATCACGCCTATCATTAGAAACCACTAGCGGATTCGAATCTCCAGAATCCGGAGTCTACATGGATAGAGCTTCCGCCCCCAACTTTGGAAACAATCTGAGTTTCAGTCGGGTTTTTCGGGAGATCCGACTCGAAAGGATACGATATCCCAGACCGCTCTCTTCGACCACCGTTACCATCCCGCCGGTCACCGCCAGACTTCCCCATCCCTAAAGGATGAATATCAGCCCTAAATTAATTGGTGATAATTATCTAATTTAATAAGATTTAGTTAGTTTTAAATTATTTAAATTAATTAATTTATTAAGAAAAATACATTATATTATTGTGTATAATCAAACACAATAAAATTATACATATGAGAATGTGAGAAAAGATTATAGACATAATCAAACATAATAAATAATAATGTCCGAGAATTATATTAATCATTATTATTTTTTCAGTAATATAATTCTTATTAATTACCGAATCACCGCATATCAAATGCCTTAAGGGCAAGACGGGTAAACATTAATCTTGAAACGACACCGTCTGGAGGATCAATTTTGCTTTTGTGGAAGGCAAGGCAAGGCTTTCCTTGGGGCTGGTACTGTGAGACCAGAACACAATTCTTCTACAACTTTCTAGAGAGGGAGAGAGAGAATCTGTAGAGAGAGAAAGAGACAGAGAGGGATGAGGCCGACGGCGATGGAGTACTACGCCGACATGGACGAGCAAGGTTCGACGATGGCGATGGACGTGGACGACGTGGATCCCCTCGACATTCTGGGCGACAGCGTCATCGCCGACAACAAGCTCGCCGACGCCGACTTCTATAACTTCTTCGAGGACGACTTCGACGATTCCGATATCAACTAAATCCCCCATTCTTCTTCATCCTCACCTTCGCTTCTCTCGTCGTCAATTCCCCGTCCCCCTTTCTTCTCTTTCTACAATTCTAGGGTTTGTAAAAGATTTCTTGGTTTTAACGCATATTTCCTTCAATTGAATTTTCTGATTATTATTATTGCTACTTTTTATTTGAATCAAATTAGTGATATTTATACTGCCCATATACATATATATTTTTAATTTTATTTTTGTGCTTGTATAGCAGAGATTTTTGGTCCACAACCAATGGCAAGAAAGGGGTTCTCAGAAAATTGATATGTGGGATTTATAGTTTTTGTGCAAACTGGTTTGGGAATTTGATATCTATATATGTGTGAAAGTTGTAGATATCAATTGATAAATAGAACTTGTGACTTCTTGACAAAGATAAATGGATGAAAAAGTAAGGATTTTTATTGGTCACTTTCATGGATCGGAATAAGCTGATATTGGGGATTAAATTGGTTTCAGAAGAACCTGTGCACTTGATTTCCATGAAATCGAATAAGATCAGGGATGGTTAACGATTTTCTATATATATATATATATAAATTGCCTTGTTGTCTGCAATAATTAATTGATTCTCATGAAATTTTTTATTATGTTTGAGTCGACTGATTGATATAAAGTAACATAAATTATGTACAGTTAAAAGTATGAAAGGAATGCCGTATATGAATCCTCTTATTAATATTGATGTGTGATTCTTTTGGGGGTTCGCAGTGAGTTTCGTAGGTAAAACACAATTTCAATGGTTCCATTGCAAAATAAATATAAAGCAAAGCAAAATTCTTGGTAAAAGGTTCAGGTAGTTGAATTCATTAAAAAAAGTGGATATTGAAACAAATGAATCAATTTTAAGCTCAAAGTGAAATTTCTAACACACAATATTTATCAAGTTATGAATGAACCAATAAGATTTGATCACTTAAGCAAAAATAACAAAGAAAGCTAATCTATGGACAAAGTGTTCGATAAGATGTGTGATTGAACCAACAAGATTTGATCACATAAAGAAGAATAACAAAGAAAGTTATTCGGTGAACAAATTGATTCTTTAACTATTAAAAAATAATTAATTAAAAAAAATACCGCTTTCAAACACAACTTTAGTCAAGTAAACAACTCCAAAGAGCATATGATAAATTCTACATAGCAAAGTTTGTTAAAACCAAAAGAATGTGAGAGCAAAGTGCTCTAAGGCTAACTGTTAGAGCTTAAGCTGTACTTGCGCAAATCACAAGGATTAGGAAGGGACAATCCAAATTGGCGGAGGAAAAACCTTTTCGTCATCGAATTCATAACAAGCCTCGACAACTTTCTTTTCCAAATCGTACACTCCCAGATCATGACCACCGTACAAGTAATCACTAGTCATGTCCTCCCAATTATCGTCTGTGAAGTAAATCGAGTTCCCTTTGCACGCTGCAAGATCGCGAGTGAAAAACGACAACGATTCATTCCCTCCTAAGAAAAAAGCTCGATCGTCCAATCTCTCGACCTTCACCCACCTTCTCCCTCTCAAATCCATCTTGTGAACACAAAACTCCACTGTCCGGTACGGACAGATCAAAGGGTGAGTGTTCTCATCGGTCAAAAGATCGCCATCATCAAGTAATTCGCCATCGACATTGACATAATACCCTATAAACCTCGTCACAAGCAGAATCTCCCCTTTAGATTCCACTAAATATTTCTTGCAAAAATACTTGTCCGTGGAGTAGTTCCCTATAGTCAAACTCGGTACCGACACTTCACAAGGAACAAAGCTCGCAACTTTTATGGGAAAAGAGTTGCTCTTAAAGTCCCAAACTTCGACAGAATTCGAATAGGACAGTGCATACAGCCAATCATTGCAGCATAGTATATCGGAGTACGGTGAGTTCTTGCCGTTTAACTCGGTCCATGACTTGTCTCCCACGTTACAATACGCGAGCTTGTGTGCAATGTAGCCATAGATTACTATAGCCGATTTCATCTTCTTACCAAGTTTACTAGAGCCAGGGGAGATCAATATGGCTTTGGAGATACAAATCTCCGGACTAGTTCTGTTCATTCCAGGAAGAGAAGTGATCGATGGAAGAACGATTTTTTCCCCGAGAAAAAGGATTGAAAACAAGAAAATTCAATCCCCTTCCCAAAAGCACCAACCACCCATGTGAAGATCCAACACACCAAAAATCATCACCAAGCTCTTGCATGAGTTTTCAAAGCTGTAGACCTTCTTCTCTGCTAGGCTGAAGACTTGGCGCCAACGGTGTTATTGTCAATGTCATGATCGTTGTTACTTTCTGTTTGGTTGCCGGGAATCATCAGCAATGGAGAAAATACGTACGATTTTGCGGCTTTGTTCCAAGAGCGACAAACGGCTCTAAACTTGAGGATGTCAAGGAAAGAGAGCTTTTTCAGGACAAGCTCCAAGAGAGGAAAGTGAAGTTCTGACCAGTTTGGCGTTGAAATCCTCCATTTTTTGTTCGCCATTGTTGATGAAAAGGATGAGAAAGTTTGATGGTTGGTTTTTTCTCGGTTTGTAGAGAAGAGAGACACAGAAAAAAGAAAGTGAATTGGAAGGATTTGTGTTTGGTGCATATATGTAGTGTTATAATAAGTCGGTACTGTCTTCGGATTAAGACTTTCTTTTATTTGATAACGGGAAACTAGTAGAGTATTATAATTATTATTATTTTTAACTAGGATTAGGATTGTGGGAAGTTAAATAATAATAATAATAATGGATTAGGATTGTTGGGGTAGGATGAAGAAAAAAGGATAAATGGTAAAGAGAAAATTACCTAAATAATTATCTTTTTTTTAATCTATTGACCAACTTAATATAAAATCCTTTATCTTGATCAACATGACACAAAATTTAATTAACTTTAATTTAATTTTGTTTTATATTGGTCTAATGTTACCTTTTTATGTTATATTGGTGCAATGATTTTTAGATCTATGTCATTAAGTTATTTTCCAAAAAAAAATGTCCTCATATTTACAATAAGGGTTTATTTATCTGGATCATTATAAATTTATTTTCACTCTTTTAAGTAAAAACTTCATTAAAGGCACTAAGATAAAGAAACATCAAACATAAATATATAACAAAGGACCCCATAATATACTTCATTAAAGTCATAAAGATGATACAAAAACGCCATACATATGTACATAACAAATGACTTCGTAATATATAAGACCAAACTCATTAATGAAATGGATTTCTGATGATGCTAAAAGGGAAAAGTAGGTTCAATAACCGATATATAACACACTAAAAATCAAATACAAAATAAGACTTCTTTTTTTTTTTTTTTTTTTGACAAAAACCTGCCAATCGATGAAAATTTCTAATCGGTCAAAGCTAAAGACTCAATAATATGACCATTACTAACTCTAAAAAAAAACAACTCTAATAAATCAAAACACCACAAAGACTCAAAATCGACGAACAAACAATCAACCTAAAAGGTTAAAAGCCACATTCATTAGTATAAAAATATATATATTTAAAAAAATAAAAAAATTAAAAGGGCGTGGGGCGGGGATTTCTACACCCAAAAAAAAAAAAAAAGGAGGTATTTATTCTGTGAAGTATCAAAGGAAAACATAGAAGTAGAATTTTAAGTTCCTTCTCTTATTTTCTCTCTTCTTTCTTCTTCTTTTTCCTCTCTCTTTTCTCGCTTGCATATTTACCAGTTTACAGTTAATTTAATGTCACCTCCATTTGGTAAATTAATTTAACTCCAACTAAACTCTACTTTTTCATCTCAATTTTTATCTTTTTTCTAAAAAATCAACAGAATTTATAACTAGTTTTTAAGAAGTCAACCAACTCCAACTTAAAAAATTTTACCTCCAACTAACTTACCAAACGGAAACATGAGCTTGAGAGGCCATTTTAAGGAATCAAACCATATTTACCATACAATCTTTGCCAAAAGAAAGTAGACGGGAACAACACCCTTCAAGGTTCCGATTTCGGCTATTTCTTCTGATAACTTGTACATTGTAAGGAAACTGAATGAGATATAATTACATTTCTAACAAAAAAGACCAATTACATATCATCCATCTTAAAAAACTAAAACGAATCATGTCTAACCAATAATATAACATCATTCTAGTCCACCCTTTTGCTTCACCTAACTGATCTGACTCCCAAGTTAGATCAATTTCCTAGTTGTATAAGACAATATTTACTCTTGTGAAACAACAAAGACGAATTACCCAACTCGTATTGCACATAGCATCGAACAGGGATCGAAGGAAACAACAGACTGCAACAGGGTTCACTGCGATGCAGAAGACGACGGATGCTGGCATATCTCGATGCCTACCTCCAACAGGCGGGGATGGTAATCCTTGACCTCATCCTGAGACAGTAATAACAATCACCTGTGCTGGTAAAATTGGATTCCGATACTAAAAAGTAATGGCAGAAATATCAAAAGTACAAGTTCAATTGGGACTCGGACGACACAATTGTATGATATATAGCTCTACCCACAAATGCAAATGTGCAGGAAAAATTTTCAGAACTTTCGAATTTTGATATCTAGTAGGCCTTCCCAAAGTTCAGCTGAAGACACATTTTTTCTTTTTGCTACCCCCCAGTAAAAAAAACTAATAAGAATGACCGTAAAAAAAACTAATAAGAATGACCTGCCCGGTAAATTAAAAAAATTCACTGGACAGAGGCTCCTAATGATTTGAACTAAACAAATGAAAATACGGAACTTGCAAAAGGAAACACAGATTCAGAAGTAAGGTTAGGAAACATTGTTTCAGCTTTGTATCTTTTGGTGTCAACCATGCTTGAACGTTTCAATCAGAATCATGACTAAAAAGATCAAATGGTTAAAACTAAAGTAAGGTTTTGGCAATGCTAATAAACGGATATATATGGATGGCTAATTCTATAGAAATATTTCCTTCTTTTAAAAATAATAAACCAATCTACCATGAATGGGAACAAACCAGCTAAGCCGTGTGGCATGATTCTCGAGTGTGTCGTAAGGGCAACTTCTAGCATTCCAACGCATAAGTAGGGACCTATGGAAAAAACAAGGCTAGTATAATTAGTAACCAAAATATCGTAAGAATAGAAAAAACAAATTCCAAAATTAACTATAAACTTGTGCCTTCTTCTACCTCGATCATGTTTTCATCAAGAAAACCACATGCATGATTCGTGCTCTGAGAATGATCATATTGGAGGATCCGTAACTTCCCTTCCTGCAAAATCACCATTACAAAAAATTTAATCTATGACATTAAGAACCCAAAAGGGAATACAAAACTTCAATCAATTACCTTAGTTCCATAAACAAGGCCACCTCCAGCAGAAGGATGAAAACAAGCAACATTGACCTCATCCTCTGCACTAGGAAGAATCCTCACAAGTTCCATATCGGAAACTCTGTATATCTGATGAATAGGAACCACCATTTCAATATTAAATTAACACTGAAAGGTCACAGAATCCCAAGTTTATCACTATGAACTGTATAAATCTATTGAATATGCAACAAATAATAACAACAAAGGACTTGAGACATTAGAGTCTGTCACCTTATTAAGCCAGTTATTCAGTCAACATTTAAGAAAGAAATTTACTTTTTTGTTAAGTACGAATATCCAGTAACTGTAGAGCATCAAAGCCTATGTTCTTACATGGAGCAGTGGAAACTAAGGAACAGGGGATACGAATATTTTATGTAAATGCATTGAAGAGACTGCATAGACATTTGCTACAACAATAGTCTTTCCAAATAAAGTGGACACGTCTGAACCGAGAATACCAGGGAAGTTTGGATTTTCTTTTTACCTCCAGAATGGTATAAATAGGAACTGTTGTCTCTCCGTCAATGACAACACTTTTGAGGAGTGAACTGTGACGACGGCCATAAGCAAGTAATAAATGCTCTGATGTAGGAGAGAACTGCCAGCATCAAAATTTGCCAACAATTCCAAATTAGGTACTGGTGCGAGTATATAAGTATGCTTGTCTTCTCAAGAATAAAATAGCATGCTTAAAAGGAACTTCCAGCTGTTAACAAGATTATCTACCGCCAATAAACAAAAGACTGAATAAACCAGGTGGAGAAAGCTTTAGTTTACGCACTTGGCATACTTATCAATGATGAATGAACCATACAGACTCTGATAAATAACATTGTGTGTTTATGTGATATTTTTAGGCATAATTATATATAAGCATATCAAGGACATCATGATTACAATATTAAAAACTTTATGTCCAAATCACAAAGTGACTTAACTTTTGATCCCTAATCTTTTAGGATCACGATATCCCTCCAGTAACAGCACCACACGTCTTACTTTTGAAAGCAATTTCAATTTCTTTTGTAACTTCATTCACTTTTGAGGTTGCAAAATATTTCATAAAATTAAGACAGTTGAAATCAGAAAGAGATAATATGATCTTTACTTGAGTCATTAAAGAGAATTCTCGTGAACAATTTATCCAGGGTATATCTGAAGCAACTCATTTGAATGGTTCTTTCAACCCCAACCCCCCCCCCCCCCCCCCCCCACAAAAAAAAAAAACAAAAGAACAAAAAAAGAAAAAGAAGAAGAAGAAGAAACTTACTTGAATAGACGTTAAACAGTGCGCAGCTCTTATAGCCCGTGATGCAAGCACCAAGCCAAAACTAGAAAAACAAAAAAGAAGGTCAGAGACTATTAGAGTAAGGAAAAAGTATCTTGAAAAGTTAAAATAGGCAACCAATCAAACACAAAGACTAGAGATTTTAAGATTTACGTTGCCTCCTCAAGAGAATATATCCGAAGCTCATAGACGACCTCATGTGCTGAAAGTGGGTGACGAGTTGGGGAAGTTGCCATCCCTGTGACATCATGGTTGACCTGGCTCTGCAATCCAGGCTCGGCTTCCAAATGGGGAAGCACACATGCAACACAGGCTGCTAAAAATCTTCCACAGGGTGAAAAATGGGCACCATTCACTGCAACAATACACCTCAAGTAAAGACGCTGAAAAAATTTGGCTCCGGTAGAGCTCACAAGCTTGCAAGCTCAATGGATAGAGACTTAAAAGGTCGCAAGCTCAATGGATCTAAACTCAGGCTTGGTTTGCAAATAAAAACCTTCTTGATACAAACTTGAATACAAAGAAGAATTGAATCCAGGCCCCAACTATCCCAAGGCAAAAAAATTTAAAACAGATGCCAACCTTTTGTAATCTTATATGGGAAATTGGGAATATGATGTTTTATGGTCTAGGAACCAGCTAAGGTTAACAAAGAAAGTGTCGTGAGATCGACAAAGAGAACATACCTACAAAGGACAGCATGTGGAATGGTTAAACGACATCTTTCTGCATCAAGCGGAGCACATGGATTTTTCACATCATGAGGCCATATTCTAAGCTTCACCGTGCATGGTAACTCTGCAGCTGCTGCTGCAGCAAAGTGATGTGGCAAGTTCTGATTGTATCCTACTAACAACAGGTTGAGCATGACCTTCATCGCTATTGTTTAAATTAGCACCATCATTAGAACCAGTAACAGATAATGCACGAGGGCGTGAAGAATGATGTCTCAAACTGGATCGTCCAGTAACCCTCGATTGGCTAAGACCGGTTGGAATTACTGAGGACATGATTGGAGCAGATCCTATCTCACCACGTGCAGAAGAATTTTCATGAGCATCAGTATTAAGGGGCTGCATATTACGTTGAACAGCTTGGGTCTGACCCATTAACCACCCTTGCAAGAAAGGTAGCTCCCAATATGTCCGGGTCACCAAAAGGAAAAACAGGATTTGTTCTCCCTTCAGGCTGCACTTCCATAGGTTCTAAAGTATCAATTGCAGATTGAGAAAGTTCGGCTTCCATTTCACTTGAGAAAGGAGTGGCTCCTGTTTCTTCTGGTACAGGGGAAGAACCATTAGGTTCAATAGGGGACAGCAAGAGTTCATACCGTCCTGATGGAGTTGAATATGTTAAAAGTCGCACTGAAGCAGAAGGATCAAGTCTCTGCTGGACGCTGCTTGAACCAACATCAGATTCAGTACGTTGCATAGATACTCTCCCATTATCTCTAGTAAATGATGGCCATATCACAAATGGTATGATGCAAGAGGCACTCCATCTGTCAAAGTAGAACGGTCAGTATGATGACCATCTGCTAAATATACAGTTGGAGGAGGATAGCGCAAATAGCCTGGAGAAGTTGCAAGTGTCATCGACGAATCTGATGAATCAAGGTCATTGA
The DNA here is from genome assembly GCA_009761775.1 of Ficus carica. Taxonomy (NCBI): domain Eukaryota; kingdom Viridiplantae; phylum Streptophyta; class Magnoliopsida; order Rosales; family Moraceae; genus Ficus; species Ficus carica. Next base: position 2,098,670 of record CM019746.1, read on the forward strand.
CCTACCAAAAAAAAATTTTTAAAAAAAAATTAATTAGAGTACAATCGACATCAATCATAATGTGATTTAATAGGGGAAAAAACGCAACCTCAGCTGTTAAGAGGAAGGGAGCAGCATGTGGATGGAAATGGACAGCCCGAAGTGAACGCCGTGTCCTTAGTACTATGGCTGGCGAAAATGTCTCCCCTCTTCTCTTGTAGTGCCATATGTAGAGCTAATAGGACGTTTTTCAAGGTCAGGGTCACCAAAAATTGATATAAACCAGTTCTCATATGAAGTTTCTGAATGAAATTCCTCACCTTGTGACCTGATGCTACTGCAAGAAGATCCCCTTGGGCATGAAAAGCTATGGAAGCGATAGGGCGGTCTGCATGAGAGAAAAAACTAACATCTATCAATCATAATTACTAGATAAAGTTAAGCTTGTCATTTTTTCGTTGCAAAAAAGTATTGTGAAAGGCAAACTGCAAAATTTATTACAGAAATCACGTGATCCTATACACTCCGCAGTTTTTGCATCCCACAAACGAACTTCATGATCCAAACTTCCACTAGCAAGTAGGTCTGGAAACAGCGGATGGAACCTAACCTACAAGGGCAGAATTCAGCAGAAGAATTAATCCATAAGCTTTAGAGCCACTGAATTAGTGAAGTAGTGCAGATATGACTCAACTTCTTCCATTTTAATATGGCTTGCATTAGTATACATAACATATATGTGCAACATTACAAGTTGAGGACTTCAAAACAACTGGTTATCTCTGTGAATCAACAAATTAACTCCATTTAAATCATTTTAACCGTCCAGCCACAAGCATATTGCAAACACGCCCCACATACATGGAAGCATACACAAACATAGTTTTGCTCTAGCGGGTATACGCGGATTCGGGTTTGTCAAAGTAGATGGCATGGTGAAACTTGTACAAGCGACAGTAAGGGCTCCAACACTTTTTGTATTGTAGAAATACAATTATGATATTTCTAATAGTAATTTTCCCCATTCGTTAGAGAATCATCATGAAAAAAGGTTGATCAATACAATATATCTGCTTAGAAAACTATATTTATAGAACTTGAAATAGGCTGAAGAGTAAAAAAAAACAAATAATTGTATGATAGGTGAAGTTCTCAGGCATACCACCCAAGGTGTCCTGCGATGACCACTCAGAACCTTCAAGCAGCTCCAGTTCGGCAGTCGATAATCTTTACCGTATGATCCCCACTACAATTGGAGAGAGTAATCAGAATTTAAGAATGAAGCACATCTAAAAACACCATTCAGCTTTATCAATCGTATTCCCAAAATATATACAAGTCCCAAAAACTTACTGCGTAGAGGCAAGCGTCTTCCCATCAGGGCTGAAGGCTGCAGCTATAGTTGACCTCGGAGGAGGCAAAAGTGGACAATATTTGGCAAACAGATGCCTTAACGACTCTGCCTCCACCCTGAAACAATCAACATTTTTGGGCATTATGTCTCAGCAAGAATGCTAGATAATAAGGGGATTATAATCCAAGCTCCCAACAACCAACATAAAGCTAAAACCTCAAATACAATAAAACAAATCAGCCAGCAAAAATTCCACTCCATCGCATAGAAGTAAAAATGAAGAAAAGAGCAAGGAATTACCATGAGACGAGACCATGTCTAGCATTCCTGGCAGCTTCACACTTGGCCCCACGGAATCAAGGTGGCACTTAGAAGTTTTCTCCCATAACCTCTTTGATAAATGAGTTGTTTGAGGAGAAACCTCTCTCCGAGCTAACAGTTGAAATACATTGCCAACTCTGACAGCAACATCAGATAAAGGAAAAGCAATACGTGAACCAAAACGTGGCAACTTCATCAATACCAATAACAGACTTGGCCAGTTCAATTCTCAAGCATTCCTACGGCCAAATCTCACAAGTATGTGGATTCTAAATTCTAATGCTCTCAATAAGAAAGGAAAAGAAAACAATCGAACAATTTCTCAAGCAAAATTTCTAAACTTCGAAGTAGCAGACAATTAAGATCAATAGCACTTTCAGCTCCCAAACGCAAGAAAATCAATTCCGAAATAGTAACAAATAAATTGATTCACTAGGTTGGTAAAAAGTCTCCATTTCTGAAATCAAATCCTAATGAACTCATCAAAACCATATCAAAACTTCCAACATCGCCTCAAACTCAGAAATATTCAACAAATCCAATCGAAATTCAGATCCTTTAAATACAAAATCCGAAAATTCAAACCAAATTAAGAAACAGAAACCAAAAATAAATTAACATATACATCAAAAATTCAAATTAACCTGTGCCTTCCTGGAGAATTAGGCGGAGGAATGCGCGAAGTGAGGTGGAAGGAGCATTTGCCTCGTCGGCCCACAACGGAGCTCCCATCATAATTTTCTCGGGAAAACCTCATGCTCCTAAGTTTTCTCCGCATCCTATCTTTTAACTAGCGGAAACTAGCGAAACTTCCCCGAAAATTCAGATTGATACAAACAACAAAATTGCCGTCAAACTGATCAAAACAAGAAGAACAAAAACCGGTATAAAAAATTCCGTTTTCGATAATTGAAAGGATTTTCAGAGCTATACGAAGCAAGATCTCAACGAAAAAATCGGAAATGCGAAGGGAAAACCTAAGAGAGAGAACGAGAGGAGAGAGAAAGAAGAGAGAGAAAGTTCTGGTTCAGCTTCGATAGAAATGTTTGCAAATTGTCATTTTTATAGCTTGGAAATTTTTGTTTTTATACTATGGAGGTTAAAAGACAGATGAAATTCATTTTCTGGGTTTCTTCGTTGTGGTGGTGAGGAAGAAGTGGAATGACGAGAATGCCCTCGAAGGTTTGAGGAGCGTTGGTGGAATCTTCAGCGTGATGCTTTTTAGTGGTGGAGCGTGTAAGCCACGTGCCACAAAATGGGCCCGAATTTGGGCCACCATCTGAAATTCTTAAGGAATCCCAACTTGGTGCATGTTTGTCTTGAGAAGCATGTGTGTTGGTTGTTCATAGGACCTTTAACTTTGGATGTGATTAACGGTCCAGGATATATATTCGATTCTTGAGTCCATCTATTCATATTATATACAGGGTAAATTGTTAGATTAGTTTTTATTTTTTTAATTTTATACTACTTTAGTTCTTGAACTTTTCTTCATAGTTAGAATGTTCCTAAATTTTTAAAATATTATAAACAATAGTCCTTTATATTAATTTTTTGACAGTTAGTTAACATCACTTTTGATCAAATTACTAACGTATTCTGCTTAAAAATGAACATAAATGACTATAGTAGAACATTTTAATAATTTATAGGCATTTAAAATTCTTTTTTTCATAACTGGAATGATCATAAACTATTAAAATCGTTGCTACAGTAATCATTTTTGTTAGTTTTTTTGACGAAATCCGTAGTTAACACTACTTTTTAACTAAATTATTAACAGATTATGTTCAAAAATTGACGGAAGAGACTATTGTAGTAACATTTTAAAAGTTTATAGGCATTCCAGCTACCAAAAAAAGTTCAAAGACTAAAATTGTACAAGGTTAAAAGTTTATGAACCAAATGAGCAATTTACCTTATATATATACATTAATTATAACATCATGATACATCAATTACAAAATTATATTGATTAGATACGTGTCACGATATTATTTGAAGGACATGGAAGGGACGATACATGAGCTAAATCGTTAGGATATTGTTCAGGTCCCTGAAATTGTAACAATTGACCTAATACATTAGAGATGTTTTATATTGTCATTTATAGATGATCGGCTGAATGAACATAACCCTTACGATGAGAATGAGTATAGTCAAAAATGAAGTCATAACATTTTATCAGGGGGACTTATAACTAAATAATAAGTAATTATGAGTTATATGACAAAATTTTCCTTTCGGACAAGGCTTTTGTGAAATTTATTTAAAAGTATAGGGTATTTAAAAAGACAAACAAAACTTGAAGGGGGGGGTTTAAACTAGGGGTGGTAATTCGTGTCACGTGTCGGGTTCATGTCGTGTTATAGCCATGTTGATTTTTTTTTCTTTCCCGACCCGAACACGACCCACGACACGAACACGACACGAACCCGTCACGGATTGACATAACACGAACTGAAATTGACCCGTGACACGAAATTTGACCTGAATTGACACGGAAAAATTCGTGTCGTGTTGGGTTGGAAACACGACACGAATTTTTCCGTGTCAATTTGAGTAAATCCGAAATCGACACAACCACTATTTTTCCCAATCCGAACCCGCGAAATTCGTGTCATTTTTATTCGTGTCGTCGTATCGCGATCCGTATTGCCACCCCATAACGGGGTGGGACATTACAATTTCTTGATGACTCTACTAAACTAAATCTACTTGAGATTTTAGAAGGTCCTAGGTATTCGGAAATTTCAAAAGGCAATCTCTAGTTCAAATTCAAACCTTATTATATAAAATATATGAAATAATAATAATATTTATGGAAATTAAAAATAAATAAATAACATTATACTATATACTAAAGGATAGGTGATTTTTACTGTTCTTTCTCCAGTAAAGCATAGTGCCTTCCTTTTTTTTCCCCTCTCATTTCGCAGGCTTAGCTACAGGAATACACAGTCCCGCACAGTGAAATTACGATTTTGCCCTTCTGTTTTCTTCTTTTTTTTTTTTTACCCGCACAGTGAAATGCCCATTTTACCCCTCCTAGGCTGCTCTGCCACTGTCCCCGACTGTGTCATCCACTGTTCAATGAACAGTTTTTTTTTTTTCTGCTGTGTTTTTTTTTACTTTTTCTTTTCTTTTTTTCTTTTTTTTCTTTTTTTTTTTTTTTTACGTTTGCTGCTGTTTGTGTTTTTTTTTTTCCTTTTTTTACTTTTGTTGTTGTTGTATTTATTAATTAATTTTTTTTTTTTTACTTTTGCTGTTGTGGTTTTGTTTTTTTTTTTGTTTTTTTTTTTTTTAAACTTTTGGTGCTTTGTTATGTTTTTTTTTTTTAACTTTTACTACTCTTTGTTTTATTGCTCAGTAATATTTTTATTTTTTATTTTTGTTGCTTACTACAGTTGTTTTTTTTTTTTTAATTTTTGTTGTTTTGCTATAGTAAAAAGATGTAATATTTCACTGTTTAATAAACAGTGATTTTTGTTTTTTTTTTTTTTTTTAATTTTTTTGTTGCTTTTGCTGTATGGTTCTTTTTTTCCTACAGTAATGCACAGTAGCTGTTTTTTTCTACATTAAACTGTCGATTTTACCCCATCCTATGTACTGATTTTGGCTTATCTACAATGGGAAGGACGATTTTATCCTCACTTATTTTGCCTTTTTTTTACGTTAAATTTTAGACATTATATTTCGATCTATTGTTGTATTGTGTTTTTGCTCACTTTGCCCCTTTTTTTTTTTAAACATTTTTTACTTTAAATTTTTATCTTTATTTCGGATTTTTTTTTTGTGTCTTTTTTGTTTCTTTTGTTCTATTTTTAAAGACCCCTTTTTTTTTTTAAGGATTCTGCATGCAATTTTTTTCTTTTTTGTTTGTTTTGTTTTATATTTTAGAAATCATTTTTTTTTAGGTTTTGCATGTATATAACCTAATAAAAAATATTTTATTTTTATTAACAGTAAAAAAAGAAGAAAATGAGTTATATATTTTATTTTATTATAATGTTTTTGTTAAGGTTAGTTTTTTTCCGATTCTTTGAGTTTAAAGATTTTTGTTCCTTTTTTTTTTCTGCTTTATTTTTTGTATAATTTTTTTTCTTTAACTGAGTATAACTACCTAATATTTTTTTTCTTTTTGCTTTTGTTTTCATTTTTATTATTGTTAATACTATTGTCATTTTGATTTGCATCTTCATTGTGGAAGAGATCTTGAGAAGAATTATATTGATTATAATTATAATATTATCTTAACCAACTGTTTTTATCATATAATATTCAGTTTTTTTATTTATTTTTTTTCTTATTCCCGTACAACGTACGGGTATTAAACTCGTGTTAACTAAACTGTTGAAATAAATAACGTATTACGCTAGAAAAAAATTACGCATTTACTCATTAATATACTATTTACTTATATAATTTCATAAAAATGTTGTTTATTTATTTTATGTAATATCCGTAAAAATATAGGCTAAATTGCTAACTTAGTCCCTGAACTCTTAATATTGTACAATTTTGATTCATGAACTTTTTTTTCTGCTGAAATGCCCCTAAACTTTTTAAATATTGCTATAATGGACCTTTCCGTTAATTTTTGAACAAAATCTATTAGTAATTCGGTCAAAAAGTGACGCTAACTCGAATTCTTGTCAAAAAATTAACGACAAAAACCATTGTAATAACGTTTTTAATAGTTTATGATCATTCCAACTACAATAGGCATGCCCCCTAAATTATTAAATATTGCTATAATAGTTATTTTTGTTAATAATCTGTTAGTAAATTTCTGGTAAACAAACAATCAACACAGAAGGTGGGGAGACCACCTCCATTATTAGAATTAACAAACTGAACACAATACTCATATAAAAGATGGCAAAGACATAGATATTATTACATACAAAACAAAAAAAAAAAAAAAAAAATCAATCACATAGAAAGAGTCCTTGCCGAAAACAAGATCCACGTCGTCGAGAGAAACTGGATTGCTGAAGCGGATATGCTGTTGGACCTCTCTATCTTGCTCCTTCCCGTGCAGTCGATCCTCCTCCAATTGGCTCGTCTCTTTCAAAACTCTCACCATATGATTTTCTCATCCATCCCTAAGGCCGGGAAACCAGAAACAGTCCAAAGGCTGCCACTGAAATCTAGCCCAAAGAGAAGAAAACGATTGAAAAATCCTAACTCTCACGCGTTAGAGAAAAAGAGAGAGGAGAGAGAAGAGGAAAGTTGCAAGCGATAATCAGTTTGATTTAACTTTCACACTTTAACACATTTGTTTTTATTTAATTTTAAAGGCGGATTTATCAGTTTGTATAAGGACTGTGCAAACTGTCAAGGTTAGGGAGAGTGGGATAATTGTATAATCAAGGTTTCTACATGTAATCACCTTTTAAAATACATATTTAAAAAATGAAGATAAAAAGTACTAGTAATGCCATCCTCATTCCATTTCTCGTCACGTTAGAAATCTTAAGACTCGTCAATAAAATAAAATAAATAACCTAACCCAATCTTATTGCGAGCTGATGAATTCAATTTTTCATTTTTGTCACCAACACCGAACGTCGTATAATTTATTATCAGTATTATCGGTGTATGTTGGAAAAAGAATGTATGGTCCACATCTAATTAAGTTGATAATTACTACTCCAAATGGCTGTGTTTGACCACCATGGACCTCACATCACGACCTCATAGTCAAGCCAGTGCTTCAAACGTTGGGCTTAGCCCATTAAATTAGAATAGCTGTTACAGTTTTAGGCGACTCATTCAATTTGGTCACCAATAAACATTAATTATACTTTTACATCTCATTTTTATTTTTTTCTAAAGAAATTTTTATCTTTTCTAAAAAAAATTTTCATTTTTTTGAAAAATCAACAAAATTTACTATTGAAATTTTAAAATCTTAACTCAAACCCAAACGCTAAACACCCCATAAACTTGCGTTTGAAAACAAAAAAATTAAAATGAAATTTTAAGATTGGAGAGTCGTAGACTTTCAAAAACTAGCTATAAATGTCCATTTGACTCTCAGATTTGGATTTAAATTTTTCATTTCAAATTTTTTCTTTTCTGAAAATCAATAAAAATTATAACTAATTTTTAAAAAGTCAACTAACTTCAACCTAAAAATTACATTTTAAATCGGTGTATCAAACACAAGCTAATAATACTATTACTACTACTAATATATTACATTAAGATTAATGTAATTATTAGTCATACTTTTCCTCATGTTTTTTTTTTAAACTTTTTCCCTGTGTAATTACTTTAAATAAGGGTAGTTATGATAAATAGCATTTTTTTACAAAAATAATTAAAGTAAATAATAAGGTTTTAAAGTATTTGAATTAATAACAAATTTATTAGGTAAATAGAAAATTTGTTAAGTAAATAATATATTAAATTTACAAGATTAAGTAATTCATTTACCTGATAATTTTTTTATTTATTCTAAAAATTTTAAAAATATATTATTTACAATGAATAAAAAAGAAATCAGAAAAACAAGCTAATATATATAAGATAACAAAAAAAGAGGGGGGGTAAAAGAAAAAAAGGCACACCACATGCGTGTTATTCTTTTTTTTTTTCTCCTGAAAAATGACTTCCTAATTGTTTCCTTTCATAAAAAAGAGAGGGGAATAAAAAAGGACAGAGAATATCTTAGAATATTATTAGTAAGATGCTCCTATTCTGTGTGTATATATATATAATGTTACTTTATGTTTTTCATTTTCCTAATATTCTGTATCTACACATGTGCAATGTGGTTTTCTGTCCAGAATAGTCTAAAGCAATCCAACCTTTTCTGTTTTTGCAGTTTTTTTAAACCTTTGTGTGGCTCAGAATATCTGAGAATCATCTCTTAGACATTTGTCACATAGAAAGTGAAACAAATATTTTATTAATAAAGAAAAGATTTCTGCAGCTTATGTTACGCCAAATCACAAGGTGGGGTCATAATTGTCAGTGTCACGTGGTAATGGGCAGAAGAAGCTGCCTTGTTATGCAATGATCTAGAAACCACTTGTCAAGTATCTACAATATACATATAAAGTGGGAGTTCTTTTATTTAAACACAAAATTCAGAACCCAAAATATCATTTTCAGAAGCTTCTCGCGTTTGTTGCAATGGAAAAAGTGGTTCTTGCCGGAAGAGTAGCGTCGGAGACATCTTCATAGTAGTCATAAAAATTAGAGATGTCAAAATGAACGGACTTAGTGGGTTGATATAGTATGATACGTTAAAAAATTAAATATGACACAACACGACATGATATGATTGTTTAATGAATCCAGTTTGGCACGTTTAATTAACGGATCGTGTCTGATGTAATTTTTTTGACACAAAAACCTTAAATAATTGCACGACAATGTCACTCTTTATGATATTTCAATAATTTTCACATAAAGATTTTATCTCCTTTGAATTTCTACTTGATAAAGTTTTCAATATTGTAGTTTGTTTTTAATAATATGTTTGTTTTGTTAAAAATCAAAGTTTTCTATAATATTCAAAACTTAATTTTCTTCTTTATTTAAAATTTTTAACACTGGGCACAGTTAAGACACATGTACGATACGTTTATAAATGGGCTGTGGGTCGTGCTTGATATTATAAATTGAAAATGGGCACGGAACGCAGTACATTTATTAAATGGGCCGGCATTGACACGGACACAAAGCACCTAATAGGCTCAAAACAACGGATTGGGTCAGATCAGGCCGACACGTTTACCTCTCTAATAAAAATACATAATTAACTAAGAAATAATTCAAGTGGTTTAGGAAATAAGAGATCTTAAGTTTTGGATGATTTGATAGATACATTTGAATTTATGAAAAGCATTTGAAGTTATTTTCAGGCTATAGATTGATATTCAATACTATTTGGTAAAGTGGAGCTGAAATACTTGTTCGTCTCTTGACTTAATAATTATTACAAATTTTATTATGGGTCTAAAGATAATTACAATTGATTGTCATTCTTCACACTTAAAAATAATTTAAGAAAAGGGGAAAAAAAAAAATAATAAAACAAGAAAGCAGGAATAAAATGAATCAAATTGAGAGAGTTAAGCACTAGAGAGCACTTGATTTATTAGGGAAATTAGACTTGATTTACCGAAGTCACTTACTAAATTATCTAAAATAAATAAATAAATGTGGCATTACCTAAAACATTTGAGTGCGCAATTTTTTGGTGAATAGATGAATCTGTCTTTGAAAGGAAAAGTCCATAGAGCTTTGCGAGAGAGAATCTACAAGAACATTCATAAATTGCACTAAAAAAAAAAAAACTAGTAATTTCTTTAAGCTGTTTGTGTCTCCAAGGAAAATAGCTGATATTGGAAACATCACGACGAATGATGAACACAAGGACACATAAACAAAGCAAACAAAATGCCTTTCTATCAATTTTGTATGTTTTTTCTTGCTAGTTTCAAGGTTTATATTATATTCGGAAAATCGATCGGTTAGAGCAAGCCAGGCATCACAAGCCGACAAGCAATTCCGATAGAGGCTTTTTTTTTTTTTTTTTTTTTTTTTTGTGTCTTAATAAATAAAATCGCATTTTTTAAAAGACTTTAATAGCTTTTTTATGAATTAAAAAAAAATCAGATTATTTTAAAATATTTAAAATAGAATACTACAATTTATTAGTTAAATATCAATAGTAAATCATTTACTTAATAAATTTATTATTTATTGTTATCTATTTTAATGTTTTTATAATCTTTTTTTTTTTCCAATTACTTTTTACTGTAAAAGGGAATATATGGGTCGGAGCACCTGGACTACTTTGGACACGTCAGCAGGCTCCTTGTCTTGAAACTTGGTGTCTAAGGCTCATCTCGTTGTAGGCTTCTTAGGACCTGTTTAACAGAATTTAGTGGAAGCAGCTTTTAGATTTAGTTTTGATTTCTGAATCCAAAACTATTTTATAGAAGTGTTTAAATGATTGTTAGAAATATTTATGGTCTCTACAAAAGTTTATTGTCAAAGTAAAAATAAATAATGTCCGAAAAAAACTATTTTAAGTAGATTTTAAATGTTCTATCAAAATTAATTTAGATGTTATATATTTATTTTAACATTTTTATTAGTTATTAAAAACTTTCAAATCATTTTGTTTTAAAAACTCTTTTAATAATGTGTTTCCCAAACACTTACTGAAAAGTCACAGTTTTTGATTATCTTGTTTATTGACTAAAAACAAATATTAAAACTCCACCAAACGAGCCCTCAGTAGTGGTGGTAGAGTGTGGCATGGTGGATATTTGAGATGGATCGAACTTGAGTTGGAGATCAAAGGCCTAACGTTTGAGCTTTGTTTTTTGGAGTATCCATGGTTTGTATTAGAAATATTTTGGGATATTTTTAGAAATGCTCAAAAAGAACACAAATCTGGAATATTGTCCCGTGATTTGAATTTTTACCCTCTTATATAATGTTAAATAAAAGTGGTTTTTAAGATAAAAATTCAAGCCATAAGGTAAAAATCTTAAACAGGTGCACTAAATGAACTATTTCTGCAATTTCCTCAATTATATTTTCTTAGCAGTTCAAATTTAATTTTTCTGAAATTTTTAATTAAAGTGATCGTATTATTTTTATCTACAAATATATTTTAGCAGTTCAAATTTATTTTTTCTGAAAATATTTTTAATCAAATTTCATGAAAAGTTATCATTTTCTATAATCAAATGCATGAGCTGTTGGTTTTTAAATCTCTAGTGGTAAAGGAATTTTTAATGTCAATAAAGTTATAGGACTTTTTAATGTCGAACGTTTTTATTTAAAATGAACGTTTTTTTAATCAATGTGAGCTGTTGGGTTTTTAACTCTTGGCTGTTATTATTAAACGTTGGTCAGCAACGTTTTATCACTTTGATGTCCAATAAATACGAACGTTAGTTTTATTGGAGTTGATTGTAGTATCCGTTGAATAATAAGCGGATTATTTCTATTTGTACTTAACAACATATGAGCTATCAAGCAATATATACAAGTGTTTATTCACCAAAAATATATATACAAGTGTTCAAGCCGCTAGGGCTAGTCTAGTCATGAGGGTGAGGCGGGTTAAGAGTTTAGGATGACTTAGTCTCAAGTTTAAATTTGAACATGCGCTTGTAATTAATAATAATGGAATTAATAGCGGATGGGTGCATATTGTTGGAAAAATGGTTTTTCAAATCATTTTAAGGAACCATTTTGAGGTCCAAATTTAAGTGGGACCCACTTCGCAAAGTTAACGGGTCTTGGTGGATTTGTGTTCTCCGTCGCGAGGAGATCGAATTCATATATTCATACACTTAAAATGGTATTCGGGTGAATGAAAAATTGATGCTCAAAGTGTGCCCATTGGAATGAAATTTTGTTGGAAAGTTGGTTGTAAATGTGGAGTCCCACATTGCTTAGGCATGAAAGCATGATGGACTTTATAAGGATTTGCACTTTTGAACTTGGGTAAGATTGTGAACCCAAGATGCTCTCTCATGCGCAGGGGGGTGCAAATCTTAGTCCCGGTGGGTTAGGGGCCCAATGTGTGCGCCCACACGACGTGGGCAACGCGAATGCTGGTTTGTCAAGCTTGCCCTCGCACGGGCTTTGTTTTGGAATTTTTTTTCTTCTTCCAACATAATCCGAATTTTTTTAAGGATATGAATGGTCTTCATCTTTTCATATTCCGGAAACTGTTCCTATTTCCAATGATGTTAATTGGCAGCACTAATGGTGCATTAATCAGATTTAAACCAATGGCTTTTGGTTTTTGTAACACCCAAATTTTGAGCCTATATAAGGAGGCCTCCTCATACATGAAAAAACACCTTGAACACACAAATACGAGAGCACTAGCACAGGCTTTCTTTCTCTTGTTTTCTTGTTTTTCGGTTTTCCTTGTAGTGGTCGAGTTCGGAGTTTTGAGTTGGTGATAGAGGGAAGGTATTGGTTTCTAGTTCGCCGGAAGCGGTTTTCGATTGTGCTAGACTACCGTTGTTCGTCGTTGTATCCTGGGAGACAGACGTCCGTTGAAGCCTCGTGCACTTACCGGAGGGGACGAATCTATTTTAAGGAAAGCGTGATACATGTGCCTAGACATTCTATTTTTGTTTGGGTTTCTTTCGAGTAAAGGTTGAATTTCATTGTAATCAATTTCGTTATATTCTATTTGAATTCACTTGTTCGTTGTTTATGTTTCTCTTGCTATTATATATATTCTAACACATATCACTTAAATATATAATATATATATATATAAATATAAGTGTTCTTTTCATTCCTTTTACACAACAAAAAAATTTATTTGTTTTGCTCTCCAATTTCAACCTTTACAACAGTTGTTTCGATAGTTCTTTCTTGCTTTAACTTTTAACTTTCTTGTTATTCATGTAGGCACCATTAGCAACAATTCATTGATTGTCATAACTTAGAGGCTGGTCGCAACCACTCACCACCTTGTTGTACTAGACATATCATCTCAAGGGGACAAAATTGATCTTAAGGACTATGATCTTCATGCTTTAACGATTTACCTACTAGCTAAGTTCTTTTCATTTTTATAATTAAGTTTCGAGTCATTTTTCTAGTTTTTGTTTGTAACATTGACAGATTTTATTTATAAAAAAAAAATACTTTCAATTTCAGTCATTAGTATATAATTTTTCTTACAGTTTGGTTGGTGAGCTCCTCTTGGTTTCGTTCCGTGCTAGTCAGGTTTCTTTGGCGGTGGTCGTGTCGTCTTTAAAGGCAGATAGTGTTGGTCCGTGGTTCACATGTTGTTGTTTGGCGGCTTTTTTTTTTACTTAAGATAAAAGAATTTAAAAATTAGATAAAATTAAATGTGATATTATTTTAGGTTATGCATATAATTACTTTGGCAGCTTTGATTATTCTACGTGCCTTTCGTAGTTGGTTGCTTTTCCCAATAGTCCTTTCGTTGCCTATCCGTCTTTTTACAGCAGTGCTTTGGGTTTATCATTTTTTTTGTTTTTTTGTTTTTGTTTTCGTGTGTGTTTAGTTTGTTTGTTTTGTAAATTAAGGGTTTGTTTCACGTACTCATTCAATTTAAATTAAATTAAATTTTTTTATTTTAATTTTTATTTTTTTTAAAAATTAACAAAAGTTATTATTAATTTTTAAAAAGTTAATCAATTCAAATTTAAAATTTTCAACTCAAATTGTTTCATCAAATAGACTATAAATGGACAAGATCCCATTGCTATCTTGATTGTACACTGATTTATTCTTTACAGTGTTGTGGATAGCCTTAGAGCATAAGTTTTCAGTTGTCATAATTTGAAAGATGTTTTTTTTCCTTTGAGTTTCACTTGGTGTTGTGGATAGCCTTAGAGCTTAAGTTTTCAGTTTCCTTTGAGTTTCACTTTATTTTACTGGTAGATGCGGTTATTAAGCAGAGAGTCATCTTATATTTTGGGATCAGTCATATTGTTGTAAGTATGTGTTTCTATTTATTGATAGATTCGGTCAGTTCACTTTATTTAATGGTAGATTCGGTCATTGTTAAAAGAACACACACAAGTCCAAGTCATAAAAATAGTATACCGAAGTATCTGATAAGATATAAATAATGTTCTACTTACCAAAATTTTTTTTTAAAAAAAGTTATGCTCTGATTCCTTTTCTTTTTGTGTTTTTTTGGTTAGATTTTGCTTGTATTTACGAAACTGAAAAGTCAGTCTACCAACTAAAATATTAGTACAATATTGTTAATAGAGAACCTTTATTTTGATAAAAAAAATCCAAAAAATTGAGATATTTCCTCTTGATCGATCATAACAAGTCAGGGAAAAAAAAAAACTCAAAATAATTGATTCAACTCACATACGATATTCATTGTTATGAATAATGAGATAAGAAAATTGTTAAGCACATCACAATTATAGAAAATATTAACAATTACAAGGATAATATAATAATAATTCAACATATAATTCTTAAAAAATGTAGTTCAAACAAAAAATACAATTGAACTTGGGGAAAAGGAATGTTAGGGGCCTTTGGTGGTGATAATTGGAGACGAGGTTTTAAATGTTGGCTTATAAATATGTGTTTGAGTCTTCAGAAGATGTGAATTAAACTTGATATAGAAAATAATGTAAAAATTTAAATTATGTTCGGAAAAAATGCAATATAAATCATGTTTTATTTATCTCCTTTTTGTTGTGTGATTTGAAAAAAAAAAATTATCTCATTTCAACTTAAAATAAGAAAGTTATGAACTTTAAAATTTGAGTTTTTAAGAAAAAGAAAAATAGAGAAAGTGAGATGTAAATTTGAAAGCACTATGTCGGGGCTTAGTTTTTTATTTTTTTTTATTTTTAAATTTTTTAGAGATTGTAGCATATCATATTTATATGTATTTTTTAAAATTTATAACAGATTTTTTAAATGATGATAAATTATAACATATTTTTTGGTAATCTTTGCATCGGGAAAATCTTTATATTTTTTAATAAATCTTTGAATTTCCTTAGATCTTAAGAAAATAACATATTTATACTTAATTTTCACAATAAATTTATATGTAAAGTTTTATTTAAGAGAAAGAAAAGAGAGAGGGGTGAGAAAGAGAGGAAATGAGGGATTGTTTTTTAAATATTATATAGTTATAAATTTAATTATGTTATTTATTATTATATTTAAAGCTTAGCTTTAATTTTATTATTGTTTTATTAAAAAATGCTATTAGGTTTTTTTTTTTTTTGAGAAATTTTCTTTTTTTAAATCATGAATACGTGTGTAAATACAACTCGTGACCATTTAATCCGCAGAAAATAGAACTGTGGCCAAGGAAAAAAAAATCTGATCTTTTTTGTGGGTCCCCTATCGACTCATTTGGACAAAGATAACACGTGGACCCACCTAGATCAATGGACTGTTTGGTGTATAAGTTTAGTTTGAGTTGAGTTGAGATTTTAAGTTTGAATAGTAATTTTTATTGACTTTTTAAAAAAAAATAAAATTTTTTTTTTAAAAAATAAAAAATATGATAAAAAAAATACAATTTAATTTAAAATAAATGTAAATATCAACATCTTATCAAAATCAAATAATCATCACTTGTGGGTCCCACCAGCTGCCCAAATCCAGACCCACCATCCAAAACACACTCATATCATCTTAGCCACCAACACGCAATACCAAAATGCTTGGCCATAACGCGTCAATCCCCTCACGTACCGTAGCTTCATTCACCTTCCTACTCACTCCACTTCCGCCACGTGTCCCCCCCCCCCCCCCCAAAATGGCTCTCAATCCTCCACCTTTTTTTTCCCCAAATTTTAGGACATGTTTGGTATATGAGTTTGAGTTAAAATTTTTAAATTTCAATAATAATTTTTATTGATTTTTTCAGAAAAGATAAAAAAAATTTCAGAAAAAATAAAAATTAAATTTAAATCTATGAGTTTGAGTTTGACATCTAAACTTACCCTTAGATTTTTTTTTCCCTCCCACTTCTCTCCCTAGTTTGGGTGATTTTCCTAAAAGGCCATTTGGGAGAATAATTAGAGGTATTTTATTTGAAATAATAAATTATGAATTTTTTAAAATTTCAATCTATTATAAGAAGGTGTTTGATGATGAGTTTAGTTTAAGATTTTAAGGTTTCAATAGAATTTTTCAGAAAAGAGAAAATTTTTTTTTTCAGAAAAGATAAAATTTTTTTCAGAAAAAGATAAAAGCATGATAAAAAAAATATAATTTAATTAAATAAACTTGTAACCAAATTAACCCTAAATATATGTAAAAATTTCATTGAAAAGCAGAGAAACACCCCAATGGATAAGATAACAAAACACCGTCTCTAAGATCATCCAAGCAACCCCTAAATTTCTCCACCTTTCGTGGACGTCAAAAGAGCCGTAATAAGTGGAAAAAGAGTGAAACGACACAATCCATCCTAATCCCATTCCCAAAAACGGCCAATCCAGTTCATGTCTTAAGCAGGATACGTGACATGACAATTCCCTCTCCCTTTACGTGTCGCCTTGTCATCCCTCGTCCTTTTTTAACATATATAATGATTATTAATTAAAAAATTGAGCGCATCAAAATTAGCTGGAACCTTCACGCGCTACGACATCCACCGTCCATTCTCACGTGAATCGAGCAATCGTAGCCGTCGCCTATCAAGCGCCTCCGGTGCTGCCACGTAGCGTAAAGAGCACGTGGCGCAAGCGGTTTGACGGAAATTATTTACTCTCATCCTTATGGGGATTGTTATATAAGTACTCGGAAGATCTCCATATTTTCCCACAAATCCAATTTCGATATCAAAAAAGCGTTATTTATTTTGAGAAAAGAGAAGAAAGAAAAAGAACCGAGAGAGAAAAAACTGACTCGCCATCTCTGTGAGAACTTCTGAAACGAAAACCAAGAATAAGAAGAAGAAGAAAACGTTTCGCGCTTCAAGTTTCGCGTTTCGAGAAAGATCGGAGAAGAAGGAAACGTCGAGATGGCGTTGAACATTACTCACCAGGATCGCGACACTCGCCGGGACGAAGATTCCGGTGGATTCCGGCGCAGGTTCCGGCGACTCGACGGCGTCCGACTGTATCGGCATCGGCCGGTGCAGAAGTCGCTGGCGGCGACGAGCCGGAGATGTAGGATTCAGAAATCAGAGTTCGCGGACGGTAGATCGTCGGTATCTCCGCCGCTGAGCCCGTGCCGGTCGCGTCCCCTTAGCCCTAGCCCGTGCCGGTCGCGTCCCCTTAGTTCTAGCCCATGCCGATCTCCGTCGCCGTTGAGCCCGCGCATGTCGCCGTCGCTGGGCGGGATCCGCGCGGACCTGTCGGCGGCGTGCCTGGCGTTCGCGACGGAGCTGGAGGCGCCGGTGGAGGAATTCGATCCAGGTGAGCGAGCACAGGGAGGTGCGGGCGCCCGGTAAAGGGAGGGAGTGCCGTTGTACGTGATGCTGCCTCTGGACAGCGTGACGATGAACCACACGGTGAATCGGAGGAAGGCGATGAACGCGAGTCTGCAGGCGCTGAAGAGCGCCGGAGTGGAGGGATTATGATGGACGTGTGGTGGGGGGCTGGTGGAGGGCGACGCGCCCGGCGCGTACAATTGGGGTGGGGTACAATGAGCTCATGGAGATGGCCAGAAGCACGGCTCAAGGTTCAAGCCGTTATGTCGTTTCATAAGTGTGGAGGAAACGTCGGTGACTCTTGCAAGTACGTAATCCATCTCTCTTTCTTTCTCCCTCTCTTTTACAAAAAAAAAAAAAATCAAAAATCAAAAATAAAAAATCTAAGAAAATAGTCAAATGTTTTTATAATTTCCGTATTTATTGAAGAAATTACAGTACCATTCTATTATTTTCAATATACGTAAATTGATTAGAATTATTGTATTATTTCGCTTAAAGAAGAAATAGAATTATTTTAACTAAAAATTCAATATTTTAAATAAAAAAGATTATTTTATTAATTTTAATTTTTAAGGTTGTATTTTGATAAATTTCGCTTTTTTTCTTCTATATGATAATTACAATTATTTAGTCGTCGTTATATTTTTCAGATTTTTTTTTTTGGAAATTTTTTTCAGAAAAGTTGTCTGTGATAAAACAACGTTATTGCTCTTACCCTTAAAAAAAAAAAAAAAAAAAAAAGAAAAAAAAAAAAAAAAAAAAATAAAAATAAGTTCCCGAATCACGGTAGATCCTATTTTTCTCGATGTCCATTTTCCTGCGTTATCATCATCATCACGCGCCGAAACAGGAACGGGATGGTCACGCGCCTGAGGTTGGTGGAAAATGTTGACTTGACAAAATCTTGCCTTTTCACACTTGAGATGATGACATTTCTGGAATTCTTGTGATTGCAGATTCCTCTGCCGAGATGGGTGGGTGGAGGAGATTGACAAAGACCAAGACCTGGGCTTACACGACCAATGGGGAAGGAGGAACCACGAGTTACGTCTCTCTCGGCTGCGACACCGTCCCTGCACTCAAGGGCCGCACCCCCGTCCAGTGCTACGCCGACTTCAGCGCGCCTTCCGAGACAACTTCAAACACCTTCTTGGCGACACCATGTGGTACTACTCTACCTTTGGTTTAATTTGGTTTTTAAGTTTTTATTATTATCTTTTTTTAGTCAATAAATTTATATTTAATTTTAAAAGATAAGGCCTATTTGGTGCACAAGTTCAGTTTGAGTTGAGTTTGAAATTTTAAATTTGAATAGTAATTTTTGTTGATTTTTTTCAGAAAGATAAAAATTTTTTGGGGAAAAGACAAAAAACATGATGAAAAAAAATTACAGTTTAGTTTTAAACCAAATTTACCAACCAAACGGGTCCTAAATCAACTCAAATTAAAAATTTCATTTCTAACGATAAACCAAACGTAATTTTGATTTCTCCGCCTTAGCTTGCGTTTGGTACTTGGATCTAAATTTTTTGGATTGAAGTGGTTTTGACTTTTTAAAATTAATTAAAGTTTTGTTATTTTTTAGAAAAAATAAAGAACGAGTTGGAAAAGTTTATTTACGATCCGTGAACTAAACTGGCATTTGTTGTTGTGTATGGAGTATCGGCCTGACTTAAATTTCATGACTCTGTTTCAGGAAATCCAAGTCGGAATGGGTCCCGCAGGTGAGCTGCGGTACCCTTCGTACCCAGAGCAGGATGGTGTTGGAGCTTCCCTGGAATTGGAGCCTTCCAGTGCTTTGACAAGGTAGTTAGTTGTTCAAATTTCAATTTCTTGGATTAATTTGTCCATCATTGAACGAATGATGAATTTGCTTATGTGATATCATTAGATAGGATAATTTATTGGTGACTTAAATGAAGTTCTTTTAATGGCATTGCAGTACATGATCAGTAGCTTGAAAGCAGCTGCGGAAGCTGCCGGTAAGCCGGAGTGGGGAAGCACGGGTCCAACTGATGCTGGTCACTACAACAACTGGCCTGAAGATGCCCCATTTTTTAAGAGGGAAGGTGGAGGTTGGAACAGCCCTTATGGTGAATTCTTCCTATCATGGTACTCTCAGATGCTTATCGACCATGGCGAGAGGATCCTCACTTCGGCCAAGTCCGTCTTTGAGAACACCAGCGTGAAGATCTCAGTGAAGATTGCTGGCATCCACTGGCACTATGGAACCCGGTCCCACGCCCCGGAGCTCACTGCTGGCTACTACAACACCCGATTGCAAGACGGGTACCTCCCAATCGCCCAGATGGTGGCTCGCCATGGTTTGCATGAATATTCAACTTCACCTGCATCGAGATGCGCGACCACGAGCAGCCTCAGGACGCGCTCTGCTTGCCAGAGAAGCTTGTCAAGCAAGTTGCCTTGGCTACACAGAAGGCGCAGGTCCCCCCTTGCAGGTGAAAATGCATTGCCATCGCTACGACGAGTACGCCCACGAGCAGATCCTGCAGGCAGCGTCCTTCAGCTTTGAAGGTGGATCCAGGGGAGGGAGAGATGGTTGCATTCACTTACTTAAGGATGAATCGCAGTTGTTCCAGGCGGACAACTGGCGGTGCTTCGTGGGCTTTCGTGAAGAAGATGAAGGAAGGGAAAGGTACACACAAGTGTTGGGAACAGGTGGAGAGGGAAGCGGAGCATTTCGTGCATGTTACCGAGCCTTTGGTGAAAGAGGTTGCTGTTGCTCTCATGCACTAAGGGGAAAAAAAAAAAAAAAATATATAATATATATATATATATATATATATGTTGTGTGTTTAGTAGGACCATGCAGTTTATTTCTGGTCTTTAAATCTTTTATCATCCAAAAGCCAAATGTAATGGCAATAATTTGTGTACCTAAAAAAAACCAAAAAAAAAAAGAAATCCCCTGATTTATTTCAGCAGTTCTTTTAATTATGCTGCTGTGGTTGAGTTGGGGATCATCGGAGGACCTGTAATTTCAACACTGGAAACCTTTTTCTGTTTCATTTTCTTTAAGGATTTACATGTTGAATTGTATACAAAAAATAATTTTCAATATGAGCCGGATTGGTTATTGTATGATGCTATCAATTCATTCGTTCGTCGTTTTTTTTTTGGCCATTTTCTTCCCTAGTCCTTACTAAACCTTTTAAGCAAAGGAAATGCAGATTTGTTTTGGACATTAGTTCCTTGCTAAAATCAGTTCGGTCTCGCTCCATTTGTATCCCTTGGTGCACTCAAACCGAAACAATCAGTGATTAACTATAGATTGTTTTCTTCTTTAACTTTTTCATAGTTGCAGCAGAAGTTGGCCTTGTGAGCAAAGGGGAGATATTTTTCAACTTTGCTACATAAGGTTCCGCCCAAACAATTGACCAGCTCTCAAAGGCAATTGTCAATTCAAGTAATCAGGTTCTCAACAAATAAAATAAAATAAAATAAAACAAAATAAAATATAGGCCACTTGGGAAAAATTATTTATTTATTTTAGTTTTTAGATTCTGCTTCTGCTAAATCAAAACTAAACTGGGCCAAACTCATTTTAGGACAATGAATTTAATGCAAATTGTGTTTAAAGTGTTTTTTTTTTTTTTTTTGCTGCATTGGCCACAAGTTTAAGGTGAAAACTGTGTTGGAAACAAGAAAAGGACACAAAAATGAGATATGTTGGCCCACCCGAACACCATTGCCGACCTTTTTCGTTCAACCCGTACAAGAGTTTCTAAAAAGGCCGCAGAAACAAGACAAGATCATAGGCATGTGACATGTCACGTGCATTGAAATTGAAGCCTGTGCTTTAGTTTATAGAAGTCTTGATTCATGAGATTCACAAGCACAATGAAGTTGTGAATATCACATGTGGGAAGGTGTTTGTGTTGTCCAAATTGCAATCTGATCAGTTTGCCAAATTGCCATAGCCCTTTAGTCTCTTCTACAAATTAAATAATAATAAATAAATAAATACATAAATAAATTTAACTTACTCAAGAATTTTTGTAAGAACTGTCATTTTTCATTTCTTATATGAACTTCAATTTAACAAGTCTGATCTAGAAGTGTCCGCGTTAAAAATTTACAGCGCGCGACTTAAAATTGGGAGCCACAATAATTACGTCTGATAGTGAAAATTTATAGATCAGATTGTTAAAAAATTAATCCAACAATAAAGACAATAATTTTTTACAGTAAATATTCTCTATTTACTTCTCAGTTTACCGTCTCTTTTACTTTTCTAGAGATCTGTGATTATCTAATCCTGTCATGCTTCATGTGACCATCTGAATTTGAAGTTGATACCATCAGAATTACTTTAACGCAACACTTTAACGCAACACAATTCATGCATGGTGTTTTAAAGGACTAGGACACAATATGATTGTTAGATTGGAAAAAGGTTGAGGTGGGATGGGCAACATTATCCAAATTAATGTTCATTCATGAGCAAGTTAGCTGGTATGGATATACCATGTTCAATCAAGACACCACTTGTAGTTCTTATGAAAAACAACATATATATATATATATATATATATACACACTCTATCCTAAAAACTGATAGTATCCTTGGCATTATTGGTGAAACATTAAAGTATTTTAAAGATCCAAATACGATGGATTGATGTCACATGGATTTTTAAGATCCAAATAACAAACGAAAAATAATATTTTATTAATATATTTGTAAAATGATTGTTAAGATACTTACAATTCTGATATTCTTCAAAAATATTATCTTTAAATTCAAAATATCTATATTTTTATACATTTAAACTTTTTCTACTTGTAACGTGTTTGAATTCTCAAATTTTATGGGAACTTTTGGTTGGATATAAAACTACCCTACATATGAGGTCTTGCTTGCCATTCTTTTAACCTCCTACTATTGAGGGTCACCAATGCTTGGTGGTGCTTAGTCATTCTCTGCTCTCTCTTCGGAAGTCCATATATCCCTAATCCAATATAAATTATATATATATATTATATTATAAATGTATGTATTATTAAGTATTATACTCCAATATCGTTTTTTTTATTTTTAAAATCTAAGCAATCCCAATTCATAAGCAAAATTGCAGGATCTTCCTCCTGACTCGTTCAACTATGAGTAAAACATGCAAAGCTAAAATCCCACCTCCACGTGTCACTCCTTTGTGGCTTCCTACCTGCTATATATTCAAAGTTTGTCCAAAACCACCTTTTAAAAAACGTTTGAAACAATTAGAAAAAATTAAGCTACATTTTCCCAAGTAATATACTTTTTTTTCCCTGAGAAAAAATGTCTAGCATTCAGCAAGAGTTCAATACTGGCAAAACCCAGGCTCAGGCTCAGGTATACCCCTACCAAATATTTTCAAATTTTTTTTTTTTTTAAGTTTAATGTCAAATTTTTAGTATTTGATCAGTAGAAACTTCGTATATATTAAATTTCACAATGAGTGAAAAATATGTCAAATTGTGACATTTGGTTGTCGTTACTTTGACGAATTGATTTTTCATTTAATGGTTACAATGTTGTCATCTTCACATTAATTTCACATTAAAAGTTAATTTTACCAAAACGTTAAAATTTTTGACAAAAATAGGTACAACATATGAAATGTGATAATACACCAGATAGCCCATGTGCTATAATTTCACAGAATTTTATACAAAATATGACATTAACCTTGATTACATTGCATTGAGTTTGGTAGGGCAAGACAGAGAGTTGGTACAGTCCATGAAGGACACAGGAAATGAAGGCAAAGAAAGGACAGCTGAGGCTGCTCAATGTGCATCCGAGTCTGCCCACCAAGGCAAGGACCAAGCTGCCGGATTCCTTCAGCAGGTCGTGATTACTATGTCGTGAAAAGATTCCGTTTTCATCTCCCTTTTAAACCTCCTTTCAAACTAAAAATTCAATTTTTTTTATAAGATAAAACGCTATAGAAAAACATTTGAACAATGTGCTAAAAATGCGATCAAATAAGGGTTAAGCTTGTTCATTTTAAATCGTCACTTTTTCTAGGAGCTCAAGTGCTTAAAAAGTTGTCTAATCTATCTGCAAATTTTGTACTAAATTTTTTTTTTTTAAAAATATACAAAAATGGGATCAAATCTGTAAGCTATTTTCTCAAAGCTCCACCTAATCTAACCCCATCACACCCGCGTGCTACTAGACCAAATAGTCTTGGCAATTTTTCATATTTATTTATTTTTACTTGTCTGTCTATGATTATTCATGAAGAATTGGACTTACAATATAATAACTAGTAAAAGAACATGATATCTATTTTATGTAAATATTTAAAAGGGTTGTAATACTATCTGCAAATCAAAAAGTCATTGTTACGTAAAACAAATGTCCTATAATACCCCTTACATGGTACATGTATGATCAACTATTTTGTGAAGGACTTGGATTTTCCTCAAAGTTCCAGATTGAACATTTTTAGGTCCATAAAAGTTTTTGGCTTTAGTTACTCTTTTTTGTTGTATAAACAAGTATAAAATTGAATTATTACTTCAAACCCTTAATAATTTACATTTCTAGTATGCTTTGGATTTTCTTTTATTTTTTACAGACCGGAGAGCAAATGAGGAACATGGCTCAGGAAACTGTGGCTACCGTGAAGAGCACACTTGGAATAGGTGGAGAAATGAAAAGCCACAGAACTTGAATGGATTTTCTCCTTGTTGGAATAATTACTATTTGCTAATTATGATCTTCCCTTTTCATTAGAAACAACTAAGACTCTTTTTTTTTTTTTTAATAATAATTATTATTGTTATTATTTTAATCTTTCAAGAGTGGGATTTTTTGAGAAATCTCCTAGTGATCAGTCTGTAATAAGTCTCTAGTCCTTACTCGACTTAGTAGACAAAATAAAGGATTCATACGTGGAATGCAAAATTAATCGTTCAATTAATAGTGCACGCACTCTCTCTATAAATAAACTATTGACCAACCTCAGTTGTATTACAAATTGCATGAGGTGAATTCACGTTTAACAAAATGAAAAATATTTTGGTATTTCTGCCAATATTTTCCATACATATCAAATGAAAGATATGTTAATAAATGAAAAACTTTTAACACTAAAATATGATAATAATTCTTTATGAATTTTTATGAATATTTTATTTCTGTTATATAAGTATTTTCATAGTTCTTCACGGTATGTATAATAATACATGGTCCTCAATCCCAAGGGATTCGCTAAGTGGTGAATCACTTGGATTTAGTGCCTCATAAAAGGACTAAGGTTCGATTCACATTGAGTGCTAACAATTCGTTGGCGTCACGTCTACGGGTCAAAAGTCTGAGATTTACCTATCCATGTGGAGGGGGCACTTTGCGTCCGGTGGATTAATCGGGACAAAGTCTCGGACACTATGGTTATTAAAATAATAATAATAATAATAACAATAATACATGATCCTCATTAATACTATCTCAACAAGTTTTCAAAGTTTTCTTATGTAGTTGAGAAGAGACCTTGTTCTTACCTTATAACTGTCGTTTATCTAAGAAAATGACGGTATCTAAATTGTCATTTGATTCAATAGTTATCAACTAAACACCAAATCCCCCCCCCCCCCCCTCCCGGTTCAGAAAGCAAAATTTTTTTTAATTATTTGGTAAGAAGTAGAGGTGGAAATTCGGGCCGCCCGGCCCGGCCCGAGCCCATAGGGCCATTGCAAAAAATCGGGCCAGCCCGGCCCGGCCCGCGGGCTTAGAGCGGGCCGGGCCTAATTTTTATTTAATTTTATTTTTTATTTGTAATTTTTGAATAAATTTGTATATTTTTGATAATTTAATAATTTATCTTAATATTTTATCTTAAATAAAAAAAAATTTTACTTTGTTGAAAAAAATTTATTATACTATTTCTATTTATTTTTATATTTATATTTTTTATAATTGCTTAGTTAATACTTAATAATTTAATATTAGTTGGTTAGTTAACTTAACATTATAATTAAACTTTTAATTTTAGTTGTTTAAGATTATAATTATTTATCAGTGTTTTCTTAGTAGTTATATTTGATTAAAATTACTAAATTGAAAAATAAATCAAGCACATAATAAAAATTATAAATTTTATTAAGAAACAAGGATACAAAAAGAGAATATAAAATTGAATTTAAAATTTTATTGATGTCATGATTGCCTATTAAAAACTTTACTAAGTAAAACCCATTGGGATAAAACCTCAGCAAAGAAAAAAGAGTGCAATTTAATTCATATTTATAATTTTACAATGAAAAAAATATATCAATCAGCATTAGCAATCGGAAAAGGGAGCCGCAGGAGCATTGTCAATATCATCGCATCGATTATGGTCATTTCGTTAAAGTGTTGGAGTATCTCTTGATCTTCTACTGTATATTGCAACCTTTTATCTGCATGTTCCCAATCTTTTAGGCATGTAAGCACCTCGACCATCTCAGGTGTTAATGAGGTTCTCCGATTCAATTATCCTTCCAGCTGTGCTGAATGCTGATTCAGAAGAAACTGTCGAAACAAGAATAGTTAAGATGTCACGTGCTAAATGGAAAGCACTGGAAAATTTGTCGACTGCAACCTCCACCAATCTAAAATTTTGAAATCTTCAGTATTTGTAGTTGAGTCTAGTAATGAAAAATCTGTATCTAAGTATTTTGTGAGCTCCGAGTGTGTCGTACTCGTGGTAGTTGAACTTGCTGAAAGTGGACGAGTAACACTCGAACTTGATGAAGAGCCCGATCTTGCTGGAGCAGAGAAAAAACCCAAAACTTTTTTCTTTTTTCGATCACCAGCAGTTAGTTGAAGAGTTTCTTCGGTTTTAATGTTAACTTGCTGCCCGAATTTATTCTGATAACTTGTAAAAATCTCAAATAACTTGCATTTAGTGTTATTAAATGTCAAAGAATACGTTGAAGCAAAATCTACATTCATATGTTCAGAAATATGAGTAAGACCATTATAAAGACCATTTTTTAATTATAGGATTTAAAACAATGGCAAGGCAATTAATAAAGGCATGTTATTGTGATCCCAATATTTCATAAACTTTTTCTCCATTTTTTCTACTATTAGTTTAAATAAATCATCATTTCTATATTCAGAAAACAATGAAAAATAAGCACTAATTGGGTGAAAACTAGTGGAGAAGTGGGATAATAAACACCAGACAATAAAACAGTAGCATCATAAAAAGTTTCTAAAAAATAAATCATTCTTTCAGCAATAAACCAATCAACATCAGATAATAAAATCATATTATTCTTTGTATTATAAAACATAGAAATAACATTCTTATATTATATTACATTTTTCAACATTAAATAAGTTGAGTTCCACCTTACCGGCATATCAGTCCCAAATTTTCGAGGTTTTAAACCTTCTGCTTTGCAATACCTCTTAAAGTCAGCAATGCGAGGATTTGAATTATGTATCCAAAGGAGAGCATTACGAATATTTTCAATGTTACTACTTACCAACTTCATACCTGATTTTACAATGAGGTTGATGATATGACATGCACAACGTTGATGTAATAAAATTCCACCAATATATTCTGACAAGTTGTTTTCAAGAAAACGAATTGCAGCGGTATTTGCCGAAGCATTATCTAGGGTGATTGAAATAATGCAATGCTAATGCCAAATTCATTTAAAACACTCATAATATTATCAGCAATATTTAAAGCATTGTGAGAATGATCAATAAGTCTAAAGCCAATAATTCTTTTTTGTAATTGCCACTGGGGATCTAAATAATGTGAAACTACACTAATATAATTTGGTTTGACCTACAGCCCAAATATCAGATGTCAATGCAATACAAAATGTGTTTGTATTCATATAAGATATTAATGTAGTGTGTTTTTTTACTATAATAAGATATAATATCACTCCTAATAGTTTTTCTAGTAACGGCTTTAAATTGTGGACAAAAAGATCTTTGAATATGCTCTTCATAAAAAGTATTTTCACCAAAACTAATAGGTAAATCTGTAGAGGCAATTAAACGAGCTAGAGATTCTCTAGCTACCATGGGATCATAAGAAAAAGTACCTATCGAGCCATCGGAGTTGAATTTTAGAGTGCTTTGTGTTGGCTCCCTTCCCTTATCATGTTTCGCAGCACATCTTTCACCATGGGCTAATAAGTGGTGGGTCCACTTGAGCTGTTAGCAGTCAAAGTTTTTGGCAATACTTACATTTTGCTAGTCTTGTTTGTATTTTTTTGCCGTCGGGGCCGAAGTCCTCTTTCTGCACAGCATCAAAAATTGCCAAGCACGTGAAGTGGTTTTAGCATTACCTTTTGGCTTTTTTGGTGGACAACTGGTGCTTCCCGAACTACTTCTTGATGGTGCAAACATTGACTTGGTGGTATTGGAGTATTGAAACTCCTACGTCTGATCTCATGGACATTGTCGCCGGCCTCCATACGGGAAATCTCCACTTCTTCGATGTCGCGGTCATCCATCCCGTGGTAATCATCATCAAGATCAACAATTGGTTGTTGAACATTTGGATTTGGATCCATTTTGATTTTTTTTGTAGGAAAGTTAGTATTAGAAATTTATACAAGAATAAGGATTATAAAAATAATGAGAATATGAGTTATTGTAAATTTAGGAGATTAGACAAAAAAAAAATTATAGAATATTAATTATTGAATAATGAGAATGAGAAATTGGAAATAAGAGAATATAAAGAAAGAAATTAGAGAATAAGAGATTGAAATGAGAGATAAGAGAAGATGTGTGAAAAAATGAAAAAATATAAGGGTCTTTATAGAATGAGAATGAAATTTTAAAAAAATAAAAAATAATTTTAAAGTTTTTATTAAAAAATTTATTATTATTAAAAAAATTTAAAACTTCCAACGGCCATTAATATTATAGCCGTTGGTAATGTTTTTTTTTCTTTTTCTTTCTTTTTTAGCCGTTGGTTTGCAACGACTATAATATATATATATTTTTCTTTTTATTTCTTTTAACCGTTGGAAACCAACGGCTATAACCTATAAGCCTATAATATTTTTTTTTTTTCTTTTTCTTTCTTTCTTCTTCTTTAGTTCTTTTTAGCCGAATAGCCGTAGGTTGACTTGGTTCCGTAATTCCGTTGGCAAGTGACAACAGCTAATCTATAATGTTTTTATTTTTATTTTATATATATAATATAATATTATAATATTAATATTTAATATATATAATTTTTTAATTAAAATTTTAAAAATAATTAAAAAATATATATAAAATTTCAAAATACGGCCAGGCCGGCCCATCGGGCCTAAATTTTTGGACGGGCCGGCCCGCTGGGCCTAGAAAGAGAGCCCGACCCGCCTCTTACTATAGGGCCAGGCTTTTACCGGGCCCGTAAAATACGGGCCGGGCCGGGCCAACGACCGGGCCTAAATTACAGGCCGCGGGCCGGCCCGTTTGGCCCGACCCAAATTCCCACCTCTAGTAAGAAGAAAAGAAAACATGAGGGATTTTTTTACTCTTTTAATTTTCTATTGTTTTTTAAGAAGGAAAGACAAAAAAACAAGTGAGAGAAAATAAGAGAGATGAAATGTTTTGTTTTTTTTTTTTGTAGTTTGGTATTATTGAAGGAGAGAATATAAAAAATTATATAATTACTATTTAATTTATCTATGTATATTAGTTTACTTTAAAAACAATGACAAAAAAGTAAATTTTAGTTGGTGTTGGGTGGATTTTAGTTTTCCCTATACTTTTAAAGAGATTAAAATTAATGAATCACGTGATTACAGATATAACCTAGTTATAATATCACATCTGAAACCATCTAAAAGTGTGGAGTTTGAACCCTTCATCCTCAAGTTATTAAAAAAAAAATAATAAAAAAGGTCCAATTACAATTTTTTTCCACCTAATTTTCTTTTTCCTCTTCTCTTCCTTCATACCAAACAAGCAAATTTAGCATTTTTCATCCAATAATCCCTCCCTTTACTTCCTTCCCTCCTCTTCTCAACCATACCAAACATAGCATTATATACATGATAATTTTGGTCGTTAAACACCATCTTTCATTTATTTATTATATAAATATTTTTTTTGCTCTATATATATATATGAGTTGTGTTATATTCACATATTTAGATTCTGGATTTATACTCAATTTTTAACTTTTCTGATCAACAGTTAATTTGATCATCAAAACACATAAACACCCTTGAAAAATAAAGGGATAAGTGGATAAATGACCTTTTCTTTACTAACTTTTTGAGTAAATGAGGGAAGTTTTGTAAGATTAGGAAAATAGTTGTTTTTTAAAATAAAATCCATCAATTATTGACTAATTGACCATAATTACTTAGTAATTAATTAATGTTAATATGTATTTTTCACTTGTTGATTATATTCAATCATTGATTAATTAAGAAAAATGATTGAAGTTAATTAAAAATTGTTTTTCTAAACAAAAAATTCTACCATTTATATAAATAAATGTTTAAAACTTACTATTTAAACTAATTTTTCTAAAAAATTAATAAAAAAACCTAAAATTTTATTATGTGAAGGATATTTTGGAATTTTCCGTTATCAAAATAAATCAACCGAAAAAAAGAAGTAAGGACTTAACCTAAACATAAGATACAATCCAAAAACATTATGTTTTTCTGTGACAAACAGAACATTTTATTTTGTCATAACCTCATAATAGCTTATGGTTTAAACCTCCAAAAAAAAAAAAAAAAATTATGGTAAAAAAAAGGAAGAAAATAAAAAAAAGCCCTTACAAAAAGAAAGTTTTAGGGCTTATTTGGTTCTTAGTCTTTTTTAAACTAAATTGTATTTTTTTATCATGATTTTTATCTTTTTCTGAAATTTTTTTTGTCTTTTCTGAAAAATCAACAAAAATTACTATTTTAACTTAAAAATTTTAACTAAACTCAAACTCAACCCATACACCAAACACCAAACACCAAACATCCCCTTAGAAAAAAAAAAAAAAAAAAAAAACACATTACGATAAATGGTCCATAACTGTCGGAGCTTCATGACAACACCGGTATGTCTAACGTGTTTCTCAGAGCTTCCATAATCCAATACTAACTTTACATCAATCTCCTTCCCAGTCTTCCATATTTACACAATCTGCCACTTCCACTGCCACTCCTTAGCATCACTGACTTCCTTTTCATTTCCTTCTCTCTCTCTCTCCTCTTTCTCTCTCTAGCCATGGCGTCTCTTCCAACCTACTACGCTCTCCAATTCCACCACTGTTCCTCCCCAACTTCTCCCAAACTCTGTTTCCTCCGACGCCGCGGCTTTTCTCGGCGATTCCCGGCGGCCGAGAAGGTTGGCGTCTTCACTTTCCGGGAAAATTTGAGAGGCGAAGATAAAGTTTACTCCGTCTGTTGCCTCTGCAAAGCGAGTAGTGCCGAGGTCGATAGGGTTTCGACCCCCGAAGAAACCGAGCGGCCTCCGTTCGACATCAACCTGGCCGTGGTTCTCGCCGGTTTTGCGTTCGAGGCCTATACTAGCCCCCCTGTAAATCTTCTTGAATCGGATTCCTCTTCCTCCTTTTAGCTAGGGTTTGTTTGTTTTTTGATGAAATGGGGGAACTGGAAGGAATTTCGTTACTCAATTTGCTGGAAAATTATGGTTTTGCCGCGAAAGTATCAAGAGTATAAAAGAGAAATATGGAACTTTGAATTGAGCTAATCGGAGTAAAGAAAACAATATTGAAATTCCAATAATGTATATGTGTGTGTGTGTGTGTATCTATATATATATATATATATATATATATATATATATATCGGATATTGTTTGCAATGAGCTGAAGCAGAATAAGAAGAGTATACTTACAGATTACCAGATTCTCGCGTGGCAAACAGGGTATACTGGTGAAAAGTTTGAATTTTTACTAAGATTTATCGATGGAGAGACGGAAAAAATAAAACTTGAAGTTTTCTAGTGCTTGCATTTTTTTGGTTCTGTTCAAAAAGGGAAAAGAAAGTAAAGGAAGGGAAAAAATGATTGAAAATCTCCCTCCCATTAAAATTTTTCTCTGGAAGTAGGTGAGATTGAGATAGAAAAGGGTAAAGGAGGAGAGAGGACTGAGAAATTCTGTGATAACTGTTGTTCTGTTACATCAAATCATTACGTTGCAACTCAAATAGGTGTTGCTGACAGCAAATTACTGCAGGATTTTGCTTTCGGTTCAAATCACGCTTAATTTGTTGGCTCTGTGTTGTTCAGGAAAATGTTGGCAGACGGGAAGTTGATGTGGCGGATTGTAAGACGGTGTATCTATCAGAGTATGGAGTTGCTTCTAATTGACAAATTCTTCAAATTTAACTGTACTTTGTTTTGAATTTACAAAAGATTCTATGCCCAGTTTGGCTTGCATTCACTTAAGCAAGAATCGTAGTGACTCATGATTCATGACTACTTGTACCGGTAGATTATTTCCGAAGTCAATTATAAGTAAAATTTATTGCTGAACATATACAATTTTCCTTTTCCATGAATGCAGATCATTTGTACGCGAGACATATGACGGGCAAGTATTTGTAAAATTGAAAGAGGGCGTTGATCTTCCTGCCATGGATCCTTGGGTTGGTATTATGCTTTATGCAGTGAGGATCAGTTGTATCTTTTTGCATAGTAAGTGATGTTTATATGTCACTGCATGTTTATAACTTTATCTTTGTTCTCAGGGGACAAGTGATCCATATGTAGTCATGGAACTGGATGGTCAAGTTGTCAAGAGCAAGATTATATGGGGGTATATTTTTATTTCCTTTTTATTTCCCCTGAATTTATTCGAGCTCTTCTAGTACTATGGATTCACTAGGATATATGTGCGTAACTGTTGTTATAAAGATTGAAGCATAGTTAGTGGAAACTGTAGGTTTAACGTTACTGCAGCTTATAGTGTGACGTTTTGAGTGCTTATAGGCTATTGGGACAGGCCAGATGGTCCTGCTTTTGTGAGAGCTACTCCTTCTAATGAAATAGTACTCAAGAGCATAATACTGCTCAGTGTTCTCCACTACACTTGCATGTTTTAAGCATGGTACATCGGAACATGATTCTCAGGGGATGCAGAAAAATACTGGAAGCTTGGTGTGGTGCAATCTATAGCTTTTGATATATGTGTAAATGATTAATTCATGTCAGGACAAAAGAACCAAAATGGAATGAGGACTTCACTTTTAATATCAAGCAGCCTCCAAAGAGAAATCTTCAGGTCAATATGCAGAGTTGCTGAATCTACAATTTCATTTGCTTTGAGAAAAGCTCTAATACAATCTCAGTTTTCCAGTTCGTATCTTGAAAAAATTTTAGTGTCAGATACGAACCATGTGGAAATATTTTTTTTTCTTTTGAAGTTTAAGAAGAGAAGACATACTTGAATGAATTTTGCAGAAAAGATCCTTCAGAGATCTTCATTTGGCTGGAAGGAACTATAAGAACGAACAAGATCTCTAGACAATCTCTGTTATGCTCAATTACTTTATTTGAAATTGTTTTCTAATTCTCTAACATTTGGATATAATTCTAGGTTGCAGCTTGGGATGCAAACCTTGTAGCTCCACATAAACGCATGGGAAATACAGGCATTAATCTGGAAAGCCTTTGTGATGGTGAGAATATGGTAGTAAATCACTTTGTGTAGGGAATTATTAGATTATCATAATTACATACTTCAATTATTAGATTATCATATTTCCTTAATTCTCAAGTCTTTTTCATTAGAAAATTTATGCATGCGAATGTCGAAATACTGTATGTGTTTAACTGGTATGATGAGATAAGTGCATTTTGCTAGGAAATATGCATGAACTACTGGTGGTGGAACTGGAAGGAATGGGCGGTGGTGGAAAGTTAAAGCTGGAGGTAAGTTTTCTGGTTAAATGAACTCCTAATATTGGTGCACTATTCTTTATATACGGGATCTGTTCTTATAATTTCGTTGGGAGAGTCATCTATTTGGTTTTAAGTTTATGTAACATTGAACAAAGAACACTTCAATTCAATTAAGTTTTTACTTCTAGCAGGAAAAAGGTATGATGCGCATAAATAATTTTAGAGAGGAGTGAGAAAGTACTATATCTTCATAGATTCTGTTTCACTTCTTGGAAAGTCCAAGCATTCCCATGGAAGGAATCTCCTTGGTTTTGAACAACACGAACAGCATAAAGAATAGTAATTGCAGTTGCTATTATTTTTTATATCATTTTAATTATGTTTTAGTCTCCCTCGACCTGTAAAGGTTGCCAAACTATGAATCTTTAGCGTATTGCCTTTAGATCCTTTCTTCATATGTTTGGAGGGGAAAATAATAAGACATGAAATCTAAAGCTGAAGAAAATTCAATATTGGGGTTTCATGCATCATTCTCTCTTTGTCAAGGGAATTA
Source organism: Ficus carica (assembly GCA_009761775.1). Lineage (NCBI taxonomy): Eukaryota > Viridiplantae > Streptophyta > Magnoliopsida > Rosales > Moraceae > Ficus > Ficus carica. The sequence continues at coordinate 2,132,634 of CM019746.1, forward strand.
ACTGTAATTATTGGGTGCTTCAAAAGCCACATTATAATGGTTATAGTGTCATGGGACCTTTTTTTTTTTTTTTTCCCTTTAAAAGTTGTACTGTTCTTATTGCCGTAAGTGCCAAAGCTCTTCAAAGAATGAAAATTGTGACGTCATTTTGTTTTTCCTTTTCATCTGGACCAGTGCTGTAAACTTTCAAATATTTTCTTGATACCTTCATGGGGTTTTTCTTGAGTCCTTCACGAGGGATTGGTCTTACACGTATAATATGTAAAACTTGAGGTGTAACAAAGTACTTATTCTATGTACCAAGAACTTTGAAAAGGTGTGAGATTGGTGTCTAATAAAGAATTTTTAATTCATTGTTTCATAGAGACAAACCCTGATACAACTTAACTTCTACAGTTACATGTGACTTGCTGCACAACCTAAGACTTTGTCTACCTTTATATTGGACAAAAGGTTATTCAATTTCTATTCTAGTTTTCAGAATTTTTGTTTGAAATCTTTTGCTAATGTTGGGTTATAAGCAAATATGGTGATAAAAGTTTAATGTATTGTATGTATTGAAAAGAATACAATGTACAAATAAATAGTCATACAAGAGAACTATTCTAGGAAACTAGCAAATGTACAGGGAGCTATTCTAGGAAACAAAAAAAAACAGGACACTAAATCAATCACCCCTAATTTTCTAATCTCTATGCACACACAAAATATTCGGTTTAATTGCTGAATATCTTCCAACACTCCCCCTCAAGCTGGCTTGTAGATGTCATCAATAGCTAGCTTGCTGACTAGAAATTCGAACTGCCTTTTGTGTAACCCTTGGTGAGTATGTTAGCCATTTGTGAGTGGTTGGCACATAGGGAACGCAGATTAGGCCATTTTCAATCTTCTCCTTGATGAAATGCTTGTCAACTTCGATATGCTTTGTTCTATCATGTAGAACTGGATTGTGAGCTATCGAAATGACAGCTTTGTTATCACAACAAACTTTCATAGAAAAAGAAAACCGAGATCTTCAAGTCTTCCTATAAGCTCTTTATCCACATTGCCTCATAAAATTCCATGTGCAAGAGATCTAAACTCTGCCTCAGCACTACTTCGAGCTAAAACACTATGTTTTTTACTTCACCATGTCACGAGGTTTCCTTCAATAAAGGTGCAGTAGCCTGAAGTTGAACGCCTGCCAGTAGTATTGCCTGCCCAATTTGCATCAGTATAGACTTCAATTTGCAAGTTGTCGTGTTTTTGAACATAAGACCATTTCTAGGAGTTCCCTTTAGGTATCTTAATATTCTGTAGGCAGCATCAAAGTGGTCTTGTCCTGGTGAGTGCATGAACTGGCTCACCATGGTCATAGCAAAGCTATATCAGAACGAGTATGTGATAAGTAGATTAATCTACTCACTGGTCTCTGAAATTTTTGCATTTTCAATCACATCTTCAAGTTTAGTGGGATTAAGTTTCAGATTAGCTTCAATTGGAGTCTCAGTAGCTTTGCACCCTAGACGTCCTCTCTCTCTCTGAGTAGGTCAAGGATGTATTTTTTTTTTGGTTCACAAAGATGCCTTCTCTCGATCTTGCAAATTCCATATCAAGAAAGTACTTCAGCAATCCTAGGTCTTTGATCTCAAAGTCTTGTTGCCGTCATCTTCTTCAAACATGTTAGTTCTTCAAGATCATCACCTTTTAAGATTATGTCGTCTACATAGGCAATTAGGATTGCAATTTTACCTATCTCAGAGTGTTTATTAAACATTGTATGATCAGCTTGGCTCTGATGATAGCCATAACCTTTCACAGCCTTTCCAAAGTGTTCAAACCACGTTCTTGGAGATTGTTTAAGGCCATATACAGACTCTTGAGCTTGCTGACCTTACCATGGCCGAATACCTCCTCCAACTCCTAGTGGTAGACTCATGAACACTTCTTCTTCTAAAACTCCATTGAGAAAGGCATTCTTGACATCAAACTGGTGTAAGGGCCAATTGAAATTAGCTGCTAGCGACAATAGTACATGAATAGAGTTTATTTTGGCAACTGGAGCAAAGGTCTCTTGGTAGTCACCCCATATGTATGAGAAAACCTCTTAGTTAGTCACAAGTCTGCTTTGTATCTTTCTATACTTCCATCTGCCTTACATTTTACTGTAAACACCCATTTGCACCCAACTGTTTTATGATCTTTGGGTAGGTCAACAATTTCCCATGTCCCACTTTTCCTTGGAGCATTTCATCTTCCGTCACTGCTGATTTCCAGTCGGGATCATCAAGTGCTCCTGAATGTTCTTGGTACAAAAAGTTAGAAATTTTGGATGTAAAGCACTGTGTTTTTTTGAGAGTTTACAGTTAGGATAGGTATTCGGAAATGGGATAATCAGTGCATGATCATTTTCCTTTCCTAATTGCTATGGAATATTATGATCATTACGTAAGTCATTAGAATAGAAACGATATTAGGTACATGCAATTCATAAGGACTAGGAATGATAGGAATTTCATTAGGAATAGAAACGATATTAGGTACAGGGTGATTCATCAGGACTAGAACGATATTAGGTAGGGGAATATCTAGAGTACCTGAACTTTTTCCAGGTTCATTACCCAGGGCGTCAGATTGAACTTGTGCTGAAGGGACAGTAGGCTCTCTACTCTTTTGATGATTCTTTTTCTTTGTATAACACGAAGCTCTGTATTCCGTTCCTTAGGAACTCTAGGTAGTATTCTCCCCCTGTCGAAGATTGAACAATGCCTGGTAAAGCAATATTAGGCATAACAGTTTCCTTTTCATTTAAATCCTCGATTGGAGAAATGGGTTTAGAAAAAAGGTTTTAGCAATCCACAGTTTTTTGTAGAGTGGGAATAATAGCCCACAATTTTCTTCTTCTTTTTGTTACTCCCCTTGAAGAAATTTTTTTTGAAAGTAAGGTTGATGTTCAAGACAAGTAACATCCATAGAGATAACAATTTTCCTAGTTTTGGGTTGAAACACTTGTATCCTTTCTTATTTGGTGCATAACCAATACAAACACATTTTTCAGCCCTTGGATCTAATTTGGACCGCCCTTTACCAAATAAATGAACCATAAACATGCAGCCAAAAATTTTAATAGGAAGGTTAGATTGAATATGTGTTTCAGGAAAATATTTTTTTAGAATTCATGGGGTTATAGTTTAGAACACGAGGGGGCATCATGTTGATAAAATAGGATGAGGTTTAAAACAGCTTCTCCCCAAAGATATTTGGGAACATGCATGGAAAACATAATGGCACGTTGAAACTTCAAGTAAGTGTCTATTTTTGCGCTCAGCAATACCATTTTGTTGAGGTGTATCAACACGAGTAGATTGATGATGAATGCCTTTCACTGTTAAAAACTTCCAAGAACTTTAAAATACTCAGTTCCATTATCAGTATGAAGAATTCCAATTTTAGTTTGAAATTGGGTTTCAACCATAGAATAGAAAATTTTAAATAAGTTTTCAACTTCAAATTTTTCACTCATTAAATAAGCCTGACATAAACGAGTATGATCGTCAATAAAAGTCATAATCCATTTTTTACCAGAAATAGTATTGATCCTCTTGAGGAACCTTAAACATCACTATGGATTAAATAATGTAGAAAGTAGCCGACCCTTGTATTTAGTTAGGAAGTTATTAGAATAGATTTCAGTTCCTAATTTTTTGTTTCTATTTTTCCCTTGATTAGATTTTGTAGTTTCCCGTTTCCTATTTTGATGGAATTCCTTATTTGCAGGGATTCTAGTTTCCTGTTTCAATGGACTGGTATGCCAGCCACTTTTGTCTATATATTAGGATGTAAATTATTAGTTTTGTATTCAATGAAAATCATAATTCTTTTCCCGAATTTCTACAAATAAAAAGGCCAAATAGTTCTTTGACTTTTGATAAAATGCAATTTTCACAATGAAATTTAGAAAAATCCAAACCACGAAACAAACGAGGAAATAATTTTTTAAGATAAGGAAAAACTATGATGCTCTAGCCTATATTGCCAAAGCATAATTTGGTCTTTAACAAGGATTGAACTGATACTACTTAAACCTTGAGCTTCTTTATTCTTAGAGTCTTCATCTTCAAAATAGTAGAGACCATATATCAGTTTAGCACTGCCAATCATCGTCCCTGAGCTCCGTTCCTAAAAAATTCAATGAGATTCAAAAAAGGTGACACCACAGTTAGAGTCTCTAGATAATTTGCTAACTGATAGGAGATTACAAGCAAGTTTAGGAACATGGAGAACATATTTAAGAGAGATGGTTTTAGATAGATTAACCAAACCTTTACCGGCTATAGGAGAATATGAACCATCTGCTATACGAATTTTTTCATGACCAGACAAGGCTTGTAAGTATGAAATAAATTAGAAAAACTTGTCATATGATCGGAAGCTCCTGAATCAATGATCCAAGGAGTAGAATAAAAAGGAAAATGACAAGTTGGGGCATTTGATTCACTACCTGTTTGAGCAAGAGAAGCATTAGGAGTACCCAACAAAATAGAGTTAGATTCAGCAACTTCAGAAGATGATCCATCTGCTCTTTTTTAAAGGGGACAGAGGAGAACAGTTTTGGCCTCATGTGCAGCGGGAGAACGGTTTGAATTGGCCTTCATGTGAACGCTTCCAATTTGCTGGTTTACTGTGAATACTCCAGCAGGTGTCATGTGCATGGCGTGGCTTATTGCAATGATCACACCAAATGCGAGGCTTTTCATCAGGCCTTTTAGAAGTGGTTCGGCCAGCATTAATACCAACAACAAGGGCATAATTTTTCAACAGTACTGCTGGAGTTCTTTTTGCCAAGCATAACAAGGTGGCGGCTCTCCTCACGATGAACTTCAAAAAACACTTCTTCAATAGATGGAAGTGGCTGCCCGCCGATTATCCTGCCTTTCACCTCATCAAACTCAACGTTAAGGCCAATAAGGAATTTAAAAATACGGTTGTCCTCCACCGTTTCTTATAATGGTTACAATCCTCCAGGGATTCCACTTATAATCATTAACAAATCTAAATCCTGCCAAAGGCGTTTCAAGGAATTAAATACTTAGTAACACTATCCTCACCTTGGCGGATCTCTCCAAGTTTCAACATCAATTCATACACTTGAGACTGATTTCCCAAGTTGGAGTACATTTGATTGACATTGTCCCCAAAGCTCCTTAGCTGTGTGATAGCACATATAGTTGGAGCTTATATCTTCCTCCATTGAATTGACCAACTAAGTCATCACATAGAGTTCTCGGCATCCCACGTTGGGTAGGTTGAATCCTCGGGTGCAAGCTCCTTCTCTCCTGTCAAATAGCCGATTTTGCCCCTGCCAACGGATATACATGCCCACGGACCATCGTAGAAAATTTTCTCCATTCAGTTTTATGGTAGTAATCTGGATGGAGTGAGATTCCGAAGTGGGGACCTGGGTTGTAGTGGCTTTTGACAGTTTCATAGGGGAATCTGTGGACTGCTCAGAAACGTTTGTGGACTTGGAGACAACGTCAGACATGGTGGATAGCGGCTGAGTTAGGCAGAGGCAGTATTTTGGGAACGGCTAGGGTTTTTTCTTGCTCTAAGAGGATCGGTTTTTCTCTGATACCATATAAGCAAATATGGTGATCAAAGTTTAATTGTATTGTATGTATTGAAAATAATACAATGTACAAATAAATAGTCATACAAGAGAACTATACTAGGAAACTAACAGCTGTACAGGGAGCTATTCTAGGAAACTAAAAAAACAGGAAACTAAATCAATCACCCTAATTTCTTATTCTCTATTTACTCACAAAATATTAGGTTTAATTGCTGAATATCTTCCAACATGGGTTTTTAGGTAAAGTATAAAACCTTTGAACAAATTGAAGAGGAGAAGGAATGGTGGAGGCTCCCTTTTGTTTCAGAATTTCTGCGTAAAAATGGTCTTGATTCTGCTTTGAAAACGTTTGTTGGCTCTGATACAGTCCAAGCCCGCCAGTTTGTGAAATATGCTTTGGACAGTTAAAATCCTTCAATGATGCTTACCTTACCAAGGATTGGTTATCGAACAGTGATAAAAATGACAGAAATGTAATTGAGAAATCTACTGAAGTTACTGATAATGCTGAAGGCCATTCAAAAAGTACAACTCACAGTGATGGGAAAAATCGGAGGAACTCCACACAGATAACGACGAATTGGGTAATGGGCATTCTGCTGAAGTCGTAACCCAAGTTGGTGAGACAACGGAGTCAGATAAATATTTCTGGAAGGACATTGCTAATGTTATCAATCAAAGTGTTGTTCGGAAACTTGGTCTTCCAACTCCGGAGAAATTAAAGGGGATGGATTTGACTTGTTGAACAAAATTGGTTTACAGTCAAAAAGCATAGCAGAAGCAGGTTACATTGAATCCGGGCTTGCCACTTCAGAAGGTGTAGATGAAGCTGGTGATAAAACAAGTGACTCAACTGAAATTAATACCATCCATTCTTCCTTTCCAGATATAAGAAAAGCAACAGAGGATCTCTTAAAGCAAACAGATTCCGTATTAGGAGCTTTAATGGTATTGACAGCAGCAATTTCTGAATCAAACAAGGAGGCGCGTCTTTCAGGTAAGAGTGGTAAACAAGAGGGTAGTTCTAGTGAAGGAGGTGTACTGAATGAGAAACTTGCTTCACGAGATGGGCCAGTCTTAGATGAAAGAAAGCTCAGGAGATGAAAGAACTCTTTGCAACTGCAGAGAGTGCCATGGAGGCATGGGCAATGCTAGCTACTTCTCTTGGTCAACCAAGTTTTATTAAGTCAGAATTTGAAAAGATATGCTTTTTAGATAATGAATCAACGGACACGCAGGTATCTTTTTTCGCTTTGCAAGGAGCTTTCTTTCTTGGTTAGATTTCTCACAAGAATGTGAAGAAGGAATATTTTATCATGAATATTATTAGTAGTGAAATCTGATTAATAAACACTCACGTAAGAAAAGCTGCAGGTGGCAATTTGGCGAGATTCTGCAAGGAGAAGATTGGTTATTGCTTTTAGAGGAACAGAACAGGTAATGCATAAATCAGTGTCACTAATGGAGTTGAGCGTGTAGCTTTCAGTTTAAAATGATTGATATTGATTTTGCAGACAAGATGGAAGGACTTGAAACGGATTTAATGCTAGTACCGGCTGGGTAATATCTATTTACTTTTACAAGTTATTGGTGTTTTTTTTTTCTATGGTCTATTTCATGATTATATTTTTTTTCAAGCAATTCATTCGATGGTTTGTCGGATATTGCATTTCTGAGTGTTGGGCCCTTCTGATCTTTTGGGTACTTGTGTCCACTGGAGTATTTACAATGTACTAGATAAATTGCAACGTCTTTGTTAGTGTAGCTTAACGCTTCATTGTAGTGAATATCACATGTTCTACGCTGTTAGCTTCCACCTTAGCCATAAATAAACTAGTTGCATGATACTTAAGGAAGAACTAAATATTCTTTCTTCCAGATATTTGTTGTCATCTCATGTATGCTTACTAATGTTTTATAGTTATTGGAATTCTGGTTTTTGGGAATAATTTCAACTGCTTTCCTTGTGCAGTTGTAGATTGTTTTTTCATCTCAACATAGATCTTGTAGTTTTAGATATGTCCTTTTTTTTTTTTTTTTTTAAATGTTAAAGATAGGTTGATAGTTTTGTGTATCGTCTTCCATTTTATTTATCAGGCTAAATCCTGAAAGGATAGGCGGAGACTTCAAACAAGAAGTTCAGGTAATAATATGCTAAAATTTCATAAGATGCAAAAATTACCGAGGACGATTCATTACTTTTAATTAACATGGTTATTATTTTTTTTAGGTTCACAGTGGCTTCTTAAGTGCATATGATTCGGTCAGGATAAGAATCATCTCTCTTCTTAAACAGGCAACTGGTTATAGGTAAGCTGTGACTTTGAACATGTAACTAATGTGTTTTTTTTTTTTTTTTTTCTTTCTTTTTTTGGGTTACAAATTAGATAATATAGGAATAGGTGGTGTCTGAAAATATTATGGAGAGAACTTATTAACTGCAATTTAATATGGTTTGGATTCTTCTATGTACTGTTTAACATTTTCCTCTTATATTCTAAGCACTAAAATGATTTCTGCGTACTACCAAATCTCTGAACATAAGTTTTTGTAAGATTTAGAATAAAGCTAGATCTCAATCTAACGTTAGCATTTTTCCATTAGAAATTTTGTCCAGAAATTTTTCTCACTTCTATATATTTAGTCATTTTGATAAGTATAATTTGTACTCTTTTCTTCTTTATCTCAATTTATTTGACTAGCATGGAGGTTATTCTTATGCTTTATTTGGCCAAGTACTACTTTTTCAGTTGAGGAAGCAAACACAATTTTTTTTTTCTTTTTATGACAGTGATGAAAATGGTGAGCCGCCACTCAAATGGCACGTTTAATTTGACTGGTCATAGTCTAGGAGGTGCATTAGCTACTCTTCTTGCACTGGAACTTTCATCAAGTTCAATTGGCAAAGTGAGTTATTTCTCCTCCAGTAAGTTAAGCTGTTTGTCTATATTCCTGTTATCATAAATGTAATCAATGTAAAATTGCTTTTTATTTTTATAATGTTTAAATTTTATTATTTTTGTGGTTGTGGTTAACTTACTCATGACTTGAGATAGCATCTAGTTTCTTTTCCCTTTTGCATTTTGTCATAAGTCAAGACAGTGCCCTGTTGACCTGCCCAGAGAGATTTTCCGTTTCACGTGAAATGGTCGTGGAAATGTAGAAAACCATAGCACAGAAAATAATAATAAAAAAAAAGCAGCGATTTCCTAGCAAACAATGTACAATTGTTGCACCGTGTATATGTGCGTGTGTGTAAAAGTACTATTATTAAGCTTGCATTTCTAAAGATGATTTAATGTGTGATTTCTATATTGGTCTGCACTAGGCGTGGGGCAATATCTGTGATCATGTACAACTTTGGATCTCCTAGAGTTGGTAATAAACGGTTTGCAGAAGTTTACAATAAGGTAACAAAGAATGCGTATACATACAATCTTCAAGTTGTTTTTTGTTATCATGATGTTTTCTCTTATTGCTTTTATCATATCATTTCTTTCCTATTAGCTCCCTTGTTTTTGTTAAAATCATCTCTGCTTGGGATATTTGCAAAAGTTACCCGATCAAAAGGAAGATTTTAGGTCTATGTGGTGACAGATTTTAGGCCTATGTGGTAGCTGTCACGCTTGTTGTAGTGTCAAAATGCTATTGAAACTTGCAAAACGTAAATTGGTGTTTACTCTCAGCTATGTTATAAAACCACTTTGCACGTGTATTTGTTGAATCTTGAAACTTGAATTGCAGCTTTGATTGTCCTACTACTTGTCTTCTCATCTTTCAGAATCCTACTATTTTTCTTTTCTTCACATCCATAAATTCCTTGGTAGTCTAGTGAGTTTTCAGCTCTTATTTCACATCCATAAATTCCCCGGTAGTCTAGTGAGTTTCAGCTTCTTCATGTAGTGAGGATCTGACTCATGTTGCATTTAGAGAAATGGCATATTAGTTGACCTGGTGATTCAAATTGCTGAGAAACGAATCAACCATTTAGTTTAACTTATTCCATTTATACCGCTTACATTACGATGCAGAAGTCTATATTTATTCCTCACCGCATAGCAATCATAAAGCATAAACCTGTATCTTGTTACTTTATCAATAAGTATTTTGCTATCACTACCGTTCAAGTATCTGCTTTTGAATTCAAGTTACGTAGATTTTTTTCTTATTTAACTTGATGCTATATGCTTGTTGGTGAATGTTAACACAACCTTTTATATTCGCATTTGCAGAAAGTCAAAGATAGCTGGAGAGTCGTAAACCACAGGGACATCATACCAACAGTTCCACGCTTGATGGGTTATTGCCATGTAGCTCAACCTGTTTATTTAACAGCAGGAGATATAAAAATTGCCTTGGTGGGTAACTCGTTCTCAATCTAATTTGTTATTCAATTATCAACATTAATGAAGCACGCTCTAGGCTTTTAAATAGTGTAACTTGACGCATCTTTGTGTGGTTCCTAATGGCCGACGAAATGGTAGTCTCTCCACTTGCTGGTTTTGAATTCTACAAGTTTCTTTGCTTTGTGTAACTGTACTACAAATAATTTTTGGGCCTTGGATGGGGCTCGAAAGATTTAACTCCTTCCACTGAAAATCTTAACCTTCTTTCCAGTGGAATCTCTATCTGAAAATTACACATGTTCACTTAAAAGTGATATTCCCAGTTAGGCTTTTCAAAATGGTTAGGGGTTCATCACCTTCGTACGTCTTTCTGAGCAAGAAAATTTGTGTTTTGATGGGAATGGGATTTTTGAATTAATCAATGACTTCAGTACTTGACTGTAAAAAAGATGGAGAAATTGGGTTCCTATGGTATATAAGATTATATAGGAAATCGAAACGGTAGTTAACCGGTGCAGTCAAGAAGTGTCCTGTTCGCGTGATATATACGCTGGCCTGTTTCACTTTTAACTGTGAAGTTGCGTAGCATAGTGTCTGAGTAGTGGTTGTATGTTTATTCTCATCTTTGAATCTTGGTAACCCCATTTACTGATTTCTTAGTGGTGATTTAACAGCCAGGAAACAAATGACTACTTCAGTTAATGTTTCTTTTTACTATAATATCTATCTAATAAATGCATCCCATGCTATCCAGGAAAATTTGGAGCTTTTGGGAGATGGTTACCATGGTGATGTGATTGGGGAATCCACACCCGATGTACTCGTCAGCGAATTTGTATGAATCTCGTCCTTCGGTCCTTATCATAAAGTTTTGAGTTCTTGTTGAACCTTTGAATTTTTTAGTTTGTCTTATTTTCATCTTCCACAATCTTAAAAGCATGAAGCGTCTCATTATTAAGTTGTTTTCGTCTCATTAACAAGTAGTCCTTTTTATTTTACACAGATGAAGGGTGAGAGGGAACTTATCGAGAAATATTACAAACCGAAATCAACATATTCCGTGCAATCAGAGATGGGAGTGCACTTATGCAGCACATGGAGGATTTCTATTACATCACATTGCTAGAGGTAAAATAACTCTTGAGAGATTATCGATTTAATCCCTTTATTTTTTATTTTTTATGCGGCTTCAAATCTCATGCTTGCTGAGTGTCAGTGGAAGAGATGAAGCAGTAATGCAGAAATAAATCTCTATATTACATGTTCTATTTTGTTATTTATTATTAACTTGATTAGGTTCTGATCCGTTTTTCTCTTAAACCAGAATGTGAGATCCAATTATTTGAGTGCTACAAGATCGAACCCGACTGATCAAGATAGCATTACGATCGGCCGGGGTTAGCAATTTCCGAACATAAGAAGCTCACATACATATTCTTTGGGATATTCGTCAATATAAATGTTGCCTACAGTAGACTGTAAGACCTGTAGGTAGGCATTCTTATAGTGTTCTACAGTACTACATTTCTCTCCACATTATTCTGTGAATAAGGCTCTTTGTTAGGATGGGAAAGCAACAAAAGCAGCTGTTTGTAATTATAACATTGGTTAATGTTATAACCATAATCGTAAAAATTAACTTTGCACGTGAAATGATATCTAGTAAAGTGCATGCGTGGTTTTTTTTGTTTTGTTTTCCTTGGATTACTCTCACTTTAGGATCATTTTCACTCTGTCCTCTTAACTTTAAAAACTTGCCGCTTGAATTTTGAATTAGTTTATCTTAATCCCCATGTCAGAATTTACATTAAAAGATAGATGAAAGAACAGTTTAAGTGTGGTTATGTGTTTTTTCTTTTTCTTTTATTTATTTATTTGGGTTGTTTTCAATAAAGGGATTAAGGGAGACTTCCCAATTTTTTGAGTCAGTTTTAATGGAAATCTAATGAAAGGGGTTAAATCAGGCTCTGAATCATACTGGGTGTGGTACCCATCTAAGCTCAACTTGAAGCTCATTTATGAGTAGGTCCTATCCTTGGCATGCTCGTGCATTTATCGCATTCTTAACATGTGCCCTTATGGTGCCCTCCTATTCCACATCGTTATAACAGTTTTTAGGGTAGGCTAGAGCGTCGCTTGCGTCGTGGGCGACAATAACAACAACAGCGATGAGAGCTACAACCAGAAAAATACATACGTCCCTGGAAGAACTTTTTATATGGCTGTGTTTGCAGAGAGAAGACAAGGGCAAACACAGAGAGGAGAGAGCGAGAGAGAGAGAGAGAGAGAGCTATATAAAGGTGGTATTTCTCAGGCTGGCGAAAGTCTAGCGCTTCTCTCTTTTCCCATATCTGGCTGCAGGGCTCTTTTCCCTTTGCGCCGGCCATTGACCCCCCTTGACCCCCCCACACGCGCGAGCGGGCCCGCTTGACTATCAGATCCCAAGCTGGCAGGGGGCACCGTTCCAAACCCTCCCTCTTCTGGCTTATAAATGGCCAAGGTAAATAGCTATTGCACATAACATGCTTGACTAAAGTTTGAGCAAAAAAAAAACCCCAGTCTCAAAAAAGAAACAAAAAAGGATTAAAAAAACATTGAATAAAAGAAGGTGAATCAATGGATGACAATACTTAAGTTCCTCCTTTACACAGCTTTATGTGAGGGGAAAGAAGGATTAAGCCCCAAAACACACAGAAATACAACTCCAAAAAAAAAAAAAAAAAAAAAAAAAAAAAAGAAAACCACTAAAATGTCAGTAGTTTTTTTGGCTGTCATCCCTTGGGATAATGTAAACAAAAATAACAGAAAAAATCCCAAATACAACCAATTAGTTCACCTAAAACCTAACATGGAAAAGCTACAAGTTACAAACAATTGGCTATATATATTATGCATTGAGTTGGTCTCTATTTAGTTTGGTTGATCTTTAGGTAGACAAACAATAGGAAAACAAAACCAGACATGCAAGGAAAACAGTTTCACAAACCCAAAAAAAAAAAAAAAAAAAAAAAAAAAAAAAAAAAAAACTAGGCAATAAAACAAGCTATAACTTTAACTCATACAATCTCAACTCAATCGCTTGAAAAGAAATCAAGCCAAAGTTCACATTCTTCTCCCTTAATCAAATCTCACATCTCTTCCTTTGCATACGGAAAAAAAATAATAGTAATAACAAAAATAACAAAAGTCTAATAAGCTAAGAAAATTTTTTCTGTCCTAATAAGTTCTTAAAAAAAGCTTGACGTCCAGGAAATGGGTTGTAAACCTCCCCCATTTCAACCTCCTTTCGAAGTCCAACTTCATTCCCACTATCAACACTTTCTTTTCCCAAACTACCCTACCCACCCTTCTCCGCAATCCCCAACTTCTCCTCCCTTCCTCTATCCTCATCCTCAACTTCACTCTCTCTCTCCTCTCACTCCTCCTCCCACCCACTCCCACCACCTTCTCTCTCATCCTCAACTTTCCCTCCCCTTTTACCCCTCCTTTACCTCCACTTTTTCCTCCATCCACCCTCGGAATCCGCCCACTCTTGGAAGTCCCCAAGAGCTCAAAGTCAACCCTGCTCCAGCCAAGCTATCCTCATTGTCCCACCCAAATCTCTGGCTTATCTCCAACAAATCCGCAACCCCAGAAGAAGAAGAGGAGGTTTCTGTTTCCATCGAGGGAGTTCTGGGCAAATTCCCATTCGAGTCGGTCTTGGTAAAGTGGGTCTTGGAGAACCTGGTCGGCGAGCTTTGCCCAGTTCTCGAAGTGGCGAGCTCTGAGGGTCTTGGAGACCCATTTGAGGTAGCTGGAAGGGAGGGTCCCCAGCATCTTCCCCTTGTGTTTTCCGAAGTCTATGACTCTGTCTCGCCGGGATTGTGTGTTTGTTGTCGGAAGAGCATTTGAGACTGGTTCTGTGGTGGTTTGGAATGGGAGTTTGGAAATGGTAATGGGAATGGGAGAGCAAATTGTTGTTCATTGAGGAGCACAAGAAGAGCCTAAATGAGTGTGGACATGTAGATGGAGGACAAGGAAAGAATCGGTTTTATTTATTTTTTATTTATTTTTATTTAATACGGTGGCAATGAGTTTTTACGGTGGCAATTCATCATAAAAACTTATGTTATTATTATTTTTAATGGTGAGAGTATTCAAATTGTACATTTTTTTTTGAATCAAAATACAGATAAGTTATTTGCAACAATAACACATAATTATATCTAGTCATAAAGTATATCATTAAAAATTAATAGAATGGTTAATTTAACAGTATAATGCAAAATGGGAGGGCCTCATTGTTCGGTTGGTGGCTAATTTGATCCTATTGTTTTTTTCCTTTTTTGACTGAAATAACCATTACTTTTGAAAAGAGTACAAAAGATGATTTTTTAGGACTTGTTGATATTTAGACTCATTTTTAAATTAAATTGTATTTTTTAATCATGTTTTTTATTTTTTTCTGAAATTTTTTTTTTGTCTTTTCTAAAAAAGTCAACCAAAAAAAAAAAAAAAAACTTAAAATTTCAACTCACTCAAACTCAACTCATTCACCAAACACCCCCTTAACGGATCCTTTAACGGATTTGCTAAATTATTCTATTAGTCTCTAAATTATTAGATTGTGAGGTTTCGATCTTCATTCTTAAACAAATAAATAAACTAAAACCTTAATTTTCATGGGATTTACTAAACTAATTTAAAAAATTAAAACATAATAAAAAAATAAAAAAACCACCATTTTTCTTAAGATACTAGTTTCAATAAATCCACAATTTTCCATATCTTAACATAGAAATCTCGGGTAGATCTTAAAAATACCATAATACAAATGTTTATTTATATTTTTCAATGTTGTTTAGTTATTTATTTTTTTTGAAAAAATAAGGAAGTTAATGTACATCCCCACTGAAATAAAAGACTAGTTATGCCATGGTCATTGTTTACTGATAAATGGTGGTCAATATATTTTTTAATCCAGGTACACATAATGGGTATCGGGGACTACCTTTACTAGAAGTTTCACATATAAAAACCCACACTCATTCATCATTTGGATCTCAACAGGTGCTGTTGGAACAGCTAAATCAACCAAGTACCTCATGTCCAGATTTATTGCGACTGATCAACCATTAAACTACGGCTAATTTTTGCCACCAATTCATGGTAAGTAATGTCCTTTGAAACTGTCATACCTTTCGCCTTTTGCCCATCAAAACTCCAACAACCCCGATTTCTTCTCCATTGCCCTTCATATGAAATGTATATTCTAACCGCAACACTGGATGACGTATCCTGTAATAAAATTTAAAATTAAAAGCAATAAATTTGTATTATGTAAGAACCAATTAAACTTGACCATGGTCATTTTAATGGCTCGACCATCATGTGAATGATTGGTAAAGATTCTCCAAGTCTAAACAATCAAATATATAAAAGTATGTGGCTTTAATCGTGTGCGTTTGTACCAGAGAAAAATAATATTATAGGTCAAGCTATTATCTAATTTCAATATCATAGGGCTAGTACATGCATAATCTAACAATAAATGTACACCTGATTAATGATTTTTTAAGTGAAAATATATTAAGTATACATACGTATTTTTGTTAAGTGTATAGTATATGTATATATTGATTTTGGAAAAGTGATTTAGACTTAGGTCGGTAAGGCTTAAGCACGTTTTGATTGCAAATCCTACCTGGCTGATAGATCTGGTAGGTGGTTTTTTGCTATGGATCAGTGGTAGATGATAGGTATATGATAGGATAGGGGAGCAGAGTGCAAATCCTTGGAAGCAGATCCCTAAAATAATGTATTTATTTTAATGTCTAATAGTATTTTTTATTTAGCATTGATTTCCTTTTACATTCATTATTTGTTTATTCATGTTCATTTAATGATTAATTACATGCATTTTATGTGTTTCCTTTACCTTTAGGTTGGTGTGATTTGATTAAAAATGATTGGAGTCGTTTTATTGTCATTTTCCCTTTTTATCCTCCATGCTAAAATTAGGCTCACCCCGTTTTATTATTTTCCCCCCCTAGGGTTAGCAGTATTATATTTGAAGAAATACTTTTGAGCTGCAGTTACTTGAAGAATCGGTTGCTCTGTTTATATTACTATTTCAGTATTTTTAATTTTAAGTTGTACTGTAATTGTGTAATAAATTGTACTGGTTGATACTATCCTAGAGTTGTATCATTTTAGAGTCTGTAAATTTTAAAAGAATTATTTGAAAGATAAGTTTGATTTAAAGACTCTGGAACAATATATTTATTATGTATTTTCACTAAATTTTTTTACAGGATTTGATTAATAATCTTGAATTTATTCTTATTAATTTTACAGGTTTGGGTCGTGACAGAGGAGGATTGAGAAAATGCGGTATTACTCCTTGTCATTGTGAAGTAATAACATTATTTCATCTAATGGTCAACATTTGTTAACTACATATCGAGTATTGATAGGGTGTTAAGAGTTGATGTCTTGACTCCAAAGATAAAACATGGAGATTCACTTAATAAAGTTCTTATTTGCATCCATTTAGTGTCATTCAGATATAGGATACTGACTTGAATCAACACTAAGCTAAGGATGGGTCGACTTAATCAACACTATGACAAAGGGTGCTAACTTCATTCGTCACTAAGATAAAGGGTACGAATTGAATCTACGAATATACAAAGGCCGATAAGGACGTAATAATATTTTAAACTCCATAAGGTATGGCATTTATTTCAGGAGGTATATCAAGTGCAATTCAAATGGAGATACGGGATAAATCAAGATAGGAGGACTCTACAAAAACCATCATCTATATCTATTTGAATATTTGTATTTAATCTTAATATATACGAAGAATTATCCTTTAAAAACCCTAATTGATCGATATAGGTCTTTTCAGCCTCCTTAGAAACCCTAATAACTTTTTGTCAAACATAGTCCCAAATGTAATTGATCAATACAAAGAAAGCACCCCAACACCAAGGGGACATAGTAATTTCTTAGAAGGCGAACCTCTATAATTTCTTGTCTTTTCTTTTTTACATTTTAATTTACTGCTGTACATGGTCTTGAGAGTCATGAGGTTACGAGCAAATTTTTCTTTGTTGTTGACGAATTTTTTGCCGTCAACATGGAGCAAAACAGAGTCACAGCCCATAAAATTTCCCTTATTTATTCAGTGTAATTACTTTTTTCATCAATTCGTGCAAATTAACACCACTTCCCCCCCCCCCCCCCCCCCCCCCCCCCCTCTTTTTTTTTTATTTTTTATTTTTTTATTTTTTAATGAGGGGTCTTTAAACAAGCATAAACTTAAAGCATTCCAGACAATAAATTGAAATTTCAATGACATACCTGAACCTCATTCCAATATTGCTTGAGCTTGATAGAGGGCATATCAAGTTCAACAACATTGTGTGGACTTATCTTTGAGGGCAAAGACTTCTGGGGGTAGTCATAACAACCCTGATATCTACGCAAATGAGGAAGAAGTTGTTAATTCTGGGTGAGAAATGTAATACTACACATTAATAAAACTAAGAATATCAACTCTAGTTCCAATTTTCTAATACCAAACTACATAGTATTTGAGTTGATTTTTTTATAGGTAAGTTTTTTCAAAAATTAACAAGTCAATTAAAATCTAACGATTATATTTAATAACAAAAATATGATTACTCACCAGCAGTTGATATCAAATAGACGCGCACCAATTAAAATTTTACATTAGGTACTAAAAAGTTGGCGTAGATTAGTATTTTTCCTATAATTATTATTAGTTATTATGAAACCTCAAATTAGACATACCTCTTTCCTAAAACACTACGCAGTAGCTCTTCGTAGTCAATATAAGACATGTCAAAGTCTCTTCCTTCAGCGCCAATCCCCTCATAATTATTAAAAAGTAAAAAAATAATTATAATAAGTGATGTAGAACTAGAGCAAGAAAGGAAAAGGGAATCAAATTTGGGAAGAAAGTTGAAAGGAGAGAAGAGAGGAAGAAATCAAGAGGAAGACTAATTTTGCCGTTTTTACTCAATTATAGTACGTCTTCCTATGTAACAACACATCCATTAATACATGCTTATAATACGTGTTGCAGAGACATAACTTGGTAGTACTATCACATTTGACTACTCCAAAAGTGTAGAGTTTGAATTTCTCTAGTTCAAAAAAAAAAAAAAAAAAAAACTAGATAAAATTAAATTATAATCCATAAAATCAAGAAAATTTCTAATATCAAAATAAAATCATCCCTACTTTATTCCTATGATTGTGCCTAAAATAGTTTGCGATTTTTTTATTTGATCAGCATCAATAACAAAATCACATATGTTAATTTATCAATTCATCCCAAAACTTAAATTATTAAGAGATAAGCCAACAATTTATTGCCTGTATAACGATGACACTTACTTTGTTAACGGTGACTCATAATTTCTTTCATGCTTTCTATTGGACAGACGATCAATCTCCCACGCCATTCCTCGTATCAAACTGTGCACATAAATCTCACCATCTCCCTTTATGCTTATCAGAGACTTGTCTATGAGGATATCAATTCCTGTTGTTGCACACAAAACCAAACTCTTACAGCTTTCTTTCTACAAAATCTCTGTTCCTTCCTTCAAGAAACGTGCTATCTCAAGGAAAATATCTCTCTCCGTAGATGCTAGTTCATCATAAGACACTCTCAACACTTTATAAATATCATTTGAAGGGATACATCTCAGTTTGTTCAATTCACTTTCCCATTCTCTTATGCTTCGGCCGCAAAGGAAGGAACCAAGCACTTTGAGAGCCAAAGGAATTCCATGAGCATAATGAACTATTGATTGTGACAACTGAGCATAGGCTGAAATGAAAGGCCTTCCTCTAAAGGCATTCAAACAAAAGAGTTCAATCGCTTCATCAAAATTCAATCCATCGACCTCATATATCTCATCAACGGCAAATTGTCGAAGCAAATTTCTGTCTCTTGTTGTTATAATAAGTCTACTTTCAGATCCAAACCAATTATGATCTCTGGCTAAACGCTCTATTTGATGTAAATCATCAACGTCATCTAGGACAATAAGCACTTTTTTAGGTTGGATTTTATGCTTAACCCAAGGTCTGATCACATCTTCCTCTTTCAGTAGTTCTGAAAAAAAGTTTGTGTTCTAAATAAGCCAGTCCACGTTGCCTTGATTCTTCCCTAATGTTTTTAAGAAAGCAGCAACCTTCGAATTGAGAAGAGGATCTGTTAAAAATGACACGAGCAAGTGTGGTCTTGCCTATACCACCCATCCCCCAAATGCCTAATACACGAACATCTGGTGAGCCAACACCAAACAATGATTCAATTTTCTTAAGCTGTCTGTTTATCCCCACCAGACCATTAAAGCTTGTTGTAGTGCGTAATGAGGCGTAACTTAACTTACTCGCAACTTTTCGACGATCTCCTCACTTGATTTTGACTCATACCTACCCCATAAAGATGATAAATTAATAATTAGTAGATTAAGATCTAATAGAAAATTAGTAAAAGAAGAAGTTTCGGAGCTATATATATTTTTACTAGAAAAAAATTTCTGAGCTATTTCAGTACAAAAAACCAACTTATATATGTACAGAGACTTTATATGCGGGCATGCTGCTACCCTACCTTCAAGGGATAGATTTTCGTTCATTTTATTTGAGTTGTTAGGGCTCAAAAAAGGTTTGTTGCATATTTTGCATTTGTGTTCGTATTTGATTTTCGTGAAAATTAAGCGACAAAATTTTATTTTTATTTTTATTCTTTTTGGCAATTTCATTTTGGGAAATTTTCCAAAAATGTTTTTGTCGTTGTAAAGGTTCGAGAATATTCAAGTCCAACCTTACAGATACGCAGTTGTTTTGGGGAGAATTAGCGACAAAGTGTTTAAAACGACACAAGTCATCACTGTAAATCTTGCATATAAATTTGATTCAAATCTTCTGTCCAATTTTTGGTGTTTTAAATAGTGTCTAACCAGTATTATTATGCCACATCATGTTAAAAAGTTTAAAATGTTATATAACTGATTTTTTGTATCTTAAAAACTAACTTCTGTCAATAATGTGCCAAAATATAATTTGTTAGACATCATTTGAGACAATAAAATTGGACAGAGGATGTTGGTTCATAAAGACTAGCACTACTAGAGAAAACCAAATAAACCAAAATAACTTATGAAACTGATTGAGCCGACATTGTATTCAAATTTACCGAACTAATAAGTCCCATTCCCAAAACTGAACAATTTTTTTTTTTGTTGTCAGTTTCAGTTCCTGTATTTTCTTTCTGTTGGAAAATCTAGATGTGGAGACTTAAAACAAGCTTTCCTTAAAGCATTATTTGCCCCCTCTCGGAAGATTGCTTTGGGTTGAACAGAAAACTGCTTCCAAGATATGACAAGCATTCATAATGAATTTCAACACGAAGCAAAAGTGAAAATTCGGAACGAAAAAAGAACACAAATATTTCTGAAAGAATAGTAGTAGGAGACACAGAGAAATATAGAATTTTTCAGTGAATGAAATATGATTTCTCTACAACTCTTTATAGAAGTTTGACAACCTTTAGTGACACCTTTGAGAAAAAAAAAAAATGTCATTTAGAAAACGTATTCCTTCAAGAGGTTTCGGAAAACGTATATCTTCTGAAAAAATACAACCCTTCAGAAAGGGACGGTCTTTGCTCCCCATAGTTGGTCTGTGTCAGTTTCGGCTGTCTAGAAAACCGACGACCCAAATCATCCTCCTCCCTCTGACCTAGTACCACTCATTAGAGTCTCTAGTTTCTCTCTCTTCCTCTCAATTTCTCCCCAAAAACCATTCTCTCTGCCCATCGCCATCGCCATCGCCATCGCCGCCTCCAGTGACCACTACCAAGTCTTTCCCGCTGTTGCCGTTCAAGACTAACAACTTTCTTTTATATTACTTCGGTTTGTGGTGATTGGATTTGTAATTAAGTTCAATTTTTGGTTTTTGGGGTAAGATGATGATTTCGGATAAGGTGATTATGATGATGATTTTGATGGTATTTTGAGTTGTACAATGATAATTATGATGACGATGTTTTAGGGTTTCTCTTTTTTTAGGAGTTTTTGCTGTATGTATTTTTTGGTTTAGTTTCATATTATATTGATGATTAAGATGTTGTTGTGTTTCGTTTTGTTTTGGACTTTTTTGCTGTAGGTATTTTTTTTTTCAATTTAAAATAGATTAAAATTAAAATGTTTTCTAAGGATTTGAAGCTTCTCTCCTAATTTTTTTCTTTTTTCTTTTTTTCTCTCATACCAAACAGCCTCTCATTTGTTTCATCTTTTCTCTCGTATCAAACAAACTCCTATCTATATATATAATGAAAAATATTCTTATAATAGAGTAAAATGTGTAATTGCTATTAGAGTATGGATGCAATCATAATTTAGAATTTTGTTGTGGGCATTTGTTTATTTATGTTTTTAATTTAGTCATTTTAGTTATTGTAACTATTATATAGTAGATTATTAGACTGTCAGATATATTAAGTTAGCTTAATTTTCTTTAGCATAACTTGTTTCTTAGTGTGATAAAAAAAACTAGTAACTAATAATAATATCTTTTAACTTATATAAGAAAGGAGAATGGATTGTGTACTTCAACTTTTGGTTGAATCAATCCACTGGTTCAAACACTACTTCTTTTCACTTTATCTACATCTTAATCGTTTATTTCTTATCCACATGGCCTTTTCTTTCTCCTACACCTCACACTCTTACACCATAAAACAACTTGTTTTTTTATACTTTTTAACTCCTTGCATGCCTTAAACGTTTCTCACAAACCCATATACATGTATTAAATTGATCATAACTACCAATATATTTTTTTCTACACTCTTTCATCTTAATTTCAACCTCATTATTTCTTTTTCCTTTTTTTTTTCATCCCATTTCTGTCATTTTTGTGTGGTTATTATCACATTTATATTATATTTTTTAAATAAAAAAACTAAAGTACGTAGACCTAAAATTCTTGAACATTTAAAAAAAAAAAAACAATTAAATTACTTAATGGATAGTACTGTTTGAATTCTTGATATTTTTCGGAATTATGCAAAGTAGGTTATTTTAAGTGAATTAAATATATATATATATATATATATATATTTTATAAGACAGTTGTTGAAAAATATTTAAAAGAAGTTGAAATTTTCTTTGAGTATCTTATAATTTTAGTTCATAAATTTCTTTTTATTTGGGCTCATATTGAAATTAAATCTTCAAGTTATCAGTGATCACGTATAACATCTTTATAAATAGTTATTGAATAAATAAATGGCATGCTGTATCCTTATTTTTACATGTTATAATATGGAAAAAATAATAAAGAAAAAAATCGTTAACCATTTACGTAGTTATCACTTCTAGATTAATCTTTCTATAACGTTCTTCATGACCTCTAAATTAAAGAAATAAGAATAACTTCATATAGAATCAGAAAAGAATAACTTGTATTTTTATATTTAAAAATTAAAAAGTCATAACTGTTCAATTTCAAAACTCATTAAATATTATGTAAACTTATTTATATGTATTTGTAATGAGAAACGGTAGAAAATATAAGTAGAAAACAAAAAACAATAAATAAATAAAACAATAAAAAATTTTCAAAAAAAAAAAAAAAAAAAAGAAACGGTAGAAAAATGTATTAAGGCAAGTAGTTCCTTACAAATTTTTACAAAAAAAATAAAAAAAATATTTTTATACTAAGGGAAGGTGCCTGAGGCACGTTCTCCTGCAGCTAGTCTACAATAATAAGATAGTAGAAAAGAGAACAATAAGATCTGCAATAATAACTTAAGAGGCGTAACTAGTTAGTTGATATAAACATTAATAGTTAAATAATTAAAAACAGTAACTAATTAGCTAATAATATTTAATTTAGTAATAGCTTATTCAAAAATTAAATAATATTAAATTAATTAATTAATAGTTTTAAATTAATAATTAACAGTTGCTAATTATGCTTAATTAATATTAAATAATTTTAAAACTTCCAAACAATCAGTAAAATTTAATTTTTTTATAATGAAGAAATAAATTATATTTTTTAATTAAATAATTTGTATATGTAAGAAACATAATAATTATTTGGTAATATCTGATAAAGTTATATATATAAAAAAATACTAACTCCAGCTTTCTTGTGAATAGGGTGACAAATTAATAATTAAATTATATATGAAGAAATCAATTATATTTTTAGTTACACATAAAATATATATTTAAAATAAATAGGAAATCTCTAATGATAGATCCTAAATATTAATTTAACAAATTTTTATTGACAACATGTTTAAAATCATCGCCGCTATATATTATTAGGGAAAGTTAGTATTAAGTGCCTATTTGAGGGACTTTTAAAGACAGAATTTTGCTGTTAGGATTTTTGGAGTTGAGATGAGTTTTGGAAATGTGGATTTGTGGTAAAAATTAAATAAAAAAAAAAGTTGTTTTTGAATTTTGTGTTTAGTGAAAGAATAATTGGAAAATATATATTTTTAGAATGCGTGTTTTGTTGATTTTTATATTAAAATATAGTAAATAATATGTATTTTAATGTGTTTTTTTCTTCATCATCATTAACTACTCTTGATATATATTTTACTTAAAACTACAACTACTCTTTGCATTGGTTGCTTCTTTGTTTTTTTTTTTTTTTTTTTTATTATTTTTTTTTTAAATTTGAGATAAAGCGTTATGATGAATTTTGATGTAGAAACATGGATAAACAAATAGATAAGGGTTATAAAATGTGGGATATTTGAATATATATATATATATATATAGAAAGAAAGAAATACGTGGGATTTGATTGGTGAGTGAAAAAATGTAGGAGAAAAAAAAACTAACATTCGTTTAGTGGGTGTGGTTTGGTGGGTGAAAAAAGGATAAATACTAGAATTTGATTTGATTACAGGGGTTTTTTTTAGAATAAAAAAATGGTGTAATAAGTAATAATTAAAATTTAAAATCTTTAATAGTGGGTGGTTTAAGTAGGTGGGTGGCAAAAACAAAAAAAGGAGTATCAATAGACGCCCCATTTTGTATATTGTAACTTGTATTTATGTGAAACCTCATTTATAGTACTATTTACTAATGAATTCTTTATTTTTAGTCTGTGAATATAAGCACGTTCACGTTAAATATTTTTGTGTTTCATTTTCTCTTCTTCTCTTACTACTTCTATTATTTTTCTTATTGAGTTTCTATAGCTAAAAGCTACATGCCATGTTAGATTTTTTATATTTTTTTTTAATTAGACTTTTAGCGGTGAAAAGTTCTAATTTGCCGTTGCTAAAACCTACTTGCTGCCTCATATTTTTATCGCTTGACGACTAATAACGGTTTAACAACGACAATTTTTGTTGTTTTAGCGACGTAACAACTTTTCAGCTGACGATATCTGGGTGTTTAGCTATAACACTCTTCATGAAGAATATGGTATTAAAAGGCAGTATAAATTACGATACATGATACAGTCATATTATTCTAATAATTATTAGGAACTATAAGCTGTCTCAAATTAAGACATACCTCTTTCTGAGACTCTTCGTCTTAATGATAGCTCTTCATGGTCGATGTTAGACGTGTCAAAGTGTCTTCCTTCAGCCCCAATCCCCTGATAATTATGAAAATTTGAAAATATAAAATCACATATATATTGGAGAGAAATCGAAATTAAATTGTTTATTGAAAATATACGTTTATTGCCCATGTGACTTTGAAACTTACTTGTTAATCGATAACCAATAATTCCTTTCACGGTTTTTAGTGGACTGACGATCAATTTCCCACGCCATTCCTCGTATCGAATTGTGCATATAAATCTCACCATCACCCTTTATGCTTATCAGAGACTTGTCCACGAGGACTGCAATTCCTATTCTTGCAACTGAACCAAACTTTTCCAGTATTCTTGCAACGAAATCTGTGTCCCTTCCTCTAAGAAAACATGCTATATCAAGGAAAATATCTTTCTCCATATCGTCTAGTTCATCATAAGACACTCTTAACACTTTATAAATTTCCTTCACAGGGACCTCTTTCAGTTTGTCCAATGTGCTTTCCCATACTTTTCTGCTTTTGCCGTAAAGAGAGCAACCAAGCAGTTTGAGAGCCAAAGGCAGTCCATAAGCATAATGAACCACTGACTGTGACAACTGAGCATAGCCTGGAATGAAAGACCTCCCTCTTGAGGCATAGAAACGAAAGAGCTCAAGTGCTTCATCGAAATTCAATCCATCGACCTCGTATATCGCATCAGCACAACAACAGCGAAGCAAATGTCTGTTTCTTGTTGTTATAATAATTCTGCTTCCAGATCCAAACCAAGTACGATCCCTGGCTAACCGCTCTAGCTGTTGTGAATTATCAACATCATCTAGCACAAGAAGAACATTTTTCCGTCGGATTCTATCCTTTATGGAATGGTCGGCCATATCAATACTTTCCTCCTTCAATAGTTCTGAAAAAAGCTTATATTCTAAATAAGCTAGTCCAAATCGTTTTGATTTTTCCCTGATCTTTGCAAGAAAGAGACGAACTTCGAATCTAGAAGAGAATATCCGGAAAATGACTTCAGCAAGTGTGGTCTTACCTATACCACCCATCCCCCAGATGCCTAATATACGAACATCCCGTGAGCCAACGTCGAACAATGGCTCAAATCTCTCAAGGTGTCTTTTTATTCCCTTTAGATCCTCAATTTTTAAGCAGTACTCTCCCTTTGTACGTGATGAGGTATAACTTGACGTAGTTGAAGATTTAGATTTCTGATGCTGTCTATTCATTCTCCCCTGACCTTCAAAGTCTGAAGCTGTACATTGTCTTACCTTACGAACAACATATTCAACAATCTCCTCCACCAATTTTGACTCATTCCTACCATATATAGAAGATAGATTATAATTAGTAATTAAAGGATAAGATCTCATATAAATTAATAAAAGAGGAAGAAATAGAATGAAGAACCATCTCATTTAAAAAATAAAAAAATAAAAAAAACTATCTGCGGAATATTTTACAAGCTTTTCAGTCGACAACTTAGTTTTATTTTTGTGAATTCTAAGAACTATATCGAGGAGCAAAAAATTAACTAAGGTTTCTTATTAAATTGCTTAATTAAAATACATAAAAAAAAATAAAAATAAAAAGTTTATATAGACCTACAAACAAATAACAAAAGACCAAACTACACCATAATAAAAGACTAAATTTACCCTTGTTAATTAAGAAAAAAAATAACTAAAATAATCCTATAAATAAAATCCTAATATAATTCTTTGCACCCTTCCTCAGACTTGCAACAAGCATCAAGAGTTAGTCAATTATTTAACTTTTCACCTGTGAGCCTAGACCAATGCAAATGCCCAACCATGGGCCGATCAAAAGAGGAAGAGAGTACAAATGACCAACTTGGACCAATCAAACAAGAGGGGAATGCAGGTACCAATGTCCAACACGGGCTTATCAAAGGAGGGAGAATGCCATACCCAACAAGGGTGGGGAAGAATGCAAACTAATCAAAGAATGAAGGAGAATGCAATACCCAACATGGGTCAATCAAAGGGGAAGAATGCAAACCGAAAGAGACAATAGGCCATTGTGTGAAAAGTTACGAAAAACCATTGCAAGAAGTCGAATGCAAAGCTAAATAGACGAGAAATTCCCTAATAAAAAAAATAGAAAAAAAACGAAACGAAAACGAAAGGGTGATAGGTCAATATTGGAAGTTGCAACATCTGGTACTCTCAACTTGTCCAGAACTTGTAGTCTTCACTGCCTACGACATGTCCCAATCAGCTTCTAGGACTTTGGATCCCGATGGACCAGAAGATGATAACCCTATAGGACAAGAAGCTCTAGAGATCACCAATGAGTCTAACGATGGTACCATGGTTGTAGTGTTTAGTTGTCGAGTCCTGTAAGCTACTTGTTGTGATCGATTTCCAAATTTCCATTAAGGAGACTGTTGTTGATGAATCGGCTGTTGTGTTGGTCTACGCAATAACATAGGGCATTGAGCCTTCTGTTAGTTTATCAAAACATTCCAAAAGCTTAAGCTATTAGGAAGGTGAGATAACAAAAATTTTATATTTTAATGCTCCCTCTTACATGCAGCCAAACAATATGCAAACATGAGGACCGCTATTAGAAAATCTAACATAAATATTTAAGAAGCCCAAAATATATTATAGGTTTAACTCACAAAAACAATATTTAAAGGGGATAAAGACTGCAATTATAGGGGTTCAAACTCATGACCTCTTGCTCAGATAAGATATTAGTTTATCAATCTATCTCAAAAGTTTAAGCTATTAGGAAGTAAACCAATAATAGTTTTATATTTTAAGACCTAATGACCCTTCTGCTTGTAGAAACTACATTCATCGTGAGCGACCTTCAAATGTGACTGATTGTAATTATTGGCAGGCGGTCTTTGAGACGTTGCGAAGACAAATGGATTAGACGGTGAAATAGTCTCCTTTTCTGCGTTAGACTGAAGAGGTATCTCCTCAACCAACAATTCACTGACTACCGAATCCACAGAAAGAAGCAGGCTACAATGCAAAATCATCCCAAGAAGCCCCTCAAAATCATCACGGAGTGCCATCAAAAATTGAACCAGTCGTTGTTCTTCTCTTCGAGCGATGTAAGTAACAAACACCCGTAACTTTTCCAATTCTGTGAGTGCCAACTGGTCCCAGAGATTTGTCAAAGCAGAATAAAACTCCCGACACTCATTTCTTTTGAAGGGCTCGAATATCGGTCTCTAACTGGTATTGTTTTGAAAAATTAGTCTGCGTGAATAGTCTTGCCCAGATGCTCCCAAACTTTCTTCACAGTCTCATACTTCGCCAATTGAGTGCCTATTGAATGTGCAACAAAATTATTGATCCAAATAATAATCTTCGAAATATTTGCTTCTCAAACATCCAACAATTCTGCATGATTGGTAGTCTTCTCACTTTAGGGTCGAATCTAAGTGCCGAAACATAACCCGATATCTTTTTCTCTTCAAAAAATTCATCATCAAATAGCTCTAATACGATTAATTTTCCCCCTATAATTGCACACTAATAGATTGTAGAGAATCATCTCTAACTTTAGCCATAATCACAACCAGCTGCAAATCATAATATTAAAGAGATATATATATATATATTTATATATATATATATCTAACAAGGACCTGGGCAAATCCCGAGTATTTAGTAAAACTCGCAAAGCACAATGTACGAAAAACTCCCCCGTGCAAAAGTCTTGCTCAAAACAACAAATGATCATCAATTAATCACCCTAGCACTCGCTTTTTTTTTTTTTTTTCAAGCCACAAGCCTATGTATTTTTTTTAATATGTTTTTAACATAAATTTTAACCAAAGAGCTTAAGTGGGACTTATTCAAAAGTCAGGGGCAAAGTTAGAGATTTTAAAGGTCAGTAGAAAAATGAGAGTGCCCCTATAATTTGAGAGGAACATGTGATTTTGATCCAACTTTGAATCTGAGGCTGAATTTTTGCAGAAATGTAAGAGAGATTAAATTTCACGAAAACAAATAGATAAATAAAAAGATATGGCAAACTGAAAATTTGGTGAATTTTGAAAGTTGAGCCTTTAATACTATAATTTTTTGAAAGCAGCAGGGCGGCCGAATTCTACATGTCTATAAGCTCTGTCAAATGAGTCCCAAAATAGCCAATCGAAAAGTTGAACAAATTTCTGATTGTTTTATGAAGTTCTAAATGAAGAAGTCAGCTTGGTACAAAGACATACATACATATATATATAAATATACACATATATATGTGTGTGTGTGTGACTTTGAGCTAGAAATTCTTGCATTAATAATATGAGAAGTTTAATTTTGACATATCTTCTGAATTTGTAAGATTGACTGTGACAACCTAGATTTCGTGATTCACCTGCATCTTGCAACTGAGAAGCAAAAGTTTTACACCTTGAAATAAGAGAAACTGGCTTTGATGCTCTGCAACAGTGAAATTGGTTTCGGAATGCAAGGTAGGAAACTCCTATTGAAAAACTTATATGCTCTCATTTTCACTTAAGAATATCTTGTCATTGGAAAATAGAATGTCTATTTGAAAGTAGATTGTATATATTACATTGTGTGCGGGTGACAGATAAATATTTTATGATTTGGTGAGTGTTCTTTTTAATTTAATTCTTTTTCTTATTCTTTTTCAATTTTTTTAAGGTACCTATTTTGTTCCAACTAGGTTAAAAGTTTATAAGTGGTTTAGATTTTTATCCTCTAGTTTTCGCACACGCACGTAGCTATCCATGAAGTGTTTAAACAAAATTTTTAATTCGACTCAGTTGCTTATTTAATAAATTAATAATCAAGTTAAAGATCATATATGCAAAAATAAATGCTCAAAAATAAAAGGGTTAAATGAAAGTATCTATTTTATAGCAATACAAAAAACATATCAACTTAAAACAAGGCAACCACTTATAGATAGCTAGCTAGTGTAGTGTTGTTCTCATAGCTGTCATGCAATGTCGTAATTGGATAATTTAGAATTACCTGCTCCGTGATTCCCACCCAGAAATATTGCTTGCCATTGTCAATGCAGTTTTCCACTCCTGCAGTTTTTCAGCCCCGTCTTCAAAACATTGTTGATGTGCAACAAAAGCATGGGCAAAACTGCCCTCTTGCTTCCGTACTTGTGATGGATCTACACCATAAAAAATAGGTACAACAATCTGTCCACTCTCTTCCCTACACTTGAGTATGTGCACTAGTTCATCCAAACACCATGTCGAAGAAGCATAATTTTCTGAAAAGATTATTATTGAAATCTTGGATTTTTTGATTGCGTTCAATAGTGCTGGTGAAATTTCCTCTCCTTTTTCAAGAGTTTTCTCATCCATGTAGACTTTGATTTGCTTATCGCATAATGCTTTTTCAAGATGGCTAACAAATTTCATACGAGTGTCTGTACCTCTGAAACTAATAAAAACATGGTGATCAAGGCAACTATTAAAATTGGAGGACGTGGTATGGAGAGCCGAATCCATAATACCTGTTGGGCCAATATCAGTGGAACAGCACCAACAAATTTAATGAGGATGAGCTGAACTTCCCTTGATGGAGAGTATAGGAAAAAGATAGCCAAACATGTCAGATCGTTTTTAGTGATTTGACACAAATACAAAATAATATATTTAATACTAAATTTAAAAACTAAAACTTTTTGAACTTAATGTAATAATTTCTCTAAAATTTGTAACTATCGTGCAATAGGAATACGATTATCGATGTTAAATTTCAGAAATTATCTGTCAATTTTAATGTGAGGGACTAGAACTATCAAAATCAAAAATTAAAAGTTCAAGAACTAAATTGATCAAAATAAAAAATTCAAGGATCAAAGTGACAGAATACTCATAGCTCAAGGACTAAACAGATAAATTACCCACTAAAAAAAAATGGTATTAACATATCTATTGACACTGTATTGTAGATGCTTGACGTAATCAAGCTAAAATTTGAGATATGCTCTACTTTTTTGTTAAATTTGGCACTAAATACGATGCATTTCCAAATTTGACGTTAAACATAAAATTGCATTAAAGGACGATTTTCTTACCTAAATATCAAACAAAATTGCATTGAAAATGCATTAACAACTTGAAGAGGAAGCAGCGAGTCTCCATGGAAAGCCCATTCGGTGTTTCACTTTCTATTTTTATTGAAGCATTTTCAAAATCTTGTTCCGTCTTGTCCCAAAACAGACCTGCCAAACAATATATTTTTGTCAGTTATTATTATTATTATTATTATTATTATTTTCCTGATTTCAAAATCAAAAATCTGATCTTGAAACTGGAACCTAACTACCTGTACTGGAGCAATTTTTTTCCCGCAGCAATTAATAGATAGAAGGAAAAACAGAAAGAGCAATTAGTATATATGTATGTGTTTCTGAGAAAAACATGAGAATTTTGAGTGGATCTCCAAAACAAAATGACCAAATGCTTATTTTGGTATCTCTTTTTGTTTTTGTTTTTGTGCTCATAGTATAATAACACGACCTTAATTAGGCGAAGTAAATTACTTGTAAATCGAAGGAAGTTTTTCTGCAGAAGAAGAAAACAAAACCAATATACATCCCTGATTCACTTCCCAAGAGACGATCTTTGGAAGACGACCACTGACTCACCAGGTCAACCTAGCGTCTCAATTGTGTGTGGCCAAAATTACGTTGCAGGTGCTTGGGCCCCAGAGCCCTTGTTCTATCCTAACATATATATAAAAGAACCAAAATATTATCACTCTTTATGTCATGTGTCACTCTCATTTTTTCTTTCTTATTTTTTGGCTTTCATCTACTTTTTTTTTTTTTTTTTACCCTTTTCCTTTCCTTTTCCTTTTCCTTTTTGTTTATTTGCTAAAATTATTATTATTATTTTTGGGTACGAAAACACCCCATATACACCCCCTCTAATATTAACTAACCTATTATAAATTTTTTATTTGCTAAAATTATTTCCTTCTTCTTCAATCTTATCTTAATTTGTAACGACCCCTCACGGACCATCACCATTGACTTATATTTTCAACATTCACCTCTTTTAAAATTGTAGAAGAAAATAAACTTGAAATAAAAATCTTGACTTATCCAAAAACTTTACTTAGATATTTTTAGAAAACTCTAGGAAATTTTTTTTAAAACCTTATCAAAATAACTTTGGAAATAATATTAATTTTTTAAAACCATATCACGAAATAAAATTTAAGAAAGTCCATATTAATCCTTCAATTAAAATAATAAATAAACTAAAATCCCAATACTTTATTTGAAATTAAATGTGTTCATCCCCTGATCGTTCCTCTCGTTTCCCATCACACATCGTCCTGCTTCCGTTTCAAACTTCTCCATTATGACATCTTAAAATTTCGTTCATTTGCAACATGGGTTAACTTATATAAACAAAGGTTTAATAAGATACTTAAATCTCTCAAATGTAGATAACATTTTTTTTGTCATCATCATAAATTATCTTCGTAAATAAAAACATCTTTGAAAAAAATTTTTAACTTTCAAAACCGTCATATATTGAACCTGTCATTGTACCGTCAAAGCGCACAAGTCACGGAAGGAGTGGGGTAGCTAATTTTAAACCAACGATGACAACAACATCATCATCATCAAGGGTGTATAATATCATTTTAAAAACATAAAAATATATATACATACGTAAATATATTTTTCATCAAAACGTCATCATAAGAGAAGTATTAAAAAAAACATCATAACATCATCATCAACATCAAAATATATACTTCTCAATTTTTAATTCTTGTTACAGGTGAAAATGTACTTAACTGAACGCCTTATGTAACAACCCAACCTAATTGCGGCCGTTAATTAACTTCATAAACATAATTACTTGCTTTGATCTTAAACTTGATCACCAAAAATTTCAGAGATTTTTTTTTTAACTTAAATACTTCATAGCTTACATGAAGTCTATGATCATTTTAACTTTTAAAGATTCAATCGTAATACAACTTTTTCAAAAAAGACTTACACCTTAAAACACTTTTTTTTTTTTTTATGACACGTAAACTTGATAAATTAATAAGTAAAAACTGAATCTGAAGTTTAAAACATCATGTCAAACTTACATAATTAAAATTAGCATCAGCATTATCTTAAGTTTGGTTTCTTGTAAACCAAACTACTTAGTCAAATAGACGTCTTTTCATCATTCAAATACTTATAAGAAAAAGAATAAAAATACATTTTAAAATATTAAATTTTCCTAACCTTGCTTAGTTAAAATTAAACTAAGCACTCATTTCATATGGGTTCCTTAAAAAAACCAATTATTTGAAAATAATTATTCTAAAAAAATACAAATCTTTTAAAGCTTATCATAATTTAAAAGCATTACTTATTGCGGAATTTACATTTTGATGGCGGTATCCATAACCCATGCCTCCATTGTCTCGACTCAATCCACCAGTCCATCGAATCACCGTGTTGCCTACAGCATGAATAAATATTAATGAGCTTTCGCTTAGCAAGTACAAACATAAATCTCACATAAACAAAATGCATATAATAATGCATGACATTTTATGAATCGTACAATTATTACTTATTGTTTATCATTTTATTGTTTCATACTTTCTGTTTCATAATTCTTATTCCTTAACTTTTTTACTTTGGGCCCCATATGTGTACGTACCCATAGCGCGCAACCAATGAGAAGTTGGGAGGAGTGACCCCAAAATCCAACATACATTTAAAACGTTCATAAAAATCCCCTCAGCTTATTGGGGGTTGGTATGACACTAAACTTTCTTTCACTTTCATTAGCCTCTTACTTTCTTAGGGCGAGCATGTAATTATGATTCATGATTTCATGAACATACATTCAAATCTCAGGATGCACATAATAATGCATTACACTTTATGCATAGTTAAATTATGCTTATTATCTTCTTATCCTGAGCTCTATTGTGTATGTACCCATTGCGCGCAACCAAGGAGAAGTTGGGGGGGGGGGGGAGGGGGGGGGGGGGGGGCGACCCCAATCCAACATACCCAAAGTCTTATTTAAAACGTTCATAAAAATCCCCTCAGCTTGTTGGGGGGTTGGTACAACACTTACTTGAACTTATCTTTTCACTTTCATTAATCTCTTTCTTAGGATAAGCATGCAATTATGCTCGTAACTCATGAGCAGATATTGCAGTTTCACATAATATAGAGGCATCGACATCAATTCAAACATATTAATACATAAAAACATATGCTCACTAAAGCATATCAAGCCAACTATATAATCACCTTACGCAAAAGCATCATTTTTCATGTTCAATCACAACTAAACATATGCACAGCAAATGTTCACAGATATGCTCACATCGACAAACAAGTTTCATGCTGTAGGTGATATTTGTACTTACCTGGATTCCACATTTAGCGTTTATCCTCGACTAATCCTTAACCTCATTAACGCCGGTGTTGTGTCCTAATTAATATTGACACCAACAATTAAAATGTGATCTTATCATATTTGTGATCAAACCACCTTTTTTTTTTTTTTTTTAATACTTGTTCATAGTTCTTAAATCTCATTTCCCATTTAAAATGGTTCAAAGATCAGTGTAAGGTCATGATTATGTTACATTTAAACTTGAAAATCATAGATCAACTACAGAAGTCAAGACTTGACTTTAGAGTCAAGAATAAAACTAATAAAACAAAGACTTTTCCCCTCATTTAAAACATCATAATGTTAAAACATGTAACAACTTAAAAACTGGGCGTTCTTATGAATATCAATTTAGAATACATCTTATTAATTAGTAGAGAATATGGAGGAGTGTCCATTAGTACTACTCTCATATCATATGCAACAAGGCATATAAAAATACAAAACTTATTGGTGAGAAAATAAACACCATAACATATATTACTCCATAGATCATTTTCACTTAAAAGCAAGACATGAACTCTAGATTATAAAATTGTTCTGACAGCATAACTTGTCAAACTAATTATAAATTCAATCACTAATTATGATTGAATTTAATAAAAATCTGACAACATAACAGCTTATTTTTCTTAATATCCAAAAATTAAACCCGAAATTAAATCAGTTTATAAAAAATTTCGGCATGCCATAACTGCAAGACGTGCCAATTTATCATATTAACATAAAACAGATATCATTCAAATCTAACTTCACTTGATTGAATTGAACATCAAATATTTTTTTTTGTTCAAATATCGATATTCAATTCAAAACATATAAATAGGCACGTAATCAATCCAATAAATGACTTAAAGTAGTCAAGATTATTACCGAGATCGTTCGACGACGTTCGGGTGAGTAAAACGATTCCCAGTTGGCGTTCAAAACACCTTTTGATCTCGAGCGACGAAACTTTTAATCGTCATTCTTAACCTTCAAGACTCCATCTCGCAAATCCGAAGTTGCAAACATGTCCGGAACATCGAAAATAGACCGGAAAGGCGATCTTCTAAAACCTGTTGACGGGGTCAGACGGTTGACTGGTTTGACAGCAATTGATCGGCATTGACCGCCATTGACCACGACGGCAAAAGGGACAGAGATGGGCACCGCTTCGAAGATCTCGACGAGAGGAACCCATTTCTAGTGTCGATTTCTTCAAACGGTGTTCGGTTTTCTCGAAAATGTAAGAAAACGGACTAGAAGATGTCGGCGGATCGGGAAAATTTCCGGCGACGATCAAACTTGTGATGGACTGGGTTTTGTTCCTCTCGACAAGTGGAACTCAACGAAACCAACGTATCACAAAATAGAGGTCTGATTACACCCAAATCTTGCTTGAAAGCTTATGTTAAACTATAAAAGCATTTTTCCAGCAAACGGCGACGAGTGATACCGCCAAACTCCGGCTAGTAGACGCTCAGGTGATCGGTTGCATGGATCACCGGCGCGTGCGAAGGTGGCTGGCCGGAGATGGAATTTCCTCCGAAGGCAGCAACGTGCGTGACTGAGAGAGAGAGAGAGAAGAGTGAAAAGAAGAGAGAGAGAGAGAGAGAGAAGGAGGTAATCCGATGTTTATCCTCTTCTTTTTCTTATTTATTCTTATTCTTCGCACACTAAGCCCAATACTTTATAAAATATATGTCCGGTGAGAAGTCCACTTGCTTTTTTTTTTTTTTTTTTTTTTTTACGTCAAGTGTGGACTACGTCAAGTGTGGACTGACCACACATGTTTTATATATATATATATATATATATATATACACACACACACACATTTATAGTTTCTTTTCTCCTCCTCCTTATGAGCCATATATATATATATATGTGTGTGTACACACTTGCATTCATCCGTTTGCCAAATAAATATTTTGGCACACTGACCACACATGTTATGTATATATATACATTTATAGTTTCTTTTCTCCTCCTCCTTATGAGCCGTATATATATATATATATATATATATGTGTGTGTGTGTGTGTGTCTACACACACTTGCATTCATCCGTTTGCCAAAGAAATATTTTGGCACCTCTGATTACAGTTACTTCTCAAATATATATCTATATACACATATACAATTGTTGTTGGTACATTTTGAATGATGACTATGTAATATGGCTTTTAACTTATAAATATCAATTAAATTATTCAAGACAATAGACTCGATTGAAATTTTAAACTTATTCTTAATTCATGTCGAAAATATAATCTTTTTCTCTTGTATAACTAATTCACTTGACCAGCTGTAATACTTTTCCAAATCAATTTTACGGTTCATAATTATATTTTGCCACCTGTAAATAGTCTAAAAAATACTTATTTATAATGTCATTCTTTATATTAACTCGTGAACTTGACAAATTTAACAAAATTCTGAAATCGCTTTACCCGGGATCACACTTATTATTGTTATTATTGAATGCACTTTTCTTAATTTTTCGCATTGTAATTCAAACATACTAATAAATAAACTGTAACATAAAATTTACTATTCATGATATTATTATCATGAATAGTTAAACATTTACATCTTGATTCATGTTTAATTCAAAAATTTGTGCATTTAACATGATTATTAAAATTATAAATCACATCCCCGCTTTTTTATTTTATTTATTTTTTTATGTGACTGCATAATTGATGGAAATTTCAAAAATTTCCTATCAATTTGTTAGTAGAAAACTATTCGCATCAATTTCTTCTAGTATAACATAACTTCATTTTAATCATTCAAAACACTATAGTCTAAAATTACAATAACATTTTTAAAATATGATCTTAATACAAAAAATTCACGACTTTATTCCTAATTAA
The DNA here is from genome assembly GCA_009761775.1 of Ficus carica. Lineage (NCBI taxonomy): Eukaryota > Viridiplantae > Streptophyta > Magnoliopsida > Rosales > Moraceae > Ficus > Ficus carica. The sequence goes on from CM019746.1 coordinate 2,169,476, forward strand.
TTTAGGAATTAACACTGTAAAGTTTCCAGACATTACACCTTACTTAACATTTTTAAACTTTTCCGGCAGTGACGTGCGATAGAGGTCTCAGGTGCTCGCCTTTAAAATCGTTTATGCTATCAATAATAAATACAATAAAATTACCAAAAGGCCAAAATAATTTATCAAATGCATCCATCACATTAAAACAGCACCTAAAAGGCTTATTTTATCATTCAATAACATCAAAATACAAAAATCCAACAATTACACAAAATTACAAAACTTAAAAAAAAAATGGCAGCCAGACCTTTATGCCTTAAAAAATTTATTAAAATTCGTACAGGACTGTAAATGATTCGAAACCAATTTTAAAAGTAATTACACATCCAAAGCTTTCTAAGGTACCTAATTCGTTAAAATCAGAGACCATTTGGACCCTCAAAAACAGATTCGAATTCTGATCACTAAAATTTACAGAAACTGCAGTCGGACCTTTGCCTCTTTGAAAAATCAGATAAACTCACATAAGTTTCCAAACGACCTAAAACTGATTTCAAATAAAAGTAGACATCCAGAGCTTTCCAATAATATTAATTTCGTTGAAAACAGAGTCGCACCCCTAAAAAAGCTGTTTTAAAAACTGATCATAAAACCTGGAATTTCCAGCAATGGCCAAATCCAAAAATTCCACAAATATAATTCACTAAAAATATAAATATTATTGCCACAACGTACATGACTCACACACATGCAAATTATAGCGGTGAGGCATGTTTTTTAACATATAAAATTATGAAAACAACACTTCAATGAAATCATGAATAAAAAGATGAAAACCCAAAAATCGTCTAATTAACAAAATCAACCATCTACGAAACATAACATATTTCTAAGGCAATAAATCCTCCTCAATCAATTATATAGCCTTCATCAATTATCATTACATGAATATTTCTTTATCATCTTCTCAAACCCATAAGAAGAAATTCATCAATAAAGTCACGCAACGGCCCGAAGGATCCTAAACCGAAAAGAACAATAAAGAAAACATACATTAAAATCTTTTGATTATAGCTCGGAGAATCAAAGGTTTACAAAGTAGATGGAATGATTGAGATTAACAGGATGTAACTGGAATATAATTTTTTTTTTTTTTTTTTTGAACGTGGAAGAGAAAGAGAAAAGGAGACTAGACAATAGAGAGAGACATGCATGAATGTGTAAAAATAATGGAAATCTGTATTGTATAAAAATTGTGAGAAATTAATCTCATATAAATTTTTGAAATCAATTGGAATATTAATTGTGGGCTGTCAACAATTTCTTTTTTCTTTTTTCTTTTTTCCTCCACTTCTTCACGTTTCCTCGAGAATGCTCTTCATTTTTTATTTATTTATTTTTTCCTCATTCCTTCACGTCATCCTCCTTCATCTTTCCTTATATAAATAACAAATTGTTTGGGTTATCAATTTTAATCTTAATTTTTTAAATATCAACTTACATGTCATATTTTTATTGATATATATCATCAATTGATGTGATAATACTTTAAACATTTATCAATAAAAAAATAATAACTCACATGTCACATAGGTTGATACTCAAAAATTAAGATTAGAGTTGATATTTCTAACATTTTTCATATATATATATACATATGTTTAACAGTATAAGGAAAACTTAACATCCATAGGATGTATATTATGTATTATAATAATAATAATAATAATAATAATAATATATAAACAAAAGTAAACATACTTAGAGTGTTTGGTATTGAGTTTGAGTTAAGATTTTTAAGTTTCAATAGTAAATTTTATTGACTTTTCACAAAAGATAAAAAATCTTTTTAGAAAAAGATAAAAACTGAGATGAAAAATACAGTTTAGTTTGAGTTAAACCTGATCACCAAACGGGACCTAATTACACATGTACTTATATATGAAATATATAATTTTGCAAAATTATATATATGTATATAAAAATGTTTTATTACATAAAAGCTTAACATATATAATATTTTTCTACAATTAAACCATCACATAAACTTATCAAATAATTATGAAAAAACATTCATCAATCATCGTATAGTATTCATTAATTTGACATGAACTGTATTCTAACAAGTCGAGTCATTCTCACGTCACCTATGAAAAATAACTCAATATAGCGTTAGAGTTAACTAATTATAATACCGTCACATAATCCATGTTAATTTCTAATATTATTATTAGTTAGTATTTGGAGCGTTACATAATCTTATCTTAATACATATTCTCTTAATCTGATTTATTTTAAATCTTAATCTTAATTACATTCTTAACATATATAAATCTTATCTTGTCGTATGCTAACATATATGAATCTTAATCTTAATCGATCTTTTTAATCTATGGCTATAAATACAAATACATACATACATATATATATATATATACTTATATAAAAGGCACAATCCAACTATAAATTTTTTTACCCCTTCTTCTGACCGACTGATACATATCACCACTTTAAAAAAAGTTAAGTTTGTTTTTAACTGTTTCTTATTTACTCGGTTACTTTTTCCTAAAATTTTTTTTGTCACATGTTTGATGAGATGAAGTTTATTATTATTTTTTTTACCATATCTCATGCAACATTTGGACATCAGGGATCAAATTCTGATTATTCTTTTATTTTTTTATTTATTTTTTACATACATTATAAAAAGCACAATGCAAGTAAAATTTTTTTTACCCTTTCTTTGATTGAGAAAAGTTAGTTTGTTTTTAACTATTTCTTACTTTACTTAGTTACTTTTTCATACTTTTTCTTCCTTTTGTTTCTCTTTTAAAAAGAAAAAAAGAAAATATGTCACGTGTTGATCAGAAGAAGCAGTTACTTTTGCGTATGCAATATTTGAACATCAGGTGATTAGCTGTGATTATTATTATTATTATTATTTTGATAAATTACTATGATGATCCTGAACTTTTTATGAAAGTGTCAATTGTTCACTAAATTTTTATTTTTTATTGAGAGGTCCTCAAACTCTTAATAAGGATGCAAATAAGGGATAAATCCTAACTGCTGTTTAGAAAGTAATGATTTTTACCCATGTGAGTTGTACATGCTTTTAATTAAGGGGTATTTTGATAAAAGAATGCGATTAATTGAAATTTAGAGGAAATAAGGGAGTGTTTGACACTTGAGTTTAACTTAAGTAAACTGTATTTTTTTTTTGTATTTTTCTGAAAAAAAAATATTTATCTTTTTTGAAAAAGTCAACAAAAATTACTATTTAAATTTAAAAATTTCAACTCAAACTTAACTCGTTGACCAAACACCCTCCTAAATGAAATTTATGATCAAATTAGGATTTAATTATGATTAAAATAATTATTACAATTAAAATTAAAAGTTAAAATAAAACTAACTTTCCTTAACCAAAAGAAACTCAGACTAAAAACGTGAAAAAAAAAAAAGGAAAACAAAAACAAAAAATTTTCTCGCTTGCAGGTTGTGCATGTCGGAGTGGACAGATCGCCGGGAGTGGGGGGACCGGATCCGCCCGGGTGCACCAAATCCGACGACGGTGGGGGCTCGCAAAGTAGGGTCGCGTGACGGTGCGACGGGTTCGCGACGGATCTGGCTCGCGTGGAGGTGCGACGGATCTCGACGGCTCGGCTTGCGCGACAGTGCGATGGTTAGCGACAAAGAGCCTTAGGTGGCGGTGCGGCGGGTTCGCGACGGTGTGGCCGGGTGGGTGCTGGGCTCACATGATGGTGACAGGTAATTGCAGGTATTGCAACCCAAATCTAACCAATACAAATGCAGGTATCAAGCAACCCAATGCAGAGAAAGAGAAGGGGGTAGAGAGAGAATGGGTTTTGTTAAATGCAAAAACTAAATGCTAAACGCTAACAAAAGTGAAAACTTGCAAATTACGATTCTCTGACTCTCCATGCTAAAGTCTTTTTTTTTTTTTTAAATGCTCCATGCTGAGTCTTTTGTTTTTCACTTTCAACTTCTAAATTCCAATATTGATAATCGTAAAATCCCGCCTCTCAAAAAAAAAAAAAAAAAAAATCCTGCTTAACGCAAAAAAGTACCAAACTCTTCCAAATCCCAAATACCCACTCCACCTCTCTCTCTCTCTCTCTGTCTCTCTCTCTCTCTTGCTTCTCTTCTCTGCAGATCTGGGTTTTCACCGTGGACCATGATGGAAGAAGGAATGGACATTGAAGAGGGGAAAAGTCATCGGAGTGCGAACTGGGCTCTGGGAGAGAGAGGCTCGTTGTTGTTCACTCTTGGGGAAGATGAGGGGTCACGGAGGAATTGGGGTCGCGAACTGGGCTTGGGTTGCTGGGCTCAGGGCAATGGTTTGGGCTCCTCTTGATTTTTTTTGGTTCGAAGAAGATGAATAGATATTACTTCAATGATTTGTGCCCAAGTCGTACACACCTAACTATCCTACATGGATATTTTTTCACAATATTTTAAATTTAACTGTATGGTAGTTATTTAAAGAGCTACTAATAAAAAATAACAATTCACATGTAAATTAAAATTAAAATTAGTGTACCTAGTTATTAAAAAAAAATGTGTATCCCAGGATTAAAATATCAATATTGACGGAAATATCGGTAGTCTAATTTTACGAAAATTTTGAAGATGTTATCGATATTGATGGAAATATTAAAAAATTTTACAGAAGTTATGGAAATTTGGTATAAAATATATTTCTAACATTTATGACACAAACATTAAAATGATGTATAATTACACAAGTTTTATATAAATATATATATATATCATAACTTACATATCATAATACAAAAAGGAATTACTATGAGACTCAAACATAGTTGAGATATCATCTTGATTTAATAAATATTGGTATCATTACATGTTATTTGAATAGAGTTAAATTTAGTTGTGAACATGTTAAATATAAGTTTGTTGATATCTTCTTAATGTATTCTCATAAATTGAAAATTGTGCAAAGTTTTTAGAAATCTAAGCCTCCGTTTGGTAAGTTAGTTGGAGACGAAATTTTTAAGTTTGAATTGGTTGATTTTTCAAAAACTAATTATAAATTTTGTTGATTTTTCAGAAAAAGATAAAAATTAAGATGAAAAACTACAGTTTAGTTTGAGATGAACTCAAATGCCAAACGGAGCATAAGAGAATAATTTCTGTGAGCTTTTATGTGTTGGCTTTTATTTATTTTTTTTATCTCTTCTTCTTTTTTATATATATAAAAGATAATGATCTCTCACCATTTATTTGAAAAAAAAAAAGAGGATAATTATAGCATGCTCAAAAAGATAGTAAATGTTACAAATCCAGAATTTCAAAACTTTCCACCAAAAATTTCTGAAATTTCCTCGATATTTCTCAATATTTTGTAAAATTTGCACTACGTTTTACCGATATCAATATTTTTACCGATATTTCCCCAAGATTTTGATGGAAAAGATATTACCCCTAAAAGATATTTTAGTAACCCTCAAACATGGAAATTTTGGTGGAAATTTCAGAAATATCGTGGATATTTGTGATTATGAATGTACCTAGCATTATTTCATTTTTAAATATTTAGAATTATTGTTGCAAAATGTGAGTTAGAATAGAGTGCCAAGAATGGATATTTTACGATTAGACCTCTTATTTTGCATTCTTAATAAAAATTTCTTTTTAATTATTAGTTTAATTTTTTAGACGATAAAATCTATGAATATTCACGTTAAAATTTTGCATTACACAATAAAAAACTGATTCAATCATATATTAAACAATTGAAAAAAATAGTCTAATAATTAAAATAACAGTTCTTATATTAGTACAAATAGAAGATCTTATCGTAAAAACTCTCACTATCTATTTATTATTATTATTTTGGACAAATACTTTATACATATTCTTAAATTTCTTTACTATTTGCATTGTTTTAAAATTAAATAAGGTGATAGTAACATAGGTTAGTGGTAATAACTTATATAACTTCACAATAATATAGTGTTTTCCTCTACTCCAAGGTTTTAAAAAAATGACGAACTTTTTTTTTTTTTTAATGGAACAAAGATGACGTGAACTTGATAATATGAGATTTGGAAATAGAGTTCAAACTCATAATGCCCCCAAATTAATATCCTTGTTCCATTTTGTTTTCTTCATTTTAAAATGATCCGTTTAAGCTCACCAAATGAAAACAGTTCTGGAATTCAACGATGGAGTCACAAATTTAAAAACTTCGATGATATATTATATATATTATGTATGTTTATTCAGTAAAAGTTTATTTCTAATATTTTTTTTGAAGGTATAATTCATTCAACTAAAAAAGTCTTATAGACGTCAAATATAATGCATATAACCATATGGTACACAATATAAAGTACTCGAGAAAAACCAGTTCCATCAGTAAGATTTGATGAAACACAGGGAAAACGATGCAAGACAAAACCTGATATCAGGAAAATTTCTTGATACGTCAATTTAAGCACGCATAAGGCTCTTTTTGAAACTACTACAATCAATGAAAGCTTTCGATCCACCGAGAGCATGTAACATGTGGTATCAAGGCAACAAACATCTCCGCTTAGATTCATAACTAGCGGAACTTCTCACTCACCAAAATCTAAATCTGGTAAAAAAAACAACCTCAAACAGTGGGAGAACCACTTCATTATTATATTAAAAATACTAAAACTATATGGCAGAAATATCAACGCCTTTATTAGACTAAAACATAAAAAACTAAAGACTAAAGTACGACTGTCGCAAGCCTTCAATGAAAGTGTAGCTGACAAGAGGACCATTAAAGTAGGAGGAACATTTTGGGGGACAAGTGGCAAAGTCGACGAGATGCCTTCAAACGGAAGAACATGATATGCATACACTACCACCATCAGCATCCGGAGCCAACACGACCATCTCTACAAGAAGCTCACTATCGTTCAAAACAAAAACCCGAAAGAGTACAACTACCATAAGAGAAAAGTGTTACAAAACGCCTTTAAGCCGTCTAGAAATCATCATCTAAACACCAACAGATCCGCTTTGATGAAACTACCATGCCAAACACAGCCACCACCATAAGAAAACTCATAACGAAATGAGCCCAGTGACCAAATTTTAAGGTCGAACGTCCAACACCCAGAGACAGTCCCATAACCCCAGCCGACTCACTCTCTCTTTTTCTCTTTTTCTCGTTTCTTAGGGCCGGCTGCTTGTTTACCTTTATTTTTTAAATTTTGGCATTACACTATCTAAACTCGGACACATATTCCCAACAATTTAACCACAATAGAAGTTTGCACTTAAAATCCTTTATATTTAGTCTAAATATCACTTTAATATATATTTTATTATTATACAAATCCTCAAAATATCCCGTTTTTCATAAAATCAATCATAAAAAAAAAATCCTTAAAGCAATTAATTTTTATAAATACCATATTTACCTTCTCAATCTATATTAAATATAATTTAACTTTTTTTTTGAAGAAATAATTTAAGGAGAAAGTATCTGAATGACACAAATTTAAAAACCATTATATTAACATGTCACAAAGAAAAGTAACAGTAGATCAATATGACACAACTAAACTTAAGTAAACTAAAATTTATATCATGTTGATTAAGATAAGAGAGTTTGTGTTATGTTAGTCAACAGATGAAAAAAAAAAGTAGTTATTTGGTTAATTTTCTCATAATTTAAAGCATCATTGAATTAAAGTATTAAAAAAACCAATCTTAAAACTTTAAAATTCTCAAAATAATTGAAATACTTGTTTGAATGAAATATTTATTTTATTTTTTAAAAAACTTGTTATTTGATTTTTTTTTTTTTTTGTTAAGTTATAATTAAAATAACATTTAAAATAGATTTGGAATGATGACCTTGATATTTTCTAAATTTTAATTGCTTTAGGGATATTTTATAATTAATTTTACAAACATATCGAGTATTTTGAGTATTCGTATAATAAAAAAGACAAAAGTAGTATTTAAGTGTCCTTGATATTTTCCTTTGATTTTTTAAGTCGCAATTACCCAGCTTCCCATACTATTCCACCGATTTCGCAGCTCCACATAAAAAAATAAAAATAAAAAATAAAAAATCAGCTCGACCTTTGCCGCCACAGGACCCAACAATTCCACTAGACTTTCTTAGATAATGTAAGAAGAAAAATGTTAATCACTCCAACGTTAGACTTCGCTGGCTTGTTGAAATATGAAAATTGATCCCTCAAATAATTTGCTTCTCCTCAAAATTTGATATCTTCATTAATATTGTTCCCGCACTAAATTTAACCCTTTTTTATTGGATAAATTATTCATTTTGTCCCTAAACTCTTAACATTGTGTAACTAATTTGGTTCTTAAACTTTTTTTTTTTTTTTTTTTGTTGTAGTTGGAATGCTCACAAAACTTTTAAAATGTTGCTATAATAGTCTTTTTTATTAATTTTTTTATGAAATATGTTAGTAATTTGGTCAAAAAATAACGCTAACTTTGGATTCCGTCAAAAATTTAACAAAAAGACTAACGTTGCAACGTTTTTAATAGCTTATGATCATTCCAGTTACGAAAGGAAATGTCCCTAAACTATTAAAATGTTGTTATAATAATAGTCATTTTTGTTAATTTTTAAACGGAATCTATTAGTAATTTGATTAAAAAGTAATATTAACTAACATATTACGTCTAAAAATTAATGTAAAGTACTATTGTAGTAACAATTTAAAAATTTAGGGGCATTCCAGTTACGAAAAAAAGTTTACAGACCAAAATTTCACAAAATTAAAAGTTCAGGGATCAACCTAACAATTTACCCATTTTTTCTTTTCTATTTAATATGTATGTTTTAATAAATAACTTTATTATTATTATTATTTTTTACTCAGCAACTGTAATATGTTATATGTTTCATTATTATAGGTAATTGTTTTTAAACTTACATAAGATGATCAAATCACATCAAAGTTAAAATAAAAAAGAAGGAAAATAAATAGTTTTTCATTTAGACCCAACGCTTCAAGACAAAACTTTTTTGGTGGGATATTTTTCTATATCCTACTGAAAAATATTTTTCTATATCCTACTGAAAAATTCACAATATGTATTTATAGTTCTTAAAAAAATTTGATACTGTACTACAATTTTTACTAAAAAATCCTCATTTTACGTCTCCACTGAAATAGAAAATTAACTACCTTACGGTCATTATCAACTAATACATGTTGGCCAGTATCTTTTTTAACCAAGGTTATACATAATGGGTATCCGGGATTGTCCTCGCTTGAAGTCTCTATTAAAAACTTAACATCGTCATCATGTCGAATTTCAACAGGTGGCAGCGGAACCAGTGAAACAACTAAGAACCTCATATCCAAATCATATAGCGATTGATCTACCATTAAACTGTGACCAAGTCTTTCCACCAATTGATAGTAAGTAATGTCTCTTGAAACTATTATTCCTTTTGTTTTTGTCCCACAAAAACTCCAACAACCTCGAGTTTCTCTCCATTGTCCTTCATATGAAATAATTAATCTAACTGTGGTACCCGATGACGAATCCTGTAACAAAAATCAGCACAAACAATACTTAAATTAGTATATTTAGATAAAAAAAAAATCATGGTCACGGTCGGTCAAGATTTCCGAGTATAAACAATCAATCACTATAGCAGAAGTACGTCACTCTCTCCTGTCGCTGAGGAAGTGAGGAATTGTTTCGAGAGAGGGTGAATTATTAAAAAGAAACAATCTAAGCCATTATTTTTTTTAATAGAAAAATATCTCAACAACCTTATTTATGATATAATTGTTAGTATCAATGTTGTATTTAATATAAAAAATTACAAATAGTGTGTGTGACGATACTCTAAGCGTGGAGGGCGAGGGGCTAAAAAGAAAAAAGGGAAAAGTAGATAAGGCCTCAAGAGGTCTATATGTGAATATATACATAAATATATGGACTAAAAAGGAAAACAAAAAAGAAAAAGTTTAGAGAGGGCTCAAGAGCCCCAGGCCTCTTTAGCTTCATCCCTGCTTGTCATATGTCCTTGTACTAGGGAAATTATAAAATAAGATTTAAGTTATGTTTAATATCAATATCAACAAAATGAGTTACAAAATTAAGGAACAAGAATCAGCAACAGAAAACATGAAAAATAAGAACACTAAGATTCACATGTAAAACTCTAGACCGGAAAAAATCACAGATAGAGAATAAGAAAAATCCTCTAAACTAAAGATAGGTATAAGAGCATCAGCTAAAGTAAAAAAGAGCATAATAATGGAATCCTAAAATTACATCAAACCTTAAAACGTAAAACTGGTTAGGTCCACATCGGCCCGATCCCGTAGCTCACCACTGAGCCCCAAAAAAATTTTATAATTAAAGCTCCACCACATATGTCGCACCGCAAGTTTTTTGGGCCGGACCAAACAGAATTTAGGTTATCAAATTCTAACATTAACAATAGTTATATACATTATTTTATCATAAAAGTATAGACTTCATCCTCATCCCAAGTTCATATATATTGGTCAACTTTGGGTTTTGTGCACAAGGGCACAAAACCTTGTTTGGATGGCATGTCCAATTCTAGAAATTGAAATTTTTTTGTAAAAGAATGTTTTTTCCAATTTTTTTTATCATTCTCTCAGTTTGAAAAATGAAATCTATCTCCTTTTCAAACCTCTTTTATGAAGTATACTTTTGGAAAAAGAAAAAGAATATTTTTGAAATATTCTCGCAATGTACTATTCACAATATCATTTTTTCTCATTCCAAATAACTTACTGTTTTCAAAAAGAAATTTTTTTAACATATCCAAACACTATCTTATTCTCAAAATAAATAAAAATAAAAATAAAAAAATTTCTCATTTAAAACAAGAAGATTTTTTTTTTTTTTTTTGAAAACGAACACAAGCTACAAACGGGGATGTTCTTTAGATGGGATAGAGAAGGTCTTTTATCCCTACTCGCAAGGAATAAATTTTAGTCTTGATGAAAAGTTAATGGATAATGATGCATTGCTCGATAGAAACTAAGTGCCCTTATTATATTTTCAAGACAAAATATCTTACAACTTAGGATTTTTTTTTTTATACAATTGTTTCCTTTTTTATAGCAGAGCAATTAAATAGTATAATTATTCTTATATTCATAACTTAAATTTTAGGAGAAATTGTACCTTTTTTTCCTGAATTTTTTACCTTGACATAGAATGCATTATAAATTTTAATTTATAACATTTTTTCCCTTAAATTTTAGAAAAGTTTGCAAATTTTCCCCTCAATTAAATTTTTGACTTAAAAATACACATGACACATATTAGAAGCATGAGTTACTGATATTAAAAGAGAAATGCTAGTAATTGAGTGAAAATACCAAATAATGAGGGCTAATTTTCATTTTTCTCCATAATTCTCTCTTATAAATAACTTTGTAATTTCACACTTAATAAGGGTAACGGGTGTCTGAAATGTTGCCAATGTGTATCATTTCATAATTTTATACTTAATACCCCAAACTTGTGCTTCCAACAAGTGTTGGGTTCATTGTTTCATCAAAAATTTAATTAAGGGAGAAAATTCGCAAAATATTTCAAAATTTAGAGAGAATGAATGTTACAAATTGATGTTCGGGGGCATTTTTGACAAAACCTAAAATTCATGGGGAAAAAATATAAGTTTTTCTTAAATTTTATGGTATTTCTCACTGAACTATAAACACTTCTACATTGACACATAATTTTGAATTAGTCCTACTTATTCCCTTCATTCTAATTTTCATTAAAAATAGATGAAAAAGTGGGAGTTAATTAGTGAGGTCATGTGATATTTTTTTATGTGCTTTTTACTGAAAATTCTAACAGAAATAATTAAATGAGACAAATTCAAAACTTGATAGAAAATATGAGAATTTTTACCCCCCATTTGTTTTGTATGCCCATTTCCAAAATGGGTGGAAAAACAACAAAAGAGTGTTTTACCTAATTTTTCTATCATTCTTCCCATTTCGAAAAAAAGGGTGGATATTTATTCTCAAACACATTTTGTACAGTACCCTATTGAAATATTTTTGAAATCTTACCCTATGCACAATTCTTAATACCATTTCTTCTCATTTTATAACTTTCCAAACAAATTATAAACTCCTTTGTTTACAAGAAAGAAATTTTTTTTACACATCCAAACGTCATCTCATTCTCAAAATGAAATGAGTTTTTCATTTCAAGCAAGAAAAATTTTCATTTCAGAAATGAGTATGCAATCGAAACAAGCCTTTAAGGCCCTTTGAACTTTAGGGTCACTTTCACTTTGCCCACCTGAATTTCAAAAACTCCCACTTTGTCTTGTGAACTTTGAATTTAACGTCATTTTTTCCCTTCAATAGAATGTCACTTAAAAAGGATGGAAAAATAGTGATTTAAAGGAAGTTATGTTGTTTTTTTTCGTTTGTTTTTAGTAGAAATCTTAACATAATGGGCTTAGTAAGACTAATTTCTTTATTTTTCCGTATGTTTTTAATGGATATTCTGATAGTAGGAATAAAATGTGGTTAAATTCAAAGTTCAAATAGTAAAGTGAGAGTTTTTATAGTTCATGAGGGAAAGTGGAAGTGACTCTAAATTTCATGAAGCATAGATGAAAAAATATAAATAATAAATAAAAATATAAAAAAGACAATAAGTAGAGAAAGATGAAGAAAAGAGAAGGGTGTTTCTTGCAGAGAAGAGACGATGGAGAGGAGGATTCAGAAAATGAGGTATGGGAAAAAAACTCTTTTTATGGTGAAGTAATAACATCATCTACAATTTAATTTTCGCCTAATGGCCAAAATAAAAACAGAGTCCCAACCCCTAGAATTTCCCTCATGTTTTTTTAGTGGAGTTACTTTTTTCGCCACCTGGTAGGTGTCTTGTCTAAAACAAACACTTGACAAAAAATATTTAAACAATCATAAGCTTAATGCAATGTAGAAAACAAATTAAAATTACAACATACCTGAACCTCACTCGAAAATCGCTTGAGTGTGCTAGAGGGCATGTCAAGTTCAACAAGATGGTGTTGATTAATCTTTAATGGCAAGGACTTCTGAGGGTAGTCATAACAATTGTGACATCTAAACAAATGAGGAAGAAATGATCAATACTGGATTAGAATTGTTATATATACCCACTCTGTAATTGTTACAATACTGGGTAGTCATTGTAGTTGTAATATCAAGAACATCAATTTTAATATCAACCTTTTAATACAAAATTGTTTTTTAAAAAATTGACAAGTCAATTAAAGTAAAAAAATTGCAAATACTAGTGAAAAGATGACAAACTTATTGCCATCTGAGTTGGTGTCAAAAGACAAACATATAGAAAGTTTGTTTTGCCGATAATTGAAATCAAACAATATGGTATTAGATATTATTATTCTAAAATATTACGAAGTTAAAGCTTATATATCAAATGAGAGAGACCTTCTTCCGAAGACTGGATGTCTCAGTGCTAGCTCTTTATATTCAACAAAATTAGGCATGTCAGAGAAACTTTCTTCAGCCGGAAGCCACTGATAATTATTATTTAAAAAAAAAAAAAAAAAAAAGACAAATCACATTAGGATCATATCTCGGAGAGAGGATGAATTAATTGTTAAATTAATTGTTTTTATAGAAAATGAACGTTTACTGGGTGTATGACCTCTGGAGGGTACCGTCGAACAATCCCCCACGCCATTCTTCGTATCAAATCGTGCATATAAATCTGACCATCACCCTTTATGCTTACAAGAGACCGGTCTATGAGTTCATCAATTCTTGGTCTTGGATAGAGATTAAACTCATCCAGCTTTCTTTCTATGAAATCTCTGTCCCTCCCTTTATAAAATAATGCTATACGAACGAAAATTTCTCTGCTACAAGGATCTAGTTCATTGTAAGACATTTCCAACGCTCGATAAATATAATTAGAAGGATTCATTATGAGTTCGTCCAGTGCACTAACCCAATCGCTTGTGTATTGGTCGTTGCCAAACACTTCGAGAGCCAAAGGAATTCCACGGGTATAATGAACCATTGATTGTGACAGCTGATCATAATCTGAAATGAAAGGTCTCCTTCTAAAGGTTTCCAAACGAAAGAGTTCAAGCGCTTCGTCATCATTCAATCCATCGACCTCGTACATCCCATCAACGGCACAATGTCGAAGCACTTGTTTGCCTCTTGCTGTTAAAATAATTCTACTTCCTGATCCAAACCAATTACGATCTCCGACTAAATACTCTACCAGACCTGACATAGGAACATCGTCTAGGACAATGAGCACCTTTTTCCGGCTGATTCTATACCTATCGAATTTGTCGTCGACCATTTTTATATCTTCCTCTCCCATTAGTCTTGAAGAAAGTTTGCGTTCTAAGTAACCTCGTCCATGTCGATAAAATTCTTGTCTGACATTTTTAAGAAAGCAACAACCTTCGAATTGAGAAGAGAATCTGTTGAAAACGACACGAGCAAGTGTGGTCTTACCTATACCACCCATTCCCCAGATGCCTAACACACGAACATCAGGTGAGCCAAAGCATAACAATGATTCCAATTTCTTAAGCTGTCTGTTTATTCCCACCAGACCCTCAGAGTCTGCAGTAGCACGTGGTCTTACCGTACTCACAACATATTCAACAATCTCCTCCACTAATTTTGACTCATACCTAGCATATATAAAATAAAATATATGTATTTATAAATTAAGGAATAAGATCTCATAGAAATTAGTAAAAGAAGAAGAAACAGAACAAAGAACTATTTGTACAGACTAGTGAGGATATGCAAAACAACTATGCACACGACATACTGATATATCTACAAAGGTCTCATATTTTGTCATCTATCCTCGTTTGCTCCAATGATTGGTTGTATTTCATAATCTTTTGATTCATTTTAGTGACGCCTTTAAGATGTTTGATGAAATGCCCTCTATACTTTGAAAATCTGGGATTCTTGTTTCTCGCAGTGGCACTTTTGAAACTTATTTTTCCAACTAAAACTTTGAAGGTTTAATCTCACCTGTACCTCGAATTATGTGGTCATTCTTATATTGCCTCCAAACCTTAAGACACTCACCTTGCCCTCCGAATTTTGAATTAGATCCACTTAACCCCTTTAATGCAATTTTGGTTTACAATAGAAGGTGAAAAAAAGTAGTGCAGTCATGATTTTTCTAAAATATATGTTAAAAACTATCAGAAAAAGACAATGTAACCATACTTAATCCTATATTTTTCCGTCTTTTTTAATATAAATTTGTACCAAAATGGTAAGTGGGAGTAGTTCAAAGTTAAGGGAGCAAAGTGATAGATTTTAAAGTTCAAGAAAAAATGAGAATGACCTATAGTTTGAAAGGCACATGTGAGTTTGATCCAACTTTGAATCTGAGGCAGAATTTTTGCAGAAATGAAATAGAGAATAATTTCACGAAAACAAAAAAATAAAAAAGATAAGGAAAACTGAAAATTTTGTGAATTTTGAAAGTTGAGCCTTTAATACTAGAAATTTTTAAAAGCAGCAGGGCGGGCGAATTCTACTCTCTAGTAAGCACTGTCAAATGAGTCCCAAATAGCCAATCAAAGTTGAACCTATTCCTGATTGTTTATGAAGTTTTGAATGAAGAAGCCAGCTTGATTTCGGAATGCAAGGTAGGAAACTCCTATTGAAAAACTTACATGCTCGCATTTTTACTTAAGAATATCTTCACATTGGAAAATAGAATTTTTGTGAATTTATAACATTGTGTGTTGGTGACAGATAAACATTTTATGATGTTGCGAGTGTTCTTTTTATCTATTCCTTTTTTCTTTTTTCTTTTTCATTTTTCATTTTTCATTTTTTGAAGCTGCCTATTTTTTATAAACTAGTCAAAAATTTTACATGTACTTCAGATTTTTATCCTCTAGTTATTCTTTTAATTTGCCTCAGTTGCATAGAATAATCAAGTTTAAGGATCATATTTGCAACTAAAAGGGTAAATGAAGCATTTATTTACAGGGTTACCCTTTTTAGCAATACAAAAATATCATCAACTCAAAACAAGGAAACCACTTGTAGATAGCTAGTGTAGTACTGTTTTTATAGTTTTGTCATGCAATGTAGTGATCGGATAATTCAGAATTACCTGTCCCGTGTATCCCATCCAGAAATATTGCTTGCCCCTATCAATGCATCTCTCCACTCCTGCAATTTTTCTGCTCTATCTTCAAAACGTTGTTGATGTGCAACAAAAGCATGAGCAAAACTCCCTTCTTGCTTCCGTACATGTGACGGATCTATGCCATAAAAGATAGGTACAACAATCTGTCCATTCTCCTCCCTGCACTTAAGTATGTGCACTAGTTCATCCAAACACCAGGAGGAAGAAGCATAATTTTCTGAAAAAATAATGAGTGAAATCTTTGATTTCTGGATTGCTTGCAAGAGTGTAGATGAAATTTCCTCTCCTTTCCCAAGATTTTTCTCCTCAATGTAGACTTTGATTTGCTTACGGTGTAATCCACTATAAAGATGGTCAGTGAACTTCTTACGAGTGTCTTCACCTCTGAAACTAATAAATACATCGTACTCAAGCAAACCAATGGAAACGGACGACATCGTACCGATAATATCTGTTGGACCAATATATGTGGAACAACATCAGGAAAAAAAAAAAAAAAAAGAAAAGGATGAGCTGAAATTGTCTTTGATAGAGAATCTAGGAAAAGAAGTCAATCATACTGTAAATGCGAACATTAATGTTAAAGCACAAAAAGCGTAAAAACAACATAATTAATATTGCTAGTAATGCAATGATATTTTAACTACTATATAGTTTTTTTTCTTTTTAAGAAGGCATAAGTACTAAAAAGATAACACGCCAACAAATAAGGAAATATGACCATCTCTAATATCAAATGTCATATTTAGATTTTGTTTGGTGATTTGTTCCATCTCAAACTAAAATATATATTTTTATCTTAATTTTTGTCTTCTTCTGAAAAAATTTATCTTTTTCTGAAATTTTTTTTATCTTTCCTGAAAAGCCAACAAGAATTTTTTAATTCAAACTTAAAATTTTTAAACTTAACTCATTCACTAAATGAATCTTTAATCTTTTATCAATATTTAAAAGAGTAAATGTTGTCCAAATTTTCGTCCTCCCTCTGCTTCAGCCACGTGTGTCACATTTTCTTTTCTCTTCTTTCTTTTTTCTTCGTTTATTTTTTATTTTGGCGTTTTTTGGGCATTAAAAACTCCAAGAGAGGGAGAGAGAGAGATGTGGAAGGGTACAAGTGAGAGAGAGAGAGGCCTGCACATGGGAAAAAGTGAAAGGATGATAAAATAGTTTTTTTTAGGAGAGAGAGAAGGGGGGTTGTGCATGGGAAAAAGAGAAAGGAGAGTGGGATTCATGTACCTTAATTTTTTAATAATAACTTACATTTAAAAAAAAATACTTTTCATAAAATTTTAAAATATTATCTTTAAAACAAATATAAATAAGATCAAAATAAAATTTCTCTTTGTTAAATTACACTTTAATTATTATTATGTCATCAATTTCATTCATTTAACTGATGGAATGAGTAAATATTACATTTTATAGTTCAACAAACATTTATACTAGTTTTCAAAGTTCATAAAATAAAATTACAAAAGTAGTAAAATTCAGAGCAAGAATGAAATTTGTTTTTTTTGCCAAGACATTCCGACTACACCGCTTCCCCTCAAAGACTGGAAAAAGAAAAGAAGTTAACTGTCCCAAAGAGGCAGACATCTAGCTAACAGCTCGTTGCTTTGACGGGGATATCTAAACAATATTCATTGATTATGTACTATATTAGAAAGTAATTTTTCTGTTCAAATATCAAAATTTGTCGTTTTTACATTAATCGACAAAGCACTATAGACGCTCTAGAGAATCAAATGCCAAAATCGAGACATGCTGCGTATTGTCAAATTGGACATTAGGTATAGTAAAACATTGCATTGAAGATTAATTTTCTTACCTAAATGTCAAACTTCATTGCATTAAAGATGCTTTAACAACTTATACTGGGGAGCAATTTGCCTGGTCTGTTGTTGTCTGGGCTTTTTTGCTTGGCCGTGTGCCTGTTAATGAAGTCTTTTTAGTTTTATATATAAATATAAATATAAATATATATATATTAAAAATAAAGATAAAAATAAAAAAAATAAAAAACCTTGTACTGGAGCAATTTTTCTTGTAGCTATAGATGGATAGAAGGAAAAACAGAATCAGCAATTAGAATATATGTATGTGTTTCTGAGAAAAACATGAGAATTTTGAGTGGATCTACAAAACAGAATGACCAACAATGCTTATTTCGTACGTCTTTTTTTTTTTTTTTTTTTCGTTTTTTGTTTATGTTTTTGTGCTCATAGTACAGAAACAGGCTCGAAAGTACTAAGAAATAGGACTCCACTACCTTATATAATTGTGGTGAGTAAATTACTTGTATTTGATTTGAAGGAAGTTTCGCAGAAGAAGAGAAGAAGATCCATATCTTCCCTGATTCCCTTCCCAGGAGCCGCCCTCTCGAAGACGGTCTGTAACTCACCCGGCCAACCACGCGTCTGAATTGTCTATTGCCGAAAATTACGCTGCAGAGTTGTTTACTATCAGTAGTTGAAACACGTGCTGTCCACGTGCGAGACTTAACTATACGTTTTGACTTTTGATACATTGTTTTAAATTAAGGGTTCGTTTGGTCTTTGAGTTGAGTTTGAGATGAGATAAGATGAAATTTTTAAGTTGAGATTGGTTGACTTTTTAAAAACTAATTATAATTTTTGTTGACTTTTTCAGAAAAAGATAAAAAACCAGCCGTAAAGTACAATTGAGTTTAAACTCAACTGTATCACCAAACATGGGCTAAAAAATTATTTAACTTTAAATTTAAAACTTGAAATTTATTTTACACTTATTTTTCTTCATTTCAAACACCGATTTATTTTAAATTATTATTTTAAAATGAATTTTTTTTCTATATCAAATAGTCAACTCAATTTAAGAAACCGTATTGATGTGGATATACAAAAAAGTTATTTAAATAGATCAGTAAAAAAAATTTCAATATGGTAGTAAAAAAATATTTATGAATGTTGTGTATTTGATAAAAAGAGATAATGAAAGAGAAACTAAAATTTTAAGATGATATTTGAGAAAAAAAAGAGAAAATAGAAACGTTAAAGTTTGTTTTAAATTATCGGAAAAATATACTGTAATAATTTTAAGTATATGAATCAAATTAATGGTGCGTCTGCCAGACCATTTCAAACTCAAAATATTTATTTATTTAAAATCCAAATCCACTTTTTTAAAATTCGTATTATGTTCATTTCTCTCTCTCAAATATCCTTTCAACAAGTGAAAAAATAAGGAGTAAAATATAAATTTTTTTTAAAATAAATACATATCGAGAGTATAGTAAAATTGCAATAAAAACCATCTCACCTGCTGTGTCTAGATTCGAATATGGCACTAAGGCATCCTAAGACCTTAATCCGTCCTACCATCATCACTAGACTAGCCCTTGTGGCTTAAACAATCAAGAATGTTAAGTACAAGTTAAAGAACACAAGAAAAACCATGAGAACAATTAAGTAAAGACCAGAATGTTGGTGTAGAGCCTCAAAGAATTAGAGACTAATACAGAAACGTCTATGTAGAGTCTCAAGCCATGACCTTTCACACCTTTATTAACGGTTGGGTGGATTTTTACCCACATAGTAAAATTATACACAAGGATCTATGAATTTGGATTTCAGAATATGTACACTTGGAGGGTATGAAACATTAAAGTCGTAGCATCAAAAGTCCATAACATAAAAGGTCCGTATCACTAAAATCTGAATTTTTTTTTTTTTTTTTTGGTTTTGATAGGAAACACTAAAATCTAAATTATTAAAATTGTATTTTTAAGACCCGTGTCAACAAGATCCATATCACCAATGTCCATAACATAAAAGTTGGAACACTAATCCAAGCACTATTTGGTCAGAACACTACTTAACTCTAGACAAATTTTTCACTACTTAACTCTAAAATTCACAAATCTATATCTTCTTTCTCTCTTTTCTTTTTTCAAAAAACCCAAATTTTAAAAGTTCATAACTTTCTTATTATATGTCGAAATGAGATGATTTTTTCAAATCACAAAAAATAAAAATGAAATGAACGAAACAAGATCCATATCATATATTTTTTTCCGAACACATTTTAACTTTTTACATTATTTTATATATCACAATTCATTTCTAATTCACACTTCCACCAAAGACATACTTCCAAATCAACCTCCACACCAAACACACACTTCCAAACCAACCTTCAAGACTCTATCTACAATTATCACCCCAAACGACCCCTTGGTCGCCAGGTCGTCCATTCAAAAAGGGTGATTAAGAGACATTTCGTCATTATTCTGAGACATTTAATGTCCATAGTAAATGTAAATTAGTTCATTGAGTGGTTACAAAATTAAATTAATTTATTATCTTAAAGATAAAATTAACTCTCTAATAAAATATATTATTAAACTCCTTTTATTAGCATTGTAATATAAAATATCTCCAAATTGAGAGGAAAAGATGGACATGATTTTCAATAAAAAACCTTGAGGCTCTACACCAGCACTATTATTTTATAAACCTTGATTGTTTTATATTTATATATGTAATCATAATTTGGCACTCTGTCTGGAGACAATTTTTGCATATTATTTAAAATTTTTGTTATATTGTTTTCTTTTACAAAAATTAAAATTTACAATTAAAATTAACTTTTTATATCTGTAATCTAAACATGGGCTTAATTTCTTGCTCAAGGATATTCAGTTGGTTTTGGACATATTGATTGACATAACAATATTTTAAACACCTAATAAAAATAATGAAAACTCATCTATGCCACTTCTGTTAATACAAAAAGTTAAGATCATTAAAGTTGATGTCCATTAAGTTTCGATTGAAATAAAATAAATAAAATAAATAAAAAAACAGAGAGAGATGGAGAAAAGAGATATATAAACATAAAATAGTGGGTGTGCAAGAAATATACTGCTAAAATTATCTTTTTGGACAAAATAACAAGAATAAGCTATGAGACTACCCTAGAAAAATCAAGCACACTAAGTTGGATATCAAAGTCTTAATGACTTTCAGAAATAAGAAGAAAATTTTTACAGTCCATTTTTACGCAGATAAATTTTGGACTACAGTTAAGTATAACAGTACTGAATTATACTGTGTATTAGTAAACACAGTATTGAAAATATCTGTGTTAGCAAGAAAATATACTGTATTTTAAGGAAAAAGCCAAACAAGGCCTTATGATGATGTCACCCTATTTTGGAATTATGACATCATTTCTTGATTAAAGAAAATTGGAAAGTATTTGATGGCTCTAGAACCTCCCAAAGGCCGGCCACTTGGAGGGTAAAAATGTAAAAATTTTGCCTTTTGGGGCAAAAGTGTAATTTTTAAAAAATAGTGATGTAGGCAAATGATGTCATCAAGATGATGTCATCATGATGAGGTAAGCAAGGAAACTTGGCCTCCAAGGAGTGAACAAGGGCCGGCCACCTAAGAGGGATCAATTTGCAAAGATTTTGTCTTTATGGGCAAAAAGTGTAATTTTGAAAAATATGATGATGTAAGCATGAGGTAAGCACATGATGTCATCAAGATGATGTCATCATGGTGAGGTAAGCAAAACTTGGGCACCAAGTCATGCAATGGCCGGCCAACACTTGTAGGGGTCAAAGTGTAAATATTTTTGCTTCAAGGACTAAAGTGCAATTTTGGAAAAGTAATTAAATCAAATTCAAGGACTTTTTAGCAATTTTGAAAGTTCAAAATCAGCTATAAATAGGGGTGAAGGGGGGTGGATTTTTGGGTGGAAAAATTAGAAAAACAAGCCAAACTATGGCAAAATTCTCCCATACCCATTTTCTCTCTAAAACCGACCCTAGGAAGAAAAAAAAAATTGGTTGGCTGGATTTTTGGTGATGGCCAGACCTTGTGTGAGTGTGTGAGGCTCAATTTAATTGGCCAAAATTTTTGGAACCCCAATTGGAGGGGAGGCCGGTTGTGTGGAGCCAAGGAAAAAGGGAGAGAAAAGTTGGAATCAATCAAGCCAACCTCTTGGATTGATCTAGGTAAATCTCTAAAACCCTTAAGTTTTTATATTGAGCTTGAAACTAGATACTCATGTGGTTGTTTTCATGAAAAATGGCCGACAATTGGAACCCATTTGGGGGAGGAGAATCGGCTGCAATGGCAGCCAAGGGGGAGTGAGGAAAAAGTTGGAATCCAAACTTGTGAACCAACATCCAAACTCTAGAGGTAAACCCTTGGCCCTAAACCTTTTTAATTTGAGCTTAAATTTGGGAAATTTAAGTGTATTTCCATGTTTGGGATGTAAGAGCATAAGCTCATTTTCTTATGCCATGCAATAAGTTTTGTGCTTGATTATGTGCTTGATTAGGGTGCTAAGGTCTCAATTATGATTATGGTGCATGATTTCGTAATTATGCTTGCATGATTTTTAGGGTTTCATGCATGCACATAAGGTATTTGATATATGTCCCCAACATGCCTAAGAAGTTATAGGTCATGCATGTTTATGTTTGAGCTAGATTAGAAGCTTGATTGATGATTGGTGATACAAATCAAATGTTTTGCAAACCCTAGTTTGGTGTAAGAACACCCAAGGGTTTTGCCTTGCATAAAGATGTTTGAATGATGTATGAATGTATGTTTTACGTTAGAAAATGTTGCATGATGATTGTAGGCTCTCGGCTGCTGCCGGTTGAGGTAGTGTGCACGTGTTAGGGCGTAAAACGAATTTAAACCCAAAAACTGCCAGTTCGGGTAAAACTGGCCAGTTTTCTGGAAAGCTAGATTTGTGGCCATTAGAGGCCGAATTTGATAAAAGTTAAAACATGAAAGTTGTTCAGAAGGGATTTTCGTAGGGGGTAACGCAGACAGTTTTCAAAAATAATGCTTCTAAGGCCTTCGTTTTTATAAAAATCCGAGCCTAGTCTTCCCAGACCTAGTTTACACGACTAACCAGTTTCAAATGAAAACTGACAAGGATACAAGCGGAACTGGAATTTTCGTAAAACATGAAAGTTTTAGGATTTTTCGAGAGCTAGAACTTTCATGAAGAAAACTTTTTCAAAATCGGAATGGATTTTTAAACTGATACGGATTTCTAAAAACTGTGCCGGAAACAGGAAATTCCTGCACAGGATTTTCTAAAACAATACATGAAAACTGTATTTTTGCACCAACACCAATGTTTTGACTGTAGGAACTGTTCTAAAGGCAGTTTTCAACATTTAATAATTTTTACAAACCTTTCTCAAAGAATTACAATTTTTCAAGGGTTTTTATAAGAAATGAACAAAGAGAACCAAGTTTTTCCAAAGCAAAGAAAAAAAACAAGTTTTTGAACTCTAAGTTATCTTTCTTTCGGTAACAAGACAATGATGGACGAACTAGGAAGGATACCCGAGTTACTGAACGGGGTTCAAAGCCCAAGGTTAACTTCGGATAATTGAACTAAGATTGACTACCTCAAGGGTTACTCAAGGTAACCCAACAAGGTGTTAAGATTGGGTTTGGATCTAAAACCCAAAAGATTATGGATAGATAACCAGGCATAGGTCAAGGTTAGGATGATAACCTAACCCTATTCATGTATGATTGGGATTAATACCCAAGGTTACCTTATGTAACCAAGTAAGCTATCATGAGTATAGGAGGGGACATATAACTAAGACTATAAATGGGTGTTGGTTAGGTTACCAGCATCTTAAGGTTATAATTATGAAGCTTTATACTATGTCCTTTGACATAACAGGAGATAGCTTGTTGTTGTGCCTCAGCTTGGAGTCGCACGAAATAGGACACAGCTAACCAAGTAAGTACAACTCTGCCTACAGCATAGGCCCTTTGTTGTTACTTGCCTAATGTGATGGTATGTGATGATATGTTATGGCGTGTAATGTTATGGTATGATATGTTATGGTATGTATGGCATGTCATGGTATGTTATGAATGAGGTTATGTTATGTTATATGTTGTAATATTGTGCCATCATGAAGCATGTTCACTAATGTTAAACAACCTGGTAAGAACAAGACAAGTAAGATGTTGTGTCATGCCAACTTGCCACAAAGGCGGGTTTAAATGGTATGGTTCATGGTTTGAGTTGGATTGGATGGCTACCTAAACTACTCCATGTTAAACTTTGTGTTTCATGGTTTGAGTTAAAATGGACTGCCGCCTTCAACCATTCATTGGCTATGTACCACGGTACGAGCACACATGATAAGTAAATGAATAGAACTAAATTAAGTTATGAATCCATAATTGATTCATAAGATATCATAACTGGTTCATGCATAATGATATGTTTTATGTCGCGGATGTAACAGTTGTACTTGCTGAGCGAAAGCTCACGTCTTACGTCTATGCTGTAGGTAAGCAACCTGCCAGCAATCTCTGATGCAATACTGTGGAGGGCTGGTTCTGCGGACTGTGAAATGTGAGATGGACACTGCCACGGCTTTTGAAAAAAAAATATATACTCTATAAAATATGTTGTAATGAAAAAGGGTTTTCATATTTTCATGATGTTTTAAGTATGAATGACAAAGTTTATGTATGTTTGGCAAGCAAGTTGCCTCTTGTGGTACCAATCCACATTAAGTCGGGTTTGGTCTACAATTTGATTATGATGGCCTTCAAGGAGGGTTTGAAAGTTCGGTACTCGAGTAAGTACCTATCAGTAAGTATGAGTTTGAGGATGAAGTTCAAGTTGAAAGTTTTAAAATAAAGTTAAAAAAAAAAAAATTTCCCAAATTTTCCGCAAGTTTAAGTTAAGTATGTAAGTAAGGTGACGACCCAGCGTGGGAAATCGGGGCGTGACAGAAATGACCCTTAACTTTTTGAAAGTTCTAAAGATGATTTTTTAAAAGGATCCTTTAAAGGATTTACTAAATTATTCTATTAGTCTCTAAACTATTATGTTTGTGAGGTTTTGGTCTTCATTCTTAAATTAAAAAAAAAAACTAAAACCTTTATTTTCATGGAATTTACTAAACTAACTTTAAGAAAAAAAAATAGAATTAAAAAAAAAAACCCTTAAAAAAACCACCATTTTTCTTAAGATACTAGTTTCAATAAATACACCTTTTTTCATATCTTAACATAGAAATCTCGGGTAGATATTCAAAATACGATGATACAAATGTTTATTTATATTTTTCAATGTTGTTTATTTATTTATTTTTTTGAAACAATAAGGAAGTTAATGTACATCCCCACTGAATTAAAAGACTAGTTCTGTCATGGCCATTATTTACTGATAAATGTTGGCCAATATCTTTTTTAATCCAGGTAACACATAATGGGTATCGGGGACTACCTTTGCTAGAAGTTTCACATATAAAAACCTCAATGTCTTCATCATTTTGGATCTCAACAGGTGCCGTTGGAACAGCTAAATCAACCAAGTACCTCATGTCCAGATTATATTGCGACTGATCAACCATTAAACTACGGCTAAGTTTTTCCACCAATTCATGGTAAGTAATGTCCTTTGAAACTATCATACCTTTCGCCTTTTGCCCATCAAAACTCCAACAACTCCGATTTCTTCTCCATTGCCCTTCATATGAAATGTATATTCTAACCGCAGCACTGGATGACGTATCCTGTAACAAAATTTAACATTAAAAGCAATAAATCTGTATTATGTAAGAACCAATTAAACTTGACCATGGTCATTTTAATGGCTCGACCATCATGTGAATGATTGCTAAAGATTCTCCAAGTCTAAATGATCAGACATTATAAAAGTACGTGGCTCTAATCATGTGCGCTTGTACCAGAGAAATAATATTATAGGTCAAGTTATTATGTCTAATTTCAATATCAATAGGGCTAGTACATGCATAATCTAACAATAAATGTACACCTGATTGGTGTATTCTTTCACAAAGTGTAGATTTCAACTCTTTTCGGGCTTTTACAAACTAGATGTTTGTAGGTGGAATAATATTAGGAAAAAGCACTTAAATGACACAAATTTAAAAACTGTTGTATCAACATAACAAAAAAATTTGATACCGAATCAATATGATACAAAAATAAAACTGAAATTTATGTTATGTTAGTCAAGAGAGAGAAATTGTATCATATTGATTAATGGATGAAAAAGGTGGCTCTATAGTGGGGAAGGCCTTAATCTCCACCCATAAGGAATGAATTATAGTCATTTGATGAAAAAGGAATGGATGATGATGCACTGCTCGATAAAAACAAGGGTGAACACTGCTACATATTCTCAATCCTCTGCTTTCTTCTTCCTCTTTTTCTCTAGGAGGGAGAGAATAACTTCTCCCTCTTTCACCGTCTTTATTGCTACCTTTTTTTTTTTTTTTTTTTTTCCCCCTTTCCTTTTGACTCTCTTAGGGAAACAGCCCTAGTTTAACTTGAACCATTTCAACTTAAAGCCACTGCTTAGAAGAGTATTTAAATGGGAAAATGCCATGCAATCTGTTCCTACTCAAAACCTACTCTCCTTAAATTGACAAATGTGTCCGCGGCACTTTTTTTTTTTTTTTTTTTCTTTCCAAAAAACAAGTTGAAGAAAAATGTTTTTAGCCTAAGAGATTTTGACATGTTTGTATGAAGTTCAAACCGACTCAGGACAAATATTAATGTTCATGACCCAATATCTTATAACTTGGGATTCTTTTGTATGATTATTTCCATGTCTAGCAATTAAACAATAGGATCTCATTTGTTCTCATGGATTTTATTTTCAATCCTATTCTGCCCCCTCCAGCTTCCCCGAACTTTAAGAACTTCCACTTTACCTACAAATCTTGAATTAGTCTTACTTAACCTCTCATGTAAGAATTTTCATAAAAAAACAGACAGAAAAAAGGGGTTGAGTCTGATCATGTGATTTTTTTTAATTATTTTAAATGAGGGGTATTTAAACAAGCATAAACTTTAAGCATTCTGGACAACAAATTGAAATTACAACGACATACCTGAACCTCATTCCAATATTGCTTAAGCTTGATAGAGGGCATATCAAGTTCAACAAGATTGTGTGGACTTATCTTTGAGGGTAAAGACTTCTGGGGGTAGTCATAACAACTGTAATATCTACACAAATGAGGAAGAAATTGTTAATTCTGGGCGAGAAATGTAATACTATACACATTAATAAAGCTAAGAAATATCAACTCTAGTTCCAATTTTTTAATACCAACTATAAAGTATGTGAGTTGTCGTTTTTTATAGATAGGTGTTTTCAAAAATTAACCAGTCAATTAAAATCTAACGATTATATTTAATAGCAAAAATATGACAACTCACTAGCAATTGATATCATATAGACGTGCGCCAATTAAAATTTTGCATTAGGTACTAAAAAGTTGGTGTAGATTAGTATTTATACTATCATTCTTATTAGTAATTATGAAATCTCAATTTAAACATACCTCTTTCTTAAGATTGTACGACTCAGTAGCTCTTCGTAGTCAATATTAGACATGTCAAAGTCTCTTCCTTCAGCGCCAATCCCCTCATAATTATTAAAAAGAAAAAAAATAATAATAAGTGATGCAGAACTAGAGCAAGAAAGGAAAAGGGAATCAAATTTGGGAAGAAAGTGAAAAAGAGAGAAGAGAGGAAGAAATCAAGAGGAAGACTAATTTTGCAGTTTTTACTCAAATTATAGTACGTCTTCCTATGTAACAATACATCCATTAAGTACATGCTTATAATACGTGGTTACAAACATAGTTTGGCGATACTATCACATCTGACTACACTAAAAATGCAGAGTTTGAACTTCCCAAGTTTAAAAAACATAGTTTGGCGATACTATCACTTCTAACTACACTAAAAATGCAGAGTTTGAACTTCCCAAGTTTTAAAAAAATAATAATAATAAAAGGGAAACTAAATAAAATTAAATTAAATGCATAAAATCAAGAAAATTTCCAAAATAAAATAAAATCATCCCTACTTTATTCCTATGATTGTGCCTAAAATAGTTTGCAATTTTCTTTTTGATCCACATCAACAACACAAATTACATTATGTTAGTTTACCAATTCATCCAAAAAACTTAAACTGTTAAGAGATAAGCCAATAATAGTTTTATATTTAACAATGAAGATTATTTATTGGAGAGAGATTGAAATTTAAGTGAATTGAAAATGTATGTTAATTTATTGCCTATACAACGATGACACTTACTTTGTTAAACGATGACCCATAGTTTCTTTCATGCTTTCTATTGGACAGACGATCAATCTCCCACGCCATTCCTCGTATTAAACTGTGCATATAAATCTCACCATCACCTTTTATGCTTATCAGAGACTTGTCTATGAGGACATTAATTTCTTCTCTTGCAGAGAAACCAAACTCTTCCAGCTTTCTTTCTACAAAATCTCTGTTCCTTCCTTCAAGAAAGCGTGCTATATCAAGGAAAATTTCTTTCTGCATACAGTCTAGTTCATCATAAGACACTCTCAACACTTTATACATATCATTTGAAGGAATACATCTCAGTTTGTTCAATTCACTTTCCCATTCTCTGATGCTTCGGCCGCAAAGGAAGGAACCAAGCACTTTGAGAGCCAAAGGAATTCCATGGGCATAATGAACTATTGATAGAGACAACTGAGCATAATCTGAAATGAAAGGCCTCCCTCTAAAGGCATTCAAACAAAAGAGTTCAAGCGCTTCATCAAAATTCAATCCATCGACCTCATATACACAATGAGCACAGGATTGAAGCAAACATCTGTCTCTTGTTGTTATAATAAGTTTACTTCCAGATCCAAACCATGTATGATCTCGTGCTAAATACTCTATTTGTTCTAAATGTTCAACGTCATCTAAGACAATAAGCACATTTTTAGTTTGAATTTTATATTTAACGGAAGGTATGACCACATCTTTCTCTTTCAGTAGTTCTGAAAAAAGTTTGCGTCTTAAATAAGCCAGTCCATGTTTTGCTGATTCTTCCCTGATATTATTAAGAAAGCAACAACCTTCGAATTCCAAAGATAATCTTCTGAAAACTACACGAGCAAGTGTGGTCTTACCTATACCACCCATCCCCCAAATGCCTAAAACACGAACATCTGGTGAGCCAGCACGCAACAAAGATTCAAATTTCTGAAGCTGTCTATTTATTCCCACCAGACCCTCAAAGCTTGTTGTAGTTCGTGATGAGGCATAACTTAACTTACTCGCAACTTGTTCAACAATCTCCTCAGCTAATTTTGACTCATACCTACCATATTTAGAAGATAAATAACAATGACTAGATAGGTGCTTTAAAAAATCATCAAGTCAATTAAAATTAAAAGAAAGATTGTATTTATGAATACAAAAATGGCCACTTATCATCGGAGTTGGTATCAAGTATACACACATATACAAAGTTGTTTTGCAGTTGAAATTTTAGATGAGGGTACTAAAAAGCACTTAGATTCACTTTCAAAAAAATAAAAAGTAAGTGTAAATTACCGTAAGTAATATTATTCTTATAATATTTATGATATCTCAAATTAGACATACCTCTTCCTTAAGACTGTAGGTCTCAATGATAGCTCTTTATAGTCAATATTAGACATCTGAAAGTATATTCCTTCAGTCTCAATCCCCTGATTATTATTTTTATTATTATTATTATATTTTTTACAAGAGAGACAAATCACATTAAGATTATATACTGGAGAGAAATGGAAATCAATTGTTTATTGAAAATGCACGTTTATTGCCCGTATGACTTTGACACTTACTTTGTTAATGGCTGACGAATAATTCCTTTCATCTTGTGACTGGCGAACAATCTCCCATGCCATTTCTCGTATCAAACCGTGCATATCAATCTCACCATCACCCTTTATGCTTATCAGAGACTTGTCCACGAGGACTGCAATTCCTATTCTTGCAACTGAACCAAACTTTTCCAGTATTCTTTCCACGAAATCTGTGTCCCTATCTTTAAGAAAACATGCTATGTCAAGGAAAATATCTTTCTCCATATCGTCTAGTTCATCATAAGAAACTTCTAACACGTTATAAATTTTCATCACAGTGAACTTTTTCAGTCTGTGCAGTTCGCTTTCCCATTGGTTTATGATTCGCCAGTAAAGAAAGGAACCAAGCACTATGAGAGCCAAAGGAATTCCATGAGCAAAATGAATCACTGATTGTGACAACTGAGCATAGCCTGAAATTAAAGACCTCCCTCTTGAGGCATGGAGACGAAAGAGTTCAAGTGCTTCATCAAAACTCAATCCATTGACCTCGTATATCTCATCAGCACAACAATAGCGAAGCAAATGTCTGTTTCTTGTTGTTGGGATGTGTGCCTATAAACAAATGAGATGTATTATTTTACTGATTTAATTTGAGGAATTTTTTTTTCAATATTATTTTTGCATGCATGTTTAGATGCTTTATAAATATCAAAAATCCTAGATTATTTAAATGTGACTTTAAATATTGTATATAAGTGTTATATACAGAAGGATAATATTTAAAGTAAAATAATCTAAATCTGTCCGTAATTAAAAAAATTAAAGTTGGGATCTTTAATTTAAAATTACTAGCGCGGTTCATTACATTCTGAATGAAATGATCTTATCCGGATTGTTAATAATGAGATTATTGGAATGAAAGCACTTTATATAATTTGATTATATAGGACTGGAACATGATTAATTATGAATCTCTAATAATTTCCGTTGTCATACAGAGCATTCAAAATTAATCAATGATGGTCATATATGAATTGATCTTAATTCTGAGTAATTAATAGACTCCTATTTATTGTATTATGTTTTTTGACATATCGAGCAATGACACAAATGAGTAGTGTCAAATTCTTGGTATATTGGAAATATAATATAATAAGTAGCCGGGAATATTAATATACAAGATGAAATCCATTCCTTCATAAAGAAGTTAGATGGACGGTTCCCTTAAGTGTTGATTCGGGACTTGAATAATAAGAGCGCTCAATTTATGATTAGATCATAAATATATTATTCATTAGAGAATCAATGGTACTTAAGGAGAAAGATATAATTAAAGAGGTCAACGGAATATACCTAGCTTTAATTATGAACCGTTTATGGAGGATTGATTTATATGTAGTGACTATATCAATGGACAATTCAAATCTTTGAATATAATTAGTTTTATAATTTTAAGAGTGCAATTCCAAATTTTTAGTGGAATAATTTGGAATTAATAATTTTGATATTTTAATTAAGGTGTTAATTAATTGTCAAAATTATTGGAGCTTAAAATTATAAAGTCCATCGTTCCTCTCAACGGCTCCATTAAATCATGTGAACATTATTTTATGTTGGGTTAATTTATTAATTTAGAATTGAGAATTCTATATTAATATTCACACAACAAATTAATTTGATTAATTTGTATTTTAAATAATATGATTATTTAAAATTAATTTAAAATAGTTTTAAATTAAATATTATACAGTGTGGTAAGGACCACACCGTAGTTGTGTATCACAGGGTGGTTCACGTTATATCCACAGAGTGTATGTGGAATATTGAATTTTGAATTTTGAAACATGTGGAAGAGAAAATATCAGTTATCATATTTTGAATAGTTCAAAATAAATTAAAAAAAAAAAAAAAAAGGGTAACTGATTATATGATGGGAAAGAGATTTTCTCTCTCCCATATCCCCTCATACACGCCCACTCCCATAGTGGGCGTGCATGTTGTTGTTCCACAAAGGCATGAGTTAATTAATTAATTAATTTAAAATTAAAAAAAAAAAAAAAAAAAAGAGGAGTGTTAGTTATTTCTCTGTAATACCAAAAAGGAGGGTACATTCGATGTATCTAGATATATGGAAGATATATTTAATTCCTTTTGACAGAGAGAAAAAAGATATACGTAACTTTTTCCTCAGAGTGTTTCTTCTCCTTTTCTCCTTCACTTTGTCTCATGAGTTGAGAACGCAAAGTGAATCAAAATTCAAGTGTGTGATCAAATCCAAATTCAGAAACGCCCACTCGTTTCCTGATCATCGTGATCTGGAGAACGCTGAGAAAGAACCGTTGGTGTTTCGAAGGATTTGAAGTTCTCAAGAAGATTGGTGTTTCCGAAGGATTTGGAGTTCTCAAGAAGATTCTTGAAGGAGTTCAAGAATTTCGACCTAATCGGACAACGGTCAATCTCTAAACTTTCTTCTTAATTTATTTTGTTAAATTAATATAAGTATTGTCGCCGAAAAATTTTGAGAAAATTTTTATATGTGCGATATGATCCGTACCACGCTTCCGCAAAATTTTTAAAAACTGGTTTTCGAAACCAACACTTGTTGTTATAATGACTCTACTTCCAGGTCCAAACCAAGTATGATCTCCGGCTAAGCGCTCTAGCTGTTGCGTATCATCAACATCATCTAGGACAATAAGCACTTTTTTCCGTCGGATTTTATCCTTAACGGAATGGTTGACCACATCCATATCTTCCTCTTTCAATAGTTCTGAAAAAAGTCTGTATTCTAAATAAGCCAGTCCATGTTGTGCTGATTCTTCCCTGATATTAATAAGAAAGCAACAACCTTCGAATTCCGAAGATAATATTAATCTGTTAAAAACTACACGAGCAAGTGTGGTCTTACCTATACCACCCATCCCCCAAATGCCTAATATGCGAACATCTGGTGAGCCAGCACGCAACAATGATTCAAATTTCTGAAGCTGTCTATTTATTCCCACCAGACCCTCAAAGCATGTTGTAGTAAGTGATGAGGCATAACTTAACTTACTCGCAACTTCAAATTTCTTTATTGGTCTATTTACTCCCACCAGATCCTCAAAGTCTGCGGTAGTACGTGATCTTAACCTACTCGCAACATCTTTGACAGTCTCCTCATTTAATTTTGACTCATACCTGTAGCATATATAGAAGATAAATAATTAGTAATTGATTAATAAAAGAAGAAGAAAGACGACGGAGAACTATCTGAGTAATTCCTTGTGAGATTTTACAGACTACAGAGGCTATAGACAGAGAATATCAATAGACAAAATGCTATATATCCACAAGGGTCTTATATTCTTTCATCCATTCTCGTTTGCTCTAATAATTGGAATCTTTTGATTCATTTAAGTGATTGAAGAAATTCCTGCTCTCCTTGAACTTCTACGATTCTTGTTTCTGGAAATGAAATTTTTTAAACTTGTTGCCGGACTAAGACTTTGAATCTGAGGCTTAATATTTGCAGAAATGAAACAGAGATGTTCGTCTTGCTGCTGGTAAATTTCATGAAAACAATAATCCGGCAAGCCGAAAAATTGGTGAATTTTTAAAGTTGAGTCGCCGCCAGAATTTTTTTGAGAGCAGTAGGGTGATCAATTTCTACTGTCTATTAAGCTCTATCAAACAGAGTCCCAAATGATCTGAAAATCTTAGCAATCAAAGTTTGACATAGGTGAAGCCAGACATCAACTTCAGCGGAGGCGTATACTAATTTTCTTTACAAAAAAACACATACCATGAAAAAAAAAAATTTGTATTACAAAATTTTTCAAAAGTAACAATGTACATTCTGAGAATTCTAGACTAGGTTATGAGAAAATATCATACTAATAGGGTTCTATATTAAACCATCATATCTATTAAAAGTTTTTTGTTTTAGTTCCTTTTTTTTTTTATTTGATGTGATTTTGACCAAATCTAAATATTCCATTAGGGATACCCTAAATAGTTTTCATTAGTATATACATATATATAATATATGATTCAATAAGAAATCAAAATACAGACCACAATAGCTCTTGAATAGAAAGAGTAAAGTAAATAATATAAAACATAGAAATAAAAATAAAAAAGTATAAACGCAGTGGGGCATATATGAAAATATTAAATGCTAATAGGGGCAAAATGAAGAAATATATTTTTTAAGTTCTCAAATTTAATTTTTTTCATAAATTTAATTGGGGCGGCCTACTCGGCCCTTCGATAGCTTCGTCCCTGCATTTACCTAATTGTTTTACATGAATGATAGCCACACAAAAACATCAATTTAAAATAAGGTAACAAATTATAGATAACTAATTAATTAACTAGGGAACCGTTGGTCTTATAGTATTCTCATGGAATGTTGTAATTGGATAACTTAAAATTACCTATCTCGTGAATCCCACCCAGAAAGGCTGCCTGCTCTTTGCAATGCAGCTCTCCACTGATGTAGTTTTTCTGTTCTATCTTCATGACATTGTTGATGTGTAACAAAAGCATGAGCAAAACTCCCCTCTTGCTTTCGTACATGTGATGGATCTACGCCATAAAAGATAGGTATCACAATCTGTCCATTCTCTTCCCTGCACTTGAGTATGTGCACTAGTTCTTCCAAACACCAAGTGGAAGTAGCATAATTTTCCGAAAAGATAATTAGTGAAATCTTTGATTTTTGAATTGCTTTCAAGAGTGCAGAAGAAATTTCCTCTCCTTTCCCAAGAGTTTTCTCATCAATATAGACATTGATTTGCTTATCGCATAATGCCTTATAAAGATGACTTGTAAAACTCTTACGAGTGTCTTCACCTCTGAAACTGATAAAGACATCATACTCGTTAATGAAGCTGAAGGACGTCGTATGGAGAGCCAAATCCATAATATCTGTTGGGGCCAACGTAAGTGGAACAACACCAACAAAATAAGGAAACCGTCTTTGATAGAGAATATAGGAAAAGAAGCCAACCATAAAGTAAATGTGAATGCCAATCTTAAAGGACAAAAAGTGTAAAAATAACATATGTAATATTGCTTCAGTATTTAATGATATATTAGATATTATAATTTTTTATTTAACAAAATTAAGCATAAGTAAAAAGATAACACACTAACGAATAAGCAAATAATTAAGACCATCTCCAATGCCAAATTTCATATTTAACACAAAAAGTATCAAAATAGAATATAAGATATCGTTTTTAATTTGCAGTCTAATTTATAATGCTATTTCAACTCTTGTATCTCCTTTTTGTATGAATTTTAAGATTTATAACTTACAACAGTAAATTTTTGTTTTTAGATAATTTTCAAATGCCAATATTACAATTATTAAATTAAAAGAAAATCATCACATCAACCAGCAACAAAAATGCCAAAATCTTGTAAATGCTACACTTCACGCACAATTTGGAATAAAGTATGGCATATGCCTACACTTCTTCGGGAATGAAAAAAAATTGATTTACTTTCATTTGGTATTTTGGCTTAAGTTCTTTAGCTCCTCCATACTCAATTAAATGGTCCATGTTTGGTTATATAGACATTTTCGAAACAAAACTGCCCAAATTCAAAAAAAAAAATAAAAATGATATGTATAATATTAGGAAGTAATTTTTCTATTCAGATATTAAAATTTGGCATTTACACATTAATCGATGCTCTAGACAATTAAATGCCAAAATTCAAGATATGCTATGTAAAATTGGACATTAGGTATAGTAAAACATTGCATTGAAGATCGATTTTCTTACCTAAATGTCAAACTTCATGGCATTAAAGATGCTTTAACAACTTGTAGTGGAGCAATTTTTATCGTAGCTATAGATAGAAGGAAAACACAGAACGAGAAATTAGTGTGTGTGAGTGTGTATGTTTATAAGAAAAACATGAGACTTTTGAGTGGATCAACAAAACAAAATGACCAAATGCTTTTTTCGTACCTCTTTGAAGGAAGTTTCGGAGAAGAAGAAAAGAAAAACCCATATATTCCCTTAATTCCCAGAAGACGATATGAGGAAGACGATCACTGAATCACCAGGTCAACCAAGCCCGAAATCAAGTTGCAAGTGCTTGAGTCCTAATTCCATTGTATCAATAAAACAATAGTTAAATAATCACGCATTTAAAAATAATATTAATAAAATCTGACGATGGTCTTCATGTGTCTCCGCTGAAACCAGCTTCTAATTTGTCCCCATTTATTAAAGGATTATGCGCCTTCTCAATTTAAAAATGTGCACTTGCACACTAACGTCATCTATCACGGCTCCTTGTTGAGCAAAAAAATATTTCTCGGCACCTTTTTTATTTTTTATTTTTAATATTACTTGAAAGCAAGGAAACTCACCGTCTACCTAAAAATAAAAATTAAAAAAATAACCGTCTAAAAACTGTCGTGAAATCCCACTATTGTGATATGTGATGATGATTTCATGACATTTTTAAAATCATCGTTGAATATAGAAAATATCACCTCTTTTTCATTTATATGTGTGTATTGTCATTCTTTTCTTGATAGATTTTTAAAAGATTATTATATTAATTGATTGTTTTAATTAATAAAAAATGACAAAATTATTATTCAAAATTTAATATTAGAGTTAGTATCTCTAATATTGACTCATTTTATTTTATACTCAAATATATAATGGTATTTTAGTTTTATATCTACTTTTCTCCCCCAAAAAATAAGGTTTTGAATTAAAAAAAAAAAGATTGTAACAATTTAAACAATTTAAAAATGGCAACTTTGTGATTATTAAAATTAAAATTTGTAAGAACTGAACCTAGATATGTAATTTCAGTTTTAATATGGTCATTTAATATGGGAATTAACAAGAATGCCATATTTGATTTTACACAAAAACTGTAATTTTTTTTTTAAATTTAAAGATTTTATTTTATTCTCTAATATTATATTTTAATTTTAAATCTATTTATTTATTTATTTATTTGGTCGTCTTTGAACAGAGAGGAGGATAAGGGAAATGCAAATGAATTTCTTTAAGGTGTTTTACTCAGGATCAATGATGAAAATGTTGATGTAAACAATGATTTTCTCTCTTTGAAGACATGGATGAGTGGTATTTACTTTTATTAATAATGAAGTCAGGAATTTTAGTGAGTGTAACTAATAACTAAAAGTTTTTAATTTTTCAAAGACTAAAATGAAAGTTTTCAAATCTTTAAGGGTGATTATTTGTAAATTTTCGTCAAATAATATAAATATAAAAACGTAATTAAAAAAGTTAAGGGGGCTCCCTCGGGGTCTTTTGTGGCTCCATCCTTGACTTTTATGTAGTTTAGAATGTGCTATGATGACAAAAGTGTTTTTTTTTTTTTTTTTTTTTTTTTTTGGCTTGAATTGCTAAAGACTAACAATAAGTTGGTTGGAGTTGTGATAAATACACAAAAATGCACCTTTATTTATATAATTTATTAAATAATTATAATTTTAATTAGGTATTTCCATGATTTTAATTCAAAATATTTTACTTTGGAAACATTAAAATTTATTTTATTTTATTGGGTTTATTTTATTTTCCTTTTCTTTTTCTTTCCTTTCTTTTTTCTTCTTTCTTTCTGCAGAAGCGCAACATCCAACGGATCTCTCTCCCTCTGCTTGCATGAAATAAGCCTAGACGCGAGCTTTGGGTCAACTCCAGCCTACGCAAATCTGGTCCCGCGATCATCGCCCATGTGCCCAGCTCCTTCACCAGCTAATTGCCCAGCGCGTACCCAGCCAGTTGACCAAACCTTTGAGGCTGATTTGGTGGGCCAGAAATCTCTCCATCATTGCTGGACTTTGCAACCTATAAATGCAAAGCCTTTGCAGCAAGCAAAAGAACGTTTTTCACCATTAGTTTTTGGCTTAGTTTTGAGAGTTTATTTCGTGTATTTTCTCTTCTTCTTGTCTCATCTCGTATTTTCTTTTTATAATTTTGTGAGATAAATTACAAGTTAGGCGAGTAATTGGCCGAGCTGCTAAAGTAGCTAAAGTAGTGATAAACCTCGTCAGCAAAATAGGTCCTATCAAAATTCCATCTATTCCCAATCTCCAAGAAAAATCCAAAAATTGATCCATTTATAATCCTCTGAAACACTTTGGTGAGGCTAGTGATAAACTCATATATATGTCGAGTGATCCAATTTGAGTTTGATTTTTTTTTTTTTTTCCATTTGTTAAGTTTTATATGTTTTAGTGGATTAAATCTTTCGTCTTTATTTTATATTTTCACTCAAATTATTTTATGTCAATCTTTTATATAAATTCAGTCATGCTTTGTTTATGTAATATTATCACATATTATTTTGATAAGATTTGTTTTATAAGTTGTCTTTTATTGTAATTTGCTAAAAATAATACTTTGTTGAAAATATATCTAAGATTATAAAAACAATAAGAGTTGAATGGTTGGAGCCAATGTGCTAACTGAGAGGCTAATTTTTTAACAGTATGATTTATAGATATTCACATTACGCATAACATATTATTATTATTATTATTATTATTGGTCATATATCATCTAATCATTGAAAATTAATCAAACGAATAAATGTACAGCTTAACACAAAATGGAAGGAAGTATAGTAAAATATATATACTTTTAAATACTTGGAATTATTATGACGGAGCCAAACTTTCTATTTATGTATATATATCATGTTATTTGTTTTTCAAAAATTAGTAAAGAATATAGTGTACATCCCCATTGAAGTACAAGGCGAGCTAAGTCACGGCCTTGGCCAACATCTTTTTTAAGCAAGGTAATACATAATGGGTACCGGGAACTGTCTTTGCTAGATGTTTCACTAATAAAAAAGTTAACATCTTCATTATTTTGAATCTCCACAGGTGCCATTGAAAAACCTGAATCAACTAAGAATCTCATGTCTAAATCATATTGCGATTCATCAACCATTAAACTATGCCCAAGTATTTCCACCAATTCATCGTAAGTAAGGTCCTTTGAAACTATCATTCCTTTTGTCTTTTGACCGTTAAAACTCCAATGACCTTGGGTTGTTCTCCATTGTCCTTCATACGAAATAAGTATTCTAACAGTAGTGCTTGATGTTGTATCCTGTAACAAAATTTAAAATAAAAAAAATTAAATTCATACTTGGATAAAAACTAATTTAACTCGACCAGTCAAGATTTTCCAAATATAAACGATCTATCACTAATCATGTGTGCCTGTGGGGAAATAATATGGGTTAAGTTATTATGCCAAGTTTCATTATCAATAGAGTCAGTGTGATTGCAGACATATCTTATTAATAATTTCACATATGATTTTATCACAAAAGGTAAACTTTTTTTCCTTCCCAAGTTAATAAATAAATAAATTTATATATATGAGCATACTAAGGTTGTTTAGGAGTATTGAAACCTCGGTCACGTGTTAAATCTTTGGTTAAATGACAATTGTGAATGGGTTGAAATTGACAAGTTAATTTTTTTTTTTTTTAATAGAAGGTGGATCGGAACTATGGATTGATGACAACCTACAAGTATAGGGGTTTCTTGTTTTGTTTGTTTTTAACCAAAT
Source organism: Ficus carica (assembly GCA_009761775.1). Classification (NCBI taxonomy): domain Eukaryota; kingdom Viridiplantae; phylum Streptophyta; class Magnoliopsida; order Rosales; family Moraceae; genus Ficus; species Ficus carica. Next base: position 2,208,899 of record CM019746.1, read on the forward strand.
ATATATATATATATATATAACATAATGTGTTAAGAAGTGAGATTAATTTAAAATTAGAAAATAAAGTGAGTTGTTTTTTTTTTTTTTTTCAAAATTTAAGAGTAAAGTACGAATGACATTTAAGTTCAAGAGACCGCAGGTGAGATTGCACTTGAAAATACATGTATATCAAAAGCTTGTAAAGAAGAGATGAATAAGGAATTTTAGTTGCTCTCTCGGAAGGCAAAGAAAGACAGGGAAGGGGAGGAGAGAGATAAAGGAAAGAGAAGGGTGTTTCTTCTAGCAATAATTCCAACTATTATAAAGTAAAAACATCATTAACACTTAATATTCATCTAATGGCCAAATTTTGTTATCTACATATGGAGCAAAACAGAGTCCCAACCTTAGAATTAATTCCCTTATGTTTTCAGTTGAGTTACTTTTTTTTTTTTTTTCACCACCTGATAGGTGCGTTGTCTAAAACTATCCCCTGAAAATAAAGTATTTAAACAAGCATAAACTTAATCATTCTTAGACAACAAATTGAAATTACAACATACCTGAGCCTCATTCCAAAATTGGTTAAGCTTGTTAGAGGGCATATCAAGCTCAACAAGAGTGTGTGGACTAATCCTTGACGGTAAAGACTTTTGGGGGTAGTCCTTCCAACTTTGATATCTAAACAAATGAGGAAGAAAATGTTGGCAATACTAGGTGAGAAATGTTATGCTTACCCATCGTAATCTACTATTTTAATACTACCTGGCGGCTGCCACCTAAGAAATGATTTGTCAAATATTTGAAAATGTAACAATATATAGACACACACGCATATAGAGGTTGTCTTATATTTGGCACCTACATAAAATGACATTCGTAATTTATTCTGTAACTTATTGTAACAATCAGTTGATTTTAATATAATATTTTTGTAGTGATCTTTGTTTTTTTGCACAAATAGTTTTGAAACATACCATTGTAATATTTTAAATAGAAAGTTATATATAAATTAACTAATAGTTACAAAAGTATAAATAAAATGTTACAACTGCCGGACGGATAGATCGGGTTGCCGAATTTGAGACATTTCCTATGTGTATATATATATAGATAATGCTTGGAATATTAACTCTAATCCCAACTTTTTAAAACCCTATAAGATAGATGTTTAAAAGTTATCAAGTCAATAAAAATTAAAAGATTTCATCTACTGCTGAAAAAATAACCACTTATCACCACATGAATTGTAGCCAAACAGACACATATAGAAAGTTGTTTTTCCAACTGAAATTAAACAACATGGTACTAAGAAGTTAGTGTAGCTTATTATATCCAAATAGAGCAATCATATACATCATAAAATGTTTTATCAAGTATGGCCAAGTGTCCAAATTCTATAAATTCGGAAAAAATGAAATGATTATTTTATCCTTATTTTTTTTTACCCCTAGCAAGTTACTTTTCTCTCATGACATGAATCATTTTCCACTTAATGTTATTCTGATAATAATTTTAAACTTTAAGCTATCTGAAATTAGACGTACCTCTTTCCTGAGACTGTACCTCTAACCGTTAGCTCTTCATTGTCAATATTAGATATGTCAAAGTATCTTCCTTGAGCCCCAATCCCCTGATAATTATTACAATTTTTCCTTTAAAACAGAAAAAGAAAAGGAAAAAAAAAAAGACATATCACATATATCTTTGGAGAGAGATCGGAATTGACACTTACTTTGTTAAATGATGACTTGAAATTCTTTTCAAGCTTGTTAGTGGAGTGATGAACAATCTCCCAAGCCATTCCTTGCATGGAATCATGCATATAAATCTCATCATCCTCTATACTAATTTTTATAAGAGACTTGTCGGCAAGGACTTCAATTCCTGCTCTTGCATCTGAGCCAAACTCTTCCAGTATTCTTTCGACGAAAACTTTGCCCTTCTCTTTAAGAAAACAAGCTATCTCGACGAAAATCGCTTTCTCCATCATATCTAGATCATTGCAAGACATTCTCAACACGTGTTTAACATCATTTGGAGAGGTGATTTTCAGTTTGTCCAACACGCTTTCCCATTGTTCCGTGCTTTGGTCGCGAAGGAAGGAACCGAACACTATGAGAGCCAAAGGAATTCCACGAGTATGGTGAACCACTAAATGTGAAAACCGAGCGTAATCTGGAACGAAACGCCTCCTTCCGAAGGCATTCATAGAAAAGAGTTCGATCGCTTCGTCAATCGCCAATCCATCGACCTCGTATATCTCCTCAACACCACAAAATCGGAGCAAATGTCTGCTTCTTGTTGTTATAATAATCCTACTTCCAGATCCAAACCGAGAATGATGTCCGGCTAAACGCTCTATCTGTTCAAAATCATCGACATCGTCTAGGACAATGAGCACTTTTCTCCCGCGGATTCTATACTTAACGAATTGGTTGACAATATTAATATCTTCCTCTTCCAGCAGTTTTGAGTAAAGTTGGTATTCTACGTAAGCGAGTCCATGTCGTTTTGATTCTTCCCTGATGTTTTTAAGAAAGCAACGACCTTGGAATTGAGAGTAGAATCTGTAGAAAACAACGCCGGCAAGCGTGGTCTTGCCAATACCACCCCTCCCCCAAATGCCTAATATCCGAACATCCGGTGAGCCAACGTGAAACAATGACTCCAGTTTCTGGAGCCGTCTAGTTATTCCCACCAGGCCCTCAAAGCTCGCAGTAGGACGTGATGCGGTATAAGCGGTAGTACGCGATGAGGAAGAAGCTGTCGTACGTGATGAGGTAGAAGCTGTGGTATGTGATGAGGTATAAGCAGTAGTACGTGACGAGGTATAACGTAACGTACTCGCAACATGTTCGACAATCTCCTCGATTAATTCTGACTCATACCTAGCAAATATATATATAAAATGTTTAGTAGTTAGGGGATAAGATCTCATAGAAATGAGTAAGAGAAGATGAAATAAACGAAGAACTGTTTGAGAAATACTTGAATGAGATTTTCACTCAGTAGTCAATACCAAAACTAACTTTATTTGTATGAACTACAGAGTCTACAGACAGAAAAATAAATAAATAAATCTGGCAAACTAAAAATTTGGTGAATTTTCAAAGTTGAGTCTTTATTGCTAGATTTTTGTTTAAGTATTTTTTAAAGCAACATGGTGGTTGAGTTCTACTGTCCATAAGTTCCTATCAAACAAGTCCCAAATACTCTGAAAATTTTAGTAATGTTATACAGTTTTTGCCCACTATTTTCTTGATGAAGGTGATAAGAATGATGGGTCAACTAGGGTAAATACATTAATAATCCGCATACCATTAGGAAATTAATTAGTGATCATGATTTGTAAGTATAAATATGCTAAACTAAGTTATGTAGCTTGCTTGGCGGCTTGTTATAGCTTGTGCCTTCTGGCGGAGTAACACTTTCATTCGGTACCAGATGTACTAAGCCTATGTTTGGTATTCAAGTTTAACTTCAATTAAACTGTATTTTTTCATCTCAATTTTTATCTTTTTCTGAAAAGTCAATAAAATTTATAATTAATTTTTAAAAAGTCAACCAACTCAAATTTAAAAATTTCATCTCATCTCAAACTCAACCCAAACACCAAACAAACCCTAAGTTTCCTGTTGGTGACTAATGAATATTTTTTGTGTTAGGACTAAGATGCATGTAATAATCAAGTTTAAGGATCGTATTTGATTATTTGCGAAAATCAGATATCCAAGGATAAATTAAGGGTACGAAGTATCTTTTTAACAGAGTAATAGAGTTGCGCAACCCTAAATAATAGCAACACAAAAACATCATCAAGTTAAAAAAAAAATCAGGCAACCAATTATGGATAGCTAGTGTAGTGTTGTTCTTATGGTATTGTCATGCAATGTCGTAATCGGATAACTCAGAATTACCTGTTCCGTGCATCCCACCCAGAAATACCGCATGCCCTTTTCAACGCAGCTCTCCACTCGTGCAGTTTTTCCCTCCCGTCTTCGAAATGTTGTTGATGTGCAACAAAAGCACGAGCAAAACTCCCCTCTTGCTTCCGCACGTGTGATGGATCTACACCATAAAAAATAGGTACAACAATCTGTCCACTCTCTTCCTTGCATTTGAGTATGTGCACTAGTTCATCCAAACACCATGTGGAAGAAGCATAATTTTCCGAAAAGACGATTAGTGCAATCTTTGAACTTTGGATTGCTTGCAAGAGTGTAGATGAAATTTCCTCTCCTTTCCCAAGACTTTTCTCATCTATGTAGACTTTGATTTGCTTGTTGCATAATGCTTTGTAAAGATGGTCGGTAAAATTCTTACGAGTGTCTTTACCTCTGAAATTGATAAAGACATCGTACTTACTAAAATTAGTGGAAGTGGAGGACCCAATACACAGAGCCGAATTCATTGTACCTGTTGGGCCAATATTTGTAGAACCGACAAAATAAGGATGAATTGGACCTTGTCTTGATAGAGAATAAAGGGAAAAAAAAAGCCAACCATAGAAGGTCATCTCCAATGTAAATTGCCAAATGACAATGCTACTATTGATGTGGCACAAAAGGTGTAAAAATGACATAGTTAATATGTTATTTTATTTTGCGCTCTAGTGCTAAGTGATATCTTAAATGTTTTTTTCAAAAATTTTAAGTTTCAAAACTAATAAGAGAAATATTTTTATATTGGAATAAAATGAAAATGCTAATATTGTAGTTGATAAGCGAAAAGGTAACACATCAACAAATAAGTAAATAAGACCATCTCCAAATCTAATGCCATATTTGACACAAAAGTGTGAAAATAGAATATTTGATATCTTCATTTATTTGTATTGCTATTTCAAATGTATCTACTTTTTCTCATAAATTTTAAAGCTTAAAACTTATAAACGTAAGATATTAATTTTAGATAATTTTAAAATGCCAATGTTAAAACCAAAAATTAAAAGGTCAACATGCCAATCAAGAACAAAATTTCAAGATCTGACAAATGTTATACTTGGGGCTAATTTTAGAACAAAGTATTGCAGATGCCAAATCCAACATAAATCATAATAATAATAATAATAATAATAATAATAATGAACTACATTGGAAAGTAAGCATTAACACATTAATCGACACTGCTTTATAAATGCTCAACAGAATCAAATGCCAAAATCTGAGAAATGATGCTAAATTTGGCACCAAATACAGCGTATAACATTGCATTGGAGAGTGATTTTCTTACCGAAATGTCAATCTTAAAGAGGAAGCAACGACCTCCCTTGGAAAGCCCATGTCATGAGGTCATGAGGTCCTTAACGGAGAAAGATGAAACGACCAAGAAGAAGCATTTCCAAAAGCTCTTGTCCAAAACATAGGATCTACCAAACAACATATTTCCGTTGGTGGGGGTTTCTTTTTTCTGATTCCAAAACCCAAATTCTGATCTTGAAATTGGAACCCAACCTCGTGCTGGACCAATTTTTCTCGTAGCCATTGAAAGAAGGAAAAACAGAACGAAGCCTCTGTGTGTGTGTGTGTTTCTGAGAAATAACATGAAAATTCTACAAAGCAAAATGAACAGAACCTTATTTATTTATTTATTTACTTACTGGTCAGGTCGTACCAAGTAATTAGAGTAAAAAACTAAGAGGGTGTTTGATAAATGAGTTGAGTTTAAATTGAGTTGAAATTTTTAAGTTTGAATTGATTTGATTTTTTAAAAAATAGTTATAAATTTTGTTAATTTTTCAAAAAAAGATAAAAATTAAGATAAAAAAATACAGTTTAATTAGAGTTGAATTTTGTTATCAAACACTCCCTAAATAAAATAAAATAAAGATAAAAAAATAGAAGTAGTAGTACCAAGGACTACGCGACCTTTGATTGATTGTGTGGTGAAGTAAGTTCGTTGTATTTGGAGGAAATTTCCCAAATGAATGAAAAAAAAAAAAAAAAAAAATTTGCCTCTAAGAAGACTGTCATTTCACTCACCAAGTCAACGAATCGTGTGGAGTGTGTAAATATCCCTGACTCTATATGTTTGGCACGGATGAAAAGTTGGAAGGAAGGAAAAGACGAAAGATTTTGAGAAATGAAATAGAAAAAGCAGGTTGTTTGATAAGAGAGAAAACAAAAAGAAAGTGGAATTAGAAAAGAAAATAGTACAAGTGGGATGCAATATGCTAATCTCATTTATTTTAGGATTGAAAATTTATTACACTAGAGTGTGTTTGATACGAGAGAAAATTGAACATAAAAAGACAATAAAGCGATTAGCGAAAAATTTTTGATCATAATTAGTTGAAAAAATGGATTAAGGAAGGGATTCCAAATATTTCAACAACATTCGATTTTGGTCTTTTTTAAATTAAGGAGATTGTCGAAGAGATTTCATATTAAATATCATTAGAACAGATAAAAATGAAATAAAATCACTTACTCCTTACTTAATTACTTCACGTAATCTACCATCCTCTCCTTCTTATTTTCTCTCATTCCTATCAAACTGACCGTTAAACAATATAAAATTATTTTTTTATATAATTTTAGAGTATGATAAATAAATAAATATAATAATAATAGTAAACGAACTCAATTTTTTCCTTCTTTTTTACAAAATAATAAAAGAAAAACTATTTTTTTAATTTTCTTCTATCATTTTTATTTTCTATCATCTTTTTTTTTTTTCCTCTCTCCATCCTATTTTGACTCCCTCCTAACAAATATACTGTGAAAAGTAATTCTATAGGTCGGAATAAGGTAGAAACCCCATCCTATGTGGCAATTGCATAGAAGGGATAATATCCCTAAATTTTAGCGTGATTTTCACTTTAACTTCTAAATTTTAAAAATTCTTATTTTGTCACATAAATTTTTAATTTGTCATACTGAATCCATTTCATTAGAATTTTAGCTAAGAACAAACAAAAAAGAGTGAGTTAAGTATAGTCATATAATTTTTGTCGTTTGTTTTTAATAGAAATCCTAACATAGTGAATTCAGTAAAACTAATTTTTCAATTTTTTTTTTCATTTTTAACTAAAATTCTGATAAAAGAGGTTAAATGAGACAAATTCAAAATTCAGAAAGTAAAATGAATGTTTTTGAAGCTCAAGTAACAAAGTGAAGATGACACTTAAATTCAAGCAACATGTATGCGAATAATCCAATTTAAAACAAAAAAATAAAAATAAAAAGGAGGACAAAGGTAAAAGCGTGTTGAATAAGCCAAATACTTCCTTGCTCTTTTTCTACTCTCGTTTCCTTTAATGTTTAACCTCTGTTTTTCTTGAGAAAGAAACAGAGGAGAAGAAGCTCACGGACAGAATCATCAAGTTTTGAGTTTTCAAATAAATAAGATAAATTTATATGTACGAAATAAATTAGTCATGTATTTGTACATACTTTTTTTTTTAATAGGGTTAATTTCAGTTATTAGTTTCTTCTATATAATCTTAAGAGAACGTTATTTTTTTTTCTTTTTGTAATTTCCTTTTTTCTCTTGTTTTGTTGCTTGTCATTTGTTATAATTAAATCTTTGTTGTGTGTTTTATTGTGGATGTTGTGAAACATTTTTCCTTGTTTTGTTGTTTGTGGGTTTATGATTTTTTTTAAGAGGGCAATATTTTGAGGAAGAAATTAGATAAATTTCAGAAAATTTTAAAGAAGAAATTTTACATGCAAGTATTTCCTTGTAGAACAATGATTTAGTAGGACAGCTGTTGAATGAGGTTAATTGCATAGATCATTGTAAAATTTGGGTTTGAATTAATTATGCATTTATCGAAGTATTTAAATTGCTAAAGTTAAAAAGTGTAAAAACTTGAAATGTATTCTTGAAAAAATATTAATATGAAGTTTGTTTTGTTCGTCTCGGAATTCTATATATTTTTTAAAAATAAATATCTCATTTGAACTTGTCTACGTAAAGTTATAAACTTTTAAAATTTGAGTTACAAAATTATATAAATAATAAAACTGAGAGAAAAAATTAAAAATTATATTGTAATTTTAAAGTTTGAATTATGTATCCAAACATCCCCTTAACTTTACGTAATTATTGAACAAACAGACCTTAAGCCTGGAAAAAGACATAACAGGAACGTGATATTATTTTGCTAGTACGAATGGAATTTGAGTAGGACAAACATGGGAAAATTGATAAAGAAAATAAAAACACGGTAATGCGTCAAAAGTATACGGCTTCAAAATTGGCAGAAGAAAAGATAAAATTGGAGTCCTTCATGAGAATTAATATTGTGGCGTATGAAGAGTAGGACCCTGCTAGTTGGAGTTTTTGTCGTTCTTTTTATTATGTTAATATATAAAATAAAATATGCAAATTGTTGGTTTACGTTAAAATCATTCCATTTTATTATAACTAATAAAATATAAATTAACATGTAAACTTCTGCAATAAAAAATTTATCATTGAATGTTGAATGTTGAAAATTGTTTCGACATAGAAGTGTGTATTTTTGCTTATTAGGAAAATGAAATTTTTATCTTTATCTAATCTAATATTAGCATATATAAAAAGATGAAAGTTCACTTCACCGCTTGATAGCCGCCCCGCATCGTCCCACCATTTCTTTCCTCGCTTTTTCGTTCCACCGTTTCTTTCCCTCTCTTTTTTCTTTTTCTCTTATCTTTTCTTTCCTTGCTTTTTGTCGTTTGTGACTTTTTCTTCTTTTCTTTTCATTTTGATTAGATTTGTTTTAACACTATCTAAACTTTTACTTTAAAATTTTTTTATAACTTTAATTTTATAAATGTGTGTCACCAAATACTTTTTCTCTTGTTTTTATCCATATTGGGTGACAATTTTTTCAAAGATAAATTTCCTTCATCTCTTAATGTATTATTTAATTGAATCTGACTTTTATAACTATATTTTTTAATTATCCTATTAAATTTTTTTATTTTTATTTTTACAAATTTGCCTTTGTTCTAACAACATTTTATTTCCCACGTGTTTTTTTTTTCCCTTAAATTTTTATATAATAGTTCAGTTTGATTACTATTTAAAATTTTGTTAATTTATTTTGATCATTTTGTAGGTTTCTTTTTTTTTTTTTTTTTTTCTTTTTTTGTTCATTTTTTTAAACTCTTAGCATTCTTCAATTGTCCCTATTAAAAAAAATTTTCAATTATAACATCACTTTTTTCCTTCAATTTTTTTCCTTATTGTTTTTCTTATTTGCTTTAAGTCATATATTTTTAATTATTCCTTATGAAAATACTTTTTCTTTATCATTTATATCTATTAAAATATGATTTTTTTTCCTCTCAAATACATTCTTAGTTTTTTTTTTTTTTTATATAACTATGTCTAAAAATTTAACAAATTTAACCTGCACGTTCATGGCACGTGCTCAGAAAACTACTCTTACAAAAAAAGGAGATAAGGAAGTTCTGATGCATAGTCAGTGGTGGAGTCAGAAAATTTTTTCAAGAGAGGGATGTGAATTGATTAAAAAATTTGAACCAAAACTACAATGGTAAAATCTTTTATCATCATTTATCAATTTGTACCTCGGGTTTTTTTTTTTTTAATTATTGAACTAAGTTTATAATAAAGTTTAATCTAATTTTGAAGTTTAGAACTCGAAAAATTGTGAATTTACGTAGTAGTATAATTGATTTGATTCATTTGATGTACTAAATTTTAAATGTGAGTATTTAAAATAAAAATTTGGGTGAACTTTTAAGTGTTCTTAACAAATTATACAATTGTAGAAATTATACACTTTTAGGGTGACAAATGAGGCATAAAATAATAAAATATTTTATGATAGGGAAAAGTTGTAAAAAAAAAAAAATCCTTAATTTTAGGGTTAAAATCAAATTTCTCAAAAATTTAGGGGGGACATGCCCCCGTCCCTGCGCATAATCATCGTAATAATATATTAGTTGTAATTTCAATATACCAATATATAGTCCTTATAAAGTACAATAATATAAGTACAAAAAAATTAAATGCCAAACATTTTTGTAAACCTCAAGTGTTGAAAAAAATTCGGTGGATTCTAATCTAAATCTAAACAGTATATTTATCAAGATATCATCCTTGTAGAATTATATAGGTAATTAATAATTTGTTGCATATATGTTTCTAAATTAAAAGAAACCCTAAGAATAGTTTTAAAAAGGCATATCTACCCTCATACATTGCCACATGTGAGTGCACGTGCAGTTTTTCCAACTCCTTTTGACAGGGAAATGAAACGGAGTAGATAAAATGGGAGAAATTCGAAATTATTATTGACATTTTATTAAAACAAAAATTTACTATTATTAAGAAATAAAAATCTCAGAATTCAAATATTGAATTATGCACTCACACACTCACAAATTTGATCGCTTGAACTAGCCCCAAGCTGCTAGTAAAAAGACCATAACCTATACTTTTTTTTTTTTTTTTTTTTTTTTTGGATGTGGATCAACTTAGGTAAAATACCTATCTAATTGGATAATGTTCAAATTGTAACACTACAACAAAACTGTTAATAGAAGACGGTAGGGGCTTATTTTTAACATCGGTCATTTGAAAAACTATTGTTAAATATGTTGAAAAAACACGACATCAAATGCAGAAGGGCGAAGTCATCGTATTTCATCCTTTTATCATTGGTTGCTGAAGAACCGTTGTTAAATATGAATTTATAACATCGATTTTCCAATTGACCGATGTTAATTTTAATCGTTTAAAAACGCTTTTTATGTGCGACTTTATAAATGAAAAAAAGTAGTCGGCTCTTGAATAGCCGTCTTTAAAAATCATTAAAAAGGTTCAGGAAAAAAAAGGCGGGTAAATGAAAGAATCACAATTGAAAATTCACTCAAAATTTCGCTCGCTCCCTTTGGCACAAAAATTCTACACTCTATCCCAAACTTTCAGAGTTTATTTTTGTTTTACTGTCTTCCCTCCTTCACTTGGCTTTGGTTTTTATTGTTGGGGAAAACATTAATTGATAAAACCTATCACCAAATCCAAGATCTCATATTAAATCATCAAGAAAAATTAATCGGAAGCGTACCTGAATTCATGAAGATAAATTAGAGAAAGATAGAGTTTTTCACAGTCAAATCTCTTTAGTTTCCTAAGATACTCTATGGATTCTCTCTCTTAATAGTGAAAGAGGAGGAGAGAAAATATTACGTATTATGATCTGACTTAGAGATCACAACCCTTATAATGACCATTATATACTAACTTAAATTATATTCCCATAAATCCTTAATTAGTATTGGGTTTCTACACATTAAAACCCGTACCCAATAGATATCTGTAGAGCCCAATTAATAGATCACTTATTTGGCTCTATTAAATTAGATAGTCTATAATATAATTGTCATTTAAAATGTAAAAATTAATAATATTCCCAACATTTGTTTGTCCCAAAAGTTAGGGTTTTCAGATTGGTCCTCTTTCATTTCAACATTGTAGTTTGTCGCTGTTGCTGCCGCCGCCGCTGCAGTCACCCTCATTCCAATCCGTCATCGTTGCTCACCGTCGCTTCCCTTACAGTCCGCTGCCCTACTTCGTGGTGGTCCCTTGCTCGTCCTTTGGTTTCGATTTTCTTTAATTTCTTGAGATACCCAGTGGAGAAAATGCGCTTAGACAACCTCTTTCCCTCTTTGTGATCACAGGTCTTTGGGTTTCTCTCTATGAGCGTCACCCTTCAGAGAGATCGTGCTGATGATGTCTTTTCATCGTGCTGCGTTTCCCTTGATTTCGGTAAATTAAAATCAATCAATTTGATTTGATCTTGTTTGGTCGATTTTCGTAATTTATCGTTTTCTTAATAACACCCGTATATATCATAGATACAAAGAAAAGAGATAATAATTTCTTATTTATTTATGGAGAAGAAGAAAATTTGTAAGACAAATAAAAGAGAACATTAATGTAGTACTAGAAGTGTTTTGTCCAACTACAAAATGTCATGCAACACTTCATGGAGCTCACACTATTTCCTAACGAGAAAATTAGGTTGTAAGTCATAATTATATATATATATATATATATATTTATACTTTATACATATCACGATTTATCTATCTATAGATTTCTGTAACATCAGTGTGAAATAAAACTTAAAATTTCAAAATCTGTTCGATAGACTAGGTCTTTTAATAGTACTCCTGAAAATTTATTTTCTACAAATAATGTGAACGTGCACTAGTGCAAATAATTGAGTAGCTTGATTCATACTTATAATAGTTGGTTGGAAAGTTATAAAAATTCAGTTTTCATTACAACTCCTCTAGGATGTCCTCAACTATTAAATTGACGACATTTCAGTCCCCCCCCCACCCCCCCCCCCCCCCCCCCCCCCCCCTTTTTTTTTTTTTTTTTTGAGCTTAAATAACCGTGAATTCTTGAAAATATTGCAAAAGGTCTGAATTATGTAACATACGTAAAATTTCTCACGGTTTTCCATTAGATTTTTGGAGACTCATTTGAGGTAGCTGGATGAAGGGACGGTCCCTAGCATCTTCCCCCCTTGTCTTCGACTGTTTTTCGAAATCTATGATTCTGTCTCTTGCTGGGATTGCGCGTTTGATGTTGGAAGATCATTTGAGATTGGTTTTGTGGTGTTTTGGATTGGGAACTTGGGAATTTTCCGGCTCAAATATTAGGCCGTTTTCATTCCCCGCTACTGCCACACTCGCGGCTTTTCCTCTCAAGGGACTGGGTAACAAATTTTCGAAAACGCTATTATCTAATTTTATTAAAGAAGCCTTTTATTCTTGTATTAAAGTAAAAAAGAATACAGAAAGAATAAGTGATCCCCATTTTGATATATTCCTTTGCCATTTTATCAAATGCCCTTATATGTACTATTTCCTCTCCAATCCGCATATTCAATCTTTTCAGTACTAAATCTTATAACTTTATAATATGTAATTGGAACTTTAAAAATAATAGCAATGAATAGACTCAGTAGACAAGAATCGCGGCACCAAACAATGGAGAGGGAATTTAATGAGATAGACTTCAAACATCACCATATTAAGCACCATCACTAATAAAATCCACCATATATACGAGTTCTATAACATAAGACTCACATTTTATTAATTGGCAGTGTTTAACATTAACATTATCTTTTAATATGGTGTGGATTTAACTCAGGTAGGGTCTTATAGGTTAAATAATCTTGAACGTCATTGAGACTAAAAGCAATAAAATAATAACAACGACGACGACGACAAAAATAGTATAGTAGTATAGAGTGATGACGGATCACATAATTGTAATGAGTATGGCATACGTCCAATTCCAAAGACAAAGCAATAATATAAACAAGGGTTAAGAGAACTAGAATACATTCCATTCATAATTTAGGATTAATGTACTTTTCTTTTTTTTTTTTAAGATTTTCAATCTTTCAATAATAAAAGAAACGATCATAATTGTTAATTTTTTTCCTGCCATTAATTGAGAAAAAAAAATGTTAAAAAAAAATGGAGAGATCGTTTTAAAGTCTCATTCAATGGGGGGCAAACCAAAAGCTAGCATGTTAGATCCTAAAAATGGAGATATAGTTTTATTCAAAAAAATAGAAACTTTCTTTATAATTGGTATGAAGTATTCTAATTCTACGTAAAAGCTAATAATGTATTCCTATGATCTTATTCTTGCCTATGTCGCATAATTTACATAGCCAGATCACCACCTTTGGGCCCTTAGGACAAGAATCTAATTGGAGAGTACCTAAGGTTTTTTTTTTTATTTTTTTTTTTATTTTTTGCCATTTAGTCCTTTACATTTGCTTTGCTTTCTGGCTTTTGACAGTGGCCCCCCTTAGGCCATGATTGGCTTGAAACAGATACGGTTGTCAATTATTATTGGAAAAGAAGTTCCAAACAGATTTCTTTTGAATTTAACATCAGACCTAACTTTTCACGAGATTGCTCCAACAATAATATTCGTTGCTTTTCCATATCTTGTCACAGGAAAGAGTAGAAAAAAAAGAGTATTTTAATCTTAGTAGTCAGCTAAAAAGAAAACAGTAATATCACACGTCTAACATTAATTAGCATTCAAATAATTGACGATCTAACTAATTTATTCATGACAAACTAGATGGTGCAATTATTAAAGGGGTGGGTCAAATAATGATAAGTTTCTTTTAGCAAAAAATAATAATAATAATAATAATAATAATAAGTTTAACAATGGGTGATGATCACATGGTGAAAGGAGGATCTATTTACAAGCGTCAATGCTTTTATCAAGTCAAGAGTTTGAATCATGTATCACAAATCTGTTAGGTTTTACAAGTACTAGGCGGACGATCCCCACTGAAAGCATATATTTGAAGAAGTTGGGTTCAATGCGTCGTGAAAAATTACTTTTCCGAGCGCTAACTTTATAAATTTTTGTGTGAACATAAAACCCTCAAATTTAATTGGGAAGAAAGTGGGGAGAAAATAGGTTTGAGACCACCCAACCTCATGTTCCATTATAGTCCATCCCTAACTTTCTAAATCGAAAGAAACCCTAATAAGAATTAATAATAATTATCATAATTTTTAATCGACCTAATAATAATATTTATAAAAAGAACTTCTAAACTGATGAAACCAAAACTAAATAATTAAGAATAAATACCTATCAAATTGATTTGATTTTTGTTTGGTTGGTTTCATAATTTATCGTCTTCTTAACGGCAACCTTATGTATCATAGATACAAAGAAATGAGAAAATAGTTTTCTTATATGAATATGAATAAGAAGCAAATTTGTAAGGCAAATAAAAAAGAACATCAATGTAGTACTATAAGTGTTTTGTCCAACTACAAAATGTCATGCAACAGTACTTCATAGGTCTCACATTATTCTTGAACGAAAAATAATGCGATATATCACAATTGTAATATGTATTCATATTTAGATATATCATAGTTTATTTGTTGTTCAAATTTATGTAACGTTAATGTTCATTTGTGTGAAATTAATCTTAAATTTTAAAATCCGTTCGAGAGAGAGACGAGGTCTTTATGGTACTCCTTAAAATTTGTCTTCTATAAATAACGTGAAAACATACGTTGGTGCCAAGTTGAATAGCTTGACTCACATTCATAATGGTTGTTTGAAAACAAGTGAAAATTCAGCCCACGTTTGGTGATACAGTTGAGTTTAAACTCAACTGTATTTTACGGTTGGTTTTTTGTTTTCTTCTGAAAAAGTCAATAAAAATTATAACTAGTTTTTAAAAAATCAACCAATCTCAGTATTCATCACAACTCTTATAGGATGTCCTTTAGGAAACTGCCACATTGCCATGGCTGCAGAGGAGATATGACTGGATAGAAAAGTGTTGGCCGAATATCCAGTAATTTTCAGTAACATTCTCCCCCCTCAAAGCCATTTATTCCTATGTTGCGCTACAAGTTGAAATCTTATCCCTTCCATTACAAAAAAAACAAAGTTTGAGTTTATTACACCACCAACTGTGACTTCATAACTTGTATGGATGTGAAAGCTTTGCTCAAAAACCCCAAGAGCAATTTCATTATCCTTATTTATTGGGACCATTGGAAATTGGAAATTACATTATTTTTTTTCATAAATAACCAAAAAAAAAAAAAAACATAATCTACTTTGGCTTAGTCACAGCTAAGCTTACTTATAGCCTAGTCTATTTATGCAATGCTGGGGCACCAGCGCGTCTAACACTAAACACTAATAGAAGGTGATCCCATCAGGTTGTGAGACTCGTTTTTTTACTAATAATTGTAATGTTAAACGCCAATTGTATCCCCAAGCATTTCTTCTGTGCAGACTGACTAACCTCTTTCCATGCCCACATTCCTAGTAAATTGCTCAATAATTATTACATCAAACTGTATCACTTTTACCTTTATGAAAATTGAGCAATTTTTTGTGCAAGTGATTTTTATTTTTAATTTTTAATTTTAGAATTTCCCACCTTGTTTGGCAATAACTTTCTTGGGTGGAATCTTGGCCTGCAGCACTTTCCTGCTGGTCATGATCCGGAGACTTTGCCTCAATATATCAACCTCTCTGTCTTTGTTGCGCAATTCTTGTTCCATGGAAGCCAACCTTGACTTCAACTCTTTTATGGTCTCTTCTTTTACTTGTACCTCTCTTTTTAGCTCCTCTGCCATGTCTTCCTCCTCTGCTCTCCAATAAAGGCCACCTTCTACCCAAAAAAAAAAAGGTGTGGCAAGTCAGTGTTACTTGCACATGAATATAAATATTTGGAGGAAAAAAATGATTTTGAGAAGAACGATATCCTATTAGTAGAGCTCTGTTTTTAACGGTTGAATCTTAATCAAATTATGTCAGTAATGATTAGGATTATTTAATTTTCAGAAACATGCACTATCGGTAGGATTATAAAAAGCTGAAAATTTTATTATTTTCTCCTTAATATTGGGGTCATTGTAAAGGAGGATTTGGACCCAATTTGTAATAATGCAACCAAGTGTAACAAATTTTTATGAGATTAAATGGGTCATCTCAATTAATCAAGAATCTTTTAGCTAGAATAAGGCTCAAAGCTCTTGAAAGGTGTCATGTCTAACTTGAAATGCTTAGGATTCCATGTGATGGCAATTATTATGTAACTAAAATTAAATACAAATAAAAATAAATAAAAATAAAAAACAGTAAACTTGGCAAGAATAACACTATTTATACGCACATGTTTGTCTAATTAAAAAGCTTTTAAATGCAGATTAGATCTGGTCAAGTACACATAAGAATTATCAAGGCCATACTATGAATGGATTTTTCTTCATGTTCCAACTTATATTAAATAGTCTTGAATTGTGTTAGCCATGAAATATTGTACTTGGTATCATTTTTTTCTATAAAAGGAAGTACACAAGGAATAAATGCTTGGGATGGAGAAATAAAGTGATGAAAACCACCGTCATTAAACTCAAGTGGGTTTCTCAGAGGGAAAAAAAAAACCCTGAAGTGGGTTAAAATGAATAACAAAATGCATGAATATAGAGGGTTGGATGGGACTAGAACTACCAATTTTGCTGCCCCTTTTCCATCTATACGACATGTAATACAACAAGCTCAAGTTCATTTTTACCCAAAAAAAAAAAAAGGAAAGAGAGAGTACCAAATAATTACTAAGAATAGAATAATCCAAGAAAACTTTTAATCTATGAAGATTCCATACTTTTAGCACTAATTTTCCAACATTTGCTATCAAAAAACCCAAAAAAACAAAAGAAGGAAAAGAAAAGCAGACATTGAAAACTTCCTCCTATGGACAAAAAAGAAGAACTTTCCTCTTTCCGCCCCACTATCAATTTTATTTATTTATTTAAATTCTTTGTTGCTACAACTTTGGCTCCTTTGGCCCCTGATCATATGTAGACAAAATTATCAAGTCCAGTCATACAAAATGAGAAGAAAGAAACATAGAAATTAGACTTCACAATTAGGACTAACTTTTGTGTTTGTAATCATATTTTAAATGTGTTTTATGTTTTTAGAGAGAGATAGAGAGAGAGATTACCATGAGTCCTTTGAATGAGATCATCAAGCTCCATCTTGATTGCAAGGTAAAGTTGTTTCCACTTCTCAACAGTCTCATCTCTCCTTTCTCTCTCCTCCCTCATTTGATCCACCAAAAAGTAATTAGCACCCAAAAATGCCAACTCTTTCCCAACATTAATATTAACATTATTATTATGATGATTATTATTATTATTATTATTATTAACTCTCCCCTCCTTCTCTCCCACACCTCCCAACTCCTCAATTTCCCTAATCCTCTCATCCTTCTCCTCCACCATTGCCTTCAACATCTTCAACTCCTCCTTCAACTTCTTCCTCTCTTGCTTCCACTCTGCCTTCTTGAATGCAAATGCCATCATTTCCCTCTCATATGTTGTTGTTGTTGTTGTTGTTGAAGTAGCTGTTACAACACTTCCACTCTTCTTCTTCTCTGATTTTACCCTCTCATACATTGGCTTGCCATGGGAAATATTCACTTCCTCTTGGATAAACCTTATCTTCTCCTTCAACCCCTTCGCATTTTTCTCACACAAACCACGCCCCCTCCTATGCTTGCTTGAACTCCCACCCATTTGGAAGGAAAATAACCAAAATCCCCAAAAAAAAAAAAAACCCCAAAAAAAAAAAAGAAAAATTTTCAATGGCTTTTCCCCTCTCTCTCTCTCTTGGGTGTTTTTGAGAAAGTGATAATTTTATGAGTGAGTGACATAAATTCTATGAAGAGGCTCCTTCCCTCCTCCTCCTTTAATGAGAGGAGCCTACTTTGGGGCTTTTTGCCTGTTTTTATAAGCTAAAATTGTTATGGGCCTAACTAAGTTGAATTATTAATGCTAGTGTCAATAAGGCTCGTGAACGCCTGTCTCTTTGGATAGTGATTTTTTTTTTTTTTTTTTTTTTTTTTTTTTGCATCAACGGATTTGACACATACATGGCCATTATTGTTAGTGTAAAAGGGAACAAAAGCTTAGTCACATGCGCAAGTATAATATTTTGGTTAGGATTTTTTTTTTTTTCCCATGTGGTCTAAAAAAACAAAAATAAAAATAAAAGCCTTGTTTATTAAATACTGTTTTTAACAGTCATATCTTTATTAGATTCTATCAGTTTTAAATGCACCAACAAATTCATATTCTGGAGAATTTTATAATAGAAAATAAAAAAATATCTTATCGATAGCATTTAATTTTTTTATATTAAGATTATAGTACTACAGAGTAATAATATGATAATGCAATGAAACTTTTTTTTTTTTTTTTTTGGTGAATAATGCAATGACACTTGACACTACTATGATTGATTTTTTTTTATTTTTTATTTTTATTTTTGGAAAAAAAAGGAGAAATCACATCTCAATAATTAGGCAAATAAGCCAGGTTCGAATGGGGTCTACACTTATTTCTTCAAATGACATTGTTTGACATGAGAACAAGGGCCTTTTGTCCTAGAATAAAGAGCATCCAATTCCTCTCATAGTTTCAAACTTTGTATGGGACTATCACTATGCATATATCCATACAATCCTCAATTTCACCATTTCCCTTCTCAAGTCCCACCCCAAAGTAATTCTATTGTTTCCAAATCAGACAAGTTTTTATTTAGCTTCCTTCCTTCACCATTTCTTCCAGTCCTCCATCACTGACATTAATTTCCTTGCTGGTTTCTTCTTTACCTAGTTTTTGTTACCACCTCCCTTACTGAAAAAGAAAAAAAAAAAAAAAAGTAAAGAAATCTGTAAAACGAATAAACAAAAACAAAACAAAATTTTATTGTATTATATTTCTACAGTATTTTCTCTAATAAAAATTTAAATTTTTTATTAAAATTTATAATCCAAACAGATCATAATTTTGTATTTGATTTTATTTAATCATCTTTTGCATTAAGAAACATGCTAATCTGATAGAATATCATATCAATAAAAAAAAACCTACGAGAAATTACTTTGATTTTTTTTCTTTTCATGGAAAGGATTTAAAAAAAAATTATTGTAGAATCAAGAAGTTTTTCAAAAGAAAGAGAAATGACAACAAGGGCGTAAAGGATGACGGTAATTCTAGACTTCTAGCAGTTAAACAACATATTTAAAATGTGGCATTCCTGTTACAATTCTTGGAGAAAAACTATATTTACCGTACGTGTTACCAACTAAAGATAGTAAAAAGGTAAAACTTTTTTTTTTTTTTTGCCCTCCAACTATGGCATTCTGTTCTCTTTCTAATTAGCAGATGATAATAAGCCATGATAGTGGTAACAGGAAAATTACCTATATCCTAATGTAGAACCACCGAGTTAAGAAACAAAATGCTAAGAAGAAATTAGAAAAATAAATAAATAATTAAGTAAGCATATTAACCGTAAACTCATTATTTATTGAATACACTAATCATGAGTATTCTATGATCACATGCTTAGCCTAGTCGATTTTGTTAGGCCAAACAGATTGCTAGGCGTGACTGTTGCGAAATAAAAATATATCTCACAATAATTTCATAAATTGAGAAAGTTTATATTCTTTTTATTTTTATATAGAATAAGGTACTAGTAAAATAAGATAACAAAATTCTCAACAGATTTTTTTCAAAAAAAAAAAAAAAAACAATTATTTAATTCTTTAAAAAAAAAAATTGTAGTTATCTTTTCTGATAGCAACAAACACTGCTTGTTGCTGTTCCATAACAGTAACCAGATTGTTGAAAAGTTATATGATAGACAAATAAAAACACCAAAATCCAGTTCCATGATTAGGAGATCCAAATTAAAAACATATCCGACTTTGAAGGTGTCATATGACAAAAACAAACCTTCCACGCATCAAAGAATGCCTATTTGCTTGCCCATAAGACACCCATGAATATATATATATATATATATATATAGAGGGTTGGTCTTTATCTGGTACCGGATGATATACGATAAATGTGAGTTTCAGTTATTGAGAATGTGAACTTCAATTATTAACAATGTGAATTTATGCAAAAGGAAATGTAAAATGAGAGAAATTTACTTTCACTTTAGCTACATTTTCTCCTGCATGAATTCACATTCTCAGTAACTGAAGTTCACATTCACAGCAACTAAAATTCACATATCGAATACTTTACGGTACCGGATACGAAACTTTGTGTATATATATAAGATATGTTCAATCTGTATTTATGGCTCTGGAAATCTTTGGATTCCCTGGCTGAAAATGACCTGCAGTAATGACTGGTAGGAATAAGAATTGAACAAGAGGGCATGAAGAAATGGAAATGTGAATTTATGCAAAAGGAAATGTAAAATGAGAGAAATTTACTTTCACTTTCGCTACATTTTCTCCTGCATGAATTCACATTCTCAGTAACTGAAGTTCACATTCACAGCAACTAAAATTCACATATCGAATACTTTACGGTACCGGATACGAAACTTTGTGTATATATATAAGATATGTTCAATCTGTATTTATGGCTCTGGAAATCTTTGGATTCCCTGGCTGAAAATGACCTGCAGTAATGACTGGTAGGAATAAGAATTGAACAAGAGGGCATGAAGAAATGGCTCTTGGACAAACTAAGACCAGTACCACTAGTAGGCCCAATCTCATTAATTTGGTTACTCCAGTGACTTGCACTTCCTTGCAACCAAACCCGTTTGAGGCAAGCAAGAATATATACTTACACACACAAATACGTGTGGCATTTTCCTTTGGTTGTGGGGTCATCTTTTGTCCATACTAGTCTTTTTGCTGTTGGAGAATCTTGCGGTAGGGTAAGAAAAACTACAATATTAACAAGACATTATTTTTACTGTTTGAATCATATCAATAATATAAAAGTATATTTTAACAATAGCTAATGAAAATCTATCTATTAACCATATTTTTCCATATCCCAACAAAGAGTAATGCTAGCTAGAGATGTATTTAACTTAGATGTTCCTTTATTTGTGTCGTATTTCCTGTGTCTCCAATAACATTTTAACACGTATTTAAGTTTATGATTTTTTAATTGATATGATATGATGTTGTAATTAAAAAAATTTTACATGACGTGTCATGATATTATTAAAGGAACATGATAATGACATGAATAAGGGGCACATGAATGGTATCCGCTAAAGACATTATTAATAATTTTTGAATATCAATTTACGTGATAGTGAATTGTTATATTTTCATGAATAGACACAATTAATTAATACGACAATCTTTTAAACATCTATAAGTAAAAAATGACAATTTATATATCACGTTTGTTTGTAGGTGAAGGCTAAGACATTTTGCGTACAATTTTTTTCAACAAATAATTATTCTTTTTTTTTTTATCTCTTTATCTCTTGGAGTTTGGACCTTTCCTCGTAATTTTTTTTGGACAAAATCGCTTTTAATAACGTAAATGGCCTTTTCCTTTGTTTGGTTTGCACCCTTTAATTGTATCTCTCATCTCTAGGTCTTCTCTCTTCTCAAGGTATTTTTATCTAATTTTGCTCACTCTTGTCCTATTTCTTTTTTAGTTAAACAATAGAGATTATTGTTTTGGTTGAAAAATAATTTACATTATTGCTTATTCATACATTGAGACAGAAATGCAGAAGGGTGGGCTTAAATTTTCTATGGTGAGTCCATTCTACAAGATAGGGCCATAATTACATTACTAGATGTGGACATCTCACTAACTTATGTAGTAGTCGAGCATCTTTTGTGAGCCCCTACATAATTTAGGATTCCAATATTTCTATTTAGGTTCTTCTCTTTTCAAGAAAGAGATTGCGTGTGAAGTTATATAAGAGTTTTTTTTTTTTTTCAATCTTTCTTTTTATTTTTTGTTATAGTGTGATCATAATTCTATGAGATATTCAAAACTAAGCATTAGGAGAGAGATCTCATGGCCCTCTTACTTTGGACAACTCATACGACACTGTCAAAGGTTGGGTTCTAGCTAGCTCTAGTTTTGTTTTATTGGAATTTTGTGGAATACCTACATGTGTCGTTTTAATATTTCTTTCTTTATTTATTTATTTATTTTTTTGGCTAAAGGATCATTCTTTCTTTTCCTTGACTTGTAGTAGGGTATAGAATGAAATTTCTTTTTTACAAGAAAAATGGGAGCTACTGAGTTGTGTAGGTATGAGAAATTTAGATATGTTAGCAATTAAAGGCAAATGAGGCAGAAAACATAGGCCAAAAGTTAAATAAAAAAAAAAAGAAAAGAAAAAACATACTTAATTAGTCCCAATTAGGGCAATGCCAAATTTTGACACTGGGTAAGAAAATCACTCTCCAATGTAATGGCTTTTTTTTTTTTTTTTTTTTTTTTTGCACTATATTTTTTTTTTTTTGGGAACTTGGGACACCAAGCATTACTATATTAAATCTTTAATATTTGATTGCTTTTGATCAATGTGTTATAGCTTCTTCATTAATCATTAATACAAGATTGTCATTTTAAAATTGTCTCAAACTTAAAAGTTTACTTTTTACAAATTCTAAAGCTTAAAATTTACGACAAAAATAGATCAAATGATAGTTGAAAGAGTATTATGTATTGGTAAAAAAAAAAAAAGAACTCAAAAAACATTTTTTTAACATTTCTTTTTATCAAATATGACTTATATTGGCATGGAAATTTGAATTAAAATAGTCTTATTCAACATTTCTCTAACTTAGTTCAATTTTATCGCGTGTGTGCTTTTTTTCTTTTTTTTTTCTTTTTTTTTTTTTTTTAAATTTGCACTTGTTACACTATAATGTAATGTTGAAAATTACACGTATCCATGGATGCTCCTTGGTTGAGAAGCTCCCATAAAAACCAAATTACCTGGCAAGTTACCCAGAAAGGAACCGAGCCATTGTTATGGGAATAATTTGGGAGAAAGAGATAAATAGTATTATTCTAAAGATATTGGTGATAAATAACTTACTTATAAAATGTTTGAGATATTTGGGATTAATTCGAGAGATCGCTCTAGCTTTCTCCGAGTTGACTGAATATCTGTGTGTTATCCTATTGATTTGTGGACTTTAAGTCCATTTGATGGTTCCTTAATCGTTCAGTAGCTTGCCAGTTAACTTATTCCGAGATCTATTCTGTAAACTTGTCCCTCTATCAGTGTATGCCTCTTGTCTTTTAGTGGCTTGTTAATAAAACTTTTTTTCCAGCAAAAATATTTAAGATAAATAATATATTATGATAAATAATTTATTTATGAAGTATACTTATGATAAATTTACCTTATAAATATTTTCGTAAAAAAACGTTTTACCATGAGTATGCCATTTATCTCAAATACTTTAAAATGTGTCATTTATCGTAAATTAAAAATAAAATAAAAAAAAGTTTATTTGTTACAATTTTTGGATTGATATTTATGGAATTTATTGCAATACGTACTTTGCATGTCAGTTGATGTTTCTCGAATTGATAAATCACCTTGCAGAAAAATTAATGCTCTAGGCTATACAATTCCATATAATTTATTGTGTGGTCAAATCCATTTTGTACTCCAGTAATTTTGATAAATCACTTTTGTTCCCTCATAAGTCGCAAAAAAATCTTACCTTTTTAATAAAAACAATTTTTGTAGAATACGATTATTTATACTGCGTTAATAGTATATGTTCAATCCAAAATAATTAGTCAAATGTATGAATATCATATTAACTGACTAAATTAATTGTAAATAACATAATGTTCCTGATAGAAAAGTGATGACTCCTTAAAAAAAAAAAAATTGAAGTTATTCAAATTCTTTTATCAAAGAAGTCCCGCACCAACATCCCAACGAGCCATCTAATTAAAAGGACCCTCCTATACTACGTCCTGAGAAAGCGGCAAATAACCTTTTTTTATATAATATAATTCATTTATGATTTACAGTAAAATTATCTTATATATATATATATATATATTTTTTTTTGGTTAATAATTGTTTGTCATAAATACATTATTTCAATAAAAATATTTAAAAATATTCTATTCAATATTGTAAATAGGCCTATTTGCCATAATTTCCGTTGAATTATTTGGTCATGTAAAACTTATTGGATACAATTAAAGAACCAAATGAATTTCAAACCACCCCCCCCCCCCCCCCCCACATTTTATTTTTACTGTGTACATCAGGTTATTCACTAAGACATGAAAAAAAAAAAGATGTTATTTATTAAATTTATCAACAAAAGAAAATTGTTATCTATGAGCTTGGCCAATAACTCAAGGGAGATTTGTAGGATTTTTCCTTAAAAAACTAAATATCTAAATTATTATCTCAGCTATAAGTATCTCTATTTTTTTTAATTAAATAAGTATAAAGAGTTAAAAATTTATATAATTTAATGAAGAAAAAATATTGAAATATATTTATATTAATTAATCAGAAGTGCCCAGGGTCTAGAATTGTCTCAAAGGTCCTAATATCAATACATTTTAGACCACGTGAATTGACTTGAGTTAAATGGAATATTTACACACTCTCTCAAAACCGCCATCTGTCCATGTTAGCTTTAGTGAGCCTTTTTCTTTATCTGAGCCATTCTCCAAACGGCCGTTTGTTTCTCACACTTAATTTAAATTAAATTATATTTTTTTTCCATATTTTTTATCTTTTTAAAAAAATCAATGAAAATTACTATTTAAATTTAAAAATCTCAACTCAACTCAAACTTAATTTATACATCAAACACCCCTAGATTGCCACCTGTAATGTTTACGAAGAAAAAACCTCTTGGAAGAATTTGTTTTATAAGGAGAATTTAGGTTAGATGGGTAGTTTTGGACAGTTATTTAAAAACGGACCAAACTTTTTTTCTTCAAAAAATGACCAGTCACAGTTAAAATATTGATTGACATATTTGATCACTTGATAAAGTACATATTAATAAAAGTATATATTGATAAGGTCAATCACCAAATGATCAATTTTGTGATTGAATCATACTAAGAAAACAGTCCTTTTCTAGATTTAATAAAACTTGAGAGTACATCTATTTAAAAAAAAAAAAAAAAAACTTAAAGCTTAAAAAATGTAAAATTTCCCGCCTATACTTTTTTTTATAAATATATTCATATAGAAGAATGTGTAACGTAAGATTAAGACATATTTGATGGAGTAGTTTGAGTTGAGATTTTTAAGTTTCAATAGTAAATTTTTTTGAATTTTTAAAAAAGATAAAAAAAATTTTGGAAAAAAAATAAAAACTTTTTAGGAAAAAAACAAAAAAAGTTTGAGTTGGATGGGTAAACCAAACATATCCTTAGTTTTGATTAGTATAATTTACCTTCTCGTTTATCTTTACTTTTAAAGGTAAAATAGTTTTTTTTTTTAATTTTTTGCTTATACCCTAACCCTCTTTTGCTTATACCCTTATTTAAACGTTCTTACATTCAAATTTGTATTTTTTATTTTTTTTAGAACCAAAATATATAAATAGTATTTTAAATATTCCTTCCAAAATGGTATTTTTCCATGTTACTTGAGGTAATATGCTGTAACGCCCCTCCAAAGAATGTTAGCTTAACTAAAACTTAATGGTTGATTGAAATAGATCTTGGACTTGGACTTATTTATTACTGAGTAGTTTAAAAGGTGCTACATTTCTAAATGTAATCAATAAAAATAAAATAGCTTCATACATAACATTTACACTTGTCGTGAGATTTTCGAATCTCGTACTCAGAATATAATTCTCTTATTTTTTCGTTTATGTTAAAAAAAATTTAAATAAAATGATTAAAGACTAATTTAAATGTAAAAGATAAAATGAGAGTTTTTAAAAATAAAAATAACACTAAAGTTGAAGTACATATATAAACCACCGATGGTGGTGATGGCGTGGTAACAAATAAGGCATACTTAGAGCCTTCGCTTTTATTAGGTCTCAAGTTCAAGTCGTGATGCACGCAGAGTCTAGCCTTTAGTAAAAAAAGATTATTTGTATGCTTTTAAAGCTTGAGGTATGTTAGCTATGAAGACTTAGGATTAGGTTTATTGTCATCTAATCGATGCGACTAGTGAGCTCAATCAATAATCATTGGAACGGGAGAGTGAGAATACCATCGATCCCCTTTTATTTGTAGGGGGAAAAAGTGCATGTATGAGATTGATTAAAAAAAAATAAGATAAGCATTAGGACAAGTATAAGGACAATTATTTGGTTCTTTAGAGGAAAAGAAAAAGAAAAAGAATAAAATGAGGGTTATTAGTTTGGTGAGCTTTTCATGTTGTGGCCATGTTTTACACGCAATTGGCTGAGCAAACTGACACCCAAGTAATGGTACTTTAAACTATGAACTTATCTGAACCAAAGCTGAGTAAGTAGAAACATATGCATGGATATAATCATGTATGAAATCCTCATTTTATTGTATCCACTTTCAATCACTCTGAAATATTCTCAGTCAAAATTGTCTTGGACCCCGTCAAGTGTAAAATCGGGTTTAGTACTCGATAGGCCATGTATGTCTCATTAGAGTTCTTTTTATAGTACACCCTAGTTTGACCCTTTTCAATTCAATCTGATTTCAATGACGTATTACAGAAACCATTTTCAGTCTGTCTCAGTGAGACCCTTTTTAGAGTATCGTCTCAAATAGGCGGGTTATTACATATGCTCTGTCCCGGGATGTTTCTGATTGCTAGTTGCCACTATCACTATGCTTATCAGTAATAGTTTTATCGTGTTACCGGTGGTAGATTACCATGTTATTGATAGTTCCTAACGTGTTACCAGAGATATTCAATCGGCCTACTAAAAACAGTGCGAGATAGCTACTTGGTAAAGTACTTTCACTGGCCATTAGAGGACCTCGGTGAAGTACTTGTGCCAATCTAGAGAGATCTAACCAGAAAAAGAAAAAAAAGAAAAAAAAAAACAACAACAACATCAATAAGGTTGGCGTCAAATCTGGCTAGATCCATTCAACACAAGTGAGAGACTTGGAAAATCAAAAGGAGACACTGCTTTCCTGTAGTAATAATCGACTTATTGATTAGCGACTGGATCTATCGACTCCTAAACTCAGTCATTAATCCTATTGTAAATCGATCGTAGAATCACTAGTTATAATAACACGCTACAGTTATGTTTCAATACATAGTAACCACTTGGTAAAAATAAAAACTATATATGTAATAGAAAATTACTCCTTTGCATTAGCTATTCTGAAAAAGTGACCGATAACTTCTGTGAGCAATCTTCTAGTTTAATAGCGTGTGTGGGAGATTATGAAAATTCAACTCCATATTCCCTTCATGTGAGTTTTCATCTTCTTCAATAAATAATGTCACGTTTATTAAATTATTATAACATACAAGGTATTTTGATTAAAATGATATGATACTATTAAAGGATTTATGAGTCGAATTTTATCCATAAGCTATCTAACAAAAGTTCAAAATCACCCAAACCATCACTGTTAGAGCCAAGTAAACAGAGAAGTTATGTCGAGATAAATCGGAGCTGCAGCCAATTCGGAGTCGAGTTACTTGATTAAATTGGCGTCGTAGATGGCAGATCATAAAACCGCAAAACATGATGATCGATGCCAAAGCAGAAAATAAGCCCCTCTATCTTCCCCCAAAAGAAAGTTTATCTGCAATTTGTTCGATCAATTCTACAACATTAGTTTCCATATCATTTCAAAGTAAAAGTGATTAGTTAAAAGATGCATATATTTTTTACATGTGATTTAAAGTACGATAAATTAAATAAGCACGTGCAACGTACGTCGAACAATACTAGTAGAAGTTAGAGGGCCTCAATGTAGAGAAGCAAACAGAAACGGGCCTAGAAATAAGCTGAAATCCCATTCGCTCTTGACTGCCCAGAATGTGTACAAAGTTAGGCTAACGACCATGACGGTGCAAAGAATTGTTAACTGTCCCTGTTGTCAAATATTAAGTTAATTTACGAATTAATACAAGACATACAATATGAACTAGTATATACGTACACAAATATATACACATACCAAATAGTATAAGATATATGTAAATTAAGTAGTAATTATTAAGTTATATTTGTTTAATTTGTACGAATGCAGGATGGAAAATTTATCCTAGATATATATGGTTCATTTTTAATGGAGAGAAGAATGTTTAATATGTGAAAAAAAAAAAAAGACGAGGATGCTAGAGGAGTAGCGCTAGTGCATCTATTGATTTTTATTATACTAATTTGTTACAAATTTTCATAAGGCATGTGCAAATCAATTAATAGTTTTTAAATTATATTTGTTGGAGTCGTACGACTGTTGGATAAAAGACTTTCTACATATACGTAGTTCATTTTAACAGAAAGAAGACTGTTTAATATGTGGAAAAAAAGATGAGGATGCTTAGAGGAATAGTGTTAGTGCATCCAGTGATTTTTGTTGTCACCGTTTACCTTAAAACAAATGTGGAAAAGAATTTTTTTGATGGAAAGTTAATAACTTGACGGAAATTTCTCCTCACTCAAAAATATCAAACTTAATGAGACTCACTCAATAACAATGGAGCGTGCAATTCAAGAAATCGATCTCAGTAATTTATTCTTTGAAGAAAATTTTAGACCGACTCACACAATAGTAAAAAGAGTTAACTTATTTTACTGAATTATAACAACTATGTCATTTTTTAAAATATTCATGATAAATAACATTATTTTAAATTTAATTTAGATAAATAACATGTTTATGGTAAATAATTTATTTACAAGAATGTTTATAAGATAATTTTGATGTAAAAATACTTTGTAAACAAATTATTTGTCATAACTATGCTATATTACCTCAAATGTTTTTAAATATGCTATTTATCATAAATATTTTTTAAAAAAAATTATATTTACTAGTTTTCTCCCTTATTATTACTATCACTA
Source organism: Ficus carica (assembly GCA_009761775.1). Taxonomy (NCBI): domain Eukaryota; kingdom Viridiplantae; phylum Streptophyta; class Magnoliopsida; order Rosales; family Moraceae; genus Ficus; species Ficus carica. The sequence goes on from CM019746.1 coordinate 2,238,228, forward strand.
TCAGTATTATTATTGTTGGTTCTTGAACTTCTTCTTCTCTATATTATGTGTGTACATGGAGTATGCCGGAACCGAATACAATTAGGAAAAAAATATATATATACTGTAAACAATTCTTTTGGTTTTGCACGAGAAGGAAAAAAAATAATTTTGAAATAAAAGATTCCTTTCAAGTAGGCAAGTCCGACAGAAAAAGCCATCCCACATGTAAACAGTGCAAGAACAAAAAAAATTCGAAGGATGAATATCAGAAAAATAGAACAATAGCATGACAACTCCACCCACCAAAAAAGAAAAAGAAATCAAGAAAATAAGAAGAAATTTTCAAGAAATTATTTGATTAATATGCATATACATAGCTATAAGAGTGCCTTTTTGAAAACGCAAAGAAAAACTAAAGAATTACGGAGAAAAATAAACTAAAAGGGAACACCTTTTTTCCCCTTTTAAGTTTCAAATTAATTTTGCCTTTGTTGGAAGAAGTGAAGTGGCATTCCAACTCAACGACAAAAAAACAGAAAGATAGGATTTAAAAAAAAAAAAAAAAGGCATTACAATAATTTATCGTAAATAGTGATCATTGCCTCAAATAAAATGAATTCACAATGATACATCATTAATAGGGATAATAAATATTTTAATACGTATCTTGAAATTATGGTTAATCAATGTATGGTGGTATGCTTTCAATTCCTTTGAAAAAAGACGACTTCTGTTTATAATTAATGTAGGGATGCTTTGGAAAAAAATATAGAGAAAATTATCCAAATATAGTAAACTTTTTTATCATTTTCAAAAAATTTAAATTTTAAAGTTCATAATTTTATCATTTTTAAGCCGAAATGAGATTTTTTTTAATTGTATAGAATTTCGAGAGAAACAAAACAAGATCCATATTGCTAATTCTTCTGCATATATTTCAAGTTTTTCCACATTTTCACTTTAACGGTTTATTTCACTAAATGCACATATCCAAAACTCAAGCTATCTCCAACTTCAAAAACTCTATATCTAAAAAGTTTTAAAGTTTTTAAAAGTCCATAACATTTTCATTTTAAGTCAAAATAATTTTTTTTAAATTACATAGAATTTCGAAAAAAACGAAACAAGATCCATATTGCTAATTTTTCAACACACATTTCAAGTTTTTATACTTTTTCACTTCAAACAGTTCTAAAGGTAACCACATCATCTCTAAAGGTAACCACAAACGAGCCCTTAAATTTTCCATGTATTCTTTAAAAAAAAAAAAAATCTTCCAATTGGTTTTCACAACTTCCATCTTAAAAGATCTTCATGGATTTGCTATCTATTTTTTCTCACTTTCATTTTTCCTTTCCTTCTTATTTTCTTTCTTTCTTACTGAACTTAGGCTTACGTATTTCCTACTTTTTATCTCAAAATTTTTTTTTTTTTTTTTTTCCAGTTGCCATTTCTTGACCTAATAAAATAGAAGCCCAGTTACCAAACGACAACAAACAACTTGGACCACAATTTGAAGGGAAATTAAGGAGGGTTCTAATTCCCACTAAATTATAGCCAATATTTATTATAAGTTTATTCTGAAATAAAATTACATTAAACCATAAAAAACAATAATTACAGGTATATTCTATCGGTAATTCTATCACCTGACTCCATCATAATATGTAAAGTTTGAATCTCCCAACTTCTTTTATACGTTTCCAATTAACAACAAACAAAGAGAATATTTTTGAAAAAAATATCCGAATGACATAAATTTAAAGATCATTACATCAACATGACATAAAAATTTGACTATAGATTAATATGACACAAAAATAAAACTAAAATTTGTGACATATGTGGTCAATAGTGGGAAATTTGTGACATGTTGATGAAAATGGATGAAAAAAAAAGTTTAATGTTTGGATAATTTTCTCTGTACTTTTTTCCAAAGCATCCCTACAGTAATTATAAACAGAAGTCCTCTTTTTCAAAGGAATTGAAAACATACCACCATATTATTGATTAACCCTAATTTCAAGATAATTATAAGAATATTTATTATCCCTATTAATGATGTATCATTGTGAATTCATTTTTTTTTTGGGGCAATGACCACTATTTACGATAAATTATTGTAATGCCTTTATTATTATTTTTTTAATCCTATCTTACTGTGTTTTTGTCTTTCAGTTGGAATGGCACTTGCCAACAAAGGCAAAATTAATTTGAAACTATATATCTGCCATTACATAAAAGTGTATATGCAATAATGCAAAAAGTACTTATTTCTCGAATTTATGTGATTTGTACCTAAAAGGGAAAAAAAAAAAAAAATTTACGTGATTGAACTAAAAATTTTGAACATAAGTATTTGATGACCATCCGAATAAAATTTGGATATGCACATAAATAGTCATTTGAAATCATAATAATTTTTTAACAAATCTTACAAAATCCCTATGTCCATGACATATATTAGTTGTCTATTTCTTCCTTCTTTAACGTACTTAAAAACATTTCAATTGGACATAAAACAAATACAGTAAGTGAAGAGTTCAATGAATATAAAGCATCGTATATTAAGCTGCTTTTATATTAGAGAAGTCAAAAGCAACTTCTAGAAAGCTCTGTCAAACATGTCCTTACTAGGAACGGTTTCAACATGAAGGAAGGTTAAAGAAAATGTAAATAAACAACACAAAAATAAAAATAAAAAAACAAATAAATAAGTTAAAAATAAAAAACAACAACCAGTTGACTGATAAAGTCCTGAACCCGGGTGACCTAAAGAGTGGAGTCTACTCAGTCCATTTAGAAAGAGTGTAATAAGTAAAAGATTCACACTTTAGCCGGCAAAATGTAGACACCAATTCCTTTTTGGTTGTCACAAAGAAAATGGATCTCTTTTCTTTCTCCCCTCGTTTTGAACTTCCAATCGAACTTCCAAAGTTTCAAGTTTGAACTAGACTCCCTCTTTCTAGAGTGAAGCCCAAGTAGATAAAAAGTACGATAAAAAAAATAAAAAAAAAACTTTCTACTATATAATACTCCTATTAATTGTATTTTTCTGTATGTCGGATCTAATCAAAATCCCATTAAATAATAAAAATTAGATAAAATTGATAAATTCTTACTTTAATATTAAGAATAGTTTTTCGTATCTTATCGTAGAATTGTCAAATAAAAAAAAATGTGATGGTTTCATCTTGGAGATGAAAAAGATGCTTTTGAGCTTTACGTTAAACTCTTCCAAGTAAGTAAGGAAACCAAGCTAACATCATGTTTCTTTAGGCATATTATATTAGTACCCTGCATGGTGGGTTGGAACTTGAGGCTCAAATTTTTTTTATCCAAAATGTTAATGCATACAATAATGTCACATGCACGTTAGGCAAAAAGAAGTGTCACACCTAATCCTAAACCTACCTCTTCTTCCTCTTGTTTTTTTTTTTTTTTTTTTTTTTTTTTTTTGTGTGTGTGTAAAATCTTTGAGTTTCGTAGTGTGTGTGTGTATTATTATTATTATTATTTTAAATTCATTGATTATGCTAACTCACATTTTGAAGATTTCATTTGACATTCCTTCAAATAAGTTGTCTTAGACTATAAATAATTGAGTGATTGATAGGGATACAAAGTTGGCAAATTCTTATATTTAAATTTTCACTTCTATAGGCAAGGTGGTCCCTACTTTAAGAACATATGAGACATAAAAAGTTCCAACAACTCATTGAATAGAAATAATAGAAATGATTTTCAACTAATTGTTACATAAAAGTCATCTCTTAAATGAGTAAATACATTTTTTTTGAATGGTAGTCCTTACATTATTGCCTTTTTTTTTATTTTTAAATCTTTTAATGAGAACATATTCTGTTACATTTCTCATGGTAAAGATAAATAAAAACATTACCCTTCCATTTAAAAAAATAATAATAATTTTGTTGTGTTAATGAACCATCAATTTTAACATTAGGTCCACATTCATAAATGTATTATAAATATGCATCACCAGGAGGTACTCTGCCGTATGATTGTTGGGTGAGATAATCTTTCTATTGTGCTTAACACGAATGTCAAACACCCAAAAAAAAAAAAAAGTGTAAAAACTATAATTTTATTATTAATTATCTGAACCAAAAAAAAAAAAAAAATCAAAAAATCCCTTAACACAACTTTGGTCCACAAAATCTCTTAACAAAGTAGCATATTGTATAGAGACCAATTACACTAATTCATGGGACTTTTAAGAAATTAATTGGATCAAAAGCACGTACATAAGTACATAATAAACAAACAAAATTAAAAGCAAAAAGTAAAAAATAAATAAAAATAAAGTTAAAAAATTATAACATGATAGTTAGTAAAAAAAGATGAAAGACATTATAAAAATATCTTTCACCTTTTTATAATATCTGTATGTATATTAGTTGGTGAAATGCATGAAAAATAAAAATTATTTATGTGACAATAATTAAATCATTTTATGATAATATTTAGATCATTAAATGATGATAATTGAATCGTGACATGATGATTATTCAATTGTCATGTGACTACCTTTGAGGAGAAAGTCGAAAGCATTATCCTTTTACATACGTCAAGGAAGACACAAGTACAATTCGAAAAAAGAAAAAGAAAAATTTCCTTAAAAAATAAAAAATAAAAATCAAATCCTGCCGTTAAATCAGACCCACACCCAAACAAACAAAACAGGAAAAAAAAAAAAAGAGTCGTATGTTCCAGCAATGATAGTCAAGTCAACCCCATCAATCGAACGGCCAATATCGCTCCGATCCCCACACTTGAAATCTGGCGCGTCAATATTATTCACCCAAAGGATGTGGCCCCGGCACGCCAATTACACGTCGTCGCAAGGCGACAAGACGACGTGGCAAAGGGATTCCGGGGAACGAGGAGTGAGCCGTCCGATCTGATCTGATCTGAATCTGATCTGATGTGATTTAATTAGATTAGATTATGTATCTCTCTCTCTTCTTTGTTTTACTTTTGGGTTGATTATCTCCGACAAACAAAAGGTTCTCCGGATCTAGCGGAGCTTAATTTTGGTGGGGCCCACGGATTGGGATTGGTTCAATCCTGGCCGTTGATACGAAGTTCGTGGGGTCCCACTAATTTGATTGTACGTCACCAACGGACAAGAGGTTGTTCTCCATTTCAGTTGGAATCAATGGGACTTGGATTTTCTTTCCGATATCACAACCTCAAGAGACTGTACGAGAATAACGATTTTGCCATCACTCGGCAAAAAGCTGTTTCCCAGAGGTTCGCGGTCCGCGTTTTTTCTTTTCATTTTTCCAAATTGATATATATTAGATTTTAAAAAAAAAAAAAAAAAAAAAAAAAACCTCTGTCTCTCTCTCTCTCTCTCTATAATCTCTCTCCTTTCCCGTTTTTTCTTCCCTGCCGCACTTTCTCTTTCCGACGCCGGTGCCGCCGCCGCTTTAGTCTCCTCGCCACTGCAGACGCCGATCTAACTCGCATTGCATAAACAGTCCTCGTCGGACCTCCGACGAAGCTGTTGAATCGGGACCGGCATTGCCCCAAATCTCTCCGCCGCCATCTTCGCCGCCTGGGCACAGCTGGCTGGGCTAATACCCAGCCCAAAACTGCTGCAACAATCCGGACGTAAGCCTTCTCCGCCTCCTGCGGCGGAGCCAGAAGCCGACGCCTCGTTCTAGCCACCAGAGCGTAAGCTCGGGGCCGATACGACGCCCCAGTGCGTACGCCCTGGGCGCTTTTTGCAACAACAATGGTAACAACCCGACGTGTTTGTTTGGCTGCATTGTTGAATGCTGTTTAGATGTGATTATATAGTTAATGTATTTGTACAGTGTTTACATGGAGTTTCGTTGCCATTATTTCTTTTTTTTTTTTTTTGTTCTCAATTTTGCTATTTTTTTTATACGACAATTATATGTTGGATGTGTTGATGACGTTCTTGGTGCTACAGGCCGCTCAAGTTAATTTGTGGTTGGATCTCATGTCTGGATTGAGGATCCCGAGGTAGCTTGGATTGATGGAGAAATTCTTGAAGTTAATGGTGAAGAGATTAAAGTAGATTGCACCTCAGGGAAAACAGTGAGTGTTTGTTTCGATCGTATTAGGTTATCTTCTTGCATACGTGACCGGTTATGGTTAAGAGGCATCTATTTCTATAAACTTGGTAGTGTTTATGTTCCTTAGTTTTACTTATAACAATTAATATGCACGAGAAACAGTTGAATTTAGTTTCGATCGTATTAGGTTATCGTCTTGTGTACGTGACTGATTATGGTTAAGAGGCATCTGTTTCTATAAAGTTGGTAGTTTTTATATTCCTTAGTTTTACTTGTCACAATAAATATGCACAAGAAACAGTTGAATTTAGTTTGGAATACGCTATGATCTGCGTTTTTGTAGAAGAAGTCAAAAACGTTTGAATGAGCATCACAGAGATGTTCTTTCCGTTTTCGGTTTTAACTCCAAAATGAAACCTCTTTACATGATTTGATTACACTGGGAACTTTCTGATGCAAGTTTATTGCTACTAAAGAAAGAAGAGTTGGCTTGTTTGTGGTGACTTGTTTCACTTTGGCTACTATGTGGTAGAGAAAGTTTGATACTTTGCTTTGCATTTGAATAACATTTCTTGTTTTTCTAATTAAAAAAATATTTCAATGGGGGTTGATAGAATTCTTGAATATTGTGTAATCCATATCATCCTTCCTCATTACTGTGATCGTGTATTTTACTTTCGAAAAATTAACAGGATAAAAAATCATGATGTTGAAGTGTTACTATCATAGTAACGTATGGAAAAGATAGGGTGACCCTTCCAAAAAAAAAAAAAAAAAAAAAAAAAAAAAGTAATTGTACATTTTGTTGTAGGTTGTTGCCAAAGCATCTAATGCCTATCCAAAGGATCCAGAATTTCCTCCGTGTGGTGTGGATGATATGACGAGACTGGCTTATCTACACGAACCAGGGGTTCTGCATAATTTAAAATGTCGATATGACATAAATGAAATATATGTAAGTACTACGATTCTGGTCCTCCCCCTCACTTTGTTGATTGTTTGTGGATTCATTTTCAACTGGACAGTTCTTTTATAATGGAAACAATACACGTTCTTTTGTAATAAACTTCATTTCTTTCTTTGCCTCAATTTGGCGGATGTGAGGAACGGACAAATGCATTTAGTTGGTGCAAGTACTGAATTTCATAGCTGCTCGTTTTAGGTGTATTAATATTTTTCCATACGAAGCTAAACTCCCTAATTCTGTTTCCAGACTTACACAGGGAATATACTAATAGCTGTAATCCTTTTCGAAGATTACCTCATTTGTATGATAATCACATGATGGAACAATATAAAAGGGCTGCTTTTGGTGAGCTGAGCCCACATCCTTTTTGCTATCGCTGATTATGCATACAGGTAATCTCTTCAATTTTGTTGTCAGTTCGTGCTGAGGGATTTAATACTTTCATTGCCTCTGACAAATGGAACAAAATGCAGACTGATGGTTAATGAGGGAATTAGCCAGTCAATTTTAGTTAGTGGAGAAAGTGGAGCTGGTAAACGGAGAGTACAAAGATGCTTATGCGTTATCTTGCTTATATGGGTGGAAGAGCGGCCACTGATGGGCGTTCAGTGGAGCAGCAAGTCCTTGAGGTAACAAATTTCACAGTAACATGGCCAAATGTGTGATTACAGTTTGTCCTTCTAATATTACCGAGTGTCCTCTCCATTGCTTCCATTTGGCAGCTGATGTTGCACTTGCATTATAATCTGATTTACTTGCTTCTTTTTCTTTGGTGGCAGTCTAATCCTGTTCTTGAAGCATTTGGTAATGCAAAAACTGTCAGGAACAATAATTCCAGGTGGGAAACTAATATTTTAAATTTGGCTTATACCTACTTTCCAACTGTGTTAATTTCTATCCTGAATTTACTGTTATACAATTGCAGTCGATTTGGTAAGTTTGTGGAGCTTCAGTTTGACGGTAGGGGGAGAATCTCAGGAGCTGCAATTAGAACTTATTTATTGGAACGATCTCGTGTTTGTCAGTATCTGATCCTGAAAGAAATTACCATTGCTTTTACATGCTTTGTGCTGCACCACCAGAGGTAAGTTGGTCTCTATTTTGCATGCAATTGTTATTCTAAAGTAATTCAGTTGTCCTCTTATGTCTCTACAATTAAAAGTTTAGCCGTTGTTTCTTCTTTGGGCTAAAAAAATTTGATTTTTGAGATAATCAGATGATTTCTAGCGTATATTTTGCCCAATATTTCATAAATGTATTTCTTATGTTGCCCTATCCTAAATTTGGGAATTAGCTCCTTACAGAGTGCAACATCCTCGAAGGATAAAAATGTGATGAGAAAAAATAGCAAATACAGTTTATTTAATGCTAGTTGTGTAATGGTCAAATAAATGCTCTCTAGCGTTTGGTGATTAATACTATTATTGCAGCTATAGTGTTCTTTTTTTCTTTTCTTCTAGCTAAATTGATTTCTCAAGTGATTTCAGAGCATCATATGTATTCTTACGATGAATTTCTAACATCCATATTATTCTCTTTCCAAATATTAGGATGTCGAGCAATACAAATTGGGAAACCTGAGAACATTTCATTATCTAAATCAGTCAAATTGCTATGAATTGGATGGAGTTGATGATTCCAAGGAGTACCTTGCAACTAGGAAAGCTATGGACAATTGTCGGGATTGGCTCTAACGAGCAGGTTGTGTTTTTGGATACACGATAAGTATGAAATATTGTTGCTAAACCTATCCAAAAAAAAAAAAAAAAAAAAAGAAAAGGAAAGAAAGAAAGAAAGAAAATATTGTTGCTAAAGGTCTCTAAAATTGGTTCTTTTTCCAGGAAGCAATATTTCGAGTTGTGGCTGCAATACTCCACTTAGGGAACATTGAATTCACTAAGGGGACTGAAACAGATTCATCTGAACCTAAGGATGAGAAATCTCGTTTCCATCTTAAAACAGCTGCTGAACTTTCATGTATGATAATATTATATACTACTTTTAAGAAGGTGCGTAAAGAGTGATTCTAGAGTATGAAAGGCTAACCCTTTATTTGCAACTTTTGTTAGGTGTGACGAAAAGTCTCTTGAAGACTCTTTATGTAAACGTGTGATTGTGACCCGTGATGAGACCATAACAAAATGTCTGGATCCTGACTCAGCCACTGTCAGTAGAGATGCTTTAGCCAAAATTGTTTATTCAAGATTGTTTGACTGGTAAGACAGTACGTTAAATAAGTTTCAATTATGTAATTGAGAGTATAATTTAGAAGAGATTATTATCATTATTTGTTCGTTAATGCTGTGAACTCTTACTGCCACAGGATTGTGAACAAGATAAATAACTCTATTGTCAAGATCCTGATTCAAAGCACTTGATTGGGGTTCTAGATATTTATGGATTCGAGAGTTTCAAGACAAACAGGTGCTTAACCGGTATGCCTTTTGTTTTCATTATTTAGAGAGGTTAAACTATTTAAAGGGACTGCATAAATCGCTTTATTTCATGAGGTACTTGGAGGTTTTTTTTTTTTTTTTTTTTTGGTGGTATAATGCCAATGATTCCTCATATTCGGTTTATTGTGCCTATACTAATCTGATATGGAAGACAATTGGAAGACAATTGCCTATATTCGGCTTATTGTGCCTATACTAATCCTCATATTCGGCTTATTATGGAAGACAATTGGAATAAGATTTAGGAGTAATATGGGAAACAAAAAGAATAAAAAATTTAAGGGTTCTGATGTCGTGTTTACCAAAATTGTTAGGAATCCGAACGAGAAAGAATTTAATAATTCCGTTCCAATGTTTACAAGTTCAGGATAGAAAGCAAACGAAGCTGATTACCAAAATACCGTGTTGCATATTATATTTTAACTATTTGTAAAGGGTATGATGGTAATTGAAAGTCGACGTTACAAAATGGAAACAAATTTTAGACACATTCCTCAGTCAGTACTCCTGATTTTATACCTCCAAATTACTTTTCTGATGTGTAATTTAATACAAGAATTTGGAGTCATCCTCATTCAATCCCTTTACTGATTGGTAAATACACCATTGCTGTCAACATTTTCGTCTTTCCGATGCTTTGTGAAGTGGTTTCACTTGGTGCAGATAAGCCACTATTGAGGGAATGTTATTGTGAGAGCTCTTTATTACTTGTTGTTTGGTTTGCTCATGAAACGCAAGTCATTTAATGGAGGATCTTCGTTTTGAGAAATAAAAATAAGAGGATCGAACCATTTCTTCTGACATATCTTTGTTGACTCTGCGTCTTTTTCCTTTGAATGCTTTGCTCATGAAAGAATTATCCTTTTTTGTTTTAGGAATTCCTTAATAATAACCCAGTTTTCATTTCTTAGGATTTATATGACAAAGTCTTCCATTGTATTTTAATAGTCTTGGGTTTTACTCTGCTGATTTGCTTAACATTTGTGGGCTGTTAACTTGCTCTGCAGCTTTGAACAATTCTGCATCAATTTGACAAATGAAAAACTACAGCAACATTTCAATCAGGTTTGAGAAGATCCGTTTTATTTGTTTGTCTTTCTAGATCTTCCTCTCTCTTTTTTTTTTCCGACCAACCTAGATTACTGTTGACAGCATGTTTTCAAGATGGAGCAAGAAGAATATACAAAGGAAGAGATTGACTGGAGTTATATAGAGTTCATAGATAATCAGGACGTACTTGATCTTATTGAAAAGGTAGGTTGTTCTTTTCAATTTATTTTGTTTACATGGAAATTTCCTTGAATTTATACCCTTATCCTTTTTGTCTATTAATATTTTTTAATGTCAATGTTCACTTATTACTGCAACAGAAATTAAACTGGTGAAGTTTTTCTTGGAAATTGTTGTTTATGTGCGTGCCTATATGTCTTAATGCTCACTAAGTTATTGTTTCAAAATTTCATCTTTAATAAGTCTTCATCGACTTTTCCTCCCCATTATTGTGATTTCATTTTCTTTATAAAATAAAATTTTCTTTCTTTCTATAAGAATATAGTTGCTTGTTCATTAGTGATATTGGGGTTGTATCTTCACTAATTTGCTTCCCTTCTTCCATGAGTGAGCTATGTTTGACGGATGAGAGGGAGAGAAAAATTTATTATTGTATTGCTGTTATAATTTTATACACGTCTAAAAATGCAGAAGCCTGGAGGGATCTTTGCTCTACTGGATGAGGCATGGTATGTCCTGAAATATAAAACATTAACGCAATAATAAATGCCGTTTCTTTAAGATGCGATGCAGCTAGCTTAATATTTGAAATGAGATGATGACACAGCCCTCGATTATTTTTTGTAGCATGTTTCCAAGGTCAACACATGAGACTTTCGCACAGAAGCTTTATCAAACTTTTAAGGACCATAAACGACTTAGCAAGCCAAAGTTGTCACGCAGTGACTTCACAATTAGTCATTATGCTGGAGAAGTAAGTTCGAAGTTCATGTGTCCCATATGAATTATAAAACCCTTGAAGATCCTTGAATCTAATTTGGTAGAGAAGCAGCCAAACAATTTCAAGCTATTTATTTTAATGGAACGTTTTTACTTTCAGGTTACTTATCAAACAGAACACTTCCTGGATAAGAACAAGGATTATGTTGTTGCTGAGCATCAGGATCTGTTAAGTGCGTCCAAGTGTTCTTTCGTTTCAGGCTTGTTCCCTCCTTTACCCGAAGAATCTTCCAAATCATCAAAGTTCTCTTCAATAGGCTCTAGATTTAAGGTCCGGTTTTTCTTCTAAGTTATGTATATGCTTAGGCTAAATTGTTCATTTACTTTATGGTCAATTTCATTTTCTGATATGCTTTGTACAGCAACAATTGCAAGCTTTGCTTGAAACGCTGAGTGTCACTGAGCCACACTACATACGATGTGTGAAGCCAAACAATCTTCTAAAGCCTGCTATATTTGAGAATAATAACATTTTGCAGCAGCTTCGCTGCGGGGTAAGTTTTATCAGTTTGGTCTTCCATATGTGACGGGTGTGCCATCTATGTATGAGTCTAGCACTTACGTGCATAATGTGTTGGAAATAACTAATTTCAGGGAGTCATGGAGGCAATTAGGATCAGTTGCGCCGGATATCCCACAAGAAAGCCATTCCATGAATTTGTCAGTCGTTTTGGTATCTTGGCACCAGATGTCTTATTTGGGAGGTTGGTTCAACAAAATTCAGAAGAATAAAGAAGCTTCGTGTGTGTGTGTGTGTGTTAAAGCAAATTTTTTCTAATAACATACGTTAACATACGTTAGTTGTTCGATTGTAGCTGTGATGAGATCACTGCTTGTAATCGGCTTCTAGAGAAGGTGAACCTCAAGGGTTATCAGGTACATAGATTATTGCTTTTAATTTTAGAAATTGACCTGATTCTGTTCTCTATGATAGGATTTTAAGAAAAAAATCTTTTCACCTGTTTTCATGGCAGATTGGGAAAACCAAAGTGTTTCTCAGAGCAGGTCAGATGGCAGAATTAGATGCTTGTCGAAGTGAAGTCTTAGGAAGATCTGCAAGCGTCATCCAAAGAAAAGTTCGTTCATTTCTTGCTCGCAAAAACTTTGTCATGTTACGGGTGTCCGCGATTCAAATTCAAGCCTCATGTAGAGGTATCAAATTGTTTGTACTTGGTTTTCTTAGTAAAAGCTGTTTTTGTAGTTCGTGAAATTATGGCTATTGTTTGAGTATCATGCAAATGTTTTCCTGATCCTAATTGCAGGACAAGTTGCACGCTATCAGTATGAATGCATGAGAAGAGAGGCTGCTTCTGTCAAAATCCAGAAACATTATCGTATGTGTCTTGCTAGGAATGCCTACCAAAAGTTGTATTCTTCAGCTGTTCTTATTCAGGGATGTATGCGTGGGATGGATACTCGTAATGAGCTTAAATTCAGGAAGCAGACAAGAGCTGCTATTATTATCCAGGTATAAGATAGCATGACCAAAGAGAAAGTGGTGGTTGCATTGTGAAGCTTGGGGAGTTCTTAATTCATAGCTGAGTATCGTAAAAGTTCATAGACATTCAAAGATAAATTTGCTGAAATACTTTTCTTTTCATCTAAAAAGTATGGTGCTGTTTCAAGGGAGTATGCCATGTGAGATGATGCAATTATTAGCTTTAAGGCTCAAATAAATAAACAATGAATTTAAATTGGTTTTGGTACAAGGATATTCATTCATTGTAACGTTTTATGTTAACTATTTTTTATTATCAACTATTTCAGAGTCAATGTCGGAAATACTTGGCGTGCCATTGTTATTTGCGGGTAAAGAAAGCAGCAGTGACCACACAATGTGCTTGGAGAGGAAAGGTTGCACGTAGAGAATTAAGAAAGCTCAAAATGGTAATGCCTAAGTCTTATCATTCTTGTGCTCCTTGGTTTCTGCCCCACGTGGGTATTGATAATTCATTTCATATTTTTTTGATTTTATGCCAACGTTGTCCCCGTCTTTTTTAGGCTGCTAAGGAAACTGGTGCTCTTCAAGCTGCCAAAAACAAGCTGGAAAAGCAAGTTGAAGAACTGACCTGGCGTCTGCAGTTGGAGAAACGGATGAGGGTAAGGTTTCTTTGTTCTTATTATTATCAATATGTAATTTCTATCCTGTTTGTATATTCACAGTTATTACATAGGGACAATGAGTTCTATGTAATGGTACTTAGAGAATGCTTTTGTGCTATCCATTTTAGGTGTGGCTGGATTTCTTACTGATTTAGGCTCTTTCTTGTAAAAATATAGATGGTCCTTTTTTTTGGTTTTGGGGGGTGGGGGGTGTAAAAACAATGTTTTAGGAATGCCATAAAGGTTTAGTATGTATTTCTTATTCACCATTTTTGCTAACGAACTCAGCCTCTACTATAAGCCCTTAAATTGGTAAAGAATCATAAAATTTTTGTTGATTCCGGCAATGAAATATCTGCACACTATTTTGATTTGGTTCTGTGAAAATGTTGAAATCTGCATACCTCTGTTCCTTTCCTGCTTGTCAACATTGTAGATTAATCGAGTTATCATTGATGCAGGCCGACCTCGAGGAAACCAAAACACAGGAAAATGCAAAACTGCAGTCTGCTTTGCAAGAGATGCAACTTCAGTTTAAAGAAACTAAAGAACTGCTTGTCAAGGAACGTGAGGCTGTGAAGCAAGCAGCTGAACAGGCTCCAATTATACAGGAGGTTCCAGTTATTGATCATGAAATGATTAATAAGCTTACTACTGAAAATGAGCAGCTTAAGGTGAGTTACCAAATTCTCTTTTAGTCATCTGTGTCTCTAATAAGACCTTAGGTTCTTGATAAAATGGCTTTCAAATGATACTGTATGTGCGGATTTTAGCTTTTTAGTTTATAGTTTGTGATATTAAGCTGGCTGTTACACTTGGCAGGCTTTGGTAAATTCACTGGAAAAGAAAATTGACGAAACTGAGAAAAAATTTGAAGAAACTAGTAGGCTTAGTGAAGAGCGGTTAAAGCAGTCTTTAGAAGCGGAGACGAAGATAATTGAACTAAAGACTGCCATGCAAAGGTTCGTCTACATCTATCAAATTGTGCTTAGTTACATGACACAATCTTACCCTTTGAATTGATTCTGAATTGGAGAAAGTTTCCTGTTTTGTTAGGTTTGTTTATTTAATCTAAATTTAAGTAATTGCTGATTTCTTTCCCAGGCTAGAAGAAAAGCTTTCTGACATGGAAACTGAGGACCAAATTTTGCGTCAGCAGACATTGCTTACTTCAGCTTCCAGGAGAATGTCCGAACATTTAGGAATTTCAGTTGCTGAGGTATCCATTCTGTGTTTTGTTTGTTTATCTTTTTCTTTTTCTTTTTTCTTTTTGTTTTTTCCATAGTGATCTTTCTGAAAATGTTTTATTGGTTCTATTCCTCCCTCATTTTTGCAGCCCAAAGAAAATGGTCACCATGTAAGTGTTTATAAAGAAGCTAATATGGTTCACCTTTGTATATAATGTACCGTTTGTCTCTTATCTATCTAGCCCTGTACATGTTCTGAGAGAGTCTACTTTCTTCAGGAACCGCCAAGTGCTATGATATCGAAAAAGTTTGGTGTCTCTGATAGTAAACTGAGGAGATCTCAAATTGAGAGGCAGCATGTAAGTGCTTGAAGGGAGAATAACAAGCTTCCTAGTTTATTTATCTTTTCTTTCTTAACTTTTCAGGTGCAATTCAAGTAGGTTATGTGTCTAATTTCATTCACCGTGTTGCAGGAGAACGTAGATTCTCTTATCAAATGTGTGTCACAAGATCTTGGCTTCAGCGATGGAAAGCCAGTTGCAGCATTTACCATATACAAATGTCTTCTCCACTGGAAATCGTTTGAAGCAGAAAGAACGAGTGTATTTGATCGCCTCATACAGATGATTGGTTCTGCAATAGAGGTAATTTTATATACATCACAAAGTCATTCCATTGTTAGTTAGGTTTGTGTTATTGGATTCTAATACTCCCTACTGTGAAATTCACTGACATGTAGGAAATTTTGTCTCTTTTTTATTTTATTTTATTTTTATTTTTATTTTTTATTTTTCATGGAAAAGCTTAATAAAGAGTGAATCTTCTAGTAACTTGAATGTGTTAGGCCGGCACAAAATTGGTGCTAAGTTCCCCCAAACCACGCTATTCTGTTCTGGGATAAGATTAAGTTAGATGCTTTTGAGATGGGAATTGGTCGTTACATTTCTGTTTCTCCTTTTAGAATTAAGACGTGGTTCGGCTAAATTCCGTTGTCCACTTTTCCATTGGGGCATTCCCCTCACCAAAAAGGAGAAAGAACCATGAACTGAACTCTAACAGGATAAAGTCTTTGGACTCAATCCTTCTGCAGGACCAAGATAACAATGATCATATGTCTTACTGGCTATCAAACACATCTACATTGCTCTTCATGCTCCAACGAAGTTTAAAAGCTACCGGTACTGCACCACGGAAGCCTCCAACCCCAACAACTTTGTTTGGGAGAATGA
Source organism: Ficus carica (assembly GCA_009761775.1). Classification (NCBI taxonomy): domain Eukaryota; kingdom Viridiplantae; phylum Streptophyta; class Magnoliopsida; order Rosales; family Moraceae; genus Ficus; species Ficus carica. Next base: position 2,254,230 of record CM019746.1, read on the forward strand.
CCCAAGTAATTTTACACTTATTTCATATGGAAGTTATATATTGTATTTACCTGTATTTTCTGGCGATTTAGTGAAGTTTATGGCTTGTGCATTTACTTAAAAGGACTCCTTTACTTCTCAGGGCTTCCGCTCATCTTCAGCCAACCTTTCAGTTGGTCCAATTGACGTAGTGCGACAAGTTGAGGCAAAATATCCAGCTTTGCTCTTTAAGCAGCAACTTACAGCATATGTGGAGAAGATATATGGAATCATTCGAGACAATTTAAAGAAGGACCTATCTCCACTGCTTGCTTCTTGTATCCAGGTATAATTGAACCAAAAAAAAAAAAAAAAAGGTCTATTCTACAAGGGTTGTGTTAATAATTCATGTAAAAGAAAATGTATTATCTTTTCTGTGCTAACTAGCTTATAGGAGTTACTTGAGCGATACCTTAGTTATATTCTACATGTTTTCTCGACAATTTAGGCACCTAGAACATCAAGAGGAAATATCTTAAAATCATCTGGAGGGTCAAATGGCAATAGTCCTCCGGCTAATCCGTGGAGCAGCATCATCGATAATCTCAATGGACTTCTCTGTACATTGAGAGAGAATTTTGTATGTGATTCACTATAACCATTTTAAAGCAAGTTATCGGTTTTTTTTTTTTTTTTTTTTTTTTTTTAAAATGTGAACTCATTGTTAGGGGCTTTGTTTCAGGTGCCTCCAGTTCTTGTTCAGAAGATATATACCCAAACTTTCTCCTACATTAACGTACAACTCTTTAATAGGTAATTTTCTGTTTCTGTATTTTTTCTAAGTATTATTTAGACTAAAAGTAACCATAGTAAATTATTAATGTGCTGTTCCGTGATGCTGCGGCAGCCTTCTTCTGCGTCGAGAGTGTTGCACATTCAGCAATGGGGAATATGTGAAATCTGGGTTAGCTGAATTAGAGCTGTGGTGTTGCCAAGCAAAAGAAGAGGTACTTTATTATTTTCATCAGGAGCATTCAATGGATAACTTCTTTTCCACTTTTTAAACCACTTGGCTACTTTCTATAGTCCATCTTGGACAGCAGTCGCATGTTATTTCACGAAATATTCCTAGTATTCTTGGGTTGATGATTCCTCTTTCTTTCAGTATGCTGGCTCCTCATGGGATGAACTCAAACACGTGAGGCAGGCCGTTGGATTCTTGGTATGTTTCTTCAACTACGTTAAAGAAAGAAAGAAAAAAAAAAAAAAAAAATCTAATTGCTTTAGATCACGTTGCTATAGTCTATAATTACCAAAGGATATTACTGTCTTTGCACAGTGGATGGGATTACCAAACTCATAAACTTAAAAAAAAAAAAAAAGGAGCTCATTATAAAGTCTGTAAAAATACTTGCTTCATTGTCATCGAGCTTAGTAAGACAAAGGAATTATCTGATTTCGTGGTGACTCATTCTGGAAATTTTGCTTCTATTAAATTATATTTTCAGAATTACACTAATAAAGATAATAGTGTATTTTCACGTGGTTTCTGAGCCAGTTCTTCAGCGGCGTCTAATTTGGGAAAACAATTTTCTTGCAGGTCATACACCAAAAATCTAGAATATCATATGATGAAATTACAAATGACCTATGCCCAGTAAGTTTCTTCACTCCCTCTCTGCGGTGCATAATTAGCAAAAGAAAATTTGTGTGTGAAACCAAACATGAGCTTTAAGATTAAAGTTTACGGATAAAAAGGTACAACAATAACTTCCAATTTTCACGCCAATATTTACTTGTTCAGATCTTGAGCGTCCAGCAGCTCCATAGAATATGCACGCTTTACTGGGATGACAATTACAACACCCGAAGTGTATCTCCCGATGTAAGTCGAGAAAAATTGTTTTGAAATTGCCATCCGATAATGCATCCGGTAGTTATTAATAGCGTTACCACGAACCCTTTTTTCCTATAGGTGATTTCTAGCATGAAGATTCTCATGACCGATGATTCCAATGATGATGATAACAGCTCCTTTTTGTTGGATGATAATTCCAGGTAAAACCGAGCTCTTCTTTCCCGGTAATCATAAATTACTGTTATCCTCGGCCAGTCCTACTAACCATGCTTGGCTTTATGTATTGCAGTATTCCTTTCTCAGTCGATGACATTTCTAGTTCCTTACAAGACAAGAAATATTCCGACGTAAAGCCTCCGGAAGTACTCATCGAGAATCCAGCCTTCCAATTTTTACAGGATTAAGGCGGGTGATTCTTCAAGAATTCTCTTTTGTTGGTGGCTTCAAATTCTTGATCGAAGATTCAACAGAACTTTTAAGCTCTTTCATCAAACCCGTTCAACGAATGCCCCGGACTGTAAATCCACCTTCCAGATTTTTTTTTTCCTTTTCCTATATTCCTTCGATTCATTGTATCTCCTATGCGCTGGATGTAACATTATTCTTTTCAAATTAGAACTGTAAAGTTTTTTAGGCTGGTTTTTATTTTATTTTAATTTTTCTTACGCTGGTTTAGGTTTAGCTTATTTGGGCAAAGAATAGGTTTTGGTTTTTATTTATTTTATTTTTAGTTTCCTTTGGTCCAGCATTCTTTGTAGGATATATATGGTAGGAGGGAAAAGAAAAAAAAAGAAAAAGAAAAAAAAAAGAATCAAAATGTGATGTGGGTGGGACAAGCTGATCTCAAAGACTACTGCTCTTAGTCCCCAGATTTCAAGTTGTACAAAGCAGTAGAATTCATTCAGCAAAAACCCATTCGTAGGCATTTATGTATGAATGACCTGGGTTATACCATAGTTTTAATGTTCTATAATATATATAACTTAATTTCAAAATGTTATTCCAAAAACACAGTTCTTGCATCTTTGTTGTGTTCTATGTGTATGTTAAGGTGAATGAAAAGAGTGCCAGGCTTGTTTAACACAATTATCAAAATTGCATCTTTTTTCCAGCAAAAAAATGATCAAGATTGCATTTGCATTAAGAATCTAGTTTACTTTGTTCGTAGCTGAATGAAAATACAATGGAAATTTATGTCATTTCGTTCATAAATGGGCAAGCGACGATAAAGTGTGAGCCATCGAAGAATACGACATGTCGTTTAAATCATGTGACTGGAGAATCCGTATGTCCTTTGCTGCGTAAAAATATAAACAAACTTTTAGAAGACAGGACGTGGCATTGGCTGAAAAGAGCAATTTATCCAGTGAAAAAAGATTTGTGGTTTTTTAGTTTGGTTTTTGTACCTGAATTAATAGCATTATGATAATTTGGTTCTTAAACTTTTCTCTCTGTTTTTTTTACTAAATAACTTTTGAACATTATTTTTTTTGGTCAAATGATTTTTGAACTTCATGTTTTTCATTCAACAGTTTTGGTGCCAAATACTAAAATTAACAATGGATTTTAAAAGTTTATAAAACAAAAATTCAAATCATCTTATAATCAGGGAGTAAAATTATTAAGAAAAATGAAGATTATTTCAAAGATCAAATTATCACATGATTGCAAATATAGTGTAATAGTAATACCACATCTAACTTCACTTAATGATACAGAGTTCAAATCTCCTCATCTCAAATTCGGGGGAAAAAAAAAAAAAAAAAAGAAAGTCACACCCCTTTAACGACAGTGTCACAAACATAGTGTCAAAAGGCCAAAGCATGTCGTTTCTCATCTAAACGACAAGAGGATATCGTTTTTGCCACTTTTGCAATACCCCCACCACCCCCGCGGCCCCCCCCCCCCCCCCCCCCCCCCCCCCGCCCCGCGCTCCTCTCTCCCGTCTGTTTTTCAGTACTACAAGTCTCTTTGTCACAGGAAGCATCTGGACCCGTGACCAAATAAAATAATAATAAAAAAAGATTGTTTCAAAACCAAATAAAATAATGATAGAAATAAATACGATAAGAACTTTTTTCTCTCTCCTATCATACATTACTGACAATCACAGCCAATACTCATTTCAGAAACACATCCGAAGACTTCTCAAATTTTCATCTTTTCGCCCATTTTTTCTTCCAGACCCCCAAAAGGTTAGCCCTTTCTTATATATATATATATATATTTTTTTTTTTTTTTATTTTTTTTTTTTCATTTCAATTTCTTGGGTGAAAGATCGATATGCTTTTCTTGAAGATTGTGTCTGAAGGAATTGAAATTCGCATTTTAGAATATATGTTGCTTAATTTTAGCTACATGGGATCGGATAAGGATAATGCAATGTGGATTCTTTTTAAATTCTTGGTTTAGTGATTTTGTAGAGTGGGAAAAATTTTCAAATGGATTAATGAAGTTGTGAAACTTAATGGATTCTTGTAATAATAATTTTTTGTCCCTTCTATTGGCAAAATTTACACTTTCTTATGTTATATTTATTCACCCAAATTGTACTTTAATTCACTCATAGATTGAGATTTGAACTCTAGAGCCAAACAATAGAAGTGAGTGTGGTATTGCCAGCAGATTAAGCTTTCAACCACCTTTGCTGAATTTAAATGATGAAATAGGATGCTTTTGATTGAATTTACTCGTAATTTATTAGACTTTTCTTGGAAATGAGAATTTATTCGAAGGGATGGAAATTGGGTTTGTCTTAGCTTTTTGTTTTTTTGGGATTCATAAGACTCTGTAGAAAAAAATGAGAGGTTGATCAAATTTTCACCTTTTAAATGATTCGTTCCTTTTCCTTTTCAGTTTTCGTTATTGTTTCTAGTGTGTGTTTGTTGTGCTATTCTTGTATTTTCTTTGGCTTTTAATGTGGAGGTTCTATCTCCCATTGGATGGAATCCGTCTCTAAGTTGGGGAAGGGAAGAGTGTTGGTGGTTTTCTAATTCAACAAAGCTTTAGTTAGACATGCCCAAATAGCTTCTGAATCTTATAGCAGTTTGTCATAAATGTGTTGATTTGTAGCTACTTTGGGATTTTGACATGATATGGTATGTCTGAATTTTGATTGCACAAGAATTTTGGGGTATTGGGTGTCGTCACGAATTAGTTATTTGTCTTCATTTTATAGGTTCCCCTTACTAAAATGATTTTTTCAATGGCGGCTGCAGCTCAGAGTTAAAGTAGGTTATGTTTTATGTGGCATTCGGATTTTCCAGTGGATGATATTATGATATGTTTTCACGGCATGATGATTTGATGTGTGATTTTTCTTTGAAAAAAGGTTTAGATCAAAATAGACTCCACTGGGGTTAGCTCAGCGAGTGAGAGGGGACAGGTTTCGGTTGGAGCTCCTAGGTTTGAAACCTAAGAGTGTTTTCATTTATTTTAATAAGTGGGAGCCATAAGCCCCACACCGTATTAAAAAATGAAAAGGTTTTGATCAAAATAGGGAGGAAAAATGAAAATTTGATTCATCTTTGGCACGCTTATCATGATACTTTGGATGGAGAACATTATTACACGTTAAAAAGTTTAGAATTGTTGATGCTCGTTAATCATGTAATTGGTCTTAATTCCAAGTTTATCTTCTGATAGTACAATCCTCTTATTCTTGACACAACCTTATGATGCCTCAGATTTCGAGTTTTTTCATCGTGGAAAATGAGTTGGTGGTGGGCTGGAGCTATTGGTGCTGCCAAGGTTAAAATCATAACCCTCGTCTGCAAAGGCACATATCCAACACAATTCTCATGTTGACAATTTTTATTATTACTAATATATATATATATATATATATATATATTTTTTTTTTTTCAGAAAAAGTTCGAAGAAAATGAGGCACACAGAAGCTATCAGAGTGTGGGGCTGGTGGTTGGCGTGACTGGCATCGTGGGCAACAGCCTGGCAGAAATCCTGCCACTCTCAGACACGCCTTGTGGCCCCTGGAAGGTCTATGGTGTGGGGCGACGACCGCGCCCTAACTGGAATACTGACCATCCTATTGAATACATTCAATGCGACATTTCAGATCCTGAAGACGCCAATACAAAGCTTTCAAGATTGACTGATGTCACTCACATCTTCTATGTTACCTGGGCCAACCGAGTCACTGAAGTTGAGAATTGCGAGGTCAATGGTGCCATGTTCCGCAATGTACTGCATGCGCTGATCCCAAATGCCCCAAATCTTAGCCACATTTGCCTCCAAACGGGGACCAAACATTATATCGGCCCTTTTGAGGCCTTTGGGAAGATCAAGCCCCATGATCCTCCTTTCACAGAGGATTTGCCCCGATTGAATGCTCCCAACTTCTATTACACTCTGGAAGACATCCTGCATGATGAGGTCAAGAAAAAGGAGAACTTGACTTGGACTGTGCACCGTCCTGACGTGATATTCGGGTTTTCCCCTTACAGCTTGATGAACTTAATTGGCACGCTTTGTGTGTATGCTGCTATGTGCAAACACGAGGGCCGTCCACTGAAATTCCCTGGAACCAAAGCAGCTTGGCAGTCTTACTCAGTGGCTTCAGATGCAGATTTGGTCGCGGAGCAGCAAATATGGGCGGCAGTGGACCCGTATGCGAAGAACGAAGCCTTTAACTGTCACAATGGGGATGTTTTCAAGTGGAAGTATTTCTGGAAGATTTTGGCAGAGCAGTTTGGAATAGAAGATTATGGGTTTGAAGAGGGGGAGAATTTGACCTTGACAGAGTTGATGAGGGACAAAGGTGATGTGTGGGAGGAGATAGTGAAGGAGAATCAGCTAGAGCCGACCAAGTTGGAAGATGTGGGGGTGTGGTGGTTTGCCGATCGCATGTTGGGTGGGGAACATCTGTTGTCCAGCATGAACAAGGGTAAGGAGCACGGATTTTTCGGGTTCAGGAATTCTAGGATTTCTTTCATCTCTTGGATTGACAAGATGAAAGCTTACAAGATTGTCCCCTGAAAATGTTGGAAATCAAAGTTGTGGGGTTTGTTCATGGTGTCGGTGACACGCAATCGATTATTGTGGATGTGTAGTTTTCATTCCCGTTTGTTTTTCCAAAACTTAATTCCTCTGGAAATAAACATGAACAGAGATGAAGGGGGAAGCGTGAGCATGATTTGCTTGGCGCAAACTTTAGTTGAATGTTACTGTGACTTAAAACTCTAGTGGCGTGATATTGTTAAATAGATTCGCAATCGAAAGGCTTGAATTCGTTTTAAGTGTCCGTTTTGCAAGTCAAAAGCTATAAAAGTTCTTGAGGTATGCCGATTGCCACACAGGATTTTATACATCAAGACGACGTTACGTTGAATAAAATGTTGTTAGACATTTTCTTCGTGTTCATTCTATTCTTTGGACGATCTTGAACTTTGTTAGACATGGCTTGTCGAGGAGCTTTCGATTAAGGCTCACAGAGTTTGGTCAATAAGCTTCCAAGACTTAAAATGTTGTAATATTTTTCACTCCCATTTTGCTGCAAAAATTTTTGTTTACCTAATTTTTTCCATACTTTTAAGCTATTAGTTGCACAATATCAATGTGAGTTGTATTTGAAAAATTGGTACACCTATGCAAGCTCTGTGAGAATTTGTGTCCCTGACGTTTTCAATTTTCAAAATAATTATTATTTTATATCAAATCAAGAGGGGCATAAATCTAAGAGAGATGAATATGAGAGCACAAAACTAAGAAAGGAGATAAAGACGGGCATAATTTCTAGGCGCAACTATGTAAAAACATTTGGGGAATTCCATTTAAATGGTCATTTTAAATCTGTCTTTGTTAGAAACAATTGGAAATAGAGCATTCAAATATCATTTGTGTTTTTGTTTTTAAATGGTAAAAAATCTTCTCCCAAAATTTACCTTCGTTGTCATATATTTTCTATAGTGATTTAAAAAAAAAAAATTAAAAACCAGTTCAAATGTCAATTTTTCATATCTCATATATTTTCAAATAGTTATTTTTAAATACATATTTAAATATTTCTGTTCAAATTTTTAATTATAGTTCAATGTTTATTTTTAAAGTTTTTCATTTAAATATTTTCGTCTTAAATGTTCACCAGGATGCTTTTCTCCCAAATGGGTCATAAATTACTTTCACAGGCCTACATGGGCTGGGCTGGCATAAACAGGCATTCCTTCCTCATGTAAAGCCCATTCCAGTCTTAATAACACAAATTTCTCCCCTTTTACATTCAAAAGATAAACTAAAAATCACCCTTTAAAAAAAAAAAAAAAAAAAAAAAAACAACAACAACAACTTAATGCTTCATTTAAAAGACACATCTATTTTCTACCGGTATGTATTTAGATGTCTTATTTAATCATTATATTCAAATGTAATGTATGATTGAATTGTTCATATTTGAACAGTTCTAACGTGTATTGATATATGAGAGAGAGTATATAATATGATTGATAAAAATAGATAAAAAAAAATATGAATAAATAGTAATATAAGTGAGTCTACTGCTTAAATATATTTATATTAAATTAAAATTTTTGAGATATATAATATATAACAATTATCTATTCCAAACGTATTATAAATCTTTATGTAGAAGCTCCAAACTAGAAATATAACAAGACAACCAAAACAGACTTTTAAACAATTTGCATGAGAAAATATACATCTTTTCCTATTTAATTATCTGCCAATTAAAAATACTTTGTCCTTAATTAAATCTTCATTAATTTAGATGCCCTCAAGCCAATATATCTTAGCTGCAATATTGTCCCAATGCATGCATTTTCCTTCACTCTATTTCCCTCCTCTCGATACAAGTGGACAGAGAAAAAAAAAAATTTAAAACAATAAACAAAAGGCTCAAATTTTTTGTTGCAAAAGAGAAAAAAAAAAAAAAAAAAAGCTTTTGAATGTGCAAGAATATTATTCTAATTCTGGCCTAAGGTGGGTGCACCTTGTTAGACTTGGAAGCACATGGAGTTTTTTGTTTTTTTTTTTTTTTTGAAAAATTAAAAAGAAATGCTTGTACTTGCAAAAATATTTTAAAAATTAAAAATTCTATTTTTTTATGATCATTAAAAGCTAAATGTTGACCGTTTCTTCACCAACGACAACCACTCAAACTCTTAGCTCCAAAACATTCATGTGAAGTCACATGTGTCTCCCATGTTTCACATCTGATTCATCTTTCCCCACTTGGACATACAAATTTGACCGAATTTTTTTTAATTCCCCCGAATACCCTTTCAGTTATTACAGTTATGGAGTTAGTTGCAATTATTTTAGTTTATTTTATCTATAGAAAACAAAAAATAATTAAAATAAATTAGCAGTAGTACGAATAGAGGCATATGGATCAAGGTGGTTTTGAGCTTCACGTTGTGGGTTCAGAAGGTTCTAGCATGCAAATTATATTATCCTTCGTTCAATAAAGACAAAATAACTCGAAATGATTCGACTTCTATATATATATGAATTTTTTTTTTCTGTTACTTATAATTATGTTATTTAATTAATATCACGTCAATTAATATTTTATATCACATATTATGGTAATAGAAATATTTTAATCGATATGTCATAATATTATTAGAGTGACACGAAAAACGACAAAAATTAAGGGATATATAAGCCAAATCCAACTCAAAATGGTTGTACTACTTATTCATTGAGAAGTTAAGAATATCAAAATAAAATTCTGGCCTCAAAGTGAGAATTTCATCATCTTCTTCTTCTTCTTTCTTCACTCTCTTTTTTTAATCGTAGTAATATTAACATTATAGCTTGTGATGTTATGTCATTTGAATTATGCCACATTAATTAATTGATATCGAAGTATTATGTTAGTTTTGGTGTTTTTTGTCCCTTGCCTACGGAATTGCAGTAGTCAACTGTGTTTTTTCTTTTTTCTTTTTTCTTTTTTCTTTCTTCTTTTTGGCTCGAGGAGAATTTGTACAAATATTTATCTTTGTTTGATAGAGTTGGTATTCGGGCGAGACAAAGGTGGATACGCTTCCCTCACCCTTACCTCTTGTCCTTGCCCTCGCATCCTCATACCTGTCTTATTATAGATGGATATACATGCAGGTAAAAATCTCATCCTTTTATTTCACGTCGATCATTAAATAATATAATTTCAATTCTAACTTTAAATGGGGAAAAAAAAGTTAATTAGCCTCAAACATAATGCACCAAAACCTCGAAAGAAAGCCATTACTCCTCCATAAATTTCCATTTGATAAAAAGCTTTCTTTACTAGGATAGCGGGATTCTTGGTAAGTAAGTGTTTGTTTGGCACATGAGTTTAAACTGAAAAAATTCAAGTCGAATTGAGAAGTAAAACATGATTGGTGTTTGCAAGGAAAAAAAAAGAAAAAAAGATTGTGGTCCAGATTTTGAAAAAATGAAAAATTTAATTTGAATTGGATTAAATAGGTTTGAACCGATGTGATGAGGAGAGTATAGTGCGGGCCTGGATAGCTATTGGTGCCTATCTAGTTAGCATGTAATAGTTATCTCTTATGCTAGTTAATTCCCTCTCACCATATATATATATATATATATATATATATATATGTAAAATTTGAACTGATATGTCAAATAAGAGCTAAATTATTCAATGTTTCAGTTGCAATTTAACAATGAAGTGAGTATAGAAGGCCTTAGGCGTGATAACAACAATATCCCTTAGATTGACGATTTTATCCACCAACCAGATTTTGATCTGCAAATACTGAATCTAGTGGAACGGGATATAACCGGTTTTATTTCAAGTCTGGGGTCTTTGCCTCCTAACCCATTCTATGTAGGTTTTAAATAACTTTTTTTAATGAAAATAATATTATATTTATTTAATTACATGTTAAAATACGTTTTTATTGTTAGTGGGAAATTGTCTATTATTGTATATATTGAAACTTTGAAAAACTAAAAAAAAAAATGAATAATGCATAGATTGAATAAATTATCAATCAAAATACTAATCACAAATATGTAACTAATATTAGTAATACTCTTGACATCTAACTAATATTAGTTACTTCGTCCATACAAGATGAGAAAATATCAATACCAAAAGAAGCTTCTAAAAAGGGTCAAAGGTATTTGGATTATGTTCTTGAATTAAATAATATTGTTAACAAAACATTGACTCTGAGTAAATTCTAATAAAATTGAATATATATCATGTAGTCTTTTTATTTTTGAACAATAAGAAGTATAGGAACTATCTTGTATAGCTAGCGTTTACGTGAAGCCAGGCTTTTTGTTGTAAAATACAAGAACAAATTTATAAATAAATATACACTCTCAGCAAAATACAATCAATATAAATGCGTATTATTGGATTTGGCCACTGAAAATATTTGAGGTACCAAAATTACACCTAAATATCACCATTTTTTTTTCCCAGATTACTCAATGCTTTTTATTAAAATCAACTACTTTCGTCAAATATTGGAACATATCGGTTTATTTTTAACTTTTCTCCAATATTATGTGAAAATGATACTTCATGGGCAGATAATCGAAATTTAAGTAAAAATTTTGGTCAAAATCTCCATTTTTTGACGTATAATTTGTCTTGGAAATGTGGATATTGATCCAAGACAACAATGTCAATAGTAGTCACATAATGATCACATATATATTAATTTCGTCAGTATCCACATAATTAAACGCTAATGTTAAAGCTGAATCCTTAAAAATATTATGGTCATAACGGATGTTAAAGATTGCAGGCGTTTACAAATCCTTTCTATATTGGACAATCTCTAATTCTTCCCAAAAAAAAAAAAAAAAAAAAAAGTGAAAAAGGAATTGGTAGTGAGACTCATAGCTAGTAATGTCACGTGGGATTTGGCAATTCTCCAAGGTTGATCACTCATGTACTTTAAGTGCAAAAAGAGTAAAGAAAATAAGAAATTTAGAGCGATTCACCCTCAAAATTTGAGAACTAAGTCCGTTAAGGAGTTGGGAACTTCACTACAAAATTGCAATTGGATAACTTCTTGACTTAGGGTAGTTTATAACCTTCTATGAGATCAACACAAATGTTTGAATAAATATATAGCAAATATCTTCATTATTAAGATTATTCTTGATTCAACTAATATCGGAGTTTAGCCTTATCTTTAATATGAATTTGAATATTAGAGGCTTCTGAAAATAATTATCATAATTTTAGGATTAAATGACCTCTCCGTGTTCAACTCCCCATTTTAACTCGGTGCTAATCTCAATCCAACTCTCCCTTTTTAGCAAGGTTGCCGACCTAATCTTGATCAAGGTGAAATTAGTAGAGGAGTACAATTGCCTTCTCTTTTATTTTCAGCTCTCAATAATTAGCTCGGCCATACGCCTCAGTTGAGCTCGACCCCTAGTTTGACAACCGTCTTGGTTCGATGACATTTATAGAATCAAGCTCGACTCCGACGAAAAGACTTGTGGTAAGAAACCAGTCGCCGCCGACTTGCTCAGCTCGGCCACGGTACAACAACAATATGTTTCTCCAATTAAAAAAAAAAAAGGTAGGAGAGGCATTTTACAAGAAAATCAAAATAAAATAAGTTGGTGCCAAAAGAGAGATTTTGGCTAACATACTATTTGGATGCATGAATTAATTAGAGCAAGTACACTTAACTTATTCAAACTTTAAAACCGACTTTATTAACCGAATCTAATTATTGGAAACCGTGTCATTCATATTAATATGGGAATGATTTAACAAGAAATGAGAAAGACCAACCAATTAATTAGTTTACTTTACTATACTTATATATAAAAATCCCATTTTCTTTTAAGGTAATAAATAAATACACCTCATTTTAAAATCTAATCTTAAATTTAATATATGTCATCACCTGATAATATTCTTTGTCAAAATCATAACATGAATTATTTTTGTTATAATTCTCGATCAGATTCTTTTCCTTGATGTGGGTTTTGCTTCTGACAAACCCCACAACAATAGAAAATAGAAGAAAAACAAAAAGAAAATGAAAAGCCTCGTTGAAAAGAAGCAAATAATCATTGTCCGGATGTTCTTATATTTGTGTGTGCAATAATAAGATTTAAAAAAAAAAAAAGAAATTTATAAAAAGGAGGCAAATGATTGAATTGTTTGCGCACCAACTGATTTTGATCAAACCCATTAATACACTCTTGATTAGGTCACATGCAAAGTCCTATGTAGGTCATCCCTGACTTCTTTATTTTCAAATTAATGGAACCTTTTTTCTAATTATTATTTTATGATCTACTCCAAGTCCTTGTCAATGCCCTAAAGATTGCAAATTGTGTATACACACACACACACATATATGCTTTTTCTTTATTTTAGAACCAATATTTTGTTCTAACCTTTTTAGCTAGTCAGCAAACTTCTTGACTGCTGTAGTTATTTATCAATACATATATATATATATATATATATATATATCAAGTTCAAAATTCAATTTGTTTTACGAGGACTAACTTGGTTTTCTTTTCTTTTCTTTTGTTTTTTTTTTGACCTTTTCATATATTTAGTCATGATTCATATATGTATACATGTATAGAGACACACAGTCATATGGAATAAAAGTTGATTTAGTTAGGAGGTATAGCTTTTAATGTTTTTTTTTTTTAATGACTTTGATTAATTAAGATGTGCCGTTCGATATAAAATAGTATATTAACTTATTTTTGCGAGACATTATCGGTATAGTTACATAATTTAGGATGGTTTGTAGGAGCACTATTAGTGCTTTTGGAGGTTGGTTAAAGATAACAAGTCAAATCATGATTATATGAGAATCTAAAATAAGTTAAGTTAAAAAAAAAAAAATTCCATAAGTTTTGTTAGTTATTTGGCAAATGTGTTTGCGCAAATGATGCCTATATAGAGGCTTGTGGAAGAGAGCTTTTTTCTTTGTATTGCATATCCCTGATTTTCTCAACTATTCATGTTTCCATGTGATATTTATTCCAATATCAAAGAAACAAATATAGCTTCTATATTCACAAAGAAAACGATTATTAAAGGTTCTCTCATCTATAATATTATGTCAACCAGTTAAACAAATCATTCAGGAGAGAGAGAGAGAGGCATATGTTTTTTGTTTATAGAATAAAGAAGAAGATTTACATATTAAATTTATCCCAAAGGCAATCTTAACATGGGACCCCTTTAGGCTTTAATTTAAGTCTTGTGAAATATATTTCCAAACGTTTCTTCAACTATAATTGGAGGGAAAATGCTATTTATCTGTTCAATATTCATACTCAAAACCTACTAATCTTAAGTTGACATTTATATACGTGTCCTAAAATTTTTTATGAAAAAGTTGAAATAAAAGTTGTAACCTATAAAATTATAACACATCAAAATGGGTTATAACAGGCCACTCAAAACTAATAGAAGTGTCCTAACTAAAAGTATATCAGAGCGAAATATACCTTGAGCTTTAAGAATAATAAGAAATGGCTTATTAAAGAAGAAGATGAGTGAGAATTTCCAAAGAGCTACATAGGAAAATTGAATTACTAGTGTTTTTTTTTTGGTGAATGGAAAAAGGATAGCTGATGTTAAGGCTAGATAGTACATTTTAATTAGCTTGGCACCCACTATCTTTCTAATCATCCATCAAATCATCAAGTCAAATATTAGTAATAATAATAATAATAATAATAAAAGAATACAAATTCAAACAATAACAACTTTTAAGATCGAAAAACCACCAAATAATAAAATGTGGATAGTGCATTTTCTTATAACACTAAGATCTTCAGGAGTCACACCAAATATTAATCATAGTCTTATGACTACGTTTGGTAGATGTGAATAATGAGAGGAAAGAAAAGAGTGGAGGGATTTTTTTAAGGAAAAATAGGATTTTAAGTTGTTTGGTTGGAGAAAAAAGTAGAGGAAAGAGAAAAGTGTAGAGAAAATATGACCTTTGAGTCCCACCATTTTTCATCTCTGCAAAAGAAAAGATTTGGGAAGGAAAACTTATCTTCCTTGTGTGAATGCTCAAATTATCTTTTTATCCTGATTTTAAACTAAATTGATATTAAATAGTTGACAAAATAATAATTTAATTTATCACCTTTTTTATCTCCTCCTTTAATACCAAACAAGATAAAAAGAAAATCAACTTTTTTTCCTCCCCTTCACATTTTCCCTTTCTAATATGTTTCTTTCTTTACTCTTTTCTTTCCCTCTTACCCAACCGAGTGAAAAAATGACATGTAGCCACATTAAAAAAAAAAAAAAATTGTTACAACTAAAAGCATCATAAAACTATATTGTAATTAAATGTTTTTTTTTTTTTGTAATGGATTAACACTCCATGTGTGACATTTATTAAATATAACTTATGGCATTTTATTTTTATTTTTTTTTCCAATTTCTAATTTTTTTTAATCTATGTTAATGACCTTTGAGGACATGTATTTGTACTAGAACAATGATGACATGATGAATAATGAAATAGGTTGTCACATGCATGATCATTTCTCTCTCCTTCTAGTTTCTTTTATTTGTACTGCGAAATGTGTTACTTTATTATTATTGTATACAAGACTATAATCATTTTTTACTATCTGAAAGTTCTACAAGATTTGGAGATTACTATTTTAAAAGAAACTTATATAAATATAGGATTATTATTTTTATAATCATCAATACTATTTCAATTTGGAGATGGAGGATTCAAACTCTTCAATTTATAATAAAATTAGGTATAGAATTATAGTTAAATTATATATGCAATTATATACAGAGGATTATTAGTTAATGCAAAAACTTCAAGTACCAAACCCTATACACAGATCTCAAGAGAATAAAAAGCAAAGTATTTGTTTCTGTATTTAGAAAATTAAAATAAGAAAAACACACATAACCACGCGATATATTTTCACGATCAAACTGATCAGCAACATACGTAATTGCAATAATTTGAAAATTCAAATCATATTATTTTCTGCGGTTCACAAGGTTAAAATTGAAGGTTCTACATAATAAGGGCTTGTCCTGAATGAATTTCAGCTAATATAATATATAAATATATATACTCTATTTCACGAGTGAAGATTATTAAGATATCATTTCAAGGTCAATTTGGTCTTGAACATTGGTAAGAAAGTACTATTTAATGCGCTTCTTGGAAATATCAAGCTCGTCTGTCATTTTCGAGATAGCAATATTTTCACAACTTCCATGCCAAAAGAATGATTGTATACACACACATATATGCGTGTTTTTTTTTTTTGGTGGGATCGATCCATATAATATGATGAGATGACATTCTTCATCCTAATCTATAAAAGTACGACCCTCCCAAGATTGCAAATGCACACCATATGTACACACAAAAAAGAAATATATATATATATATATATATATATTTAAAAAAATATGTTCTTTTCTTCTCGATATGTTGGTGGCTTAACAGCCAAGAAAATTAAAGAGAATAATTGAAAACAATGTTTCAATTAGATTCAAGGTTTTGGGTGCTCAAAAAAGTAAAGAAGATTGTATAGGGATAAGTATTTAAACCTCATATGTGTTTTATTAAAATACCATGTTCAATTTATCCTGCTTTTTCACAAATGCCACAATTATAATGGGTTTTAATTTCATGATAAAATTACCTTCCTTTTTAACAAAATTTAGTCAAATTTCAAGGTTCGAAAAATAACATTTTAACATAATATTTATAAAATTAATCAAACATAAGGTACTCTTAGACGGTTAAAATTGTTTTTTTCACACTTTAAATTTGGTCAAATTTTGTTAAAAAGGGAGGTGTTTTTACATGAAATTAAAACGTGAGAAATAATAGTGGCATTCATGAAAACACAAAGTAAAATATAACATTTTGATATATCAAAATGATGTGATGGTATTTATATCCCAAAGGTGCATATGTAGCCTTTAAATGAGTAGATATATCCTTTTTGTTTGTGTTCGTTTGTTTTGTGTATAGAATTATTTCTAGTTTGTTGTTCTTAATGTAATGTTTTGTTAGCCTTAATTTGCGGTTGGATTCTCAACATTTGTTTTTGGTTTTTGGTTTTTTTAATTCTCCTTTTGTTAAAAATTTTTGGTGAGTTATAATAAGATGAGTTATTCTGTTGGTATGAACCTAGTTGATAAATTTGAGTGGCCGATTTTATTCTTCCTCTTCATAAGTATATATATAGATATTTAGAATTCAACTTCAACGACAGACCAAACAAAGAGCAAAAGATGGCAAGAAACAACCCTGTAGAGAACGCAAACGAAACCCCACCTAAAATCTAATTTTATATATATACCTTGTAACCTAAAACACGAAGTTTATAAATGCACTTTTTTTTAAAAGTAATAATATGTCTCGTCATATATTGTTGAGTTCTATCAGTTTGTCCCAAGGCACTGAGATCACAATCATTGACATCTCCACAGCCTTATTTGAAGAGGATATATAGTATTATTAGTCTAATGCTTCTTGTTGTGTTATTTTCTTGATTTGATAGGTATGATGTTCTTTCTGTTTTTTCATAACTCAATCCGTTCAAAAAAGTCTCCGGTCTTCTATAATTTTAGTCTGATGCTTGTTGTTGCCTAATCTATTCAAAAAAGTATATCGTGTTCTTCGTAGCTTGATTATTATTTATAATTCTCAATAAAAGGCAACATATTTAGAAAATAGGAAATACCATATTAAAAAAAAAAAAGAGGTTATATTACACGTTCCTATTAGATTATAAACGAGTCATTATCAACCCTATGAGACATTATGGGGGGTTTTTTTCTTGTGGATTATCTTAACGAGGCCATCAAATATTTAACATTTGTAAGGATGATTCTACTCACTTCGAAACCGTATTATTACTAAAATATGAACCTAAGAAGGACCAAGCCACACCCCTCTCATCTTTTGCATGAAAAGAATAGAATTCACGAAACCTTAAGCAATTCCATACAGCACGTGTAAGTGCCTCTATTTTGTCAATCAACTTCTTGTTGTCTCCATTTGCCAAAACGAAGATATATCTGCTGGACTTCACTACACACACACACACACATATATATATTGTAACACAAACCAAGCTAATTTTGTCATATAAATATAAATATATGTACATATTTATATTTATATTTATATAGCTTGAAATATGACAATTAGCTGTATCTCAATCTCTAGTGGGTGTTGAAGAAGATATATAATTCTCGTTTTGGCAAGTTCCAACGCAAGAAGGAAAGGTATTAATATAGTAATAGATATGGATGAATGGTATTTAGGGTTATACGAATTCAAGCAATTTTGTGAGTCCTCCAAGGTGAGAAATGTGATTAATTCTAGAAGTGGTCCATTATAATCACCACCTACTCCACGTGGGCACCTCGTGCCTATCCTCGTCAGCCCTCTCGGCATTTTATCAATAAAACATTATTGAACTAAACTAAGAAGATTATATTATCGGTAATTTTTTATTTAGATAAATATTATTGGTAATCTTGTTTATGTCAAGTGGTTTTTGTTTAACCAGTTCTATTTTCAGGTTATTGAGTATAGAAATAAGTAGCAACAACTTGGATATAACATAGTTTACTTATTTAATTAACTCGGTTTCCAACAGTTCATCCAACTTCTCGCGTTTTTTCCGTTTTTGGAAACTCGCTGAAGGATCTTTTTCTTTTAATTACGTGTCTTAAATTTTATTCCCCTAAAGTGGAAGTCAAAATCTTAGAACGAAATATACCTATCAAATGAAAGCCCCATCTGACCAAAACGTCGACACCACCGGCTTGTTCAAGAAGGGGCGGTTCTACCACTCACTTTTTGGATAATCGAGGTACGATAGGATATCACAAACAACATGTACATTTAGGGTTCCAAAAGTTATTGTTTTGGCGAAAAAAATCTAGTGTTTCTCCATATTCACAAGTTCCAATCAAGTACTCTTTATATTTAGGTCGTGCATGCCCTTAGGAATATTTTGATATGATTTCATTCCTATACCTTATATTTAATTTGGTATTGTTCGCAATAAACAGTATGGGATAGTTCATTTGTTAAGGGTACGTTTGGTGGTTGGGTTGAGTTTAAAATATAATAAAATTTTTAGGTTGAATTTAGTTGATTTTTCAAAAAATTAGTTACATTTTTGACTTTTTTAGAAAAAGAAAAAGAACAAAACCAATTGTAAAATACAATTGAGTTCAAACTCAACTTGTATTCCAAACATAGGCTAAGACTTATGCACGTATAAATAAAAATGTGGTAATTAGTGTTTTTCCCTGTCAAGTATTTTATACTAAGATATAGCTAGCAGCTAGCAAGAGTAACCAGGGATTTTTTTTTTTTTTTTAACTACAAATATCTTGTAGCAATATCTCTTGATGATCAATAATGACATCTTTTATTTTTTATTTTATTTTTTTTAGGGGCAACTAATATCAAGGTATAAAGATTTAGTATCCCAACTAGGTTGGTATCCAAAATCTTAACCATCTCACACCAAGCCCCTAACTCAATTTATTAAAAATAAAATAAAATAATAATAATTTAAAGAAAAAAAAGAACCAAGATATTACGATCCCAAAAGGAAGATCCACCCAAACTAAAAATTACATAACTAACAGAAACTGACGCCACAAAGTTGCGTTGAACTAAGGAAGAATCTAACAAAGGATCCTTAACAAAGGAAAAGAATGTTTATGTTAGTTAAACTTAAAAAAAAAAAAATCCCAAAAGAAATCAAAATAAGCCCCCAATCAATGATGATATTGTTCTTAGTGGAAAATGTTTAAACTAAATTTGCGTGAGTTTCACATGGTAATCAAATTGTTTGGATCTTTACTGACAATAACTTATAAGTTTTCTATTTTAGACATTACGACGTCATATTTGCAGAGTTAATTTGGATGTGAAGCAACTTCATGAACATAAATAGTTGTACATAGGATAACCTTTGAGTTAGAATAAAGGACTACGCACTAGTATTTATGTTGAATGGGAAGTCTCTTATTTAACAGACAATATGAATTAAATATACAACTTTAGGCAAGAGATTAAGTTGATGAGAATAATAGGGGAGTGCAGAGATGTAAGGGAGAGATGAAGGGACCTTTATATGTAACTAGTTGACGGGTACGCATTTTGCATGTGTAGAATCGATAAATAAAGCACATAAAAAAACCATATAATAATAATCCGTCATATAGTGAGTAACGAGGTTGTCACGTGATAGTTTTAGATTATCGACGAAAATCAACATTGATAAGTAATTCGAGCTTCTAAATACTATTAGTAGAAGAGTAATAATGTCTATGCTTGTACATGTGTAATTTCTTTTGTCATATATATATATATAATACGGATATATATATGTGCATCTATGCATCTATACATGTGTAGATTATAACTTCGAGCTGTTCAGACAAATTGAAGCGTACGCACATCACCATTAAGTACTTTTGCTCTTATGGTCTATAATATATAGTGACTATACACTATTAGATTTAAGACCTGATTTTTAATTTTGACATAACTTTCAAACAAATGAACATCCTACAGTAAATTGCTCTATGACTTTGGAGTGTATTCTGATTGGTCGGTTTCTTTGTTCATTTTCTAAATTATCTCAGGCAAATATATATGTACGAAAAATATAGAAAAAAGTACAACACGTTGTTGGGACTATATTTAGACCAATTTTTCTTCAATACTATACGTGTCACGCAGTGTAGCTTCACATTTATTATAAAATTTAGAGCCTTTTGAGAGGAAAAAAAAAAAAAAAAAACGTCGTAGACTTGAGAGTATGTCAAAGATAATATAATATTCTAGAATTAAAACTAGAGCAACAAGTTTTGCAACTATTATCTTCGAGCTTGTCCCCAACCTAAAGGCATGTCAACTTCATTTGTATTAAATTTGACTTAAATATAATATATATATATGAATATATATGTTTGTAAATCTATATATATATATATATATATAATATTTATAAAAATGACACTTGTGCAAAATCACCCACAAAAGCCCTATAGAAGTCCTTCTTCAAGCAAGTCAGCAAACCTTCTGAAACTTTTGTACGTACACTAGGCAAACATATACATGTTATGTACCACCACATAACCATAATATTAATTGGTAATTTCTAGGTCCTTCTTATAGAAACTATATATACACGTATATATATCTATATGTATGTATACCCCGTATGATATCTCCCTGTCAATGTCTATACTCTTGGCTAATACCTGTGCCTCTACTAAAAGGTGCATCAAAATTCTGGTACTTCTTTTGTTCTTAAGATTCTTTAAGTTCTTAGTTAAATATTTTATTAGTGTAAAAACACGTTAGCTATAGTTCCTTAATCATACTTAACACATCTTTTGAAACTGTTTAGTTTCGTTAATTGCTGCATTATCCAACTATGGATTAATATTTTCAAGCTTCATTTAATCTTTTCCTCTTCTCATACATGGAGGGAAAAGGAAAACATAAAGAAAGAAAAATATAAAAAAAAAAAAAAAAGAAGAAGGGAAATTATAGTAAATAGTATTTTTATAAAAAAAAAAAAAAATTGAAATTAGTAGTAAGGTTTTAAAATATTTGAAGTAAATAGTAAATTTAAAAGGTAAATAAAAATTTTGCTAGGTAAATTTTAAATTTACAAGACATAAATCATTTACTTGATAAATTTATTATTTACTCCTAATATTTAACAGACCCGGCAAATATTACATCAAACTCAAGGTAAAATATACATACTAGTGCAAGAGTTTTTCAAACGTGATTATAGAACTTTGGACAAAGAGTTGAACAACCTAGGGGGTCTGCATTGGGTTATAAAAAGATGTTATTTATTACTTATTACGAGTAACCGTGTATGCATATATATATATATAATAAGAGAAAATAACTATCAGAAGATATTGTCTTTCGCTTCGCAGATAGTATGTATAATATACATAATTAGAAGTTTTGTTTAAATAACACATAACATGAACCTAAATTAAAAAGAATTAGCCCAAATAACATCACATGATAGGAAAATCTTTACTTTATGATTACAAAAAAGGGTAATATTCCCACTTGTGGGGTAGAAATTTAGCTTCGATATTTATAGAGATTTTAGGAACCCCACTCAAGATATAAGAAGGTGGCTCTACCATGTGCATGCTCAATTACTCCAAAATAATAATAATAATAGTAAATGAATAGAAAAGGGAAACAAGTTTTAAAAAGGAAAAACACTCCCACTGGAAAACATTTGCTGAGTACAAATATAGGATACACAGTATGGATAGTTAGTTTGCTGGTATAGCTAGTGGCTAATAGGGATCTCTACACTAGAAGTTGAAAGAGAACCTACAAAAACCTAGACCAAAATAGACCTATCTTCTAAAAGGCTATAAATATCGTTTCTAGTTTGCTAAAAAAATACGCTAAACCATACACCTAAGATACTGTGAGCATGAACCACTAATAAGGTTTTTTTCTTTAAAAAATATACTCAGAGTTTGATATTCCGTTAATCCATTTTAGGACTCCTCTTCAGTTAATATGCTATGTGGTTTTGGGTGTGTGGTGGTATGAGTAAAAACCGAACCCATCTATAAAATAGAGTTAGATTAAGCCTCCGTTTGGTGTTACGGTTGGAGTTGAAATTTTTAAATTGGAGTTAGTTGACTTTTTAAAAACTAGTTATAATTTTTGTTGACTTTTCAGAAAAAGACAAAACTGAGATGAAAAATTTAAGTTTGAATTGGTTTACCAAACATAACCTAAGTACTTATCGTTCTGTTATTAGATCTCAGAATTTTTAAAAACATAGAAGAAGAAGGCAAGATAACATCAATTATCTCTTTTTTTTAAGAGGAAAAAATTTTGTAATCATGATGCATATGATGTTACTTTTGTAGGTTGGGACTTAGAAACCAATTAATTAATTGTAATACACAAAGCAAAATAGCAAACAAAACCTATCATTTGGACCCAAAAAAAAAAAATTTAAAAAAATTAATAAAAACTCTCTCTCTCTCTCTCTCTCCCTCTCTCTCTAAGCTATTAATTTGAAATTCCAATCACATGCTCCATGGTCAAGACCCCTCTCCTTATTTAAACCCCTCCATCCCTCCTTTCCCCCTCCACACATCAAATTCAAACAAAAAACTAAACAGTTGTTCTTCTAGTCCCTCTCACCCCCATTTTCCCACATATAGTTCAAAGCAACCAAATACATCATCCAATAACTTCTTAAAAATTAAACAAAAAAAACCCCTTTGATTCCCATCAATATTCTTTTTCCACACATTTTCACAAATTTCCCAACCACACTATTTTCTCTTCACAACCTTGTCCCTTTCAATACCTTGTTACTCAATCCAAGCGACAAAAAAAAAGAAAAAAAAAAAAAAGAAAAAGAAAAAAAAAAGAGAGAGACCTTTCCCTCCAATATGTTAGACCAAACTTGTCTTAACATACCACCAATGGTCCAACCCTTCAACTCTGATGATCACTTCTTCTCTCGCCGCTGCATTTTGGTTAACGGGCCGGTCATCGTCGGCTCCGGCCCGTCGGGCCTTGCCGTCGCCGCAGGCCTCAAACAACAAGGCGTTCCATTCATCATCCTAGAGAGAGCAAACTGCATTGCCTCTCTTTGGCAACACAGGACCTATGATCGCCTCAAGCTTCACCTTCCCAAACAATTCTGCCAACTGCCCGGCTTTCCGTTCCCCGAAAACTTCCCCGAATATCCGACAAAGTACCAGTTCATAGAGTACTTGGAATCATACGCCAAGCACTTTGACATAAACCCTCTGTTCAATGAAACAGTGCAGTCTGCCAAGTATGATGAGACCTTCGGCTTGTGGCGTGTCAAGACCGTGACGACCGCAGGAGGCGGTTCAATCAACCAACCCACGGAGGTCGAGTACTTGTGCCGGTGGCTTGTCGTCGCCACTGGAGAGAATGCCGAGAAATTCGTGCCAGAATTCCAAGGGTTGGAGGAGTTTGGAGGGTATGTCATGCACGCTTGCGACTACAGAGCCGGCGAGAGTTTCCGCGGGAAGAAAGTACTCGTCGTCGGGTGCGGGAATTCCGGTATGGAAGTCTCTCTTGATCTTTGCAACCACAATGCCAGCCCTTCCATAGTTGTTCGGAGCTCGGTGAGTAGAAACTTTCATCTGTTAATGCGAACTTAATGAAAACCTGACGGTTAAAAAACTGAAAAACAGAAAACACTCTGTTTTCCTCTGTTTTCAAAACAGAGTTCTTCTTAAAAAACTAACCAAAAAAAAAATTCTCTTTCTTTCTTTCTTTTTTAATATTCAATTACAGGTTCACATATTGCCGAGGGAGATTCTCGGGAAATCGACGTTCGAGCTAGCGGTATCGCTGATGAAATGGTTTCCGATTCGGGTGGTGGACAGGATACTGTTGATTCTCGCGAGGATTGTTCTTGGGAATCTTGAGAACAAGGTCTGAAAAGACCAAGTGTAGGTCCTTTAGAGCTCAAGAACACAGCTGGTAAAACGCCGGTACTGGACATTGGAGCACTCAAGAAAATAAGATCTGGGGAGATCAAAGTTGTCCCTGAAATCAAGAGATTTTCTCGCGGGAAAGTTGAACTTGTTGATGGGAAAGTTCTGGAGATTGATTCAGTTATTCTGGCAACTGGGTATAGGAGCAATGTTCCTTCTTGGCTAAAGGTCAGTTTTTCTTTTTCTTTGTTTTTTTTAAAGAATATTTCTTGGAATCCATGTGACAGTTATGGAAGTTATTAGTTTTTCCTTCTGTTTTATATATATATGTATATATATAAACAAAGAAGTTTGAATTTAGACAATTTTATTAAAGGGGTAAAGAATCAGAGACAGTCAGATTGTTAGGTTGGTTTGGTGGCTGTGTTTTGTCTTTTATTGGTGTTAATTTCCAAAATTGGAGGTGGATAAAATGGTCTAAAATTTTTTTGGAGGATATATATATATTTTTTAATATATTTTTTACCAGGAAAATGACTTCTTTTCTGGAGATGGAATCCCAAAGAATCCTTTTCCAAATGGGTGGAAAGGAAAAGCTGGTCTTTATGCTGTTGGGTTCACGAGGAGAGGCTTATCTGGTGCTTCTCTAGATGCCATTAGTGTAGCACATGACATTGCCAGAAGTTGGAAAGAAGAAACAAAGCAGAAAAGGAAATCCGTAGCGGCTCACCATCGAAGATGCATTTCGCATTTCTAAGAAAATGGCGACACCGGATTCTAAAAATCAAATCCAATCCAATCCAATCCAATTCGCTTTGATTCAATCCATCTTTTTTCTTTTGTGTAGAGAGAAAAGTAACAGACAATACAAAGGGACATTGTAACACAGAAAATGGTAGCCCTCTCCTAGGCATTAGACCAAAAGCCAAAGAGTTAGAAAAAAAAATAATAATAATAATTGGGGAAATTTTTTTTTTGTTTTCGTACAAAAAAGAAGAAAAGGGAAGATGAGGCTTATTATTATTATTATTATTCCAATGGATTTTTGTACTCAGGATTTAATAATCCTAGTCAAATTGGAAGAAGATTCTCAGGACAAATAAAATCTGGTCCAGTTGCCCTCATTAATAAGATTGATAGGCTTTTTTTTTCCATCCCCAATCTGGCCCACAAAAGGGCCCAATAAATAAAGTGGGCCCCAGGTCATCATACCCCAAAATCACAAATCTCTTCAAATTGATATCCCTCGTGAGTACTCCCAAGTGGTTTTCATATTATCATATTAGAAATAAGGTTTCAGACTCTCCTTTGTCTCCATGTTGCCTTGCACATGGATAGAGCCCACAACAACAACAACAACAACAACAACAACAAATAAAATATAAAAAATAAAAAGAGAGAGAGAGAGAGAGAGTTGATTCTTATCCTTGGACGGTGCTGGTAATAAATATGCACTAATGACAAGGTAATCCAAACGTCTTTCCAAGAATCACAGTCCATCAGATGATCATTGAAATTGCAGGGCCTTTTCCTACAAAAAGAGGGGGGGAAAAAAGGAAAAAATTGTTCCAAACATGTTTCAAAAACATTAATATATATATATGTATATATATGGAAGGTATGGTTTTCTATAGAAATGAAGACATCTTCAGATTTAAAATTTTGAAAATTGCTATTTAACTCTGTTAACAAGATAAAAATTAAGTTATTATTTATCTCTTTTTCTCGTGTGTTTTAATTTCAAGCTTTAAATGATACGATTAGATATGAGGGGTAAAAAAATATTGAACTAAATCATCAAATATATATTAAATTTTGTTAGTTTCATGTATATATATATATTTGATTCTGATGTGATTTAAATCTAATGTTTATAAATGTATAACACCGATAGAGATGACTTATAAGGAAAAATAAACTCTTAAAAAAATCTATCTGTATATTATTAGAATTTAATGGCTATCTTTTTTAAAAGAAATTTACTTACTGAAGTTTAAACTTTATTCCTGATTTAAATATATATATATATATATAAGATTGGAATTTTCATGAAAAAATATATATATGTATGTATAGTTGCAACTCCCAAGTGTTTGTGCATGCATGTCACATGAATGTTGGCAGTCATCACCCCCTAAACAGATGGGGTATTCCTAAAAATTTTCACAGAAACAGCCTGAAAGAGATGATGATCCAGTTCTAATTTCAAAGCATATCTGACAGATAAAACTTCATATGCCTGAAATTCCTTTGAGAGCCATGATCAAATCAAAACATGCCCCAACATTTTTTTATTTTTTATTTTTTGCCTTGAAAAAGAAATTCAACTTTTTAATCTCCCGAAATTACCTATATCTTTGCCTCAGAATTTGAGGTGATGTGATCATCTCTCCAATGTAAAAGTCATGTGGAAAAATGTTATTGATTCTTTTCAATTCCAAGAAGCCTAAAAAGTTGCTTTTTTTTTTTTTTGCCCCCATATCAAAACATAGTAATGACAACTCCATACAACCAACTACCATCAAGTAATCAAACGCAGACGGGTTGATAAGACGTTTACTCTCTCAACTAGAGATCTTGGGTTTAAATAGTCACCATTACAGTGGCCGTGATACTTCAAGAGAAATTCATATATAAAGTGGGGGAGCTATTCTTTCTTAAGGTTATCTAGTTACGTCATTCTCTACCCTTATAACCTTTTTTTTTTTTTTTCTAGGGAAAAAAAACATATATAGTTAACCTAATTTACCGTTTATTT
Organism: Ficus carica; assembly: GCA_009761775.1. NCBI lineage: Eukaryota > Viridiplantae > Streptophyta > Magnoliopsida > Rosales > Moraceae > Ficus > Ficus carica. The sequence continues at coordinate 2,281,281 of CM019746.1, forward strand.
CCTCATACACTTGTTTGCCACCAAAAGCATTTATCACCATTTTGTGTGTGTGTGTTTTTTTTTTTTTTTCTTTTGCCTTTTACACTGTTTAAGTCGTCACTACATACTTCAAGAGAGATTCATATATAACATGGGAGCTCTCCTCTCTTGAGGTTATCTGGGTGCATCATTCTTCACCTTTGTAAGCCTTGTTTCTTAAATAATAAAATAAAAAAAATTAAAAAAAAAAAAAAAAAAAAAAAAGGTACATAGCTAGCCTAGTTTGCCATTTACTTCCTCATACACTTGTTTGCCACCAAAAGCATTTATCACCATTTTGTTTTGTTTTTTTGTTTTTTTTGTTTTTTTGTTTTTTTGCCATTTACACTTGAATGGCTTTCCAATTTGACATTCCAAAAAGGAAAAGAAAAACTTCTATTTTTTTTTTTCACTGCATTAAGTTAAAGACAACCCATATGAGTACCCATGCTGTTTAATCAAAAGAGCAGATGAAAAAGCTAAAACCCAATGGGGGCCATCTAAAATCTCTTCACCACCACACACTCGGAAATCTCTGAAATTTTAAAGAAAAATAAAAAGTGATAATTTATACTGTCAAATCACTTAAAAGAATATTTTTCTAAAAAGTGATTGTTTAACAATTTTGTTTTACGATTAATAGATGATATAAACTTGTACCTTATTAAATGTATTTTTCGTTTTTTGCATCTTATCATATAATTCACACAAAAAAAAAAAAAGGAAAAAGAATTGGACAATCTCAATCCTTTCCTTTCCTTTAATGTGATTTTTAGGCCAATAGGAGCAAAGATTGACTAGAAGAAGTTTTCAGCCTACAAAATGAATACCTCAACTGCTCTTTTGTCAAGTGTTTTTCTTATGGCTCTTATATGAGAAGCTTGAAAACTTCTCCAACTTCAAAAGAGACATCACTATTACCAAGAGAAGAAAAACACATGGGGTGGCTTCCTTTGTTGTTCTTCGCACCGAAAAGAGCCCATTCCTTTGTGTTCTCTACCACATCACTACTATAGTGTGTGTTACTGTTGTTAGATTATTCTCGATTCGACTTCGTGTCCTTTTAATTTGTTTATTTTTTATTTTTACATACGTACTCTTCATGTCTTTTTAAAAATATTGTAACACGTTATTAAAAATATTACTTTTAACTAAAAAATTATATCATACAAATATATGGAGATATGTAAGTCGAATTCGTAATATTGTTGGTCCACTAGTCTCTTGTACATGTGATTAACATCAATACCAGTATCTAAAATAATGAATATGTCGGCGTGCGTGTGTGTGTGTGTGTATATATATATATATGTATATATGTATATGCGTGAATATATGCATGCATTTTTGTGAGACTTCACTTAGAAGAGACGAAAACGAAAAAATAATTAATGCACGGTTTTGAGTGAACCATATTTTTCCATGTAGTTCTTGGAGAAACACTAAAGCATGTCAATGTTTTATAAGAAGTGGAAGAAAACAGGAGAGGAAAAAAATGCATATAACCTAGAGGAGAAAAATGGAAAAAGATTGAGGAGAATATATATATATATATATTATTTTTTTCATGTTGTGATTGATATGAATGGCCTCTTCTAACTTTACGTTAGGAGATATTAAAATTGAGATTTTGAATGATTTAAAAGCTCTGATCTAATCCTTTTTTTTTTTTTTTCCGCTCTTATCAAACAGTATCTTTTCATTAATTCCCTTGTTCCCCTTGTTTCTTTCACTTTCCCAGCTTTAAAACAGAATAATACTTGCAAAACATGTTTCTTTTGCCTTGAATACTTAAAATTTATAGACTCGAGTGCTTTTTTCTTTTTTCTTTTTTTCAATAAAAACTAATCTACTTGGTTGGTTTTGGATTTTTGGACTTTAGAACGTGAAATAATGAGTAACACTACATATCTCTATTTTTATGTATAACAATCTTCTAATACTCATTTTGCTGGAATATCCACTTATACTTAAAAGAGAATACTCAATATCTGCAATTACTCATATATATGACGGATGAATTATTACTTGGTTAAACAAAAATTTCTATAAAAAGTTAAGAATAATTACTTGTAGTTATAAGCGAATATTACATTTTTACAATTAAAAGAATAACAATTTACTTGTTACCTGAATTGGTTTAAAAATCACAAAAGTTCAGATTCTATGTGACACAAGTTTTCATTGGGCGAGGATCGGTATCGCACATCTAGGATGAAGCCGAGCAAAGCACAACACAAGAGGCGGACTGAGTCGAGCTCCTCTTTTGACAGTGGGCTAGCACGGCACGACATGATCGTAATTTAAGTTGTTGAAAATGTGCGAACAAAAAGTTTCATATTGACTAGACACGAAATTGAGAATGAGTTCAAAAGGACTTGAATTACTCTTAATAGGTTAACCTTTAGGATGGAACCCCAAGAATCCCAACAAGTGGTATCAGAGCCAGATTATATATGTAGTCGTGTATACGCGCAAGATGAACCCCAGAGAAATATCGTAGAAGATTAGTGGCCCTGGAGAGATTGTAATGGTCGGAAAATCCGTGGTGTGAATTCTTGAGATGGAAATTCCTAGTTTGAGAAAGATGGATGGATCATCATTTGGGGGGAGGGGGGGTTGGGGCTACGATGATAGTGGGTATTTCGTTCAAAGGGAGGATTGTTGAGTATATGCGAACAAAAAGTCTCACATTGGTTAGATATGAAATTGAGAATGAACTTAAAAGGATTTGAACTACTACTCCTAATAGGTTAACCTTTTAAGATAGAAAACCCAAGAATCTCAACATGAGTATTACACAGTCATTTGAACACAATTGACCCGCATGATGAATATAAATTTTTTAATTCAAAAAATGTTGATTACTTACTTATATATTAACATTTGATGGAGTTTTCAAAAGAATAAATCTGCACAGATATTTTACACAATCATTTCATTTTCAACATTTCCCTTTGAATGATTTTCTTTTTCTCCAAACTATTACTCTCATTCCTTTTATAATAGACTATTTTCGGTTGGCCAAGTTTTTTTCCTACTGTAAACAACTTTTTTTTTTTTTTTTTTTTGACAAAAGTATAAATAAGTGATTTTAATTCTCCAATACAGACATTTCTGCAAGGAAACAAGTTCCAAGAGTTTCATGGCCAAGAGTTTGACTGAAAACTAGCTCCTTTCTATTTTCATGATCTAAAAATATTTTAAAATCTAATGGTTGGGTAGGAGGAAAAAAAAAAAAGAGACTAGCAGAGTTGCATAGTTTTGGAACTACAAATCGAATTTTTCATAAAATTCCATTATATTAAAGTATTATGTTCATTCTAATAGGATTTTGATACGATTTGATCACCTGAGAAAAGAAATCGTAAGGCAATCCAAAACAATGGAATTGAGGAGCAATGGTGTTTCATTATCTACTTAGTTTCATCTACACAAGTCTACGTTGGGAAAGCAGTGATTTGAGTATTCAATTTACATCGAGTTGTAATCAAGTGACTAAAACGTCACCCTTTTTTTTTTTCTTTGAAAGGAGAAAAATAAAAGACTGTACAAAATTCCTCATAAATGAAAAGTTCTCAGTTGTCACCAGCTAGCATTTTCAAAATCAACTACAATTACTTGTTGGAAAGAATTTGATTGATTTCACCATTCTTGTGTACATTTCCACTAGCTTCTTTGCATATGAAGGAATGTGCTTATCCGCTCTGCAAATATGCATCATAACTTAAAATAATATACACAACTCCAAAGAATATGGACAAAATCATTTAAATATATACATTTTATGTATATGTGTGTGCCTGTGTGATAAAGTAAATGGGGATGGGGAGAAACTGATATATTAGAGAAACTTAGCACATCTCAATGAGGCTGGCACCCGCTAACATCTCATTTAACATCAAAACCCCCCCAACCTGATTTATTTATTTTATTTGTTTTTATACTATAGCTCTCACTTATTAAAGAGAAATGAAAACACTCTCAGATTTTGAACATGTGAGCTCCTACCCCCACAGAGCAAGCCCAGCATGCCCCGCTATAAATTATTAATTGAAAAGCAAAAAAAAAAAATACCAAACAATAAACTAAAAACAATTTTGCACAGAAGGCAAACGAGAACAACCGAGATTAGAGAATCCTATTTTACTTATACAGCTTGAAACCCCTCACCTTTTGAAAACCAAGAGTATAAGCATTTGAAAAATGCAACAGTAATAATAAACAAGGACGAGAGAGAGTGAGAGAGAGATACAGAGAGAGAGAGAGAGAGAGAAGGCCTAAAATCGACGCAATCTGTATTACTACACAGAATAACGTACCTTTCTTTGCCCCACATGCGGTTAACATGCAAGTGATTTCTGATGGTGTGGTAATCAAGGGAATACCGAGCAAATTCCAGACCCTTTGGGCCAATCTGCATCAAATGAACCAAGTTAAAATGAAGATGACCTATAGTTACGTTTTATTACTATATACTGCATTTAGGATTTTCAATTTACCAAGTTTAGAAGAAAAGCTATCAAGTTCCCAACAAACTTGGGAGCAGGCTGAGACGGTCCTTTACCTGAGACAGAACCATTAAAAAAAATGTTGTAGACAACATGAAATAAACATTCTCATCCAACTTGATACATCCTAAAATTGTGTAATGATTCATCATTATGTCAGGCACGGTACGTGAACATGGGATGTGGCAATAAACTATTTACTGTAAACTTAAACACGATCTGGATGCTAAATGGACTCATGAGTAGTGCGAGTAAAAGATCAAGGATGTATTCATTTGGAGCCCGTTACAAGACCCATGCGGGTTCACTGAAATGCGTGTCCAAATCATGCGCTTGTGAGTAAAGTTAGCATTTCTCTTGGCATGATATGCCAAACGAAGATCATATGAAATTCATACGTAATTAGTAAGTTATATTCTCGCAATTATTTGTGAACGTACTGCACATACCTAGTTTAGCATTATCATCTGCCTTGACAGTTTCCATAACAAATGGCTGGCGCTGACCCTGAAACGAAATATGCCCTTGACTTAAAATTCTAAGGTGAAAAAATTTTGCAGCCAAGGGATAGAACTGAAGAGTCTTACACTGCTGACTGTTGGTGTGACCTCCAAATACTTCTCAACCAGATTAAGCATTTCTCTCCCACGTTCATTTCTGACATTTGAAAAATGGTAAAAGACAACCAAAACTAAAACTAAAAATAAATAAAAATTATTTTACTGAATTATCACAACTGGAGGAGGGAAAAATACAAAAAAAATAAAAATAAAAAAATAAAAAAAAAAATAGTAGGGATATAGGACTGACAAAAAAGAAAAAGAGAGAAAAAAATGATGTTACCTAACTGTAACGTACTGGGGATGTTGCGGCATGCTGATTCCGGAATATTTTGGCACACCCATATAACCAACCACCAGATCCTTAGACATGAATTAAAATTTTTGTTAGCATGATCAAGAGAAAACAACTTATATATATATATATACACACACACACACACACTTATAAGAGAGTAGATTTTAATAGGATAGAAAAAGACAAAACTTACTGCTAAAGCATTCGTGTAGTCGAAGCAACTGTATGACAATACAAGTTAGAACTAATTAGTATTTAGTACAATATTTTCATAGCACAAAAATATTAGTGTCCGTAAACACTAGAAAGAACAATACTAACAAAAATATAACTATAGTTTTTTTTTTTTTTTTTTTCGCTAATCAAGTAAAGAAGAAGAAATTACCTATAGCAAGATGGGGCGATTACATCAACCAAGTCATTTGCGGGTAGGCAGAAATAAGGAACCTGTTTTGGTTAAAATTGGAAATTGGAGGAAGCCGCTAATAATGAGACTCAAGACCAAAACAAAAGAGGAATGCTAACTGCACTTGCAAATGGCACGAGTGCAGGATCTAGACCGCTCATTGACAAGGGTCCCACAGTGGGCTTCACATGAATCAACAGTCCAGATTTTGCACGAAGTACTAGGTCAATGTTACCTCTTCAATATGACCGTCCAGATGTTTCAAATGCACCTAGTATAAGAAGGGTAACTTGTTATAAAATGTAAGAAGGGTAACTTGTTATAAAATGCTCGAATTTCGAAAGATTTTAAGGTCCTTTGCTCCAGACTCGGGATGAATGATCATGTGTCTTATACTATAACTGGTTGTAATTGTTCATTTCATTGTTTGACTGAGCCACCAAAATTTCCAACAGGAGAATACGCACAAACCTTGTAATCTTGCATGAATTCATAATGCAGAACCGTTTCTGGTTCACTGCTTGCAGCCTTCAGAAACTTATCTAGTCCTTCTCTCGTACCATTATCCACTGTTCAGTACAAGTATTAGTTCTGAAGCTTCAATTCCAAACTATATTTTAAGAACGGACTATTTTCGTTTAACAGTAACTGTAACACAAGGATTATACATGATACATGACCTCAACACAAACACTAATGTCTTTCTCAAACAAGGAAAAGCTTTGTCATGCTATACTGAACCTTGAAAAATGACCAACAAACAAAAAAGAGAGATTACCGCAATTAGTTCCCAACACATAGAGCTTTTCCAAATTTAGGTGGCGCTCCACGGATCTTAATGCTGCAGTTTAAGAAATTAATCTGCATTACAATGGGACAAGTCACAAAAGAGAAGAAATAAAAGTAAAAATTTAGAGACCATAACAAAAATGATACCTTGCACTTGGCATCCCACACCACAGAAAAGAAGACGCTTAACACCTGCAGCCTGTTGCACAGGAAATACAGTCTCTTGTCTAGATAAATGAAATTTGCAACCAATATCGTAAAAAAAATAAAGTGAGCAGAGTTAGCACCAAAATATACGTATATATATGTATATATGTGTGAAAGGTGAATTCCTATCACTTCTATATACTGATACTGAAAAGAGAACAGAGACACCTCAACTAGGGCAAGGGTATTCAGATTAGGAGACAATGTTGGCTTAACACCTTTAGCGGCAAGAACTTCCTCCGGTGTCCTATGAGAATAATTGCGGGGAAATGATAAGTTTAAAGCTAATTTCATACAGAATACAACAAATTGGAATTCGGAAACACAAAGTATTTAATGGACGTATAACATTGCAGATAAAGGTTAACGCAGACCTTGCCAATACAGGCCTTGGAGTGAACCTGTCATCTGGATCACTGCGACAATTAAAACATGAAGACTTGTTAAATTAAAAAAAAAATGATAAAAATGATTGTCAAAACACATATATCTCTTCTTTCTTTTTTTTGTGTCAGTACCTTTGCACACAAATAACAGCTTCTACCATGCCCGTCTTTAGCATTTCCATAGCTATGGTAGTTACTATCCCCGTCCACTGCGCTCCTACAATTGAAACATGCTAAATTGAATTATCTAGAGATCTACGTTAAGAGACACTATCTCATAATCTTCTTGAAAAATTGCCTAATTAGAATTCGGTATTCAAAATGAGTGCGTGGACTAATATCATCAGGTTCATTTTGTTCTTTTCGTATCTACATAAGTTGAACTGAAATATGTGTAACCGTTGAATTTGAAAATTATCCGAACAACCCATTTCCAGAGTAATTAACCGCATAAACAGTGCATGATAATAAGGATCAATAACAAATCTTGAGCTTTTAACACTTCAGTCTTGTATGACTTGTCGAGCAAACCAGTCGAGAAAAGGAATAGGAAACAAATAAATGATCAACTGAAAACTGGTAATCATAGGACTTCTAACAGTAATAACAAAAGAACAAATTTTGCGTTTTTCCCCCCGATTTTAGGCCTTGTCGTAAAACGCCCCCGAACTTTAATTTGTAACCTTCTTTCCCCCCGAGTTTTGAAACATTTATAGATTGCCCCCTCAGTTAAAGTTTTTACGGAAAAACGCACTTGTCAGTAGTATTAATTATAAAATTGCGAAGTAGCATTCATCGGCAGCACAGTGGCACTCGCTACTCTTAGTAAATGTAAAATTACGAAGTTAAAGATAAGAGAATAGTATGGAAAAAAATGGCAATCAGTCTTAAATATTTACTCTTTTGACCCAATTATAATGTAACTTTGTAATTTCGTACTTAACATCCACCAACTCATACTGCCAACAAGTGTCACGCGCATTTTTCCATCAAATATTCAACTGAGGGGGAAATCTGTAAATGTTTCAAAGTTCGGAGGGGAAAGAATATTACAAATTGAAGTTCGGGGGGAAAAAAGTGAAATTTATCCAAACAAAAACTTACCTTCTATGGGCTTGATTTTCCGAGCATACAACAGCTTATCATAAACTCCAAAATATGCCTCGTCTAAGGAATCTATGTTCCTCCCTCTTCATGAACAACGGGTTCCAAGCTCTGAAAGAGAAAACAAACAACTTTGAAGCTAAAGCTGGCATATCAAAGCGGTGAGTTGATCCTACGAAAAAGTAACAAACAAACCAGCAAAGCTTGCATATCTCACTAACTACAAAAATAAAATTAAAAATTAAAAACAAAAAACCTCTCAAAACAAGATTACAAAAATGTTATGAACAAAGAGATAGTTCAATTTACAACCACAACCAGAAGTACTTTAAGAAATTCAAATCATTGAGTTTGAGTTAAATCTATGAACTTTAAAACTGCTATTTCTATACAATTCAAGGACAATAGAAATTTTCACTAAGTTCACCTATATATTGCACAATTAACCTCCCTGCACCTTTTAATTTAGCAGTAACCAAAAGGACTACTTAAAAAATGAGACTAGTGTGTGACGTTAGATTATTCCAGTAAATACTAAAAGTCAGATTATTTAGTAAACGCTTTTTTTTTTTTTTTTCCTGAAAGGATAACTTTTTTTTTTTTTCTCTCTCTCTCTCTCTTTTTTTTTTATTTATTATTTTTGTGTAATTAGTTATGACAAAAAAAAAAAAAAAAAAAAAGAAAAAGAAAAAAAAGAGAGAGACCCTTTAAATGATATGAAACAAAACTCAAATGGAAGAACAAGAACTTTATCTCAATTTTATAAAAGAAAAAAACTGACCTCAATTCTAGACATCCCATCACCCAAGAAAGCACAGGCATTCTTCACATGGGCAATATAATATGTGTCACATAACCCACAACGACTGCCCAAAAACGAAACACAGAATTAGGAAAAACAAAACTCAAAATCTCAAGAAATGGAAAAGTGGGTATAAATGAAATATATATATATATATATATATATATAGAAACCTGCAGTGGTCTTTGGCTGGGTATGTGCCACCAGGAGGAATGGGCTTAGAGCGTTGCCTCCAGTCGTCTCTCAGCTTCACTGAGTCTGAGCTCGTTTTCCCATCTGTTATTCCACACATATAAAAAATGACAAAGTGTTACAGCAGATATATATATATATATATATAGATATGTATACATATACATGTATATATAAAAAGAGAGAGAGAGGGAGAGAGGGAGAGTTTCGGGTACCTTTATAGGAAGAGAAGACGACAGAGAGTGAGAGAGGAGGGAGAGAAGCTGAGAGGTTGGAGATGAAGGAAGACATGGGAATGGAATGGAAGAGTTTCTCAAACGCACTCTCAGTGAACCACCACCACATAAATTATTACTTCCCCGTTTTCTTTCTTTCTTTCTTTTCTTTTTTTTTTTTTTTTTAAATAAGATAAGGAAAAACTTGTAATAAAAAAAAGAATTTCAACAGCAAAAAAAATCAATTTCTTAAAACAGTTGGAGCTGGAGTTTTATAAGTTAAAATAAAAATATGTGTTTAGTTAAAACTTAGCATATATTTAGTACACGGGTTGAAATTGAATTTTTTTATTTTGAAATTAAGTTGAATTGAATATATATTTAATGAGATATTTAAATTATTAAAACTAAAAAGTGTAACATCTTAAAATATATTCAGAAAAAAAATCATTATAGAATATGTTTCGCTCGTATCGAAATTTTATATAAATTTAAAAAAAAATTCATCTCATTTAAACTAATATATGTAAATTATGGAATTTTGAAGTTTGAGACTGAGGTTAAATTTTCATGGAAAAAAAAAATTTCGATTGAATTGAACCTTGACATCAAACATATACTTAAATTAATAATAAACTGTGATATAATAAATAAAAAAATAATTTAATAATCTAAATATACTACATCAATATAAATAAAATTTGACATTTGAATAATTTGAGTGTAAAAAGTAAAAGTATTTTTGAAGTTAATTACGTAGTGGAAGTTTTTTTTTCTTTAAGTCAATTAATATGAGTATTTATTGAGATTTTGACTCAACAGATAACCTATTATACAATAGAAAAGAGAAACATAATTAAAAAAAAAAAAAAAAAAAAAAAAAAAAAAAAAAGTTGACAGGAAAAACTATCCAAATATTAAATTTTAGTTAGACAGATGTATCATGTAAGCATGATGACATGATGCATTTGATTCACTGAATAATTTCTCTAGGAAATAATGTAAAATTTTGAAATGTTATCTGAAGAAAATATAGAATATGAATTTTGTGTACCGAAGAAAATTATGGAATATGAATTTTTTTTCCTTTTTTTCTGTGTAATTAATAAAATAATCTTATTACGTCTTGAAATAAGACAACTATAAACATTTAAAATTTGAATTTTATGAAAATTTAAGAGAGAAAAAGTGAAATGTAAATTTAAGAGTTTTGAAATTGTATGGCAAAGCTCTGTTTTAAAATCATTGTTCCAAACTGTCTATTTTTTTCTTTACAAAGGCTTATGATAGATTTTTTTTTTTTTCTTTTGTCCCTATATTTCATTACAACTCAACTTTTTGTCCATCCTACAAATATTTTATGATGTGTTCATTAAAAAATTAAAAATCAAAATCGAGAGTCATTAAAACAAGTCCCACATTGATGGCGAGTAAAGTGCAATTGAAATCATAGAGTATGTAAGGGTCATGAGTCCCTTATAATCACTAATTGCATAAAGAAAATTACATAGCATAGTCCATTTATGATATTAGTTAAAAGATGTTAAAAGTTCCAAAATTACCATTTATAAAGTAATTATTGTGTTTTATTGAGTTGAAAAAATTGTTCATTTTTTTGCATGTTTTATTTTTTACTCTAATTATTTTGTCAAATTATTACGTTGGGCTCAAGTCAGCTTCCATTGAAACAAAATTTATTCAATAAAAGTTATTAATTAATTGAAATTCGCTTAACTTTAGACTCTGGTTACTTTGTTTGTATACTTTTCTCATCTTCCTCTTGATTAAATAATAAATATGCATTGCTAAAATCCTATAGAAGTACATGATTGCCAAATTCATAATTACAAAACGAAGACATGATACAAAATTTCCGAAGTCATGTTGATGATTAAAACTTCTCAGACATTTATATATAATATGTATATTTACAGGGAAAAAAAAAAGTTAGAAGAAATACCAAGTTAAAGTCTTTCTACTAAGATATAATATGTATCTTCTGTATTTAACATGTGTTCTTAAAGGACCAATATTAAATTAAAAATGATTGTATCTTAGTATTCATGCACAAATAATCTCATATAAGTCCCACTAAGTAGATATGACAGATTATTTGTGATGTAACAGGAATGAATCCCATTATTTTGTGTAACTTATTCATTGGATTTGACATTTTCTTCTTCGTTAGAACTTGCCCGTTTCCAATGCAAGTTGGGCTTATATTTTCTATGGGCCGTTTATTTTCCAACTCATTTTAAAATAAATTGTATTTTTTATCATGATTTTTATCTTTTTTGAAAAAATTTTTTTATTTTTTTTGAAAAAGTCAACAAAAATTACTATTTAAACTTAAAAATTTCAACTCAACTCAAACTCAACTCGTATACCAAACAGGCCCTTATGTCAATTTTCAAGTAGTCCATGAACCACCGAAAAGAAAGAAAGAAACCTTTCCCGTCGCTCACTACTTAATATTATTTTTATGTCTTGTATGTGGAATTCTATAACTAATATCATTTTTTGTTGTTAAAGTAAACATGAAATGACCAAAATTGGAGTCGTATCTTTAATTAAAAGATAAAGTCATCATTTAAATGGTTCAAATTATCAACATTTGATCTACAGAAGGTAAGAATTTGATATTAAATCGAATCTAAAGTACAATATTGAGAACAAAGAATTCTATTTTTATATTTATATGCTTCATATTTTTTATTTGCTCAAAGTGCAAGGTATAAAATTGAAAATATCCCAAAAAATTCAAAAAACTAAATTTTTTTTTAAGGAGGCATAATTAAGAAAAAAATTAGTGCCAATTTAATTGATTTTATTTGTTTCTGTCTGCAGTCTAAAGATGTAAACAAAGAATGTATATTATGTGTATGTACAAAAGTAACAAATAGAATATTAACGAACAAAATCGATAGGATGAAAAAAAAATTATAAAGATATCTTTCCAGCATCACTACGAAGGTTCCAGAAAAGACACAGACTGGACTCTCTTTTTCTTCATCTTCCACTTATATATATTTTCAAAACATATATATACACACACATATACATTTAACCATATCTTGACTTCACGTCATGATGACTTTAGATTTTGGTTAGAAAAAACAAAAAAGATAACATAAATTTAAACTAAAGCAGCCATTATGATTGCAAAAGTTACTAATGCAGAATGGTTTAAAATTTTTTATGCTAATGCTGCTTGCCTGTGTTGATTAAAAGTTAATCAAGTACAAAAAGTTAGGCATGTTTTACATTTTGCCCCAGTCTTTGGTCTTTGTACATGTTTTTCTCATCTCATGTCTTGATTAGATAATATTTAAATCATCAAATTTATATTGGATCAAGCACCAAGTATAGTTTATTAATGTCTTGTTCTAGTGGTAATTAATTTTGATTGTATAAATTTATTGCTGGATAACTTATTGATTGCTAAAAACAATTTTGATACCCCGATTTGCTGGATATATTTAGTGTTGGAAAGTTGATTGTATAAATTAACAGAGAGTTGATTTGAATTTATTGTTGAAAACCCATGGGGCAGGATTAATTTCTCTAATTAGTTAGTTTGCTAATATGATTGTAAATTAGTTGATTATGTTGTATATTGGTTTTATTCTCGTGTGATCAATATATTGTTTGATTATTTTTCCTTCTAATTGTCTTCATGGTATCGACAGCATTATAGGCTCCTGGTGTGCTTAGGCACTTGGCAAAACTTTGAGCACATCAAACTTTTTGGGTAGTTGGTGTTTGGAAAATTCATAAAGAACATGAAGTGTGTCAACTGAAAAAATTATATACACGGATCGAATTAGTCTCCTAAATCTTGATTTGGAAGGTTTTCCAAAGGAACGACTGAAAATGTTTATTGCTAGAGTCAAAGAGATCACACATTCTTCATCGAACTGTCTTTAAGGTCGCAGCATCTTCATTGTTGTGACCAGAAATGACGGGAGAGGAATGGCTGATCTGAAAGCATGTCTGTCCAATGATTTTGAGACCAAGGACTTGGGAAATCTTCATCACTTGGCTCTTTCTAAACAAGGAATCTTTAGAAGTTGTAAGATATTATAGTTAAAAATCATACGAGGAGATCTTAAAATTTGTTGAGGTGTCAATGGGGTTGTCTTGTGACAACAAGACAGTCATTAATATTACTCGGGTTCAACATGACAAATATTAATCAGGTTCAACAACATGATTAATCAGGTTCAACATGATAAGACTAAGCACGTTGACGTTGATAGACACTTCAGACTAAGCACGTTAACGTTGATAGACACTTCATCAAACATAAGTTAGAATCAGATCAGATTTGCACGTTATTTGTATGGAAGCTTGGAATGCATGATGATATCTCCTCTCCTGCTAGGTTGAGTTGGAAAGTTTATTTGTAGTTACTCTTCTTAATCCTATTTTATAGGATTAATTTCTCTGATTAACTAGTTTCCTAATATGCCAATGTTCCTTGGGTGGGTTGATAAGGCTTCGTTCTGCTCGTTAAATGCTTGGGTTCAAGTCGTCACTACTATATTGACCAGGGTATATGAATAATCCACTTCGTGAGGGATCTATATCACGCGGGAGACATCCATCTCTCCGGAATTATCTAGACATTCAATCTCTACCACTATATCTTTTTTTTTTTTTTTACACAAAAAAAAAACCTAGTTTCCAAATATAGTTGTAAATTTGTCAACAATTTCGTGAATATAGGTTGTAATCTTCTCTGGAAAAAAAAAAAAAATGAAAAGCTAATATGTTTCATTTCATTTCTTAGGCCTAAGCCTCGGGCATTTTAACGACAAATACAATACGAACAGAGGTGGTAAACTAATAAACAACATGCACAATACAATCTCTCATGTATACTATTACTAGTTCTCTATGCATCTCCACCAAAGTTGCTGGCCTAAAACTTAGTATCTAAATAAATCAATAAAGAAACTTTCTTTTATTTTTCCGTACTCCAAAACAAATGACATGGGGTATTGATTGACCTATGAATGGCAAGGGCCTCTCAAAACAAGCTCATTTTTCTTCTTGAATTAGGAAAAAAGAATGGTGGTGTAGAATTGGCTCAAAATATACACATTTTACTATCCCGATTGTATCACCGGAAGGTCAAGCGAAATATAAGCGGGTCAGATCAATGGAATACTCAACACTCTATACCGACTTCTAGTTTAAAGAAGCTTGCTGGTTCTTCGTCGTGATGGTCCTCCAGGAAAGAGCTTCATGATCCATCCCAACACTCGCTCAACCACCTAGTGTACGAGAATATAGAGAATTCTTAAAAACAAAAATAAAAATAAAACCAGCAGGACACATTTCTAAAACGTGATCTTCATCAAGTTCCATTATGCTTTTCCTAATCTAATACGATTATGATGTCATCTGACAGTTAAATAGTGTCCCGCCAATAGAAAATTTCATACTCTACCATAGAATTATCTTTATAGAAAAGCCCATTTAACTGCTAACATTATCGTAAGCATTTCTTCTACTAAACAAGGCTAAAAATTTTGTTCAGCTTGGTGTTTAGAATATAATAATCCAAGTTAGGAATATAATAATCCAAGTGCTGTTTGGTTATCATCATGCAAATTTCCGGCATAGTTTACATTGGGATAAAGGGGAAATAAACAGTACCTCGTCGCCTTCATCTGCATATATGGGATATTATCACGCATATCTCGGGAATCGGGTTGTCTTGCTGAAATATTCTCGTTGGCCATACTCTGAGCGGTCAAAAGCTCTAATCTCTGAGTTTGAGCTTCAAGTTTCCGGGACAATTCGTTGTTCAACTCCTTCATTAATTAAAAAAAAATAAACAGATGATATTGCAATTGGCCATGCCTAGACTCATAACTAGGAAACTATTAAAATAATTATGAACTGCATATACGGATGTATATAGATATATATCTGAACCAATACGACTATGAATACCAAGTACCAACAGCTTAAAAAGAAAATAGCTGCTAACTGCACTCTAATAAGGAGAAAATTCAGAGCTGCATTACCTTCAGTTTCGAACAATGAGATGACTTGGACGTCAAAGCTTGTACTAGCTCATGCTTCTCCAAAGCTAACTGAAAGAAGAAATGTGAAAACATTTCTATTAGGAACGCTCGATACAACTCTATAAGAGATTAACCACCTTAAAAATGAAAGGGTGGACGGTACCTCTGAAATTAAAGTACTGATATTTCTGAATCATTCTCGTTTGCTCAGGAGGTAAATTTGCAAAACGAAGCTTCAATAGGCGAAAACCCATTAAACGGCAACATGGAAGAACTGGAGGCGTCAGTTCCAACAACAGATGCATCACGCACCTCCTGACTTGAGGTTCCAGTAATGGTATCTTCATTTGCTGCATGAATTTAATTAGTAAAGTTAAACGCAAAGATTATGTGGAGGAAAAGAAAGGTCCCAGTGAAAGATAGTACCCAAATCTTCTGTAGAAGTAGACATGTCTTTCTTATTTGTAGTACTTTTTGTAAGATCAACGGACTTTGCACCGGTGGAAGCTTTCCACAACTTAGCCTGTAACAACTTCTTCTCTGCACCAAAATAACAGTGAACAGGAATAACTATATCTTCCTTAAACAACACCTGTATGTGAGTAACATTAAAGGAGAGCTCTTTTTTCCAAATAGAGACTTCCTTGTAATCTTTTGGATTAACAAAATACAATGGCTTTTGAAAAGATTAAATTACAGAGGGGCTTTTTAGTATTGATTTCTTAAATAAGTGACAAAATAAAATTATGTGAATATGCTTGTGGTTGATATTTGAAGTTTTTTAGGAGCAAAAAAGATGTTAAAAACCATTTTAAAAAAAAATTCTAAAGCACCTACTTTGTAGAGAGCACCACATTACCAACACAATTTCTAATCATTAAGTAACAAAGAACTGCTGTCCTTTTTTGATAAATAAGAAAAACTTGCTGTCTTATAATTTAGATTAAATAAATAAAAAAATATAATAAATAAATAACTTGTAATATAGACACACTTACCTTCTTGAAGAGCATCAATAGTTGACTGCAAATCCAGGCGATCCTTCTCTATGCTCGACATTTTCTTTCTGCAAAGTTCCATATTCAATAGTTAACGCATGAATTCCGAAATCTTCATGAGCAACCAAGCAAGAGGATGACGTACTTGTATGAAGAGATTTCAGCTTGTGAGTTCTCCAATTGCCTCTCAAGCTTTAGCTCATTGGATCTTAGTCTAAGTGCCTAAATAAAGAATAGGTTAATAGAATCATCACAAAGAAAATATTAAAAAGAAAACTTCTAATGCCACGGATGTGTCATCAGTAACCTACATCTCCGCACACATACCAAACAGGTACATTTATTCAAAATTCCAAACACCAATAGCGCATAAATTAGGCAGAAAGACAAATCACTATACTAAAAAGACTAATATGTACGTCATGTCTAAAGAAAACTACTTGTGTTTCTAAATCTTCTTTCTTTCTTTCTTTTGTCTTCTTCTTCTTCATTTTTTTTTTTTTTTTTTTTTGGGATAACTGTTTTCCAAAAAATCATTGCCACCATTATTTGCCAATTCCTCACTAGACTTTGACAAGGAAAAAACTATCCAAATCGCTTTCAAAACAGAAATGAAATATACGTTTGAACAATCAGAACTGAAGAGAGAGAGACAGAGGGACAGAGAGACAGGAAACTTGAATAACAACTGAAAGCACTACCTTCTCCTCTAAACTGATCACTTCTGAAGCCAATAACTTAGCACGTTCATCCGCTGCATTACATTCTAGCTGTGCATTTGAATATTCATTTCTGACAGCCTCAAGTTCCATCTATGATATCACAGGTTACAAGATGGCAGTTAAAAATTATAATAAAAACAAAAAACTAGTTAAAAAAAAAAAAGAAAGAAAGAAAGGAAGAGGAGAGGGGGGACAGAGAGAGAAGAAGAAATGGAACAAAAGATGAACGATAGTTAAAAGTATTCTATACATGTCGTACGTAACTTTGACCAAAAACGTGGCTTGACAAATACAAACACACACACACACACACACGACATGCAATCTATACGGCCCATCAGAATGTAAATTAGTTCAAGATGAAAATCCAATAGAATTGAGCCTCAGTGGCAGTAAAGAGAAAATTAATACAAACCAACTGGGCCTTGATCTCCTCCTGTAACTTTTCCAGTCAGATTTTAGTTGATCGACAATGCCTCTCTGAAGAAGAAAAACAAGAATATAGTAAGAAAGAAATGTGGTAATACCAACGAACGGTCATGTTATCAAGTATATTTTGATAGAGTTAAAACATCACGATCTGTCACAGTTAAGTTGTTTCTGAAACATGATTGCAGAGCCTGGAAAATATAGCGAATCTCAAGATTGAAGTCGAGAAGTAATTGGTTTCTCATGTTCAAAGTCTTAACAAACCATGTAAGGTTTTAATTGGTAAATAAGTTTAAGTACCAATAGAAAAACGAAAAAAAAAAAAAAGAAAAAAAAAAGTGTGAATGACTATGATTTTGCATAGAAAAAAAAAAAAGAAAAAGAAAAAAACCCAGTGAAACAGACTGATCACTTTGAACTTAGTTATATGAATTTTGGCAATGAAGTTTTCACGATCTTCTTCAAAAGGTACAAAAAAGCTGGGACCTGTGACAGTGCCCACATTTATAAACGACAACTAAAGATAAAAAATTTTCCAACCACTAGTAGCTTACCTCAAGTACAAAACAATAAATAATAGTAGAAAAAGGATGCACCTTTTACCAAGCCATTACTTCGTGAAGAACACTTTAGTGCAATAAAGAGAATAAGTATACCATAGATAAGAGAAAAACTATACACAAACTGACCTGTTGGTTAAAACTGTCTGTTAGAGAGGAATTTTCAGCGGCTAAAGACTCTGCTAAAGTACGAGAAACCTCAAGTTCACGTTGCAAAGAGAACTTTTCTTGCGTCAAATCTTCAATATGCTGGGTAAACCAAACCAAGAAAATAATCATGCAGAGAAAACTCAAAGAAGAAAAATCTATGTTTCTCAAAAGTATTTCAACTAATCCACTATAAGCCAAAGGAACCTAACAGCTCAAAGGTCCTCATTCAAAGAACAAGTGCTTAAACAAACATGTTAATCAGGCAGAGAGGGCTATGCCTTTACAAGCATGGTTGAGGGAGGAGCAAAGTCCCAGCAGATCTATCTCTTCCTCAGCCTAGGTTCTGATCAAGTAAATACCCACAATTCTATCGAAATTTCTGCTTAGTATCTGTAAATTTGGGTTCTTGATGTGGATAACATGAGAAAAATATATCTTCTTTGTGTTTCTATCCAATGTTGGCTTCTGATATCAATAATGATATCATTTATCCAATAGGATTTTCATAAATTCAAACTCCAAGTATTTTTGTTGGTACCGACATTTTCATCCATGGTTCTGATGTCTTGGAAACAACATGCATCTCCACAATCTCTACCCATGCTACACAGAAAATTACATTTTTTTTTTTAAGACAAAAATACCACTATTAAGTCGTATTTTCCTCGGTGCCAAGGAATGAATCATGAAGAAGAACAGAAACCAGCAAACATATATAGCCAGTGAGTTTTCCACAGAAACCACTGAACATAGAATGTGGAAATGCAGGAGGGGAAAAAAAAATAGCATAGGGGTACCTGTTCCAGAGCAGAAAAGTCTTCATTCTGCTTAGGTAAAAATTCATGTTTCCACTCCATGCCATTTTCTTTTAGAGACAGTTTGAGCTGGTCACTCGCCATGAAGAAAAAAAGAAGTGAAAGGAAGGAAAGTCGCCATGCCATCAGAAACTGAAGTGATGGAAGGCTCAAATGCATGTGACGAATTTAGAGAGTCATGCTTTGAAAATGGTCCTAAACTTTCAGCATCCAGAGATGGCTTGTGAAAAGGGTATGATCCTAGAAAATCCATGCTCTTCGGCTTTAAACTGTTTGGACTTTAAATGAATTCTTCTCAAATTCATCACTTTGGAGATAGTTCCTGAAGATGCTTTAGGAATATTAAGATATCAAGGAAAGATGGGCGAGATCTTCTAGAAGTAGTTTCATTTGTGAGTGGATATAGCGGTACAGAGAGATTGGTGGAGCTTCTGTAATTAGATTCAAAACTCACAGACTCAAAAGTTTGAACAGCTCCGTTTTCCATACTTGATAGACCACTAGCAGAGCTACTAATATTTTCTTTACCAGTCCTGGAAGACATAAATCGCCGAAGTTCACACTATTCTGCATGTTATCATCAGCAAAGGCTCTTCTATTCTCCGTCGGTCGAATTATGTCTACATGAAACCCACAATAGTATGTAGTATCTTCCTTCAAAAGTAGACAATCAGAAAAACAGTAAACACTTAAAAAACACACACACAACTAAATAAGTGAAAACACTGGAAAAACGAGAATCAATGTCAAAGTACCAAATACCTTCATAAGGGGAAGACGATTTAGAGCCACTGGAATACTAGGCTCACTTTGCAGTGCAGAGCCTAATGGAATTCTGAGGTGGAAATAACTTGCAACAAAACATGGGAACTAACATTTGGAATTGTATATTCCTTTGACGTCGTTGTTTCTTCTCTTCAACTGAGGTTCATCTATCCCATGGAACCTAAGTTGACTACTACTGCTTTCAAAATCTTGACTTCCTTTTTGAGGGTAAAGCAATAGACTGGTCAGATGTAGTCCTGTATGGAAGTCTACCTAAGCCGCCTGTATAATATTCCAACTCATGCTCTTCCCCAATCTTCCCAAGGCTTTGATGGACGTCTAAAGGCCCACAGACCTTAAATCACCATAATTCCTTAAATTCGTGGACCATTTGCATGTTTCCGTGTTTGGTCTGAAGAAATGAATATAATCATTTTGTTAAAATAGGACTAAAAGCGTTCGTATCGCTAGACAAAACTGGATCACTTTTCGGACCAAAATCAATTGAATTGCTGTCTCCGTTTATTGCTAAAAATGATGATTCAGTAGCAGCATGTCCAAGTCCATCAGATGTACCAGCTCCACTTGTATCTGTAACTCGCAGTGTTCAGTTTCTTAAAGGTTGTTTCTCATTTGAATTGACTTCAGACACATGATTCTGGCTGGTGACGAAGCCTTCTTGGCACGCTCTGCCGCCTTTTTCTTCGGAATTCTTCTAGCTGCAAGAAATAGAAAAATTGTGTAAATTCTTCATAGAACAATTAAAAAAACCATCAAGAAACAAGCTGTTTCAAGAATCAACCATTCTAAAGAATTGATCATAAAAAAAATTATTAGAAAACCATTTTTTTTATTTTAGTTACATAGACAGAAAATAAATTCAAACACATGCAGCACAGGGTCCTCCTGACGATACATTCACTCCAATCAACTTGAATGAAAATAACATGCACTCTTGAAAAGCTTCATATAACCAAAAGAGCCACAAAATTTATTTTCTATTGCATTAATTTACATCATAACTCAATCAAAACAAAACAAAGAATTTCAAGCTCCAAGCATAAAATCATTAGGCACACGGCGGGTTGAAGGTTCTCTCAACACCTAAACATCCCAGAAATACTTAAAAACAAGTTACAAAACCTAGTACTTCTTAAAATCAATCTCAATTAGTAAATAATTCATTAACGAAAACTAACCATTATCTTTACAAGACAACAAGACATTTGGGTTAATAAACTAGACTAGGACAGACAGATTTTCAAGCAACAATAACATCAAACAACCAAATCCGAATAGACAACTTACCTTTCGACCAAACATGATAGCAGAAGATAGTAGATTTTTCAGCATTGAGATACAAAATGTTCTTCCCATAAACCTAATTGACAAGAAATTCAAACAAGATTAGATGCTCAAGAAACGATTTTCGGCCCAAATTAGTTCCTAATTCAGCTTCCGAAATTGCAACTCACACCAATCGCAAATTGGCCCACTGAAAACTCCCAAAAAAATGCTAAATTGAAATTACATGACCAAAAACAATTTCGATTAAACATGATTTTCCAGGAAACCAAACAAGAATCTAGCGGAATCCATACCCGGCGCTTTCCAGCTTGCAAATGCTCTTGCTTCTTCGAAGAAGCCACAGTGTTTGGCAGCACCTGAGCAGAAGCCATCGAAATCGAAAACGAACAATCGCGAGCTCAAAAGAATGCCACAAAATCGACCAAAAAAAAAAACAAATACAAATACAAAAACTTCGATTCCTCTTCAGAATTCCAATCAAGTCCGAAACGAAGCAAATTCCAACAATTACGATCAAAAACCCCAAAAAGAAAACCCCAGGAAACGACGGAGAATTCCGGATCAAAGAGGCTCCGAAAATGGCGACGCGGTTCGATTATCAACGGTCGGATAATTCGAAACGAGAAATGGAAACGGAAAAATGGAAAAAAATTGCAAAAAAAATTAATATATTTATAAATATATATATATCTATCAAATCAGTGAAATGGATACAGACAAAGAATCAGATCAGATCGGACGAGAAGGAGAGGAGTGGGCTTTGTGAAATTTCGTTTTTTTTTTTTTTTTTTCGGTTCGAACAATCCCCCCTGGGTTCCTCTCTCTCTCATCTGGTGTTTTTTGCGTTTTGTTTTTTCAAATAATTCAATTTTCTTTTTTCTTTTCCCTTTTTTTTTTTTTTTTTTTTTTTTTTGGTTCAGTGGCGTTAGCTGGCGGTTTTCTTTAACTGACGTATGTTGGATCCAAGACAAGCATACTGTTACTGGTGGGATTTTTCTTTTATTTACTTATAATTTTTTAAAATAATAATAATATTTTTTTTTAATTGTTTTTAATTAAAGTTAATGATTTTTTTAGGCACTTTAATTTGTAAAGACAGACACACTTGAGTATTTCGTTGGTTTGTCTTTTGTGTGTGATTTACAATCACATCTAAATCTGGTTGGCAACCGAAAATTGGGTTTTGAAATTTCAACATATTTAATTGACCTTTTAAATTGTAAGAAAGTTGTTTAAAAAAAAATGTAAATACGTTTAACATTATCTTCCAATGAATTGTCTTTAATTTTTTAAACATATTCTAAACGTGTTCCCTTATTTTAATAACTTTGTAGAATTTCCCTACAACTAGATCTATCATTATTTCTATAGAAAATAGAAATTCCACCTAGGTAACATCTTTTAGAGGAAAAAAAAAAAAAGAGTATAATAATTGAAATTAAAAAAGGAGCAAAAATGATAAGACGTGGCAAAAGGGTCATTGTAAAGTTGTTGGGGGAGAATGTTCGCTTTTATTTCCTGGGTTTATGTATACTGTTTGGTTATGAGAAACTTTAATAAAACATGTTTAAGAGTAAAGAAAAAGGTTGATTTTCAAATTAGCTTGATGATAAAAGTTTCCAACTAGTATTTGAATTGCAAAATGCAAGGCCTTTTGCCCGTTGGTGCTAGTGAGTGTCATATTATGTTGATATATAAAATACTAATTACTGAGATTTTACTTATTAATAATTGATTTATAAAGTTATCCATCATTTTATATTATCTCAAAATTGACATGTGAATTTATTAAACAAAACACAAATTAAAAAAAAGTAGTAATCTCCATCAATGAGAAATGGAATTGTTCAATATAAATATTATAGTAAAAAATCTTATCTTCACGTGTATGTCGAGTCAGGTGAATGGAAACCAACATGATTATTAGAAATCCATGATTATAAAGACTAAGGTAACAGGACCATTCGCTTTTCCTGATAAGATCTTGGGAGATGAACAACAAATATAAACAATTCACTTAATAAGAAATCCATATATCGTGCGGAAATATTATCTTCTCAGAATTATTTCGATACGCTACACTCTACCATTTCAAGACTTTAAAGAAACACGAGTACTAAGTATTGGCCAACATTCTATCCCTTACATTTTTCAAATGAGCCAACAATCTTTGGCGATCGGGAAGGTTTTCTTTGATAACGGGAAGTTGCTTGAAATTCTGAACCCAAGCATACAACCGAGGCAAAGTTGTGGGTTGAATCAATTTCACTCCCACCAATCCTCTATGCATTCCATAATATAAGCCAGCCATCCATGTACTAAGTCTACCATGTTCAAAGTCTCTCCCCCAAAGAACTTGTTGTCCCAAGGCCTCGCTCTTCCAAGATCTTCAACACTTCTAGTGCTTCTTTTGCCGCCTTTTCTCCCTCTTCTCCACCCGCGGTGCTTGCGAAGAATGAACCGAAAGTCGGAACCTGTAAGCGATTGTCAAACGAGCACTTCAATTTTTTGTACGTGAAAAATTTTGATTCATTCTAAAAATTTGTGAGGCATCGTGCAGTCTAAATTCAACTACTAAATGATAGAAGAAACAATCTCACAATTAAAAAAAAAAAAAATCAACGACTTAGATCATTTTCTTCGTTATCGAACAAATTGAGTTCTCTTTTTTCCCTTGTTATTTGTTTCATTTGACTTCTATAGTTAGGTTACATATAGGAATCTAGCTACTTCTTATCTCTTAAATCTCTCTTAATTACAATTAAAACAAAACAAATAGCCTCCCTTCCTAAATGGACTCTATTAGCTAAATGAGTTGAAATTGACCACGAAATTTTGGATGATTTTTATTTAGATCACGAAAGGAAGAAAAAATCCCTTTTCTTTTTCGTGGTTATTGCTGGACTCATCTCGGAGATTAAAAGAGAATAAAAAATCAATATGCATGGACAAAATTAACGAAAAATATACGAAAGGGCGAAATAGTTTACCTTTTGAGCTCCAAAATCAATCCAAAACCTGGCCAAGGCTCTGTCATGAGCATGTGTAGGAAGAAGAGGATTTTGAGGCCATGTTTCGTCAATGTATTCGAGGATGATTGGGGACTCCGCAAGAGGTCTGCCTTGATGAACAAGAACAGGAACTTCTTGTAGATTGGGTTGCTACTCCAAAAGGAGTTGACTCTTGTTGTAGATATCTTCTTCTATGTAGTCAAAATCCACACCCTTGAGTTCGAGAGCCCATATCACCGCGTGACAATAATTGCTTGGCAGAATCCTAGTAGCTTCACTTTCTTCCATTGTTGAGATTTGAGGTTCAACTTCCACACAAAAGCTAGATAGATACAACTTTTTTTTTTTTTTTTTGTTTTTTTTGTGTAAATCGTGGGGTGGGTTCTTTTTTCAAGATGGATGGCCTACAATTGATTATTAGGGGGTGTTTGGTGGATGAGTTTGAGTTGAAATTTAATAAGTTTAAATAGTGATTTTTGGTTGACTTTTTCAGAAAAGATAAAAACCTTTTGGGGACCAACGATAAAAATTGAGTTGATGGACCAAACACCCTTCTTGACTTTCTTTTCTCTCTCTCTCTCTCTCTCTCTCTCTGTGTTTATTTTTATATTCTTATCCTTCTGCAAGGACATAACCCAAACCACCCTTACGCTTTTTTTTTTATTTTTTCTTTTTTGTTTTATGAATGAATAACACCCTTACATTTAGTCACAAGGTCCTTTTACTACTTTTAGACGAAGATGTTGGTGTTTGAGTTTGAGTTAAGAGTAATTTTTATTGATTTTTTCAGAAAAAACAAAAAACTTTTTCAGAAAAAGATAAAAATTGAGTTGAAAAATTTAAGTTCAAGTTGGTGAACCAAACTCACCCTTAGTCAAATATCCCGTATGTTTATTCGAAATACCCTGGTATACCTTGTTTTCTTGAAAATGTTCTAAAAATAACCTGTTATACCCACGTATGACTGTGTGTGAAAATACCAAAATTCCCATAGTTATGTATTTATTTATTTATTTATTTATTTTATTTATTATTTTAAACCTTCATTAGTTGAAAATTTATATTAACACTAAAAAGCCGAATCTTTAGACAAAACATTTTATAAACATTTTTAGTTATTAATGTTCTAAATAATATTTAATTTAGATTGGAAATGGTAGTTTGGCTAATTTTTACTTTAATTGTTTATTATGGCCATTCTGTGATTGATTTTATGAACACAGAAGATATTTTAGGTATTTCATCATAAGAGAACAAAAAATGTTAATTTAGCTAAACACATGCACGTTTATGGTATTTTCCATTTTTAAAATACTAGAGATCTTTTTTGTTTTTTTGGTGTGTTTATCCCTTAATTTTTATTGAAGTGGCTAACTTTTCATTGTAACAGCTGCTTATACCGTTGATTATAACCCAAAAAAAAAAAAAAAGTTTGCATAGTACTTCAAAATCGAAGAATGAAATTGACCAAAAAAAAGGAAGTCATTTTACATGTGACAAATTGCAATTCAATTATCATTTGAAATATCAATTTCTTCTTTCAAATAAATTCGTATAAGTACATACACATTTATAGTATTTCTACCCAAATTTCAACAACAATTATTGATTTAAAAGGTACACTGTAACACTTTACTAAATTTAATCGGTAATTTATCAAAATTACAATTTTAATGAGGTGTTTGGTAAATGAGTTTGAGTTGAAATTTGTAAGTTTAAATAGTGATTTTGGTTGACTTTTTCAGAAAAAACGAAAAACTTTTGAGAAAAAAAGACAAAAATTGAGATGATGAAATCATCACCCAAACACCCCCTAAGAGTGACTTTGTTGTCAATCGAAAAATTTCCGGGAATAAATGTATCAAAAACCCTTTTAATTCTTACTAAAAAAAAATAACATAAAATTTTTTTTTCTTTAGTTTATAGTTTCCCTGTTTCTTACTGTATATATTTTCTAATCTGATGAGAGAAGTGAGAAGACTGAAACGCTCTTCTATTTGAATCCCAACTTTGTGGGTCCACACCCTTGAAAATATGAATGGTGCCAAGATTAAAACTGGCCCTTATCTGCTTTACTGGCAATTGTACAACCATGATAAATAAACTGTAAAAATGAGGAATTACGTGCTCTTTATTATTCTGTTGGATTTAATTGCCATAAATATATTTATATCTTTTTTTAAAAACTTCTCAACTACAAACCCGAAAAATGCTTTTCCGTATCCAGTTTTCTTATCTTCGTGTTTCTCTGTCTATATAGACGGTGAAAGCGAAGAGGAAGACAGTAATTTCTATGCCACCGTTATGGTCTTCAAATTCGACTACAAATGAATTTTCAAGATATAATTTGCTTTTAGTGTACGAGATTAGAATAAAATTTTAGATTAAAGTTAGTTGTTTTTTAAAAATTAATTATAATTTTTGTTGATTTTACATGAAAAAGACAAAAACTAATATGAAAAACTTATGTTTGATTTTGAGAGTCAAACGAAAGCACATTGTGTCCCACACCAAGCACTTGGAGGGTTTTTATTCCCATTCTTCAACAATCAAGTTTATTTATTTATCATTTCAATTATGACCTTTATTTTTAAATTGATTCCAATTCTATTTTCTTGTTTCATACTTGTTAATATACAAAAATCTAAATGCTATCTGAATTTGTTTTTAAGGATACTATTAATCAACTATTTTTTGTTAGCCAAAGCTTACTTTTTGCATTCTTAACATCTTACTAACTGCTCGTTGAAAGACATCTTCCTTTTCTTTGTCAAATTTTTTATCTTATATTTTTTAATTGGTAACTGATTATATCTAATTTACTAAAAACGCCTTATTTGTTATCTACTTTGTTTAATCTCTCTAATAAATTCCATTTCAGACAAAAATCAG
This sequence comes from Ficus carica, assembly GCA_009761775.1. Taxonomy (NCBI): domain Eukaryota; kingdom Viridiplantae; phylum Streptophyta; class Magnoliopsida; order Rosales; family Moraceae; genus Ficus; species Ficus carica. Next base: position 2,308,457 of record CM019746.1, read on the forward strand.
TTGATTTATTATGAAATAACGACTCATTCATGAGTTATCATATTACAAGAATATGTGCCAAAAGTGCAATTTCATCACCACTCCAGAGGAAAAATCCACTGATTTCCGAGGATGGACAAGTTAGCTTGAATTTCCGGGCACGATCGAGCAAAATATGCAGTCAACTGTTTCAAAATAAGAGAACAACTTTGAGCCAAAAAATAAAAAAAAAAAGAGAGAGAGAGAGAGAGAGAACACCTCACGTGAATTGAGAACAACAGACCCATTTGGATAAAGGGAACCCAAAAAGTTCTAGTTCAAGCCCGTTTGCTACATTGTTTTTCTCACAATTTTATTTATTTGTTTAATATTTTTTTTTTTTTTTTTGGGAGAGGGCTGTATGAAACACTAATTTGAGTTGAAGTTTTGGAGTTTTTTTTTTTTTAATCAGAAATAAATGATATTTTAAAAATATGTGTTTTGTTGAAATGTAAATTAAAAATGTTTATATTTAAGTAGCGTAGATATCTAAAATGTGTTAAAAAAAATACAATATGTATTATTTGTAATATCTTTTTAAAAGAATGACATGATAGAGTCTACAATGAAGACATAAAGAGTTATGAGCACTTAGACAAAAATCATCTAATTTTGACTTAAAATAAAATTTATGGATTCTAGTCAAATCGTTTACCCAAACGGGCCTGCAAAAACAAGTACAAAATTTGACCAATTTCATTCATGAGGATCTCTACGGTGAAGAACTTCGCAGCAAAGAGCTTAAGTACTACCATGCTGTCTTGAGATGTTTACGTATCGTTTCTTATCCGTATTATTATAATTCATTTCATTGTTGGTAAGATATACATATATAAAATTACCATTTAATTGGAGGGAGATAAAATGGATAATTAAAGATACTTGTTTGGTATGAGGCATGAAAGAAATTAATGCACAAATAGACGGACAGATTTATGCAAGATTTATGTAAACAGAAAGTAATTGTACAAGGCAGTTAAAAGCCCTGTAATAAAATCAAAATATTTCATTCCATCACAGCAAGTTCTGTTAAATTTTCTATTACAAAATCAGGGTGAAGAAATGCTGCTTGCTTAAATTTCCTCTCCACCAAATTCTAGCAGATTGTCTAAGATATTCTACTAGTTTTCAATGATCGGTGACTGTGATCAATTTCTGGTGACGATGACCGTGACCAACTTGTCGTTGGTCATTGTTGATTCTATCGACATCTAGTAGAATACATGTGGTATCCTATTAGATTATTTTTTTGACCGGCGGACTGATTTGGATAAAACATATTATGTTGGCTTTGACAAGTTCTCTTGAGTGGCATAAAAGTTAAGTTCCAAAACCAGTGACGAGAACATAAAGGATGGAGTCTTTTTAGTGCCATTCCTATCCTTCAACTCTAGTTTTTAAATCTTTTAATTGATACTTTTTAGGGAGAAAGAAGTAACTTCTTTACATACAATTAATAATTAAAGTAACTATTGGGTTTTTAAATATTAAATAAATAATAATTTACTAAGAATTAAGTTATTTACTAGAAGTATATTTATCTAGTAAATTTGATAATTTAGTTAAATTAGTTTCAAATATCTTAAAATATTACTGTTCATTTAATTTAGTTTCGTCAAAAATAATAATTAATATAGTTTCTGACTTTTATTTACTTTGCGTAAGAGAGAATAGAGGTTTAAAAAACTAAAGTTCCACATTGTGAAAATAAATACAAGCAGGTCAAATGTTTTAGATTAAAAATATCACTTATGTGTGGCTGACTCTATGCTACTATCATGCACCGCACATGTACAAGGACATGAGTGATTGGGTGCCTTTGAGGCACACGTACGTATTGTTGCAATTAGCTCTATTTTTTATTTGCTTGTATTTTTTCATATTTAATTTGATCAAAGATTGTGTCTATTGTAATACTTGAATCTTTTCATGAACAAACATGATCTTGCTATAACTAAAACTCTATAATGATATCAAATTTAATTTCCTTTTTGCTCGAGAATTCAATAAGTATAATATTCTTATTCAATCTTATTAAATTCGATAGTCGTTATATCTTGGAGGTAATTTGTCACAAAAACCCGTTAAGTAACTTTGTAATGAAGCAAATAAAACTTTAAGGACAGTAAATTCCCGATGCCTTATAGTTTCACCCCCAAAGAATTTCTTGTCCCCAAGGCCTTCTCCTCCAATATTTTTAGTGCTTCAAGTGCTCTTTTCGCTGCCTTTCCTTTCTCTTGATCTCCAAATGCATGAAAAAATGCCTGAAAGATACGCGTCAAATTAAAAATTATGATTCTTTAGTCGAATCAATGACAAAAATGAGAAAGAAAAAATGTAAAAAGCAAAATAGTGAAAAAACAACAACAACCCAAGATCATTTTTGGTCAATAAGTACGAATATTACGGGTTTAAATACCAATTTTACAAAATTGGCAACTATTGACGAAACAATTTGTAGCGAAAAGGACGTATATAGTTGCCATACATAACAGCACATGCATGCTACCTTTAGTGAAAAGTGTATCCAAACCGAGCCTAAGGCTCTTTCATGAGCATCTTTTGGGAGCAAAGGATTCTGAGGCCAAGTTTCTTCAATGTACGCGAGAATGACAAGCGACTCGGCGATTGGTTTACCACCATGAACCAGACCGGGATCTTCTTGCGAACCGGGTTGTACTGCAATAGTAACTGGCTTTTGTTGTTGGCAACGTCTTCTTTTATGTATTCATAACTCACACCCTTCGGTTTCAGAGCCCATATTACTCGGTGGCTGAAGGGGCTTGGCCAAGACCCCACCCTAGTAGCTTCACTTCGTCCATAATGCATGAGTTGCCAATTCAAGAGCTGGTACTAGTCACATTGTGGTTCAAGAAAGTTTCTGGCCATGTGAATTTATGGACCATTTTCATAATTGAGCAACAAGATGCAAAATTAAAAAAAAAAAAAAAAAAAAAAGTTGTTGATCAATAGTACTAATAATTGTAAAGATTTTTAACACTATTTCCCTATAAACTTTTCGTCTTGTGGCAACTTGCCTCCCAAATATCTATTTTTGATAATTCACCTCTTAAACTTTCTTGTTTTCTTGTTTTTATTTTTTTTTAATTTCTGATCAATTAGGGTCGGAAAGATTACATGTGTCTCATGTGAGAATGGAAAATCCCATGTGCGGCATAAAATTTCCAAATCCAATGTGAATCCTTATACAAATTTTGTAAATTCAAATTCTAAAATTAATAGGAAGTTAACAAAACAAGTACATTGCAAAAATGTATCGAGTTCGGAGGGGGAGGGGTGGGGGACAAAATGCTAAAATTAGAAATTTGAGGGGCATATTGCAAAAGGGTAAAAAGTTTTGGGCCAACAAAGTTAAGAACCCTAGTTGTAAATAGAAAAAATAAATGTACTTGGAGTACTCACCAGAACTCCTAGCATTTAATTAATGAGAAATTGTAGCCAATAATTCACTTTTTTTTTCCTTTTTTCTTGATAAACGACCAGATTTACCAATAAATAAATAGGGATAAATATGTGATATATCAGTTATTTTAGGTAATAAATAATATTACACTATTTGAAATTTATCAATTTATTTTTGTCAATAAGTATTCGCTTTACTACACTTGAAATTTGAGATTCAAATAATTTTCATTCACAAATTGAAATAATTACTTGAGATTCGAATAATTTATTTGTGAATGAAAAGATTTTTTCAAGGTTTCGAGTAGGTTCTGATACAAACTTGAAATTTATTTGGTTTGTGTTTTTTCCCCCTTTATTTGCTATTTGTGGTGAATGAAAGGATTTGTCGTATTAAAATTTGAGATTTAAATAATTATCATTCATAAACTGAAATGATACAATACTAGACTTATATATATACACGTAGAGAATTTAGAGAAATAATAAAAGGAAACCACACATAAAAGACACTAATTACACATAATTGATATTTAATAGAGTAACCTTATAATAAATCTAATTATCTGTTCTTATTTAAATGAGGAAATAACCATAAATATAGTAACTAAATAAATAATCAATTACACAAAATTTTAATACATACAACACGGACATATATTGGCCTGATCATTCATGTCTATAGACTATAGTCTTCTCACTCGACAAAAGGATTTAGAAGGACCAATAAATATATATATATATATATATATTTTTTTTTTTTTTTTTTTTCCAGTTGGGTGTCACTAAAATGATACTGAGGCCTAAGGGTCGGGATCGGTCAGGGTCGGGACAGTGTCGGTGTTGGGACACGTCCGGGGGTCAGGCTGACAAGCCAGGACATGCACTAGGCACTACAAGAAAAAGCATGTTCAGAGGCGAAAATTTTCATTAAGAAAAATGCATAAATTTGTCTCCAAAACTTTAGAGACAGAAAGCTTTGTTTCGTCATGATTCGTCTCTAAAAGCCGCTGGTCTAAAAGTTTTAGGGACTAACAGAAAATTTGTCTCTAAATCACTTCTTTTCAGAGGTGAAAACTTAGTCCTAAAATACAATCAATATGGTCTCAAGAAAATAGTAATTTGGTCCAAATGTGTGGTCATCTGAAATCAAATTGGACCAAATTATAAATGTTTAGAGACAATAATTTTGTCTCTGAATCTGCTTTCAGAGACAGATTGTTGTCTAAATTTTTAAAATGTTCTTTTGATCATTTTCGTCAAATTTAAAATATTAAATATGTCAAGCAGTTTTTAATCAAACTAAAATCAATTTTTAAAGGTGAAATAATCAGGAGAGAGAAAGTGATGTGAGAGGAAGATGTGAGAAAATAAGTGAGAGAAAGTGGCGAAAATTAAGTGATGAGAGTAAACAAGGAGAGTGAAAGTGATTAGAGAGAATGAAGTGAGAGAAAGTAAGGCAGATAAGCGGTAAGCAAGGGTAAAAATGTCGATGTCGATAAAGTTGTTATGAGGTTTTGATTTGCAGATATGTCGACGAAAAAGTTGATATCTCAGGAAAATAATACTTATAGAAAAAGTTCAATTTTTTGCTGAAACCTTTATAAAATGTAAAACAATCAATATTATTTAATATGAACTAATTTAATAATAAAAATAATATACTTTTTCTTACTGAATATGAGAGTTATGTGCATAGAGTAATAGGAAATCACAATACTTAACTGTTGATTATAATTTCATTTAGATATTATGTAAATTACAAACAAAATACAATAATACAATAAAATACATGAAAATTAATTGTCAAACACAATCGAGTACACATACAAACTTCAAGTGTTTTTAATGTCATATGGAATAGGTTCTGATATCTTAATCTATACATTTACAAGTAAAATTTTTTGAAAAATACAAATAATAGTCTTTACAAATTATGAGTTTTTTTTTTTTTTTAATTGTTGTGGGTTAAAGAATATCGTCACATTTTATTACAATGAAACAAAAAAAACAACAAAAAACAAAACAAAATATGCTACAAAATTTAAATTTTGTAAAAAAACAAAATTTTCTGGGGTTTTTGGACATTATCTGAACATATCCAAAAAAATATTCTTGAATATCTAAATATATTATCGACACTGTAAATATTTTTGGACATTGTGAACATTTGATGAAAACTTCGGGAAAAATATCATTTCCCTATTATCCATGTCGAGACTTCAAAATATAGATAATGTCAGGAAAATTATCGAACAATGTCGTGGACATTTTCATCTTTTGAGCCTAAAAGAAACTCATAAAGATTGTTTTTATAGCACTAGAACCGAAAAAGAAAATTCCGATCATATTCTTATAGCAGATTGCGCTTATCCTTGAGCCAAGGGAAGGTTACATCAAACTTTTTTTATTTTTGTTAACTATAATCTAAATAACCAAACAACGGATTTTAATTGCCATAAACGGAGTGAAGATGATCTTGTTAAACATGTATTAATTTAGATATCTTCTTTTCTAACTATTTTTCAGCTTCAGCCCTAAAATCACTTCTCGGTTTTGAATATAATTTAGTCCATTGTTCCAAAATAAGAGAACACCTCACCTACATGTAATAAAAACGGACCCGTTTGTTATTTTATGATAGGACAGGTTCACTTATTTCCCAGAATGAACGAGGAAGCCTCAATTTCGGGGTCACATAGAGCAAAATATTCAGTCAAATGTTCCAAAACAAGAGAACACCTCACCTGTATTGAATAACAACAGACCCGTTTGGGTATAGGGTTCGAACTCAGAAAGTTCCGGTTCAAACCTTTTTTTTTTCAACCAAAACATTCCACTTCAAACCGTTTACTCAAACGGGCCCTATAACTACAAGTACCAAAATGACCAATTTCATTCATGAGAATCTCGATAGAGAACTATAGTAGCAAAGAGCTTATGAATTACCGTACTATACAGTTTAGGAATCTCATCAACTTTCGTTTGTTTTGTTGGTTTCATTTTAAGCGTTTTGGAAAGTTTTTTTTTTTTTTTAAATTCCAAAATGATATTTGGATGTGTAACTAGACTTTCATTTTGATAAGAGAATAAATCTGAAATAGTAATTGGATAGATCTTGAAAGCAATCATTTGAAAAAATAGTTCTCTTTCAGACATAATAAAACCTTATGTCCATGCTATATTTTAATAGGATATATTGATGGAGATTTGTTCATATCTTCGTTTTGAACATATTGAAAAAGATTCATATTAATTGGAGTTTAAACATAGAAGTAATTATGACATTTAAAGAAATTTTGGATCTGAAAATGATGTTGTGCAAAACAAGTCCGAAGTGTGTAAAATTAGGGGATTTGATTCCTGAGATGAGCCCATTTCAAAATGACTTCTCATTCTAAAATGCCTAAACCTATGAAACAAATACCAATTTAAAATAATTTTTTCCACATGGCTCAAACCTACGAAATAAACAGGGAATGATATCTTTTATAGTTTTATTATTTAGTTTTTTTTGTAAAGCTTGAAATTCTATATATATATATACACACACACACATACACACACACACACACACACATATATATATATATATATATATCTGTTCATTTTAACTTGTTTGTTCTGATATGAATTACTACAATTCATTCCTAGTTGGTAAGAAGATAGAAAATATCCTGCTTAGTATGGAGGATACCATTTATTATTGTTAATGGAGGAAAAAAAACAGATAATTAAGTCACTTTTTGGGTATTTGTCATGGCATGAAAGGAATAGATTTACTTGAAGAAAGTAATTGTACAAGTAAATTAGCTAAGCCCTCTACTAAATCTAAAAAATGCCTCACCATCACAAGAAGTAAATCTACTAACTTCAGCTATTTAATCAAGTGGAGAGATACTTCTCTCGAATTTCGTCACCACCAAAGAATCCAATATTCCCTCTTCTCCTTCAAAATCCGTCCTTTATTAACACGACAAAGTAATCCATAGGACCTTAAAAGAACTTTTTTTTCTCATCGGACAAAGAAAATTGAGGCAAAAAGATAGACTACTATGACATAATATGCTAATTTTTTAGAGTAAATTGCTCATTTAGTCCCTAAAACTATTAATTTTGTACAACTTTAGTTCCTGAACTTTTTTCGTAGTTAGAATGCCCCTAAAAAAACTTTTGCTCCTTGGTTTTTTTGTAACTTTGCCTTATTGGTAGCTTCCAATTTCAAAGTTAAGAAAACTAAAAAAAGTAGGAACACTAATTCTAAACCCAATTTTTGAATATCAACTTATGTGACATGTGAATTATTAGTTTTTTATTGATTAGTGTTTAAAGTATTGTCACATCAATTGATTGTATTTACCAATAGACGTATGACACATGAATATGAGTTGGTACTTAAAAAATTAGGATTGAAATTAGTGTCACTTAGCTGTTGTGATTATTACTTAGCTTTTTCATAAACCTCAAAGTCTCAACCCAAAAGTGACGATAACGAGGAGGGGATTTACTGTATGCATTAACATTTAAACAAACAAAACATTAAAATATTTAGCCAAAAAAAAAAAAAAAATCTGATCACAACAACACTTCTATTATGAGCAACAACGTTAACTTCTTCTGAAAGTCCTTAATATCGACCTGCCGGTGAATTATATGTGTTTTTCGATTCTAAAGAGCAATTTTATTAAATACATTCACCGAACTGAAACAACAACTACAAAAATACAAACGACAAGCAACCCACATTTATTTCACTATTTATTCACCGGTCTAATTAATAACCTAATTTTCACATCACATTATTCGACATTTCTTAATTAGGAGATGACAATACCTTTTCCCTTACGCCTTGAAAAAGAGCCAACAAGTCATGACGATGAGGAAGGTTGTGTTTGATGAGAGGCACTTGTTTGAAGTTGTTAAGCCAAGCATGCAAACGTGGGAATTCATGTTCTTCAAGCAGCTTCACTCCTACTACCTCTTCTATGACATCAAACCACCCGGCAATCCATCCGAAAGCTATGTCCACCATTCCTATCTCTTCTCCTCCAAAGAATTTCTTGTTCCCGACCTTGGCGTGCTCTTCGATGACTCGCAGCATCTCCAAGCACTCCTTCTTCGCCTTCTCTAGCTCTTCACCGGTGGTTCGGAGAACCATAAAAATAATTGGAGACTATATGAAAAAATAAAATAAAAATAAAACTCATACGTATGACAAATTATGTACGGGACATGACGTACTAATGTTGATTAAGACTCTAGAGTGTAACATTAACTTTAAGTCATTTGTTTATCTTCTTTTCTTTTTTTTTTAAATATATTAAAAGTAAGAGGTTTGAACCACGAAATTATATTATGAATTTTTTACTGAGACAAAGTATAATTAAAAATTTCTATTATTAACTAAGGCCCTATATACATACATTTATTGTTGAATATGAAGGTACAATAATGTTTTTTTTTTTATATTTTTTTTGAGGCTACAATTAATATTTTTAAATATTTCAGTTCATTAAAAAAATCAATTTTCAATTTGGCACACTTGCCCCCCGATATGAGAGCAATATGACTTCAACACTGATTTTAGCAACAAATCTCAATATAGAAAATTATTATGAAGAGCAATATAAAGGAACAAATTAGCACAAAAAAGGGGTCAAAAACTCTGTTTAAGCCCTCCCAAATACATATGTAATACATATTTAACAAATATGTATGCTTATATAGATATGAAAGCACTTCATACCTCCTACCTAAACCCTTTCCCTCTTACCCGTTGAGCTAGCTCCCGCTCAAGTAAAATTATCAAATATCAAATTAATTTATATACACGACATATGGATCAAAAAATTTGGCTAGAGATTTACGTACCTTATCATCAGCAAATTTAACCCAAAAGCGAGCCAAGGCTCTCTCATGAGGGTCCAAAGGAAGCAAAGGGTTTTGGGGCCATTTCTCGTCGATGTACTCGACGATGATCGAGGACTCAACAGATGGGTTTTCCGTCATGAACAAGGACTGGGATCTTCTTGTACACCGGGTTGTACTGTAATAGTAACTCGCTCTTGTCGTTGTGAACAAGAACTGGATTCTTCTTGAGTGGCAAAAGCAATTGACTCTTGTTGGTAAGATCTTCTTTTATGTAGTCATAATCCACACCCTTGAGTTTCAGAGCCCAAATCACCCTGTGACTGAAGGGACTTGGCCAGAATCCTAGCAGCTTCACTTCTTTCATTGTAAGAGTAGTACAAGAGGTTCAATTCAAAGAAATATAGATGATACAATATAATATACATTTTTTGTAGAGGGGGGTTCTTGTTTTCAAAGATGGATGGCTATTGACTTTTCTTTTCTTGTTTTCTTTTTCCTTTTTATAATAGTTTTACCCGTTTGAATTACTTGAGATTTGTTTTTGTTTTTTTGTTGCTATTTTTATTAATTTGTGTTTTAAATTTTAACTTCGTTGGCAAGTTACCTTTCGAATTTGTGATAAATCCCCCGAGGGAAGTATTAGAGACATAGTTTGGAGAGTTTTGAATTGGAGATGAGTTGAGTTTTGAAAATGTATGTTTGGTTTAAAAAAAAAAAAAAAACTGTTTGAAGTAAAAAAGTTTAAATTCTTAAAATGTGTTTAGAAAAAAATATATCAATATAGATTTTATTTAGTTTCTCTTGAAATTCTATATAATTGAAAAAAATCACCTTATTTTGACTTGAAATAACAAAGTTATGAACTTTTAAAGTTTGAGTTTACTATAGACATTTGGTGATATGAATAGCCAAAAGTTAGTTTTGAGTCGAACAAAAAGACAAAAAAAGTTTTGGAGATGTTTGCAAACATCCTCTAACGGACCCTGAATTTAAATATGTTAATATTGTTCCCTAAATATGTACATGACATGATATGTTCCAAGTCATTCAAATTTTTATTTTATTTTATTTTATTTTTAACAAACTCACCTAATTTTATGAGACGCTTTTGTCCAAATTTCAATAGCCATCGATTTAGTAAACAATAATTATCAAAATTAAAAATTTAGACGTTAACTTAATCAATTAATCTCTAATCATGAAATATGTTTAAAGAATGAATATGCCAAATACTTTTTGTTATCATTTTTTTTTTCAAATACTTAATTCTATGGTAGTTTGTTGAAAAGGATGAAAAATATCCATAAAACCATCGGAATATTGGTGCCTAAATTTTATAGAAATATGGAGAAAAATATCAATATCGATGGAAACTAGCATCCTAACCCACGTTTTTAAATGAAATATTTAGAAACTACAGTCATTATTGATGTATAAATTAGATGAACATATTAATCAAAACACAAAATTTATTATAAAATATGTGGTAAGAAGTGAATAATGTGGCACGTGCAACTTTAAAAGACATCAGCGTCTTGTTGGTTGAAGCTGGTGGTAGCACGTGCAATTACATTCCTCTTAGTTTTCTTTAAGTGAAGATTGTTTTTGCTTTAAGATTTTCTTAATTGTATTGTTCCTTTTGTAATGCCTGATATAGCTTCTAATAATAAATAAATGCCAGTTTTCACCTTAAAAAAGTGAATATAATTAAAGTAAGCGATAAACAAACAATAAAATAAAAGTAAAAAAAAAAGAAACAATTACAAGGAAATCTATCTTAATACATGTACCTTACTTCTACAAAGTAATTTCATACCAGATGAAAAAATATCAATACGGCCAATAAGAGCTTTAAAACTAAGAATAACTATTTGGGCTCCTTATACCACTTAAAAAGAACATAAGGTTGCAGTAAAAGAAAAATATGCATGAATTATTGAAGCAAAAAAAAAAAAAAAAAGCATGAATTGGACATTTTCAGAAAAGAAAATTTTCCATAAAGAATACATGTATATGCATATTTAGAGTATCAAAATTCTATCGTTATTTCTCAGAACGTGAGCTTTTCATAAATTTCTGTCAAATTTCGTGAAATCTTTATAAAATTTACCATTTAGCATTATGTTCAGGAAAATCGGTATTTTGAAAAAGATCGATATCATGATAATTTTAATTTTTTAAATATTTCACAGAAAAGATATAGATCACTTTTTCGAGATATTAATATATGATAATTTGGGGTATGGAGATTCAAACTATCACCTTATAATGAATTAGGAGTGGAATTATCACTAACTATGCTAGTAACCATACATCACACTTTTGACATTGATCGATAGTAGCAACACAAATAACCAAAAAAACAAAACAAAAAAAAACAAAAAAACAAAAAAAAAAACTCCAAAAATATCGATAAAACATTTATTTTTCAAACCCTTTACTGTGTGCTAGCCCGATAAGAACAAAAATGAAACTTTCTTGAATCCCAATCTAAGCTTTTTCATTTGAAAGGTAAACACAACCGGGTCCACATGAACTTAGAAAACGCGATAAATTAATTAATAAATAAATAGAAAAGACTAGAAAAATAAGGAAATGTATTACGTACGTGCTCATATTCCGTGGAAAAGATTGCCTTGGCTGAACTAAGAAGACATTTAACCTTCCTTTATTAAAAATTTTGTCTCATCGGGAATCCTTTTTGGTCCAAAATCAAGGAGGCCAATTAGCCAAACTTACTGTGATAGTGCCTTGAATGACAATTATTATTATTATTTTTCCTTTGCAAGTGGTCTAGTGGGCATCACTAGCCAATAAGAATGATTGGTACATAAATTTTTTTTTAATGTAATAATAATTATAAAATTACTTTACTTTTGTGGTTGCAGACAGAGTTTATCAGTAATTACATACATGACTTCAGCACAAAATGTAGAGTTCGAATCCTCTATCTCAAATTAAAAAAAAAAAAAAAAATTCACCACATTTTTTTTTTGGCCGACTTTCTTGATTAATCACCACCTATCTAGTTCTCACTAAACATATCTCAAAAATTGGAGGCAAAACAAGTTCTATTTATACTTTGAGCTCATAAATGCAACAAATAGTGGCTTAATTTTGAAAGATCGAGGAATTTATGTGAACCACAAAGACAAGTACATAAACCAGCTGGAGCTTCACAAAAACTTTCGGTCTTGAAATTATAATTTTCCAGATCAAAATAGAAAATCACTTATTTATAAGTCCATATATATTATAACAACTGAATACAATATATAATATTGGAGAGACAATCTCCAACGTTTGAAAAGAGAACCCAAGAAAAGCTAGGAAGATCATTCAACTCGGATTAAATATATAAACACCACATACACACACATGTATAGATAAAGGTGCTTAATTGTGTTTCCAATGATTTAAACCATTTTGTAAGGTTATTAACTCGGCTCATCTTTGAGTAGAACTGCATCATGCCGTTTATATTTTATTGGTAGGTCTCAAGATTTCTTTTAAATGTAGAAACAGACGGAGAAAACGAGGGGTATACCAATGATCCCTTGATTATTCAACAAATCAAATCGTACGATGATTAACTATTTCTTATTCACTATCTCCTCTCTTCTCTCCTTTAAGAATTCCGTTACCTTATCTGGATCAGGGAGGTTGTTTTTTATTGCAAGAACGGTAAAAAATTCATTTTTCTCTTCGGGTTTTACTCGGTAAAGATGTGATTTATCAAATAAATGGTGAGAAAATTTGATATCTACTCAGATTTACTTATTATTTAACAAATTAAATATTACATTACTGTAAGTGAACAATTAATTTTTGTCAACAAATATGAGATTCACTAAAAAGGAACATTTTTTCGGCCTAATTAATTGATGGCTAGGTTCTTCCCACTGGACCAAAGGATTTATTAGAAGGATAAAATTTCTTCTTCTTCTTCTTCTTATTTTTTATTTTTAATTTTTTCATGGTAGGCATTAGCCCAAAAAAATAATAATAATAATACTACCTTTTTTCTTTTTTCTTTTTTTTTTTCCAGTGATACTTGTAATTATGTTACCAAAAAAAAAAAATGTGTTGCAAGCCTAGTAGTTGTTTTAGTTTTATCTATTTATTTTGTAAGAGGCTAATGTATGCCTTCGTCATAAGGCAAATATATTCCTTTACCCTTATTTATCACCATGGATTTGTCCATTAATCTCTCTTCTTGCTGCGTCACATGAAAATAATGTATGGAGGGTCTTTTTTTGGCAATTATTTATGAAGTTATCATGATATTGGAAAAAAGAAAACTTAATCCATTCTATGTCTATTTTGTTGTCACCATGTTTTCTAACTTCTCCATTTTAGCCCCCTTAGAATTCTCATAGAAGTAGGAGCTAATATTGGAAGTAAGCGAGAATATTCTAATTTCTGGTGACACCACCTTGGTTTACAAGTTTGAAGCAAATATGAAATCAATACATCTAATAAGTTAGTTTAAAAAAAAAAAAAAAGCGTCAGTTATTGATTCTAGTATAACAGATCAAGTAGACAAGAGTAGTGATTACAGGAATAACGTAACAGTAATTTCATAACTGACTCCACCATAGTTGATGAATTAATATCTTCTTACACCCAAGTTAAAAAAATATATATATATATATATATATATAAAAGAAGAAGAAGAGTAAGTGTTGGAAGAGTCGTACTCATCCACATTTATTTCACTTTTTATTCACCCGTCTAATTAATAACCTAAATTTCACATCACATTATTCGACATATATTAATTAGGGGATGCCAATGCCTTTTCCCTTACGCCTTGATAAAGAGCCAACAAATCATGACGACGAGGAAGGTTGTGTTTGATGAGAGGCACTTGTTTGAAGTTGTTAAGCCAAGCATGCAAACGTGGGAATTCATGTTCTTCAAGCAGCTTCACTCCTACTACCTCTTCTATGACATCAAACCACCCGGCAATCCATCCGAAAGCTATGTCCACCATTCCTATCTCTTCTCCTCCAAAGAATTTCTTGTCCCCGCCCATGGCGTGCTCTTCGATGACTCGCAGCACCTCCAAGCACTCCTTCTTCGCCTTCTCTTGCTCTTCACCGGTGGTTCGGAGGACCATAAAAATTGTTCGAACCTATTTGAAAAATAACAATTCATGATGCCTATCAACAGAAATAGAGCCAGAGCCAGAATATATATATATATATATATATATATATATATCAAAATTAGTGATATAATAAACACTATAATTTTCATATTTTTCTTTTACTATTTGTCTCTTTACTTTGCTTTAAAAAAAAAAAAAAAAAAACACAGTATTTATCTTCTTCTTCTTCTTTTTAATTCCTTTGACTTTCAAATACGTAAAACTTGTACTAGAAATGTATTTCACGTTTTTTTTATTTTTTACTTGAATTTTTTAACATTTTAAATAATGGATATACAAGTAAAAAATATTGCAATAACAGAATATACTTTATAGTATTTCAACAAAACTCAAAGTATAAATGAAAAATTTTAAAACATTTAACATAAAGTTTAAAAAACTTTAAAGGGACAAAATAAGAAAACAAAAATGAGAGAAAGTGACTTTTCTTGGGTAATAAATTGTTACACTCTGAGCGTAAAGCATTATATTACTTTGGCCCCTCAATTTTTAATTTTGACGGATTAACCTTTGAGCCATTAATTTTTTATTTTGTATTTTTATTTGAATAATTGATCTAAATAATCCCCGAATTCTTTAAAATGTAATGGTTTGGTCCCTATTCTTTTTTTTTTTGGCCGAGATAACCCCAAACTTCTATTTTCTTAGCCTTTACAATCTTTTCTATCAAACTCCGTTAAATTTCTAACGGAATCTTGCTCAAAGGATCATTTTTCTAATAAAAATACTAAAATACCCTCTAATCTCCCAAAAATCCCTCTGTCTCTCCTCTCTCTCTCTCTCTCCCCCTTCTTCCCCCTCCCCCTCCCCCTCCCCCTCCCCCTCCCCCTACATTTACAGACAACCGGCACCATCCCCAAGCCACCCCCTCAAGCTCGAGCTCTCGATCTGGGTCTAGCGGCGATATGAGTTGTGCCTTCCCCCCCCCCCCCCCCCCTCTCCCTCCCCACCCCGGATCTGAGTAATGAAGAGAGAGAGAGAGAAAAAAAAATATGAATTTTAGTTTTTTTTTATGAATTTTTTTATTTTTTTAAATTAATTTTTGTTAGATTACTAAATTACTCTTTTAAATTAGATCACATGCGTTACACGTGAAAACTAAAATATTTAAACATTAATGTAATAATTTCATGAGAAATTTTCAATCATATTGCAATAAAGTTGTGATTGTCTTCGTTAAATTTCCAAATCCTTTTGTCAGTTTTGGTGGGTTCAAATTCACCTTTTGTATGTATATATAAATATTGTAACTTCCAATATTGAAAAATCAATAAAATGTATAACTAGTTTTTAAAAAGATAACCTAAAAATTCCATTCTAAAACGGTATACTAAACGCAAGCTTTATGTAGAGTTTACGTACCTTCTCATCAGCAAATTTAACCCAAAAGCGAGCCAAGGCTCTTTCATGAGGGTGAAAAGGAAGCAAAGGGTTGTGGGGCCATTTCTCATCGATGTACTCAACGATGATCATGGACTCACAGATGGGTTTTCCGTCATGAACAAGAACTGGGATCTTCTTGTGTACTGGGTTGTACTTTAATAGTAAGTTGCTCTTGTTGTTATTAACAAGATCTTCTTCTATGTTTTCGTAGGGTATGCCCTTTAGCTTGAGAGCCCATACGACCCTACAACTGAAGGGGCTACCCCATGCTCCATGTAACTTCACCTCTGCCATGTCTTCTCTCTCTCTCTCTATTTTTTTTTTTTTTTTTTTTTTTTGTGTGTGTGTGTGTGTGTGTGTGTGAAAAGATTAATAATTTTTCAGCTCAAAACCTATCTTTTTATAATGATGAATATTTTTAGCTCATTGTCTTGTTTTGAAGCAGTAGCTTCCTAGCAGCTTCCTTTGTCATTATAAAAGGTTGAAGTTTCAATACTTCGTAAGCTTGGGCTGCAAGTTTGGAACATGCACAAGATCAACTGAGCAACACCATATGTCAACTTTTTTGACATTTTCATCTTTTTGGTGGGTATGGCATTTGACCTCAGCGGCGTCACTGTCAAGAAAAAAAAAGAAAAAACCTATCTTGTAGGAACACCTCTTGAACTTTTTACAATTATTTAGTGTAAATGATGCATGAAAAATATAACGTTAGAATCAACTAATTTTAATAATATTGCTTTATAAGAATGATATGTACTAACGTGTAATATTGAAGTTGTCTTATTTTTTTTTAATATATTTATAAATTGTCACTTTAAACTTTTTTTCATATCATTATGATCTCAATATAATATTTTATATTACACAAGTACTGTTTTTTTGATAAGTACGAGATTAAGGGGGAGTTTGGCTCTCCAGTTTAACTCAAGTTAAACTGTATTTTTTTTATCTTTTTCTGAAAATTTTTTTTGTCTTTTTTGAAAAAATTAAGGGCCTGTTTGGCTGGTAAGTTCCATTCAAACTAAACTGTACTTTTTTCATCATGTTTTTTATCTTTTCTGAAAAAGTTTTTTGTCTTTTCTGAAAAAGTCAACAAAAATTACTATTCAAACTTAAAAATTTCAACTCAACTTAAACTGAACTTGTGCACCAAACAGATCCTAACAAAAATTACTATTTAAACTTAAAAATTTCAACTCAACTTAAACTGAACTCAAACTTCAAACACTCCGTAAACGTAAATGTACACACATGAACAGTCGCATTTCCGATATCGTTTGAGATATAGCATTGATGTGACATGGATTGTGGGTGTTAATTCCATAAGATGAGGGCCTGACGAAAACAGAGTGAAAGGACAAACCACAGCCCTGAAGTTAGAGGAGAAAAAAGTTATTAAACAAGAGTGGGGGCAAAATGGTACAAATAAGTTAAAAAGAAAACGAGAAGGGAAGTATAAATAAAATATTTAGATTAGGATGTGGGCATTCAGATGATGGAATTGTAAATTAATAAGAAAGGAAATGTATATGACAGTGTATATATTAAATGTAGATTGAAAAAAAAAAAGGGGACAAAAATGTGTAGTTAGAGCCAGGTCGGATGCAAATTTGTGAAAGGGTTAGTGTAATTGTAGAGAATAACACGTAAAGCTTAACAAAACATTTATAAAGAAGAGTCTCCAACACGCTGAGGCAAATTTGGTACTGGTTAACGGCAACAACTCTCATGCCAACCGGAACACGGTCCAACGACCCATCTTCACCACCCTTTTAGTCCTCCACCGCCATTATAAAAATGATAATTTGTCTGTTTGGTCCTTAAATTATGAATAATCTGTTATTTTGATCCCTAAATTTTTTGTTCTGGCCAATTTAGTCATTGAATTTTTAATTTTTGAAAGTTTTGGTCCCTTACATTAAAATTAATAAATAATTTCTAAAATTTAACATAGATAATCGTGTCTCTATCACATAATAACTAAAAATTTTTATAGAAATAATTATTGCATTAAGTTCAAAAGGTTTTAGTTTTTAAGGGTTTTAATAAGAATAAGGATAAAATTTTTTTACTTAGTGTAATTATTTTTGTAAAAATTTCATGTTAACATGGAGTTGAAATGTGATAAAAAAACAACAAATTAAAAAATATTTGATCAATTATAATGTTAGAGATCAAAACCATCAAAAATCAAAAATCCAAGGATTAATTTGTCAAAATCAAAAGTTCAAGAACTAAAATGACCGAATACATAATTTAAAGACTAAACAATCAAATTATCCTTATAAAACAACAAAACTTCAGAGACTTAGACAAGAAACAAGCCACTGAGAAAATAATAGTAAAACAGATATCACTTGTTAAAAAAAAAAAAAAAAAATTATTATTTTTTGTTCTGAAACTTGGGTTCTCTTTTATGAGGCTTTTCTTAACAACCCCATAATGCCAAAAGAAAGCACGAGAAAGTTGGTAAGGACTTAAAAAAAAAAAAAATAATAAAAATAAAGGAAAAAGAATGAAGCAAATTGTACGAGTGGGACAATCTTGTTCATTTGCTTCATCTCACGTATCAGAAAGTCTAAGAATACGGATTCGATACTTTCCCAATACTGGACTTAAAACTATTTGTGTTATATATAAATACACAAAATCTCATATCTTGTATAGTATAATATTTGGTAAGATGAATTTTAATTATTATAATATAAATTTTAGTTACTAAAAATATGAATTTCTGCACACACAAAAATATAACTAAAATGAAAATGAATTATCCACATTTTATATTTTATTTTTCATAAATTCACAAATCTAATAACCGAAATTCACATCTACAACAACTGAATTCACATTATCTGATATCATTCGATATTAAATAAGAGACCAACCCCATACATGTATATATAATAAAAGAAAAATATATAAATTTTAATACAAAATTATCGATGATTACAGAAATAGTTAAACGATAATTTCAATACACTTTGTGATATAATTAGATATAAAATTAGAACCTTACATCTCAAATTAAAAAAAAAATTACAAAATAATGACGTAAAACAAAACCATATCTACGAAGTATCTTTTTATGCCATTATCATAGAATTATCCGCATTTATTCCAAAATTTTGATCACAACCCTTTCGTTTCATTTGTCGCTTTGCTTACTACGTCCGTAGTACGATTTTTGTAATTCTAGAACTGTTACGACAACATTATTCTCCCAAAAAAAAGAACAAAAAAATAAAAAATAAAAAATAACGACAATATTAGTACACAGCCAACGTGCGGTTTACAGTCAGTTGCAACGTGGAAGAACGACGCCGAAACATGGCGCGTTTCTATTGGCTGGTCAAGAACAAAAGCACTCATCAGTGAGATCAGGTACAGCCACGTGGCCAGGATCATTGTCATCAGTAAACCTGACCAGATCCGAACTCTCTCTTTCTCTCTCTAAAAAGTCTAAAAAAACCCAGAAAAACCACCCTCGCTTTCTCACTCCACCAGAAGAAGATTCTTCTTCGATGGCGAAGAGGAAGAGAGAGAAAGACCAGAACCAGCCAGAAGAGGAAGAAGAAGAAGAGGAGGTAATAAAGAGGGACCCACTGGAAGTGTTTGATTCGGAGATAATGTCGATGGTACTGAACAACCTCGATGCACGCAGCTTGGCACTCTCTCTCCTCGTCTCCCGTGGCTGGTTCTCCGTCGCTTCCAGCGACCTCCTCTGGTCCTCCAAGGTTTTTTTCCCCTCTTTTTTAACTCTCTATTCTTCTTTTTTTTTTAAGTGTTTTTCTTTTTAATTTTGATTTTCAATGTTTAATGATATTAGTTTTTAATTCCTCTTGTTGAGCTATATTTTAGCTGCATTTATAATCTGTGGATTCTAGAGTTGCATATGTTGTTTGGAAATTACGTCCTTGTTGAATTAGCATGAGGTTTTATTTATTTATTTATTTATTTATTATAGGAATTGAGGAATGAGAATTTAGCTAGAGATGACATGAGCACCAAAGTGAATTTAAACAGTAAGTTCAAATTTGTTTGAAAAAAAAACCTTGTAAAACATTTTAGGGTAAATTGTTAGATTGGTTCATAAATTTTATAGTTTGTGCTTTGTAATTTGGTCTTTATTCTTTTTTTTATAACTGAAATGATTTTAAACTATTAAAAACGTAGTTACTATAGTTCTTTCCATAAATTTTTCGGCAGAATTCGTTAGTTAACATCACTTTTTGATCTATTTATTAATAGATTCCGTCCAAAATTAATAAAAATAATTATTATACTATAATAATTTATGGATATTTCAGTTGAAAAAAAGATCAAGGACCAAAATTGTACAAATTTAAAGGTTTAGAGACAATGAGTAATATAGTGTCCCAAAATAGTCTTAAAACGGTGAGCCGAACATGTTATTAACTATTTTCCTCAATTAAAACGAAGAAAGCTGGAAAATTACGTGACACTTTAGGATAAGGTAAATCTTGTTCAAATATTTGGACTGGAGGTTCTAATTCTCTCCAAGCTAGCTATGTCTTGTGGACTTATTTTTACAAGATCTTGGAGGTTTCAAAATCTTGTTTCGTTTGGTATTTGTTTTTCTTGAGATTGTCGCATGTGTTAGCATATTTGGTGATTGGCAATTAGTGCCTAGTTTATATATGTTTGCCTTATCGTCGTTTTTTCAAACTTCTCTGAGTGATTGAAGATCTGATCATTATTGACCTTGTAGATGGGCTAAATTTAAAGTTGATTTTGTTTTCAGTGTGAGGAATTATGGCTTGACAAAGCACACATACCTCGCACGTCACGAGCCCACGGGTTATCAAAGTTGGCGGCATATTCGTTATCTGTCATGGATGGCAAGCGAGTAACTACCAGTCTCTCTTCTCAGCATAAAAACTGCCAGTCTCTCTTACTTCCTCCATTTATGTTCTCTCATTCTTTCTCAGACACGAACACTCTTTTACATACACGTGGACACTACCGAGCATACACCTAATGTAAATCCATGGTTGATTAGATTAATGTTTGTTTTTCAGACACGCATTACAAAGTATGATCTCTGTGACCATGTTTGGGAGTTTCACTTTAACAAGGTATGCAAAACTTTTTAGTACTATAATAAATTGCACTAGCCAATACATGAATTTCAAGTAGTTTTAAAATGACAAAAACGCGATCAGTGTGAAAAAGGTCATCTTCTTTTGCCTTCAGGCAGCTCCAGATTATTGGCGTAATCTTGATCCTTACTGGAAGGGCGATGGTCCTCTTGGGCTCCGGTACTTCCATCCCGATGGAAGCTTGACTGCAAATCCTGGTGATAAAACATGGGGTGGCCATGAAAGTTGTTATTGCATTGTCACTAGTTTCATCAGCGAAGAAAAGATTAGAGAGCACTATGTGAGGATAAACAGATGGCCAAAAATGTTAGTATACAGAAAGCAGGATTGGAGCTGGAAGATGTCGAACAACTTGTATTGCTACTCGAGCATTCCCGATGCTCATAAACAAGGTGGAACTGGGCCGCTTTCTTCTGTTGTTTAAATGCGTATATGTATATTGCAACCGTACATTTTACTTAGGATGCTTGGTATGTTGAGTGTAGTCATTGTTTGTAGTTTCTTATTCAGGTTTTTAGTATACTTATGAATAATGTATGTGATGGTGCTTTGAAACTTGTAGAACTCTATGTAGGATCATAGATGTACATGTCTTGTTCTTTTTATGCAGTTATTTGAGTATTTCAAAGCGAGCGGATTCGAACGTAACTCTTGTTAATGTTTCATTATTCAAGTGCAACCTTTGTTAATGTTTAATCTTCTTTCATTGTCAGGTTCTTCATAAAGAGCTTCTAGTACGCGGTCTGCACTTTTCCGATGAAGTTGTTAAAAATTATATTTCATTCAATCTTAGAAGCTTTGAATTTTCCTTTTTTTAAATTAGGTTTACAGCTCTCAGCTAACATCATCTTAGCATACCAATTTGATAACCACTCACCAGAAAACTTGTACTTACACAACTTATTCTTAGGCATGTTATGCTGAGTCAAGGAAGCACGTAATTCCTTTTTTTTTTGGTAGAGCATCTGTGATAATTGACTCTTAGATTGAATATAAACCCGACCCTTCAATCATTTCCTTCCTCTCACCACGAGCGGAATTGAAGCGGTTGGTTGAAAGGTAAGAATAGCTTGATTGCCAATTGGGTTGGAGGTATGATAACATAATCGACTGGTTGCAGTTCATTTGGACCATGGGCTGGTTATGACTATCCATTCAATTATTATGTCAATATATATATATATATATATATATATATATATTTTCTTATTGACCACTAACACAAATTCTCCTCTCTACCAGCATAACACAAACTTTAATTTTATTTTTGTGTCATATTGATTTAGTGTCAAATTTTTTGTGTTATATTAATGCAATTGTCTTTATATTTTTGTCATTCAGTTGATTTTCCCGTGTTTTATCTGCTATTTAGTGTTACGAGGGTATTATATGGAGAGAATAACCACGATGTGGTACTTACCACTTCTTCTTTATTGTATAATTTCCAAACTATGGGGGTTACTGACCTCAAAAATCTGATTTAGCATCGGCTGCGTACAGAATTCTTCATTGTACATGCATTCTATAGGAAATACATACTATTCGATTCAAACGGTTACGGTCAGTGATCTTATTGACCTAACTTGTTGACGGTGATCTTATTGAACTTACTAGTTAACAGATAAGCATGTGCGTAAAAATTAAAATAAAACAAATAAAATAAGAGTCACGTGGTGATTTTGCATCCATCACGTGACGTTGACATGGTCATCATGTGACTGTCACGTGACAATCAAGGAGGGAGGGAGACCAAAAAGCCAATTAGTTAATGGATTACTTACGAGTCCCAAAAATCTCCCTCACAATTGGTGGTCGTTTCTTCAGATTACTCTCCAACCACGAGCAAAGCCAAGCTCAAGCCCACAAAGAGAAACACACACAATGATGTGATCGTAAGTTCCAATTACACATGTAGTTTATATAGATGTCGTTTTTAAGATGAAATGTGAACAACCGGTGACACCCCTACCAGACAAAACGACATCAATTATTACAAACATATTTTATATGTCTCCAGACTAAACAAACATCACCGTTGGCATCTTTGATATTTCTTTCTTTCTATGATCATGGTAGAACAACCCATGGATAACATGAATACTTAGAAATGCATCGGTTTAGCGACGGTAATAAAACTCGAGTGGAGACGACGGCTGGTTATGAACCTATTGTAATGTCGTAAAACTTTTGGAGATTGAATCTGTGACTTTAACATTCATCGGTTTCTTTCTATCATTGACCGAAACAATAATGATGGTTAAGTTTACCTTAAGTAACAGATACACAAAATTAATTCAATGCCTTGAGATTCACTGATTCACAGCAACAAAGTATTAGCAACGTCTTTCTTTTCGGTCCGAATGTTGAAAATAGTGAGGAAGATAAGACGGCGATTAAAAGAACTTGAAATGAGACAGTAACTGTCATCAACATATATCAAACATGTAAAAAAAGGGTCTTCTGCTGCACTTTATTTCTCTAGAACAAGGCCACTGACATGGCTCCCCAGAAACATGTTTCAAGAGAAACAGAAAATCGTATATCAAACATCCAACATGAAAATAACTGCAGCAAATGAGCTATCACCAGACTTCAGGTCGGAGCTCGCCGCTTGCTGGAGGCGTCCATCTTCCAGAGTGGTAAACACTCTCACCAACTTTCCAACCAGGCACATCCTTCATTACTTCAGCCTCGTATTCGAGATACTTCTTCCACTCTTGGACGAATCTAAAGAATGACAACATAAAGGGGAAGGGAAAAATGGTTACGGGTTAGAGAGTAGCAAATACCAATCATTGCAAGGAAAGGAAGAATATAACTAATAAAGCGGTCGTCAATTTACCTCTCATCTTCTTCAGCTTGCAGCACTGGCAGTATAGCCGAACGGGCAGCATATTTTTCTTCTTTCAGCGCCCTACACAACACCGTAAGGAATCGCTTTTGAAACTTTTATGGAAATACATGACGTCTCTTACCCCTAGACAGCTGAATACTTCATAGTTCAAAAGATTACATAAAAAAGAGAAAACAGCAACAAATCTCAAGACGTTTCCATCTTTTGGCCAAAAATCGAAAGAGTATAGAAGGAACAAAAATATGGGTAGTGAATGAAATGTAATTTCTTCCATATCTCATACCTATAGCAAAAGTGTATTTTCTTCCAAATCTCATACTCAAAGCAAAAGTCATAGGCTCATTATTTTATCACTGAATATTGTACCCAAGATCACATGCATTAACGACCATGCTCCGAAACTGTTCATTTCGGACGTGAACTAAACAAATCAACTGCCCGCTCACACCCATTAACTGTTCTTCCCATATTAAGTTAAAAGGTTCAATGAGATGTGGATGTACGTGTGCCCATAAAATATTCACAACAAACAATTCAGATATTGAGACTGTCCAGAAATTCTCAGTATATAGCAATAGCGATTTGCAGTTCCTTAAATAGGGGATAGTGGGAAAATGAACATATAAAGAGGAAGTACTCTCTGCTTTATTACTGTTACCCAGTTAAAAGTATCTACTGCAAGTTGACTACGAAGATGTCATAAATCACATAGTTGCTCGTGTTTTGCACAGAACTGAAGCCTATTACTTCCTTCTTTGCTCAAGATTTTGTGAAGTAAACTTCGTTAGAGTGCCAAGATGACGTTATGACTTCATGGAAGGCTTTGAATAACACGATGCACTTAAACGAAATACCATTGGAGTATATCTATAAGAAGAAATAGACAAGCTAATTCTCAAGAAGAAAATATAAGACGGTAAATTCGGTCTCGTAGCTTACTAAGCATAGCAACTATGATCAGAGTAGCCGATGTTTCCTCACTTAAAAAATCCTTCATTTTCCTTGCTAAGATCTGTACAATGACTGATGTCCCTTCTTAAAATTGAAGATAAAACAAACAATGAATTGTGCTAATTTTTCACATTAATCATCCAATTCAGTACCTTCATCGTAAAAAGCATTCTCCGTGAATGTTATTTGAGGATTGGATCCGAACAAGTTACAACTATGCGACCCATCCCCATAAGTGACGATTAAGTCTTCAAGAGTTATTTTCCCGTACAAATCTCCCTATTTTCTGAAAAGTCTGAAATCTTTCCTTAATCGCTATAAATAAACTGTTCTACGCAACAACAGATAACCTGATAATCACATGAATTTGAAGAGCAAAGCTCGTCCTTTTTTCATCAACAAAGAGTGACAATCTCCCATTTTTTTCAACCATTCTACAGCACATTTTCGACACAGCCGATAATGAACTCTGAACAATAATATCCAATCCCCAAGCCAAAATATTCCATTCACTGTTCTAGCACTCAATGCTCGCAAACAACTGTTCTAAGTTCGAACCAGTACAGTTAACCTCAGAATCACATGAAATTCGATTGCAAAGCTCAACCTTTTTCATAAATAAAGTGCAATAATTTGCCATTTTCAAACAAACTCTAAAAAAATTCTTCAAACAAAAATATCCCAACCCCAGGCCCAATTCACAATTACTTAAACAGATAAAAGACAAAGAAGAAGAAGAAGAAGAAGAAGATCGAACATTTGCAAAGGTTTCAACTTTCAACTCGAATAATTCAAAAAAAAAAAAAAAAAAAAAAAACCCTAACCAGAAGAACAAAATCAAAACAATACCACTCAAATTCATCACAGAAGAAGAACAAAAACTATAAATTTCCCAGCCATGAACGAAATGGAAAGAAGTATTAGCACTAAGATTAGGTTCGAACCTTCGGATCTTGTTGCCCTGGCCGACCTGGTACATGCCCCAAGAGAAAGCTCCGAAGGTGGTGAGGAAAATGGCCATGGCGCTGGGGCCTTTGCTGGGGATCCGGCGAGCGTACCTGACCGGAGCGAACCCGCCCGGCGGAGGGCCGTCCTGGAGGACCGGCATGTCCTTCACGCTGGCCATGCCGGGCTTATTCCTGATCATCGCCTCCGTCATTTTCGACGATCCCTAATCTCTCTCTCTCTCTACTTTCTCTCTCTAGGTCTCTGTGGAATCAGAAATTTAGGATTCGTTGCTGCGTCCGTCGATTGACGAAAGAAGAAGAAGAAGAAGAAACAACAGTGCAGCCGAGAAGGCTCTCTCTAATGGTGGTTCTAGGCGTTTGGATCCTTGCCCAATGAGCATATGCCACGTGGTCCAATGAGTTGGTTTGCATTCGGCGTTGGATCACCGGCCTGTAAGGCAAAGACTATTTGAAATCCTTCGACATGATTTTAAAGGAGGTCCTTGAATTAGTTTCTGTCTATATAATTTGTCCCATGTCAATAATTTTGTTACAATATAGTCATCGGTGGTAGGAATGGCAATGGGGTGGGGTGGGCACGGGTATGCCACCCCCACTCCTATATCCACTCCCTTTTTATCTCCCATACTCGTCATTATACCCACCTAATTTAATATGGGTGTGTGGACGGATAATACATGTTTGGGTACTATACTCATACCATACACATTTATCATCAAGAATTATTTTAAAAAAGTTAAAATAACTTCTATTTAAAGTTTTCATAAATTTTAATAATTTTAATCATAATTGAAAATGAAATTGAAATATTAAAACCAAACTCAAACTTCAGAAATCCATAAAATTAAATTCATAAAGCAAATTAAAACATTAAAATACCTAAATTCTTTCTTCTTCTATTATGAAGGAATATATGCTGGGTGTAGGTATGGGGAGCTTCCCCCACCCCTGTCCTATATTCGTGCGGAAAGTTAATCTTAATCCCCATACACCCATATACTATCCCCATACTTACACAATAAAAATACTATGCCTAATTGGTGTTACAAAAGAAAAGCACGTCTTTGAAGGTTACACTTTACTCCGTTACTAAACTGTTATATTAAAACCTGTATAAGGGCCTGTTTGGTGTTTGAGTTTGAGTTAAGATTTGTACAGTTTAAATAGTGATTTTGGTTGACTTTTTCCGAACGAACAAAACAAAACTTTTGGGGAAAAAAGACAAACATTGAGTTGATGTTGGTGAGTTTAAACTCACCCACCCAAACAGGCCCTAAATTGATAGGAATTGACATATATAGATGTTAAAAAAATCAAGGATCAAAAATAAAATTTGGCCCCAATGGTTATGATTGAAAAAGAGATTTTACCCCCTTCCCACAAAAAAAAAAAAAAAAAGATAGAGAAAGATTTTTTACTCAATTATATAAAAATAAAAATAAAAAATAATAAAAGGTAAGTGAGCTAAAATTGAAAGTGGGAAACAAACTCGAGAAGGAGGAGAGAGAAATAATGTGCAAGTGAAATTGAAAAATGGAAAAAATTTTAATTTAGAAATTAGTTCAAACGGAAAGCATTTTTAGAGTAACAAAAGAAGTTTAAGGGGGAAGTTTAAATAACCCCCCCCACCCCCTCTCTCCTCTCTTCCCGGTCGGCCCCCTACCCCCAGCTCGTCCGGCGGCCCCCCCCCCCCCCCCCCGACGGGAACCCTCCCACCACTACCCCTCTCTCTCCCTCTCTCTCTTCCCCTCTCTCTCTCTTCCCGACCTACCCCCTGCCCCCAGCCCGCCCGACAACCCCCCCCCACCCCAAGCCCCCCTCCCCCTGACGGGAACGCCCCCACCCCCCCTTCTCTCTCTCCTCTCTTCCTCTCTCTCTTTTCTCGTTCACGATCTTCTTCAGCTTTTTTTTTTTTTTTGCTTCTTTTTTTGTTTCCCTATTTTGTCACTTACTTTGTTATAATATGGGTGTGCTTACAGTTCATCATGTGCACTCTCAATAAATAAACCCATCCGATTCAAGATCGATGGTTAAAAAATGACTGTATCGGTAGAGACTCACAAGGAGTCTCTACCACAGTTTTGTCCAAAAATAATAATCAATTTTAAAAAATCAATCAACTTCAATTTAAAAATTTTCATTTTTAACAATGAACCAAATGTAAATATATCTTTGCTCTTTACGGTCATTGTATAAAATAATTTATAAACAGTTTTTTTTTTTTGCTGGAGATATTACTAAGTATTTATACTACACTACTATAAAATTGCTTATAATTTTCTCAACTTAAATCATGCTTTCATGATCGAATTCCAAACGACTTTTACCAAAAAAAAAAAAAAAAAAAAAAAAAAAAAAAAAAAATCCAGACACGAGCACCACGTTAGACTCACTGTTTTTTTTTTTTTTTTTAAATAATAAAAAATTGATAAAACCCTAAACCCTCGAACGTACTAGTCTCTGCTTCTAGACTCTTCCTCCTCCTCTAGAAAAACCCCCCCCGCCCCCTCCTTTTTTCCTTCATCTTCATTCACTGTAACTCTCTCTCTCTCTCTCTCTCAGCTTCCGCTTCGTCTCTGTTCCTCTCCGCAATCTGACGAAATGTACCGCTACGCCACAAGCCTCGCTTCCAAAGCCAGGTCGGTTCCCGATTTCCGTTCTCCTCCAATTCTTCCCATTTCAATCTCCTTCTTCTGTTTGGTTGCCGAGAAAATGTTTGAACATAATCATTTTGCAACGCTAATAAAATGTTGGTGATTTCATGATATTCAACTTCACATTGCTTAACCTTGAAAAGGTTCATAATTTAGACTCTAGTACTCAACTGGCTTGAACTACGTCTAGAAATTTAAACTTTTTTTTTTAATCATTTTTACTGAATTTTCATTCTTGATTTTCTCTTTTGAACTTTGCAGGAGCACTAGGACTGCTACACAGCAGGTAAACTGTTATTCTTTATAATTAATTGGTTACTAGTAAAAGAGATTACTTTTTTCTTTTTCTTTTCATTACTAGTAAACCATCATTTTTTTTTTCTTTACTGATAATTTTTGTTTGTTAAAAATTTTTCCCCTAAAAAAATTATTTTTATTGGTTTACTAGTAAAAAATTTGTTCTTTTATTGGTGATTCTATCGCTAAAAAATTGGTTTTAAATTTTTTTTTTTTTTTTTTAGTTTTTTGGTGGGTCAGATTGGTTTGATTTTTTACTTTTATTTTTGTTTTTTCGGGGGTCAGATTGGTGGTAGGTTGAGTTGGACAAGAAACTATGCGGCGAAAGACGTAAAATTTGGGGTGGAGGCTCGATCCCTGATGCTCAAGGGTGTTGAAGAGCTTGCTGATGCAGTTAAAGTGACTATGGGTCCCAAGGTACTCCGATAATCCGATTTTTCTTTTTTATGTTTGTCCTTTTTCTTCTTTCTTTGTGTGTTTTACACCCATTCTTAGTCTCGATAATGTTGGCTTTCTGCTTCTTGCATAAATGGATAAGGAGACTTTTGTTGCTTGTTGAGATATGGTCATTTTGTTGATATGGGTTTTTGTTTCTTTGGTTGGTTTATGATAAAGGGGCGTAATGTAGTTATTGAACAAAGCTTTGGTGCCCCTAAAGTGACGAAAGACGGTGTGTGACAGTGGCCAAGAGCATTGAGTTCAAGGATAAAGTCCAAAATGTTGGTGCTAGTTTGGTGAAGGCAGGTTGCAAATGCCACCAACGATGTCGCTGGTGATGGTAAGGCTTGCAATCTCATTGAAATCGAATCTGCAGTCTTGATGCTGTGGAGCATTAGTCTTGTTCTTTAAAAATGGCTTGGGTTGCTTCTCTCCATGATTAAGAAATTTTAACTTCATGATATTGTCACTTTGTTTGAATGAGTTCTGAGGACTTTTCAATGTGCATGCAGGGACTACTTGTGCGACAGTCCTTACCCGAGCGATTTTTACCGAGGGATGCAAGTCAGTTGCTGCTGGGATGAATGCCATGGACCTAAGACGTGGTATCAGTATGGCAGTTGATTCTGTTGTAACCAACTTGAAGAGCAGAGCACGTATGATCAGCACTTCTGAGGAGATTGCACAGGTTTGTTTACAGTCTAATGCTTTCTCGCTGTTCAAGAGGTCTCTTCAGAGGACTTATGATAACATTATAACTTTGATAGGTTGGAACAATATCCGCAAATGGAGAGAGGGAAATTGGTGAATTGATAGCGAAGGCAATGGAGAAGGTGGCAAAGAGGGAGTAATTACAATCTCCGTAAGTTTCTTCCTATCTTGATATACTCTTACGACCGTTTCTATGTCTTTGCAGTTAGTGTTATTTGTATTCTTGGCATTATTAGCTGGAAAACTTTGGTGATGGTTTTGATTTGCTCTTTATAGTCTGATGAAGTTGAGCGTGGGATGGTCTGCTCTAATTATTAAATTCCAGTAAGTTGGTGAATGTCTAAATCATGTTGAACTCTTGCAGGATGGGAAAACTTTGTACAATGAGTTGGAAGTTGTTGAAGGAATGAAGCTAGACAGGGGTTACATTTCGCCTTATTTCATTACAAACCAGAAAACCCAGAAATGTGTAAGTTTTGTATTTCATAGTGACTGAATTGCATGTCTTAAAATTTTTGTTACCACACACATAATAGAATTGTTCTATCAGAGCCGTTTAAAGCATCTTATTATAGATCTCTTTTGCTTCTTATCCTTACATGAAATCCATTTATATGTGTACAGGAGCTGGAGGATCCTCTAATTCTCATTCATGAGAAGAAAATCTCAAGCATTAATGCTGTTGTTAAAGTCTTGGAGTTGGCTTTAAAGGTGAGAAGTTGTCTGGTTATCACTTGCATTTTTTTTTTCTCTGTTTCATAAAGGGTTCAATTGGCTGATAAAGAATTTTCTCTCACTTTCAGAGAACAAAGGCCCTTGTTGATTGTTTCAGAAGACGTGGAAAGTGATGCCCTGGCAACTCTCATACTTAATAAGATTCGCGCTGGAATCAAGGTTTCCTTTTGCAACACTTTTTCTCCTATCCTTTCTGTTTGTTTGGTTGTCTGTGTACATCATTTAGTAATGCATCCGTGCAGGTCTGTGCCATAAAAGCTCCTGGTTTTGGTGAAAACCGGAAAGCTAGTTTGCAGGATCTTTCTGTTCTTACGGGAGGAGAGGTCAGTTTGATGTTTTTTATCATCACGTTCATTTTTATCACCTCATTGTTTCATTATTGCTAAAATCCTGAATCGTGTTCTACTTTTTCTAGGTCATTACTGAAGAGCTTGGTTTGAATCTGGAAAAAGTGGATTTGGATATGCTTGGCTCATGTAAAAAGGTAACCTCTAGTGTGCATGAAGCTGTCTTTTCTTTGAAACTCTAATTATGCTTGTTTCTTTAACCGACTTTCCCTTTCCCGCAAGAATTATCTGTCAAGGAACAAGTCATTTTCATGTTGGTTATTTATGAAATATCATCAAGAGAAAATCATCATCTAATGATGGACTTTTGTGTAGGTGACGGTTTCAAAGGATGACACTGTGATTCTTGATGGTGCTGGTGACAAGAAATCGATTGAGGAGAGATGTGAACAGGTTTGTTTTACTTTCTTTCACTAAGCTTTTCTTCCCCTTCAGTTTATATATCTGCTGTCAATGATTTCACAATTGAGAACTCTGACTTTGATTACTAAAATTTCCACCCTCGACTCACCTGCCCCATCAATGACAGATTAGGTCGGCAATTGAGAATACCACTTCTGATTATGACAAGGAGAAGTTACAGGAGAGACTGGCAAAGCTTTCTGGTGGTGTTGCCGTGTTGAAGGTTCACTCGTGAGCTTAACTATAGTTTCTTACTCTTACATAGGCTACTTGGTTTTCATTATCTCCTAATTATCGGATGTATTGAACTAGCCTGGTGGATTAAAAAAAATTGGGAAATTTTTTGTTGTTGCAGATTGGAGGAGCTAGTGAAGCGGAAGTAAG
Organism: Ficus carica; assembly: GCA_009761775.1. Lineage (NCBI taxonomy): Eukaryota > Viridiplantae > Streptophyta > Magnoliopsida > Rosales > Moraceae > Ficus > Ficus carica. The sequence goes on from CM019746.1 coordinate 2,340,192, forward strand.
TGAGAAGAAGGATAGAGTGACAGATGCTTTAAATGCTACAAAGGCAGCCGTGGAAGAGGGCATTGTACCAGGTACATATGTTATTAGCTTTTTTCCTTCCTTTTCCCCTGTCGGTTATAGATTCAGCACTATCTTACACACTTACTATTAACAGGTGGTGGTGTTGCTCTTCTTATGCATCAAAAGAGTTGGAAAAGCTCCAAACCGCCAACTTTGATCAGAAGATTGGTGTTCAGATTATTCAGAATGCTCTAAAGGTATGAAGATTATATGTTAGCAGTCTCTGAAAGAATCGACAGTATTTTGTGTTGGAATGGTGCCAAATATTAGAAGTTAGATCTGATAAAGCAGCTTTAATTTAACGGCAATTTTGTTTGAAATTCAAGTAATATCTGTCTTTCCAAGATTGGAAAGTTTTAACAAACCAGATGTTTAAGGGTAGTACACGGAACTTAAGTTTATTCTAAACCTTGTTTATGTGCAGACACCTGTGCATACTATCGCTTCTAATGCGGGAGTTGAGGGTGCTGTCGTTGTCGGTAAGCTTTTGGAGCAAGACAATCCCGATCTTGGATATGATGCAGCCAAAGGTCAGTACTGCACCTCACCATTACCGCCTCTTTCTCAGCAATTTGTTGCAGTTCTAAATCCTCATTGTACTAATTCGTTTGTTCTACTTGCCTTTTTGCTTGAACAGGTGAATATGTCGATATGGTTAAAGCTGGAATTATAGATCCACTGAAAGTTATCAGGACTGCTTTGGTTGATGCAGCTAGGTCAGTAGATGAACTTATCTCAACGCTTGCATGTTAGCTATGTTCAGCTTTTTGTTCTGTTCCTCAATTCATATTCGTAATTTTTTTTTTCCATGCAGTGTTTCGTCATTGATGACGACTACTGAAGCTGTTGTAGTAGAGCTTCCAAAGGATGATAAGGAGGTTCCGGCAATGGGCGGCATGGGTGGCATGGATTACTAAGAGACCTTTACCACCAGGATACTCTTTTTTTTGGGTTAAACATAATTTTCTTGATAGGCTTGTTGATTGAGGGGCAACCATGTATAATGTGAGAGATCAGCATCTAGGCAGCTTTGTAATCCAAGATTAGATTGCTGAGATTGTTGGGAGGAAAATTGGCTTGTATCTTTGAACTATTCTTTCCAAGAATAAACAATTTTCTTCCCTCACATGCCAATTGTTGAAGGAAATTTTTGTTTTAACTTTCTATTCAGTGCGTGGGCTATTTCTTGTTACTTATTCTACAAGTTACCACTGTTTTTACCTCTTCAAGGATTCTTCAAACCCTTTTGGTAGAAAATGTAAGTTTTACTTACGGTAGGAATCCTAGGTATTTTCGTATTGGATCATTTTCTCAACGGCTTGATCTGTAACGGGAAAAGGTGGAAGTGTGACCCAGCTTGACGTCATGTTCATTCTTCTAAATTACTTTCTTTCCACGTTGTAGAGAAGAAAAATCTGGCTTGGAAGGGAAAATTAAGTGACCAGAAGATAAAGAAATTAAAAAGGGGACTTCTACTCTGGGGGGTAACGTTATTTTATCCCATTGTTATAGAAAATTCTACATCATTAAATTAATTCCAAGGATTAAAAGGGCTTAAAGACTATCAAGTTAAAATAAAACCTGCCACACCTGATAAAACTTCCTTGCCAAGATTTAGAGGGAGAGGGGAGGGGGGGAGGAATCTGTTGAGAACTCCGATGAGCAGGGGAGAAGGGAGAACTCAGACGAGCAGGGGGCGGGGGGTCTCAACGGCTCACGTGGTTCGAGCCACTATGAGTTGCCGACGATGCTTGCAATCCTCGCCAACGACCCGCTAGTCCCCCGCTCGCAAGTGGTCATCCCCTCCGCCGGCGAGCTCATGCTCGTGTGGGGTAATGAAGCAGCGGAGCTCCCTTTCCCTCATTTGGATCTGTTTGACCCATCGGCAACATTGGTCGTGTTTGCTACAGAACCAGAGCCACCGGAGGTAGGGCTCTCTCTTTTGGGGGTTTTTTTTAATTTTTAATTTTTTTTTCTAGTTTTTTCTTTTCTTTTCTTTTTTTACATGTAATCTTGTGTGCAAAACCCATCCTTGTTTTCATGCATCCTTTTAATCTGAGCCGTCCAAAAATGATCAAATGGCTAAAAAATTTTACCCCATCAATGGGATAAAGGTAGAATTCTCCAATTAAAAATAACAAAGTGACTACACATGCTTCTTTAATAATAATAATAAAAAAAAAATCTACAAATCTAGTTCACTGAACTACAACTTCATCCAATATGTGGACTCTCTATTATAGATTCCTTTCACAGGATGATACATTATTCAGCAATTTACGCACCAAAAGCGGAAGAGCAACTAACAAAACATGCTTTCTAGGCAGCAATTTTTTAGTACAAGAAACACACAAGAACATTAATCCTATGCATACGCTGCCAATTACATCTTAGGCTCATCAAAAAAGTGTGCAGCAACATTATCTGCCTTTCCGACGATTTTTTACCGCAGCACAGTCTGAACAATACCATTTTCCTTTGGGTTGTTCTTTCAAACCGACACAGCCAAAATGGAACCATTCGATCTTGCACTGTCAGAGGCGAACGAGTATCATCAGATTATGAACTGAGCATTTATATATAAAAGATGTTGCAAGCAATTGTAAAGTTTACGTACATCTGGGTTATCGCAAGCAACCATCTCCCCATAGCTAACTTGGTTACAGAAAACAGTATGTGGGTTCGTTCGGATCCACTGGAATATCGAGATCCATACCAGTGGGATTAGCCGCTGCTGTGGCTGCTTCAGTTGCTGCAGTTACAGCTGCCGCTGCCGCCGCTGTTGCCTGGCGTGTTCTGCAGAGAAAGGGCACAAACGTGCCCTCATAACTTTAGTTTCATCAAGAAAGAAAAAAGGAAAGCGTTTAACAAGGATCTAGGCCACTGAATCAGATAAAGTAGTCTACCACTCCACTGCATGAACTTCTGAAAATAATAAAAACAAGCGTGACTTTGAAACGAAAAAAGAGTAGGATAAGAAGCATACTTCTTACGGCCTCCTCTACCGCCAGATCTTGCACCGCCGTCCACACTTGCAGCAGGGGAATTAGTAGCAGGAGCAGCCTCTCTTTCTGCCATAATTCATTTTGTTAAAGAAAGTCGATGAAAACACAATTCTTGTTGTACATACTAGATAAGTATGCCGAGGTGAAGCCATGTGAACATTCACCAAAGAAAAAAAGGGAGCTAATATAGTTTGATTAGGTGGGTTGATATTAAATACTCAGCCAGCTCAGAAAATTTCAAAGAAATGCAAGTGAAATACCACGTCGAAGTTCTTCATCAAACTTTTTCAAATATTGATCAAGTTGTTGTATGTGTGTATCCACCTGAAGCACAAGAATGTATGGACAGTGTCAGCAAAAAGGTGAACCAAAAGGTTAAAAAGTTAACCCGATTTCCATGAGCTCTTCAAACTCTCGTGACAATTATCATTTTCATTGATTATTTTTCATTGAATCAATCACAATTATGAATTTAGTAGCCGCCAAACAGGAAATATCTTCAAGAATCTGCTTAATGCTGCATACAGGCAACCACCCAAACTGATGGTCCTCGTGATTTCTAAATGAGAGATACGGCTACTGCTATGCTGCATGTTGCTATAGTTTATTTACAGGTATCATTTCTGGGTTTTTCATCCTAGCAGTTTATGACCATATATAAAAACTAGCATACTTTAAGGAATATGGAGAATGATTTACCAAATCATAAGCCTGAACAGCCAACGCCACCTTCTCATCTGCAATCCTGATGCTGTGCTTTTGCTCATCAAGTGCCTCATCCGAGAATCTAGCAAGTGAATTATCAGGTTTGATATTTCCAGATCTAACTTGACGCTTAATATCCTCTATCTCTTGTTCACAACGTTGTTCATTTTGTCTCTGAATATCTGCTCACAAACATAGGAGGTAACAAACAGTATACTTGGCCAAAGCAAAAGAGAACGATATGAGCTATCCACATGCATTACACTTGCAGATTCTAATTTTTTGTATCAATTCAAATACGTAAACTAAAATTGACAAACATAACAAATATAAATACAAGACCAGACATGTTTAAGGGATATCTTCTAACTCCATCGCCAACAAAAGACAGTGCTTGTGTTCAAAACCATGTTAACAAGGAATGAATGGGCTTTACCCAACATATCACTATAGAACCCGGGATCCTAATTTCTCGCATAGGCATTGTCAATGATGATAAAGTCCATCCAAAGAAAGGACAATAATGTAATCTTTTTGTGCTACATTGATGAACTTGTCACCAGGAATTTTATTGGATTGCATAACTATGGATAAAAAATCTAGTTGTCATATTACTGATTTAGCAAATAGAGAACCTAGCTTCATATTTGATTCTAATTATTATCTACGTTTTAAAACGGGAATTGAAGGGAAATAATTAAAGAAATCAAAGAATACGAGTAAAGAACCGAGATCGTTAATCAGGAATATAAACATAAAATGATTCCTAAAAAAAAAAAAAAAAAAATGGTAAATATTTAAAGCATACCTTGTAACTTTTATCAAGATCACGCAACAAAGCATACTTCTTTTGCAAAATATTAGGCAGTGAATCAAGGTCTGCATAACATTTCAGCCTAAAGTAAGAAAACCTTAAACAATAAAGAGATGAAAATTCATTGTATAAATATCGCAATCAAATTAAATCAACTTGAAAACGAAATTGAAAAAAACCTACCCTCTGGTGCTACAAAAATCCCATATTGTCTTTTACATCAATGCAAACTGATATATTATGTGTGTCTGTGTGTGTCTCTGTGTGTGTGTGTGTGTGTGTGTATTTATCTGAATAAAAGAAGAATCTTTCTTAATATAGGCAAAAATTTGAAACAAAATCACATGTGATTGAATTTGACACAATTCCTCAGTAATTTAACCTAGATTAAACATCTAAAAATCAATTCTTCGTTGCGAACCACAATATCAAGTTAGGGTTCACAAAATGAGGCAGAAGAGCAATAGGGGAGGAGCTTACTGGCTTGAAGTTCGTCAAGAAAAGACATTTTCGGGGCTTCTGTAGAGAGAGAAGCAATTCAATCAGAATGATTGAGAAATCTTTCTCAGACTTCCCGCCATTGATGGGTTCAACGAATTTTTGGAGCCCTAAATTGCAGAGATGTTTCACCAAAAAAAAAAAAAAAAAAAGAAGATTAGTTGAAAAGACGGATATAGCCTTTTCTAACTTTCGACTAATTAGCAAGTGGTCATTTTAACTTTTCAATTTTGATTAATTATCGACTAAGTTCAATAAACTTTATGTTAATTTCAATTTGAGCCCCCCAAAATATATAATATTCCACTTTAGCCCCTAAAACGTAATATGTCACACTATTGGCTCCTAAACTTGGAAAATATTTTACTATTTGCCTTTTTGTGACATAACGTTAAAAACATGACATATGAGACTCGCATGATAGGTGATTAGGGGTAACAATGGTAAAGCAAATATTGTGAGGTTGGTTGGGCATGCGATTTAAGTCATATTCATGTCACCCATTATTGTGATTTCATATGTTAGATTAGTTAGGTAAAATGAATCCATACTTAAAATAAAAACATAATAATAATAAAAAAGAATCTAGTTCAATTCACCAACTTAGTTAACCACTCAACATCTATTTAATAAAATTATCCTCCACCCAGGTTCATTGTGTCATCATTTTTGAAAATCATTTTCAGCCATAAAGGACCAAGATTGAAACATTCAATAAGCTTGGTGTCAATAAAATAAATTTAAATATACCGTAACATCTTTCGTCGTCATTCGAAATCCAGTCTTCGTTTTCAAATGAGAAGGTGTGACATACACGAGCATTTTCATTCAAATCTAAAAACATCACTTTTGTTTATTATTATTATTATTATTATTATATTATTATTGTAAGAGGAATGATCTGAAGGTGGCCTTATCATTTCCAGAATTTTAACCTCACAACAGGAACACTTCCCTAGGTATGGCAGAGATAGATCATTTATATTAGTTTCTCTCAGTTGTCTACCCGGAGCCTACCCTGCTATCACCGAACCAAGTTTCAACATCCAAAGCTAGAGCGGAGTCTAAAGGGAGGTAATGGGAATCTAACCCTGATGGACGAAAGAGAGATGTCTAACAAGGCTTCCCATTCCTTTGTCATCCCATCCACTCCGGGGGTGTAAATCTAAAACATCATTATTAATTCATACACATTCTATATACTTCATTACATTGTAAAGTGATGTACAAAATTAAAATATTAGGCAACGCTCGTATTGTTCATGGCCAAAAACCAGATACCAAAATAGTTCCAAATGGCTGAAAAATATAGAATTAACATTTGGTACAGATTAATAGGAAATGTTGTAAATTTTCTTGTGAAGACGCCCAATTTTTTCATTTGTTAATGTTGTTGATTGATTAGGCTGAAAAACGACCTGCAATTCTACTAGGAAATTGTCGTAGAGTTTTGAAAGGAAATAATAATAATAATAAATCAATAAATAAATAAAAACCTGTTGTAGTCCTCCAACATTGTTGTCTTTAAATTTTAAACACATTTCATCTCGTTATTATTTGCAAGGACATGTCTTCGTTTAGTTTTCAACATCCCTGAAGAACTTATTTAATCACATATTCATAATTTCATATACTTACAAACTTTTAAAACAAATCCATACTCAAAACTATCCAACACATTCATAATAACACCCACACATATTCGGCAATAAATTAATACCTAAATATCAATATAATTATACAAATATATTCAAACACATCATTTACGACTTATCCACGCAATTCCAACACCGGTACCTATAGAGTAAAAACTCTTGGAAAAGGTAGTGTTGGATCGGTTTTCTTAGCTCAACTCACAAATGGAAATAAACTTGCTGTGAAAACAGTAGAGCTAGAAAACTCGACTTCCCTTATCCAAGAACACAAAATCCTTGAGTATTTTATAATAACAACCGAAGACGACGGAGTCCGATACTACAACCTCCTCCTCCTTGAATATTCACCCGCCGGCGACTTGTTCGACTTGATAATCAAAGCCGGAGGTCGTGTATCACACGAAAGTGTCGTACGAAGATATACTAGGATGATATTATTGGAAGGTATTTGTCGCATCCATGCAGAAGGGAATTGGTGCATTGCGATCTAAAGCCTCAAAACCTTCTTGTTTTCCTGCGAATTGAAATACGGAAAACACCAGTGGGAGGAAAGCGCGGGAAGGATTTCGACTGGAAGATTATGGTCGTTAGGCTGCTGGTTTCGACGAAATTGATGCCGGAGATACCGGAATGCGTGTCGGATATATACCGGCAAGGATTTCGTGAGAAAGTGCTTATGAAGAGATCCGAGGAAAAGGTTGTCGGCTCTGTAGTTGTTGGATCATCCTTTTGTTCGTACTACTACCTAATAATACTGTAACAGTAGTTCTCTATCTTATGAGAAACGCCTAATTATCAGAAAACTGCTTCATTATTTCGTGTAATTTATGATTAAGAGAGAAAATTCCTTTTAGTTCTGTACTTAATCTTTTTGCTGTGTACTTGATTTTTTGTTGACTTAAATACCATATTGAAAATCCAACTGTTTTGTTGATGTATTTAACTGTCCTCTTTATTGATTTTAATTGCTTTTGGCACTTGTTGCAATATGCCTTGTAGTAGTATTAATGTCAGCAAATAGGGTTTTATTTTATTTCTTTAATTTTTTTATTTCGAAAAACATCTGTTGTATCATGCAATAGAATTCTATTTCCAGCAAAAAGATAGAAATTCTATATAAAATATAATAAAAAAATTACATTAATAGGAAATTGCTCTGAAAGAATAAGAAAGATTAAAAGAACCAATAGGACGGAATGGCTATAAATCATGAACACAAGTTGATATTTCTAAAGAAAAGGAAAGATAATTAAGAAAATGTGTGACTTCTCTTTCTTAAATAATGTAAAACCGCTTCTCATCGATAGGTAGGGTCCACCTGTGGGACTTCAATGAACATTCATGTGAATGTTTAGGGAGCCCCTTTATTAACGTTCAGAGGGAATATGCTAATACTGATTGCCCCCTTCTTGAACCTTTTCATTCTAAAAAAAAAAAAACCAAGTTATAAAATAGATATCGTTAAACTTCAGTCCGTCCCCCACCTTAATCCCAAAACCCAACCCCGGTGTCAAAACCCGACTCCAACACCCCATCCTGAAACCTGACCCAACCTCATACCGAAACCCAACCTAGACCTCATTCCAAAACCCAACCCCACCCCCATTCTGAAACTCGACCCCAACCTGCGTCAAGAAACCCGAACCCGACCTCAACCCCAACTCAGACTTTGAAACTAGACCTGACTCATGTCCTGAAACCCGAATGCAATCCCCATCCCGAAATCTAACCCGACCCATCCTAAAAGCCATTATTTAATGTTTTTCAATATAATCATTAAGATCAAATTATACAATACAGCTTAACACAGAGGTTTTTGGTTATATTATATATCACAATCCGTATTGTATAATTTATTATTCCGTATTGTATTTTGTATTAAATTATATAATATAAAAATATTGTCAAATATTATATAGTTTAAATAATACAATATGGAGTGCCCTAAACCTAACAAATATTGGTAAAGGAGAGATTATCTCCTTGTAATGTTTCAAATATTTTATAGGGTATCGAACTCTTCATTGTTTTTTCTTTTCCTTTTGCTATCCTCGATAAATTTATTCAAAGCTTGTTAAACGAATTTCTTTTCTTTTCTTATTTTTTTTTATAAAAAAAATTAGATATTATAAGAAAACTAAAACCATTGTAGCAATAAGGGTAGCTAAAAGAAAATGATTTATTTTAAAATAGAGAAATAAAATTTAAAAAAAAAAGTTAGGATAGTTATTCTTTCAGTTTATTTTTAATCTGATTTATCATAAACATAATATGACTCTCAACTCAGAAACACAATAGGATTTCTATTCGAAATGTTTCAGACTTCTGGTGGATATATATATATATATATATTTCCCTCACTGCTTCCAAAAAAAAAAATCATATTGTTGAGAGTCATGAGTTCTATAGATTTGCATTCACGTGGTTCAACATGGTAGAGAGTGAAGGCAATTGGAAGAGGTGGTTTTGCATAAGTTTTCTTAGCTACATACAACGACAAGCTACTTGCTGTGAAAACAGTTGAGCTAGACAACTCCAATTACCTCTCGAATACGCACCCGGCGGAGACCTCTTAGACTGATCACTAGAGCCGGCGGTGATCGGATCGCCGAAGAAAGCGTCGTTAGAATATGTACTAGGATGATTGATAACATTCTTGTCTTTCCTTCCGAACATGGATTTCAGCTTAAGATCACGGAAGGAAGCTTTAGAGAGCAAGGAGTACGAATGCCGTGGGACCCCGGCTTACATGTCGCCAGAATCTGTGGCGCGCCGTGAAATTGAGACTGCTATATATGGATGTATGGTCTTTGGATGCGTTGTGTTGACGATGATTACCGGGAAGCACCCGTGGCGGACGCGAAAGGGAAGGTTTTGGAACCGATCGAGGAGGATCGTTGATCTGCTCGCTTTGACGGACATGATGCCGGAGATACCGACGTGTCGGAAACCGGAAAGGATTTCTTGACAAAGTGCTTACAAAGGGATCCGAGCAAGAGGTGGTCGGCTCAGCAGTTGTGGGATCATCCCTTTGTTCTGAATCTGGTGTCTTCTAGGAACTAACATGATTATTTGCCCAACCTTGAAGCTCGAATTATTATTATTTCTTCTTTTTTCAAGGTTTATTTGAACATTATTTCGTTTTGTTTTCTTTGCTGCAAGCTGAAGAAGATTCTGGGTACTTTTTTATTTTTTAATTTGGGTAATATTTTTACGTTGGTTTAAACATGTAGAGAATGATGAAACTTCAATTGTTTTCCTTTATATTTAAATGCATATATTAATGTATTTATGTCCTCTATTCATATTAATTGCTTCATGTATTTAAATCGTTATACTAATGAATGCAATATGAGATTTCAAAAGAACAGAGAAACTACAAGACTTGGTTTCTCTAAAAGAATTAGGGGGAAAAAACAATGTGACTGAATTACTATAGAAAAAAAATTCAAAAATAACGTAAACCAAGTTCTAAAAATGAATTTTTATTAAAATCAAAAGGGGAAAAAAAATACTAAGCCAGTATTATCTCAAGCATTAGACTAAAAAGAAAAACGCAGATTACCTGTAAAAGAAAGTTTCAAAGTACCAAAAAAGAAAATAGTTTCAACGGAAAAAAAAAAAATCCTTCTTACATGCTAGAAAAATCGAGTACAAAAAAAAAAAAAAAAAAAAAAAAAAAATTACATGTATATTTAAACAACCAAATCGTTATTGTATTTTTCTCTCCCTCGTAGCACCCTATAAGTTATTAGAACAAACAAACCACTAGATACAAAATATTCCCTCTTGTTTGGGCATTCTCGGTTCTCACATAGTATACCTAGTACTCAACGGAAACTAATTCGAAGGGGTGAAAACGATGGAGGCAAGAAGCAACAATCTAAATACAAATAACAATAAACAAAAACTTCGGATTTATTATCGCTATCATGTGTTTATGAACTACAGTGACAAGCCTCTTAACAGCAAAATTTTTGCTCAGCGTTCTTGAGAGGTGAATAATTGATGGGGGACGATGATCCCAGGTGCATGTGTATCATGCAACGAACCGTTCCTTCGAATCCCGTGAATGCTCTAGCTGGAAGTTGATCAGAACTTGTGAACCAAACTTGGAGAAGCGTTAAGCATTCATGACGACATTTTTATTTGGATTGCCGATGAACATGTACTAAAAAGTCGACGTAGGACGAGGTGCTTGGATGTTGGTCTTCTACCATATATGAGAAGAACAGCATTCCTGCAAGCAAAAATTTGTACAGTGATACGCAGTTATACCACAAGCAATTCCGAAGAAATGACTACAGAAGAAGGCTCTATTAATGTAGTTTCTTGTTTTGATCGATTAAGATCTTAGTATTGGACTAGAAACAATAGACTTCCCTAACCTTCATTACCATTTAATGGACCTTTACGAGTGCACTTCTGCGGCAACAGTTGTAAACTAAGTGGATCAAGGATTGTTCTAACCGCATTGCAACATAAGAAGCTAACAATCTATTACAATCATGACCATAACCGGTCACTGGACATGATCTTTTGTGTGACGTGTATCAAAACACTACGAGATCTTCAAATTGTTAAAGAAACTGTGGATAATGTGATTTGGGAAATATCTTCCTTTATTGTATATAAGAAATAGTAGTAGTAGAAATAATCAATAAAATAATTTTCACATGGCAGTAGTCAAATCCAGTTTAGTTTAAAAGACTAACCTGATGGCTCTCCTTTCTTGCACAATTTCAAGCTGCATAGAAATAAACAAATACAAAGAGTTACTAAGGGAAGAAAGGCTAAAATATTTACATATAAAGCTGCATAATTCCTAGAAATATGAGAGGCTGAAGAGGTCCTCCACTCATACCGCAGGTAGGAACATCTTTGGCGCCGTATCTCGTTCATCACATCGTTCAACCTCTTTGATAGTGGATTGTCAAACTGCTGCAACACCAACTAAGCAAAAAAAAAAAAAAAAAAAAGGGGGTCACAACCGACAAGTTGAATAGCTGTAAAGTCTACTATTACTGAATCATTTGACACACATTTACACAACTCTTCACTACCGATACTTTAAACGATCGTATCCAAAAGCTACCAAGAAAGTACAATAGATGGTAATAGTACACAACAGGGTAAATGGACCTAGCACACAACTTGCATCCCAACTAATATATATTATGCATTCAGAGTGGACAGTTGTGGACATCCTAAATGGGTCTATTGGGGGCCAAATAGCGAGAACCAAACAAAGGGAATCCAAGTTCAAGGTAAGATGTTATTGTCAGTGTTGCCCTTGATCTAGAGACTGTAAACGGGTCTACTCAAAGATTATTATCAGGCACCGTATAAAAATATAAATTAAACAACTGCTACCTGAGAAGGAACTTCATCAACAGAAGAAACACCAAAAAGTTGTCTCAAAATTTCTGAACCAACCGTGCTTCCGATGTAAATTAAACAATCTTCACCGTTCTCAAGAAGATAAATTCCCTTGTCACTAACATGTTCACTAGAAAGTGGAACAAACGGAGGAAGAATGGATTCATCGCTCTCCTGTCGGCAGAAAATTAGTAATGATTTAGGCACAGCAATCTTAGAAAGGGTTACAATAGTCATACAACATCATTCTACACATACCTTTGAATCAAGATCATGAATGGCTAACATCCTTGGGTACACTAAAGGAATTGCCAAAGGAGCAGAAAGGGAAGACACATAATTGATCCAAAAGGAACGGTCATCTATCCTCCCATCATTGCGTAGCCCAATACTTTTGATTAATGCTGCAGAAGGAACAAACTAACAAAATCAATCCACCCACGCATTCAAAGAACTCTGATATGCCAACTGATATATATATATATATATATATAAATATATATATATATATATAAGTATGTGGAATAAAGCCAGTGCAATGAAAAAGAAATGGCTTGATGTGTCTATAATGACAGTAACAGTACCCTGGAAGTCAACCCCCACCCTTTTGTGCAGAAAATTATTTTAATAGTAATTTTTTTTAATCAAAGTAAAGGCTTTAGCTTGTGGGGTGGGGGATTCTAGAGTAAATTGCTTTATCAGAGCAGATATACAGAATATACTCATGCAGAAAAAGTGACGTACCAAGGGTGTATAATGGCAGAAGCTTAAGTGCCTCTGGAAGAATAAGCTGTCCGGAGGATGATGGCGTAGCACAAAATTTACGGTAAGAGAGCAGACTATTGATGCAAAGATTTGTAACTTGCTCCCGAACTCGTGAGAGTGGATTGAAAGGAATTTCACTTGCCGCTACAGAAGCCAAAAAAAGAAATAAATAAAATAAATAAATCTCTAAGAAAATCTTTGAAAAAAGTCTGAAACATGTTACCACTTGCTGCCGGCCATGATTAAAGCCCGTGACGAAAAGGGCTATAGTATAGACAATAGAGACAATTTTCCTTTCACACTTTAAATAGTTGTCAACTATTGAAGAGAAAAAAAATAACTTTCAAAAATTCATTTACAATTTCAACATGAATGCCGATTTCTTTGCAATAATTAAAAAAGGAAAAAGTACTGTTAGAAGTTGGGAGCATGACCAAATTTAGTAGGCAGCTAAAATAAAACGAAAGCAGCAAGAAATCCAAAAAGATCACATACCTTGCTTCAAGAAACATGTAAACTGAGTGTCCAAGTCAGCTGATCGGAACAGATAGCTAAGCATATTTGTGCATGGCAGAGACAAAGTTGTAACTCGAATTCTCCGTTGACCAAAAACAGTGGTGTAAAGAAGGGCACACTGAACAACAAATAGAGGGATCGGGGATCATCTTAGCACAGAATAAAGGCTTCATTAAAATAATTAAATTAAGCACAGTAAATCTTAAAGCCTGAGACAGAATTAACCTTTTAACTAGTACCTGAAAAGCACATTCTGAGCCATCTTGTAACTTATCATCATGTTTCAAGGTCACCAGTATACTTTTGTCACAGTCAATCTGCAGAATGAAAGAATTTTCCTTAATGATTTCAGCTAACACTTAAAACAGAGCCAGAAATTGGTCCAATTGAACCAAATGAAAAGAGGGGGAGAGGGCAGTGAGCAGGGCAGGAGCAAAAAGGGACGGGGTGAGCATGAGGAAGTGTGGGAAGGTGTTAAGGAGGCGGCTTGAGAGCGCAGGTGCAGTGCAACAGGAGAATAAATATAATAACCAGAAAAGAAACATTTTTCAGACAAATTATTTGTGGAAAATATACAAACCCCGGGTAGGTCACATCTGTTGGAATTCGTTTGCAAAAGTTCCCACTGTACTCTTGAACTTGAATACCCTAAAATATGGAAGAAAAATTAGCCTCTTGAACAGATAAATTCAAAGGAATAACTAACAGTGGGGAAAAAAGACAAGGAGTCGTTGCCCGGCCCGTCAGGATACCTGGCTGCATCTGACACGCATCACTGCTTCAAAACCTTGGGGCCTTGTAACATTCCATCTAAGATCATTGTAGAGCTTTGCAGGATCGGAAACAACTGAGAAGGGGTAATAGTAATAAACCTGGAAGATTAAAGAGAACATGTAAACTCAAAACCATAGTAAGAAATAAAAAAGGAAAACCGGAACATATGAAGCTGCACTTCTACATGCACTTTATATCTCCTAAATTTCTACTCTGTAGATTTTTCTCGCATCTGATTTACTAATAAAATTTACTTGGAACTCAACCACAATGATTAAGAATGAAAAAACAAAAAAACAATAATAAAAAGAGAAAAGGAAAGACACTAGAATCAGAATAAAACATGTTTTGCTGGAGCAATACTTAAAGGTGATTTTGCCTTCATACATTGACGATACCAAAAGACCAGAATGGTAAGAGAATAATCCAAGATAATATTTTCCTAAAAGTATCATGTATGAGAAACTCAAGACATAAGGTAGGTGTACTCGAGCAGACATTTGACATTAAAAGGATTTCAGCAAGAGAGAGAAATTTTGCTTGAAACAAACTAGACATGATTATTGCACAACTCTGGAACATACTTAAACAATAATATCACTAACTAAGCATAATAATCAGCTGACACGGTCTTAGCATAATAAACATTAACATAGGAATCGCCTTAAACAATACATATATAAAATAATGGAACAGTAACTGTTGCTCAAATGGTGCTCAGGAAGAACACAGAACTGAAAAACTAAAGGGAAAACATTCATATTCAAAGCTCATTAGCCACAAATCCAATAGATGAGGAACATCATTCTCTATACCTGTCCTCCGGTGTTCTTGGGATGACAGAGATAGAAGCAATATCCACGTATGTCTGGGTAGTGATAAATATATCCACACAAACCTGCAACATAACATGATAAATAATCAGCCCATATTAATCAAGGACACCACTTACATTGAGTATCAATACATCCACCAGCAACGGCAGGCAGAATTCCAGTCATCTTAAATTATCATCAGGTGAAATATTTTTACTGGAAGACTACCTGATACTCAGCAAACTCGATGGCCATTGTCTTAAAAGTTTTGTCCACTGGCTGGAGTAATTTATGGGCCTCCTGTTAAAAAGATAAAGGATCATACATATAGTCCAAACATCATGACTAGTCCTGACTTGAACAGAAGAATAAGTAGTTGCGCTTCATATGTAAATGCCTAAAAAACAACAGTTTGTTGTGCCCATCCTATTGCTAGTATGAATGATGTTCTCTCTTCCACAAATTTTTAGCCCTGCTTGTACGGTTGTTATTACTGCTGCAATTAACTTTCCATTAGTACTAGCAAGTAGCACCTCCAATGCCAATCTCTACGTCGATGTTGGCAGGTTATTGGATGATGAATTACCATACAACTATGCTATACAAATGTCTCTAGAAAAGCAAAAGGACATATAAGATTTCTATACCTTCTCTCCAGCAGATACATTAGCTCTCCCTTCAGCTTCTCTAGCAGAAAGGGCTCCGATGCCAGTTGATGGCAAAACTGCCAGTTGTAGATAACAAATCATCAGTCTATCAGCAAGGAAAACAAAAATCCTGTGAACGAAAATAAGATAACACAAATATGCTTCACGTATGAAGTTGGTTTATTTACAAAATGTCATGATACTTCTAACACAAAACATACAGGGGCGTGAATCAGAAAGCTCGAAGCTCTTGCTCAATGCAGAGAGACTCAAGTGATGCACTAATCACAACTTCCCCTAAACAGGAATATATATTTACATGAACCGAGTTTCTGAACTTGCCTGACTGAAATACCATAAGTTTCCCTCCGGTGCTCTTCATTGCCAGGAAGGCAGCCTAAAATAGGGAGGACAGCAAGAAAGTTAATACTTGACTTTTTATAGAAGAAAAAACCTTCTCTTAGATAATTTAAAATACAAGGAATAGAGGATGAGAGATCCTCAAAACATCAAAAGAAATGAAAAAGCAAGGCCTATTATATCCGAAAAACTTTTGATGTATGTAGAATGTTTAGGCAAAATGACATACCTTAACTGCAGCACCAAATGCTGATTCGGCAGTTTTACTGTTTTGAAACATGGTTGGAATGCTTTCCAGCAATAACTCCAAATGTTGGCGACACTAGATCCCACCAAAAAAATAAAAATAAAAATAAAAAAATAAGAAGAAGAAGAGAGAGAGAGTAAGAAAAACTATCAAAGGCAAGAAATTGCTCAACAAATAAGATAAAGATCAACTTATTATTGCATTAAAATATTTCCCCAAACGGCAAAACATTAGTGGTACAACAAAATAGCAATAATAATTAAACTATAATTGAATGGAAATGAAAGCTTTAAATATTAACCTCAGAAAGAGGAACAAGAATATCTGTCTGCAACGGAGTATAAACGTCTTGTACATCAGGAACTATTAGCATTAAGGGCTGCAAACACATATTGAGTGTCAGAACCAATGCAAGTATCTAAGCAACTCTAGGAAAACTACCCAGACACAATTCACAAACACATATGCTGGTTGATAAGAAATATAAATCTAGATACTAATATTTGCCATGACAATAAACAACCATAGCAGTTCTTTCGAATCCAGCAATAGAAAGGAACATTCCTAAAGTTTTCAGGAAATGAAATTTTCATTTGAATATATAAATCTTGTATTAGACCTGCTGTAGTGCACGTTTTAAATTGTAAAAATGGATAGTTGAGTCAAAGGTTGCTACTCCCATGATTGTTCGAGGACCTTCCTGCACCAATTGAAGTATCAAGATATCAGCATATTTTATGCCATCAAGTACACATATGCATTCACGCATTTATACCCAATGATTATTATTATTGAACACAAATCGAATAATTTCATATAACTTCTGCAAGGTTTTTCAGAAGACACTCACAGGGAGGTCAGCAATAACTTGACTAATTCCACTGCAAGCTGCAGCTGTCGCACCAGTTTGTACTGCATTCATGGACACATCAATGAGAAAGAAGTATACAGCTGGCATGGGATCCCGCACCTAGAATGAAACAAATCATAGCTTGGGTAAGGTCACTCGGAAATAAGAATGAACGAAGATACAACTTACTGAAAGCCTGAAATTAAACAAGGCAATTTATTTCACAAAAACAAAACAAAACAAAACAAAACACACACCAAATTTAAAGAAGCAGCTTACTGAAAGTAAACAGGAACAACTTATTTCACAACAAATAATGCTAATGATAATATGAACACACACACAGTCTCTCTCTGTGTGCAGCTACTTAAGCTCAAGCTAATAATAACTGATGCTAAGACGAAGGGAAGAAAGAAATTTCTTGCAAAAATAACTGGACCTTTAGAACAGAATTGGAATAAATTACAATAGTAGATGTATTCATGAAAAAAAAAGAAATGAAAGTTAATACTAGTAACTTTTTTGTTTCCTTTTGGTCTTCTCATATATTCTTTTATTGCACTTTATTTGCATATTATAGGAATGTCGTCTTCCCAGATAGCTTGAAATAAAATAGAACCGACACATGCATCAAATAATGTCCGCGTTCTAATCCGTGGTTCAACAAATAATCTAATTATAGGGGAGCATGATAATTCTACTAACCATGCAGAGTTCCTGTGGTCAAAGGAGATGAAAAAGAAAAGCAGTCCACTGAAACATAGAATGAAATCTAAGCAGGATGAAGAAAGTAAGAAGAAATGGAACTTAAACTTTGACCATACAATACTAACCATATACTCTTTTGTTGCAATGAATTCGACTGTTCCTCTACACAGCTCGGGCCTTTCATCAGCATCTCTACGCCTACCATCTGGTCCTAGATTGCAGTGGTAGTCACGGGGAGTCTCATCAGTAAATCCTGAAACAGACAATAGGATAGCATGTTAGTCCCCGACAAACCAATACATGCATAATATATAAATACCAGTATGTATGTATGGTAGACAAGAGCTAAATATATAAACCAATATATCATGCCAGTCATTACACAAAATGAAGATGCAGAAATGGTGATTCTGTGCTGCACTGTACAGCATGCTACATGTATTAATATGAAGGTATTAAGAGAGTACACACTTGTACTTACCACATAAGTTACAGATGAATCGCCTTCCCTGGTCAATGAATTTCATGAAAGGATTTATGTAGCCTTTGCAACGAGAACAGCGAACAGGACCGCTTTCACCAAAATCCACAACCTAAAACACAATATTATGAAAATACTTACAGCTAGTCTGTTTTTTGATTGTATCAATAAAATCTATTGGGCATTTCTGTCAAATACACATTAGAGGATGTTATCGGAATCACAATAAAGAGGGTCCCAATGCCGATGTGATAAACTTTTATTCCTTGAACTATTTAAAAAGAGAGAGAGAGAGAGAGAGAGTCAAATGGTTTCAAAAGAGACAAACTCTTTGTAGTTGTCATAAATTAAAAACATGTCCATGATGATTAATTTATTTGCTTTCATGGCCAACACAAATACATGCTGAATTAGACTCCCTTAGGTTATCTTGCCCAAGTCCATAAAAGTACAAAAGTGAGAAGGTTTCAAATATTGGGTCCAGTGCATAATTCCATCACCCCCTTACAAATCTTTCGGTCATTAACAGAAGGCTCAGCAATTCAGTGACTTCATACATTCTACAAAACTTCCACCATATCTCATGCATCACACATAAGGAGTTGTTTTCAGCGGTTAATAATAACTAACTCGATGGAAAGTATCTTTTACTTGAACAAGGCAGACCTTTAATAGTTCTGACTTCTAAGCAGAAAGAACCAAAAATAGAACTAAAGTTTTAGACCAAGTATATACTCAGATATATCATTCTTGAAACACTAGTCAATTAACATATCAGTTTTATTGAGATGGTAGGGAATAATAAGTTGAATTATCTGTGCACGTATGTCATTTAGAGGAGGAAACTTACTTGTATTGGCTCCTCTGACGGATGAGGAAGGGCGAGAGGTTGGACCAACAAAGCTAAAGGCATCCCCGATGTTGTTAAAAGGTCAGCTGTGCATGGTATCTGTCAAGAATTACGAGATTAATAGAAGAACAATAACAGCTCAAATGAAATCGAGATTTGAGACTTGCAAAAGTAACTGCCATACAATGCAACTTGAAATCTAACCTGATTGACGGTGCACCTCATGTAACGTGGACTGCAATTCCCTGTGTCCTTAACCATGTAATCACTTGTAGCAGGCTTTAAGAAAATTAAAAGCAATCAGAAGAGCAGAAAAAATAAAATGGAAAAACATCATACTAGTACTCTGTCTTTTCTTTTTATAACTATATCACTAAGGACCTTGATAATGGAAAACATTATATTATACCTTCTAATTTCAATTTATATCACAATGGTACCCCATGGCACAAATTATGTACGTTTAAAATAAGTAAAACAAGAGAGCACACACACACGCACACACACAGAAGTGGCAATAGGTTTGCGATGCTTCGCATAATGTATTAAAATAATTGCAATAGAAGCAAATAACACTAAAGTTTACGATACCCAATCAGAAAACAGGAGTAGATACTAGATTTTCAAAACAATGTAATAACTTCTTCTTAAAGCTTATGGATGAGATAATCACCGGAGGAGGATTGGCCTGATTGCCTTGACGAGTTGCATGGACAGTAACTGAAGAACTTGATAAGGGCCTTGGAATTTGGTTAGGATCAATTTTTGATGCCCCAGCCACAGGTGCACCTGTTTGACCAATAGTCGTCATGGACTGATTTGGTAATGGTGGCGGTGGCATTCCATACATTCTTGGTGGTTGTGCAGTACCAGGAACTGGTGGAGGTGGAGCCACCTAGGGAATTGAAAAAAATATAATTCAGAATTCAGAGCAAAGTAAAATTCTTTAAAGGTTTCATCCCACATTTATTCCTCCCAAAATCACTAAGATCATCTTCATCTTGTCCAGGAATTTGCATTAGTTGAATTAGCATTAGTTTAATAAATAAAATAACAATTACAATAATGTTGAGGAGAAGATAGATTTGTGGCAAACACATGAGTTGAACACGTTTTTTTTTTTTTCCCTGGTAAGAAATGAGTAATAAGGAATAAGACGATTCTCTGCATCAAATATAAAAGTAAAAGAGGAGAATAAAAGAGGAACTAGCATATGCTTTACAAATAAAAGAGTCCTATTTGACCAATTATGCCTTCAGCTTCATCATCCAAACATCCTTCAAAGCTCTCTGTCGCCATCTTGAAGTTATTCTTTTTCTAACCGATCCCAACCTTTATTATTACTATATATCCCGTTCAATTCTACAAATTGCACTCAAAGACCAATTTCAAACAAGTGGTACTCACTGAAAATAAAATTAGAAAACAGATATAAAACAAATAAAAAATGCATCATTCGTGGACCATGAATTTCACTTTTAACGAACTAATATGATCAATGCAAGTCATATAAACAACAATAAGATACATAATGATTCAATGCCTCCAATAGCACTCGTTTGTAAAACTAGGAAACACGTTAACATACCTGCCCAGGTTGCATTGGCCAAGTAGGTGAGGCAAAAGGACCTGCTGGTGGCATCGTGCCTGGAGCTGCAGGTGAAAATGGTGACGCAGGTTGCATAGGAGGACCTGGTGGAGAACTGACACCCAAACCACCTAGATCAGTGCCCATGCTTGGAGCTCGAGGAGGAGCCATATATGATGTTGTCAATGGTGGTCCAAGCGGAGGTTGTGGTGCACTTCCAGTTGGTGGAAAACGAGGAGCACCTGGAATGGCCCCTGAAGCAAAGGATGGTGGACCATTACTCATCAATCCCCCTGTCGCCCTAGGAGGCGGTAAAACCTGTCCGGAAGCCAAAGGCGAAAGGCCGGGCATAGGCTGTGCACCCAGTCCCATTGGCGACGGTGCCACCGAACCACTCAGGAAGCCAGACGACTGTGAAACTCCAGAAGGAAATGGTCCAGAACCAGGAGGCACATAACCGCCGACCGCAGAAGGCAGAGACCCAGGAGGTGGTCTCGACACGAAAGGCGAAGGCTGGCCAATGGGCGGCCCAGCAGGCCTTACTGGTGCTCCAGCAGAAGGAAATGTAGCCGGTGGCGCTCCCGATGGCAGCACCGCAGGTCTCGCAAGTGCACCAGGAGGAGCGCCAGGGCGAGCAAAAGGCGGTGGCGCACCGGCGATCCCATGGGAAGGTGCGGAAGGAGCGAAAAGCAGTGGCTGACCAAAAGGGGCGGGTCTAGGGGCGGAATTGGGCATGGAAGGCAGTCGATTTAGATGCAAATTCTGCAAATTATCAGCCAAGGAATCGGGGGTTCTCTGAACATTGGGGTTGTAATTCGGAGGCGGTATTAGGCTAATGCTTCCGGGCCTAGGTGCCCCAGGAGGAGGCACATTCGCAGCCATTTTTGATCAATCAAACAAACAAATCAAATCAAAAACCCCAGATCCCTTTTACTCCTCAAAAAAATTGCTTCTGTTCACCGAATCAATAACAAAATCCACGATCCAAACACAGAAAAGAAACAAATTTCAGAAATTGAGATCATTTCCAAATCAGAAATCGCTAAAATTCACCGAATCCAATAAATAATACGAAAATTTTTCCGGGAAAAATAAATCGAATCAATCCAGATCACTGATCAACTTGTTCAATCCAAACAACAGAGTACTCGAAATCAGAAAAATCAAAATTGAAATGAAAAGATCTAAAGAATTTTGATTCGGAAAATGGAATTACGGGTTTTGACGGGGTTTTCTCTTCGCGCTCTGATTCTTCTTCTTCTTCTTCTTCTTCGTCTGCGCGCGAGTAGTGCAAAAGCGAATTGGAGAGGAGATTTCTATTTTATTTTATAATAATTTAATGGGTTTTTATATTTTATTTTCTTAATGATTTTTGTGATTTGGTTTAAGAAATGGGAAGACAATGCAACACCGTTTAAACGATTAAATGATTAATTAATCCACGTATCTGGATTTATATTTTGTTTGAAACAACATTCTATTTTAAATTAAAATATATTTTTTTATTTTATTTGAAAATTTTTTTTTATTTTTTTCTGAAAATTTTTTTATCTTTTTTAAAAATTCAACAAAAATTTTTAACTCAAATTTAAAATTTTCAACTCAAACTCATTTATCAAACGGACCCTTAAAAATTAGATTTTCAAAATTTTTTATTGAAAGAAATGGATTTTTTTTCTTTTTTATTTTATTTTACAGGTTAATATGTATGTATGAAATGCTTTAGTACTACTTTCGGGTAAAAAAAAAATGCTTTACTACTAGTAAAGTATCGATCATTCACCCAAAAAAAAAAAAAGATTTGATCTGATGACAAATTTTAGCCAATCAGAGTATGCCACGTAAGATGTTTTGCGTCACTGGTTTAGTGCACCTTAAACATGATTGTTTCTGGTGTACTTAGTGGGACAAATGCTTGATATAGCATATTTTGAATGTGTCAATGAAATTTATAGTATATTTTTTTAATCATGGTAAATAATAATATATTTTAGTCTATGTTTGGTGTTTTAACTCTAAATTAAATTTTTCATATCAATTTTTATCTTTTTCTGAAAAGTCAATAAAAATTATAATTAGTTTTTAAAAAGTCAACTTACTCCAACTTAAAAATTTCAACTCCAACCGACGAATCAAACGCACCATTAAATTTCTTTAAATGTTTTTCCAATTTTACCCCCTTCACTCCATATCTCTCTCTCTCTCTCTCTCTAATCTCTCTTCCTCTATCTGGCGTTTGTCAATAAGAGGATGCTGTGCCAATAAGGAGGGGACACAATGATGGCAAAGGAGAGCTGATCAAGCAGCAGGTCCACCATCCATGACGGTGTAGCCACAAAGCCCTTCTTCTTCGACCTTGTCTATCATCGAACAGGGCGTCTACTCCGACAACGAGTTTGTTTGCAACGGCCACTACAGCTCAGATCGCGATCTGTATATCTGTGCGAGTTGGTTCTGTTTTTTTTTTTCATTGCAGGTTGAGTTCCTGATCATGGCTTCGGTAATGGCTGGAAGAGAGATCGTGGAAGAGAGATCGTCGGATCTGAGAGGTGGCTCGCCGGAGTATTTTCTCTTTGATCTAGCGAAGTCGACGGAGGTAAGTTGTTATTACATCGATGACAGTGGTGGAGAAAGAAAAGGGAGAAGACGGATGATAAATATACAAAAATGTACTTTTGTTAAAATCATTTATTAACTGATTTAAGTTTAAATTATATATTTTTATGAATTTAATTTAAAATATTTTCATTTTAGAAATATTTAAATTTTGTTTGTTTGGATATGTTTAATTGTGTGATTCTCCCATATCTTTTTCATTTCCTTTTCTTTTTTCTTTCTGCTTTCCTCCGCAGGTTCGCACGTGAGTCTTGAGCCAAATCTCCTTCCTTCCTTCAGCTGGCCCATGACTTTAGGCCCTTGTCTCCAGCAAAAGCTCGCACGCGCAGCCTCAGCTCCAGCTGACCAGCTCCTTTGCCTGCTAGTCTACCCCAAGTATCCAGCTGATTGACCAACTGTGAGGCAGATTTCTTGGGTCATCACTCCAAAGCTCTTACACCAGGCATAAAAATAATTACACAAAGTCCATTTTTAGAGTTTCATTTTAAAATATATTTATTTTATAATAATATTATGTAAATGTCTATTTTTTTTAAAATAAATATATGTGGTACTTATTTTGTTATTTTATTATAATTGACATTATTTGATTTTATTTAGATCCTTTTATTTTCCTTTTTTGTTTTTTGATTTTAATAATTAGTATTTTTTGTTGATAAATATAAATTACCTTTCATAACCAAAATTAGTTATAAACATCAAAATAATTATAATAAATATAAAATATTTACAACAAAGATGATAGTTCATGCTGAATGATAAACAAAACACAAAATATTAACGATGAATATTTATGATATTCATGCTTTCCATAAAAAAAAAAAAACCAATGAATTTTTTATGAAAAAACCTATTTATTTATGTAATCTACTATAAATTAAACGGTTGTAATTTATATCTTAATCAAACAAATTGAAGAATAATACAATAAATTAAATTAAATTATTTATAAAAAAATACTATTATTTATATAAATTAGTAGAAATGAAATCAAACATATCTTTATGATAAAGACAAATTCATTATACGAAATATTTTTTGAGATTTTTATTTTTCTTTGTTTAGCTTTTTCTCATTAATCTGAAATCTGATTTTAAAAAATATTCTCTTTTTTAATTCATTATGAATATTTACACCTTATTTACAATAAATCAAAAAAAAATTCAAAATTTTCTTTTCTATCAATTCTTTGTGCAATTTCATCAAATCAACTTTAGCCATATTTGGTAAACATCTTAGATTCCTTTTTTTTTCCTTCCTTTTTTGTAATTTTTTTTATTTGTTAATTCTCCATCCTTTATGAAAGGTAAAATTATATTTATAATTACTCTTTTAAACGTTTATATAAATAAAAAGAAAAATTGACATATTTCAAACTAATACATTTAATTTGGATATCTATGTAAATAACCCTATACCTATACAAGGCTGAGTTTTCAGCAAAGCTAGGTCGTTTTCCCTCAGTATTTTTGGCTAAGTTTGGAGTGTTTTTAGTATCTTTCTTGTGTGTTTTTCTTCTCCTTGCATTTTCACATCATGGTTTCTTTTTAGAATTTTGTGAGATGAATTGCAAGTTAGGCTAGACACTTTGGTTAGTCTAGTAATGATCTCATGTGTGAAGTGATCTAATTTGGGTTTATTCTTCTTTTGATTTATAAAAATTACATGTTTTAGTGAATTGAATATCTTCATCTCATTTTTCCATTCAAAATATTTTATGTCAATTTTTATATAAATTCAGTCATGCTTTTTTTTATGTAATATTGTCACATTCTATAATTACAATATTTATTTTATGAGTTGTCATTTACTATAATTTGCTATAAAACAATACTTTGTCGATTTTGGATAACTTATAACGATAAATCCGTTTTGTTCAATATTGAGATTTAATCCACCAAAACAAATTCATTTATTTTTATTGGTTTTTTATTCCATATTTTCCAGTTGTTTATTTAGGATGTGAAACTTGCAGTTGAGTCATAAATTGAATATTGGATTTAAACTGAAAATAAAACATATGAAGGATTCACGACACCTTATCTCATTTATTTTTTATTTTTTCTCTATCTAAATCTTATCTTTTTCATGTTTTGTTTATTTTCTCTATTATAAAAATTCACTAAAAATATCTTCATTTTTTATTATTATATTTTCTTTTTTTTAGTGTTTATCTCTATTAATATTATTTGTTTTTGTTGTCACTTTCCTACCAATGAGATTCGAGGGGAAAAAGGCTGAGTTGGGTGGCCTCTTTCGCTATCGCGACAGATCTGGTGCTTCATCATAAATATATCTGCAAAGGTAGAAAAAGAGTGGAGAGAGAAGGAGAAATAGGAGAGAAAATGGGAGGCTTCAGATCTGGGTGGATTCAGAGGAGAGTAAGAGAGAGGAGTTAGAGGAGAGAGAAAGAAGATCAGGGGGATTTTGGGGGCATTTCAGGAATTTTCCAAAATCTGACATCATCATACGCTATTTTCTTCTAATCTTAAAAAATTATACTAGAATTTTATATTACCACCCCCAATTATGCTATTTTTCTCTTTCTCCCCTTTAAGAGGGGCACGAATTGTTGTTTACAATTTTTTACAAGTTTTGGATATGACATTTTTGTCAATTGTGCACTACACAAGACATCATTTTAAATTCTCAAATAAATAAATAAATAGATAAACCAACGTGATTTTTTAAAATGAACTATGTTTGTTTAAGAGAAAATTATATTTAAATTAAATAGAGATATACAAGTATCAATAACAATTGATATGACTTTACAATACACGAGACATCAAACGACATATTCTTAAATTATATAATACACACGACATCATTTTGAATTCTTAAACAAATAAATAAATAAACCAATGTGGTTTTTTAAAGGTTTTTTTTTTTAGGGATAATTCTATCTAAATAAAACAAAGATAAATAAGTGTCAATAACAATTACATGAGACAAAACCCTCAATTGAGACCCGTTTCATTAGTAAAATCTGATAAAATTTAAGGAGAGAAATATATACCAAGACTTAACAACATGAGAGTATCTTGGCATACAAATAATCAAGCACACATGCTCTTTTTTACGAAACCTCTACAATCGATTAGAAAATTTCTCAATTGATTAGAGCTAGCATCATATAGCACAAGGATAACCACTGATTCCGCATAAAAACAAATCAAGTAGAACCAAAATACACAAGCCAACAAGTCTTGAATATGGCAAACAAACAAAAAATTCAGCAAATGGGGAAACCAACTCCCGTATTAGGGATCCAAATCAAATGCAACAAACAAAACACAAATCTTAATAAGCGAAGACAATGCCCTTATTACTTGAATACCACGAAAGTAAAACAAAAAAAAACTAGCAACCCAGCTAGAAACATCAGGCTAGCCCACATAGTTGAAGTAGCCAGAAAGACCATAAACAGACTCCACAAGAACAAATGGAGAGGAATCCTTCTCACACCAATGTGCGAAACTCATGCGCCACTGTCGGCAAGTAGCACTTTCATCACGTGTTCGTCCAATAGATATGTTGCTTCTTGAGGAGCAAAATACTCGATTCATAGTTTCTTCCACCGCCGTACGCACACCACAATGCTGAGTCTGGCCAAGAATCCATCTCCTATGATTGCTCTTCCAATCGTAATCCTCGCTTTTGTTTCTACTTGGCTGAGGGCATTGAGGCATGGGGTGTTTAGATCGGCGGTTGAAACGGTTGATTTCCCGTAGCACCTCACCGGAATCCCCACCCTCCATCTACGTAGCCAAGCTCACTCCTTTGGCCCGAAACAAGATGCTTGGTCCTTCATGGTAGGCCATGAATTTGAAGGCCAATTGGATGGCCACAACCAAATTCCGACCCTAGAAGAAGATTCCCCGAAAAAAAATAAAAAAAAGAAAAAAAAAATCCTAAAGAGAGAGAAGGAGAGAGAGAGAGAGAATTTTTTATTTTATTTTATTTTTTTATACGCCAAGTTAGGAAGCATCTTTTCTACGATAAACCTGAACAATGTTCACTTGGTTGTTCATTTTCCAAGCTCAACATTCTCTTTGCTCCCATGAAAAATGTCATGCGCAAAATGTGTCGTTCTCCAGCATAAAGAAAATAACGACGTGTCATTTATAAATTTCAAAACAACAGTCGTCAACCGTCGACGCAGATGCGAATGACATCTCTCACAAATTCTCGTTGTCATCACGTCATTTAAAGGCTGAATAACATGTCGTTAGTGTTGTTATTATTTTTGAATCTAATAACATGCGTTATTTTATAACCACTTGAATTGGAGAATCGAAGTTATTTAGATTAGATTAGAGTTGAGTTGAATTTTAAAATTATTCGTTTGGTTGTAAATGAATTATTTGGAACTAAATAGTATAAAAACTTAAAATATATTCTAAAAAATATATAAATATAGATATTATTTCGTTCTTTTCGGTATTCTATGCAAATTAAAAAAAAATAGCTCTCGTTTTGATTTAAAAGAACAAGATTATGAACTTTTAAAAATTTTGAGTTTTGAAGTTAGAGTTGGAGATGTGAATAGTAAAACTGAGTTTACTTTTAAAGAAAAATACAAAAATAATTTAAATTGTTTTGTTAAGCGAATCAACCAACCCCCTCTAGTTTCTGAAGATTATAGTTTATGGATAAGTTGCTTGTCTGGTCCCTGATTTTTCATGAAATTGTTATTTTGTTCTTTCTTTGTGTGGTTAAAAACTCCCTAAACTTTATATATATATATATATATATATTTGTTAAAATACTCCGAACTTAAAAAAAAAAATTTAAAAATAAATAAAAGTGTGTTTTGGTCTTTCCACCAATTATTGGGCGGAGAATTAGAGGTTACAACGGTGGCTTATAATGTTATTGGAGAACCAAAAGTATTTTTCAAAAAAAAAAAAAAGACAACTTTATGGTAGGAACCATATATTACTCTATCGTTAAATATTATTATTTTAGTTAGTAGATTACTTTTATGAGCTGTAATTAAAAAAAATTAATATAAATACGTATAATATTAAAAAAATTAATCTAATGATTAAACCAACAATACTTTTTCGTAAATTTCTCAGCCACAGGTATTTGTAGTACAAATATTTTGGCCACTATTAACTATGTTTGACTGGTTTTTTCAACAAAAGAAACTTGTAGGAGGTGAAAGAGGGCCTTAATCAGCTTTCTATGTTTTTATTTTTTTATTTTTTTTAAGCTAGCTAATTTTATTATTATTTATCTGATTAAGACCTTGCTAGTTAGTAGTTCCTCTCTCTCTTTAGGGAAACAGCTTGCTAGTTACATTTACTTGCTCTTGTTATAGCATTCCTGCCAACTTTCAGCTAACCCAATCCACTCCACGTTTTCAATTTGTTCTTTAAACTACCAGATAAAGTTCACTGACACACTCTAACATATAAGACACAACTAAACCCAATTATGGAGTACCTAATGAATGAGAAATTTACTGTTAATATTTACATAATTATTTACAAGCTCTCCAGAAACAATTAAAAAAAAAAAAAAAGGTAACAAATTGAGGAGTGCAAAAAGCTATTCAATAGGGGAAAAGATAAAGGGGGCAAATATGAACGTTTATGTTTAAAAGTTTCAGAAAAACAAAATGGATTACTCCAATATGCGCCTCTCAATTTTTATGATCATTTTCACTTGATCTTCTAAACTTTGAAAACTTTTATTTTGTCCTCTAAATTGTGAATTAGTTCCATTAACCCCTTTTGTTAGAATTTTCATTAGATATTGACAGAAATAAAAGGGGTTAAGTGCATCGTGTGATTATTTTTTATTTGTTTTTAATAAAACTTTTAATATAAGGGGTTAATTGAGACTAATTCTCCTATAACAATTTTTTTTTAAAGAGGTTAATTGGGATTAAGTCAAAAATTAACCGAGTAAAATGATTATTTTAATTTTCAGATGATAAAATGCGAATAAAACTAAAATTCAAGAACACAGGAGATTTATCTAAACAAAAATCCAACCTTTATATGCAATTCTTGAAGTCTAAAGTGAAAATTCATAAATCAAAGTGATCACAAGAGAAACTCCGGTTAGTATTTATTTAGATAGGATCATTTCTATCATTTATGGGTTATAGTATTACTCCTTCTAAAAGCATTGTAGTCGATGATTTATCTATAAATTTTCTATGTTTTTTGCCCCAATGTGTTTATTTGTCACAAAAAAAAAAAAAAAAAAAAAAAAAAAAAAAAAAAAACAAGAAAACGAAAAAGAAGAAGAAGCAAAACTACGGATAAATTAGTGTGGGGGCTAAAACAAAAAAGTAGACCTATATGTTGGATTAGTAAATAATTGTAACGTGTTTGGTCATGACAAACTTCCCAATACCATTTTAGCATTGTCCATCTATGGTTAGTTCAATAAGATATGATATTTAATAAGGCTGATAAATTACCAGGAGACTAATTTGTTGCCATACAAGTGTCCAAATATCATTCCTAAATTGAGGCCTGTTTTTATAGCTCATCAATAAAGGTTAGTTTCAACTTATGACGTTAGCTATTGGATCTGATTGAAAGAGTTTTTTAGAAACTGTTTTTGCCTTGTTAAATCCAAAAGCAGTCTGATAGTGTTTGGATGATCAAGTGTTTCCTATTAAAATAAAAAAATATAACTTCTGATAAAAGCTCTTCTAAATAGACTTTAAAATATATAACAAACTTTATGTTAGATACTATAAACTTTATTTTAATATTTTTATCATTTGTTTGAAACTTTAAAAATAATTTAGACCACATAAGTTTTTGGTTCCAAATATTTATTGAAAAGTCATAATTTTTACTTATCTTCTTCTACTGATTAAAAAAAAAAAAAAGAAAAAACTCTACTAAACATGCTCATGATTATCTGCTTTGTTTCTCTTATTATGGTATTTTTTTTTGTTAACCTTTTTTTATTCTGTACTTTGGATTTTTTACCGAATGGGTTGTTTTTGTTTATGTTTTCTTGATACTTTTATACTTTATTTTGCCTTTATTTATAAATTAAGCTGAGATCTTACTTGGAGTTCTAATTTAATTGGGATGTCATAATTTTTTATAATATTAATTGTTCTTTTACAGATTTTTTTTTTCTATAACCTAATTTTTTTTTACGACACTAGGTTGAATAATTTCTTACATGCCCAAGTTCTAAAGAAGGTTCCTTAGCATTAAAAAGGAAGTTAAAAAAAAAAAAAAAAAAGAAGTTCTCAAGAAAGTTGATATGAATTTAATGCCATTACATAGAGTAACAACCACACGTACCAAAAATTCATATCAATCTGACTAGCAAAAAAAAAAAAAAAAAAAAAATTTATAGGAATCCATACATATCATTTATCAAAAACTTTACACCGTGTTAATTGATTTGTCGTTTTTTTTTAATTGGTGAAATAAAAGAAGACATAAAACAAAATGAATGCACGTTCTTTATCATTGATGAAAAAAAAAAAATATTACATTTTGGGTTCATCTCTCTCTCACGCCGCTTGAGACCCCAACGGTCACAAGAAAAGGAGGCCTATGGAGCCGGGAAGGGGAAGAGCAGGTAATAGACCTGGGGCCCACACGCTCTAGAGATTGGGAAGCAGCGTGTATAGATAAATGTAAATATAAAAATACATAACGTTCTACAGCAACATATATATATATATATATATATATATAATAAACGCATATAAAATATCTAGTTTGCGATGTCGCACATCATATTACGTTTATAACTTTTTATTTTAAAATTTATAATGATTATTAATTTATATGTGATTTTTTATTTAAAATTTTATCATATAATATTACTCATATTAATATAAAGAATAAGTATCAATAAAAATATTATATTAATATTATCTTATTGATATAATATAACACAAATCACATTATAATTCACGTTTAAAAAGGATGACATACAAAAGTCTCTTTATATATAAATATGCTCTGATGTAAATATAGAAATATATTGTATTCTGGGTTTACACTACACCGACTTCTCTCTTGTCTTGGTCTTGTTTGTCTTCTCTACCATGCTTCTAGTAATTAAGTAAAGTGTTAGTGACTCAAACTCATATAATTAATATGACTCATGTTCACCCTCTCCAGTCGCTTTCAGGGGCACACATTTTTTTTTCCCCCAAAGACTCTAACACGGATGGAGTATTACATTTTGATTTTCCTTTTGGAGGATTTTATGATCGGGTATGAAAGACATTTTATTGGTAAAACATATAGTTAAATCTTTATTAACGTTTTAATTGAATTTGGATTGAGGATTTATACTTGCGTATTATGACGAAGACATATGTGTAATTATTGTAAGACTATACCTGTAACCAAACAAGTTTAGTGAAGTTGAGTCTTATTGTTCAAAATCCGAACTTTGGTGTACAAATGTGATTAACCACCTTCGATGTTGATTATGCATTCTTGATAGTATTAACCCATCCGATTTCTTGTGAAGAATATTCCTAACAAACTTCTATGTTTACGTTTCTATCCAACAAGAGCAATAATGGAGTAAGATTATGTGGCAATAGCTCTTAATTATCATATATATGTATACACACACATATACACACATATATATATATATATATATATGTGTGTGTGTGTGTGTGAGCAAATTGTTTATAACAAATTTAGTTTAGTTAGGTTTACTCTATTTGAATGTAGCGATTAGAAATTCTTGTAAGGGACGAAGAGCTTGAAAAATGACCATCTGCATGTGTGAACAAAAGTACAGTAACACAAAATGCATGTTTCATGCAAAAGTCAAGTAAGAGGAAATCATTAATAGAGAAAAAACGGAAATATGAAAAAGGTTAAAAAAAAAAAAAGATAAAATATTAATTAACAAGCAATACTTGGAGGAGAATTCAGTGGAAGCAAAATCTAAATGATATTTTAAAAGAGGGTATTCGTGACATCATGGAAGAAGACAATTAACAAAATGTCTATAGGATTAGGGGCTAAAATGGTCCAAAAATTTAATAATATTTTTAATTAATGCCAGCTTTCAATTGCCCTTTTTTCAAAGAATGCTCTCCTCATGTTTGGTAGGCTCTCTTAGTTGTTAAAGGAGTACGATTAGAGAGCTCCATTTCACTTCATGTCTTGCTGAAGAACAGTAACAGAGCATTTGGCAAAAGGTCTGTGTTTTAGATATTAGATGTTTATTTCTTTCATAAATCATGCATTTTTTTACCATCACATTGTTATTAATGTTAACTAAAAGGTCTGTTTTTTTCCTCAACGCATTTCGGGTAGAACCAACTAGCTCTGAGTTCGAGTGGCATTTCACCCCTAACCACAACTCATCTTCTGATTCTTCAGCATCATTTGGTTTGGACCTCCACTTAGTTTCACCCAAGCTTTATCCAGGTCATGGATACATCACCCAGGTTCGGTCCACAAGCTTTTCTTCTTATATTTACTGACTGCTGGGTTTCTTAATTTCCAGGTCATATTCAGAGATTTTAATTCTTTCCTCAACATACTTTAATATTGGCTCCATTCATTTACTCATCACACTTAAAACACATTCAAGTTCAACTAAATGAAAACGTGACAAGATATTAAGTCTGTAATAACGAGTAAAATTGCAGAATGAATGTAGCAAAGCCGGAGGATGTTCCTCAACCCTCATTGGAGCAGAAGAGCATGGATTACTCGGCAGAAAGGAAGAAGTCGATGCGAGCTCGATATATCTACGGCGTCATCTTTCTCATTCCGAATCTTTGTGCTTGGGTTGTTAGAGACTATGGACAAGTAGTTCTGCCTCAGTTCCACTGTAAGTATACCTGTATCTCACAAACCACGTCTGCCAACGTTGTTGTTTGTACCGAAAGCAGCTTCTGCGAGTATTTGGATATAGCTATTTGGATGGAAAAAGAACTTATCTTGTAACGGCCGATACAATTCGTTTATTTACTCTCCTTAATTGCAGATCTAAAGTCTTGTGGAACAGAAGGAAGAGGTTGCTTTCATACGCCCGGCGTCCTCCGTGTGAGTTTAGGATGTTTTGTATCTTTTTCTGAGAGGTGTCTCACATATTTTTCTGAGTGGCCGACAAAATTAAATTGAAATCCTTGACATAGAGTCAGATTTATTTCTCTCTGATGTTTATCACAACATTTAGAACAAGAAAATTGTTTGAAGCTCGTAACGCTTGGCATTCCGGATGGTGGACGTTGAAGTGTTTCTTGTTGATCATATCCTTGGTGGTTCCAATCTTTATCCCTTCTGGTTTTATTCAGCTCTATGGTATGTGCTTTTGGTTGTAAATACTTACTTTGTTGCCTCCGATAGTTTAAAAAACCGACAAATCGGACACAAAGATGTTCCGAAACATCCTCTTTGAAATGCTCCGACAAGGGGGTGGTTTTGTTACATTGCATTCTTGTTGCCAAGGGCCGTTTCATTCTTTTTCAAATATCTTGAAAAGAAAATGACTTGCTATTTTCCTTGCAGGCGAATTCGCTCGTGTCGGCGCAGGGTAACGTTCAGATCTTTCATTTAAATGCTTAGAATAACACATGTTTTGATTCCATGACATTTTTTTTTATAAAACCAACACAATTTTTTTAGTACGGTTTCTGTATGTACGGGGACATGACGTGCTCCGATTGTCATATGAAATATAAAACTCTTACTTCAAACGAGTTCACATTACGTCTACAAGAACATTCTTCTCCAACATTTTATAGCTGTTATTGATTCGAGGCACTCTGTAACATTTAGTTAAATTCAAGGAGTAATGCACTAGGATTAAAAATCTTATCGGTTACTTGTCAATCGCGAAAAGTTCCGGGGCGTCAAAGTTTGTTTGGACTGATCATCCCAATTTTATGACAGGATTTTTCTGGCCCTCCAACTGATAAGTATAATCCAGTTTATTAACTGGTGGAATAAGTACTGGATGCCTGATGAGGAAAAGAAGCAGAGGTTTGCTCTCTCATAACCCCCAAGAGTTAGTCTCTTTTGTTGACTTTTACACAAATTGGTTTTTTTTTATATTAAGATTTTATATAGTTACTGAATTGTTCTGTTTCACTTGCTTAAAATGTATTTCATGAGTTTTATTTGTTCATTTATTTTTTTGCAGCTGTTCCCTGGGATTATTTATGTCTACATTATTTTATATTGCCTCTATATGTGGAGTTGTGTATTTGTATTCCTCATATGGCACAAAACTCTCCTGTAGTCTCAACATTTTCTTCATCACATGGACTGCAATTCTTCTTATTGTGATGATGGTTATATCCTTACATTCAAAGGTATAATAGTACTTCAATTATCATTCGACACTAATTAGAAACGAATTCAAAATTGCGCTTTTTTTTTTTTTTTTAAGAAAAAGTCCGAGAAAAGGGTGAGCGGTGTTAACATATATCATAATCCCTATAACTTAAAACTTGTTCTATTCTATTAGCTTCTCTCTCTCAGAGTAGTTTTTTTATTTTTTATTTTTTTTATTTTTTTTATGTATGTAAAAATATTTTAGTGCTATAATACAGGTCAATAGGGGTCTTTTATCATCAGGAATCATGGCTTCATATGTTATTTACCTATGTTGGTCTGCTCTTAGAAGGTGATAAATTTAGCCTATTTTCTTCATATCAATTTTTTTATTTCTTTTTCAAAAATGTACGAAGTATAACACTTTCTGGTCACATGGATTTTTAGTGAACCCGCCAATCCGGAGTGTAACACACATAAGCACGACGACGGAAACAGTGACTGGACCAACATAGTTGTAAGAGTTTACACTAGCGTCTCTCTTTTCTTCTTAAACATCGATGAGTACTGACCATAATTTTGTGCTGTGTTGTTCTGTTTCCAGAGCTTCTTGATCGCGATATGCGCCATAGTCATGGCAACATTTTCGACGGGAATCGATTCGAAATCATTCCAGGTGAAAGAACGTTTTCTTCAACCAACATTCCGCAACATAGTTTTCGAATCAAAAGATCAAAATTAGAATGTTTGAAAAATGACAATTGCATCTTCATACGAAAATACAGTTCCGAAAGGACGAAGTTCAAGAAGCAGATGACATACCCTACAAGTATGAATTCTTCCACCTAGTGTTCTCCTTGGGAGCCATGTATTTTGCCATGTTGTTTATCAGTTGGAACCTCAATAATTCAGCTAGAGAGTAAGAGTCTTTTTTTTCCCCCCTTTTTTTATTTTGATATATATGTACTAAACATATATATATATATATATGTACAAGTTTAACATTAGCAAAAATCAGGTGGAGCATTGACATTGGGTGGTCAAGTACATGGGTAAAAATTATCAACGAGTGGTTTGCAGCAACTATATACTGTAAGTGAACTTTTCATATTCCACTAGATTGAATTCATTCTGTAGTTGATCAAATGTTCCAATTGCCGAAAAAAAAAAAAGGGTCCTGTTTTAGTCCCCAAATGTGGAAATCAAGAGCAATGAGGCGCATATGAGGAAAAACCGTCCAATTTTTAATGGCTGTTAGTAGTTTTAGGGCCCGTTTAGTAAAATTTTAACTTTTGCTTCTAGTCAGTAAAAGAAGAGAAGTAAAAGCTATAGTTTCTTAGCAAGTATTTCGAACTAAAGAGTTTTTGAGGCCAAAATGATTTTTAAAGTATTCTAATAAGTACTACAAATGTTAAATAAAGTTTATAATGTTTAATTTAAATTTTATTATAAGTTTTAAAGTTTACTCATAAGAGCTTTTGTCAGAAACCATATTTTTTGGTTTTGATAAAAAGTATTTCTGCAGACTGAAAGCTCTTCTAATAGATCATCCAAATATTTTTAGAAGCTGCTTTTAGACCTGAGAAACTGAAAAACTTTGCTAAAAATACACTTAGTCCCCTAGCAATTCAAGGTCATTTTGGCAAAAAATGAAAAACAAAAGAACGGAAAAAATCAGGGACATAGTCATCATGGGCCCGGGGGCTACAGCTCTCCTGGCCCATGGTGGCCCATTAGGTTTTTTTAAATAAAAATTTCATATTCTCTCCATTTTTCTTCTTTAAGCGCCCCCCAAACTTTTTTTTTTTGAAGAAAAGTTCCCTAAATAAGATTTAGCTTAATTCAAGTCCCCTCTAAATAAATATTTTGGCTTCGTCACTAACTAAAACGTCACCAACTTAATTGTTCTGGATTGGTGGAAAAGGATTAACAGGGAAGTGTTTAGCAGGTTTATGCACTATTGCTCTTCATTTTAAAGTTAAGGGACTAAAGTGAAACTTTTTGTCCTAGTTCAGTAACTAGATAGCCCTCCACATTTAAATTTATTTTACTTCTGTTTGTTGATATATCTCTTTTGATTTTTCATAATTGCAGTGTGGACCTTGATCTCCCCTGTAGTGAAAGAGTCAAAAGTCATGAATTATGAAGGGGCTGTACACGATACAAATGGCTCAGCTTTACCGTGATCGGCTGTTAAAAACTAAAAAGAAAAAAGAAAAAAAGAAAAGAAAAAAAGAGTGTCTGTGTGTGTGTGTAATACTTGATCAGTTTGCAAAGTTTATGTTGTTTTTCTCATTTCTGCACATGTTATTCTTCAAGCCAATGAGAAGGAAGGGGGTAAAAAAAGAAAAAGAAAAAGAAAAAGAGTAGGTCTATGAAATTCCATCATTGGCATGTCAAGAATAATTGTATTTTATTTGGAATTGAACTATCATCTTGCCTTTGATCTCATTTTAAATTTGGAATTCTCTTTTTCACAAAATTATTGAAGTCCATGAAACAACTTTTAGTCCATTAAATTATAAGTTGAAAAATCATGTGTAATTTACTATAACATAAACAAATAAACTAAATTACAAAGAGTATGAAGTTGTTGTCATCAGGCATAAAGATCAATTAAGATTGAAACCTAAAAACTGAGAGTTGTGAATGTATGAGATGAGGATTTCTACTTGAAGACACCCTCTACAACTGAGAGTTCGTTTGCAGTGGTGTCTGAGCCTCAGTGAAGGCCGTCCGGTCATTCACCACGACGCCGGTGCCTAACATATCACTACCCCGGTTGACCGTTGCGGCCACTGAAGGGACCTTGAGAAGTGTTAAGAGAATTCCTCCAAATCTTCAACATATATATTTGTGTATGAATCTGTAGAAACACGTCAAAATCATATCAAAACAAAAAAATAAATAAATATATAAATCTAATTTACAACAGATTTTTTTTACATTGCTTTTAGGAAATTATAACATGTACTATATTTTGTATGTATTTTTGAACTTTATAGTAGATTTTGATAAATTATAGTATATATTTTTGAGTAAATTCTTGAATTTTCTAGAAAATAATAGATTTTCGGTTTATTTTTAATAACAAATTTATGTGATATTTTCATGTTAGAGAGAGAGAGAGAGGAGGAAATATTGAGATTTTTTTTGGTATTATGGGATCATAAATGAGATTATGTTATTTATTATTATATATAAAATTTTATGCTATAATTTATAACTATTGTCTTCAAAAATGCTATTTGGCTTCTTCTCCCTTACTTCAGTAAACCTTTTATCTTTGCCCCTTGAAATTCAATACCCTCCTAATCCCCAAACTTTGAAAACCCCAGTGCTTATACCGCTCAAACTTTAAACTATTAGCAAAAATCTCCTCAAACTTTAAAATGTTAGTAAAAACACCCCCTTTTTTTTTTGATTTTACCACTTAAGACCTGGACAAATTTTATTTTGCTCTCTGAATTTTCTTTGGCCTTGTTTGGTATTGCTTTTAGACTTTCAGATTATTGAAGAACCTAAGCTTAGAGGTGTATAATAGATCCTGCAATTTTGCACAGCAAATTCTAAAACCAGAATTTGAGAACCATGCCAGAGATTACTTTTACATAGCTATTTCTATTGTCAGTTTACAAAATTACTAAAACATCCTTAACAAGAAATAATAATTCAAATCTACTCACTTTATTTATGTTCGTAACAAATAATAAAATTACATACAAACCATTTGTTTAGATAAATTCTTTTCCTCTTAAAAAAATTAAAATTTAACTTATTTTATTATCATATATACCTGAAGATGATAGAATTTTTTTTTAAAAAAGATGATAGTAATTAATATTAACGTTAAATTACTTCTATTTCACAGGAGAAAATATAATGAATATTAAATTTATTATATAATAAATACGTATACTAGAATATTTATTATATAAAAATATAGATGTCCTTTTTAGTTATTACACTAGTTGTTAGCCACGTGCTATGCACGTAGGAGTAATTTCATTATACGTATAAACAACATGTAAAATAAAAAAAATAAAAAAATAATCGGGAAAAAAAAACCCCAAAACTTAATGGACGGAAAAAAAAAACCCTCAATTTAAAAAAAAAAATCAAAAACCCCCAAAATCAAAATGTAGAGTTTCGAAGAAAACAAAGAAAAGGAAAAAAAAAAGAAGGAAAAACCATAACTCCAAAAAACACAGAAAATCGGCACCAAAAAAAAAAAAAAAAAAACCTAAATAACTAATAAACAGGGGAAAAAAAATCCGTGAAAAAAATGAATATCAAAAACCTAAGATTCGCAGAAAGAAAAAAAATTACCCAAAAAAATATTGCATGCACAGTATAAGAGAAACAAAATCCAAAATCGCGAAAAAAAACGCACAAAAACAACTGAAACAATACCAACAGAATCACAAAGAACACAATAAAAAAAAGCAATCGGTAAAATTTTCAGGCCAAAAATGCAAAAAATGAGGGGCCCAAAAAAGAACAATACCGACAGAAATAGAGGAAGAAGAAAATGAAGAGTAAAGAACAAAACACAAATGAAAAGAGAACGCCGGCAAAGAAGAGAAAAGGAAGCAAGGAGTGGCGGTAGAAGAACAGTGAAAGAGACGGAGGAAGAAGAAAATGAAAAACTAAAACAAAGAATGAGAAGTAATGAGGCTGGCGGCAGGAGAAGAGAGAAAAACAAAAGTAGGGTTTGAGAAATAATGAGAGTAGCAGCAGAGAGAAGAGAGGAAAAGAAAACAAAAATGTTTAGAAAGGGGGTGATTTTTCGAGAGAAGTGAAGTAATAGATGCAAAAGCAACAAAAAGATCAGAAAAAAAAAAAGTTTATATAATAATATTAAAAAAAAGTAATAGATGATGGGGAATGAAGAGGCGACAGCAGAGAAGAGAGAAGAAGAGAAAGGGCAAAGTAAATTATATTTTAGTTTATATAATAATATTAAATTAAAAAAAAAGTTTTATAAAACAAAACAAAAAACAAAAATGTTTAGAAGGAGGGTGGTTTTTCGAGAGAAGTGGTGTAATAAATGCAAAAGCAACAAAAGGATCAGAAAAAAAATGAGGTGGGCCGCCTTTTTGACTAAGAATATGGCATGCTTACGTCATGAAATGAGGACAAAACCGTCCATTTACTGTGGCCAAATCAACCGGCTGAAGGAAGAGGGGGGCAAAACCGTAAATTTACTGTAGAAAATTTACTGTTCACCACTTTGCATTCTTTTAGTAAGTTATATAATATAATGTCTCTATAACAATTTTATATATAGTTTACCAAACATTTTATAATTTTGCTTTTGATATTCACAACAATTTAGGAAAATATTTTATCAAACATCTACATGCTTCTAGTTAGGGACGTAGTCAGTGAAGGGCTAGGGTAGACTTCCCCACATCCCCCCCCCCCCCCCCCCCTCCCCAAAAAAAAAAAAAAAAAAAACGCTATTATTTGAAGAAAATTTTATAATAACCCCCTGTAAAAATGAAAAATTGCTCATAATCTTATCAAATTATCCATTACATCGTATTAGTCCTCTGATAAAAATATATGGCTTCATCACTGCTTCTATAGCCACAATATTTTGGACTCACAACACAATCATGGCAAAAACTTTCTACAATAAAAAAATGTCGAATTGGTTTTTTACATTCTGAATTTTGAAAATTAGTTTTTTAATCTCTCCATCGTTAAACTAAATATTTCCTTTTTGTTTTCATTTACTCTTTGCATTCTTTTTTATTATCAAATTGCGGTACATGTCAACATACTTTCAAATGACATTGCTTTAAACGTTTTGTATTTTGTTTGTTTGTTTTTGTTTTCGTTTTTAAAACTTTATTTCTATTTCTTTCTTATGTCTCTTTGTTTTCATACGGGCTTTCTTTTCTTTTTACCTTTTGATGTGTTATCCATTACATCGTATTTTCTTTTTACCTTTTGATGTGTTATTTCCTCCTCTAACTTTCGCATATAAAAACTGTTTTATTTGATTATTTCAACAACCAAGAAGCAGCATATTGAAGTATATGTAAGTCTTTGTTTATTGATCAAATACTATAGAGATCTTTTTACTTTTTTTTCCTTTGAAGAACAATTTTTATTTTGTATTTGTAGTTTGCTTTTGTGATCATGACAAGACATTGAAATTATACATAACAATTTTGTTTTTTAGATTTATTACGGAGTTTTACTTAATTTTTTTTATTACCCCGACAAAAAAAAAAAAAAAAAAATCTTATTGTTATTTGTGCTTCCACT
The DNA here is from genome assembly GCA_009761775.1 of Ficus carica. Lineage (NCBI taxonomy): Eukaryota > Viridiplantae > Streptophyta > Magnoliopsida > Rosales > Moraceae > Ficus > Ficus carica. Next base: position 2,381,065 of record CM019746.1, read on the forward strand.
AAATTCATAAATCTTGGATCTACAATTACCAAAACGTCATATTTGTTCCACTAAATATTAATGTTGCACTAGTTTTAATAATAAAAAGTGAATTTGAATTATATTCTTTATTATTATTACTACCGACCCACGCATGCAGATCACTGTCACAAGCTCAATCCACAACAGTTGATGCAATTGGCATCATGATTTTCGTGTTTCTCTCTTCTTGTCGTCATCCTGTCCAGTGCATCGCCGCTGTCGAAAATTCGATTGACCAGTAATATGACCACCAATCATTAATTAACTAGAGAAGAAAGTTTATATTATTCTTCAAAAGGGGTGGCAAAAACTAGTCACCCCACCAAATTTCTCAATTTCTTAGATTGCAGTAGTCCCACATCAAAAACGAAACTCAAAATTTATTTCCTGAAGTTTATAAAAGCCTCTTTACTGTTTGTTTATGTTCATAACTTGCAATGCATTTCGATTATTAGATTGATAATTGTGGATGAGGCTTAATTATTAGTGAACAACTGAAATTTTTTCGTAAGTATGTTAGTATCAAATTATAAAACAAATATAGGAAACAGTTATTTAACAAATACAAATGGACTTTTGTTTTCAAACAACTATATGAGTAAAATATCATCTTTCAGTTATCACCAAGCCATCATAGCTGTTACAAGAAGATTTGTAATAAAATATGTCTTTGCTTATTATTATTTTGAAAACATTCAGACATCTGAACAAATTTCAAACATTAAAATTTCGAACATTATAGCATATTTGACATGAAAAACATAATCAAAAGTTGACATCTCATGATTGTTTTAAAAATCTCCGTGCCGTGTTTTTTATTTTTATTCTTTTGAAGACCACATTAATTAGTGGAAGCAAGACAAAATTATGGTGCTTGAGATTCTATTATATTGTGCGAAAGTTACTAATTAACCATTAGTATGCATTATAATCCATTCAAATGAATCCTCAATTTTCTAATCTATGAAAAAAAAAAAATCAATTAGAAACTCTTTCTTTAGTCAAACTTGCCAATATCACGTGCGTACCACTCCACTCACACGTTGAATTGCATGAAACTTGAGTTTTATATATATATATATATATATATCAAACAAAAATGTCACAAATTTCAACGCCTTAGTTTTCAACAACCTCTCCACTTTCTATTTCCCCCCAACAACTCCATCTCTCAATATAAGAACATAAAACTTCATAAACCTAATAATTCTCTCTCTAATCCTACACATTGCACTAATAATTATCTAAACATGTCCAATTTAGTATCACAAAAACACATTTTCCTACTAATCCTAATTATATCCCAAACAAATGCACTAGCGCTACTTGAACAAACCCTTGAACTCTACATGCACGACGTGCTCGGAGGCACTAATAGCCCTCCTACAGCAAGGCCGGTTACCGGCTTGCTAGGCGCCATCTACAGCGGCCAAGTCCCCTTCACAAAGCTAAGAGTTGGACCCCGCGAGTCCCCAGCAGGCTTGGCGGGGTCCGCGACATTATTTTTCCAACAATTGAGATCAGAGTACGGTCTTGGTCTAGGGTTTGGAACCATAACCGTGATCGACGACGTCCTGACGGCGGGACCTGAGTTCGGATCCCTGGAGATTGGGAGGGCCCGGGGGGTCTACGTGGCGAGTTCGGTGGACGGGACCGCCGTGATGATGGCTTTCACGGCTGTGATTGAAGGAGGGGAGTATGGGGATAGTATAAACTTTAATGGGGTTTATAGGATCGGAAGTACGACGTCGCGTTTGGCGGTGGTAGGAGGGACAGGGAAGTTTAAGATGGTTGGTGGGTTTGCGGAGGTGAGGTCTCTCATTCCTCCTGATCAACGGCCGGAGACTTTGCTTAGGATCATAGTTCATCTCAGACATTATTAGGATGGTTTTTTTTTTTTTTTTTTTTTTTTTTTTTTCAGTGGAGATTTTTGGAGGTGTTCTGTAGTTTACATTTAGATTTTTTTTTTTTTTTTTGGGTGGCAAAGAAAAAACTGGATTTTTTTTTTTTATAAAAATTTTCAGTTGTAAGTTTTGTTTCAAATTGACTTCTAGAAATTTGCTGTCGTTTAATTGAAAACGACATTAGTGTCAATAGGTGAAGTTTTGCTGATGTTTAAAGTAAACAGCAACAGATAAGGCTGCTCTCGTTTATTTATATCAAAGTCATGTCGTTTCCCTGACTAATAATATGTCATTATTCTTTTGTTTTATTGTTTTTTTGTGATTTCATGTCGTTTAATAAAACGACATTTCAGTTTTATTGTAATGCTCCGTCGTTTTAGATAAGATGAACGACAAGTCCTTTATACGCGGAAATTTTGATATGTAGTGCCGTTTCTTTAATAGTACTACTTATTATTATTATTATTATTATTATTATTATTTTTAAATTTGTATCAGGATCTAGAACTTGGAATTTGAAGGAAGCGTTTAATTGACAAAGGACAAGAGATTCTTTTCTATTGTATCAGAACTCAGAACTTTAATGTTTGAAATTAAAAAGAAAAAGAAAAAAATCAGAACTTTGAATTTGGAAGCGTTCAACTGAAAAACAACATTCCCTTGTCTCGTACAAGTTTTACACATTAATATAAACGACATTTCACTTTTATTCTATGCATTAGAAGACTCTTGTAATTATGATTTTTTTTTTTTTTTTTTGATAATTGAGGTAAGATTTCCATTTTGGTCAATGAAATTCTACCATTTCTTCAAAGGACCGCACGTCCTCGGTCACAACTCAAACTGACATGTCGTTTGACAAACGTTTGTCGTTTTTCAACGAACTTTTAAGAGACAATATCTTTGGCTAAAAGTTTTCCATGGATCTAGTGAAAGTCACCTACCGGAGGACCCTAAAATCAAACACAACTCGTCATTTTCTAATAAACAAACAGATCGTGGTTTTTTAAAATTTTTTTTTTTTTCATAAAACGAGTTTTCAAGTATGGATGCCCTTAAAAAAAAAAAAAAAAAAAAAAAAAAAAAAAAAAAAAAAAAAAAACCTTGTTTGTCGTTATAGAAGTTTTCTGCCGCAAAAGCATGAAAAGGGACATGCCGTTTCACTCTAGAACGTGGCTGCTGGAGACATATGTATACATATTTTTTTCATTTGTTTGATTGTGAATTTGTGACCCATACTATTGTGGAGTTTGTATGCATCTGCTCTCTTTGAGCTAGTTTTTGTGATGAGTTCTACCCAAAACCATTTATCATGATATCAAAGCTGATTTTTGTAGACAATGATGGGTTTGAGCCACGACCTATTAGCATGACACACTAGACGTGAGAGAAGGTTTTAGATTGTGAATTTGTCTCACATCGCGAAGTTATTAAATTATTGGGTTATTGTGTTGTTTATATATGGATTGACCACCTTCTCCATTTAAACTAGTTTTTAGATGTGAGTTCTATTTTAAGCTCATTTGAAATGATATCACACTACATATGATCATTAAGTGTGACAAGATATCGTTTCTATCAGATTTGCATATACACTGCTATCTACCAGTGCACCCATTGGATATGGTCATGGCCGGTAAGAGATGACTTGTAAATTTTAATGCTAACTTTGTTACATGTTGTCTTTTTTAGGGATTTTTTTTTTTTCTTAAGACAATATGTCATTTACAAATATTTTTTGTCGCAATAATTATGTAAAATAAGATTGGGTTATGAAAACAATATGGATTATCCTTTTTAGTGGAAGAAAAAATATTAAAAGTAAAAAAAGTCATCCTCAATTACATCTCGCCATCTTACAAATTTCTTCCTACCAACAATTCTGGCCAAAATTAACGCCCAAAATATTGATTTCACTTTAAAATAACCCAACAAGTAAATCTATTAGTAGGATAAGATTTATTTATTTATTTTTCTGAAGCAGTGGATATGAGTTTGCTATTCCAATAAAAAAAATTAACGAACATAATACCCAATGTCCTTGCATGAGTGGCACCAAAGTTATAGTAATCTAATAATCGAAACACAATTCACTTTTTCAAATGCATTGATGCTAATTGTTTGGATAAAGGCTTATATGCCCGCATTTTATAACAGATAAATATGACATTTTAGTATATTTTCTCCAATCTTACCCTTGACATAATAGGTATTTGAATACTGAAAATAATTTGACAAAGGTTGTTTGTGAAAAAAAGCTTACAATATAGGAAAAATATCCTAAAACGAACCCCTAAGTTGGGGCTAATATTTGTTCACATTAAAACGAAAAAAAAAAAAAAAAAAAAAAAACACTGTTAACCATAATTTGACATCCATGACTTCGTTAGCAGAAATGTGTAATTCAATTGTTTCATGTATGATTTTCTGTACTATAATTGGTCATCAAAGTTTACATCAAATGACATTGACCCAAATACGCAACAAATCCACTAAGATTTTGTCATAAATCAAATTAGAATTATACCTAAAACCTAAATCAAATGAACTTCCCCATTACTCATACAACTCAACAACTTCACCTCCTTTTTGGGTCCAGTCAACCACTCCTATGTGTGGCAAATCTCTCACTATAAATAGGAAAACATTCATATCCCGCCAATATCATCAACTCAGCCTTCAACTCTCACCAAGGAAAAAAAAAAAAAAAAAAAAAAGCTTCAAGAAAAAAAAGAAAAGAACAGAAAATTTCCAAGATGTTCAGCAAGTCACTGCCTTCCATTTTCCTGGCATTAGTACTAATTGCCAATGTTCACAAGGCAATTCTTGTGGCCGCAGTTGGCCCTGCCGAGACGGTTCTTGAAATGTACATGCACGACATCCTTGGGGGCAGTAGCCCCACAGCAAGGCCAGTCACCGGCCTGCTGGGAAACATCTACAGCAGCCAAGTGCCCTTCGCCAAGCCAATCGGGTTCCGCACCCCGAACAGTGCTGTGGCCATCCCCAACGCCAACGGAGCCATCCCGACCGTCAACGGGGTCACCGGTCTCCCGCTGGGAACTGGGTTGTCTGGCACGGCTTTTGCAGGACAAGCCAACAACCAAAACAATAACGTCCAGACGCAACTAGCAGCTGATGGGTTGGGACTAGGCTTTGGAACTATAACTGTTATTGATGACATATTGACCACAAGTCCAGATTTGGGGTCACAGAATCTTGGCAAGGCTCAGGGAATCTATATCGCTAGCTCGGCAGATGGATCAAAACAGCTCATGGCTTTCACTGCTATGTTGGAAGGTGGGGAGTTCAATGACAATCTCAACTTCTTTGGGGTCTACACAATTGGGAGTACTTTGTCACAGTTGTCTGTTACCGGCGGAACTGGGAAGTTCAAGAATGCATATGGGATTGCGGAGCTCCGGCCTCTGATACCTCCGGGCCAAATCTCCACAGACGGTGCAGAAACATTGCTGAGATTCACCATCCATCTGAAGTACTGAAGAGGTTGTTGTAAGGTTGAGTGAGAGCTTGTTTGTGTAGATGTGAATTGGGGAAAAGTGATCAGTGTGTCTGTCAATGTGTTACCACAGGTCTAGCATCTGTCAAAGTCTCGTGTTCCTCTCATGAATATTTGAAGTCTTGTGTTGAATTCAATATTTAAGGATATATAATATATTAAATGCAGAGATTTCTGTTTGATTTATAAATATTTGCATATTCTCATGATAGTTGATAAGCTCTCCTGCCATAGAGACATTTTTCGGAGCAATAAACAAAGCTTAACGGATACAAATTTGGAAGGAAATAAATAACATGATATGGAAAAAAAAAAAAAAAGCCCTTTATCAACAGGACACAATTTTGAATCGTCAATTTTAATTAATTTTGTTCGATTACTATACTTTTCTTAATCAGATATGAGTTTTATGTGGTATCCGGGTCGTTTTTTATATCCTATCACAGAATTGTCAAACTTGGAAGTGAAACTATTGGACAAATTTGCATACCAAATTTCACTCTTCCAATTTGGAATTCAAAAACAACAACAATTGTACGGCACAGCTTTGTAATTTACATATAATTCACAGCTGAAATGTACTATGCGTTGTACAATTTCCATTATTTATTTAACTTGCTCATCATAGAAAAGCAGTAGAGCAAAATCTAGAAAGAGTTTGAATAAAAATGTGACATACCCGAAATGAAGAGAGTCTCATTTCTCTTCACAAAAGCTTGTGATCTTCACACGCGAAATCACAGCATTTTCGTCGAGTCCATGGAGTGAATCAATCAAGTGCATCCTCAAAGAGGCCGGGCCATTTGCCATGCTCATCCCGATCTCACTGGCGACCCCAAACACCGATAATGCTGCAGCTGTGGCTTCCAAAGTGTGAGACTGGTCCACCGCAACGAAGGCTGCGATGAGGGCAGTGACCGAGCACCCTGTGGCAGTAATCTTCTGCAACATGGCCACGCCATTGTGAGCTCCAACAACTCGATTCCCGTCCGTGACTATGTCAACAGCTCCGGATACGGCGACTATGGCACCGGTAGCTTGAGCCAACGCCTTTGCTGCTTCCAATGCGTCTGTTGAATCGTGAGAGCTGTCTACACCCTTGGAAACAAAATCACTTCAGAAACAAGACCCAACAGTGGAAAATTGAATAAAATAAACACTGGACAGCTGAAAATCACTAAAAGCCAGTTTTTTTATGTCTTGGAGTTGGTCCATATAATCGGGACAAATAAGAATAATTATATATATAAAAAAAAAAAAGAGCTGAAAATTAAAAACAGAATTAACCCATTTTTGCAAAAACAATTATTTATCACTTCCAATTATTGTTTTACAAAAAAATGAAAATAAAAATAAAAGGAAAATTCTATTGTAGTCTGTAGTGCATAATTTCTATCAACCTAGTTTTTAACGTCAATCATATCAAGAGCATGTCAAATTAATACTCAAAATTCTTGCAAAAGTGATTCTAAGAGCTCCAAAATCAACTTCAAACAGGCCCTTTAACTCTCACAAAAACTCCCAAAAACAGAGACCAAAAAACAGAACAGAAAAATCCCATTTTGCAGAACAACCAAAAAGCCAAGAATTGAAACCGAAATTACCTTGGAGGGTTGAACAGAGGCCTTGGAGAGAGCAATAATCTCCGATCCATTTCCCCTAATCACGGCGGGCTTGAGCTCCACAAGCTCCAAGCAAGCTTTCAACCGGAAACCGGAAGCGCCAGCGGCGACGGGGTCAAGGACCCACGGCTTCCCGGACCTGACGGCAACGTCCGCGGCGAGCTTCATGGCCGGTAGCCAGGCGGCGGAGAGTGTGCCGACGTTGAGGCAGAGCGCGTGGGCGAGGGGGGTGAAGTCGGGGATCTCCTCGAGGGTGTGGAGCATAGCCGGCGACGCGCCGGCGGAGAGGAGGGTGTTGGCCATCAAGTCCATTGAGACGAAGTTGGTGATGCATTGCACCAGCGGCGACTGGCGGCGCACGGCGGATAGGAGGCCCCACGCCCTTTGGGCCCACCACTCGGGCTGTTGGCTTCCATTTGAGGGAAGAGAGAGAGAGAGAGAGAGAGAGAGAGGTGGTGAAAGTTTATTCGAAGGTTTTTTTTTTTTTTTTTGTGGAATTTGTAAAAGTTTGTTTACCTTTTAGGTAATTGTACAATGGGCTAAACCTCCGTTATTTCATTAATGAGATAAAATTATGATTCCTCGTTTTATCTGTAGATGGTTTAGATTAAGTATGTGTTTATACACATAATTCAAACTATATAATTATAATTTAATTTTTATTTTTTTATCTTTATTATTTATACAGTTTTATAATTTAAATTTTAAAAATTCATAATTTTATATAGACAAATTTAAATAAGATGATTTTTTAAAAAAAATTATATAAAATTTCGAGACGAATAAAATAAATTTCAAATTTATTTTTTTTTTCCGAACGCATTTTAAGTTTTTACAGTTTTTAACTCCAAAAATTCAAACGCCTCGATAAATGCACAATTAATTCAAACCCAAGTTTTACAAATCAAACCTTAATACCAATTGCATGCTTACACATTTGAACTCAAAAAAAAAAGAAAAAGAAAAAAAAAAACTTATGCTGCTCAGGGAGGTATTTGGCAACCTAAAAATTTTTCAGATCCCACAGAGGTGATGACTACTTCCAACACAAGATCTAGTGACCCAACAAGACTTTGGATGAGTCGTAGTTGGATGGCCACTGCAATTGCCAACACTGGTGGATTAACGGGGAATGCGACCATCAGATTGTTTGTCGCGAGCATCGTCGACGACTCGCAATAAGTTGAACCACTTCGAATAGGTCTCACGCTTCTCTGTTGACGACTTCTAGTGTGAGCGCGAGCTGCCCACAGCCCACATCGTCAGTTCCACCACCATCAGCCATGCCACAAGCTTAGAGATCTCCGTCGCACACCACTGGGAGCCCCTCCCCCTTATATGTAGACATGGAAGAAAAATGCTAGCTGAGGTTATCAACGAAAATCTTAATTTTGAGTATCGATATATATAATATGTGGGTTGCTATTTTTTTTTATAGACCACGTTAATTTATTGTATTTACTAATTAAAAAATGATAACTAACTGTCATATGAGTTGGTACTAATAAAAAATCGGGATTAGAATTGTTGTCCATAACACTATTGTAAATATATTGAAATGGAAGTTTGGAAACATAGGCCTCAATTTTTTTTTTTTTTGGCTGAAGTTAAATGAATTATAGGGGTAGAGGTTGGAATGCCCCGATAACTCCAGGGAGGTGGATGCCCCCCAGGTGATAAATGGATATCTTACGAAGTGGATTATCCATATACCCCGACCAACGCGATGGTAACAACTCAAACCCAAGTATTTAGCAAGGAGAAGTATGTCCTACCAATCCACCTAAGGGATGTTGGCAAACAAAGGCCATGTTTGGTATTGTTTCCAAAACGTTTTGGAAAGAATCTCACAATTTCTAATAAAGTTGTTTTTAAAATAATTTTGAAACAGCGTTTGTTTTGCACAAAGTCATAAAATAAAAATGAACACACAAACAAAAATTGTTTCAATTTTTGTTAAGGAATTTAAAAATAAAATAAAGTTGTTTTCTCATTTACGTTTTTTTTTTTCTTTTTCTAAAGCTTACACACACAGTAAATATTTTCAAAAACATACTCAAATATAATTTTACTTTTTCTTATACACACACAGTAAATATTTTCAAAAACATACTCAAATATAATTTTACTTTTTCTTATATTCAAATTAATTTTTCTAAAAACACAATCAAATACAATTTCAAAAAATATTTGAAAGTTATTTTCAAAAAATTCTCATTTTTATTTCATATCCAAAACAAAATCATTTATAAAACGCTCCAAAATTTCAAAAGCGTATTTCATACCATAGAAGGGACGATCGGGATGTGCGGCCATAATCTTCATTTCAACGAGTATAGAATATCATGAAATGGTTAAAATATCCAATTTAAAGCAAATTTGCAATCGAAGCCTCTTAAATGTTGGACCCATTTCCATATTGATGCAGAATGTTCCATCCAAAAGTTTATTAATCGATAGCTTTCTCACTTTTCTATATATGTTTCAAACTGCCATTACTTAAAAAAAAAAAAAAAAAATTTTTTTGAATTGAGACGTGCCTTTTTTTCTATGCATTCAGGACCGAAAAAAGGGCCAAAACCTCACCCATATACTCCATCAAAATCTATTATATATATTATTTGAGATTTTTGTAATATTTTTTAGAATTGTTTTCAATATCTATCAAAAAATCAATTCATATGAGCTTTCAAATGTTTCTATTCAAAATCTTCAATCAGAAATATTATCATTAAAATGCTTCTCATTTAGATTAATTTGGCAGTATCCATTTGATACTACTGAAACAGATTTGATAATAATTGTAAAAAGCGCAAAAAATAATAATGCCTTTGTGGTCTTGTATATGCATATATTAAAAACCTACAGTGTGTGTGTATATATGCATATATTAAAAACCTTAATGCTCCGTCGGCACCATTCCTTTTGATTAAAATGCATTAATTTTTAAGGGGGGGAAAAAAAAAGAATTTATTTTAACGTCCGATTCTTCCTTACAATATTAGCATAAAAGCTTACAATAAAAACAAATCTTATAAGGAAGAAAAATTTTGTGCTTTGACTCGAATTTGTGGTTATATATCCATATATCTATCTACGACTATATAAACATTACCTCTCGCCTACATGAGAAGTAAGGTCAAACAAAACACACTGTAGCAATGGCTCCATCAATCCTCAAAACCAAAAACGTTATGTTCTTGCTAGCGATTTTGCTTGTGCTTCACACAACAATGTGCAGTCAACCCAGAGCCTTCGTGACGATCACGAACTCGTTGAATGGTACTGTGAGTACCGCGATTCTTAATGTTCATATCAAATCGAAAGACGATGACCTAGGTTGGCATGCTATCCCTAATGGAGGCTATTACGAGTTCTCGTTTCACCCTAGAATGTGGGGAGGAACCCTTTTCTTCGCCAGGATGGTGTGGCTTAGAGAATTCCATTATTTTGACATTTATGTCCAAGATAGGGACCAAATCAATTGCGACCATTGTTGCTGGTTTGTCTATCCATCGGGTCCATGTAGATGCCCCTGCGATGACCCCACCAGCTACGCGGTATGCTTTTTTTGGAATCAGTAACGATCATCAGGGGAATTAATAAATATGTAATGAATAATTAGAAGATGTTATGAGTAAGTTTTCAATTTTAAGAGGGGTTTTATATATTATGAAATTTTATACAAAATTATAGGGTTTTTTTTAAAGAAAAAAGAAAAAAGAAAAAAGAAAAGTTGCCCTCCCGATAGTTAATTATTTATCTCCTAATGTTTTCCAAATCTGTTGCGAGTTTATTATATATGTATCGGATGAATAAAGAATTGATATATTTAATTAATTAGTATTCTACGTGACGAATAAATGTTGGTCATTCTCAAATATTATATTGTTGGGAACAAAGTTTCTGACTTGAAAATAATTCAGAGAATAAATAGTTATATCATTTTCTACTCTGTGTATTCAAATAGGTATGCAAATTTCTAATAGTAAATCAAGTAAATAGACAAAAGAAATCGAATATAAATTTTTAATATTGATTTGTTTTTTGTCATAGTGGAAAATAACTTTGATAATTTTGCACGAGTTATGTCCAACACAATTAAGGTACTACTGCTCCGTGAAAATTAGGACCAATAAATGGTTAAATCTTAAATTATATTTGCATATTAATTATGACAATAATTTTTTATTTTTGGTCATTGGGAAAGAGACAAAAAACTGAGAAGTTTATCGTTACATTGAAAGCCTTCTCAACACTACCAATGTCTCTCTCTCTCTCTCTCTCAAAAATATTATTTTAGTTAACTTCCGAAAATTTGCTTTGCAAGAGTTCTCATTTGACGGAAGATTAAATTTTTTTTTTAAAATAAGTGTGAGGGATTTGAATTTGACTTTTTTTTTTTTTTTTCTGTAAAGTCACACGTGAAACTATCATCATTAGGCTATATATGCCTATAACTACGAATATTTTAAACTCTTTGAATCCACTAATTAACCTAATTAATCTTATAAGCAATCTTGAACAACACTTAATTAGGTTTTTAAAATTCTTATTCACAACAGAAAAATACTAGGAATACAATATTGTTGTCATATAAATTGATATTTAAAAGTTAAGTTTAGAGTCGTTTATAGCATTACTTTTTCTGTAGTAAAATTGCTGAAATGGGTGTTTGGAAACAACATTTCCTAACATTTTATTTCATTTCATTGAAGGGACCATTGGGACGTATGTGTTTGCAACCTTCATTTTAAAAGGGAGTAGAACATTATGAAATGGTCAAAAATGTCCATCTCAATGCAAATTTGCAATGGAGGCCCCACTTAAACGATGGAGAATTTCAATATTAATCAATAGAGAGTGTTCCATCCCAAACTTTTTGAATTGATAGCTTTTCTATCTTTGCTTTCTTTTCTATTTATGTTTAAAAATGCTAATTTTTTTTTGTTGAGGCCTTTTTTTTAGTGCAATCAGAGTGAAAAGAGAAACAAAATTTCATCAAAATTATTTTGAACATTGAGGTTTTTGAAATATTTGTTAGAATTGTTTTTAACATCTATCCAAACACATATTCAAATATTATGTTTAAATTATTTAGTTCAAATGTTTTCATCCAATTCTCAATTCAGATGAACATTCAAATATTTTTGTTTAAAATTTTTGATTTGAAATGTTACCATTAAAATGTTTTTTCCATTTGGATTAATTATTTATAACAATAACCATGTACATACATATACATGGTGTCTAAAAGTAAACTATAATTTCTTCTATGAATCTCAAAAATTCCAAACGGGTCTAATAAAAATATGTGGGACATGAATAATGTTGAACACCACGAATAATTAAAAGTGGATCTCATATGTAACCTCATGAAACTCAATCTTTGTTAATGTGTGGTATTAAACACTACCTATGCCTAACCAAACAAATTTTCTCTCTCTCTCTCTCTCTCTCTCTTCGTGGGATAATTAGGGTTTTTAAAGGGTGTGCCTCTCGGAGGACCGGGAACAGGCAGTTGCGCCTTGCTTGCCGTCAGTTTTCTGGCCCTAAAGATGAAGATCTGACCATTACGGGAAGGTTACTAGGCGTGGAGATGATTGCGGGGTTGGGAGGCCTGCACTTCAGCGAAATGGAGGAGGGGAAGTGTCGTGGCTTTGACAACACTTTTTATGATGCCCTAGAAATCCATAAGCTTGATTTCATGAATTATTATCATGGATTTTCTTCATTAATATACTTCTAATAAATTATTTTTTTGAATATCAAATTTCAAGATCATGAATGATTTTCCATATATCATCAGTGTGATGATGTCAATGATCTAACAATGTTGAGTTTCTCTATTTAAATGAGAAATTATAAATACATAAAAGTTGAGTTAAACGACATATAAATTTATACGAAGAATTTAGTATGTTGTACTAGAGGATTAAATGTTAATTTTTTGAAAGGAACCCCAACTATTATTAGTAGGTCAATTTGATGACCTTAGTATTTATTTTCATCATATCAATATTTAAATATTGAGAGTATGATTGGAAAAATTAATGTGTCACATTGGATAGGAGATGAATGATTAGGATTTACTAGAAGATTGACCAAGAATTGTGTTTAGATTTGCAATAGTATAGATTTTATGTTAAAGGATTTTAGGCAAATCAATGGCCTAGCTTTGGATGTTAAGTGACTAATGAGAGCTTAAGGTAAGGATTGGTGTGATGGAAGATCCAATAGGTGAGATCAAAGATGACAACCTTTGATCAATAGTGGGAAAAATTAGAAGAAAGGGGGAAAAAAAGGGAAAATTGAGAGGGAGATCCGGATTTGTTGTGGTCAAAAGCAAGAAGAAATTTGTTTAAATAAAAATTATGGCATGTGGTGTATGCATGCAAAATCAAGTAAGGGAATTTTATGGGTTGTTTTGGCAATATGACAAAAACAAGTACAAGTGAAAATGAACACTTGTCTTACACTTTGTTGAACAAAAGTTTTCACATCAACCCCACCCTCAAGTGGTGACAATGCAAGGGGAGAATCAGCCAATATTTTTCATTTTTACTACTCAAAATACAGCTCATTTAAAGCAAATATTGGCTAAAAACAAGCCCCTAACATCCCACCTTATTCTCACAAAGTTTAAGCTACCTAGCCTTCTTTAGCCACCATCACGTTCAAAACCCACCAATACTATTCTCATCTCCAACACCCCTCTAGCACACTCTTCCCTCCATTTTCAAGTTCCAAGCAACCCCGTTACCAAGTTTGAAGAAGTGTGAAGTGGAGTTAGAGAATGTGTTACTAGAGGTAACGTAGTGGTTCTCTTTATGTTTTGGTCATTTTAAGAGAACTAAAGCATGTTATGTAGTTATAATCTTAGTGTTAAACTCCTTCTTATTTAGGAAAAGGTTTGACAAGAGCTTTGGAGGTCCGAGGTCTTAAAGAATCCACGGAGCATTTCAGTAAGATCTATGAACCTTGTTAGAGCTTTTGGTTGTTGTGATAATATTGTATGCGTTAGAAACTTTGGTATGAAAAATAAATTATATGATAAGATTTTACAAAGAATAAGCTTCATTTTAGGCTTTGGGATCACTTGGTTTGCTTTTGTATGTCTAAAGTTATGTGCATTTGAAGTTGTGATACAAAACAAGAGAGAAAAAAAACCTCTGGGGTACAGTCTACTCACGGGTTTTGTGAAATCCGAACCCTTTAATCCCAAAATTTTGGATTATTAGTTATATATCTAAAAACTAGATTTTGGAAGCTTTCCAACAAGGTAACTTATGCCTCAAAGGGATAAATATGTAATTTATGGTTAATTTTACAATTTAAGACTACGAAATGAGAGGTTTTGCTGGAGCCCCGTACCAGCAACTGGTTTTGTATGTTTTGGTTTGGTAAAATATAAATTTTTGTAAAACTATTTTTACTGCTTAAACTAGACAGTATAAGCTTTTCAATGACGTATATTTTCCCTTATTTGTACTTGTAAGTGAATTGTTATGATTTTTCTAAATTTAACTACAAATCTGGACATATGCTACGTATATGAGACCAACAATAACAAAACTTGAGTATACAGTATGAAACACTCTAAAACTAAAGAAAATAACTTTATGATGTAAAGTAGACATCTCAAGTTTTGAAATGAGTTATCGTATGTTTAAAATGTATATGTACGTAAATTTTAATAAATCACACAATATTATATTGTAATCTGGTAAACTAATATTTTATCATAAGACACTTAGGAAAACGTCCATATTAATGTTTGAAACCCTTGAAATCTTGGAAAAAAAAATATTATAAGGACATAATCCAAACTTTCCAACAAGTCATCAAGTGTCCAAAATGGAATTATACACAAATTTAAATAAATCTTACAAGTTAAAATCTTACATCGATAAAACGATTAAACATTAAAAATGTGATATAAGTGTAAGTCATAATATGAACATAAATATTGATTAAATGAGTTAGTATTAAGTAGGGGTGGCAATTCGTGTCACGTGTCGGATTCGTGTCGTGTTTGAGCCGTGTCGAATTTTTTCTTCTCCAACCCGAACACGACCCGTGACACGAAAACGACACGAAACCGCGACACGAACACGACACGAACCCGTAACGGCTTGACACGACACGACACGAAATTGACCCGCGACACGAACTAGACCCGTGACACGAAATTGACACGAAGTTGACCCGAAATGGACACGCGACACGAAAATTGCCCGAAATTAACACGAAATAGTGACCCGAAATGGACACGAAATTTGACACGAACTTGACCCGAAATTGATACAAAAACTGACCCGAAATTGACACGAAAAAAATGTGTCCAACCCGAACACGACCCGTTTTTTTTTTTTTTTTTTTTTTTTTTTTTTTTTTTTTTTTTTTCGTGTCAAATTTTCCCAACCCGAACACGACCCGCCACCTATTTTTCCCCACCCGAACCCGTGAAATTCGTGTCATTTTCAAGTCGTGTCGTCGTGTCGCGACCCGTATTGCCACCCCTAGTATTAAGTGTATGATCAAATAATGTGGAAAACCCTAACTTTATAAAGTTGAATCACAAGTTTAGATGGATTAAGATAAACTAAACTAGAGGATTACTAAACATACATCAGAAGATTACTGTAGCCTAATTAAATGATCATAATTAATGGAATTGGGCCTTACAAGCTCAATACTAGATGGAAGGCAACCCACTTTAAGACATACATTTAGGTGACTCCTTGTCATTAATGTGATATAGATTGATTGATTAATTAATTAATTAATTAACTAATAAAAATATTACAAAATGTAATCATACAAAGAAAGTTAATTAGTAATTAAAAAAGTAATTAAGTATTTAATTATAAGAGCTAAAAAGTAATTATTAATTATGTAAACAAGATTATTATGTTGAATAATTACATGATTAAAATGCATGATTGATTAGAGATAAATTAATCATTAATTATTAATGTTATTATTAATATAATAATAGATGATTAATTAGATATTAATTAATCATTAATAACTAAAATAATTATTAATTGTTAATTAATAACTGAGAAAGAATATTTAAATAACATAATTAATTATTGAGGATATAATTACTAATTTATTATATAATTGATTTATCATTTCCCAATCAAGTAATAATTAAGGATTACCTAATTAATTAATTAATTGATTAATTAATCAATTAAATTAAATAAATCATAATTAGTATAATTTTCTTTTACACTTAATTATAAATAGGAATTAATTATTAAGGTTAGTTATGATGCGAGTAAATTAAGTTCACCTTAATTTATAAAACAAAATAAGTAATATATATAACCATGATTAACTTCAATGACGAAATATTGTTAAATTATGACATTTTCCCAAATTTACGTATTATAATTTCTGAAGTTTAAGTATATAAGACAAATAAATACAAATCTCACCTACAACATGTAACAAAATGTTTTTCTTTATTGATATTTTATATTTGTTATGATTTACCTTGATGATGTGAAGAGTAATGAGTTATATATATTGTTTTGATTAAGCATTTGACGTGCATAATTTCTCTCGCACTAACATGATCGACATGCCGCACTAATATTTATGTCATAATGATAAATGTACATAGTGCATGTAAATCTATAAACGGTCACAATTAATAAGAATGAAGTTAACAAAATATACGATTAAGTATCGTATCAACCTTCAATTAGTGAAAGGATGTGATAAAAACAAAAGTTATAAGTTATGACCTTGGAGGATGTTGGAAGGTCACTCCCCCAACTCCTCATTGATTGCGCGTATATGAGTACGAAATAGGGGCTCCTAAGTTGATAGATAGATAGATAAATATATATATATATATATATAATAAAACATAATTGAACACATATAGATTACATGTATTTTGAATATTCATGTTATGTCGTGTGATGATATGATCTATAAAAATATTTTGTGAGATATAGTTTGTGCTTACTAAGCGAAAGCTCATATTTTTGTATTTGTGCTGTAGGTAACACGGGTGAGCAGTCTGCCACTTACATGTTTTCTGGACTGGCGAAGCAGTGCGGAGGCGATGAGGAAAGAGAGTGGGATACCACCACGAATTTAATATTTGCATTTAGACTTCTTAAATTATTTTGTATCGATTATCTTTAAAACTATATTTTCAATATTTCGGTATTACTAAACTAGTAGGAGTACTTAAAGACTTTAAAGTCTTTTGTTTTAACTCGTATGACGTTATAGGTCTTTAAATACTATCTAAGTACGAATTTGCATGTGATATTTATTAGTTAAATACTATCTTAGTTAAAATTTTAGTTTATTAAACTCTTTAAGTACAAGTATGATTTGTATGAAAAAAAAGTTAAAAGTTAAAAATTATGCATTTTTGAAATCAAGCATAAACAAGTACTAAGACTATATTAACTAAGAATAAATAAATTAGTTAACAGCCTGAAAAGTCGAGTCGTTACACTTTTACGTTGTTTACTTTGGCTGTGGCAGTCATCTTCTTGCCTGCGGCTTTTCCGGTGTTGGTAGATTTTTATTTTGTTTTGGTCTGTTTGTGTGTATGTGTAACAATTGTGTATCATACGCAGATCTGGTTTTGTTTGTTGTTTTGATGTGTTTGTTTTCGGTCCTTAATAATAACGATGATCTTCCCATCGTTCGGGCTCGTGGTTTGTTCTCTAGATTTAAATCTTGACGATTTGTTGGTCCTGCTAGACTTGTGGCTATACAGGGTGGTGATCTCTGCGATCTGAGGTCATGACTCCCAATTGATTGGCAGTTTTCGTCATTGGTTGGGATTTTGTTAAGTAGAGCTTGATGCATGCTCGTTTTAGGCGTATCGAGATACTTTTCCGTTTTTGGGTCTCAGACTTATATCGTTTCCATTGTGCTTCAATTGTTTGTACCGATATGATTGAGGATTATGACCGCACAATTATGAGATCTTTACACTGTATTATTCAGTTTATAACTTTTTACTAATGCTAATGCATTTTTCCCCTAAAAAAAAAAAAAAAAAAAGGACATATGCCTTTTAGTATTTTGAGTCTAATAGTGTTTAATACATTGGAAATTTCAGTAAATATGATATTGAAGCGGATTTAATTGCAAAAAGCACAAAAATAATGCTTTTTTTGGTCACGTATATCCAAAGTATAGTGTGTGTATAAAACTATATATAGTAGAAACCTTAATGCCATTCTGTAGCTTTCCTTTTGATTATTTGCATTCTTTTTATAAGAAAAGAAGACGAGATTATATTCTATAAAGTCCGGCTCCTTCCTTTATTATTAACATTAAAGCTTATAATAAATATGAATATAAGAAATAAATGTGACACCATAATTGTTCTCTAACTATTTTTTAAGGAATGTAAAAAAAAAAAAAAAAAAAAATTAATACTTTAAAACTACATAAAATTAATACCATATTTGTGCTTTCACTTTGTGCTTATCCATCTATATAGACTACATAAAAATATGGCCTCTCGACCATCTGAGAAGTAAGGTCACACAAAGCATACTATAGCAATGGCTCCATTAATCCTGATCAAAATAAAGAATGTTACACTCCTGCTAGCAATTCTGTCTGTGGTTCAAGCAACAATTCGTACGCCAAAAACCACCGTTACGATCACGAACGCATTGAATGGCACTGCGAGTACTGCGAGTCTTAATGTTCATATCAAATCGAAGGACGACGATCTCGGCTGGCATGTCATACCTAATGGAGGTCAATACGAATTCTCGTTTCACCCTAAATTTTTTGGAGGAACCCTTTTCTTCAGCAAGATGGAGTGGCTTAAAGAGTTCCATTATTTCGACATTTATGTCCAACACAGAGACCAGGTCGATTGCGACCATTGTTGCTGGTTTGTCTATCCATCGGGTCCATGTCGATACGATTGCGAACCCCCAGCTAGCCCCGAGATGGCATGCTTTCCTTGGGACAGCAAGAATCAATTGTTTATCTCCTAATGTTTTCCCTATCTTTTGTGAGTTATATTATGTATGCATCGGATGAGTGAAAGATCTATATTTTTCTTTTGCTTTAATAAAATTAGTATTGTGTGTGACGAATAAAAGTTGGTCATTAGATTTGATGTTGTTAGGAAAAGTTTCTGGCTCGAAAATAATTTATTGGAATAAAAAAATATATCACTTTTTTTTTTTTTTTTTTTTACTCCTTGTGCAATCAAATGGGTATGCAAAAACAATCCAATATCAAGTAACCAAATATGCAAACTAATTCTACGAAAGCAAAACACCAAAGTTTCTTCTCTCTCATTTAGAGTTTGTTTGGATTGTATACTCATCAAATCTGATAATATAAAATTCGTTATGCATTGGACAAGTAGCGTATGACTGAGTGAGAGCCCACTACTCATCATTCGGAGTTGTTGGGTTTCTATTTTGTTACGTGTGGAATATTTGCTTAGAGAGAGAGAGAAAAATTGATCTATACAATTAAAGAGTCTATCTCACTCCGATTAGAAAAGGGATTCATTTCAGGCTAGTGCATCAGAAAGGGATATATTTTTGTCGTTGGAGTTTGTAAAAGTTTACTTCAAGTCTGCGTTTACTTGAATCCTATGCGGCACAAGCAGATTAGGCGCAATGGTGGAGACGTCTAATAGTTTTAAATATTGCGCAACGACAGAATTAATCATATTTTACAAACAAAAATTTCAAAAATGTTTTTGGATATAAAAAGGAAAATTTTGTATATGAGAATTCTTTTTAACTATCGGTGAGAAATTACTTTAGCGTTAAATTCAAAATTTTTTTTTATCAAGTGTTAGATTAATTTTTTATTATTATGACTGTTTATATTAAAATTTTACATAAGGCTACATAAAAATACTCTTAATATATAATATATTTGACAGTTAAAAAAAATTAAAAACTTTCACTTTATCATATGAATTTTGAATTTAAACCTAAAGTTTAGAGAGACACAAATGATACAAATCCTTGCAGGTTAGTAATAATCATGCCAAGAAATGATGTACAACTGTTGATCAATTTACATTGACATGGTCCAGGCCAGACTGTAGATCTTGTGAAGCAAAACACAAAGGGATGTAACCGAAGATTAATGGTGCCGATTGTGATGAAATCGAATGTTTTATATACTACGGAAAGGTAAGAACTCTCATTTTAGCTTTTATTAGTTTAGACAAGAGCAGATCACGTATGAGACTTAGCGTAATAATATAATATTGTGTTGTTAAGATCAAATTTTTTTTCAAATGTTTTTATGTGAACAAATCGAGAGAGAAAAATGATTAATTAAAGATTCATTAAAGAAATTATCTTAGTTGGATAATAAAAAAAGTTTAAATATCAACACATTTATGAAATTATTTTGGAGGATTTAAAAAAGTGTTTATGAATGTTGTATCTGATAAAAATAAAGTGATAACAACCTAAAAAATTAAAATTTAAAAACAAGGAGAGAGATTATTTGATAAAGAAACAAGAAGAAAATTGGGGAGCATGCATGGCACTGCTCACGTGGAGAGGAGTGTTGCAGATGGAATTATCTTTTCGGCTGGAATGGCAGAGCCAGTTAAGAGATGTGCCGGCAAATGGAAGAAAGAGGCACGGCTTAAAGGTGCTAGCGGTAAAGGTGCTGGCGGGGTTGGCTCCTCCTCACTAACGACGTCGATGAATGTGAAGAGAAAAATAGGCTTGGATTCGGCTGTTGGGGTGGTTACTAAGGTTCGGAAAACTGATGGATCTTCTTTGGTTGCTGCAGATTCGGCGGAGGCTGTTGCTCAGCCCCGCCAGAGCCAATGAGCGTTCTTTGCTGGAATGTTCGGGGTTTGGGGAACCCCCGAGCATTCAATAGACTTCGGAAACTTATCCGAAACACTTCCCCTGGTATGGTCTTTCTTTCAGAGACTAGGATGTTTGGGCGGAGAGCGGCTAAGCTAAGGAGGAGACTTGGGTTTGATGGTATGTTTTACGTTGATTGCGAGGGCCGGAGTGGTGGCCTTGCGCTCCTTTGGAGGGACACCTGGCAAGTTCGTTTTCGTAGTTCTTCGTGCTCCCATATTGACGTTGATGTCATTTCTGATAGTGGAGATAAATGGCAGTTCACAGGTTTTTATGGACCATCGAAAAAGAAGGCTCGTCGTCATGCATGGGAATTGTTGAAGCGATTGCGTCCGAATCCAGAGGTTCCGTGGATTTGTGGTGGTGACTTTAACGAGATTCTATCTCCATCGGAAGTTGTCGGCGGCAGAGAGCGATCTCTTCACGAGATGTGGCTATTTAGGGAGGCTTTGGACTGGTGTGATTTGACTGATTTAGGTTTTGTGGGCCCTAAATTAACCTGGGATAATCGGCGTAGCGGTGATGCAAATATCCAAGTTCGTCTTGATCGTTTTCTTGCTAACTCTAGCTGGCAACGTAAATTTCGGAGAGCTAAAGTGGTTGTCTTGGATTTTTGGGGGTCTGATCACAGGGCCATCTTACTTCATCCTGCTCCGGCTAGGGGGAAAATTAATAAAGCTAAGCCCCGTGGATTCCGTTTCGAGCCTTTATGGACGAAACATGAGGAATGTCCTAGAATTGTTGAGGATTCTTGGAAGACTCTTCATTTTGATGGTTCTCCAAGCCGTCTTGTCGCCGGGTTGACCTCTTGCGCAGGTACTTTGAGGCAATGGGGATCTAGGAATTTTGGTAATATTCCAAGGAAGGTGGCTCGGCTTCAACAATCGGTGGAAGCTCTTCACAAGGGACCTCGCGACAGTGATTCTATGGCCAGAATTCGGGAGGTAGAGAAGGAGTTTGATAAGGTCTTGGGGTGGGAGGAAGAGTATTGGCGTCAAAGATCGCGAGTGGAATGGCTTAAAAACGGGGATAGAAATACCAAATATTTTCATTCTAAAGCCTCTTCTAGGAGAAATAAGAGTGAGATTCTTGGGTTGGAAGATCGGGAAGGCCATTGGAGAGAAGATGACAAAGAGATTAAGGATGTAGTCTGCAACTACTTCTCGGAGATTTTTTCCTCTTCAAATCCTCTGTCCACGGATGTTGAGGCGGTGCTTAATTGTATTGACGGGAAGATCAATAGAACGATGAGCGATTTCCTCCGCTCACCATATTCGATTGAAGATATCCGGCGGGCGGTGTTTAGTTTGGGGCCGACCAAGGCTCCGGGTCCGGATGGGTTCCATGCTATTTTTTTCCAGAAAAATTGGCCGGTGATAGGGCATGAGATTTCCCGCGTGTGTATTGGGATTCTAGAAGGGAAGTATTCGATTCGATCGTTCAACAAAACTAATGTTGTGCTTATACCTAAGGTGGCCGCCCCTAAGAAGATGGCTGACTTCCGCCCCATTAGTCTTTGTAATGTCATTTATAAGATTGTTACGAAGACCCTTGCTTTACGCTTGAAAACTATACTACCATCCTTAATTTCTGCTTACCAAAGTGCTTTTGTTCCGGGACGTTTAATTACTGACAATGTTATTGTTGCTTTTGAGCTGATGCACTCTCTTGGCAAAATCCGTTCGGGTAGGAAAGGTTGGATGGCCTTGAAGTTGGATATGAGTAAAGCATATGATCGCGTTGAATGGCCTTTTCTTTTCGGTGTTATGCGAAGAATGGGTTTCCCGGATATGTGGATTAGAGTGATCACGGATTGCGTTACTACTCCTACTCTCTCCTTCTTGGTCAATGGGGACCCTTGTGGCCATCTCACACCTTCCCGTGGCTTGAGGCAGGGATGTCCTCTTTCTCCCTATCTCTTTCTTTTATGTGCCGAAGGTCTATCGAGTCTCCTTTCGACTGCAGAAAGGGAGTCCTCCATTTCTGGGTTTTCGTGCTCGCGTAATGGACCGAAGGTTAGTCACCTCTTGTTTGCAGATGATAGCCTCATGTTTTGTCGAGCCTCTCTTGTTGAGTGTTTGCGCATCAAAGAGATTTTGACTAGCTATGAAAAGGCTTCTGGGCAATTCATTAATTTGCAAAAATCCGCTATTACGTTTAGTAAGAATGTTCGGGCTGAATTGCGTGCTTCTATTCTCGGTATTCTGGGTTTGGGGCAATCTCAACCTCACGATAAATATTTGGGTCTTCCTACGTTGGTGGGTAGGGGTAAAAATGAAGCTTTCAGAATTATCAAGGAGAGAGTTTGGAGTAAAATGCAGTTATGGCGAGGGAATCTATTCTCTATCGGGGGTCGGGAGCTTCTCATCAAATCGGTGGCGCAATCGGTACCTACTTATACTATGAGTGTTTTCCGTCTTCCTATTGCTCTCTGTGATGATCTCCAAGCCATGATGGCTAGGTTCTGGTGGGGTAGTGAAAGAAATTCGAGGAAACTACACTGGTGGAGATGGGAGAAATTATGTTGGAGGAAGGAGGAAGGTGGCTTGGGCTTTCGGGATGTTTCGGCTTTTAATCAAGCTTTGGTTGCGAAACAATCTTGGAGAATCCTTCAAAATCCACATTCTGTGGTTGCCCAAGTGTTAAAAGACAAGTATTTCAGGGGTGTCAATTTTCTTGAGGCAAAAGCTCGGAGTGGAGCATCTTATCTTTGGAGGAGCATTTTATGGGGTAGGAATGCTATCAATCTTGGGCTTCAACGTCGTATCGGGGATGGGCTTTCCACTCGGGTTTTTGGTGATCCATGGCTTCCTAGACCTTCATCCTTTCGTGTGATAACCAAGATGCCAATGGGAGGGGAGTCGTTGATGGTTGCTGATTTGATGTCGGACGAGAATCGTATCTGGGATAAGGACAAGATCGAGAATACTCTCTGGCCGGTTGATCATGAGCTTATCTTAGGTATCCCTCTAGGCAATGCTGCAGGTGGTGATAAATGGGCGTGGCATTTTGACTCTAAAGGGCTTTATAAAGTCCGTTCTGGGTACAGGGCGATTATGGAATCGAAGCGGAGAGAGTCCTCCTCCATTGTCAATTCGGATGTTTTTTGGTGGAGGAAGCTGTGGAGTTCACCAATTCCTCCCAAAGTCCGTTTGTTTGTATGGCGCGCGTTCCACGAGATTCTTCCGACGATGGTTTCTTTGAGGATTAGAGGTGTTGATTGCGATGTCATTTGTCCTAGATGCAAAGATGTCATGGAATCCACCTCCCATGCAATTCTTGATTGCCCGATTTCACAAATGGTATGGAAGATGTCTCGTTTTTGGAAGGTGATTGAGAGCAGGAAGGCTATGCCTTTTGCTGACCTCTTACGAGTTATGCCGTCAGTTGTTCCCATGGAGGATTTTGCTTTGATTTGTTGGCTAGCTTGGAAACTATGGGGTGAAAGAAACAAGGTGGTTCATGGGGGAGAAGCGGGAGATCCGCAAGCAATCTTTGAATTGAGTATTGCTAGTTACGGGGAATGGCAGGTTTTGAATAGGGCACCGACCCTTTCACAAGCTGTAGGTTCAGATGTTTGGGAACCTCCCCAGCCGGGTTATCTCAAGCTTAATATTGATGCATCGGTCTTTCCGAGTTCGGACCATATTGGTATTGGTGTTGCTATTCGTGATGAGAAGGGGTCAATATTAGGAGCTGTGGCTAAATCAGTAGAAGGGTCCTTTTCCCCTTTTGTGGCTGAGTGTCTAGCTCTTCGTGAAGGCTTGAGATTCGCAAAGGAAATTGAGTGTGCTAACCTTGAGGTGGAAACTGATGCTATTAATGTTGTTTCAGCTGTGGTGGATAATCGAGAACTCTCTATGGAGGGTCCGATTATGGAGGATATTAAACTTTTGTTCTCTCAGTTGCAGATTACAGGTATTCACCATATTTGCCGAAGTGCTAATCATGTTGCTCACCTTCTAGCTAGATTTGGTTTCAATTCTAATTGTACCAATGTTTGGATCAGTGAGACTCCCACTGTAGTCTCTAATGCTGTTTCTATCGATGCTATTGCTTAATAAAATGATCCTTATTCAAAAAAAAAAAAGAAACAAGAAGAAAATTGGAAATAATCAAACGAGTAGGTTGGCAACGTAAATAAAGCGGGGGGAAAAAAAAAAACCTTTTGAAACATTACACAAGAAATTGTCAAAACTGAAGAAAGGAAAGAACGAAAGGTAATGATTATAATGGGTAAAAAAAAAAAAGAAAGAAAAAAGAAGGAATTGTCATAAGAGTACATGTCCATCAATTAAGGAAAATGGAATAACCAAAGAAGGAAAAAAAAAAAAAAAAAAAAAGTGAATGTAGGTTGGCAATGCAAATAAAGCGGGCGAAAAAAAAAAAAAAAAAAAAAAAAACCTTTTGAAGATTAGACAAGAAATTGTGAAAACTGAAGAAAGCAAAGAATGAAAGGTAATGATTATAATGGGGAAAAAAAGGAAAGAAAAAAGAAGGAATTGTCATAAGAGTAGATGTCCATCATTTAAGGAAAATGGAATAACCAAAGAAGTAAAAAAAAAAATGTGTATGTAGGTTGGCAACGCAAATAAAGCGGGGGGAAAAAAAAAAAAAAACCTTTTGAAAGATTACACAAGAAATTGTGAAACTGAAGAAAGGAAAGAATGAAAGGTAATGATTATAATGGGGGAAAAAAAAAGAAAGAAAAAAGAAGGAATTGTCATAAGAGTAGATGTCCATCAATTAAGGAAAATGGAATAACCAAAGAAGGAAAAAAAAAATGTGAATGTAGGTTGGCAAAGCAAATAAAGCGGGGGGAAAAAAAAACCTTTTGAAAGATTACACAAGAAATTGTGAAAACTGAAGAAAGGAAAGAATGAAAGGTAATTATTATAATGGGGGAAAAAAAAGAAAGAAAAAAGAAGGATTTGTCATAAGAGTAGATATCCATCAAGCAAGGAAAATGGAATAACCAAAGAAGGAAAAAAAAAATGTGAATATAAGAAATTAATGTGACGCCATATTGTTCTCTAACTATTTTATAAGGAAAGTAAAAAAAAAAAAAAAAAAAAAAAAACTTTAAAACTACATGAAATTAACACCATATTTGTGCTTATCCATCTATCTAGACTACATAAAAATATGGCCTCTCGACCATCTGAGAAGTAAGGTCACACAAAGCATACTATAGCAATGGCTCCATTAATCCTGATCAAAATAAAGAACGTTACACTCCTGCTAGCAATTCTGTCTGTGGTTCAAGCAACAATATTTCGTGCGCCCAAAGCCACCATTATGATCACGAATGCGTTGAATGGCACTGCGAGTACCGCGATACTTAATGTTCATATCAAATCAAAGGACGACGACATCGGCTGGCATGCCATACCTAATGGAGGTCAATACGAATTCTCGTTTCACCCTAGATGGTTTGGAGGAACCCTTTTCTTCAGCAGGATGGAGTGGCTTACAGAGTTCCATTATTTCGACATTTATGACCAACGCAGAGACCAGGCCAAATGCGACCATTGTTGCTGGTTTGTCTATCCATCAGGTCCATGTCGATACCGTTGCGATCGCCCCACTAGCCACGAGATGGCATGCTTTCCTTGGGACAGCAAGAATCAATTGTTTATCTCCTAATGTTTTCCCTATCTCTTGTGAGTTATATTATGTATGCATCGGATGAGTGAAAGATCTATATTTTTCTTTTGCTTTAATAAAATTAGTATTGTGTGTGATGAATGAAAGTTAGTCATTAGATTTGATGTTGTTAGGAAAAGTTTCTGGCTCGAAAATAATTTATTGGAATAAAAAAATATATCACTTTTGTTTTTTACTCCTTGTGCAATCAAATGGGTATGCAAAACAATCCAATATCAAGTAACCAAATAAGAAAAATAATTCAATGAAAGCAAAACACCAAAGTTTCTTCTCTCTCTCTATCATTTAGAGTTTGTTTCGATTGTATACTCATCAAATCTGATAATAAAAAGTTACGTGTGGAATATTTGCTTAGAGAGAGAGAGAAAAATTGATCTATACAATTAAAGGGTCTATGTCACTCCAATTAGAAAAGGGATTCATTTCAGGCTAGTGCATTGGAAAGGCATATATATTTTTGTCGTTGGAGTTTGTAAAAGTTTACTTCAAGTCTGCGTTTACTTGAATCCTATGCGGCACAAGCAGATTAGGCGCAACGGTGGAGACGTTTAATAGTTTTAAATATTGCGCAACGACATAATTGATCATATTTTACAAACAAAAATTTCAAAAATGTTTTTGGATATAAAAAGGAAAGTTTTGTATATGAGAATTCTCTTTAACTATCAGTGAGAAACTACCTTTTAAGTGTTAGATTAATTTCTTTTTTATTAAGTGTTAGATTAATTTTTTTATTATTATGACTGTTTATATTAAAACTTTACAGCAGACTACATAAAAATACTCGTAATAATATATTGGACAGTTAAAAAAATTAAAAAATCTCACTTTGTGATATGAATTTTGAATTTAAACCTAAAGTTTTGAGAGACACAGATGATACAAATCCTTGCAGGTTAGCAAGAATCATGCCAAGAAATGATGCACAACTGTCGGTCAATTTACATTGACATGGTGCAGTCCAGAATGTAGATCTTGTGAAGCAAAACACAAGGGATGTAACCGAAGATTAATGATGCCGAATGTGATGAAACCGAATGTTTTATATACTACGGAAAGATAAGAACTCTCATTTTAGCTTTTATTAGTTTAAATACGTGCGGAGCATGTATGAGACTCAACGTAATAGTATAATATTAACAACAATATAACGTTGTTAAGATAGATTTTTTTTTTCAAATGTTTTTATGTGAACAAATCGAAAGAGAAAAATGTTTAATTAAAGACACATTAAAGAAATTATCTTAGTTGGATAATAAAAAAAAGTTTAAATATCAACACATTAATGAAATTATTTTGGAGGATTAAAAAAAGTGTTTATGAATGTTGTATCAGATAAAAATAAACTGATAATAACATAAAAAAAAAAAGGAGAGAGATTATTTAATAAAGAAACAAGAAGAAAATTAGAAATAATCAAACGAGTAGGTTGGCTACGCAAATAAAGTGGGAAAAAAAATTATAATTGTTAATCAAGAGAATATGCATTCTTGACTTTATATTGTTTTGCTTTTTGCAATTATGCTATTAGGTACATAAGTTATTTTTTAATTTTAGGGATAAAGAGTGTTGCAACGTTTTACGTATGTATTTCATTAAGAAATGACAGTGAAAATGGAATAAGGAGGATTATATTGCTCTTAAACCATCACGTTATTTCATATATGCTGACACTAAGAGGATTACAAACCAATCCAAGGACAAGTTGAGCCGAGGAGCTTTATGGAGTAGTGTTCAAAGGGAAGCTTTTTGATGATGTTCTCGTTGCGGTAAAGATCCAAAACCATTCCAAGGGAAAATGGAGAGGAGTTTTTGAATGAAAACAATAGGTCAAATTTACCATATTAATATGATTCGCTCAGTTGGCTATTGGGTGACGAAGGTTTTATATAACTAGTATATGAAATCCTGGGTAACAGTAAAAAAATTTAAATTTATTTCACTGCATTAATCTACATATAAACATCACAAGATAAGAGAGGCTAGAAAACAGAACAAAAAACAATCATGATCTTCGTTCTCACGTTTTTCCGCAATTAGTTATTCTACAGTTCGAAAATTATACTGACGAAGTGAATATTGACAAATGGTATTCAAAAAACTTGTTCAAACAAACTTTAATCTCCCAATTTCCATTGTCAATTCAGGATTGTCTCTATTCTTTAATTTCCTGCCAATTATTAGCCAAACGAAGCTTCCAACCACAATCCCGTGTCAAAAACTACTATAAATATGGACAAGTAAGGTTACAAGATTCATAGATCAAGAACAAAATATATGATCTAATCATGTGTTTGGCACTATGGTTTAAACTTTTAAATTACAATCCAATTTTTATATTTTTCCCTCAGCTTCACCATTTATACAATTTTATAACTCAAACTTTAAAAGTCCATAACTTTACATAGATAAGTCCAAATGAGATAATTTTTTTAAATGGTATAAAATTTCGAGACGAATGAAACAAATTTCATATTAATATTTTTTTTCCTAAACACATTCAAGTTTTTACAATTTTTAACTCCAGCAATTCAAACATCCCGATAAACGCATAATGAATTCAAACCCAAATTCTACAATCCAAACCTTAACACCAAACGCATGCTAAGTATACTCTTAGAGATCGAGAAAAAAGATATATGATCAAGTATATCTTAGAAACACTTATACATGGAGGTTTCTTCTCTTAGCCGCTTGTTCGTGATGATAGTTTTAGTTAATCTTGCTAGTCAACAAAGACCAGCCAAAGAATACCACAAGTCTCACTGCAGGGAAGCAAGGTGTGGGGAAAATGGGGCGCCAATCAGATTCCCTTTCCGACTCAAAGACAGCCAGCTGCTGCAGCCAAACAGTGAATGTGGCTATCCTGGGTTCGAGCTATCCCGCGTTGGGAATGAAACGACTCTTCAGGTAGGTCCAGTTAAGTCCCTCTTCATAGGCAAAATAGATTATAAATCAAATGAAATTGAAGTCTTACAGTCATGGTGAATCCTCAAATTGCCTTGTGTAACTGTTGGTTCTATAGTTATTCTTCAACCGATCGGTCAATTTTCCATTCAAATTCAGATTAACAAGTCTCATCTCGACTATAATTATATATATATATATATATATATGACATCACGTTATAACAATTAACATATTGTATTTAGAATCCTAGCGGGGAAAAAATAAAATTGTATTTAGAAAAGCATGCCTTTTAATGCATTTACTATGCGGGGAATTTAGTAAAAGCTTCATTGTTAATTAACTTATGAAAACTTTTTTTTTTTTCCTTTTAATTGTCTTTAACAGGAAGATTAAAGAATTGGTCAGTGATTCGTACTATACGTGAGAAATACTATTTGCTTGTAAAGCTTTAAATTACATCGAATTGTTATTCAAGGGAGTTGCGTTCTTGACTTGAGATTGTATTACTTTTGCAGTTATTGTATTAGGTTCATTAGTATTTCTAATGCTAGTGGGTGCTGCAACTTTTTACGTCCGTAATTCATACAAAAAAGACATAGAAAATGGAGTACGGATTGAAAAGTTTTTGGAGAATTATATAGCTCACAAACCAACACGCTATTCATATGCTGACTTTAGGAGGATTAAACAGGACAAGTTGGGCCAAGGAGCTTATGGAACAGTGTTCAAAGGGAAGCTCTCTGATGATGCATTTAATTCTAGTGCGCATGAAATGCTACTGGCATTGGGGAAAGGTGACTTTTATATTTAATTGTATTTTTTCAGTTTGTGAAATCTATTGATTTTAGGTGATTGCTTAGCATTTGATATTTAATTTTAGGGATGAATAAAAAACCCGTAATCCGATTGACCCACCGGCCCAAATCCAATTCGATTTAATCCTGATATTAAACTTAACATCGCCCACCCAACCCGAGTATTTCTTGGGTGGGTGTGGATTCAAATTTAGTAACGCGACATTAACCCAACCCACCCAATCAAGCTATTTTATGGGTTTAAAATATATTTTACTTATGTATTAATTACTTTTTATTATGATTTATGATATATATATATATATTTAAACTTGAGTTGTTGATCTTCTATTTTTTGTGTTTGTTTTATTATAATTTTAAAAAATTGAACTAGATTTGATCTTGATGTAAAAACTATGTTACAAATTTGTTATTTTTCACACATTTCTTATTTAAAATTGCATTATTAGTCCATTTTTAAAATAAAAAAAAATTATATGCTCAATCCGATCAACCCATTTAACCCAACTCGACTTTTAATTGGGTATGTTGATTCTAAACTTTAAGCTAACTGGGTGGGTTAAAACTTTTTTGGGGTGGGTTGAAAAATCCCGAAAACCCACCCAACCCACTTGATGTTCACTCCTTGCATATAATCTTCATTTATATTCTTATAGGAACCCATTCATAATGCTCTATATATATATATATATAGATATCCTTATTAGAAAATTTTCTCTATGTTTTTAGTTCGTGATATAGGCATATATGTCGTAATACGTTAAGTCTATTTTAGTCTCTTCTTTAATGTTATATTTCTTATTTAATTTTATTAAGTACGTAGTCTAGATTAGAGTGTTGAAAAGCTTTTTATTCAGAAATAACTGCCATATATATCTACACACACACACACACAGTTTATCCGTTTGTTTCTTGTTTCTAGTTCTTGAACGTTTCATCAGTGAAAACTTTGTTTCCTGGTCAGCTGTTTAATTGCGCACTGAAGATCAGATAAATAGAGAGAAATTAGGTAATTAATCTAGGACATTCATAGTACACACATGAGATATAACAAGTACCTAATTATTTATAATAATAAAGCTAAGCATAAACTTATATCTTTTTCATAAATATTGAAACAAAGTTGATTAAAAAAAAAACTAAAAGACACAATCACAGATGGTAGTGACATGGTGATACACAATATAAACGATAAGTGATATAGTGAGACATGACAAAGAGGATAAGCAAGTTACGTAACCCTTGTCTTTTCTTTTTTATTCCCCCTAAAAATGGGGGGATTATTCAAATGTAATAATCTTAATATCATGAGCTATTTAACCTAATTAATTGTTGTAACGTACCCATCACTAAGGTTTCTTTGGATAACCGCCGTGTCCGACAATGACAATCTCACCAAAGCGCTCGGCTGCCTCGTCGCAATCTATGAAATTCGCCTCCAAATTCTACATATACATACACATAAATATACAGTATAATATACGTTTTTGTATATTTCCGAACCACGGGTATATCATGTCCGTAAGAATTGAAGGTCGTTTATTATTTATTTTCTTTTCTTTTGTCCTTTTTTTTTTTTTTTGGGTCCTTTTGACAACATGAAGAAAATCAGGTTTGTGGGTTCAGAAAAAGCCTACAATATGCTGTCCATAAAGTGTGTATTTCATTGTTGAAAAGAATATCTTAGCGAAGTACAAATGATCATGAATCACTTACCAAAAAAAAATGATGACGTATCGTCAATGTTTGAACAACATGCAATATTATCTGATATCGTACGTATATAGAATGTGCACATCTCTTCAGTATAGGAATGATTTAGCGTGGTATGGAGATCATGTATATTCTAATAACCGAGTGTCGGATAATAAAATAATGATGACGATCTCATATGTATACACATTTAAATACATTAACGAGTCAAAAAAAATTATTAGTGGAAGTAAAGAATTAAAACAAAAATTTAATATAAAAAAAAAACAGTACCGAAAAAAAAAAAAAAAAAAAACAAAACAAAATCGTAATAACCCCGAAACACTTTTTTATTTTTATTTTTCTCCGGAACCGAGATACGTTTATTTTATTTTACTTCATTTTGTTTTTTGGGAACTCATCAAATATTCTAGTGCGCATGAAATGCTACTGACAATGGAGAAAGGTGACTTTTATATTTAATTGTATTTTTTCGGTTTGTGAAATCTATTGATTTTAGGTGATTGGTTAGCATTTAATAATTAACGTTAGGGATGAACAACCCGTAATCCGATTGATCCACCTGAACCCACCCGAACTCAATCCAATTTAAACCCGATATTAAGCTTAATCTAGCCCATTTTATTGGGTGGGTTTGGGTTCAAATTTAATAACCCGGCATTAAGCCACCCAATCAAACAATTTTATGGGTTTAAAATATATTTTACTTATATATTAATTATTTTTATTATGGTTTATGATATATATATATATATATTTAAACTTGCGTTGTTGATCTTTCTTTTTTATTTGTTTTATTATAATTTTAAAAAATTGAATTAGATTTGATCTTGATATCAAAAAATCTGTTACGATTTTGTTATTTTTCACACATTTCTTATTTAAAATTGTGTAATTAATTTTTTTTAATTATATGCTCAACCCGATCAACCCACCCAGCCCAACCCAACCTGACTACTAATTGGGTGAGTTGATTCTAAACTTTGAGTTGGCTGGGTAGGTTAAAACTTTTTTGGGTAGGTTGAAAAATCTCGAAACCCACCCAACCCACCCAATGTTCACCCCTTACACATTGTCTTCATTTATATTCTCTTAGGAGCCCATTCACAATGCTATATATTTATATCCTTACTAGTGAATAAATTTTTTCTATTTTTTTAGTCCGTGATATAGGCATATATGTTGTAACACGTTAAGTCTATTTTAGTCTCTTCTTTACTGTTATTTTTCTTATTTAATTTTTATTAAGTACATAGTTTATATTTAGAGTGTTGAAAAGCTTGTTATTCAGAAATAACTGCCACATATATCTACATACACACACACACACACACACACACATACATACACTCTATATCTGTTGGTTTCTTGTTTCTAGTTCTTGAACGTTTCACCAGTACTGAGAGCTTTGTTTCCTGGTCAGCTGTTTAATTGCGCAATGAAGATCAGATGAATAGAGAGCAATTAGGTAATTAATCTAGGACATACAGAGTACACGCATGAGATATAACAAGTACCTAATTATTTATTATAATAAAGCTAAGCATAAACTTATATCTTTTTTGTAAATATTGAAACAACGTTGATCAGCAAAGACTAAAAGACACAATCATAGGTGGTAGTGACATGATGATATGCAACATAGATGATAAGGGGCATAGTGAGACACGACAAAGAGGATAAGCAAGGTCCGTAACACTTGTCTTTTCTTTTTTCATTCCCCCCCTAAAAGTGGGGGGATTATTCAAATTTAATAATCTTAAAATCATGAGCTATTTAACCTAATTAGTTGTTGTAACGTACCCATCACTAAGGTTTCTTTGGATAACCGTGGTGTTCGACAATGACTATCCCACCAAAACGCTCAGCTGCCTCGTTGCAATCTATGATGCTGGAAGGCTTGTTCTTCTGAGAAGAAGCTTCAACATGTCCCATGTTTGGTTTCGAGGATAAGTATTGGTCTTCTAGGATGTTGGAAGACGTTTTCTTCTGAGGAGGAACATCAACTTGTCCCATGTTTGGTTTTGGGGATAAGTATTGCCCTTCTATGACGTTCGAAGGCTTTTTTTTCTTGGGAGGAGCTTCAACATATCCCATGTTTGGTTGCGGGGACAAGCATTGCCCTTGATTAGGATAATTATAATTGTAAGAAGGAATAGGGACATGAGGAACTTGAGTAGTACCAGAACCAGAACCTTGATTGTTTCCCATTGTTCTAGTCTAGTTCTAGGAAGAAAAAGCACTACACAAATGATCTAGTTTGCTTTGCTTTGCTTGATTTTCTTGTGATTTGGTCCCGGCCAAACTCTCTTTACTTATACCATTCACAATTTCACGTTAAGCTTCTAGTCCCTAATCTCCAGGAAGGAATATTATGAGATTCTTTTAGCCAATCCAATGAATTAGTACTTGATTTGGCGGTGCGGTGATACTTTTATTTATTACTATTATTTTTGTTTCTGGTAAATGGCGCGGTGATGTGATACTTAACAAACGATGCTTCCTTGTAGCGGCTAGCATGAGCTAGTTTGTGTGTGTGAATGGAAAATTGTAGTAAATAATATATTTTTATAGGAGCTTTTGAAGATTATGGCAAATTTTGTTAAAAGATGATAAATAATAACATTTATTTTTTAGTAAATTTTTAAATTTTCTTGAAAATATCCTTGTATTTTCTGGTAAATTTTTGGATTTAATTAGATTTTCTAGATAATAACGGATTTACAGTTAATTTTATTAACAAATTTATGTGTACGTATAGTTTAATATTAGAGAGAGAAAGAGATAGGAGGAGTGAGAGGAGGAAGGAGAGGTTTTTTTTTTTTTTGATATTATTTAGTCATAAATTTGATTATGCTATTTATTATTATGTTTAAACTTTTATATTATAATTTATTATTACACTTTTTACAAATATTATTTTGTTCTCTCTCCCATATATATATATATATATATATTATTGTGCAATATGTATCACATGTGTCATATGATATAATTCTTTAAGCCAAGTGATTGAGTAAATTAAATCATGAGAATCCACTTAAAGTGATCATGAACAATATATTTTGTTCTTTTTTTGGAAAGAAAAAAGAAGAATATGATCTTGAAACAAAGTACAAAGAAAAGTATAAGATGGATAAAAACATAGTCTATGCTTAAAGATCCAACTCGTATCGTGATAATTTTGAAATGCAATTGTATTTGGGTAGAAATCCGGGCCTCTTACATTGACAAGCCATAACTGTTTTTTTTTTTTACCCTCAGAAAGGGCCAATATTATGAAAACTTCGGATGGATGTATAGATACAGTTTACATTTCATCAATAGAGACACAGTTTTATAATTCAATTGTTAAGTGGGGTTATAGATATATTTCTTCTTGTAAAATGAGGACGCGATGATATATTTCTTTAACTTTTTTTAATGGTGGTATAGTTATATTTTTCTTATAAAAATAAAAAGCACTATTGATTTTTTTATTAAAAAATTAAGCTAAAATTAAAATGTTTGAAAGTTGAATTGGGCACATGCTCCTACTCACATCAACATACATTTACCACTCGGATACTATGTTAATTTATTATTTCTCCCAAAAACTTTAACTATTAGTTGAGGGTTTTAAATCCTAACAATTTTACTTGTGTTTTATCCAAACTATGTTTGTTTGTTTCATGGGTTTAAAGTGAAAAAATTCAATTGAGAATTTGAATATAATTTATATTTTGGAAGGGAAAAAATAAAATTCCTTAATAACTATCTTTGTTTCATCTATTGACCAATCTGACATAAAGTCCACACTCTTAATCAATATGATATACATTTTAATAAACTTTAATTTAATTTTATATCATTTTAGTCTAGTATTAATTTTTTATATCATGTTGATAAAATAATCTCTAAATTATGCCATTCAGATGCTTTCTATTTCAAAAAGATATAAATCTAGTTTGAATTGGATTAAATGGGCTTGAACCCCGGTTATAAGTACATAAGTCACAACGCGAGATCATTGCATGTAAATTAGTTCAAAGTGTAATAAAAATAATAATTCATTGGAAACGTATTGGTTTGCTCACATAAAATTTGTTGCACCATAATTGTTTGCATTTAAGTCAAATAATATTATATTATAAATTGCTCTTTTTAATGTGTCTATGAATCCTACTTATCAAATCAAAATGAAATTACTCTCAAATTTTGAATTTAAAAACTCTTACTTGAACCATTTTTTCCTCACTCATTGAGTTAGTTCCAGCGGAGTTGTAACATATTGCCCTATTTTGTTACATAGTTATACACATGTATACATGTATGTGCACGCGCTCACACAAAAATGAAAATTGAACATTTGATGGCACTTCTGCCAATGATTAATAGGTCGTTTGACTAAGTAGTAAATAGTGAAACTGAGTTTTTTTTTTTTTTAAGACAAAACACAATTATAATTTTTTGGTTAGAGTGCATATATGCCAAACACCCCAAGATTAGAGCCTGATGAAAAAAAAAAATTTGATTAGAATATAACAACTTTTGACTGGAAGTTAATTCCATTCAGCTATAAGGGTTCAAAACTAGTAGGGTCCGCTAAAACTCTAGCCATTCCATTTCTCTTTCACACCTTAATTTCTTTCTTACCAAACAAAGCATCCTATACGTGATCATTCTTTATATCCAATGATATATTCCCACATCAACTTTCATATTCCTTCTCTATACCAAATCACAAAGTCAAGAAAGCCTAACAACCTTTTGCCTTATAAAATATTAATCAACGCTGATATTATGCTACTAGAATAGTACAATAATATTATAAATACGTTATACATTGTACATACATGAATATAATAAGGTATTAATGCTTGTAAGAATATGTAGATCATGCTTACTTACTAATTAAGGTACAATTAATGATCTAGAAATGTACAATCGCGTCCTTCAGAGACATCCGAAAGAAATATAATACATATATTTCATTTTATTCCAATTTATATTTTTTTGTTTCTTAAAAAACAAGGAGTACAATTTATTATGACCGTATGCGTTCTCTTGGTCATGCAGCGTACCATATTTCTTTTGCATTGCAAAAAATGTATTTAAGAAAAGAGTTAAAAATGGTGTTAGTGTTCTTATGTTGAGCAAGAATTTTGATTTTTTTTTTGAAGTATCATGATCTTCCAATAAGAAGGTATTCAATTTTTTCAAATGAATGATTTGAAGACCTATATATTATAATAACTAATTGCATAGTTGATCATTTAGACCTTTCAATTCACAGATATAGATTTTTCAACTAATGAATGGGGATTTTCCAAAAAAATTCTTTCTAATCTTACCTTGGCATCGATTAGATGTGATTATGTAGCGAGTGTTTTCTTGCAACATATATGCAGTGCTCAACTGCGATTTTTCAGCCATTAAATTCTTCTTGATTTCATATTTCTAAGTAAAAATTAGATGAATCCTTCAATCTAAGTAAAAATTAGATGAATCCTTCAATTTCTCGTCCATCTTGAGAACTAAGGATGGAGACGTTCATGCAAGTTAAGAAAGACAGAATACTAATAAGGATGACAACGGACAGGAGAGGTACAATGACGAAGCCAAAAATTTTATTGATCAAGGCTAACAAGAACATCTAAAACAAATTAAAACAAATATAACAGTTTTTTAATGTATTAGAGTCGTCACCTATCAGATTTTCATTTCTTGAAAGCATGTATGCTTTCTCCACCCAAATGCCTAGACTTTGTTTGCTACAACCATTTGAATGGTAAAAATTTGGATTCCAACATTTAAATTGTCATTCGAACTATAATGTTTGGATATTCGTAGTTGGAATAAAATTTGAACAAGAAGATTTGAATGTATGTTTTGAGATATGCTGAAAATAATTATTTAAATTGTGAAAAATTGATAACTAAACTATAAAACATAATATTAAAAAATATTTAATTACGTAGGAAAAAATTGAGAATTAAAATGGGAACGTTGCTTCATAAAGAATAAAAAAAAATGTCTTACCAAATTACTATTCAAAATATATATCCAAATGGAATTGAATTTAGGGAGGATGTTTTTTTTCTTTTTTTCTTTTTATAACTAAATGTTGTTTTACCATTAGAACGGTACATTTCAAATGTTGAGAGCCAAACATTTTTTTAATTGGCCCATTCATATGGAATTTTTCAAATGTTACCATTTCAAATGATAAATTTTAATTATTGAAAAAACAAACGCATATTCAAACGACAACTTGAATGGTCATTTCAAATGCTTGTAAATAGTTGAAACAAACGGGACATTACTCT
This sequence comes from Ficus carica, assembly GCA_009761775.1. Lineage (NCBI taxonomy): Eukaryota > Viridiplantae > Streptophyta > Magnoliopsida > Rosales > Moraceae > Ficus > Ficus carica. Next base: position 2,419,410 of record CM019746.1, read on the forward strand.
TCTTATACCTGTCATATACTCATCCTCGTACTTGCTTACATTAAGTATTGTCGGTTGAGAAATCTCCACCAGGAGGCTTCCCCCATACCTTTTCCATTTTACTCATTATTTGAACTCAAAATAAATTCCACTAAATTTAGGTATATAGTTAGAATTTATCGTAATCAAAGTAGAAAAACAAAAATGTATATACAACTTTATTTTATAAGTAGGGCGCACAAATACATTTTTCTCAATTTATTAGTTACAGAATAAAAACTCTTCAAAATTTTACACAAAAAATATTCTTAAGTGGGGGCACGCCTGCCCCACTGGGTACCGTGTGACTCCGCCTCGTATAGAATGACAAATAATAATAAAATTATTATTATTAAAGGTGCTTTAATGAATTTTAAGCCATTATCTAATCATAAATATTCTACAGCATCCAAGTTTCTTGGATGATACGCAATCTAGACACTTAATTTACCCTTTTTTTATTTGGTGGGTAAATGGATTATATATTTAAAGCTGTTAGCATCTTGCCTATAACTTGGATCTATAATCGTGCAAGTCACACATCATAGAGATTAGCTAGGAATTAATTTGCTATATAGTATAACATAAAACAATAAATTATTTTCTTTGATTCTTATGCCACAAGGAAGCGCACATAGATACATATATACAAATACACTTGTGATCAAGAAAATAATATGATAGGCATATTTGCTTCATAAGGAGATCAAGCAAAATTAATTACCAAGGCCGCTGATTAACACCATAATCCGTGACCAATACTGACCCTGGGTAGCGTTTTGCCACTTCTCGGCTAGTAATAACGCGATCATCTTTAGCGACCGGAGATTTCTTCTGATCATTACGATCTTGATCATGGTGATGGTCAGCTGGTTGGTCATGATGATTATGATTTGCTGATTTTTCATGAGCATCATTATCATCTAGTCCCTGGTCTGCCGGGTCGAGGTTGTCCTTAACTGATTTTGGCGCGTCATCACCGGAAGAAGGGGAGGAGGAGGAGGAGGAAAAGGAGCCGAGACTTGATCATCATGAGGATGTTCGGCATGAGGATGGGGAACGATTTGAAGTTTAGGATGATCAGGAGGGCCGGGTTTAGGTTCGGAACGGAAACAAGAACAAAAACTCCCCATGTTGTCCCTTGTAATGTACAAAGCATATGCCAAATCCATTTTATAGAAGAAAACGTATAATAAATTTTTCCACTCCCTTATAAAATTGTTCATTGACAGGAACTTAGAGCTTAATTTTCACGGTTCTCTCAAAAGATTCGTTCTTTTTCATTTATGTGAATTATTATTATTGTTATTTATTATTATTATTTTTTTTTGTAGTGGTACAAAGAAACACGTAATTCTTCATAACGCCTTCCTTAATTATTCCTTGCTCTTCTTTAGCCTCCCTCCAAAAAAAAAAAAGAGAGTAAATTATGATTTTGACAAGCGTTTTTGCTTGGTTCCATGACTTTCGAGATTTAAGTAATTAGTAAAATTGTTTGTGGAATTTGTTTAGGTAAAGCAGTGTGTACGTACCTGACATAAATTGATGTTGTAGATCGTAAAGTTTTTACAGGGAATCAGTTCCCTCGTAGTAGAAAAAGAGCATATAAGTAGTGCTAATAAACTGGATGGCTCTCCCCTAGCCTAGTTATTGGGATGATTCTCTTTGTCTATTTCATGGAAATAACAAGTAAATTAGCACATTTAAATATACTAGTTAAAATACGTGCGTTGCACGTATTAAATTAACAATGAAATTTTTATAACGTAAGCATGAAAAACATTTTACCAATATAAGTTAGTAAAAGAAAAATTTTCTCAAAAATAGTAATCTAAGTTGAGAAGTTATATTTTATCATAGAATCATGTTGATATTTTATCTGCTATATAAATATTCTAAAGTTTTATTGCAATTATGTGGAAAAAATGAGTAAAACAATAGCAAGAGTTGTATCATTTAGTAATTAGATTACTTAAGTAGAACTTTTTGTACTTAAATCTATTTATGTCAAATATAAAGATAATAAATGTATTATAAGGAAATGATCTAACAACTTTCATAGTAAAAGAACTTAAATAATTACACATAAATCATTCAAATTAATAACATTAAGCATAATAGTCTTCTTTTTTAAAGGGGAAAAAAAAACTCAAAAAGAATTTAGAGAAAACTCTTACAATTCCTTTAAACTATCAGAAAATTCAATAAAGATACAAAAATTTAATAATGAAAAGAAGAAAAAAAAACTTAACTGTAATAACCTGAATTTTGATGACTCTAGATTTCCTTTGAATGAGGAAAACTTAAGTCTAGATTATGTTTGGAATAGAATATCGGTATAAGTTTGAGTTCTCGGTTAATTAGCTACGAGACTCAACGATGGATTACTTAGCCTAGTATAAGGCATTTTAAGGAAAATGGCGTGATGAAATTTCATGATTTCATGTTGGTCAAAGTTTGACCAAGAAAGTCAAAGTTGACCAAAAAGTCAAAGGGTTGACCAAGAACAGTCAAAGGTATGACTGTACAGTAATATGATAAGCAGTATGAGAAATATACTGCTAAAATTGTCTTTTTGGACAAAATAACAAGAATAAGCTATGAGACCACCCTAGAAAAATCAAGCACACTAAGTTGGATATCAAAGTCCTAATGACTTTCAGAAAAAGAAGAAAATTTTTACAGTCCATTTTTATGCAGATAAATTTTGGACTGCAGTCAAGTATAACAGTACTGAATTATACTGTGTATTAGTAAACACAGTATTAAAAATATCTGTGTTAGCAAGAAAATAGACTGCATTTTAAGGAAAAAGCCAAACAAGGCCTTATGATGATGTCACCCTATTTTGGAATTATGACATCATTTCTTGATTAAAGAAAATTGGAAAGTATTTGATGGCTCTAGAACCTCCCAAAGGCCGGCCACTTGGTAGGGTAAAAATGTAAAAATTTTGCCTTTTGGGGCAAAAGTGTAATTTTTAGAAAATAGTGATGTAAGCAATGATATCATCAAGATGATGTCATCATGATGAGGTAAGTAAGGAAACTTGGCCTCCAAGGAGTGAACAAGGGCCGGCCACCTAAGAGGGATCAATTTGCAAAGATTTTGTCTTTATGGGCAAAAAGTGTAATTTTGAAAAATATGATGATGTAAGCATGAGGTAAGCACATGATGTCATCAAGATGATGTCATCATGGTGAGGTAAGCAAAACTTGGGCACCAAGTCATGCAATGGCCGGCCAACACTTGTAGGGGTCAAAGTGCAAATATTTTTTCTTCAAGGACTAAAGTGTAATTTTGGAAAAGTAATTAAATCCAAATTCAAGGACTTTTTAGCAATTTTGAAAGTTCAAAATCAGCTATAAATAGGGGTGAAGGGGGGCGGATTTTTGGGTGGAAAAATTGGAAAAACAAGCCAAACTATGGCAAAATTCTCCCATACCCATTTTCTCTCTAAAACCGACCCTAGGAAGAGAAAAAAAAATTGGTTGGCTGGATTTTTGGTAATGGCCAGACCTTGTGTGAGTGTGTGAGGCTCAATTTAATTGGCCAAAATTTTTGGAACCCCAATTAGAGGGGAGGCCGGTTGTGTGGAGCCAAGGAAAAAGGGAGAGAAAAGTTGGAATCAATCAAGCCAACCTCTTGGATTGATCTAGGTAAATCTCTAAAACCCTTAAGTTTTTATATTGAGCTTGAAACTAGATACTCATGTGGTTGTTTTCATGAGGAATGGCCGAAAATTGGAACCCATTTGGGGGAGGAGAATCGGCTGCAATGGCAGCCAAGGGGGAGTGAGGAAAAAGTTGGAATCCAAGCTTGTGAACCAACATCCAAACTCTAGAGGTAAACCCTTGGCCCTAAACCTTTTTAATTTGAGCTTAAATTTGGGAAATTTAAGTGTATTTCCATGTTTGGGATGTAAGAGCATAAGCTCATTTTCTTATGCCATGCAATAAGTTTTGTGCTTGATTATGTGCTTGATTAGGGTGCTAAGGTCTCAATTATGATTATGGTGCATGGTTTGGTAATTATGCTTGCATGATTTTTAGGGTTTCATGCATGCACATAAGGTGTTTGATATATGTCCCCAACATGCCTAAGAAGTTATAGGTCATGCATGTTTATGTTTGAGCTAGATTAGAAGCTTGATTGATGATTGGTGATACAAATCAAATGTTTTGCAAACCCTAGTTTGGTGCAAGAACACCCAAGGGTTTTGCCTTGCATAAAGATGTTTGAATGATGTATGAATGTATGTTTTACGTTAGAAAACACTGCATGATGATTGTAGGCTCTCGGCTGCTGCCGGTTGAGGTAGTGTGCACGTGTTAGGGCGTAAAACGAATTTAAACCCAAAAACTGCCAGTTCGGGTAAAACTGGCCACTTTTCTGGAAAGCTGGATTTGAGGCCCTTAGAGGCCGAATTTGATAAAAGTTAAAACATGAAAGTTGTTCAGAAGGGATTTTCTAGGGGACAACGAGGACAATTTTCAAAAATAAGGCTCCGAAGGCCTTCGTTTTTATAAAAATCCGAGCCTAGTCTGCCCAGACCTAGTTAGTTTACACGACTAGCCAGTTTCAAATGAAAACTGACAAGGATACAAGCGGAACTGGAATTTTTACAAAACATGAAAGTTTTAGGATTTTTCGAGAGCTAGAACTTTCATGAAGACAACTTTTTCAAAATCAGAATAGATTTTTAAACTGACACGGATTTCTAAAAACTGTGCCGGAAACAGGAAATTTCCTGCACAGGATTTTCTAAAACAATACAGGAAAACTGTATTTTTGCACCAACACCAATGTTTTGACTGTAGGAACTGTTCCAAAGGCAGTTTTCAACAGTTAATAATTTTTACAAACCTTTCTCAAAGAATTACAATTTTTCAAGGGTTTTTATAAGAAATGAACAAAGAGAACCAAGTTTTTCCAAAGCAAAGAGAAAAACAAGTTTTTGAACTCTAAGTTATCTTTCTTTCGGTAACAAGATAATGATGGACGATAACCGGGAAGGATACCCGAGTTACTGAACGGGGTTCAAAGCCCAAGGTTAACTTAGGATAATTGAACTAAGATTGACTACCTCAAGGGTTACTCAAGGTAACCCAACAAGGTGTTAAGATTGAGTTTGGATCTAAAACCCAAAAGATTATGGATAGATAACCAGGCATAGGCCAAGGTTAGGATGATAACCTAACCCTATTAATGTATGATTGAGATTAATACCCAAGGTTACCTTATGTAACCAAGTAAGCTATCATGAGTATAGGACGGGACATATAACTAAGACTATGAATGGGTGTTGGTTAGGTCACCAGCATCTTAAGGTTATGATTATGAAGCCTTATACTATGTCCTTTGACATAACAGGAGATAGCCTGTTGTTGTGCCTCAGCTTGGAGTCGCACGAAATAGGACACAGCTAACCAAGTAAGTACAACTCCGCCTACAGCATAGGCCCTTAGTTGTTACTTGCCTAATGTGATGGTATGTGATGATATGTTATGGCGTGTAATGTTACTGGTATGATATGTTATGGTATGTATGGCATGTCATGGTATGTTATGAATGAGGTTATGTTATGTTATATGTTGTAATATTGTGATATCATGAAGCATGTTCACTAATGTTAAACCACCTGGTAAGAACAAGACAAGTAGGATGTTGTGTCGTGCCGACTTGCCACAAAGGCGGGTTTAAATGGTATGGTTCATGGTTTGAGTTGGATTGGATGGCTACCTAAACTACTCCATGTTAAACTTTGTGTTTCATGGTTTGAGTTAAAATGGACTGCCGCCTTCAACCATTCCTTGGCTATGTACCACGGTACGAGCACACATGATAAGTAAAGGAATAGAACTAAATTAAGTTATGAATCCATAATTGATTCATAAGAGATCATAATTGGTTCATGCATAATGATATGTTTTGTGTCGCGGATGTAACAGTTGTACTTGCTGAGCGAAAGCTCACGTATTACGTCTATGCTGTAGGTAAGCAACTTGCCAGCAATCTCTGATGCAATACTGTGGAGGGCTGGTGCTGCGGACTGTGAAATGTGGGATGGACACTGCCACGGCTTTCGAAAAAAAATATATACTCTATAAAATATGTTGTAATGAAAAAGGGTTTTCATATTTTCATGATGTTTTAAGTATGAATGACAAAGTTTATGTATGTATGGCAAGCAAGTTGCCTCTTGTGGTACAAATCCACATAAAGTCGGGTTTGGTCTACAATTTGATTATGAAGGCCTTTAAGGAGGGTTTGAAAGTTCGGTACTCGAGAAAGTACCTATCAGTAAGTATGAGTTTGAGGATGAAGTTCAAATTGAAAGTTTTAAAATAAAGTTAAAAAAAAAATAAATAAATAAATAAATTTTCCCAAATTTTCCGCAAGTTAAAGTTAAGTATGTAAGTAAGGCGACGACCCGACGTGGGAAGTTGGGGCGTTACATTAACCACAATTAAACATGATCACAATTAAGGAAGTTAGAGTTTTTGGTCAAAAATTAAAATAGAAATTTCAAAATGTTGAGCATTTAGTGAAGAGAAAATGAAAGGAAAAAAATTACGGGCCATGCAAAAGTACAAGTTATAAAAAAAAAATCAAAAATATAATATAATATAGCAAATTAAAAAAAAAAAAAGAAATATAGAAAAGGGTTAGAAGAAAAAAAAAAGTTGACAACCAAAATAAAAAGTAAAGTAAAGTAAAGTAAAGTAAAATAAAATAAAATAAAATGAAAAATACATAAAAATGGATTTTCAATAAACAATGGATTTCAGAGAGAATAAAAAAAAGTATCAAAATGGTGTGTGAAAGATGATGATGAGATAAAATAAATAAATAAAATTTACCTTCTTCCTATTCAACAAGGGGGGAAAAAGCTTCTATTTCACTACATTTTTTTGAATATTTAGTTTTCGTTTTGCACATCATTTTAAAATTAGAAAATTCATTTTTAATTTGAGAATCTAAAATCAATTGGTTTTTATAAAAATTAAAAAAATAAAAAATAAAAAAAAGACAAGTGAGGATAATACTAACAATTATAGTCTAGCGGTAATTTCCATCTGACTACATTATAAAGTATAGAATTTGAATCCCACCATTCTCACGTTAAAATAATAATAATAAAAATGAATATGAATTTATTTTTCAATTAAAATTTTGAACGCCTATTAATTACTTGAAATTAAAAAAATTAAAAAAAGAAAACGTTTTACACTAAAAAACGTTTCAAATTATAGAATAGCAATTTTGTAATATTTCTTTTAATCATAAATCCAAAATACTTAGGAGAAGAAATATAACGTGAGCAATTAACAAATGTAGGAAGGACAACATTAAAATAAAAAAAATAAAAAAAAAGCAGCAGCACCAAGACAATGCGGATTTGAGGATCAAAATAAACAGTAAAATTATATCCACTCTTTTATATATTTAGGATATATATAAATTGAACACTAAAACAATATCACACTACTCATATTTCGTGCATCGTCTTTCATCATATACATATCAACCATGACGACCAAATAATGGAAAAAACGAGTGGGGAGAACTCCCTGAGAAGTCAGATTCCAGAGACAATGTCAACTTCTCCCTGGGAGACAATATCAATTCTTCGGCTAATTACCAGTGCATAATTACCAAAATAATCATGTTTCCTTATGGACATTTCGAAGACTTTCTCAATCCGAATAATTAGGGATTATATTTGTCTAAAAGTAGGCCCAATCGTCAAAGGAGGTACTAATTTCTCAAACCAAAAAAAGGTTCTTGGAAGGATGCTGGAAAATGCAAGCAATCTTTAGAGTAAAGAAACGCACCTTTCAACAATTATGCCCATATATTATGCACATTTGTCTCTATCATTCTAATTTTCCTTCTTCTCTCTTCCTCTTCTTCTTCTCTACAAACACTGTTAATAACGATTTTATATATCATCATAGCGAAAATCCTTAGAGCTCTACAGAGGACGTAGACATGTATCAATGGCAAACCTCTTGAGAACAGATCTCAATGAATATAAAATAGGATTTATGGCTACACAAACCGTTGAGAGTAGTTCTAGATCTGATTCAAGACGAACTAGTGTAGGGGATTTATTGAAATGGTTTTACTTCGTCGGATATTTTCATCGTATGAATTTGAGGTTTTAATTGATTCATAGGGTCTTACCAAAAGAATTCCTATCAATAATAAAGAAAACATTCTTTTCTGTTTTTTCGGGTAATTTGTTTTCATACTACAATTGACTCTCCGGTTAGTCGATCAAATCACGCAACTTCAAAGTCATTGACTAGATTACAAATCGATTATGAAATTCACCTCCAACATATAAAGAACAAAAATTAGCACACTATCATACGTATTATATTCTTGTATATATATTTGCAAATGACGTATCTCATGTCGTATGAACTGAAGGTCGTTCAATATTTCTTTTCTTTTCTTTTTTCCATTTTGACAACATCTCGAAATCAGGTTTATTTGTTGGAAAAAAAAAAACCTACAATAATGATGTCCTAAAGTGTGTGTATTGGACGACATACATCATGCAATATATGATGTCGTACATATATAAAAGGGTACATCTCTTTTACTATTGGAATTATAGTGCGGCAAGGAATAATCCGATCATACATATGCTATAATTGTGTGTCGGACAATAAAATGCTACCAGCGTTAGGAAAAATTGACGTTTGTTTAATTGTGTATATATATATATATATATATATATATTTTTTTTTTTTTTTTTCATTTAAGATGATTTGTTAGCATTTGATAATTTTCTCGTAATTGTCTTTTATATTTATTTATGAATTCATTCATAGTGCTTTATCCCTTTTTTTTTTTTTTTTTTTTTGGTTGAAACATACAATGCTACATCTTTTAGTAGTGACTTTTCTCAATTTTCCTACTCCGTGATTTAGGCATAAGTCGTACCACGTTAGGTCTCTTTTCATTCTCTTCTTTATTTTTGTTTTTCTAGTTTATTTCGCTACTAGTGGTGCATAGATTTATAGCGTTGAAAAGTGTGATTCATCTTATTGAGAACCATATTTCCCGAGCCGTTCTATTGAAATAAAGCAGACATGGTACACACATCAGATATAACAAGTGCCTAAGTATTTATGGTAAGGCAAGGAATATAATAAATTATTAATATCATATTTGTCAACATTGAAATAAAGCAGACCATGAAAGACAAATATACAGTCATGGGTGGTAGTGGCATGGGGGTACATGACATAGAGGATAAGCAAGGTAATACACTTTTTTTCCTTTTATTTTTTATTTGGGAATTCAGATGTAATAATCTAATAATCATGAGCTACTTAACCTACTTAATCATAACATGCCTATAACCTTGAGATTTATTGGGATAACCGCCACGTTCTACAATGACAATTCCACCGAAGCGCTTAGCTGTCTCGTTGCAAATCATGATGTCGGAAGGAGTGTTCTTCTGATTAGGAGCTTCAACATGTCCCATGTTTCGTTGCGTGGTTAAGCATTGCCCTTCAATGATGCTGGAAGGCTTTTTCTTCGGAGGAAAAGCTTCAACATGTCCCATGTTTGATTGCGGGGATAAGCATTGCCCTTCTACGATATTGGAAGGCTTTTTCTTCAACATATCCATTGTTTGGTTGCGTGGATAAGTATTGCCCTTGAGTAGGATAATTGAAATTATGAGAAGGAATAGGGACATGGGGATCATGATCAGTACTAGAACGAAAACATTCAATAAATGTTTCCCATTGTTCTAATGAGAGAAAGCACGATATATTTTACTGCACAAATGATGGTCTAGTATAGTACTAGCTCTTTTGCTTTGCTTAATTTTCTTGGGAAACTCTATTTATTGAATTTAGTCATTCACATAAAGCGTTCCCGTTTGATCCCCAGGAGGAATATTATGAGATTTTTTGAGGCAATCTAATGAATCAGTACTTGATTTGGACCCATCTTTATTTGAACTTCACGGAGTTGAGATAGTTAACAAACGATGCTTCCTTGTAGCTTTTAACATATATATATATATATATATATATGCACGCACGTATATATGTATACATGAAACATATGTATATATGTATATATTGATTGTGCAATATTTAGCACATCATGTTATGTGTGTGTATAATATATATATATATATATATGTATGTATATAATTGATGGTTTAATTATTTTAATCGCAATCAAATCTTGAGACTAAGAGATCATGAACCGTAAATTTTTTCTTTTTTGAAAAATAAATAATAATAATTCGAAGATCTTGAAACAAAGTACAAAGAAATCTAGTAATATGGGCATAAAAAATTTAAAAAATTAAAAAAAAAACACCCCCACATTTGGAAGGATCAAGATTGGAGTCTAGGCTTAAAGGTCCAACCCGTGGGTGATTATAATTTTCAAAAGTACAATTGTATATGAACTCCGGACCTCTCGGGCAGTGGCAAGCCATAAAAAAAGAAAAAAAAAATTTAAATAAGGGGCACTGTTATAAGAATTAGAAATCGAGGTATAGATTTAGTTACATTTCATAAATGGAGTTGTAGTTACATGTTTCAAAATTGAATGGGGATGTAGATATATATTTTCTTGTAAAATGAGTGTGTTTCTGGCGTAGGAGCCCGTCGGATGTTCCTGCAAGGACAAATCCGAGAGAGATGGAACTAGGAATTCCTAAGTTCCAGAGAGTTCGTAAAGAAAACGAAGACTGCTGGAGAAATATCAATATCTATTAATTAATTTCCAAAATCTGCCAACAAAGGAAGAGCTGAGATTACTTATACCCGACTCTAGACGACACGTACGGCAACGACACAAATGGACTATTAAACCCAATAACCAAAACGGCAACAAGTGGAGCAAACGGCAAATACATGACAATAGACAACAAACATAACCAAAACGGCAACAACTCAAGCAAACGACAGTAAACAACAACCATAATAAAGTAACTAGAACATTAAGTAATAGTGACTAAGCAGTAAGCTTAAGATGCTCCTGCATCAGTTTCTATTATTACGTGGGGTACGCTTAGAAATTTTCTTCTAAAATGAGAGCATGATGGATTTATTTTTTTTTTAAATTGGAGTGAAAGTTAAAATTTTAAAAGTTGAGTGAGGGCACAATATGCCTCTACTTATGACTTCACCATTGTACTTGAATTAAGAATTTGAACAACATTTTGGTTTGGGGGATATTAAGGCAAATGAGCATTTTATTTTGAAAGCTTTTTTCTTTTAGGATGAAGTTTTTTAAATTTAGGAAAATGGTCATTTTTAATAAAAATGATCAATCAATTTTTCAAAATGATCGATCAATAATTGACCACATAGTATAGTCAATTTGGTCAATCATGATAGATCAACGACTGATAATAGTAAATCAATGATTGATCATTAAAAAAAAACCAAAGAAAAACCTAGTCAAATAATTGCATGCATATAAGTCAAGTAATTGCACTATATTAATACAAAAATACACATGCACATACGCGTGTGCGCGCACGCTCACACACGATTGAAAAGGACGGCACTTGTGCCAAACATCGAGTTTTATAGAAACTTCTAGGAAGAGGGGAGAGAGAGATTAATTAGAACAACTTTTTCACTCAAAAATTAATTCCATGGCATTCAGCAATAAGAGGGGATTAAAACTAGTAGGGCATTCCATTTTTCTTTCGCACCTTAATTTTTTTTTCTTACTAAGCAAGCATCCTATATGATCATTTTTTTTTTTGGTAAATAAAATCATCCTATATGATCATTCTCTATTTCTAATGATTCCCCCAACCACTTCCATGTTCCTCCCCTTTCCTATATATATATATATTTAAGAAAATTAATTAACCATTTTAGAAAAAATAGTATTTTAACTAAATTTTAAAAACTTCGGGTCATTTATTAAAAAACTTCTTAAAAAATATTATTTAGCTATAAAATCCCAAAAAAAAAAATCACCACTTATATGATCCAAAGGTTTTTAACATTTTTCACATAATAATATGCACAGTAATAGTTCACACAACTTAAATAGGCAAATTGCACAGTACTTATAAAATTTATGTGTAATTTTAACTAAATATCTTCTAAGTTTTAGAATAAAAGCAAATAATTTATGTCTATTTATTTGGAATTGCAAACAAACACGCCAACCACTTCCTTATATATACTTAATAAACTTAGCTTACACATTGTTTATCCAATGTGTGATAAGTAGAAAGTAGCAAATTTAAAAGTAGAGAATTATAATGGAATGTCCATTTTTTTACTATGGTTTTTTTCAAAAATTGTTATGGAATGTTCAAAAATGTTTTAAATAAAAAACGACAACGTTAGATTACAGCTCTAAATTTCTTTAATATAGCAAACAAAAAGGAAAAAAGGTATTATGTTTTTCACACAACAGTGTGCACAGTAATAGTTCACAAAACTAAATAGGCTAATTGCACATTAGTTAAAAAATTAATATGTAATTTTAACTAAATATCTTCTAAATTTAATAAAGAAAAATAATTAACGTATGCCTGTTTGTTTACAAGTACAAACAAACACACCAACCACTTCCTTGTATATACTTATTAAACTTAGCTAACACATTGTTTGTCCTATATGGGATAAGTAGAAAATAGGAAATATACAAGCAGAAAATCATAATGGAATGTCCATTTTTTATGAAAGTTTTTCAAAAAACCATTTTCGAAAATTTTTGAAAATAAAACGACTAACTTTTTTTTATCTTATATTTCTATTTAATAATTTTAAAACTTTCTCTCATCCTTTTATAATTTGGAGCACTCTTTTATTTACAAATTCAAAAAAACTCTCAAATTGTCTCTCTTTTCCATCCCTCTCTAAATTAAGTTTGCACTCTTTTATTTACTCATCCAAAAAAAAAAAAAAAACTCTCTCAAATTCTGTCTTTTCGCCATTCCTCTCTTTCAAATACCGACACTCTCTCTCTCTAAATTTATGCTTTCTCTCTCTCTCCCTCACTCTCCCTCACTCTCTTTCTTCCATATCCTATCTATATTCTTCACTCCTCACTAACTTAACCCATGCTGCCAAGAATCCTACGACCATGCCTTCCCACCACAAAAATAAAATGATTTCTCGTCGCCCCTTCCACGTCGGTCACCAAGGCCCCACCACCATGTCAAAGCTGCCACTATGACCACCAAAAAAAAAAGTACATTTAAAATTTTTTATTGTTGTTGTAGTTAATCTGGTTGCGTATGGATTTTGGATTATTTTGGATTTTATTTGACATTTCTTTTTCTTTTTATTTAAGTTTTTTTGTTTGAAATTTATTTATGAGTTTTCGTTTTATTTAAGTATTTATATTGGTGCTTATGAACAAAGGAGGATTAGTAATATCGTTTTCTGGAAATTGTTATTTGTGTTGTTACGAGGAAATATGATGATGATTAGAAATTGTTCATGATGATTGTGAATAATTTATAATCGATTAAATTATTTAGAAAAAAATATTGCTTTAATCATTGACATATATGGCTAAATTTTTTTTTTTAAAAATTTTTTTGAAAGACGCTTCACTTGGTAAAAGTGGCATATTTCATGACCGCTTTCCAAAACTGCTGTTAAACATGCATATTTAATGGTAGTTAGAAACCGTCATAAATTGATTGAGTCTTAACATGATATTCATTTTTACTGCGGTTAAAAACTTTCGTCATAATTTTTCATGATCACTGGAGTCAATTAATTATACTAGTGAGTACAGATAAATAAGTGAATTATTAAGAAGTTAAAAAGGTGAATAATCATCTCAAGAAAAAGACATTATGAATTTTCTTTGATAAAACCACCAACTTATCACTTATCCGTTGATTTTCATTGGATGAAATTTTTGAGCTAAAATTTCTTTCTTTATTTTGTCTAAGTGAACGAAAATATAAATAAATTTACAGATGGCTTATATAACCCTAGTTAGTTTTTTTAAATTAAAAAAGTTTTAAAATTAATTTACTTTTAAGATATGTTAATTCAATAAATCATTCTTAAAGTTTCTATTTATGAATGAGAACTTACTTCCTTTTATATACTTAATAAACTTAGCTTATAATTGTCGATCCGATGTGGGATTTAGCTTATAATTGTCGATCCGATGTGGGATAAGTAGAAAGTAAAAATTGTACAAGTATAAATTTATCGTGGAATGTCCATTTTCGATGACCTTTTTATTTTTATTTTTTTCCATTTTTTCAAAAACCGGTAAATGTTCCAAAATATTCGTAAAAAGGGCTGACTTTTTCCTCTCATTTTTCTACTAAAAAAATTTGAAACTTTCTCCCATCTTCTGTACTTTCAAGCAATCTTTTATTAACTCATCCAAAAAAAAAAAAAAATCAAGTTCTCTCTCTCTTTTCCATCCCTCTATCAAGTTTCCACTCTCTCTTCCTCACTCTATTTCTTCCATCCTGTCTATCTTCGTCACTCTTTACTCACTAACTCATGCTGCCAAGAATCCTACGACCATGCCTTCCATCGCCTCCAAGACCACTCCTCAAGTTTTTAATTCAAGTTCAATTTTTACCCGCCTCACTTGTGATGACGAAAGAGTACACCTTTAATGCGTGTGTTATCCACTGAAACTGGATTCTGAATCCTGAGTTATGTGGATTCTTATATTAGATCCCTTACCATTTCACTTAATATGAACTCTCATTGGGATGCTAATCCGAATGGCAATTTTAATATATATATATATATATATATATATAAGTAGGTTCACTAAACTCGAGAGCTAATTGGTTGGGATGCTAATCCGAATGGCAATTTTAATATATATATATATATATATATATATATAAATATAAGTAGGTTCACTAAACTCGAGAGCTAATTGGCTGAAATCATTAAGTACAGTTAGAAGTTTAATAACAATGAGTGCATATGAACGTACACAATTTGTAGAATATTTATATATATATATATATATATATACACACACGCACACACCAATTAGAGAGAAGATGAAGATCAAGAAAACAAAAAGAGAACAAAAAAAAAATTACAATTTCTAATCTCTCAAGGACACATCATATATTTCCCCAAACCCCATATATTATATAGATTTTAGAGAGAGAGAGAGAGAGAGATAATTATGTGATTTAGGGCTTAATGAATTAATTAGTACTTGTAACCCTTAACAAACAAACTCTCAGAAGCAAGGCCAGTGTCACTGCCTCCAGCGTACTTGCCAAGAGTGGCCTCAGAGTTGGCCTTGGCCCTGGCCAAGAATGCCTCCTGAGCCTTGGCTATGTTCTGCTTCTCCCACCCCATGTCTTGTGCGTGCTCTGCCGAAGGGCTCGCCCGAATGAGAAGGACAATGTCCATGGCTTCAACACCTCCAACTTGTTCATCGCGTTGAGGTTCTGCGTCGCCTCCTCCTCGCTCTGCCCTCCCGATAGAAACACGATCCCTGGCACTGTCCGGCGGAGTGCTGTCACCGTGTACTCCGCTATCACCTCCGCCGCTACCTATGATCAAAGTTGCAACTTTTCTCGATCAGCAATAATAAAGAGAAAAAAAAATTATTTTTCATTAAAAAAATAATGATAAATAACATGTTTGCGATGGTTGCAGACTTAGTCTAGGCTAAATTTATGTATGCAGTGTTCACCATAAAAATTAAATTTTATTTTCACCGAATGCCAAAAAAAGAAATGTGCAGACAAAGACGACTTAAAGCATTTTTTTTTTCTTTTTTGAAGAAATATATATTTACGCGGCTAAAAAATAACAATATCTGGCAGATTTTCTATGGATAATTTGGCATATATACCATTGGCTCTATTTTTACCTTAGTTGCATGGCTTCAGTTTAAACATTTTTGCACTATATTTTATTTTTGTAGAGAATAAGATTTCAACCTCCCACTTAAGATAAAGATATTTTGAGACAATTTTTGGAATCAAAGCTCTTTTCTTTTTCTTTTTCTGTCTTCTTCTTCTTCTTCTTCTTTTTTTTTCTTTTTTTTTTCTTTTTTTTTTTTGTGTGTGTCGATTTTTAGCCACAACTACATGGCACAAAGAAAAAAAATCCTTGTAACGACCATATTACTAGTAATACCAACAAAAAAAAAATGTTTATCATAAATATATTTCTCAAAAAAATAATATTATTAAGATATTAAAAGTATCCAACACCACAGTCATATTAAAAAAAAAAAAAAAAATCACCTTAAATTTTGTGTATATTACAACTCATTTTATACAAGTCACATTATTAATTACCACTAATGCTTTTATCACACTATTATCTTTCGTTATGGCCTAAAATGAATCTCATAATATTAATTATAATAAGATAATGATTTATCATTAGCGCATATAATAATTGCATGCATGTGTATATATATATAATATACATACATATATATATATACACACACACACGTTACCTTAGGGCTATCAGAACCGGGCGTAACCATGTTGGGTTTAAGGAGCGTCCCTTCAAGAAGCACATGGTGGTCGTTGAGCGCCTTGTAGACCGCCGCGAGCATCGTCTCAGTGACGGTCTCGAGCACCGTCAAGAAGCACATGTTAATGTCGTGGGGACCGTCGGTGAGCACCTCCAGCTCAACGATGGGCACCAGCCCGTTCTCCAGGCAGATGATGGCGTAGCGGGCCAAGCCCTGAGCATTCTGCTGGATGGACAGCTCCGACGGCTCGGTGGGGCCGATCTTAAGGACGGCACGCCACTTGGCGAAGCGAGCGCCGGCCTTGTAGTACTGGCTGCACCTGGCGCCGAGGGAATCAAAGCCCTGGGTGGTGGTCTCACCGTTGGTTCCGGCGAGCTCGACGGTGCCCTTGTCGACCTTGATCCCGGGGACGACCCGCTGTTCTCCTCGAGGACCTCGACGAAGGGCTTGCCGTCGGAGGTTTTCTGGTAGAGTCTCCTCGAAGAGGATGACGCCGGAGAGGGAGGAGAGGGCGTTGGGGGAGGTGAAGAGGAGCTCCCTTAGGGCTTGGCGGTTCGATTTGATGTTCTCGACGTTGATGCTCGCCAGCCACTTTCCGATGGTGCCGGTGCTCTCGTCCACCGCCATTATTCCCTTGCCGGGGGGTGGCGATGTACTTGGCTGTCTTGATGAGCTCGTCTGAGATAATATTTGATAGGACATTACATTAGCTACTAAGTTATTATGTGTGTGTATACACATATAATATATAATACACAAATACTAAAGTTATATATAACTCAAAATTAGTACATGATCAATTTATATGTGATGACAGTGCTATACATATACATACGTATATATATGTGTGTGTATAAGCAAAAAGAAACAATAGAAAAGTTGGTTAATAGAACGTTTCAATCATTAAAAAAGAAAAAAGTCTATATGTGATGAGATTATATATAATAATATGACATTATGATAAATGCTATAAACTCATGCCTCAAGAATAATCATAATTTGTTGCGGTAATTATAGTTTCGTAATAATTTAATATCTAATTTTATCATTAAATATAGAGTTAAGTTTTTTTTTTTTAAATAATCGTGAAATTTGTGAATCGTTCAACAAGCAACTATAGACTGTCATAAAATAGTTAGATGCATACATCCACTCTTTGTGTGAGACATCAATCAATCTGTACAAATAAGGTGTACAAGCATCTCAATGAGTCGCATGTTATTTGTAGTTGTAAAAATACAAATTAAAACTACCCTCTGTTTTCTCATTTTAACTTGTAGAGATAATTCAATGAACTGGAATAGTGACATTTCTTTATGGAGCATGTAGAAATTTTCTTATAATGAGGTTAAAATATTAGATTATACATTAGATAACTATTTGAGCAGAAATCATTGTTTGTATTAGAGAAATTGACCAAGTCAACTGCTTGAAAACCTTTTAAATTGGTTCAGATTCTTTGAAGGAGAATTAAAATACCCCAAACTCACTTTATGATAACAACATGGAGAGGAACATATAAATAAAATAGTAAGTAAGAAACAAAAACTTGGAAATTATTGACAAGTAGCATAATTCAGTGACATGCTTGAGTAAAACATATGTATTGTAGCTATATTTATTCGTGGAATATATGATATATTCATTTATGATATCTACCCATATAGTTATAGCTTTGGCTGGCATCAAGGGAAGAGAAACCTGTTGCATGAAAAAAGCAAGTGCACTCGGTTAATAAATCAATCCATTCTCTGATAAGCATAAACATTGCCTTCTTATCCAAATGGCAGTAGCAAGTGGTTCCATGTTGAAGCCACTTGTTCTGTTGGTGAAAAATAACTCATATTGAAGCCACTTGTCCTGTTGGTGAAAAAAAAAATTAAAATTTAAGTCATAATTCTAATAAATCACCGGCACTTTCAAAAGATTCCAACACCAAAAAAAAAAAAAAAAAAACGGGACATTCAAAAGAAAAGTCAACAGAAATTGGTTTACCCAAATGACAGCAACAGGTGATGCCATGTTGAAATCACTTGTCTACTGGCTGAAAAGTAAGAAAAATTTAAGACATAATGCTAATAAAATGAATGGCACTTTCAAAAGCAGAGCATAATCAAATTGAAAGTATATTCATAGACTTGGCAAATACTACAGTAACTTGAATCAACAAATAAAGCCAATTACAATATGAATGAAAATTAACAGGTCCCGTACCACTTTATACTATTATACTAAAAGGAACGGGTATTTTACTGTTCTTTGAAAAGTGTTCAATAGTGTTTTTTTGTTTTTGTTTTTGCTTTTTCCGTTACTGCTACAGTAACAAACAGTAATGCACAGTGAAATTACTTTTTTGCCTTTCTGCCTGTGCCTGCCGGTTGTGATCTCACAGTAAATAGGCGATTTTGCCCTCGACATGCTGTGAAGACAGTTTTGACCCTGATTGCTTGCCTGCCGGTTACTGTTTCTACAATGAATGGACGACTTTGCCCTCCAAACCTTAATTCCTCCTTTCTCTTCTTCCTTCTACCGCCCATTGCCTCTTCCACTTTCTCTCTCTATTTTTTTTTTCTTCGCTTCTTCTCTCTCTACCATTATGTCTCTCTCTCTTCTTCTTAAAATTTTTGGATTCTGCATGCATTTTTTTTTTTTTTGTCTTTTTTGTTTGTTTTGTTTTATATTTAAAAATCCTTTTTTTTTTTAACGTTTTTGCATGTATATAACCTGATAAAAATTTATTTTTTTGTTTTTCTGGTTTTTTTCAAAACAGTAAAAAAAGGAGAAATAAGATATATATTTTATTTTGTTATAATTTTTTTGTTAGGGTTAGTTTTTTCCTGACTCTTTTGAATCTAAAGATTTTTGTTTTTTTTTTTTTTTAATTTTTTTTCTTTAAATTAAAATGACTATAGAATTTTTTTTATTATTTTTTTGCTTTTGTTTTCGTTTTTATTATTAATAGTACTATTGTCATTTTGATTTTACACTATTGGAAGAGATTTTGAGAAGAATTATACTTATTATAATTATAATATTTATTTTAACTAACTGCTTTTATTATATAATACTCAGTTATTTATTTATTTTTTTCTTCCTTCCCCGTGCAACACACGGTTATTAAACTCGTAAAATCTAAAATAATCATATGACCTCTACAATTTGGTTAGATACTCCAATGTCCACATGTTTAATGAAAATCAGTAACTATCAAGAAATAATTAAACCACCATGACTTCTTCAAGAGAGGAGACTTCTACAAAAGAGGAGAAAGTAAGCAATCTCCACCCAAGTAACCACGGAAGAGTGAGAAGCCAAAGAAAGACCGTACTCAAGAGTGAGAAAGAACAAGAATAGCCATAGAGTCAGAAAATAAACGCATTGAAGGAAAACAATTCGGTCAATAATCAGCGAAAGATCCCCTGCTTCATGCAGCATGCCTGCTATGATCTACCTGCTATGATCTAGGAAAGGGGAAAAGAAAAAATAAAAAAATTAAACCTATAAATTCCACAATGAATTAAATTCCTAAAAAAAAAAAAAAAATAACACCCCAATTCTCTAGATTCTCAAATCCTCAGAGCAATTATAGAAACAATCTTCCACACGTATACACAACAAGCTTCAAATCCAAATAAATAAATAATACCCAATGCCGAGCGAGAAGTCAAAGCCACTTCACCTGTGGTTTGAATGTTAATGATTGTGGTGCTCCTCCGCCTAGTTGCCAATGTCTGTGACTTTCCTCACTCATCGACGTGATGAACCCTGAGAGAGAGAGAGAGAGAGAGACATTGCAATCCTTCTATGATGGTGGCTGAGATGGGACGCAATGCCTCTCTCAACCGTTTGCCCTGAGATTTTCAGATTTAAAAGCTAGGGCTTGCTTCCTTTTTAGTATAATAAGAAAAGGATGGGAAGTTATATAACAAAGTGCCTCAAACAAATTTACCGACTATTTTATCAAAAATAAATATAAAAATAAAAAATAGAGAGTAAGATGGAGAGAATTACTTATAGTTTTACTTGGATCTGGTTGTCAAATGCTTGTTGAAGATGATGATTTTTCTCTCACATGGAAAAATCAAAGGAAAGATATTAGATAGAAAGAAGTTATGAACTGGAGACCGGGGGATCACGGCCAAGCAATTTTTTTTTTTTTTGGCCATTTGCAGTTTTCTCCTATTATTTCTATTATTATTATTATTATTTCACTCTTTAATTTTCCCACTAATATATGCTTTGCGGTTCCCACTAATAAGCGTGTGAAAGTTTCGCGAAAAAAAATCTCGCATCTTTTCCCCGTAACACAAATTGGAAAACGCTATCAAGAGATGCTATGAAAGCCTAGTATTCTTGTAGTAAACCAATGATGAGAGAGAGAGAGAGAGAGATTGTATTTACCAGCATACTTTCCAACGAAGGCCGACATGGTTGTGGCTTATTTTAGGATAACTTTTTGGATAGAGTTGTGAATATAATATTATGCGAGACAAAAAGTGCAAAAAAAAAAAATGCAGGACCAAAGCGCAGAAAACAAACACACACAACCAACAATCTATATAGATAAGCTCCTCAGCGAATATACCAACAGAATCCACTTCATGCCATGCACCGCCACGTGTCAAGAGATTAGCCCAACAAGGGTTATCATCCTCGGACAAAGAAATATGATGTTGGACTCTGGTATGCCCTTTCTTAAAGAGTAAGGAAATCGCCTGAACGGCTGAATTACCTGAAGAAGAGTAACTGATAAGGTTTACTTGTCTAACTATTTGTGCAGCAACGTATAGGAATTAGAAGAAAGCGCAAAACCAATGGGAAAGAAAAGACACGAACCTGTTCCTAAGATAGGATCCAATAATAAGACATGCCTATCCGAGATGTCTTGGGGCAACTTCTCGTAGATTCAAGCAAAGAAAGTGTAGAGAAAACAGCCAGAAGTAAGACTTGAATACATTGGTAAAGAACAAGCAAAGACACAAAAAAAAGATTCCCAAACCTGTTGACCGTTGTCCCCTTCTCTATGAATAAGAATTTTCCCGATCTTGATACCTTTACAGCATGCTCGCAAAGCATTCTCCATGCTCTCACCGCTAAAATACGAGGAAAGTGTTAAAAAATATCACAGGAATGCACATTCAATATTTTAAAATAGATACGAGACAGCACAAGAGGAAGCCACGATTTTAGGATTTGAACCCCCTAACTTCATGCAAGTTCCCTACACTATTTTGAATTGCAATAGTAAAAAACATACTAATGGGGTCCAATGTGTTCAAATTCTAATTCAAATCACCTGGTTCAAATTTTCATATTCAAATCAAAATTGTTCAAATTGCAAGAATTTGGACCCACGAACCAAATGGAGCCTTACGCAAACCAATGTCAATACCAAGTAACTGTGTTTGAGGTTTAAAAAATCCTAACTACTGACATCAAACAAAAAAATAAAAAAAAACTAATTTCTAGCAGAGACTGATTTGAAAATACCTCCTGATAACAGATTACACCACATAGCCTCTTACAAAAGTCCACACCAGTATACACAGACCCTGCAACCACAACAGAAGATGTAAAGCGAAGGATATCATCTCAAAAGAACTATAATCTACTAGTAGACTACAAAAACAACAATTCCAATCGAACAATCATAGCTAAAGATTTCATCCGAATATAGCCTGATGCCATGACGAGATCTCAAAAACATCAAGAAAAAATATCTTGACAAGATGACTTTTGGGACTATACGGTCTAATGCTTGACATAAACTTTTAGTCAAAACGATATCAGCTTACCAGTTGGCGTGGTCACCTGCTTTTCCGTAAACGGTAGATGGCCCAAGCCATGTTCAACAACCTGGTAGTAAATTAGAGAACAATATCCAATGACCAATTAAGGAAGTCAGTTGCCAAATCTCATCACGGAATTTAACAAGTATCAAATAAACCCTATGTGGAAGGGAACATATGCATACCAAACGAATCAACCTATCGGAATAAGATACAAAATCATGCTTTGTTGTTTGAGAATCACGTATGAGGGTATGCATACCCCGTATCTGCACCAGACGAGGAGTAACAATTACAGACAAAATACATAAATAAATAAATCACTAAATTTAAAAAGCACAACCAAAAGTTCGGAGCTGAACTGGGTAAGGTTGGATACCTGAAAAGTTGATTGTATGACATATAGATTAGAATATATTTTACAAAGGTCATGCTCGCCGAGCTTTGTACGGATGTGTTGCACGATCAAATCAATTGCCACATGATTATCTCCTCCACCAGAAATAATGATATCAGCATATTTCTTTGTAGGAAGAATAAAGTCATCAAAAGCAGGCTTCACAAATTTGGAGTACTGCATTAACACAAAATTCGTTTAGAGGAAAGGTGAAATTGAATTTTAGCTTCTATCAAACTTATATGATCAGGAATCGTGGCGGGTGGGGGAGAGTAACTTTAGTAATGAAGCCTCAAAAACTCATTGAGTGAAAAATTTCAAGTGACTGAAATAATTAAAAAAACAACTAAACTTAATCAAGTAACTCAGGAAACAACGATATTCATCAAATTGACCAGTTCCTGCAATATCATGATTGTCCCCAGAATTGTAAGTTTAATGCATGTCTTGACACTTTAAACCTACATACTCCTATAACTTCGATAACATGATTTTTTTTTTTTTTTCTCCGTAAGATTGATAACATAAAAACATAACATTGCAAACCTGATAAAGAACTGCACCAATATCCCTGTGTTTGTCAACCATGTCACGTCTTATCCTTCTTGCCAAACGAACATCAGCATCTGCACTGAAAATTTTACAATGTGAAGTGTCCCAACTTAGTAACACTATGCGGTGACATAAGCAGACGTTTCATATTAGTAAATGCAAGTATGGTATTAACTAACAAAAACAATGGAGACAAAATGTTAAGACCATGACCTGTATCAACAAAGATCTTCATATTCAACAACTCTCGTACACGAGAATCGTGGAAAATGAGAATTCCTTACAAAATTATAACATCTGAAGGATTTACCTGCAGAGACAGTAGAACAATGAGTATTATAAATTCAGAAAAGAGATTTCGCACTGATAAGGCATGCAAGCACATATACACCTATAACAACAATTTTAACTTTCATAGTTTTTTGCCTACTAGAATAAAGAGGGCATGAAAACTAGAGGCAACTGTGAGCGGAATGGAATGTCAATAATACCTGTATGCTTAGGAATCAAACGTTACCCTTCTAGGTGGGAACACATTGTTTTTGTAACTCTTGAAGTCATACTTTGGTATATCTACTGCCTGCCCATTCCTCAACTTATCCATAGAAGCTAAGAGTTTCTGAGTGTCAAATGCATCTGAAAACAAAAGAATTTTACATTAAAACAAACATACTCACATGCATCAAGTAAGAAAACTGAACACCATAACTATGCTTCTTACTGCTTCAAGTAAATAATTAAACTTCATTACAGAATTTTTTTTAGGAGAAAAAAGTACAGTCCAAGAAATGGCTTGAAATTATATATCATAGATTATATATTATTATTGTATCTTGATGATGCACTTCGACTATGCTTTGCCGCAGCCACAGTAATTACCCAGATGAAACTTGAAACTTCTTAGGACAATGTCCGTAAGTAATTTTGAGAGAGAACACTGTAAAAAAACTTTTTAAATAGTGCCCAGATTGTGTGCCAACCGGACCCTCAATATGCAGGTGAAGACCAAGGAGAAATGAACACATGTTTTCCAGAGCTAGACACCGGAAAAGGCAAAACCAATACAAGGACGGTATTTACAATACAAACACGTTTCTATTGCCTGCAAGAAGCAAACTTATTCTGAGAATACCCAACTCCAAAGGGAAAAAACAAATGAAGTTCACATAATTTAAGGAACACAAATCAATTGAAGCATCTGATGGTCTAAAATAC
Organism: Ficus carica; assembly: GCA_009761775.1. Taxonomy (NCBI): domain Eukaryota; kingdom Viridiplantae; phylum Streptophyta; class Magnoliopsida; order Rosales; family Moraceae; genus Ficus; species Ficus carica. The sequence goes on from CM019746.1 coordinate 2,443,854, forward strand.
ACCAAGAGAGGTGGGATAGAGAGGAGTATGCTCGAAAGAAATACAGTTAGGAATGTAAGTGGAGGTTCTTCGTTTAGGAGGACTCTTCGACTCGATTGCCGGTTGGTTCAGGTATGCGTACTTGCTTTTTGTCCACCTGTAAAATTTTACCAAAAGATTTCCTTTTAGCAAAAAAAGCAAACACGGATGTTTTAAGCAAGAATCACAACTCTTTTGAGTTCTCTAAATAGATAAATTAGTATCAACTAACCAGTCCTTTCTTCCAACCCGAATTTCGTTGCTATTCGCAACCTTGTTTCTGTCACAAGTTGCAGCGGTTTTCTTCTCTTCAGCCTCGTTCTCCGTGTCCTTCAAGTACTCTTCATAGTGCTTGTAATCTTCTTCCTACGCAATCACAAAAAGTTGGAATTGTGAGAAACTCGAGATGTTCTAAACAATTGATTCAATCCTTTAAACTCCTATATGTGTCGCCTCCGAAAAGGCCATTCTGATATGTAAATCTTAAATCCAAGTTAGGTGCTTAGTCATGTTTCGACAGATTCAATGTACCTAAGAAGAATCCACCTCTATCCGCTGTACCGTAAGGATGCATCTAAATAATTTAAAGCTTTTCATATTCCAATCTTACCGAGAGATTACGTGCCCTAATGCGTGCAGCAGCCTTGATAGCAGCAAGAAGATGATCTTCTTCCTCGATACGTTTCTGCCTCCAGAACTTGCCGATTTCCTGCTTTGTAACACTCTCCGGAACAGCCTTCCTAGCCCAAAACCAGGGAAGTGGTGGAAGTGGTGGCGGCGGTGGTGGGGGAGGAGCTGCCTGTCCTATCTTCGCACCACCAAGTCCATGGTCGTCCTTAACCTGCTTCATGGTAATCAACTCCTCGGCTAACTCACTCATTTATTTTCTTGTTTTCCTCTAATGGGAATTTTCTAATTTCCACTCTAATCAGTGTAGGCTCACATAAATGGTTAGAGAAATAACCATCAACCGGTCCGAGAAGAACTTCAACTTCCATAACCAACCTCCATGATCTACTGATCAAAGCTAACCTTCAAATACAGATAAATGGTTCTCAAAATTATCACATTTCTGTTGTATTCTGATGAGAATGCAAAATGTCTTATTTTTCTCCCTTAATGTTTAGTCTTTTATATTTATTTGTTGCCTAATTGTACTCATTATTCTTATATTTTGATCTAGGTGCAAATGGAGGCATTAAATGCAAAACGTAGCTAATTGGGCGATTTTTAACTGTTTCGACATCGCTTCGTAATCTGGGCATAACTCTCTCATCCGAGATCTGATTGAGATGATTCAAGATGCTATGGAACGACAAGAAAAAGTTCTATAACTTTCATGTTTAACGTTTTGAGAGATACTGACTACATCAAGGTCGAAATTGGGCTTGAAGCTGCTGCACCTGCACAGTTGACGTTTTGGGATGTTCCTTGGTCTATTATGCTGATTTGATGCAGTTTATTCTCAGAAAGTTTCCAGATTTGGTGCACGAAAATTACAGCCAATCACTTTCCTAGTTATGTTCAGACTTTCCTTTATTTTTTAGCCAAATTTAAATATTGTTATTTTAGAATAATATTTAGCATGTTTTAGGAGATTTGGTAGTTTCCAATAAGGGATTGATGTGTATAAAAGGAGAGAAGCCATCAGACTTAAGGGGCTCTTCTCCCTTTTCTCTCTTTAATTATTCCTTCAAATTTTCATCATGGCCAAGCGTGGCTAAATTTTGATACTTGGTCAAAGGAAACAGAAGCCTTGGAATTAATTAAATTGTGAGATCTAATTTGTTTGTGTTCTTTATATTTTGAGTATCGAATATTCTTCTGTACTTATGTTTATGATTGTTTCATTTAATTACTAGGAGGCCTACTAGTTATTTATTTGTTACAATCTACTGCTAAGTTAGATATCAAATCCGTAATTGTTTGATCCCTCTAATTTGTGAAGCAACTAAGATTTAATAATTTGCTGCGTTAGAAATTGTTAGACCTTAGGAAGACTATTTGACTAAATTAAATGCAACCGCTTGTGTTTGTGTTGTTTAGCTTCATCGATCTCTCTAATTCTTAATGCTGCTATTAGATTAAACTTTAAGCGCTTGTCTTGGGTTGTTTAGTAGTTAGGGTTGATTAGATCGCATGTTTTTCTAATTAATTATAACTAAGGGGAGATAGGAAAATAATTCCAACGGTGAATATTCAAAGTATGAATTTATATATTTATATCAATGATCAGTTATAAATTCCAATGGTGGATGTTGACTTAGACCAAGGTTTGTTCTTTTGATTGAT